>CM070739.1:6677661-8134334 GCA_036346245.1 Bonia amplexicaulis | reverse complement strand
ACCTGTTGATACCGTATCTTGGTCTTGTAGTAGGTTCAGCTCAAGTGGCTGGTGAGAAGTTCTTGACTTCTGTGCTTATGTTGATATGAGGTCTTAGTTTTCTGCCTTAGGTCTTGATGCATACTGATACGGGGTCTTCGATGGGACAGCAGTTGGAGCTGGATGATTACGATCTTGAGCATCATCTGGATGCTCTGTGATGATGAGATGGAGAGTTGTATGGGCTTATGCCAATCATTTGCAGTTATGGATCTTTCGACTTGGTGATTTGGTGATCTGGTTGATGCTTCATGCTGTTCTCTTGCAGTGGATTGATGGCCTAGGACTCAGTTCATTCTGATCTGATTTGTCTCGCTTCTCCTGCTGTCTTATCGAGTTCTACCTCTCGATTGAAAGAATTGAGCCAAGTCTTCAGCTAGATGATTGCAGCTTTGGCATGTGTGTTGCCTAGCGTCATTAGCGACGAGCCTTGCATTGCATCAGTGCGTATTGAGACGACTGTGCGTTCAGTTTTTGATTTGCTGCTTGAGGAGTCGCTACCATTTGTCTTGATGTCTCGCGAGCTCTATGTACTGTCACGTTCAGACTACGTTTGCACACTTGATGCTCCGAGTTGCTTGATTGGCAGTGCTAGTAGAGCCTTCGTTACTGCTAGCATGGTGTACTTTGGCTCTGAAGTCAGTATTGATCAATCGATTACCTTCTTCGAGTAGAGGTGGATGTACGCATACGATCGTTCCTCTGGTTGACCTATGCTCACATCGCAGGCTAATGCATTTTTGAGTTCGAGTTTGCTAAGTTCATGGCTTTGAGACTTTAGATTCAAATTGCTCTATCGGACAACTTGTGCTTTGTGATAGCCAGTTCAATGCGTTTGCGTTACATTCCGACGTCATGACTTGAGACTTAGTCATGTCTGGAATTGCTATTGCAGGCAGTTCTGACGTAGCTCTGTCTTGGTGCAGTCGTAGTACTGATTTGCTTCGTAGATGACCTTAGTCGAACTCATAGTCGATTTGGCGCTGCAATCCGAAGCTCTTCGCGTACTTGAGATCAGCTTCCTATGAGACTCGGCTTGCCACTGCACTGAGGAGGCTTGGGATGAGTGTCTGGATTGTTCGCATAGATGTCGACTCTTGAGTCATCATCTTTACCGTTGTGACCTCAGGATAGGCCTACGTGCTCTTGGCAGGATCATTTGAGTTACATCTAGTGAAGTTACCTTGTTTCTCGGAGCTTGACATCTATGCGTCTTGATAGTAATCGAGCTCTTCGTGATTGCTCTGAAGCATCTGAGTTCAGCATTGGTTGTTCGAGCATTGTGTTTCGAGACGAGCATCCATTTTCACGTTCTTGGTTGAAGGAATGACCTTTCGTGGTGAGTGCATTGAGTCTCGACATCGTTGGCTGGCTACTTGTCCGATGCTGGCATCGTAGCTTGACTTGTAACGGTCGCTATTGCATGATGGACTGTTGTACTCTCTCTGGCAGCAGTTCGATGCTCTTGGCCATGACTCTTTAGACGTCAGTCGAGATCTATGTCTTAGATCCTAAGTGATTGCTCATGGACTTTGCTTACGAGCTAGCATTCGGTAGATTGAGCACTTATAGAGTCAACTTCTTATCTATGACTGCATTGGCTTACTCACCGTTTGATGGATCGCATTTTGGCTTATGGTCGATTCATCTGACATAGCTTGCTTTCTAACATTATGTGATGATTGATTGGTGCATTGTTGCTCTCTCAGTAGATGTCTTCTGCATCTCGGCTGCTACCTTGACTGAGTATCGGAGTATGAGTATATCGTTGATCCTTGGATGGCGTTGATTGAGGATTTTTGATGCATGTGAGGCCTTCCCGAGTGCATTACGAGCTTGATTCGGTGCTCGTTGAGCTCGTGTAGCTCAGTGGACTCTGATATCAGCTCATGAGGGTATTGACTTTCAGTTCAATCCTATCATGCTCTTCTTGCGCTAGACCAGTAGCATACTGCTGACTCGTGCAGTGGTTCGATAGTATCTGATTGTTGGGAAGCATCTTGTGACCTTGATCTAGCTTGCTCAGCTACTACTACTTGTCTAGGTTCCTGGTCTCGTTAGGTGCCGGTGAGATCTTTATGTATTATGTACAGACGCTTGTACATGTGACAGCTCATTGTATGATCGTCCTTGCTTGCAGCTGCTAGCAGCTACTATCTTGCATGGGTGATCTGAGCATTGTACTTAGTTGAGTTGCATGAGTTTACGTAGAGCTGTATGCTAACTGCTTTGCTGACATGTAGCTTTGATCCGTGCATGCTTCACGCTTGATCTAATGCTTATCGTTATTGGCATAGTTACATGCGTCTCCTTGTCTAATCTCTGCTGTATGATGCTCAATGTTTGATCGGCTTCTACGATTGGCATTGCTTCATTTGGCTGTTAGACTGCTAGGTATAGCTCGTCGAGACTAATGCTGACATTTATTAGCATGAGTCAGTGTCGATATGGTGGGCAGTTCCATAGATGTTGAGTTTATCACTGACTTATGTCATCATGCTTCATAGGAGATTTACTATTGCGAGTTCATGACATTGTTCTGTACGAAGCAGTCAACCTTAGATCGGTTCATTATGCTTCTGATGCTGAGTCCTATGACCATGATCTCACTAGTAGCAAACTGTTGCACTCTGTAAAGCTCTTTGTTGCTTAATGCGAGTTAGTTCTATTAGCTAGATTTGAGCATGTTTCGTGTATGCCTGTATGCTTCAACTTCACTGTTGAATTAGTTAGTCTATAATTAGGTTTGCATTGTTATTGGTCTCAATATTATCGTCATGATTCATGCATTGATCTGCGATTCAGTCTTGCATGTGGATTGTTTACATATGTTCATCTAGTCATCTTGATGCATATGAGAGTTACTGTCTTTTGACTATAGTCATCTAGGATGTTGTTCTCATCATGCTTAGTTGTGCATATTGACTATATCTTGTTGAGCTAATGATTTTACAGGTTGGTAAGCCTTGTAAGTCTGATCATTTGTAGCTATTCCGTTAGGTTTCAGGCATGACCATGCTTTGACTATTGCATCGAACGTTGATTCTAGTGATGTGTGCGTCATCTTATGATAAGTGTGTCGCATTGTGTCATGTTGGGTGTCTGTGTTCTGACTGCATGGTCGATTACTTGATAGTTCTTCGTGCAGTCTTGTACTTTGATGTACTTCTGATGTCACTTAGGATTTCTTGAATTGATGCAGAACATTGGTTGATTTGCTACTTTAGCATTAGCTTAGTACTGTCTTGCTAGATTCTATTCATGTAGATTGCTGGACATTGTATTACGCAGTTTCAAGTGTGTATGTATCGTTATGTGAGTCTTGTCTATGTACTATACTGTATTGTCGATGACATTGATTGAGTTGTATTGTCTGTCTGATGCGTATGATGAGCTTAAATCTGGCTGAGATGTTTAGAGCTGGTTGTCGACAGTGCTGCACCCGAGCTTTTGATTCTCTAGTTGTCTCGATGGATGGTTGCTACGGATTGAGTGTTGTATTTGCTTTGACGTATTGCTTGTAATGTTGGACTGTGATAGTCTGCGTGTACTGCATACTGAACTCGATTGAGTTGACTGTTGATGATTGCAGCTATTGATTCTCGGTATTCTTGAGTCTGAGAGTTGGGCTTCTGGCTTATTACTGGGGTCTACTGTTGTGCCAAGTGACTGCTTAGTTCTTCTGTGTGCAGTGATAGTCTATCAGTTGTTCCTATTATCTTCATGTATGTCAGGTGAGTGTATGCAGAGTTGAGGATTGTCAGTTATGATCTTTCGGTCTTTAGAGCATGATCGTGACTGATTCATGGTTCTCGAAGTCGTGATTCGTGCTATGGCGTTGAGTATTTAAGACTATGCTTGACATGCTGGATGATCGATTGTAGTATTAGTGAGATTTGATTGTGACACCAGTTAGATCTGGCTATTGCTGCTTCCGGTTTGACTCGTGCTTGAGATTCTAGATGAGTCAGTTCAAGTGAGTGAAGCTTGCTTTGTGAGTTGTAGTGTCGCTGCATCGATGTCACTGATGTGTCAGAGTTCTGATGTGTAGTTGATACTTCGAGGATTTGTTCGTCTGTTTATAGATTGTGGAGTGCTTAAGTTATGATGTCATGTGCCGAGTTTGTGCATGTGCGTAGCACAGATGTTGAATGCTTAGTGGTTAGTGTGGCTTCGGTTACGCTTGTGCTATTATAAGTGTATGCAAGGTGGATGAGATGTGTATTGGGAGATGTTCGTTCTGGTGGTTGTCGTTTGGTTCTGAGCTGGTGCAGGTTGACTAGTATGTGTTCATCTGGTAGTGATCGGAGTTCGTGGAATGGTTCACTCGGTCACTTGAGTTCGGATGAGCTAGGTAGTGTCTTGAGTGCTCTGGTGTCGTAATGAGGCGTCATGTCGATTAGATGTCGTGAAGCTTTCTTGTCTTGGTCAGTGAAGCTTTCGAGCGTAGCTGCTGTTGCATGTATAAGCGCAATGTGTGTTCGAAGGTGACGTGCCGCTATGCAGTTTATTACTGATGCTGGATGCTTGCGGACATTTCTTTGCTCTGATGTGCGTGACTGACGCTACGAGTTCATACTTGACCGTGTCGACTTGATGTCATGATTCTAGGATTAGGTCTATTCGAATTGCTTTACTATAGTGATCGATGTATCTGTCGTTTACTTGTACTTGCTTGTGTTGGCTTCTTAGTATTCGTGTTATGCTTCGATGCCTTGGCTATTATTGAGTTGCTGATACTTCGTTGATGCTTGCTCGTGAGAGCTTGCATGTATTGGATTTGATCGTCTGTATGGCATGTCGGTTGCTCGTCGTGCTTGGAGCTTAGCGTTTGCTGTTCGTCGTGTAGCTATGCTGTTAGCTTGGACTATTTGTGTCGCTTGACTTGTTGTTCATAGTTGTTGTGTCGCATCGAGGAGTTGGTTCACTGGCATCATTATTGGCATTAGACTTCATCGAGGCTTGTGACTGATCAATATCTGAGTAGGTCAAGATTTGTCTGTACTGATCTGACATCATCTTCGATGATTCTCGATGTCTGTGACTGAAGCGTTCTTAGTGTCTGCTATTCAGCTGGATGATGTAATCATTAGCTCTTAGTCCATGCTCTGATCGACTCGGTTGTTATGCTCAGCAATTCTTATGAAGTCTGACATGATTGAGTGATTTGCTAAGTATGAAATTGATCTCGATGCAATTCGACATGTCGCGCTATCCGAGTCATTTCATATCGACGTCATGACCTTGGCATGCATGCGACTTGGCTAGCCGTGCGCGGACTGGCATGAGCGCATGACTTCGTTGTCGTATGCAGCGGTCATTGCTCTAGTGCATGCAATTGAATGAGAGGCGTGTACCCTCATCCACCCCTTGAGATGCCGTCTTCCACCGCACCTCAAGGCGATCGCCTTGCCTTCGCTTCTTCGGAGCTAGTGGCTCTGCTCCTACCCGTCGACCACGAGGTAGAGGCCACTTCTTCATCTCATCTGGACCTCCTAGACATATCCGTAAAGCTCATCCTTCGAAAGGATGATTGGAGATCTCTTTAAGCAAGTCACACGCTCAAAGTCCGGCATGTCACTCTTGTCTCCACTCGCCTTTGTTGCCTCTTTTGAGCCCAAGGATGTTTGTCATGCTCTCTCAGACGAGTCTTGGATAAATGCCATGCATGAAGAATTAGAGAGCTTCGAGAGAAACAAGGTCGGACGCTTGTTGAGCCCCTCGAGGTCACAATATCATTGGGACTAAGTGGGTGTTCAAGAACAAGCAGAGTGAGGATGATGTGGTTAGTCGAAACAAGGCTAGACTGGTAGCTCAGGGGTACTTCCAGGTTGAGGGTCTAGATTTTGAGGAGACCTTGCCCTCGTAGCTAGACTTGAGGCCATTAGAATCACGCTTGCCTTTGCGCTTCTAAGGGTTTCAAGCTTTACCGATGGACGCCAAGAGTACCTTCCTCAATGACTTTATTGAGGAAGAAGTCTATGTGAGATGACCTCCGGTTTCGAAAACCCCAAATGCCCAAACCATGTCTACAAGCTTTCTAAGCGTTGTATGGACTTAAGCGAGCCCTAGGCGTGGTATGAAAGGCTTAAGTCCTACCTGTTGAGTCATGGTTTTGAAATGGGTAAAGTAGACAAGACCTTGTTCATTCGCCGGCTTGGCAATGACCTTCTGCTCGTCCAAATTTATGTCGATGACATTATCTTTGGCGGCTCTTCTCATGCTCTAGTTTCACTTCTCGGATGTCATGAGCACCGAGTTTGAGATGAGCATGATGGGTGAGTTGACCTTCTTCTTGGCTTCCAAATCAAGCGACTCGGGAGGGTACCTTTTGCATCAAGGCAAGTACACTCGAGACCTCCTAAGACGCTTTGACATGAGTGATGGAAAGCGGTGTCAACTCCGATGGCTTCTCTGACGCACTTGACCCGTATGAGGGCGGCGAGCCGCTTGACCAAAAGGAATTGAGTATGATTGGCTCTCTCTTGTACCTCACCCTCGAGACCGGACATACACTTCTCCGTGTGTCTTTGTGCTCGGTTTCGAGCTTCTCCTCGTATCTCATCGCCAGCGGTGAAACGCATCTTCGGTACCTTGAGCTACCATTGACTATGGTATCGGTACTCTTCCTCCTCCCGCTCATCCCTTAGAGCCTATTCGGATGCAGATTTTGCGGTTGTAGGATAGATAGGAAGAGCACCGAACCGCCGGTTCATTGGCACTTCTCTCATTTCTGGTCTTGAGGAAGTCCGGTGTTGCACGATCCACCGCAGAGGCCGAGCGTTCTGTGCAGCTAGTTGTCAGTAGCTGTGTGCTGGATGGTCTCGACTCTGCGGGACTTTGGGTTAGCTATCGGCCGTGTTCCGCTCTTTTGCGATAACACTTCATGCGATTAGCATTGCCAAGAACCGGTCGGCATTCTCGGACCAAGCATATTGATATCGATATCATTTTCTTGAGACCACGTAGAAGGGTGACGTCGTGCTCGGTTTGGAGAGTGACCACCGCTTGGTGATATCTTCACCAAGCTTTTGGATAGCACGAGGTTTTCAGCTCTACGGGGAGAGCTTGGGGTGGTTTGTCCTTATGGACTGTTGTGAGGGGGAGCTTTGGGCTTTATTGCTTTACCATATTATTTATGCTTCTGTCTCCTTACAGTTGCATTGCATCTATGGGTGCATTGGGTTTAGTCTTTCCAGCATAGGTTAGAGTGTGTCTCTTGCCGAGATGCTTAGACTTCTTACTCTTATCTTGTGCTTTCGAGGATCTTTGTATATTAGTGCTTTCTTATCTCACTAGGTTGAGCTCACTCACTTTTGTAGGTTCTAGCGAGGTTGGGCCACCCTCAGGTGAGTGGCACGTGTTTGCTCTCTAGTGTGTGTTTTCCGTCACCGATAGTCCTGGAGTCATATGGGGTAGATGAGAGTCAGTCTGAGCCATAGTATTCTCTATATCTTATCTATGCTTTAAGGACTGCCTTTCTTGATTTCTTTACCAGCTTCTCGATTTTATTGCTTTGGTTCAGGGGGAGTTCATTTGGGAACTTCTAGTGCTTAATACTGACATAACTCAACTTGAACTTAAAGTTGCATTTTATGTTGAGGGGGAGCTGGATTTTCATGTAATATAACTACATTGAGCCTTGATTATTATCATGTTATGACATGCTTAAAATGCTTTACTCCTTGCGATGACTTGTGCTTATTTGCTATATTTATCATGACTTCATATGTGTAAACTAGCTTGTGCCATGATAAGTTAATTAAACTTGCTCAATTTGAACTAAAACTTGTCATGTTAGCATTTGAGATCTATCCTTTTATGATCCATGCCATGTCAAGTAGGCTGAGTTGAGCGTTGAATCTCTATTGGGCCTTAGATTGAGCTATTTTAGTCTCTTGATGATGCGTAAGTTTCGTACAATTTGATAAAAAGCAAAAAGATCTCTTTTGTGCAAAAAAACTGATCTCACCAATTCTTTCTCATGAGACGGCTTGCCATTGCACTAGGCATGAACTCAGGGGGAGTTTTGGATGACCTAGACTATCTTCTTAAGCTTCTTGTTTGGAGTAGTCGCATAAGGCTTGAGATCTAGCACATGATAATATATATATATATATATATATATATATATATATATATATATATATTGGTTGGAAACAACCATAAGTTTCAAAAGAAAAATGTCATTTGTGCTCAATTTGCTTAAGCTATTAAAAGAACCAAGTACTTTAACCAATGTTTCACTCTTGAGCGTATAGCACTCTATGTGGACTCAATGTTAGCTTCTTGGTTCCGCTTAGCTTAATTGACATGGCTTGCATCATCCTTGGATGTCTCTAGCTAGACTTTGCTCTTTGATGACTTGACATGCTCACAAAATGCTCTACATTTCATATTGTCATCTATATGTTCTAGCTGGCTTATACATATCTTGTCATGATCTAGATAGCCTTTTATTGAGTTATAGCTTGGTGTAATCCGTATGGTCAATTTGGATAATTCTTATGGCTCTAATTGCTTAGAATAACCAAACTTCAGTCATTTCAACCAAAATGTGCTATATTCTCTCTTTTGCATCCTTGATGTGTTTATTGCCAAAAGAGGGAGAATATTGGAGAAAAAGTATTTTGGGATCTTTCTAGAGCTTTGGAGAATAATTTGCTCTTTCTTTGTTGCTCTAGTGTTCCTTCTGTCGACATGGTCATTAGCTTCAGTTTCCTTCTTTGGACCATGTTGGACTCCTCAAACTCAACTTCATATGCTTTTTCGGTGTTTGTCAATACACTCATCAAGGGGGAGATTGAGAGATCATGTGGAGTTGACCCCATGTGTGTGATGAGTAATTGACTCTTGCTTTGGGAAGATTGAGTTCGTTCTGGGCGTTTTCTGTGTAGTCGTAGCTCTCTGGCCGTGGTCGAAATCCAGCCGAGTCTGTACGACCACACTCTTTCAGTAGTCGAAAGCCATTTACATCTCGTTGTCCATGGTCGGAACCTGGGAGATGTGTTTTTGTGTGATCGGAAGGCTTTACGACTATGTTGGTCGTGGTCGAAAGTCTGTACGACCACGTTGTGGCGATTACGATCATTCTGGCTGTGGTCGAAGGCCACCAGGGCTATTTACGACCACGTTGTGATGACTACGACCACTCTGGTCGTGGTCGGTCGGTCGTCGAGTATCCCACCACGTTGGCGTGAGTCGAAGTCTGTTTCGACCGCGTTGCCCGCAGTCTGAGGTCGTAAGTCGAAGCTCAGCTGCTGCGGTCGGATGTCGGTGCTCGGGCGTACGGCCACGCTAGCGCGAGAAGAAGTCGGAGGTCAAGGCTTCGACCGCTGTGGTCGTAGTCGGAAGGGTTTCGACCACGGTAAATCTCGGTGTGCGTGGTCGGAAGGGTTTCGACCACGGTGAAACTTCGAGTGCGTGGTGCGAGCGAGGTTCACCACGGAGGAAAGCGGTTGGTCGTCTCCGAAAGTCGGGCGTGGTCGTAGTCACTTTGAAATCGGTCGTATGGCCTCTAGGATCGATTGTTTGAGTTGAGAATCGGTCGTATGGCTTTGTACTGCAGTCGTAGACCTTGTGCATTTGATGGTTAATCATTTCGACCGGTCTTAAATGCAATTTAGACTTTGTGGAGTATGGTTTGAGCTCTGTTTGTCTAATGCAGATGGTTGTACACATTGTTTTGTGCGGTGCTATGAATGCTTTGTTGTCTGTGATGCTTGCAGGACTTTGAGACTAGTCGTGGTGAGGTATGGATGGTCGAGACTAGGCACGGGGTGCCTTGAGGTCGTGGCGGCTTGGAGATGCCAAAGACGACGAGGTCTCGAGGTGGTTGCAAGCGTGATCGGCAAGGCGGATGAAGCTTCCGGGAAGGTAGCGGAGTGGCATTTTGGAGAAATGCGAAAGTCGCAAAGGGAAGTTGTGCCTCTGCGAAAGCACGAGGAGTTGTTGGCGCTAATGGGCAAAGTCTTGGTCTGTTAGGGATGGCGGGCAAAGCACTTTGGTTAGCGAGTAAAGAGAGTGGTAAAACCGGTGTTTGTTGGGGTTAACGGTCCTCCCTTGGTAGCTTGAGGCTATAAATAGAGAGGAAGGGTTCGGTGATCGGTGAGGTTGTTCCCAGTCACTCGAGTTGTTTGTTTCTATTTATGTGAGTTGTCTTTGGGTGAGCAGGGTTGCTCTTGTACCTCCGATGGAGTGGTCAGAAACCTCCATGATCAATCATTCATCTGTTTTCCTCAAGTTGATTTATGTCTTTATAAGATGTTTTGGTTGTTTTGATTGCTATCTATTTTGAGAGCTTGTTCTTTCTCGCTATCCTATTCTCTCATCTCTTCTTTGTGAAGTCTGTGCTTGTCCTGGTGTGTTTCGATTTGCTCAAAGCGGGAATCGCCTCAAGGCCACTTGGCCGTTCATTCCCGAGAGCAAGAGTCGAGTCGAAAAATTTCTCCTTGCCGAATGATCGTGCGCCTCAAGTCCTCTATTTTCGGTTCGACCACGCACATTCACCGATTGGAAATCGGGTGTCGCGGTCGTAAAACTTTCGCTTTCTCTGTTGTCAGCCGAGACTGTTTTATTTCATTTGTCGATCTGTTTTCTTGGTCTTCAGTAGAGCTTTTGTTTTCGCTTTACGCTCGATCGACCACGAGTTGGCATTCGACCACCACGCTTCGAGATAGATTTACCTCGCTTGGTTCGACCACGGGAAGGCGTCTCGGCGCTACGGCCTTCTTGACTAGTGGTCGTTCATCTGTATTCTCGGTTTTAAAGCTCGGTGTTTTGCCTCGGCACCCGGTGAGCCTTGGCTTACTTCATAGCTCTGTAGCTATTGAAGAAGAAATATTGTGTGAATTCTTGGGAGGTTTAAAGGCACCATTCACCCCCCTCTGTTGCCATTTCGATCCTACAATTGGTATCAGAGCCGGTTAGCTCTTCTCGATAGATCTTTAACCGGTCACAAAAGCCATGGCGACGGACAAGTATTCCACCAAGCCTCCGGTCTTTGATGGCCTGGATTACCCCTTCTGGAAGAGTCGAATGGAAACATACATCCAAGCTCAGGGGTATGCCATCTGGAGGAAGGTGAAGGTTCAGTTTGTTGTTCCTGCCGATGAGAACATCAATGCCGGGAATATGGCTGATGTTGAGGCAAACGCAAGGGCAAGGAAGATCATCATTCGAGGATTGAGCGAGCGAGTTTGATCGCATCTCTCACCGCCGCGCCTTCGATACTTGGACGACCCTCGATGCTTACCATGAGGGCACCACCTAAATAAAGACGATGCGACAGGACCAGTTCAAGCGCGAATCAAGAAATTCGAGATGCTTGTCAAGCGAGTCCCTTGACGAGTGCTTTCCTTGCTTTCACAAGATTTTGAGCAACCTTCGAGCCGTCGGTCTCACATACTCCGACTCGGATAACGCTCGACAAATGCTTTCTGCACTCGATCTTCGGGTTTGGGAGATGAAGGTGACTACCATCAAGGATACCACGGACCTCTCGACCACGACTCTTGATGCGCTTTACTTGCGCCTCAAGACTCACGAGATTGACATAGTCTCGTCGGTCAAGTCACAATCGATGGCATTAGTCACCGATCCCGCTCGGATCTTCTTCTGCCGAGCCGATATGTGGATTCTCCTTGCGCTCTCGTGACATAGCGATGATCGGTTAGGCGACTTCGCGAACGACAGCTAGCCCTCCTAGCGTAGTAGATTTTCTCATGCCTACAAGAGGAGGAGGATGGTAAAGAGAAGGTCCCGTGATTTGCTTGAGTGTGGTGGCCCCAACCACATTCGAACACCGCCTTAAGCGGGGAAGGGCAAACCGACTTGGCGAGCTCCGGCAAACGACTACATCAACAAGAACCGCAACACGAAGCCCTCAGCACCTGTTCAAGGCAAGAAGAAGTTCGCGACTTTGGGAAGGCCAAGAAGCTCTTCCACCGCGTCGCCGCCTTGACGACCTCGACCTCGGCCGAGGTGGAGGGATGGAGCGACGATGACGGACGGGTGATCAAGAACCCAAAGACGACGCCAACTTCTCGGCATGTGTTTCATGGCCCTTGAGGCGAGATCGGTGACAATGACCTCTACTCCGACTCCGACGAGGTATGTCCCTCCTATGACCAACTAAATGAAGCTTTTCTTAAGTTAGGAGGATTTCATGCTAGATCTAGAGCTAGATGTAGCGAGTTGGAGAAGAAAGTAGATAGATTGTCACGGAAGCTTACTTCACTTATATCTGCTCCCTCCCGTGATGACTGTGATACATGCCCTGCCTTGATTGGTGATATGGAGAAGTTAAGGACTTCTTATGATAGTGTGACCTCTGAGCTAGATATTCTTAAGGTGGAGAATGTTAGTCTGCTAGCTGAACTAGAAATGACTAGGATTGTTGTTCCTTCATCTGCTATTGAGGCGCATACGCACCTCTTGTGAGGATAAGGATAATGCTTTTAGAGGTCTTTACACCTTACTTCTCGATCTGCCCGAGACTTGTGAAAGTTACAATAATTTAAAGATGAACTTAAAAAGGGCAGATCATAAAATTGCTGAATTGCATGCTTCCCTGTTAGAGCCTATTGTTTCTTGTACCAACTGTCCTAAATTAACCTTTGAGCTTGAATCGGTTTCTAAGCAATTTCAAGAGATGGTTGATCATAACAAGAAAATGGCTCAATTTGCTACTAAGGATCCTGTTAGCTCACCATGCAATAGTTGTAATAAACTAAAATCTGAATTAATTGCATTGGATGAAAAATGTGTGAAGCTAACTAAGGACCTTCTAGAAAAATCACATCCTTCTTGTGCTTTCTATGCTGAAGTGTTGGAAAAGGATAAGGACATGGTAGAGATGTTTAGGAAGAGTTACGAGAACCAAATGGCTAGGATTAGGGCTGCCCCCTGTGTGTCCTGCGATGCCCTCAAGGTTGAGGTGGCCGTGCATAAGGAGAAATATGCACGTGCTATTCGCTCTTCTGCTATTGGTTCTTCTCCTTCCTCTCCTCCTGCTGTCTCTTCTTCTTCTCCTTGCTCTTCTTGCACCTCTCTTTTTCGGGAGTGTCAGTATCTTATGAACACTCTTGAGAAATTTGTAGGAGGCAAGAAAAAGCTTAATCTTATTTTAGACCAATCAAAGATTTGCAAGTTCAATCAGGGTCTAGGATATGATTTCCGTGAGGATGTGAGGAAGCATCCACCTGTTGTGCTCAGACCCATAGTCGCAGGTGTGATTGAGGTCAAGCCCAAGAACAAGAATGTTCAATTTAAATCAGCGGACCTTGTCCAAAGGATTTCTGATAGCAAGGTGATTTCACTGCAGACTTGACCTCTCGGGCGAAGCCATCTCATGCTATACGCCTCTCAGAAGGTGAAGTATCATTGCACCTTCTGTCAGAAGGATGAACATTTGATTGACCGCTGCTTCAAGCGCGCCAAGATTGCGCGAAGAGACCGTGTTGAGTCTCTTAGGCGTATTCAGGGTCAGCCCCAGACCTTGAGTGCACCTAAGACCAACACGAGGTCTAGGCTTGCTACTGTTGGTAGCTTTGGGCAGCATCGAGGACTTGGTTCTTCCGAGTTTTCTATTTTTCGTCCTCATGCTCCCTTTGGTCGTGACTTCCGCCGTTCTGACGGTAGATCTCGCTTTTCCCATTGAGATGCCTACCCGCGGCGTGATCGACTTCTGCTTGGGTCTTGTTGACTCGCTCTTCCGTAGCGGTCGGACTCCGACAGCGACTTGTGTCCGCACACAGACCTTCTGCTTCTTTGAGTGACAGAGAGCGTAGGGTAGATAGAGGTCAATCGTGCTTGACTACTTCATCTGCTCGACGTGTTACTCAATATTGGGTGCCAAAATCACTCTTGATTTATCCCAGTACTGAGACTTTACTCTCTGTTTAACTCAGGTTCGCCGGGCAGGGAAGGGAAAGGTTTTTCTTGTAGACTCCGGGTGTTCACGACACATGACCGGAGATTCCCGTTGGTTTTCTTCCCTTGCCGTGCTCCGGTGATGAGATGATCACCTTGAGATGCTTCATCTGGCGTCATCGCCAAAGGTACCTTGGCGTTAATGATTCATTTATTTTGAAAGATGTTGCTTTGGTTAGTAAGCTGCATTACAATTTGCTTTCAGTCTCTCAGCTTACTGATGACGATTTCGAGGTGAGCTTTAAGAAGAACAACTGCAAAATTCTTGATTTCTCATTTTGGGAGGATCTTTCGTGCTGATTTTTCTGAGTCTTCTGCTGATCCTCTCCGTTGTTTGCTTGCTTCCGAGTCCCGCGACCTTTCCTTCTGGCATAGGAGACTTGGTCATATTGGATTTGACCATTTGACCCGAGTTAGCGGCCATGATCTCATTCGTGGTCTGCCGAAACTCAAGATGGTCAAAGATATTGTTGTGCTCCATGCCGGCACGATAAGATGATTGCTGCTTCTCATCCTCCGGTCGCAGTGACTATGATCGATGCACCGGGACAGCTGCTCCATATGGACACCTTTGGACCAGCTCGAGTGCAGTTTGCAGGAGGGAAGTGGTATGTTCTTGTCGTGGTTGATGACTTCTCGAGGTATTCTTGGGTGTTTTTCTTAGCCTCGAAGGATGAGACGTTTTCACATTTCCGAGGTCTTTTCAGTAGGATTTCTGTTGAGCTTCTAGGTGCCTTATGAGCGATCCGCAGTGACAATGGCACGGAGTTCAAGAATTCCTACTTTGAGAGGTTACGTGATGAGGCAGTGTAGAGCACCAGTTCTCTTCTCCGCACGTCCCACAATGAGAATGGCGTCGTGGAGAGGAAGAACCGTACCTTGGTCGAGATGGCCAGGACGATGCTCGATGAATACTCTACACCGCGGAAGTTTTGGGCTGAGGCTATAGCCACCACGTGCCATGTTTCGAACAGAGTTTTTCTCAGGGCACACTTGCACCGCACTTCTTACGAGTTGAGATATGGGCGTAAACCCAGTGTATCTCATTTTCGTGTGTTTGGTTGCAAGTGCTTCATTCTGAAGTCCGAGAACCTAGACAAGTTCGAGTCACGTTCTTGTGATGGACTCTTTATAGGCTACTCGACTTCTTCGCGGGCCTATAGGGTGCAGGCTGCGAGTCTAGTAAAATGGTAGAGACACGTGAGGTGACTTTCGATGAGGCGGTCAGGGACTAGGCCCGATATCTCGAGTTCTTGAGAGATCCGAGACCATCTTTGTGGATGATGAGGATGATGGAGATGAGGGTTGTCTACCGATCCAGTCCCTCATCCACCCCTTGAGATGCCGTCTTCCACCGCACCTCAAGGCGATCGCCTTGCCTTCGCTATTACGGAGCTAGTGGCTCTGTTCCTACCCGTCGACTTACGGTGAGGCCACTTCTTCATCTCATCCTGGACCTCCTAGACATATCCAGAAAGCTCATCCTTCTGAGCAGATGATTGGAGATCTCTTTAAGCAAGTCACACGCTCAAAGTCTGGCATGTCACTCTTCTGTCTCCACTCTGCCTTTGTTGCCTCTTTTGAGCCCAAGGATGTTTGTCATGCTCTCTCCGACGAGTCTTGGATAAATGCCATGCATGAAGAATTAGAGAGCTTCGAGAGAAACAAGGTGCGGGCGCTTGTTGAGCCCCTCGAGGTCACAATATCATTGGGACTAAGTGGGTGTTCAAGAACAAGCAGTGAGGATGATGTGGTTAGTCGAAACAAGGCTAGGCGGTAGCTCGTGGGTACTTCGGGTTGAGGGTCTAGATTTTGAGGAGACCTTTGCCCCTGTAGCTAGACTTGAGGCCATTAGAATCCTGCTTGCCTTTGCAGCTTCTAAGGGTTTCAAGCTTTACCAGATGGACGTCAAGAGTACCTTCCTCAATGACTTTATTGAGGAAGAAGTCTATGTGAGACAGCCTCCTGGTTTCGAAAACCCCAAATGCCCAAACCATGTCTACAAGCTTTCTAAAGCGTTGTATGGACTTAAGCAGGCCCCTAGAGCGTGGTATGAAAGGCTTAAGTCCTACCTGTTGAGTCATGGTTTTGAAATGGGTAAAGTAGACAAGACCTTGTTCATTCGCCGGCTTGGCAATGACCTTCTGCTCGTCCAAATTTATGTCGATGACATTATCTTTGGCGGCTCTTCTCATGCTCTAGTTTCACTTCTCGGATGTCATGAGCACCGAGTTTGAGATGAGCATGATGGGTGAGTTGACCTTCTTTCTTGGCTTCCAAATCAAGCAGACTCGGGAGGGTACCTTTTTGCATCAAGGCAAGTACACTCGAGACCTCCTAAGACGCTTTGACATGAGTGATGGAAAGCCGGTGTCAACTCCGATGGCTTCTACAGCCGCACTTGACCCAGATGAGGGCGGCGAGCCAGTTGACCAAAAGGAATTCAGAAGTATGATTGGCTCTCTCTTGTACCTCACTGCCTCGAGACCGGACATACACTTCTCCGTGTGTCTTTGTGCTCGGTTTCAGGCTTCTCCTCGTGTATCTCATCGCCAAAGCGTGAAACGCATCTTCGGTACCTTGAGCTACCATTGACTATGGTATCGGTACTCTTCCTCCTCCCGCTCATCCCTTAGAGCCTATTCGGATGCAGATTTTGCGGTGTGGGATAGATAGGAAGAGCACTCGAACCGCCAGTTCATTGGCACTTCTCTCATTTCACGGTCTTGAGGAAGCGGTCCGGTGTTGCACGATCCACCGCAGAGGCCGAGTGCGTTGTTGCAGACTAGTTCTTTGTAGCTGTGCTGGATGGTCTCGACTCTGCGGGACTTTGGGTTAGCTATCGGCCGTGTTCCGCTCTTTTGCGATAACACTTCAGCGATTAGCATTGCCAAGAACCCAGCAAGATTCTCGGACCAAGCATATTGATATCGATATCATTTTCTTGAGACCACGTAGAAGGGTGACGTCGTGCTCGGTTTGTGAGAGTGACCACCGGTTGGTCGATATCTTCACCAAGCTTTTGGATAGCACGAGGTTTTCGACTCTGAGGGAGAGCTTGGGGTGGTTTGTCCTTATGGACTGTTGTGAGGGGGAGCTTTGGGCTTTATTGCTTTACCATATTATTTATGCTTCTGTCTCCTTACAGTTGCATTGCATCTATGGGTGCATTGGGTTTAGTCTTTCCAGCATAGGTTAGAGTGTGTCTCTTGCCGAGATGCTTAGACTTCTTACTCTTATCTTGTGCTTTCAGGATGCTGTATATTAGCTGTTTCTTATCTCACTAGGTTGAGCTCACTCACTTTTTGTAGGTTCTAGCGAGGGTTGGGCCACCCTCGGGTGAGCAGTGCGTGTTTGCTCTCTAGTGTGTGTTTTCCGTCGGTGATAGTCACAGGAGTCATATGGGGTAGATGAGAGTCGATCGAGCCATAGTATTCTCTATATCTTATCTATGCTTTAAGGACTGCCTTTCTTGATTTCTTTACCAGCTTCTCGATTTTATTGCTTTGGTTCAGGGGGAGTTCATTTGGGAACTTCTAGTGCTTATCTTGACATAACTCAACTTGAACTTAAAGTTGCATTTTATGTTGAGGGGGAGCTGGATTTTCATGTAATATAACTACATTGAGCCTTGATTATTATCATGTTATGACATGCTTAAAATGCTTTACTCCTTGCGATGACTTGTGCTTATTTGCTATATTTATCATGACTTCATATGTGTAAACTAGCTTGTGCCATGATAAGTTAATTAAACTTGCTCAATTTGAACTAAAACTTGTCATGTTAGCATTTGAGATCTATCCTTTTATGATCCATGCCATGTCAAGTAGGCTGAGTTGAGCGTTGAATCTCTATTGGGCCTTAGATTGAGCTATTTTAGTCTCTTGATGATGCGTAAGTTTCGTACAATTTGATAAAAAGCAAAAAGATCTCTTTTGTGCAAAAAAACTGATCTCACCAATTCTTTCTCATGAGACGGCTTGCCATTGCACTAGGCATGAACTCAGGGGGAGTTTTGGATGACCTAGACTATCTTCTTAAGCTTCTTGTTTGGAGTAGTCGCATAAGGCTTGAGATCTAGCACATGATAATATATATATATATATATATATATATATATATATATATATATATATATATGGTTGGAAACAACCATAAGTTTCAAAAGAAAATGTCATTTGTGCTCAATTTGCTTAAGCTATTAAAAGAACCAAGTACTTTAACCAATGTTTCACTCTTGAGCGTATAGCACTCTATGTGGACTCAATGTTAGCTTCTTGGTTCCGCTTAGCTTAATTGACATGGCTTGCATCATCCTTGGATGTCTCTAGCTAGACTTTGCTCTTTGATGACTTGACATGCTCACAAAATGCTCTACATTTCATATTGTCATCTATATGTTCTAGCTGGCTTATACATATCTTGTCATGATCTAGATAGCCTTTTATTGAGTTATAGCTTGGTGTAATCCGTATGGTCAATTTGGATAATTCTTATGGCTCTAATTGCTTAGAATAACCAAACTTCAGTCATTTCAACCAAAATGTGCTATATTCTCTCTTTTGCATCCTTGATGTGTTTATTGCCAAAAGAGGGAGAATATTGGAGAAAAAGTATTTTGGGATCTTTCTAGAGCTTTGGAGAATAATTTGCTCTTTCTTTGTTGCTCTAGTGTTCCTTCTGTCGACATGGTCATTAGCTTCAGTTTCCTTCTTTGGACCATGTTGGACTCCTCAAACTCAACTTCATATGCTTTTTCGGTGTTTGTCAATACACTCATCAAGGGGGAGATTGAGAGATCATGTGGAGTTGACCCCATGTGTGTGATGAGTAATTGACTCTTGCTTTGGGAAGATTGAGTTCGCTTACGGCGTTTTACGTAGTCGTAGCTCTCGGCGTGGTGAAATCCACCGAGTCTCATGACGACCACACTCTTTCAGTAGTCGAAAGCCATTTACATCTCGTTGTCCATGGTCGGAACCTGGGAGATGTGTTTTTGTGTGATCGGAAGGCTTTACGACTATGTTGGTCGTGGTCGAAAGTCTGTACGACCACGTTGTGGCGATTACGATCATTCTGGCTGTGGTCGAAGGCCACCAGGGCTATTTACGACCACGTTGTGATGACTCGACCACTACGGTGGTGGTCGGTCGTCGGAAGTATCCGACCACGTTGGCCGTAGTCGAAGTCTGTTTCGACCGCGTTGCCCGCAGTCTGAGGTCGTAAGTCGAAGCTCACCGCTTTGCGGTCGGATGTCGGTGCTCGGGCGTCGCCACGCTAGCGCGAGAAGAAGTCGGAGGTCAAGGCTTCGACCGCTGTGGTCGTAGTCGGAAGGGTTTCGACCACGGTAAATCTCGGTGTGCGTGGTCGGAAGGGTTTCGACCACGGTGAAACTCGGGGTACGTGGTCTGAACGAGGTTCGACCACGGAGGAAAGCGGTTGGCTGTCTCCGAAAGTCTGGAACGTGGTCGTAGTCACTTTGAAATCGGTCGTATGGCCTCTAGGATCGATTGTTTGAGTTGAGAATCGGTCGTATGGCTTTGTACTGCAGTCGTAGACCTTGTGCATTTGATGGTTAATCATTTCGACCGGTCTTAAATGCAATTTAGACTTTGTGGAGTATGGTTTGAGCTCTGTTTGTCTAATGCAGATGGTTGTACACATTGTTTTGTGCGGTGCTATGAATGCTTTGTTGTCTATGATGCTTGCAGGACTTTGAGACTAGTCGTGGTGAGGTATGGATGGTCGAGACTAGGCACGGGGGTGCTAAGGTCGTGAGCGGCTTGGAGATGCCAAAGACGACGAGGTCTGCGAGGTGGTTGCAAGCGTGATCGGCAAGGCAGGATGAAGCTTCCAGGAAGGTAGCGGAGTGGCATTTTGGAGAAATGCGGAAAGCTGCAAAGGGAAGTTGTGCCTCTGCGAAAGCACAGGAGTTGTTGGCGCTAATGGGCAAAGTGCGGGTCTGTTAGGGATGGCAGGCAAAGCACTTTGGTTAGCGGGTAAAGAGAGTGGTAAAACCCGGTGTTTGTTGGGGTTAACGGGTCCTCCCCTTGGTAGCTTGAGGCTATAAATAGAGAGGAAGGGTTCAGGTGATCGGTGAGGTTGTTCCCGAGTCACTCTGAGTTGTTTGTTTCTATTTATGTGAGTTGTCTTTGGGTAGAGCAGGGTTGCTCTTGTACCTCCGATGGAGTGGCTGTAGAAACCTCCATGATCAATCATTCATCTGTTTTCCTCAAGTTGATTTATGTCTTTATAAGATGTTTTGGTTGTTTTGATTGCTATCTATTTTGAGAGCTTGTTCTTTCTGCTATCCTATTCTCTCATCTCTTCTTTGTGAAGTCTGTGCTTGTCCTGGTGTGTTTCGATTTGCTCAAAACTGGGAATCTGTCTCAAGGCCACTTGGCCAGTTCATTCCCGAGAGCAAGAGTCGAGTCAGAAAATTTCTCCTTGCCGAATGATCGTGCGCCTCAAGTCCTCTATTTTCAGTTCGACCACGCAGCATTCACTGATTGGAAATCGGGTGTCGCGGTCGTAAAACTTTCGCTTTCTCTGTTGTCAGCCGAGACTGTTTTATTTCATTTGTCGATCTGTTTTCTTGGTCTTTAGTAGAGCTTTTGTTTTCAGTTTCTGGCTCGATCGACCACGAGTTGGCATTCGACCACCCTGTTTCAGATAGATTTCTGCTCAGTTGGTTCGACCACGGGAAGACGCGTCTTGGCGCTACGGGCTGCTTGACTAGTGGTCGTTCATCTGTATTCTCGGTTTTTCTGGCTCGGGTGTTTTGCCTCGGCACCCAGTGAGCCTTCAGTTTCTTACTTCATAGCTCTGTAGCTATTGAAGAAGAAATATTGTGTGACTTCTTTGGGAGGTTTAAAGGCACCATTCACCCCCCTCTGTTGCCATTTCGATCCTACATCCTTCTTGAATGAGCCCAATCTGTGTGAGAGCCATGCAAGAATTCTTCATTCAATATCTAGTAACTCCCATCCATTGCCATGCATACATGTAACAGCATGCATTAGATTCATTTCTAGGAGTTAGTATTCCTTGTTTTGCATAATAAAAGGAAGAAGAAAACGCTGCAGTTGATGAGTTCATGCAGCACCAAAACATTTGTGTTTTTCTTGTGTATGCATTTTCATTTGAAGCGTGAGCTAGAAAATTGAGAGATTAGCAAGGGCGGCTGACAATTGGTATCAGAGCACAATGTCGGCCCCCACCCTTGCCGTAGATCACTCCCGTACACCGCAGCGACACGGCCGTGGACACTCGCCATCCCCACCGACCCACCGCCCTCAGCGACGCGATAGCGGCCAGCGTGAACTCGTTGTCCAGCGGTCGTAAAGGAGAGTGGTGGCTCCATCTCCTACCCCACGCTCACACGCTCAAATTACTCCGATTGGGCGGTGTTGATGCGAGTCAACCTGCAGGCTCAAGGCCTGTGGGACGTTGTCGACACCGGTGATGTACCATACCAGGAAGATCGCCAGGCCCTTTCGGCGATCCTACGCGCGGTGCCACCTAAAATGCTCCGGCTGCTTGCCGAGAAGGACAACGCCAAAGAAGCCTGGGACACCCTCAAGGCGATGAGGGTTAGGGCGGATCGAGTGCGTGAATCCAAGGCGCAGAAGCTACGCCAGACATTTGAGTCGATGCGATTCAAAAATGGCGAGCGCGTGGAGGACTTCAGTCTCCGGCTCCAGGGTGTCGTCAGCGACCTTCGCCTCCTTGGGGAGGAGTTGTTGGAGGAGAACGTGGTCCGCAAGCTACTGCGTGTTGTTCCCCGTAAGTATCGCCAAATCGCCTTGTCAATTGAAACCTTGGTTGACCTCAGCACTCTATCCATCGAGGACCTCACCAGCCGGCTCCACGCTGTCGAGGATCGTGGAGAGTCGGACGATGAGGAAGGAGACCAGGTTCTACTCACGGAGAAGGAATGGTCTTCGTGCAACACCAAGAAGACCGGCGAGTCCGCCTCTTGTGCCGCTGCAAACAATGGGAACACGTCGCGCTCACGCCAGCACGGCCGGTATAGCTGCAGGCGTGACGGGGGAGGCGGGGAACAAAAGTCTGGGCAATCCCAGGCCGCAGGCCGCGACATCTCTAAGGACAAATGCCGCTATTGCGGAAAACTAGGCCACTGGGCCAAAAAGTGCTGAAAGTCGAAGTGGGATCATGAGAAGTTGGCCCATGCGAATCTTCTCCAAGCTGAACCACTGCAGGCCGAGGGCGAAGACGAGCCCACATTGTTAATGGCCCAGGTCTGTGATCTCTCCTTCGCCGTTGACTTCAAGCCCGCAGGCGCCGAACTCGTTTTACACGAGGAGCACGCCCTTGTCACTCTCCGTGACGAGGGAGAACCAGTAGATCCAGAATGGATCCTGGACACTAGCGCATCGAATCATATGATGGGCGCACGAAACGCACTCTCCAAACTCGACACCAGCGTGCGCGGCTCCGTCAAGTTCGACGACGCCTCGCGAGTCCGCATCGAGGGGTGCGGCAATGAACTCTTCGCCTGCAAGAACGGCAATCACTACGCGCTCACCATCGTCTACTACATCCCGTGCCTCCGCAGCAACATCATCAGCCTCGGCCAGCTGGATGAATCCTGCTGCAAGATGGAGATCGAGAATGGCGTCCTCACACTGCGCGACCCCCAACGCCGGCTGCTGTGCCGGGTTCGTCGGAGCGCCGGACGTCTCTATGTGCTCAATGTTGACATTGCACAACCCATTTGCCTCGCGCGAGGGGCAAGGAGGAGGCCTGGACATGGCATGAGCGTTTTGGTCACCTCAACTTCGATTCACTTCTCATGCTCGCTCAGCGCGGGATGGCGCGAGGCCTACTGGAGCTTGAGCGCATAAATCGTTTATGACGGTGCACGATCGGCAAGTAAAGTGAACGCTGCCTCCGCCACGGCGGCGCATCACGTCGGAGTGCCTCGATCTCGTCCACGGCGATATATGTGGGCCCATCACACCGGCAACCCATGGAGGCAAGAGGTACTTCCTGTTGTTGATCGATAATCTAACCTGCTACATGTGGCTCTTTACATGTGGCTCTGATGCTCGTGGCATAGAGGTGGCGAAAAGTGATGCCGCGGCAGTGAATTCACCTCCGTGGAGTTTGGCCTCTACTGCGCCAAGTAGGGGATCGGGCGCCACCTCACCGCGCCATACTCACCGCATCAAAATGGCGTCGTGGAACGCTGCACCCAGACGGTGGTGGCTATGACGCGGTGCATGATGAAGGCGAAGGACATGCCCATCGAGTTCTGGGGGAGCAGTGACGACGGCGATCTACATCCTCAATCGATCACCCACGAAGAGCGTCCTCGACAAAACTCCATACGAGGCGTGGCATGGTCGAAAACTTGCTATGCATCATCTCCTCACATTCGGATGCGTGGCGCACGTGAAGGTGGTGAAGCCACATTTGAAGAAGTTGGATGATCGTGGCAAGGCCATGGTGTTCCTCGGCTACGAGCCCAACAGCAAGGCCTATCGCGTCTACGACCTAGCCGCCGAGCGCGTGCGGGTCACATGCGACATGGTGTTCGACGAAATGGGGAAGTGGAACTAGGAGAAGCATGAGTTAGGTTCGGGGCATTGATTGATTCATTCACGGTCCATTATGAAGTACAGCCTGTCGACGCCAACACTGCTTCACCAAGCCCACCACTTTCTGGTGCGTTGCCACCAGAATCAGCGGCGCCTTCCTCCGAGCCGTCGAGTCCACAGGTGGAATTCGTGTCGGCCCCCACGGCAGACCCGAACCTCGATGATGATTTCGGTGCTCCACGGCATTACCGCAGCATCGCCAACATCAATGCCACCTTTGAGCCGGTGGAGATTGAATCGGACAAGCTCTACCTCCTTGCTGCCGAGGAACCAAGTAGTTTCGTTGCGGCAGAGCGTGACGTGAACTGGAGCAAGGCTATGCTCGAAGAGATAGGCTTGATTAAGGACAATCGCACGTGGGAACTAGTCGAGCGATTAAGGACAATCGCACGTGGGAACTAGTCGACCTCCCCGACGGCAAACGACCCATTGGACTCAAGTGGGTCTACAAGCTCAAGAAAGATGAGATTGGCGCCGTCATCAAGCACAAAGCACGTCTTGTCGCAAACGGGTACGTTCAGAAGCACGACATCAACTACGATGGGGTTTTTGCCCCTGTCACATGAATGGAATCCGTGCGGTTGCTGCTCGCCGTCATCACACAAAAGGAATGGCCAGCCCATCACATGGATGTGAAGATGGCGTTCCTCAACGGCGATCTAAAGGAGGAGGTGTATGTGGCACAAGCTCCTGGCTTCATTGACAACGAACACCCAAACCAGGTACTCCGGTTAAGGAGGGCACTATATGGTCTCCGTCAAGTGCCTCGAGCTTGGAATGCGAAGCTGGATGCGAGCCTCCTTGATCTGGGGTTCATACGGAGCTCCTCCGAACACGCCGTGTACACTCGCGTCACCAGCGCGGTGCGTCTCGTGGTCGGTATCTATGTCGATGACCTCATCATCACGGGTGCCAGTAACGGGGAGATCGCCAAGTTCAAGGGGGAGATGAGCTCACTCTTTCGTATGAGTGATCTCGGACTCCTCAGGTACTACTTCGGCATCGAAGTGCATCAACAAGAGGGGATCACAATCAGCCAGTCTGCATATGCACGCAAAATTCTGGAGAACACAGGCATGTCGAGGTGCAATCCGGTGTGCGTGCCCATGGAAGCGTGATTGAAGCTTAGTAAGCGGAGTGACAGACCACCGGTGGACATCACCAAGTATTCGAGCATCGTCGGCAGTCTCCGGTACTTGGTGCACACGCGGCCGGACATTGCCTACGCCGTCGGCTATGTCAGCCGTTTCATGGAGTCGCCGCGCGATGACCACTACGCTGTCGTGAAGCACATTCTATGCTACATCACTGGTACGCTAAACCTGGGCTGTCGCTTTGTCCGTTCCAGCGAAAAGGAGGCGAAGTTGCAGGGGTACAGCGACTTGGCATGCGACATCGACGATCGGAAGAGCACCACCGGCGTGCTATTTTTCTCGGCCAGAACCCAATCAGCTGGCAGTCACAAAAACAGAAGGTTGTGGCTTTGTCATCATGCGAGGCGGAGTACATCGCTACCTTGACTGTGACCTGCCAGGGAGTCTGGCTAGCGCGGCTGCTCGCCGAAGTCCGTGGCAGTGAGATAGAGGCCGTCGTGCTCAAGGTGGACAACAAGTCCGCTATCTCTTTGTGCGAGAACCCTGTCTTTCATGACAGGAGCAAACACAACGACACCCGGTACTATTTTATTAAAGAATGCATCGAGCAAGGGAAGGTCGATGTCGAGTTTGTTCCCTCAGGGGAGCAGCTCGGTGACATTCTTACAAAGCCACTCAGCCGTGTTAAGTTCCTTATCTGCGTAGGAGGATTGGCATCAAGGAGACTATCACAAGGCGTTAGGATTAGGGGGAGATTTGTTGGACTGGATGAAGTAATCCTGCGCCAGTTTTCAGTTAGCCATTATGGCATTACTGTTTTTAGTTTTCAGTTTCTGAATTTTTTGCAGTTTTCAGTTTCAACTCCACAACTAAGTCTTTCAGTTTTCAGTTTTCAACATGCTGTTAATTTAGCATATGCATTTTCCTTCTTGAATGAGCTCACGATCTGTGTGAGAGCCATGCAAGAATTATTCATTCAATGTCTGGTAACTCCTATCCGTTGCCATGCATACATATAATAGCATGCATTACATTCATTTCTAGGAGTTAGTATTCCTTGTTTTGCATAATAAAAGGAAGAAGAAAACGCTTCAGTTGATGAGTTCATGCAGCACCAAAACATTTGTGTTTTTCCTGTGTATGCATCATTTGAAGCGTGAGCTAGAAAATTGAGAGTTTAGCAAGGGTGACTGACAGAAATTGCCAAGTTAAACACAATGGTTCATTCTTCTAGCTCCAATGTTGTTTCAACTCCAGTCTACACGATGCGACCTGATCCCCAGAAACCTGCGGTTGCCCCCGGTTTCCAAAGAGAAGCGCACTGACCATGCCGGTCATCGTCAGAATGAAGCCCCAGCTATCGATGCGTTGTCCAGCAACCCGGGAACCTCAGGTGAAGATCCAGTTGCTCCATGTGGTGCTTCAAGCAGCCATCAAGCACCAGAGGCGTCTTCGACCCGCCTGACCCAGCCAGGCAAGACCGACTTGTCTGATGTGGTCGGAAGACTCAATGCCAGATATCGTCGACGCTGACCCTGACTCTGACTAGGTTTCGATACTATCCGCGGCATTTTACCTCAAGAGTCATAGACCACCATAAACATAATCGGTTGTTGTATTATGTTTCTTTTCGTACCTATGAAACTTTCATGGTGTGATCTCTCATCAAACAAGCAAAATATGATGCATCTTTGTGCCCAGTTGGAAGGCAGTTTCTGGAGGAGCCAGTTACGTTCACCACTATAAAATAGGCTAAGCTGAACGTTTACATCACAGATGGTTCCTAGAATACACGTCTGTGTTATTTTAACAGACGGGTTTTAATACAATCCGTCTATGAAAACTTCATTATCACAAACGGTTTGATGCGGATACGCATATGCTTAGCACTTTTTAGTCAAATACATTATTTCACTGAAAAGAAGTATTGAGCCACATTAAATATTGTCAGATTAATTTGTTTCTTAATGAATTTCCTTCTATTCGTGAGAACGATATACTACCTTATACCAAATTCTTGTATATTATTAGGTTTGAATATTATGATGATTCCGGGGCCAAAGCAATGGAGAAGCACAAGGAGGGTAATCATATTTGCTACCAAGAACAAAAAGCTCAAAGCCCATTGGGATGGAAAGGAGAAAGCCAAGCAGCCCACACAGCTGATCAAGGAGGAAAGAAGCTCATGCACTGGGAGAGCAACAGGGGAGAAACCCAAGAACATAAAGCCCAAGTTTTGGACAAGATTTTGAAGGCCAATTTGGACCTCCCACATGTACAACCGAATTCAAGCTCGGATTCAACTCAGAACTCAATTCGGATTCGGTTCGGGACAGCCCAATACGCACCTACTAAAATGGCCATAACTTCTACAAACGGAGTCCGATTGAGGTGTTCTTGTACTCTATGGAAAGCTCTTGAAGTATACTTTCAGATGGATCGAGCCTCACCTCCAAATTCCCTATGAGTCGATCAGAAACTGCAAAACAAGTCATATCGCCTTTTCAGTCCGAGTCAAAGTAGGCCCAGGGCCTTGTAATCGAGTCCTATTCGGCCTCCCAGTGTTTGGCCGACTCTTCACCCCTTGTATCTCTTTAAAATCAGCCGCCACCCTTGTAAAATTCGGACCACGTTTGAGAAAAATTAATCTACTAAAGTTTGTTCGAGTTTAGCATTGTTGCCGAAGTTCCATGGGGAATTAGGAGTGATTTCTTCAATCAAGATCGTTCAGCCTTTCCGCTGGGAATTAGGTGCACGATAGATCTTCCCTTGGTGGTCGGCGAAATCAACACGAGTAAGTTTTGGAGGATTAAATAGTGTTCGTCCCTTGCGCTGGCATTAGAGGATCATTACGATTCATCAAGATTCCGTGAGTACCCATCCTACGTCGAAAAGATCGAGCGACCCCGTATCATTTTGGTATCAGAGCGCGGTTTACTCGGGAGGATCTTATCCCTTTAAATTTCAGTTTATTACTTGCTATCCTATAGTCCATAAACCGAAAACACACAAAAACAAATCCAAACCCTAGTTTTGCATCTGATATTTTCGTGAGTTTTATTAAGTCTTGATCCATTAGAAATTTTGTTTACGTGTTGATCTTTGTGTTCCTTCGCGTAACTTGATCTTATGTCCCCATAAAACAAAAAAAAGTAGATTCAATTTACTGTTGAAGTTGAGTCCGTGTCTACAACTCCTCCTAGATCAATCCGAGTATAACCCTAGATCCAAGTCGATTTTGGCTAGCTGTCCACTTCCAAATTCGTTTGGAAGTTGCCATCTAAAACCAACTCTAGGGAGATGCTATCCGAAATCCAAGAGAGGAGTTAGTGTTCACGTTGGCTTCCTTGAACACCATACATACGAGCTTCACTTATATCCTTTGAATACTTGAGACTAGTCATTGATATTGCATTGAGGGCTGCTCCTAAATACTTATAGCTGAACATTGAGCTTGTATATCACCCACTCCGGCTGATCAATAAAAATTTCAATGTTTAGAGAGAGAGAGAGAAGTTTGTGACCCACATACCTCAATAGACTCAGAACAGTGATTTGAACATATTTGGGTCAGTGGCACGGTAGCAAAAAAAGACGAGCAAAAAAAGGAGAGAAAAAAGAGAGAGAGAAGGCTGATTGGGTGAGTGATTCGAGTTCATAATTTCAGTTTGAGTGACTTAAATTCTTGAGCAATCGTGTGCCTTCTACTCTTATTCTTGCAATTGACTAGTGTCTCTCCTAGTACTTGGTGCAAAATGAGCTATTTGTGTTCCTTACTTTCATATTGCTTTCAATTAGCTCATTCCGTTATTTGCATTAAGTCACATTGATCTTTGCGTGTGCGTCCATACACTTCACTTATATCTATTGGATCAGCACATAGGCAATACTTTCTAGCTTGGATTATTACTTAATTTTACAACATCGATAAATCAGATCGTGTAGGATAAATACTTCCTAACCAAGCTCCATAAAATATCCTTTGTCGTGCAATTGTGAACACTCTTGAATTCGCTAGATCATCACCGTGCTGCTGTCACTTCTACCAAGTGTAAGTTAATTGCCCTTAATTCACTTTGGAAGGGTAAGAACTTTACTTGGGAGAGAAAATAGTGAGATTGAGTGATTTCCACACACACACACATATATATATATATATATATATATATATATGTTGCATAACTAACCATGACAGGATATTCAATAATTCGTTTCTCTCGGTGTGAACCAAATAGGAATAAATCTTTAGTATTTCGTTCCTCATGGTGCGATTCCAAACCCAACAATTTGTCTCTTCCATTTTGTGGAAGTGTAGATCTAGAGGAGTATCTTAATTGGGAATGACGATTAGAGAAAGAGTTTAGAGTTCAGAAGCTTCCCAAAGACCAAGAAGTGATGCGAGCCACTCTGCAGTTTAAAGACTATGCTTATAGTTGGTGGCAACAATTATCTGGAAAACGATTCGTTAGATCTTGGGTAGGTTTGAAGGTGATCATGAGAAATGAATTTGTGCCATCCTATTATGAGTAGGGATTGCTCCATCATTTGGAGAGTATCACACAAGGGAGTAATATAGTTCAGAATTATTATTTTCAGCTGCAAGATGCGTTGCGTCGTGCAGGAGTCACTAGTGAATTAAAAGAGATGGCATACTTCAAAGGAGGCTTGAATTCTGAGATCACCGCTGCACTTCAACATAAATATTTTAGTAGCATGCATGATCTTGTAAATTGTGCTATTAAGCAGGAGAAGAGACTTATGGAGAGACGTACATCACGGCTCAATCCATGTCCATACTTCAGCTCTTCGGTAAAGGAGACATCTTGTGCTGCCCTAATGATACATACAACAATTGAGATGCATCAAAACCCATGTGAGAATGAGAGCCACATAGCCAAATTGAGTGAGAGTGTTAAAAAGAGCGAGCTGTGTGATTCCACCATATGTGAGTTTGAGAGCATCCAAATTGAGGGTGTGAGAGATTCAACTCGGTCCTCCCATATGTACAACTGAATTCAAACTCGGATTCAACTCAAAATTCAATTCGGATTCGGTTCGGGATAACCCAACAGACACCTACTAAAACAGCCATAACTTTTACAAACAGAGTCCGATTGAGATGTTCTTGTACTCTATGGAGAGCTATTGAAGTGTACTTTCAGATGGATCTAGCCTCACCTCCAAATTCAATATGAGTCGATCAGAAACTGCGAAACAAATAACATCACTTTTTTAGTCCGAGTCAAAGTAGGCCTAGGGCTTTGTAATCGAGTCCTATTCGGCCTCCAAGTGTTTGGCTGACTCTCCACCCCTTGTATCTTTTTAAAAGACAGTCGCCACCCTGGTAAAATTCAGACCACGTTTAAGAAAAATTAATCTACTAAAGTTTGTTCGAGTTTAGCATTACTGCCGAAGTTCCATGGGGAATTAGGAGTGATTTCTTCAATCAAGATCGTTCAACCTTTCTGCTGCGAATTGGGTGCACGATTGATCTTCGCTTGGTGGTCGGCGAAATCAACACGAGTGTGTTTTGGTGGATTAAAGAGTGTTCGTCTCTTGCGCTGGCATTGGAGGATCATTACGATTCATCAAGACTTCCGTGAGTACCCATCCTACGTTGAGAAGATCGGGCAACCCCGTATCACGGTTTTTAATACAAACTGTCTGTGAAGTATCACAGACGATTCTAGATAAGAACCGTCTGTGATAATGGCCGACATCACAGATTCTAGATGAAAAAATGTCTGTGATAATGAAGTTTCCACGGAAGGTTTGTATTAAAACCGTCTGTGATATGTTTCCCGCCTTGCAATCCCCCAAAATTGCATAATTTTCCACCTGAGTCAGTTTTGAGACACTTTCAGTAAAACGGTATAACTTTTGCATATGGTGTCTATTTTCGACGATCTTGTACTTGTCTTTGTGATATCACAGACCTTTGTCGTATGAACTACATAAGCTATACTGAGACGAGAGTCAAATTCAAGGCAAATTTATTACAAAAGTCCAAAAAAAGAGATTCTCATATTTTAATCTTCTGCTTCATATGCTTCTTCTTTGACTTCTGGAGTTGGAGGATCAGCCACTGAGTTCTCGAATGCTGTGAAGATTGTCCTTGACCTCTCCACTTCCTCCGCTAGCCTGGGCAAATCATTAGCATGGCCTATAATCCCAAAGATGATGACATGATAAGCTTCCTCAGAATCTGCCGATTCTGCTAGATCGGCAAGGTTATCCATGTGTCTCTGCACTGCCGCAAGAGCTTCCTCCGCTTTGTGCACATTGCAGAGAAGAACGAGGCTAAGGGCGGTTTCCCTTTCTTGAGCGGCAAGGAGACACCTCCGTCGACGGCGGATGATGAGGTCCAACTGACGGATGGAAGCGAGTCAAGGAAGGAGAGCAGGGCGTGAGCGGAGGAGCTGCTCCAGACGTAAATTATTGGCCGCATGTGTAAGGTCGCGGCCGAACAATTCATGACGGATAGATGAGAGGAAGGAGATCAAAAAAATTTTAAATGCCATTATTCAGAAATGTGGTGAAGAAGATGAGAAAGAGGACAATTTAGAAGAGATTCAGTTTGTGGTATCAAGGAATTGTACACCGCGTTGCATATAAAACCAGAATGGTGTGGAAGTTTAAGGGCCACTTGCATCAGAATATTAACAGGCGGGCGCATGAACATTTAAGTGTCACAGACGGTTCATATTACAAACCGTCTCTGCTATTAATATCACAGACGGTTTGTATTACAAACCGTCTCTGATATAAATATCACAGACGGTTCGTATTCCAAACCGTCTCTGATATGTGACTTATCACAGACGGTTCGTAATACAAACCGTTTGTGATAAGTGAGACATCACAGATGGTTCGTATAAAAAATCGTCTGTGATATTGCCTTCCTATATATACTCTCAAGCTAGGGTTTTGCGCGTACACTGCAGTTATTGCTATCCCTGAGCCCGTCGTCGACCGCCATCCCCGAGCCCGATGACAATATATAGTTGTTTTATGAATACATATACTTATGAATATATGTACTTTCATGTAATTCCATATCATTTTGATCTGCTTGTTTCAGTGTGCATATTTCTTGTGGTCTAAAGTCATAAAAGAAGATGGAGGAATTCCACAATGTATAACAAATTTCACTAGGTGATTGAGCTTAATTGTTCATGTGTATATTTGTTTATAGATGGATAATTTATTTTATTTCTATTAATTGATTTGTGGAATGGATATTGTGTTTCTGAAATGAATGAATGTGAATTAGATGTATTATACTGCGTCGATCTGCTAGCTTGTTTCAGAGGGCATGGCTTGCATTTTCTGAGGCTAGCTAATAAACATAAATAGATTTACGGGTAGAAGAGAATAGCACAGACGGTTTTAACTAAAAATCGTCTATGCTAGCTGATAATCACAGACGGTTTTTAACTAAAAACCGTCTGTGCTAGTTGATAATCACAGACGGTTGATATCACAGACAATTTTTAACTAAAACCGTCTGTGATATTTACACCACAGACGGTTCGAAAGCCGTCTGTGATGACCTCGTATCATTACTGACCCATAAATTCAGACGGCTCACAAAACAGTTTGTGATGATGTTTCTGAATCATGTGTAATACGGTTTTCTGTAGTAGTGGTTTGCAACTCTGGATAGCGGATACACACTGCAGTAGATCGCTTTAGGGTAGAAATATTTTCTGCCATTTTATACGAATACTTACTTTTAAGGGAAATTTTACACAAATACTTGCCATTGTCGCTGACTTCCAGGAATGGTGGACAAAAGTCACATAACCTCCACTAGCCACAGAAAACGAAAAAGTATCGAGATAGGTCAAAAGAACATAACGTTGTCTTATCCTACAACTAAGATCACTAACTCTGAAGTCAGGACTGCAAAAGGATGCTATCAACAGAGGAAGGAGATGAGCAAAGGTACTAGAATCCATATTAATCGGTAGCTAGTTAGTAAGAACAAGACGTGATCACAAGAACAAGATGCGTGAGCAAAGATGAGAGTGTACGATAGAAGACCGCCGCATATTTAACCTTCAAGATGCATTTGGTTCAGATACCAAAGAGACGCTTCGTATAACGAATGAGATACATTACACACAAACACAAGAGATACGCTCGACTTTTCATTATCATATCTGGTTATCGCAGACGGTTTTTAATAAACAACCATCTCAGGTTGTCAACGCCGCAGACGGTTTTGAATAAACAACCGTCGTGAAAAGTCGTTATCGCACGGTTTTTAATAAACAACCGTCGTGAAATAAACAACCGCTCTGGATAATCAGATTTTCACGCACGGTTTTAATATAAAACCGTCGTGAATGATCGCACGGTTTGCAATAAAACCCGCTTGATAATGCCATCGGCATTTAATGCGCCGTCAGCCGCCTGCCTTCATTTCGATCCAGATCTCTGAGCCACTGGCCACAAGACTCGAGCCTAGGCGATTTGAGGCCGCTTATTTTGGTGGAAGAGGCGAGATTGAGCTTGAAGATTCATTCAATTCATACTTTCCGCCGGTGGCTAGCTCTAGATATGGTTAGTAAGATAATTTATTTTTCCCCAGGTATATATGTAGTAGTAATTAGTTAAGCTAATTTTAATACCGAGTTGTTATGTATGTAATGCGAGGGACCTAAGTCGGATGTATGCCATGAGCCGTGGAGTGAAGAGTATATTAATGGCGGTCCGCTTACAAGAGCCGCCGAGGAGGATATGTTCAATAAGGGGTGGAATATATGTATCGTCCATGCGCCGATCGCGAGAATTTAAAGATGTTTAAGAACCGAGGGCAAATTGAAGCGCACTTGATTCTTGGAGGTTTCAAAAGGGTTATACGTGTTGGACCGTCATGGCTGAAGTGAATGATCATATGCCGGATGACATCGCCGGTGAAGTGAATGATATGCCGCCGGATGACATCGCCGGTGAAGTGAATGACATGCCGGATGATGTCGATTGTGGTTCGGATACGGATAGGAGTCTTTAGCTCGCTGGTCTTTTAGCGGACATGCTTCCTGAGGGAAATGAGTTGCCTAAAACCACGATAAAGCCAAGAAGGTCCTTTGTCCATTGGGAATTGAAGTAGAAAGAATACATGCATGTCCGAACGATCGTATCCTGCATCGTGAAAGAGTATGAAAACATGCATGTATGTCCGTGTGCAACGCATCCCGATACAAACGTAATAATCAATCGATGACCACAGGAAATGAGGTGAAGAAAGGACCTCGGTAAGGTGGCATGGTATTTTCCTATAATTTCGCTTGAAAAGGTTTTTGCAAATCCAAAGGAGGCAAAATTGTCAAGCTGGCACTCTGAGGAGCGCAAGAAAGATGGAATGCTAAGACACCTTGTCGATTCGCCCAATGGAGAAACATCGATAGGAGTTTTGCGTACTTCGTAACCAAGGAATATAAGGTTCTGATCGAGTACGATGGAATGAATCCTTTCGGTAGTATGAGCAAACATAGCACATGGCCCGTGACTCTCGCATCTATAACCTTCCTCCTGGTTGTGTATGAAGCGTAAAGTATATTTTGTCACGATACTTATCCAAGGGCCAAAGCAACCGGGAATGATATTGATGTGTACCTAGCACCATTGGTGGAAGATCTAAAAGTACTATGGAACTAAGGGGGCATGGTATGGGATGCGCATAAACGAGAGAACTTCACTTTGCGCCTTTTATTGTTCCGCACCATAAATGATTATCCTGCCCTTACTAACCTATCAGCCAAAGTACGAAAGGTGCCAAAGCTTGTACTCACTGCTTAGATGGTACCGAGAGTGTGTGGTTGAAACACTCACGCAAAACCGCTTCATATGTCCACCGCCGGTTCCTCTCGAGGGCTCACCCATACCGCAAGATGAAGAAACAATTTGACTGAGAGAAGACGGAAAACAAGATCACAATAGAATGAGCTTAAAAGGTGAAGCAAAATTTGAGCTCCTGACGTTTCCATATACGTAGAACCGGTCTCAGGAAAAGACAAACTACATTACATGTGTGATGTGTCAATACCTGCTCTCCTAACAAGTAGCAGCGTATACGAGCAGGGCATAAATATTTACTCATTTTGGTTGGGTCAGCCCCTTGTAGAACTTCGGTGCCAGCTCGATCAAACAGTTCGGGTCGATCACCGTCACCTCCCTCATATACTCCTTTGTCGTCATCACAAGCTCGTGGTAGATGACCCAATCTCCCTCCTCCTCGCCCCGCCGCCGCGGAACCCTGCCGCCGCTCACCTCTCGCCTGCCCTCTCGCTACTTACTCCCTTTGGTTGAATCCATTCCCCATCTCCGCTATCGCTCACTTCACTTCACTTCACCGTTGTATCAAGGACATAGATTGCTTGTATCATGCAACTATTGTTAATCGTGAGCTTTGAATAATATATATCTCGTCACTTGTTGTCTTTTAATTATCGTCACTTGTTGTCTTTTAATTACTGTCACTTGTTGTCTTTAAATTATCTCGTCACTTGTTGTCTTTTAATTATTGTCACTTGTGTCTTTTGATTCTACTGTTGGGTCAATGCACACATTATGATTTGTATATATGGATTGATGTTAGTTACACCAAAATTTCCGGTTGGGATATGATCGACCAGCACCGAAGAAACATACAATACATGATACAGGTACCATCAAGCTCGGCGCTTGCTGAGACGCCATGAGTTGGGCTCATGGTATCTATCGTACAGTGGTTCGATTCTCTCTTGCCGCTTCCTCTTGCTCATTTTGGTTGGGTCAGCCCCCTTGTAGAACTTCGGTGCCAGCTCGATCAAACAGTTCGGGTCGATCACCGTCACCTCCCTCATATACTCCTTTGTCGTCATCACAAGCTCGTGGTAGATGACCCAATCTGGCTGCCGTTGGAACAACGCGCTGCTTGGGTGGATGTACACTGGCTCGTTTTCTACCAAGGTTCTATATCCCTCTTGGGGATCCTTCCTGGCAGCGTGGAAAAAGAAGCCAGCAGTGATAGCTTTCCTTATTTTCGTGAAGTTCTTCCCGGCAGAGACAAATATTTAATGTGGCTCAATAATTCCTTCCAGCTAAATAATATATTTAACTGAGAAGTGTAAGACATAAGCGCATCCACATCATCATGTTTAATGGAGTATATGAGGTATGATTGCTCAATACTGCAACTTCAATTTTGTGAAAGTATAATTTAAGAACGGGTGAAAGAAGCACAACAACACGATTGATTGCTTCAATAAGTGAGGAAGTGCCTCGATGAAGGAAAATCGGAGGATTTCAGCTTTGATGAGTCAGACACATTGCGGTTTAGGGGCCGTCTTTGCGTGCTACAAAAGGCTCAAGTCAAGGACGATATTTTGAGAGAGGCTCATCGTACCCTATACACGGTACATCCTAGCGAGACCAAGATGTATCAGGATTTGAAAAAAAAAACAATTGGATGGGTTGTTGTCCAAGGGATTGATCCGTCGCAGTGTGTCACCTTGGGGAGCCCCTGTCCTATTCACTGAGAAGAAGGATAGGAGTTGGCGCATGTGTACAGATTATCGTGCTCGTCATCGGGTTTGACGGCATCCACGTATCGCCCACAAGGATTAACAGGCAAGTGTATGGTAGAATAGTGGATTGTAATGAATGCCTAGTATTATTTTGTGCCAAGATTTATACCGAGTCATGAAACGATATCCTTACTTGTCTGTTGATTATACTATGATGAGAGATGCTTAAGATCGAATATCAACAATGGAAGAATGTTGTGATTGTATGGCATCATGAGCATCATGAAAGTCCTACGACGGTAGGCATCCCACACGGTGGGAAGATCAAGACCTACTTCGATAGGCACCTCCAGGGATGGAGGCAGAGGGGTTTCACCGATGGGTAAGGCAACTCCACTGTACCGGTATAAGCGGCATACAGAGGCGCGTCATGCATTGCACTCATACGAAGGACCTACGACGGTAGACCTTCCACGACGGTGGGGAAATCAAGACCTACTTTGTTAGGCACCTCCAGGGATGGAGGCAGAGGGGTTTCACCGACAGGTGAAGCAACTCCACTATACCGGTATAAACTGCATACAGAGGTGCATCACATCGTATTGCATTTGCAGGAAATGAACAGGAGACATGGAGAAAATCTAGAGATTCTGGATTACAGTTCATAAATATGTGATTTAATGATTACTGTACCAACCCCACCGTTTTATCGTGTGCTTGCTGAGTCTTCGGACTCACCCTTGCTTTATTGCTGTTTTAGGTGTTTGTTGAAGGCTACATGTACGGGCAGGAGTAGCACAGTTATTTCACGTGCAACAGTAATTCACATATCATCTATAGTTGACATATTTAGCCTTGAATAGTCTGAGTACCTCTTTGGTAATTAGCAAATTTATACCTCTGCCGCGCCTAATCTCAAGTGTATCGACTTTTGTCGTTTGATTGAGATTTAAATAGAGGAATTGCTTCGCAAGACCAGTGGAAAATATTGTTGTTGGTAGCATCATAGAGTAGATGGTAGCACTTTGGGCTCAGGGGATGGCCCGAGGTGTTATAGTTGGTATCAGAGCGGACGTTAGGTTCGTGGTGGATACTTTGGTAAACTAGGCTACCTTAATCAATTAAAGCTTGACTTGGGCCAAGTAATTGAATTAAACTTGACACACTTTGTTGCACAGTAGGATTGGGTTTGGGACTTGCATTGCATATGCGTCTTCCCTAGTTGTGTTGTTGATTTGTACTGAGTTGATGTTTGTGAGATTTTGGTGAAAGAGTTTCCCTGAATTATGAGTCTCGTGGTGGGTACCAACACTGAGTCTTGATGATGTTTTAGGTTGCTTGATTCCATAACATGGATCGAGGATGTCAAGAATATCGGAGTTATTGGAGGAGTATTGGAAAGTTTGGAATATAGGCCTCAGATTTGTTGAAAATTAGTGGAGGCTAAAAGATTAGGGTAAAGTTGAAGTAGTGCTATTGGAGAATTTAGTTATCTGATGTTAAATAAAATCCCTGTGAAACTTACATTTCATGGATGTGAGGAATTAAAAGTTGGTGTATGATTTGTTATATTCACCGTGTTCGGTGATCATTATTTGAGAAAGTAGTCAGAGAATAATCCATTTCATGAGTTGAAGTCAACCATTGATAAAATACATCGTGGTGCAAATAGAGCATGAGTTAAAGCCTTAGAGAATAAGGGTACTAAAGGGATTGAAGTGATGGAATCTAATACGAATTTTATAGGGCATGTGGGGTTACCTGTCGACAATATGTCGCTGGTGAAGGGAGTTTGCTTGGGTACTTTGTGAGTCATGTACTAGAGCCTCCCCAGATTCGTGTGGACATTGCCTTAAATCCTTAAATGTATCTACTCATAGTGGCAAATCCTCAATTTTCCGCAGAAATAACCTTCCAATGGTTACCTATCAATTGTAATTAGTGGTGTTTATACTTCAGAGGTATGCCCGATTGTACAGTTTATTCTTTTCAAGTCTAGTTATGCTCAGGAAAAATCATTCTAAATCATGGGATGTCGAATTATTTTCATTTTCTTTCCTTTTCCTTAGCTGTGATGAAACTTATCGAGTCCTAGCTGATGCGCTCAGAGTAAGTGCTAAAGAGGATCAGATAAACTGAACAGGTGATATGTATCTTCTTTTATTCATCACTTGTAAGCATTTGAGATACATTGAGCATACTTGCACGGTTGCACCCTTTCGCTTTGGTGCTTTTATTTTAGAACATCATTATCCGTAGATTTGCACAATCAATCATGCCATGAAATAGTTCCAGCTTCAAGGCGTCCGAAAAAGTGGACTGCTATTTCAACTCTTCTGTTTATTAGTCATGTGCCCAGCTCAATTCCTTGTACTGACTCCAATTTCCTGTTATTTTAGTGACTAGAAGCAGTTAGAAGTTGCCTAGTACTTGTAAGGTTTACCAAATGGCGGTTCGAAGCAAGTGAGTGAGGTTAGGGGCAGAAACAGGCTGAACCTTGAGTGAGCTTGGCATGGGTCGGCTCATCTCAGTTATGTTCACAATATAGAAAGCTTGAACTTCTACTCTGTTGTAACTTGTAAGGTATCTCTCCAAAATTTCTTTATAATCAACAAAATACAGACATGGTCACGGTTTTAGGTCACGTGTCGGTAACATATGGAGGATCTATTGTAATCAGACCTGAACATATGGAAATGTAGCTTTCCTGAACAGGATCACCCTTCTACAGTTTCTATTGGCAGCAATGTGTATTTATGACTCGTGATTATTTAGCATTGTCAGAGGATCCATCCAATTATCTTTCTTCTTGCATATATTGTTCCCAACTTGGAATATATAGTAACTCTTCCAAGGCCAATAACAAGTCCAAGGCAACATTTCTTCTGGCTAATTAGAGATTTGTGAATCTTTAACTTTATCATCACCCCGATTAGAGATGTTCTGGCTATGCTTCCTGTTTTCTGAACTGCCTTGTTTTATGGAGGTGGAATGCATCAGAAATTCAGAATAATGTACTACATGCTTTTATCTTTTGGTTCTACATAGTATTATTATTTCCTATATAACGAATGGCTAAATGAGAAATTGAGCAGTTTTATAATCTTAGGTGGTTCGATTTACTATCCTTGTTAGGACAATTATAATCAGCTAAGCTGCAAAGAGCGGTGTTATTGTTTCAAGTGAGCGCTATTATTGTTTCAAGTGTTTAATCGGGTATCAGCCGTTCTTCTTACATATAGATATATCTATGATTGCTTTATTACATGATGAAAAACAAATGGAGAGCTTGTTCTGCAGTTACACCAAATGAACCACATCCTCCATTGCCTTATGCTTGCATAGCTTGGATAGCTTTCCATGATAATATGATAATGTGGTCATGCCGTCATTCTTGTCACCGTTGCTGCCTAGGTAGATTCGAGAGTAATTTTCACCCCAGGCCTCCTTGTTTTTTACTCTGCCTTTTATTTTTGTTTGACATCTTTTGATGTTTGCAAATAGGCCCCACATTTTCTGATATTTTGCTAGTTGAGTTCATTCCATGTAGCTCTTGGAACTGAAAATTGCTCTTGTGGTAGCGCTGATGTGGCACATATCATGACAAAAAATGCTGATGTGGAAGTCCATGTATCAATTGTTTCCAAAAAAAAGAAATGCTGATGTGAATGATTGCATGGCTGTTCACCTGTCCCCTTATGCATCATCAACATTTTTCACCAAATGGCGCATCATTTCAGCATTGTTATTAGAATTATGAAGGCCACATATAAGTGAACCTAGCTGTAAAAATTTCAAAAGATGTATTGGTGAGTTGTTGGAACTCAGAATTAAAAGATTTGGCACAAATTAAAAAAAAATCGGAGTAAACACATTGCAGTGTTTGTGGTGCAGGCAACACTGTAGCAGTGACCACAAGCTAAACTGTTCTGGGATTTTGTTTGTTTCTTCGCTGCGATTTTAGTGCAACCAACCTCGTTTGCTCTGATTTTATCCCACTTTCGTCTCTAATGGTTCACCATTATGTACGGTTCGTAATTTTTGGGATTGAGAATTGGTTGTTGTTTCTTAATAAATTTGTCACATCAAAGCTCAAATGATTTATTGAAAAGTTACTAGCTTTTTTCCTCTGTTTTGCCCCTTCCATTTGACCACAGGATATTTTTTTTTCGCATGCGTATGCCATCTTCTGGAATAATTTCTAGAGTATTGCTATACAACATTCGACTATTTTTCAGAACAAAAACAGTCAGATTGATCTGAAGCGTTAGATTTCCATCCAACGGATCTAACTATACAAGCCCCCCTCCAAAAAAAATGACCCCCTCCAAAAAAAATGATCTAGGGGCGTTGGATCTCCATCTAACGGTTCAAAATCTGACTATTTTTTGTCCTAAAAAACAATCGAATGTTGTATAGACACTCCCTAATTTCTAATCATAGAATGCTTTTCGTGGGAACAATTAGTTAGTTCTTCAAACTTATCGCACTCCACACACTACTTGCTGCCTTGCAAGGTTTATGAAAAGAACAGTTGATGCTCTTCATGTTCTTTTCACGTCTATATTTTATTTTCTTCCCCTTCTGTTGCTGTTCTTTTCTTGTTGCTTTTGGTGTGTCCACTTCGCGCTTTCTGCACCACGGCCATTTTCATGCATATCTAATGGAGCACCACTATTTTGTGTGCATCTCAAATCAGAACCAGTCTTCATCAGGATGTCTTCTCGTCCAGTCATATTTCATATATAGCTTAGTGAAAGCATGTTAAAATACGACAGGAACTGGCTGTGCATGTGCATCTGCACTTGAGGGTATTGAAAGCGAGTGAACAAATTAGGGTTTTCTCGTAGTACTTTGAACTTCTCAGAGAGAAATCGGCCTAAAGACCATCCTGTAGAGCAGAACTGCCTGGGGAAAGTTGCCTTTTTTTTCCTACATGCACTGTAATGTTTAGCTGATGTGAATTCTTGCTCGGTGGATAAATTTCATCTCATCCACTGCAAAAATGGATATTTCATTTTATCCTTTTCGTATGCTGTTTCTAGAGCAATAGGGGCCTGCAGTGCATGAGCAATTATCCAGCACTAAAAGCAGGACTTGAAATGTTTTTAACTTTTAACTGCTTAGATTCTGACAATGCGCAAAATATAACAGATTATGTTGTTACATGCCATTTGTTAGATTCATGTAAGTTATAATCATTGGTGGTGGATGCCTGGAGATTCAATCAAGGTCATTATCTCAGCTGGAGGTCTTCGAAACTACAAAGTTGCATTGTAAATTCGGTTTTCTTAGTGATGCCTTTTCTTTTCATCTCCTATTCTGTAAATTTGTGGACAACTGATGCTATGAAAGAGTTAAGATTGACTATGTCCTAAAGCGTGGCTTGGTGAGATATGCAGATAATATCTCCCTAGAGTTTTTCTCTTCAAACATGTTATCATGGAATTCAGGAAGTTGCAGTGCATTCATGAGCTCAGAGCCCAAGCCACGAACAATCAGGCAGTCGTTTATTTTGATGTACTATAGTTTGGCATGAACACTTGAGGTGAGCCTGCTGACCTCTTCCTAGCTAACCATCTCTACTATTGTTTTACTTCACTATAAACGATTTCTATTATTGGAGTTTGTACAATTGACATATGAAATCAGTATATCCTTAGCTGAACCAGAAATCCATTTTGGGATATGGTATAATCATGACATTCTACAAGAAGTTACAAAAGATTCTACTTCCCTTCTTCCTTTCCTTTTTAATTTCAATAGTTTGTATAGCATGTTTGTAGAACAATTTGGTGATATCCACATTCAGAAAAGATTTGGTAATTTCCATGCTTTCATAGCTTGTTGTGAACTGTCAGGATGCTTAGTAATGGGACCAAGAACTGCTGAGCTGCAATTATGGCTATGGAGGGCCTTATAAGGTAACCAACTGATGCAAACAGCAGCACAGTACTGACAAGCATCTAACTAGCTGCACTGTCAGCTCTTTTGGGGTTATGTTGATTACTAGGGAGTTTTCTGATCACATTCCCGTAGGAGATTTATTTTCGTTTTGATTACTTTTATGTGGTGCTGCTCATCAGGTAGAAAACTACTTTGGTTGTGTAGTCTGTGGGCTGGTGATCACTTGATGGTTGATGTTTAATCTTTAGTTTAACAAATGCTAGTTTATATTTGGAATTTGATAGCAGCCAGCAAAAAACTGGATGTTTCTTCATTGAGTCGTTGGGAGATTTTCTCAAGGCTTTCTTTGTTCTCCAGAATATAACAAAATGCCGCTGAACTTCTTGAAAATTTTGCTTTGAATTCCGGATTTTCCCTGTTCTAACCAGTTGCTCATCAAGTGAGAATAGTGTGTTTACATTTTTTTCTCCTATGCTTCTCAATCAAAAGCAGATAAAAACATAATGTCAAAAAAAAAAAAACAAAACAAAACATGGACTTCGCTTTATTGAGGAAGTACGCAAATTTCACTCTCATGGATTTCTAACAAATCTTACGTTTTTGCCGTATGGTCAGCCGCATAGGGAGCGGATGTGAACAGAATATTTGGAATCTTCCTACTCAGCATGACCCGATCCTACAATGCAGGGCAGCACAGTACACACGAACATGGTCGAACGTTGTGATGGGGATATGACTGGCTCTATATGGTACACACACCTGTCTGTTTTGGTAGTTCATTTGCACCTGAAATAATTAGGCTTTAAGACCTAGTTGTTATTGGGGTTCCCATATTGTTGAGTGGCCATTAGCCTTTTGGAGCTGTTACTGTGTCTTTTCCTCATGAATTTTCGTATAACATTTTATGTTTTTCCTTTATGGTACATATAGGGGGTTGACTGACCTAACACAATATTAGGAGTATTCTTACGACCATCAGCACAGCCATTGACGGAACCAAGCCTCGGGCTACCTGGGCTGTAGCCCGAAGCCTGACAACCAAAGTCCATGCAAAATTCATGAAAAATCATAAAAAAGCAGAGTTAGCCCAAAAGCTGGTCCAAGAGCAGCTGCCCCAGCCCGAGGCTTGGGCTTGGACTGGTTCCACCCCTGAGCACAGCACATCACACACTGCTGAATGCTGTGCTTGGCCCCATCAGGTAGACATGTCTGTCCGGGTAGGCCATTTGAATCTGAAATGATTTCCAATATTGTTGTGGAGTGGCCATTAGCTTTTAGGGGTTGCTATTGTGTTGTTATTAATACTGATTGCGACAAAAAGTGCTCTCTTTTGGCCTAACAAACCAGGTTAAGGCAACTATCCTCGTTTGCATCGGATCCTACACAGCAAAAGATACTTGCACATTAGTTTGTTTGGTTAATGTGAAAAGTATCAAATTCTATGGCCACATATTTAATATTTTATTTGGAAAAGAGGTGCGTAAGGCAAACTTTGTTGTTGTGATTATTATAACACTCTTTTGTCTTTGTAATGCATTTCTTGTTTCTGAGTTCAGTGTGGCATTTTTCCACTAAAAGCATCAATCTAGCTAGTGGAATTTTAGTAGTTTCATAGGTGTAATGTTCTTGATGTCTTGTCATTTCTTTGGACAAAAAATTGTCTTTGCTAAGGAGTTGCCATATGTTTGGAGACTAAAACCGTGTTGTGAATTGTGATTTTTCTTCTAAGATAGCATGATTATTCTGGATTATCTATTAGACTTTTCTAGATTGTACAAATGCTGACGGAAAATTGGCTGCTGCCATTCTTATAGAAAAAAAGGAAAATGGTTGCTGCCCCTTCGAGAAAGGGAAATTGGCTCCTATCAATTAGTGACGAGTAAAAAGAATGTTTGTTATTTCAGCCGTCCTGCATTCTGGATTGCCAATTTGCCTCGTTGGCTATCGCTGTTATTGATGTCGCGTGCGTTTGCTGTCCTTTCTAGCTCGAGAGTAATTTGGGAGAACGATTTCTTCACTTCCTCTTAAGATAGATGAGGTTTTATCTGTTTAATTTAGTGGAGGGAATACAGCTCATCCAATAAGATTTGTTTCTCCGACCATCACAAAATAACATCAGTATAGCAGAAAAGAATATAGCAACTGTGCTTATGAATTGAAATTCATTATTGTATTAAACTATTTTTATGCTTTGTGGCCTAGTCCGCAATGTACTTGAGAGTTGAGACAATAACCCAACTGTTGGAAAATCATTGTTTGCCGGAGAGTTGGCTTGGGTCAGGGTGGTCCTCACTAACATTCCGAAAAAGGGCAAGACCAGCTCTTTCTTCTCACAAACCATGCAAATATGTCGTCATACAAAAGTTGAACTCTCACGTATATAGTCGGTTATAAGAGTTTATTGTTTGGAACATAGAAATTTCATATGAAACAATTTATATAATTATTGCAGGAATCTGGAAAAATTCCTTCCTGTCCAAACATACACGCTGCTTTTGACTTGCTACACTGCCTTGCTTGTTCAATGTAACCACCCCTCCCATCTATGGCATCATCAAAATGCATCCAAAAGTAGTGGAGATCTGCATCTCAAAATCCCCCAAGACCTCTCAGACATAGTCTAGGTGCCATGTCTCCCTCATGATGCATGATCAATCTCATCCAGAGAGATCCAACCCATACAAGTTGTACAACCCCCAATGATTCACATACACTATCATGTCCACATCGTCACAGACCAAGCTAGCTACATGGAAAACCACTTCTGATTAATTTATCACGTTTAGTTTGGTCAAAGCCCAGCGTGTGCGCCTGCAAAGATGTAGAGATTTTCTTTCAGAGCCAGTCCCATGTCGACGACTGGCTTTATTCAGGTCGTCATGTATCTCGATCTCTTCATCTCCATTGCTTCCTTGGGTGCTTGACATGATGAGATTCTGCCGTCCGTTTCAGTGAACAGGGTGAAGGTGGTGTGGTGATCCGAATGGCCATGGACATGGACATCTCTTATTAGATGTTAGATCATGTGGATAGTTGTAAATAAAGTGATGATAAATAACTAACATTTAGATTACTTTGGATTTTGCGTTTGTGAAAGTTTTGGTCGATTGCGGTCTAAGGTTTTAAATTCAAGTGGTTTTAGTTTGCCCCGAGTGGATTTTATCTTATCTGAGTGTTTTTGGTTACTCTAAGTAGTTTTAGACCAGTCCGATCGGGTTCAAGTGGCATCGGATGATGTTCAAGTAGTAATGGAGTATTGGATGGTATTCGAGTAGCTTTGGAACATCGAACTACACTCGAGTGGCATCAGAGGACCACGACGGCTTTCGATCATGGCACATTTGACTACATTAGACTTCGACCATGTTGGTTACGACTCAAGAGTCGTTTATGACCACGTTCTACTTCAACCACGACCGACATCGACAACAGAATATCGACTACGACAGTTCGACCATGTTCGACTTCAACCACGACAGAACAACCACTGAAGGTAATCGTATCTATAGTACTTTTTCATAGTCATAGCTATAGTACCTAGTCGGTACTCGATAGTCGTAGACTTTGCGGACTGCTGTTATAGTCATAAACTTCGCAGTCTTGTTTTCATAGTCGTAGACTTTGCAGTTTGTTGTCGTTGTCTTCGGTAGTCAAAGGCTTTGTGATCGGTTGCTATAGGCTTCACGGTCGGTACTCGTAGACTTCATGGTTGGTACGAGTGCTTTAATTTCTGTTATTTTCGAGTACCTCGAGTACTCGTGTTCGGTCAGTGGTTGACTGATCTGGTCGGAGTGGTTGTCGGTGATACTCGGTGCTCGGTGATCGATGGTGCGGTGATTGGTTGATGATCGGTAGTCATAGACTTAGCGGTCAGTACTCGATGGTTTTGGTCGGTACCGATGCATGGTTTCCCAGAGTGTTTGAAGCGGAGTGATAGTATTTTCTAAGTACTTATGGTTTTCTAGTACTCGGTCGTAAGAAGCTGTCTAGAGCAGATTTGCGGTAAGCAATGGAATGTGTTGTTGTAGACGACCTGGTTGATAGACATGGATGGGCAACGGTGATGTGAGTGTGTGTGTTGATAACGGTCAAGTTGTGGAGAACTTGTACCGAAAAACGTTTCTTTAGTCTTTGTATGTGCAGGATGGCGTGGAGATGATCATAGTTGGTGACAAAGAGAACCGGGACTAGGATGGGGAGATCTGAGGTCCAGATGGTTGAGAATATCACGCGAGATGGTCAGGCTAACGCTGGAGTACATGGAGATCAAAGGTAGTGATGCATGGAGAAACTGCGGCAGTGCGGTCTTGGAGGCTTCTACACGGAAGTTGTTGAGGCATGATGAAGATACGGGAGGTGTGACCCTGGAGACTTCGTCATGTATTGAGTTAGGAGTTGTGGATGGAGTCCATAACTTGGAAGAGGTAGAGTTTGGTTAAAACCCGTGTTAAGAAAGATTTCGGGTCTCTTGATTTGTGGTAGAGATAAGATTTTGTGTTCATGTTTGAGTCGAACACAATTTAGGGCTCTATCATATAAAAGCAGAGAGATGCCAAGTGTTTTGGCAGTGGCTTTGTGTCACTTTTTGTGCGAGAGATTTTGGGTACCGTAAGGGCACTTTGTAGTCACAAATATGATACAGAAATAAGAGATCAGATTTATTTCAAGAAAAGTTCATTGGTGGCGTGTTTTCCTGAGCTTTGCTTTTTTGTGTTCTCGATGGTGTGGTAACGCATCGTGATCCGGTGTGCTACGAGCACGATGTTGTCTTCGGGTTGTACTCGTTCGAGTGGTCGAAACGTTCGAGCGATGAAGCATTAGAGCGGTCGAAGCTTTTCAAGCGGGGAGGGGGGATTTCGACTACGTGCAAAAGCGATCGTAGCGAGCAGTCGAGCGAGCTGGTCGAACAGCTTGCGGTCGAAATCTACATTTGGTAATTTAGATTACTTTTATTTTGATTTGAGATTTGTTTTTAAATATTAAAAAGCGAAGGCAATCATTCACCCCTGCTGCTTACGCCATACAATCCTACATTAGACACGCCAAAAACTCATATACAATAAACGACAAAAATGAAAAAGAAATGCAATTTACTCTGCAGGATCAACCTGTTGCCTCGACCTATTGCAAAATAGACATGATGTTAGATTGTAAAATTGACACAAACATTACTGTATGTATGTATGTATGTGTGAGAGAGAGAATTGGAGCCGTCGCATCTGACATACATAACATTGTTGTTTGTAACATCTTTTTGGCGGAACATGGGGGGAGTGCAAGATAAGTATGGTATACACATATACATAAGTATGTTAAAGAGTAGTATTTTTTCCTTCTTTTCTGCAATCTCCTTATACTCAAAAACTATTGGACAGTGGTTGAAGGCACGTCATATGCATAGAAATCCCAAACCATAGGTGCGGTTCTAGTCAACTTAATTCTAAAATATAAAATTTTGCAACAACTTGAAACAACCATATCACTGGTTTAGGTGCGATTTACACTAGAAATTAACAAGTGTAGTGGAAAGGAAAGCAGCCTCTCATTAATTCAACAAAGATTGTATCTTTTCTTGGATTTTAAGTTAGCAAAAAGCCAAGAACAATATGTTCACTGTTGCTCTATGCGGCTAACACAGTATCAGCGTTGGATAAGAGTTTGACCATAGTAACATTGAGGTGTCTTGATCCATCTTTTCGGCGTCTACATAAGCGGCTGCTATCTGTAGATTGCACGCGGATACATATGCACGTTGGTTATTTCTGGACCCAAAGTTATCTTATCGAGCAAAAAGGGGAAAAGTGAGTAGGGTGAACACGGATGGAATAGTGCTTAAAATATATTTACATCTATATTTTTTATCGGATTTGAATACGGACCAAACAAATATCAGATACAAATTTGATCGGATTCGACTATATTTCAGATTCCAATAATTATCCATGGTCTCTTCTATTTAAAACATGACACCAAATCTTTTTACATTTTAAATTGATAAATAGCTAACTCTAACATATAACTATGCATTAAATATTGACAGCAACAAATGAATCATTCATCTCACATATTTATTAATGCAGCTTCGAAGACATATGGTACAATGAAATTTAGCAAATTGACATATATTTTATAGTAATATTTGTACCTATTTTCTCTAGTTTATCATGTAATCATTAATCAATGGTGCTATTTTGTCACTAATCCTAACTAAGTCTAGATATACTGCAAATAAATCGGTTATAAATATATCAAATTTAGCTAAAAGAGCATGCAAAAAGCTTTATTAAGGATGTGCCAAAATGAAAATTATGAAATGCGAAATTAGAGTCTACCATGATGACGGACTCGTCGAGACAATCGAAATGCATATATAATATGTCAATTTAGAGGTCAAATAAAAAAGATACATATTAACTCACAGCTAGGAAACGGATCATCCCTCACGGTTCAAAACCGCCAGGAAAATACAAAAAACCGTCAGGTTAAATTTCCCTGATGGGCTCTTGTCAGGCAAAACCCCTTAGGGCTGGTTGGAAAGGAAAATTAAATTTGGCTGATGGTTACCCGTCAGGGAAATTTAACCTGACAGTATTACCCATCATGGAAAAATGCATTTTCTTGAGGGGCTAAACCGTTAGCCAAAATAATTTAACCTGACGGTACTACCCGTCACGAAAAATGAATTTTCCTCAGGGGCCAAACTGTCAGCAAAATACATTTTACTAACGATTCAGTCATCGTCAATACAATAGCCTGACCTGCAAGAAAAATGGATTTTTTTTAGGGGGCCAAGGTGTCAACAAAATTAATCAGACCCGCCAGAAAAAATAAATCAGACCGTCAATACATATAAAAAGTTTAGTTTTCATAAACAATCCCTAGATTGATTCATGTTCACACAAGCATACCAATTCATAAACTTCACCTGCAGATTGGTTCATCCATCCAAAAGACATCTAAAATCAAGTACCACATACAAAAGTCTCTATTTCAATTACATTCAAGTTCAGCTAGTCAAAAGAACTACAAGAGATCACTGAAAATCACATGGCAGCATGGTTGTTGTCGCCATCAATGTCGCCACTACAGTTGTCCCTGTCGTTTACATCAACGTTATCATCGATAGCACCGTCATCCGGTTGTGAGCCCACATGAGAGGATCCAGTCCAAGCCCAGTCCCTTGCTGCAAGGTGAAAACATTATATCAACTTGAGTTGAAGAAGTCGTAATGTCTTGTAATGTTGTTTGAATTATCACAGTCTTATATTAATTACACATCCCACAATATCATGTCTTGTACAATATCATGCCTGATTTCATTCAAGATATGTGTTTAGCCAAGTAGACTTCTTTGGTCCATATTTGTGTTCCTACAACATGGTGAAACTCCAAGTTATAGCCTTGAATAGTGTTATAAGTTGTAATGCGACATGTTTTGTTAATTGTCATGGTCTGAAGAGCTTGATTCATACCAGATATGTACTCTAGCTTCAAGAGCATGCCCGATGAAATATTTAATGGAGCCACAAACACTGGCCAACATGAGTAAGGAGCAGCACCCAAACTAAATGGTGTGAAACCATCTGTCCATGTTAGTGAAGTGGGCACCTCGAAGTCACATGCATGCTTCCTTGCCATGCATATCAAAACGACCATATTGAGAAGCATGCCCAACAGGTGAATGGTAAATGGCAGTTGTATTGTGCTCCATATCATTAATCTAAATTAAGAACATGTGTATGTCTAGACTTCACAAGCTACAACTTAATTCATGTGTATATCAATATCTAGGCTATTAATGGGGGCGGCGAGCGGGCGAGGATGGGGAGGAGGAGAGCGGATAGATGGGGGGGGCTGCAAAATTTGGGGAAAAATAAGAAATCCTTATGGGTAAATCTAATATCGTCACAAAAATATTGTATTTCCTTGGCGGCTTGATGAGCCGACAGAAAAATTTATTTATGCGACGGTGATACGTGGGCCCGTTACAAAAAATTGATATCCCTCACGTTCTATGCGGACCCGTCAGGAAAAATAAAGCTCATGAGGGATGATCCGTTTTCTAGTAGTGACTGGTTGATGCTATTATATCTATTGAATCCTAATATTATCTAGATATGCAACTCCGAATCCAGATCTTATTTAGATATCCAGCTCCGAATCCACGTCAGGCCATACCGAATTTACATCCGACATCAGGAACTTTCGGCAGTTTAACATCTGAATTTGAATCGGTTTTCGATTCGAATTCGGATATTAAGTACCGATTGAATCCGAATCCATTTTCACCCCCTAAAAGTGAGTCACATCTTCCATTCTCTTTGCGTTCAATTTGAGGCGCTCTTTCGGTGCAAATTAGCCGATCAGGTAATTTTCTATGGGAAATCCTTTAACTTAGCTTTGCACACATACAGCGTGTATCGTATATGACTCCATCGCATTGTAATAACAAATGGTCTTGGCGAGCTGAGTGACATTTCCTTCGGTCACAAAAAGAACATGGTTTTGGATACATGCAATCACACTTTCTAAACTTTGGCTATCGATAACTCTTTCAAATATTGTGATTGGATATATGAAAATCATATATATATATATATATATATATATATATATATATATATATATATATATATATATATATATATAGTCTCAAAAATACTTTCATAATATTATAATTTTATTGGGTTTTATATTACAATATACATTAGTGGTGGACCGAAATGGCAAAGGGGTGAATGATGCCTTCAAACCGCCTAAGTATTCAAATACTTCTTCTCCAATAGCTATAAAATGAAGCAAAAGGTTCATGCTCACCGGAAATTTAAACAAACAAATGAAACGAGATGTTCAAAGCTCGAGTACGAGAATTGATGTTGGTCTGACCACAGGCAAGACGCTAGTCTGACCGCCGAGCCACCATCGGTCTGACCGTCGAGCGGTAGTACCGCCGGGAAGAGCGGTAGTATCTGTAATACCCTGATCGTCGTTCGGCGTAAATTTTTAAAACAATCGCGAATCGCGGTTTTTCGATGAAATCATGGAAGGAAAAATATAAATTGTAGAACTTTAGAAAAGGAATAAAATATAATAAAATTATTTTTAATTTCAGTTTTGGACCACCAGGAGTGGGCCAATCACCCATGGGCCAAAGCCCAATGGGGAGGCGCCACCCCATTGGCCGCACCCCTCCCTCCCCTCTCATTTAAACCTAGCACCCCTCCTCCTCCCCCTCCCCCACACAGCCGCCAGCCCCTTGAGGCTGCGCCTCTCCCCAAGGTGATTCCCCATTGCTACTCTTGGAGAAGGAGAAGAAGAGAAGGAAGGAGAAGAAGAGAGAAGAAGAAGGGAGGAAAGATTGGGAAATTTCTTCAACTAGGTAATTTTTCCTCATCTCAAATCCTTTGTTTTATGGATTAATTAAGGTTCTTGGCACAGAATTTGATGGTAGATATTAGATCAATTGTCCGATTAGAGTTTAGTCGCGGGCTGATTTTAGATCGATTTGCACAGCATGGTTTGTCGCGCAGTTTTGATCTAGAAAACGAATTTTTCTGTGGATCTTCCCAAAAGGAAAGTTGTAGATGACATCCAGATGTATCTCTTGTATTTGTTTCACATTTTTCTACCATGGGATCTGGGAGATACGGAGTCGCTATACCGCTGTCCGTCAGGCGGATAGATTGGTACAGTCTGACAGTAATCCGGAGATTAAAAATAGTAAACGAATTTTGTGGACATGGCTGTAGTTGAGAAAGTTGTGGATAATTTAGATATCTAGCTTATGTATAAATTTCATAATTGTTAGACCTCTGTGCTGATGTTGGCACGCGTTTGAACGCGGCTGCCCAATCTGTCAGAGCAGAGTTCTTCCTCTGTTTTGGGCATTAATTTACTCCTAGCTGTGATTAAAATAAAAATAGGAGTTCTCCATGAACATTGTAGGTTTTTAAGTCATGAATCCAGAGAGGTATCATTTGCTGTTTTTAGATCTATATTTTTAAAGATAAAACATTATGAAGCAGCGCTGCTGCAGAGATGAAATTATTGAATTGTGGAGCGGAGAGGAGTTTACGCGGGTTCGGGTCTCTAGCGATGTTTTATATATTTTTTGCCATGTTTGTATGCTGTGGTTGAGTGCTGAGAGTTGTCTTATGGACAGGTGGTCTTGTCCCTGAGTGCTCTTGATTTTTGTTGTGCTTCGCTTCGTCGGATTGAGGCAAGTAAACGTAGCGGTGGTTGCTACCGTTTAACCTGTTGTTCCTACTACTTTTAGTTTTATATTATTATCGTAATTTGATACAATTGCCATGATTGTATGATATTGTAATTGTGGAATTCTTGCTTAATGTTATAATGTGGATCATGAGATTAGTATGTGGTGGATGTGATTATGTTGAGAGCAGGATAATGCTCCTTGCGGATGAATTAATGTGGTTAATGAATTTTCATATCATTCAATCATTCATGTCATATCATGTCCTTTGTGTATGTGGATGTCGCCACTTATAGCCGCGACCGTACCGATACAGCGTCGTATATTGCCGTAATACGACGCACCTCTTCGCCCGCGGGAAGCATCGTATATTGCCGAAATACGATGCATTGCACTTCCTGCCCTGGCAAGAATAATGTGGAGCATAGCATTCATATGCATTCATATGCATTGCATTGTGGAATGATCATTTGCATACATATGCAATATAATGTGGTGAAGTTATTTTGTGGAATATATAACTTCATAGTTGTAATGTGGAATTGGCTCTTGTGAGCTATTGACGGAATGAAGGTTGTGGATGTGATCTTGGAATGTGGTTCGTCCCTTGTGTGATTGTGATGGTGACACGAAACTCTTTTCTCTTGCTTTAATTGTTTATAGTAATTGTGGATATGAGAAGAAACATAGTATTGAAACAAGACATACATATGTTTGATTGCCTTTGGTAGTGGTAGTGGTTGAGGATTTAAAGTAGTCAATCATGAATTAATGTTTCACCGTCATTGATAGTGAATTGAGGTCAAGAATATATACGTTGTTAATTGTGGAAGATTAAATGTTGTTGATTAATCTATTGTGGTTTGTGGAGGATTAAATGTTTTTTTTGCATTTAATAGGCTAAAATGATTGCATTCGTATGCTAATTAAATCTGAAATTTAAGAGGTATAATTCATGAAAGTTTATGGTGGTCTAATATTTATGAACATAAATTGTAATTGTGGATGTATGGAATTATAATGATGATGTTTAAATTGCTTGTAGTTTGAATAACTTGTTAAACAATTTGCTTGCTGAGATTTTTATCTCACTCTTGCTTCCCCCTCCCTACAGGTGGACTTTGAGCATGCATTGGGAAGGGTAGAGCGGCACCGCACTGAGGCACTTGTATTATAATCTAAATGCTGAAATAAAGTTGAAAGAACTCTAGTCTTTTGCTTAGTGATCATAGTGATGAATGTTTCATCTTAATAATATTGAACATGGAATTGTTTATTTAGTTTTTATGTTAGAGATGATTATGAATAATGAATTGTTATCTTTATTCTATTTACTTTAGTTGTTTATGCTTCCGCTTATATTATCTTGTTTAGTAATTGTTGCCAGTTTATTTTATTTTCGTAAATTGGCTAGTTGTAGAGTAGTTTTAGTAGCATCCCAGGGCATTGTGGGTCTTGGGGTGTTATAGTATCGAGATCAGTAGTACCACCGCGAAGAGCAGTAGTACTGCCGGTGATTTCAGTCCGACCGAGGACTAAAATAGAGGCAAACAGAGAAACAAAATGCAGCCGAAAAAAGACTCAAGAGGAAATAGAGAAAACTAAAGAACAGACTGAAATCAAGAAATTGAGCAAAGATCAAGAGATTTGGTTGGCAATCTTCTCCACTAACCAAGGCAATCTAAGAGTAAAATCTGATTGAAACAAAGATCTCAATTTCCGACTCAAGATTGATCAAGATGGTTTGGGGAGTGGAATCGGCATGACAACTGAAAATAGACACATACAATGATTACTCTTGCTGTTGGAAACCGAAAACTGGAGCAAGAAAGTCAAAGAAACTGAGAACTGCTAGAGCCGAAAAGAAGGTAGAAAAGGAAACACAAATCCAAATAGCTTGTGATTCTCAACTTCTTAGATCCTGAGACTTTTGATTATAGCAAGGAAATAACCTCAGGAGAACAATACACAAAACCACAACAATTTTTAGCCGAGAAACCAAGATCATAGAGATGCTCTGCCTCTAAACCCTAGAAAAATGTAAACATGGGAAATAAGGTGCATGACTGAGAGAAGAGCAAAACCTTTGAATCTTCATTTTGCTCTCAGGAATGGACTGGTCAAGTGACCTTGAGGATATTCCCAGTTCAAAGCATAAAGATTCTGCAACTACTCAATCAAGGATTCATCTCAGAAATGCAGAGAACAACAGAACGCAGAGAAAAAGAAACAGAAGAAAAACACAGAGAAAAACAAGAAAACATAACAACTCATGACAACTCAAATAGATGGCTTCTTAGATTGATACAGAACCATGAATGCTTACAAAGGATTGTTCTACAACCAATTCATATCCCATCTCACATCTAAGAAGAACATACACGAAAAACAAAAAGGGGCTAAACTCCACACAAGAGCAACCTGCTCTCCAGACACAACCCAAAGCCAAAACAGAGAAAGAAAAAGCCCACCAAACTATGGAACATAACCCTCTCTATTTATAGCTTCTAGTTACTGGGTTTACAATTCTCTTTACCCGCTAATTCCAACAACCTCAGCACTTTATCCATTAGATTCAACTGAATCCGCTTCCACTTTGCAGCCTTGCGTATTTTACCAAAATGCCACTCCTGCACTTTCCTGGAAGCTTCCTCATTTTTTGTTGTCCACGCCTCGCAACCACTTCGAGTCCTTGCCGTCTTCGGCATCTCCCGACCGCTTCGACCTCAGTACCGCCTATGCCTAGTCCGGCCATCCCATGCTTCGCCACGACTTAGCATCAAAGTCCTTCAATCATCATAGACAAAAAAATATCACATAGCACCGCTCGAGATAATGTAATCACATATTCGCATCAATAGAAGATACTCAAAATATAATACCTGAAAGTTGTATCCTCCCTACGACCGCTACAGACCACGTCCGAAATCGAAGTCTACTGACTCCGCTGAGTGTTTTGAAGTCGGAGACCACAGACTCCGCAGTGAGTTCGGAGTCAAAGACCACAGACTCCGCAGTGAGTTTGGAGTTGAAGACAAGAGACTCCGACGCGGAGATAGGGTTGAAGTCGATCGACTTCGCAGGAATCAAAGCCGAGGTCTGACTCCTCCCGGGGCTACAACTTAGTAGAAATAGTTCAAACTAAACTCAATCTTTCCAAAACAAGTGTCAATTATTCATCACACACAAGGGGTCACCTCCACATGGTCTCTCAAGGACGATATCGATGTCCAAAGAGAAAATTTCCTATATGCCATTGAGATTCTGGATTTGCCACCAAAAAATTTTGTTTTCCTGTATACCACTAAGTTTTTAATTACTTTATACATCTCTGAAGGACCATGTGAGAAGGTCTAGAGTTTTGTTGTGACGAACTATTACTATTTTGGAGGAGTAGAAATTTGAAATTTGTAAATTTGCAGATTTTTTTGGATAGCTTGTAGAGGAGCGATCTGACCGATCAGCATGTGTTGCTTTGGCTGAAATGGATGATTTTGTGAAATTTGAGTCATGGGATGATTTGGTTTGATCTATATTTGTGCATATGTGTAGCATGATGCATGTTTTCAGCTAACATGGGTCAAGTTATGAAGAACTTATGCTCGAAAATGATTTTTTGATATTTGGATGTGCAGGAGCGTTTGGAGTTAATCATGGTCAACAACGAGAATCAAGGCTACACTCATAGAGGAGATGAAGTCCAAAACGATCAAGCATGCAGGGTGAGATGGCTGAGCTTAACCATGGCACAAGTAAAGTGAAAAATATATCGGAGTCTTATCGCAGCGTGTCACTGGATTCGTTGTGTCTCCCTCTCAGGGCAACATAAGTGGTAAATGACCTACATGATTGCAAAAAAGTTAGCCTCAGCCATTGCAAACGAAGAAAAGATTACAGTAGAGTTATGTACAGAGGAAATGAGTTTACCTGTTAATTGCTTCTTGCACAAGAGTGAAGTCGTGGTTGCTCCTAAGTAGGGAATCAAGGTATATTAACTTGCTCCACTTTGGTACAATCACAATCAAAATCCAGTAAGACCTAGTCATGTGTGTCATCATAGTGATTAATCCTAAGTCCATGTTGCATATAAAGTACAAATGAATCTTGTGTGGCAACTAGTGAAGCACTTACCCTTGGTTGAAGGGTACCATGATGTACTCCTTGTCACTGTGAGCAATCAATCCCCTCGTTATGTAATCTTGGACGAAGGATGCATTTTCGTTGATAGATTGCTCAGAGACCAAGTGTGGGTCGAGGAAACCCATCGGTTGTCGCTGTCGCTAGACTTGTTGGATCATGTATCTATATATAAGGAAAGAGTAATGATATTTATCGGTATGACGTGAATGTAGAACTTCATTGTACAGTACACTTACATTTGTTGGTTTGACTTCATGTTGGACCTCTGCATGTATCAGGTATGCAATGTGTTGCAAACCAGACCAAGCCAGGGTAATTGTGACTTGGGGAGCAATGACACTCCTAGAATGAACTTCCATGGCTCGGGACACGCCTTAATTTTCTTCGCTTGAGTATTAGAGTCTCGCTTATGATACATTTTTGGCGGTGTCTCCACGGGAGCCGATGCAACAGGCTTTAGAACCGGAGCTAGCGGTGGAGCCACCAGAGCCGATGTGATAGGTCCAGGGCGATGTCCCTCTTGGGCCACTAGATGTGGAGATCGTGACATGGACGAGTCGAGGGCAATGTCCCTCTTGGGCCACTGGATAAATGTGTGGACGGCATCCCCTAATGTCGTAATCTCTTCGTTTGGGGCTTCTCAAGAGGGACGGTCTTGAAAACATCGTTAATCATGTCTACCTGAACCTTTATGAGACTAGTCTCTACTTGTACACCATGCACCAGCATCCCTGACAGACATGGATATGCCATCCCTCGCCTAGCATCAATGGGAATGGAGCCAACAAGCCTGACTCTAAGGATGCAAGGCATGGACTCCTACATAACGATACAAGATGAGCTAAGGCGTCCACCAAAGAGATCTATGTAGCATTCTAAAGAGGTACATTACCTAGATGTCATCGATAGGTAAGTGGGTCTCGCTATGTTCAGTAATTAGCATGGATGCACAGCTATTGTAACGTTGAGGGGGCTGGGTATAGTAGTAATAGTGGTGAGTTGCGATTGGTTGCGACTTGTCTAAGTTCTTCCCTCAATGAATTTATATCTCCTTGAAGTGAGGCAGTCTGCTCTTGAAGTGAGGCAGATAGTTGTTCCTCAAGTTATGCACGAAGCTCATGTTTTATTTGTTCGTTGCGGTAGGCCTTCAATCTCTTCCTATTCCTATATGTCTCGGAGTCATTTGGAAATTTGTGTCTCCAAGATAGGTAAACCCCCAAGCCTCGTGTGTGACCTGGGTGCTCTTTGTTTCCCAGGGCTTGTGATAGTACATCTCTGTCCTTGTATTCTTGAAAGGAGCCTTGAGAAGATTCGGTAGTCAATGATTGTTGCAAGAGGCAATCATGTTATTTTTGAACCCATGAAGTTCAAGAGGTATTAACAACTATGTAGTTTAACATATCTTACTAGGCGTTGGGACACTTTCTCGTCTGCGGGGTTTTTGAAAGAGACACCCGAAGACGTGGTTGATGGCCTCGCTCTTAACCAGTTTGGGGTGCGCTCGTTTGCAATCCCAGCAAATGACGGAGGCCTCCTATCGGAGTGCGACCTCGTCCTGCATCCTCCACTATGGGATTTTACCTGCGTACCTAGCGGTACCGAGTCTGTGAGGGTGAGTGTTTTGTGACTGGAGAGCCTTGCGTACCGTACTTTGTTGTTCAAATTCGGTCATTGTCTTCATTTGCACAAAGACCTCCCATGTTTCCGGCAAAACGAAAGGATACCTCGTGAAGGGCTGAGATCATTGGGCATGTACTGTGTGACAAGAGTGCTCTTAAAATTCTTCCATACTTTTCCCATTGCGAGGAGTGCCTGTTGTTGCACGAGTCCATATACTTCTACTGGGATCTCGAACGAATTTGTAATTTTCTCCCATAGCTGATTTTTCTACTCTTTGCCAAATCTATGGTGATGGGGACCCTTTGCCTTCCAATTATCCCACAGGTAGTCCGAAATGATGCCGCTGCTTTCTTCGGTTGCAGAGGGACCCTATCCGGAGAGACCACCGTGATGGTCATTCGGCCCTCTGGTCTTTTCGATACTCCTCGGCCACGCTTAGTTATCCCATCTTGGAAGCGTGAGACCCAGATGACGACGATGACGACTGTGTGATGCCATCTCTCTTCTAAGAAAAAACTAAGTGTAGTGAGCTATGGGCGTAAACAAAGTTCTATGAATCAAATTACACACACTAGTGTATCAAGTTCATTGAACCTGATACACTGGAGTGTGTAACTTGCTTCATGCCCTTTGAAGATCTATGTAGCATATATTATTAATACATGGTCCCTTTGGAATAGTAACATGCCATTCCAAATAGATCTTGTAGCTAACAAGTGAAGCATATATCATGAAGTACCAAAGGTTAAGACCACAAATTAGCCAACTACTGAAGATCACAAAACAAATTAGCCAACTATTGAGAGAAACCACAAGATTGACAAATGATAGTAATAGTAAAAATTTAGAGCTCAAGCTTGAATATCCAATTTTAGTATTAGATCTTGTAGCTAACAAGTGTAGCATATATCATGAAGTACTAAAGGTCATAAAAGAATTTAGCGAACTACTGAAGATCATAAAACAAATTGGCCAACTATTGAGACAGACCACAAAATTGACAAATGACAGTAATATTAAAAATTTAGAGCTCAAACTTGAATATCCAATTTTAGTATTACACCTTGTAGCTAACAAGTGAAGCCCGTATCATAAAGTAGTAAATGTCATAAAACAATTTAGCTATCTACTAAAGATCACAAAACAAATTAGCCAACTATTGAGACAGACCACAAAATAGACAAATGAGGGAGAGACGAACGGCGTCGGGAAGGAGAGGTGGCGGCCTGAGGTTGAGGTAGTCGGCGTCGGGAGGGAGAGGCGGCATCGCGTGAGTGCTGCGTTAGATCTAGCAAAACCTAGCAGTGGTGGTGGAGACGGAGTGAGTGAGTGAGGACTTTGTGAGGAGAACCAATTGGGGAATATTTTTAGGGAAACTATCACAGACGGTTCATTTAAGGAACCATCTGTGATAATACTATCACATACGGCTCTTTTATGAAACCGTCTGTGATAATACTATCACAGACTATTCGATAAAAAAAACCGTCTGTGATATTCGATATGTCATAGATGGTTCTATAAAAGAACCGTCTATGATAGTGTCATCACAGATGGTTTCTTCCGATAAACCACATGTGATAGTTTGCTCCATCATAGCGACCAAGTCACGCTTTGAGTTAACACCATCCTTTGTTTTATCAGGAATGTTCAGTAAGAGACCAATCAAACTATCACATACATTCTTCTCTACGTGCATGGCATCGATGCAATTGTGAACTTCTAAGTGCTCCCAATAAGGCAAGTCCCAAAATATTGACCTCTTCTTCCACATGTTCTTTCGACGGGTCCTTAATTTACGTTCCTTTCCAAGCACAACGTCGATATCCTTGATCATATCATACACCTCTTTCCCGCTAAAAAGCCTTGGTACCGAGTCATCCTTTTTTTCGTCAAATTGTTTCTTCATCTTGTGGTACGGGTGATACTTTGAAAGGAACCTACGGTGACGCATGTACACAGTTTTACGTAAGTTGTTCAACCACACACTCTCGGTATAATCTAAGCAGTGCGTACAAGTTTTGGCTCCTTTTGTACTCAACCCTGATAGGTTACCAAGGGTAGAAAAATCATTAATGGTGCAGAACAACATGGCGTGTAGAGTGAAGTTCTCTCATTTGTCCACATCCCATACATGTAACCATTCATTCCACAGTATTGCAAGATCTTGCACCAATGGTGCTAGGTACACATCAATATCATTCTCAGGTTGCTTCAGCCCTTAGATAAGTAGTGACATCAAAATATACTTCCGCTTCATACACATCCAAGGAGAAAGGTTGTACATGCACAGAGTTACGGGCCAGGTGTTATGTCAGCTACTCATGTTACCAAAAGGATTCATTCCATCTGTACTCAATCCAAACCTTATATTCCTCAGTTCCACACCGAAATCGATAAACATCTTATCGATGTTCCTCCCCTGGGTAGAATTAGCAATGTGTCTTATCATTCCATCTTTCTTACGCTGCTCCGAGTGCCAACGCATCAATCTTGCATCCTTGCGGTTTGCAAAGAAACACTTCAAACGGGGAATTATAGGAATATACCACAATACCTTAGCAGCAGGTCCTTGCTTCACCTCGATGCCCTTCCCATCATCGGAGTCATTTTTACGGTTATATCGGGATGCTTTGCATACCGGACAAACATGTAAGCTAGCATACTCTTTATGGTACATGATACAATCATTCAGGCATGCATGTATTCTTTCTACTTCCATTCCTAATAGACAAAGAATCTTTTTGGAATGGTAGGTGGTTCTCGGCAACACATTTCCCTCTAGAAGCATGTTCGCTAGGAGACCTAACAATGCAGTGAAACTCTTGTTAGACCAACCATTGTTTGCCTTCAATTTCAGTAGTTTTAGAACTGATGACAACCTCGTGTATTGCAGCTTGCAGCCCGGGAATAAATGTTTCTCCGAGTCCTCTATCAAGCCCTCGAATTTACCAAACTCTCTCTCACTATAGTTTTCTTCTACATCACGTAGTATCTGATCCAGATTGTTATCCTGCGACCTATCCTCATGATTGAAAGCACAGTCCACAACCGGCATATCGTTGTCTCCCTCGATGATGTCATAACTATCTTCTTATGTACTCTTCTCGTCATCGTGATTGGTCAAATATTTGTACCCCTTTCTGAAACCTATTTGAATCAAGTGAGCTTCGATCTGCGCCGAGTTGCTAAACATATTTAGATTATCACAACCAATGCATGGACAGTACATATATTCCATCCCCTTCTTCGACATATCTAGCTCGGCTGCTCTTCTAAAAGCAGACACGCCATTAATGTACTCTTCACTCATATGGTTCTCAATGTACATTCAGCTTCAGTCCATCTACACTACACATGTAACAAATGAGTGTCAAAAACGATTATTAGCGCTACTATATAGCAAATCAGACTAGCTATACTTACACATGATATCTATACTACGTAGGTAGCTAGCTAGCCACGTGTCATGACACAATAATATTAAGCAAGAATATATTGAAGTGAACTACGAGTACTTACCCATTCTAAAATTGAGCAAAGTAACATAATCTTTCTAAACCTAGCTAGCTAGATCTAAACAAAAACCTATCTATCATCTCTTTCAATTACAAAGCATATAAATTATTAGAAGCAATTGAGTACTAACCTCTGATCACTAAGAAGACGTATATAGATCTACAAGCGATATATTTTCACAAAACTCCCTAAAGACGGCCGCCTCGCTCCACCGATGCAGCGGAATGAAGACAGATCAATCTGTGTCGACACCACGTACACCCAGTATTTAACAGCGCAGATTATCTCAGACGGTTCCAACCACAAACGGTATGTGATACAAATATATCATAGACCGTTCGTATTAATAACCATCTGTGATAATTCACAGACGGTTATTTATACAATCCGTTTGTGATGCCCATAATATCACAGACGGTTTGTTATAAGAACCGTTTGTCATCTCCAAAATATCAAAGACGGTTTTTATATGAACCATCTGTGATGTCCTAAACTTTCACAGACGATTCTTAACACGAACCGTCTGTGATGTCCCACTTATCACAGACGGTTCGTGTTAAGAACCATCTGTGATAATTTTACAGATGGTTATTAACATGAACCGTCTGTGATGTCTCAATTATCACAGATAGTTTGTGTTAATAACCGTCTGTAAAATTATCATAGACGGTTGCTAGTATAAACCATTTGTGATAGTTTAAGCACAGATGGTTCCGTATGAACCATCTGTGATGTAGCCGTCCAGTATAGCCTCTTTTATTGTGGTGTGATAGATTTAAGAGTTTCTTACATAAAAATAATTTTAAAATGAGAATGGTAGATAAAACCTTATTCACTCTCAGGCATGGCAGTGACTTTTTAGTTGTTCATATTTATGTGAATGATATTATATTTGGTGGTTCTTCTCATGCTTTTGTGTCCATATTTTCAGATTATATGAACAAGGAAGTCGAGATAAGTATGATGGACGAGTTAACTTTCTTTCTTGGTCTTCAAGTCAAGCAACTGAAGAAATGGATCTTTATTCATCAAAGCAAGTACACAAAGGAGCTTCTTCAGCGCTTCAACATAAGAAATAGCAAACCAATGTCTACTCCAATTGCCACTTCTATCGTGCTGGATCTTGATGAGAATAGAGAGTCTGTGGACCAGAAGGAGTATCGTAGTACGATCGGCTCCCTCCTCTACTTCACTGCTTCGAGGCCAGACATACAGTTTTATGTGTGTCTGTATGCTCGATTTCAGGCTTCCCCTTATGCCTCACATCGTCAAGCAATGTGTCACATTTTTAGGTACCTTTAGGACACTATTAACTTTGGACTCTAGTATTCATCTGATTCTGCACTCTCTCTTCGCGCTTTTTCTGATGCTGATTTTACGGGGTGTAGGATAGATACAAAGAGTATTTTTGGCACTTGTTATTTACTACGCGCATCTCTTATCTCTTTGTCATCCATGAAGCAGTCCTCTATTGCACAGTGCATTGCTAAGGCGGAGTATATAGCTACTACTAGTAGTTGCTCTCAAGTTCTCTGGATTTTATCTACTCTACGAGACTATGGATTAGCCTTAGATAGTGTTTTCCTCTTTTGTGATAATACTAGTGCCATAAATATTACCAAAAAACTCAGCGCAACACTTTAGAACCAAACACATTGATATTAGATACCATTTCCTTAGAGACCATGTGGAGAAGGGTGATATTGTGCTTCACTTTGTAAAGTTAGAGCACCAGATTGCAGATATTTTCACTAAGGCTTTTGGTTTTTCTCTTTTTGCTTCTTTGTGAGGGGAGTTAGGAGTTATTAGTCCTTTTGGTATGTTTTGAGAAGGAATTTGATTTTTTTTGCATCCATTGTAACAAAATGCATATTTAATTTTAGCAACTTGTATTGTAAAATAACTACATAGAGTTTTGACTATTATCTCTGTATGACATGATATTCTGCTTTATATCTTGCCATGTCTTAGGTTAGTTTGCTAGATTTATCGTGCCTTTTTATGTGTAGCTTAGCTTTTGCTATGCTAGGTTCCTTAAATATGAAAATCTTGAACTAAACATGTCTTGTTAGATCTTATGATTAGTTTTGCTCTAATGATTTTCTTATGATTTATGCCATATCAAATATGCTAAGTTGAGTCTGGAATCTAAATTGAGTTTTAGCTCGAGCTACGCTATTTGGAGCTTTGATGTTTTGCTGTCATTCTTTTGATCTCTTCTCGCCACGACCAAGGTCAAATAGAACAATCATTCTTTTATATGGATCTAGAGTGAGATTTCCTATTTATTCGGTAGATTGAAACTTTTTGTATCTTGTTTTGTCTATTTAATGGGTTGGGATGGAGGCTTGCAAATTAACTATCCAACCATTGTAGCTTTGAATCCAAGTGTTATAGGGTTAGGGTTTGAGAAGTGTAAGTGCTATGGTGTGCTCTCTTATCCTCTAGGTGGAATGGCTATAAAACTTTCATCCTCAAGTACAATATATCAATTTCATTTATCTCTCGTAGATCTATCTTGTTTTAGTTGATTTGCTCTTATTTTGGTTAGTTTTGATCTTGCCTCTCCCTTTCTTGATCTTGCAGGATGCCAAGGGTGAGTAAGTGGTGGAGAGTAAGTCATATTCACCAATTTTTATTTTTGCTCGGTTTGGTGTAACCTTCCTTCAAACGGAAAAGGTCACAAGTTTGGCCACAATTTTTCTTGATCGTTGATTGAAATAGGTTCTTGACATCCTAGAAAATGTGCATACCAAATTTCAATTGATTTGATGCCTTGATTTGAGAGTTGGCTCAATTTGTAGTTTTGACCCAGTTTTGGTGCAGCAGAACTTCACGAACCAAAAGATCACAATTCTCGTAAGTTCTTTCAGGATATGTGGCTTAGATAGGTTCTTAAGGTTATGATCTAGTATTAGTTCAAGTTTTAAATCTTTTGGATCTACGGATAAAAAGTTACATAGTTTTTTGGATATAAAATAGTGCTAGTTTTATTGTTTACCGAGCTGTTTTTACTGCAACACAATGAATTTTTGGATTTTGAGTTTCTTTATCTTCATAACTTCTTGTAGCTATTAGAGTGAAGAATCAATATACTTGGGATAAATTTGAAGGCACCATTCACCCCCTCTGTTGCCATACTAGTCCTAAAGTCTCCATGCCACTCCCGTCAACCAACTATATGAGTGTTGTTAAGTGAGAAATGAAAGGACTCTTTTGCCCTTCTTCCTCTCTTCTTTGCCTTCTCTTCCGCTGTCTCTATCTTCTCTTTCCTAGTCACCGCCATCCTGCCACCCACCGTCAGTCTCCTTCCCTCCTCCCATCGCCCTTCTCCCCACTTCCCTTCCGCTGTCGACCTCCTCCTCACCGCCCTCCCGTCACTAGATCTGACAGGCGGGAGCAAGAACTACATCTAGGCGGCCCTCCTTCCCGCCTACCTCTTGTCGGCTTCACAATCTCCAATATCGTGGCGGATCTGGCCGTCCTTCTTGTCACCAACTCCATACCTCCAACCATGTGCCAAATCTAGCCGGCGTCCTCCTCCGTGCCAGCTCCAACCATGCATTTGATCACCATTGGCTACGACGACCTCATCCCCACTATAGTGACACCGCCAAGCTGCTCACCTACTCCTTCATCTTCTGTAGGACCGAAATGGCGACAGTGGGGTGAATGTCGCTCTCTTTTAAAATCGCCCCGAGAATCATTACCTTTGTTTTCAAAAGATGCAAAACAAAGCACCTCACAGAAAATTAAAATTAATCTTGCTGAAATTTGGAACGCATGTGACCTTTGAAAAATTTAGCATAAATCGAGAGTAGTCGTTAAAATTTCAATGAAAATATTATCGTTTGATCGCATGCAAAATCACCAAAGATCAAGAAAAGAAATAAAAGAAAAGTGACTAAGACTCAAAGAGAGATTGAAAGCTTCTGGACGAGAGAAGGTGCATCCTTTGAAAAGATAAAGGAAAACGTGAGTTCGTCCTGGCGAAAAGAGAAAAGAAGAAGACAAGACTGCGGTGAACACGAGCGAAAGCGAGAGAAAAGATTAAAAGGAAAAGAGATTTTGAAGAAAATCTTTTCGAGGACTGAAACCATCGAGAGAAACGACTACGAACTCAAAGGAAAACCAACTCAAGAAGGATCAAAGGCTTGATTGAGTTCAAGCAAAGACAATTGAAGGCATGGTTGTAACCGTAATCGACCAACAACAAAAGCGATAGACTTGAGCGGCAGAAATTCACAAGGCGGAGACGGAAAAATCGCCGACACGATAAAGATGAAGGAAAACAAAAAAGTTGCGACCAAAGATGCACAATGACCACTTGCCAACACCGAGAGCGATTGACAAAAGAAAACGAGCAGATATTTCTTTTGCTTGCCGAGAATCAAGAGACAATCAACTGCGATCTGCTTGTTCAAAGAACCCAAGGACTTGAGAGCAGATCGATAGCAAAACTCTAATTGCTTGGTGCCGAAAAACTTGACCAAGGTTCAACTGCTGAAAAGGAAAAATCTTGCGGACACCGAAGAAGTAGATTGCAAGTGTTGTTCTAAAATAGCGCCCCATCATTCGAGAACAAAGATCGAAGAATCATAGGCGAAACGGATGAAAGAAAATAGTCGCGCCGAGGAGACAACTTTGGTATTATTTCATCCGGACAAGAAAAATCAAGTAGAATCAAAAGACCCAAGAAGGAGCAGGCGCAAAGAACACAAAGCTAACATTCGGATTACCAAAACAAAGAAGGAAAATCCTCAATCAACCATACATCCCTATACGCATGGACATTAAAACAAGAAGAGTGATTACAAGATTTTTAATCCATCATCTCCCTCTCAATCCTCAAAACACCAAGAGCCTCACATGCTTCTTGGGAGGAACACAACACACAAGGAATGAACTCTTGAAACCCTAACTCTCTCTATTGTGTCCTAAGGGGTATGCAGCCCCTCACCTCTATTTATAGCCCTTGGCTAACGGGTCTCCAACCCGTTCGCGGCTAAACCCTAACGAGCCCGCTCCCACTTGTGCACCTCGCGAAATGACCATTTCGCCCCTCCTCCACCTTCCGGAAGCTTCTGCGCTCCTTGCCTCAGACGCTCCGCAACACGTCGAGTCCACGTCGTCTTCGACACCTCATGACCGTTCGACCTCGGCGCCACTGCGCCTGGTCCGGTCCACCGTGTCTCGCCACGACTCCGCCTCACGCCCCGCGGACACACGAGACAAGAAAACACGTCACATAGCACCGCTCGATACATGAACATGTAAATAGCATAAACAAGATCAAACAAGTCGCAATAATAGAATATACATCCTAACCCATACGACTTCGCTTGACCAAAGTCCGACCGAGCCCGTTGCACCATGCAGCGTCGGGTCCGGACAAACCGACTCAAACTCGACTTTTGAAAGCAGATGTCAATTACTCATCACTCACAATGGGATGACCTCCACATGGTCTCTCAATCTCCCCCTTGATGAGTATATTGACAAACACCGAAAAAGCACAAAGTTGAGTTTGAAGAGTCTAACGTGGTCCATAAGTAAAGAGTGAAGTTAATGACCATGTCGACAGAAGGAGCAAAAGAAAGAACAGTTTTTCCTCAAAGCTCCCGAAGTGGCTTTTTCTACCACTAATTTCTCCCCCTTTTGGCAATAAACCCATCAAGAATGAAAGAAGGAGAAAAAGTCATGAAAATGGATGAAAGGCTGATTTGATCATTTTTAAGTATGTAGAGCCATGAGAATTATCCAAAATGACCATCATGTATTACATCAAGCCATAACATTCAAATATGCTATAAAGATCATGACTAAGTATGTAAAGAGAAGCTAAGCAACATAAGGTATAATCTGAATTTTAATTGAAGTGCTTTAGCAAGTCAAGTCAAACAAGATTTTAGTCTAGCTAATGATATCCACAAATGGTGCAAACCATGTCAATAAGCTAAATGGAATCAAGAAGCTAGTGTTGAGCAAACTAGAGTGCTATTTGTTCAAGAATGATACATTTGTTTAAGTACTTTGACATTTTTGCAATTGAGCACAAATGACATTTTTCTTTAGAGATCACATGGTTGTTTTCAACCATCTTTTATTCATCATGTGCTAGACCTCAAGCCTTATGCGATCATTCCAAGCGAGAAGCTTAAGGAAATGATCTTGGTCATCAAAACTCCCCGAGTTCATGCCTTGTGCAATGGCAAGCCGTCTCATGAGAAAGAATTGGTGAGATCAGTTTTTTCGCACAGAAGAGATCTCTTTTTTTTGTTTTTGACAGTTGTACTAACTTATGTGTCATCAAGAAACTGTAGCTCAATCTATTGCTCAACTAAGATTCAAGACTCAACTCAGTCTATTTGACATGGTAAGAACCATAAAAAGATAACACAAAGCTGACTAGTCTCAAATATGAACATGACAGGAATTAGGTCAAATTTAGCATTTTAATTAACCTATCAGGGTAAAGACTTGACTACACATATAAAGTCATGATCAAATTAGCAATGGAGCATAAATCATGGCAAGATGTAATATAATGAAAACATGTCATGAAAGGATAATAATCAAGGCTCCATTAAGTTATGATACAAATGAAGAACGTCCAGCTCCCCCTTAACTTGAGATACAACTTTTAGTTCAAGTTGAGTTATGTCATCATTAAAATCTAGAAGATCCCAAATGAACTCCCCCTGAACCAAAGCAGTAAAAATGAGAAGCTGGCAAATAAAACAGGCAGTCCTTAAAGCATAGATAAGATATAGAGGATACTATGACTCAGACTGACTCTCATCTACCCCATATGACTCCAGGACGAACAGCTGTCAAGAAAAACACACACTAGAGAGCAAACACGTACCCTGTCTACCCGAGGGTGGCCCAACCCTCGCTAGAACCTAAAAGAAGTGAGTAAGCTCAATCTAGTGAGATAAGAAACAGCTATCCTGAAAGCACAAGATAAGAGCAGAAAGTCTAAGCACTCAGCAAGAGACACACTCTAACCTATGCTAGAAGGACTAAACCCAATGCACCCGACAAAGCGATGCAACAGTAAGGATACAGAAGCATAAATATGATAAAGTAGTAAAGCCCAAAGCTCTCCTCACACAGTCCATAAGGACAAACCACCCCAAGCTCTCCCAGAGTGAAAACCTCGTGCTATCCAAAGGCTTGGTGAAGATATCAGCCAACTGGTGGTCACTCTCCACAAACTGGAGCACGATGTCACCCTTCTCTACATGGTCTCGAAGAAAATGATATATGATATCGATGTGCTTGGTCCGAGAGTGTTGCTCTGGGTTCTTAGCAATGCTAATCGCAGAGCGTGTTATCGCAAAAGAGCGGAACACGATCGATAGCTAATCAAAGTCCCGCAGTCGAGACCATCCAAAGCACTTGCTACGACAATCGGCCGCAGCGACAGCGTTACTCGGCCTCTGCGGTGGGTGTGCAACACCGGATCCTTCCTCGAAGACCAAGAAACGAGAAGTGCCAATGAACTGGCGGTGCCGAGTGCTCTTCCTATCTATCCTACATCCGCAAAATCTGCGTCCGAATAGGCTCTAAGGGATAGCAGGGATGAGGAAGAGTACCGATACCATAGTCAATGGTAGCTCGAAGGTGCCGAAGATGCGCTTCACCTTTGGCGGTGAGATCGTGAGAGAAGCTCAAACCGGGCACAAAGACACACACAGAAGTGTATGTCCGGTCTCGAGGCGATGAGGTACAAGAGAGAGCCAATCATATTCGAACTCTTTTGATCAAGCTGCTCACCGTCCTCATCTCGGGTCAAGTGTGGCCGTAGAAGCCATCGGAGTCGACACCGGCTTTCCATCACTCATGTCGAAGCGTCTCGGAGATCACGGGTGTACTTGCCTTGATGCAAGAAGGTACCCTCCAAGTCTGCTTGATTTGGAAGCCAAGGAAGAAAGTCAACTCACCCATCATGCTCATCTCAAACTCGGTGCTCATGACATCCGAGAACTGTGAAACTAGAGCATGAGAGGAGCCGCCAAAGATAATGTCATCGACATAAATTTGGGCGACGAAGGTCATTTCAAGCCGGCGAATGAACAAGGTCTTGTCAACTTTACCCATCTCAAAATCATGTCTCAATAGATAGGACTTAAGCCTCTCATACCAAGCTCTAGGGGCTTGCTTAAGTCCATACAATGCTTTGGAGAGCTTGAAGACATGACTAGGGTATTTGGGGTTCTCGAAACCTGGAGGCTGTCTGACATAGACTTCTTCCTCAATGAAGCCATTGAGAAAGGCACTCTTGGCGTCCATCCGGTAAAGCTTGAAACCTTTAGAAGTCGCAAAGGCAAGCGAAATTCTAATGGCCTCAAGGCGAGCTACGAGGGCAAAGGTCTCCTCGAAATCCAGACCCTCAACCTGGGAGTACCCCTGTGCAACCAGTCTAGCTTTGTTTCGAATGACTACCCCATCCTCACTTTGCTTGTTCTTGAACACCCATTTGGTTCCAATGATATTGTGATCTCGAGGGGGTTCAACAAGCGTCGAACCTTGTTTCTTCGAAACTCTCTAGCTCCTCATGCATGGCATTGACCCAAGACTCATCGATAAAGCATGACAAACGTCCTTGGGCTCAAAGGAAGTTATGAAGGCGAGTGGAGATGTAAAAGTGACACGCCCGGACTTGGAACGTGTGACTCGCTCAAATAGATCTCAATCATCTCGCCGAAGGATGAGATTTTTGGATATGTCTTGGAGGTCTGGATGAGATGAAGAAGTGGCCTCTACCTCGTTTCCCGACGGGGTACAGCAGCCACTAGCTCGAAGAAGCGAAGGTAGGGCGATCGCCTCGAGGTGCGGTGGAAGAAGGCACCTCAAGGGGTGGAGAAGGACCGGATCGGGTAGACAACCCTCATCTCCATCATCCTCATCATCCACAAAGATGGTCTCGGATCGCTCTAGTGAACACGAGATATCGGGCCTAGTCCCGACCGCCTCATCGAAGTTACCTCACGAGTTTCTACCATTTTGCTAGACTCAGGTTCCACCCTATAGGCCTGCCAAGAAGTCGAGTAGCCCGAAAAAGTCCATCACAGAACGTGACTCGAACTTATCTAGGTTCCGGACTTGAATAAAACACTTGCAACCAAACACACGAAAATGAGAAACACGGGCTTTGCCAGTATCTCAACTCATAAGAAGTGCGGTGCAAGTGTGCCCAAGAAAACTCGATTGGAAACATGGCACGCGGTGGCTATAGCTTGACCCAAAACTTCCGCGGTGTAGAGTACTCATCAAGCATCGTCCTAGCCATCTCGACCAAGGTGCGGTTCTTCCTCTCCACAACGCCATTCTCATTGAGGTACGATGGAGAAGAGAACTGGTGCTCTACACGTCTCACCACGAAACTCTCAAAGTAGAAATTCTTGAACTCCGTGCCATTGTCATGCGGATCGCTCGTAAGGCACCGGAAGCTCAACGAAAGCCTCTTGAAAAGACCTCGAAATGTGTAAACGTCTCATCCTTCGAGGCCAAGAAAAACACCCAAGAATACCTCGAGAGTCATCGACTACGACAAGAACATACCACTTCCCTCCTGCCGACCAGGACTTCGAGCCGGTCCAATCTGTATCCATATGGAGCAACTGTCCGGTGCATCGGTCATAATGCTGACCGGAGGATGAGAAGCGGCAACCATCTTGCCGTGCTCGGCATGGAGTGCAAACAAGATCTTTGACCATCTTGAGTTTCGGCGAGACCACGAATGAGATCGTGGCCGCTAACTCGAGTCAAATGGTCAAATCCAATATGACCAAGTCTCCTATGCGGAAGGAAAGGTCGCGGGACTCGAAGCAACCAAACACCGAGAGGATCACCGAAGACTCAATAAAATCAGCACGAAGATCCTCCCATAACGAGAAATCCCGCAAACCAGACTACCCGAAGAATCAACAATTTTGCAGGCGTTTTTCTTAAAACTTACCTCGAAACCGTCATCGGTGGTGAGAAACCAAAGCAAATTGTAATGCGACTTACTCACCAAGGCAACATCTTTTAAAACAAATGAGTCATTAACGCACACGCAGTACCTTTGGCGATGGCGTCCATTTAAGAGTCTCCAAAGGTGATAGTCTCATCACCAAGCTCGGGCTAGGAAGAAAACCAACGTGAATCTCCGGTCATGTGTCGTGAACACCGAGTCTACAAGCCAAACCTTTCCTTCCTCGCCCGTGAACTGAGTCAACAAGAGAGCAAAGTCTCGATCTTGGGATAAATCAAGATAGATTTTGGAACCCAATCTTGAGTCACACGTCGGCGAAAGAAGTAGTCACACACATCGACCTCTAACTACTCTACGCTCTCCGTCGCTCAAAGAAGCGTAAGGTCGTGAGTAGACTGAAGGCATTCTTGGATCCGATCGCTACGGGAGGCGGTGAAGCACAAGCAACATCTCGATCACACCGCGGGTAGGCATCTCGATAGGAAAAGCAAGATCTACCCTCAGAACGGCGGAAGTCACGACCAGGAGCAGCGTGAGGACGAAAAACAGAAAACTTGGAAGAACCAAGTCCTCGATCTTTGCCCAAAGCTACACAGTAGTAGCAAGCCTAGACCTCGTCTTTGGTCTTAGGTGCACTCAAGGTGCAGGGCTGACCACGAATCGCCTAAGAGACTCAACACGGTCTCTGGCGCGATCTTGGCGCTTGAAGCAATGGTCAAATAAATGCCCATCCTTCGGAAGGTGCAATGATACCGCCTACGAGGGGCTGAAGTAGCATGAGATGGCCGCCGAGAGGCGGCGCAGTGAAATCACCTTCTTGTCGTAATCCCTTGGACAAAGCCCGCTGATCTAAATTGAACTTTCTTGTTCTTGGGCTTGACCTCGATCACACCTGCGGCTATGGGTCTGAGCACGGCAGGTGGATGCTTCCTTCTATCCACTCGAAAATCATATCCTAGACCTTGATTGAATTTGCAAATCTTGATTGGTCTAGAATAAGATTAAGATTCTTCTTGCCCCCTACAAATCTCTCGAGAGTGTTCATAAGGCACCGACACTCCCGAAACAGAGAGGCACAAGAAGGGCGGGAAGAGAAGAGATAGCGAGGTAAGGGAGTAGAAGAAGAACCAACAGAGGAGGAAAGATTTGCTTGTGCATGCACAGTAGACTCGGGAAGGACAGTCCCATCTGCTAGCCAATTGGTTCACGTCGCTGGCGTCTCTACCAAACCCTCATGCTTCTTCCCAAACACACAATGCAAGCGGATGGTTGCTTTTCTATAAGATCCTTAGTTAGCTTCACACATTTTCATCTAATGCAATCAATTCAGATTTTAGTTTGTTACAACAATTGCATGGTGAGCTAACGGGGTCCTTAGAAGCAAACTTAGCCAATTTGTTATTGTCATCAACTAATTCTTGAAACTGTTTGGAGACGACTTCAAGTTCAAGAAGAAGCTTGGGACAATTCACGCAAGAAGCAATAGGCTCAAGTAAGAAGGTTTGAAATTCGCAATTTTATGATCCGCCTTTTAGTTTCATATTCAAGTTATCACAATTTACACAAGACTCGGGCGATCCGGAAGCATAGCATAAGGTCCTCTAGCATCAAAGTCTTTATCCTCACATGAGGTGGGAGCAATAGTCTCATCGGTAGTAAGTAGGGTAACGACCAACCTACTCAATTCTAAATCGACAGCGGACTAACATTCTCCACCTTAATTGCATCAAGCTCGGAGGACGGACTATCATGTGAGGTCCTTAGCTTCTCCATATCACCGATCAAAGCACGGCATGTATCACGATCGTCACGGAGGGAGCGAGATATAAGTGAAGTAAGCTCCCGTGACAATCTCTCTACTTCCTTCTCCAACTCACTACATCTAGTCTTAGCTCTAGCATGAAAACCTCCTAACTTAAGAAAGGCTTCATTAAGTTGGTCATAAGAGGACATACCTCATCGGTCGGAATAGAGATCGCTGTCGCTCGGTTAGCCTCAAGGGCCATGAAGCACATCCCGAGAAGTCGCTGTCGCCCTTGGGGTCTTGGTCACCGGTCCGTCGTCGTCGCTCCATCCCTCCACCTCGGTGAGGTCGAGGTCGTCGAAAGCGGCGAGAACGCGGTGGAAGAGCTTCTTGGCCTTCCAAGGTCGCGGAACTTCTTCTTTCCGGGCGGTCTTTGAGAGCTTCGAGTTGCGGTTCTTGTCGATGTAGTCGTTCTTGCCCGAACCGCAGAAGTCACCTTTACCCTTCCCAAGCTTGGGACAGTTTGCTCGGATGTGGTTGGGGCCACCACACTCGAAACAAATCACGGGTCCTCTTTTCCTTCCGTCCCTCCTCCCTTGTAAGCATGGGAGAATCTCCGTGCGAGGAGGATAGCGCTCATCCGCAAGTGCTCTATCGATCATCGGTTATGTCACGAGAGCGTGAGGAGAATCCGCAAGATGGCTCGGAAGAAGTGGATCCGAGCGGGATCGGTGACTAGTGCCATCGGTGAGACTTCGACCGACGAGAGACTATGTCAATTTCGTGAGTCTTGAGGCGCGAGTAAAGCGCATCAAGAGTCAAGGTCGAGAGGTCCGTGGTGTCCTTGATGGTAGTCACCTTCATCTCCCAAACCCTAAGATCGAGTGCAGAAGAATTTGACGGCGTTATCCGAGTCGGAGTATGTGAGACCGACGGCTCGGATGTTGCTCAAAATCTTGTGAAAGCGAGAAAAGCACTCGTCAAGGACTCACCGGCAAGCATCTCGAATTTCTTGTATTCTCGCTGAACGGTCTTGTCGAACCGTCTTGATCTGGGTGGTGCCCTCATGGTATGCATCGAGGTCACCCGGATGTCGTAAGCGGACGACGGTGAGAGATGCGATCGAACTCGCTTCTACTCAACCCCGAATGATGATGTTCCTTGCCTTAGCATTCGCCTCAACATCGCCATATTCCGGCATTGATGTTCTCATCGGCGGGAATAACAAACTGTATCTGCACCTTCCGCCAGATGGCATACCCGAGCACGGATGTAAGTTTCCATCCGGCTCTTCGGAAGGGTAATCGAGCCATCAGCAGGCGGCTTGGTGGAATACTTGTCCGTCGCCATGGCTCTTGAGACCGTTAAAGATCTATCAAAGAAGAGCTAACCGCTCGATACCAATTGTAGGACCGAAATGGCGACGGAGGGGTGAATGTCGCTCTCTTTAAAATCGCCCGAGAATCCGACACCTTGTTTTCAAAAGATGCAAAACAAAGCACCTCACGTAAAATTAAAATTAATCTTGCTGAAATTTGGAACGCATGTGACACTGAAAAATTTAGCATAAATCAGAGAGTAGTCAGTAAAAATTTCAACTGAAAATATTATCGTTTGATCTGCATGCAAAATCACCAAAGATCAAGAAAAGAAATAAAAGAAAAGTGACTAAGACTCAAAGAGAGATTGAAAGCTTCCTGGACGAGAGAAGGTGCATCCACTGAAAAAGATAAAGGAAAACGTGAGTTCTGTCCACAACTGAAAAGAGAAAAGAAGAGAAGACAAGACCTGCAGTGAACACAGAACAGCAAGCAGAGAAAAGATTAAAAGGAAAAGAGATTTTGAAGAAAATCTTTTCCAGGGACTGAAACCATCAGAGAGCAACGACTACAGAACTCAAAAGGAAAACCAACTCAAGAAGGATCAAAGGCTTGATTGAGTTCAAGCAAGACAATTGAAGTCAGAGTTGTAACCAGAATCGACCAACAACAAAAGAAGCGATAGACTTGAGAGCGTGAAATTCACAAAGTCGAGCGGAAAAATCGCAAACACAAGAAAGACGAAGGAAAACAAAAAAGTTGCGGACCAAAGATGCACAATGGACCACTTGCCAACACGAGAGCGATTGACAAAAGAAAACGAATGATATTTCTTTTGCTTGCCGAGAATCAAGAGACAATCAACCTGCAGTCTGCTGTTCAAAGAACCCAAGGACTTGAGAGCAGATCGATAGCAAAACTCTAATTGCTTGGTGCCGAAAAACTTGACCAAAGGTTCACTGCTGAAAAGGAAAAATCTTGCGACACCGAAGAAGTAGATTGCAAGTGTTGTTCTAAAATAGCAGCCCCATCATTCGAGAACAACTTCAAGAATCATAGGCTGAAAACGGATGAAAGAAAATAGTCTCGCCGAGGAGACAACTTTGGTATTATTTCATCCTGACAAGAAAAATCAAGTAGAATCAAAAGACCCAAGAAGGAGCAGAGCGCAAAGAACACAAAGCTAACATTCGGATTACCAAAACAGCAAGGAAAATCCTCAATCAACCATACATCCCTATACGCATGGACATTAAAACAAGAAGAGTGATTACAAGATTTTTAATCCATCATCTCCCTCTCAATCCTCAAAACACCAAGAGCCTCACATGCTTCTTGGGAGGAACACAACACACAAGGAATGAACTCTTGAAACCCTAACTCTCTCTATTGTGTCCTAAGGGTATGCAGCCCTCACCTCTATTTATAGCCCTTGGCTAACGGGTCTCCAACCCGTTCGCCGGCTAAACCCTAACGGAGCTCGCTCCCACTTGCGACCTCGCGAAATGACCATTTCGCCCCTCCGCACCTTCCGGGAAGCTTCTGCGCTCCTTGCCTCGCACGCTCCGCAACACGTCGAGTCCACGTCGTCTTCGACACCTCATGACCGTTCTGACCTCAGCGCCACCTGCGTCTAGTCCGGTCCACCGTGTCTCGCCACGACTCGCCTCGTCCCGCGGACACGGACAAGAAAACACGTCACATAGCACCGCTCGATACATGAACATATAAATAGCATAAACAAGATCAAACAAGTCGCAATAATAGAATATACATCCTAACCCATACGACTTAGCTGACCAAAGTCCGACCGAGCCCGTTGCACCATGCAACGTCTGGGTCCGGACAAACCGACTCAAACTCGACTTTTGGAAACAGATGTCAATTACTCATCACTCACAATGGGATGACCTCCACATGGTCTCTCATCTTCATTGGCGTCGCAATCGTTGGCACATTCCTCAGCAAGGCCACCATTCATTCGGAGCTAGACACCTCCTCCCTACCTCCCTCTTGTCGCCGGTGACACCCTGCTCGGTGCAGTCACCATCTCGAGTGTTGATCTGGCTTGTCCCTGTGTGTGGCTAGTCGAGGTCGAGGTGGCCAGTGGTGGTGGCACGACCGCATGAAAGAGAAGAGGGACGAGGGGAGAAGGGTACTACATGTGGGTCCCTGATTTTGAGAGGGCAAGATGGGAATTTCTCTAATAATATGATAATTTTCCGAACACTAACGGCTGATTGTCCTAATGGAGCTAACGGCAATGGCATAGGAGAAATCGTACTTTTTTCAATGACAAATTAGAAATTGGGTTAACTCTGGGTGGCATATAGAGAATTTTCTCATGCCCAAAATGATATTCTTCTGTGCCTAAAGAGAGTACGATGATTCCATTTCCCGAAGTTAAAAAAATATGGAGTAAGATTCATCCTATATAACAGGGCACTTACCTAATCTATACTTTCCTGTACAAGTTCTACTACCCTGACAAAAGAAAAAGGAACCATAAAAAAAATTTATGATGATTCTGCTTATGTCATTTTCGTGTGATTGATCTAAATGTTTTGTCTCAAAAACAAAAAAAATACTTGAAGTATTTTGATAGGTCAAAGTTTAATAAATTTGACTAGAACAAGACTTGCTTTGGCTTTGGAAGTAAATACATCATTAGCTGCTGTAGTTTTTTAAAGAATCATTAGCCAGTTGGCTTAACCATGTACTAAGAACCATGGAAAATATGTGCATGATTTAATTGAAAATTAGGTAGGCACTATGACAGTCACATCCCCAAACCCCTTTTTCCTGATAGTTCGAATAAACTCCAGCTTGATGTGAAGGGCTAGACGGCATGGCTCACAATTTCCTGAGCACTGGAAAAAGGTAAGGACAGATCGAAAGTGAAGTTCAGCTTAGCTTGGCTAACAAAATTGACTTGACACTGGCCTTACACGGAGTGTAGTAAAAAGAGGTACGACAAACTCGTGCTCCGGGCCCACAGAAGCCTGGAAACTTTGTTCAGATCTTCGACACATTAACCCTTTTCATTTCATTACAGTTTTCTGAAGTGAAAGGATGTAGTAACAAATCTCAGGCATGCAATTTCTGCACAACTGCAAACACATCCATGTCTTGAATTTAGGAGGTCTTAGTTATGTAAAACAAGCTAAAGAAAACAAAAGTATCTTAAAAGATGGAACACCACTTTGTATCTTGTTTTGACAAATAATAACTTGTTCGTCGTATTTCAGTGTCATATGTACGCACGGTTCCCTCTACCTTGCAAATAGGGAACTTCTTTGAGTTGACGGGTCTTAGTTTGCACTAAATTCTCTGTCTTAACACTATCTTCCCACTAACTTATTAATCTGTATTTCACTGTCATAGTCTCACTATCTTGCCAAGATTATACAAGTCCTCCTGTCAACTCTGAACATGATTCCACAGTTGAAGTTCATGTTTGGCTTTTGGCAGCTCCACACTTTAGAAAAAAGAGATGCTTCATGTGGCATGTGTGTCTTCTTTCCTTGGGGAAAGCTGTTGTGGTCCATCTGATGGTTTGCAATCAGCTAGCATTTCATTTCCCTGTGGTTACCATGAGGGATCCTGTAAAGTCAACCAAGTCACATTAGTAAGGAACTTTCTGCTCAACTAATTTGGCTGCAACCTCAAGCATAGTGCTGCAGGTGAGGATTAAAGGTGAAGAGTGGTGAGGTTATGGGCTTCAGGATAGGGCATAGTCCCTTTCACAATCCTTTCGTAAGGACCATTAGTTTGACATTCCTCTAGTTCTTGTTCATGGAGGGAGACTTCACAGTGAGGACAAACAGGATAGAGGTGCATGTTTCCTTACCTAATCTTTCTGAAAGTTTGAAACTAAGTTTAAAAATCCGAAATAACTTTTGTAAACCATGCTATGTGAACACTTATTTCAGGTGAAATCGTTATATATGGACTTCGAAGCTAATTTCAAACTTTAAATTGCAGTTTCATGCTGAATTTTCCATGCGGAGCAATCTACACTCAGAATTAAATAAGGAATGTATAAAATTACGTAAAAACAAAGAATTTTAAGTAAAAGTATAAATCACCTCATATTATACTTTCCATCCTTAGGGCATCCATAATGTATATAACTCAAGAGGTCTTAAGGTGTGTCCTAACTAAACTTTAAGGCCAATGCTGTAATATATATAACCCACTAGGCCTTAAGATGGTCTCACTTGTCAGATAAAAAAAAATGTATTTTAATGCTTATGGTCAGGTCTTTAGCTTGAGGACTAGTCTTAAGGTTTTTTTGCTTATGGCCTGCTTAAGGTCACCCCTATAATGTATAAGGTCGACCTTAAAATGACTTAAGACCCTCTGTTTTTATACACTGTGAATGCCCTTATAATACAAAGAACCAATAGAAAGGAGTGAAGCGGGTAACTGAAGAGAGGTGTGGTGGCACTCACTCGCGGGCCGACCTTTTCCCAGGAGAGATGGTGGCCTGCTTCGTTGCCACGGGCCCACTCACGGGCCTGCCACGCTGTCCGTACCCAGTACTTACGCAGTCCGGCGCCCAGTGACACAACCGTGCGTACGACCAGCGGCGCGACAGGCGTCAAAGCTTTGCAACCTGGCTACGAAGAAAAAGGAACGGATTTAATTTTAAAAAATCTCAAAACCTTGGCTTAATTAAGTGATCAATATAAGGGCAGGATAATGTACGCAAATAAGATATCACAAATGTACAAGAATACAACAAGCGGTTTATTATTCGACTCGTCCCGATCCAGAACACGTATAAAGGGGCCTTTTCTTGTTGAATTTGTGTCGGCGCTGCTAACTTTGGTTACAAGGATTTATACTAACTAGAGTACATGACCAAATCGTAAGTAAAGAGACATGCATGTGCACCGAATCAATTGAATATAAATATGATTTGGAAATTAATCTAGTGGATAAGCAGCAACATTCATATCATATATAGATTATGTGACATGTTGGGTGACAGCCGCATGCACATATTGACACTGGTTGCTTGCTTTCCAATTGGTAGTGCATATGTCACGCATGTGTGACCAAAAAAGAGCACAGAACACACGTACGTGTACACGGGCCCCACATGCCTGCATGATGGCTATATATATATATATATATATATATATATATATATATATATATATATATATATATATATATATATATATATATGGAGGCATATATTTGGAGTCTAGGATATGCTGTACACGAGTGACGTCATACAAGCCTTTATCTAGCGTCACCCAGCTCTTTGCATAGCCCTTCAAATTTATTGCCTAATCTAAAATGGATGGCTAAGATTAATCGCCTGCTTGTTCGTGGTGAAAGAAAGGTCAAGAGAGTTTATTTTGCGGAGATTCAGCTTTACCTTATGGTTTATAACCAAGCCGTCTGGTTTAAGCCTTGCTTGTATAAACCGAACATAATGGAGGGCTTTAGGAGGTTGAAACCATAGCGCACACTGTACAAAAAAGAATGTATCCAATGCTCCCAGCCTGTTTCGTATTGATCGTGAAAGATTCTAAAAAAATTGTCCATGCTGACACAAAACCAATCTATCATGCCACAAAAGTTCAATTCTAAGCATGAAAATTTCTGAAAAGAAATTTGTAAATGCTGACTCAGAACCCCACAAAAGTTCAAATTGAAATTCAATCTATACTTTTAGAAACATAAAAAAATTCTTCTGAAAAAGAAATCCAAAATAAAAACAAAAATATAAAGATACTATTTAATAATTTTTTGTTTCTCTTTGTATACATCGTGTTTCCAGTTGAAATTTTGCAACTTGCTCGACTATTATATTCTACCCTATTTTTTCATAACTTTTAAGCCATTTGGACCGTTTGCCGAGGAGGGATCATGGATAGCACAAAACACGCTAGGAGCACATGATGTGTTCTTAAAAAGAAACTTCAATTCATACCTATATATTCGACAAAATTTAGAGTTTTAAGCCACGTTCTGTTGGTTTCAGTTCTATTTAGCATTATAGGATGCACTAGCTCTGAATTCTCTAGCCGTAGCTTCAACTTATTTTACACACTTAAGAAGTTTTTCTAAAGCATGAAAATAAACTAAAGGCAAGATTTTTATTAGGAAATACGCAAAAAGTTTCCAGAGAACTCTATCCTTGCTCAATTTCAAGGTACTTATTTTCTTTTCTACCTATCGTGCAATTTTCCCCAAAGATGACAACTACTCTCTCCATTCTTTTTTAGATATCATTTTAGAATGCATAATGTTAACATTTTTAAACTTTGACTGCTAATATGTACAAAAGTATTTGGACTCTTCACATGGAAATGATATCACTAGATTTCTCATAAAAAATACTTTCATATTGTTATATTTTTTAAATAATTTTTATTAACATATAATTAGGAAAAGTAGTGGTCAAAGGTGTATACTCAAGACAGTGTCTATGTCTAAAATAACAAGTAAAAAGAACAAAGATAGTATCATTATAAAATTTATGTGGTCATGATCCATACTTGAAATTTTCCATTTCCTACTAGCAATTTTATAAAACATATTTTGTACTAGTGGGAATTATATTGTTCTCTCGTGTCACACCACGATAGCATTTTGTAACAACACCTAAAGTACTGTTTTACACGTTCTTCTAAAAGAAAAATATTCACGCACATGTCACAGGAATACTAGCTTGTCAATAGCCTTGCATGACCAAAGATTTGGATAACGGCGGGTAACATTTTGTAGACAAATCAAATCAGAAAGAAAAGAGAGAGAAACATGTGGCTCACAATAATCAATTACAAAGATACATTTGTTTGGGTGTAGGGAGAATATATTCTCCTCTCCACATTTCTTTTGCATTTTTACTTTTTATCAAAAAAGCACCAACGATTGGCATCTTTTTTAGGTATTTTATTTCTTTCATCTTTTTTTTGTGAAAATCATTGTGGAAAATAGCATATTGCTTTATATAAGAAAATGTTCCTTAGCCTTATCCATTTTTGATACATGAAGCATGCTGAATATAAATCCTCAGCTTAACAAAGACCCAAGATATTACCTACAACTACCATCGATACCCATTTTAATCATTCAGCAAGCATTATCAACAACTAGATTTTAAGAATAAACATTCAACATAACAACGAACATAAATTTCAGCAACACAGTAAACCATAAATTGAATTGAATATAAACCAAATAAATACCAAAAAAGAATCATAAATAAATCTAAACTTACGAATGCATCAAATAACGATATTACGAACCATAGGGAACTAAAGGGAACTACAAATTATCCAATTATTACAATAAAAGTTACAAAATTGTTCATGACTATAAGTGATGAATAACTAGGTGAAGTAAAGAGCTACAAAAGTGCAATGGTTTCATGTTCTACTTTCACCTAGTGCATGTCACCTTCAACGTTCCCCTAAAATAACAAATAAACAAGGGTAACTCCACGATTCAGCAAGTATAAAGCAGAATAATAAATGAGACAATAACAATAATTAACATTTCACGTCTAGTCATTATTAACTCAATTTCACATTTCTATTCTTATCAATTTCCATTCTCAAGTCTCAATATCTTACTTTCCTTTTCATGAATGCAATGCCATGTAATACACATGTCTCAACCCATCCATTCTTTATACCGGTATTGTAACACCCCAGAACCCACGATACCCCGAGATGCTACTAAAACTGCTCTACAATTAGCCAATTTACAAGATAAATTAAACTGGCAATATTTAATTAACAGGATAATATAAGCGGAAGCATAATCAACTAGTAAATAACAGAATAATGAGAACAATTTAATATTCATAATCAACTTAACAATAATAACCAAAGGAACATTTCCATGTTCAACATTAATAAGGAGAAACATTGATCAATATGATAACTAAACAAGAACTAGAATTCTTTCTACTCTATTTCAGCATTAAGATTATCATCCAAGTGCATCTGTGCGGTGCTACTCTACCCTTCCCAATGCATGCTCAAGGTCCACCTGTAGGGAGGGGGAAGCAAGGATAAGATAAAAATCTCAGCAAGCAAACATTTTAACAAGTTATTCAAACTACAAACAATTACACATCATCATTTATAATTCCATACAGCTACAACCACAATTCATGTCCAAATTATTAATCACCATAAACTTCTATGAATCATACCTCTTCAATTTCAGATTTAATTGGTATATGAATGCGGTCATTTTATCCACAATTATATGCAAATGAAACATTTAATCTTCCATAACTACATTAGATTAATCATCAACATTTATTCTTCCATAATAACAATGTTTATATCCTCAACCTCAAATTACCATCATAAGACATATGTATGATCACCTCACCACTTTATTAATTCTTACATCCACAATTGCTATCAATAATTAACACTAGAGAAAAGAATCTTGTGCCACAATCTCAACCCTTACCATACACAAGGGACGAATCCCATTCCACGACCACATCCACAATCCTCATACCACAAGTAGCTCACATGAGCCAATTCCACATTACAACTAGAAAGTTGTATATTCCACAAAATAACATCACCACAATATGTTGCATATGTATGCAAATGAATCTTTCCACAATGCAATGCATTTGAATGCTTCATGCTATACTCCACATCCCTCTTGCCAGGGCAGGAATTGTAGTTCATCGTATTACGGCAATATACGATGCTTTCGCGGGCGAAGATGTGCATCGTATTACGGCAATATACGATGTTGTACCGGTACGGTCGCGGCTAAGTGCGGCGACATCCACATATGCAAATGACATGATATGACATGAATGATATGATAATTCATTAATCACATTAATTCATCCACAATGAGCATTATCATGCTCACAACATATCCACATCCACCACATGCTATTTTCATGTCCACATTATAACATTAAACAAGAATTTCACATGTCTACTAGTATAATATCAACACATCAATGGATAAATATTTGCTATCATCTCCACAACTAAAATATCATGCAATCATGGCATCATGTATTAAATTAAGATAATAATGTAAATTGCAAGTAGAAGGAATAATAAGTTAAACGGTAGCAACCACCGCTATATTCACTTGCCTCAATCCGACGAAGCGAAGCACAACAAAAATCAAGAGCGCTCAGGGACAAGACTACCTGTCCATAAGACAACTCTCAGCACTCAACCATAGCATACAAATATGACAAAAAATATATAAAATATCGCTAGAGACCCGAACCCGCGTAAACTCCTCTCCGCGCCACAATTCAATAATTTCATCTCTGCAGCAGCGCTGCTTCCTAATTTTGTATCTTTAAAAATATAGATTGAAAAACATCAAATGATACCTCTCTGGATTCATGACTTAAAAACCTACAATTTTCATGCAGAACATCTATTTTTATTTTAATCACAGCTAGGAGTAATTTAATGCCCAAAACAGAGGAAGAACTCTGCTCTGGCAGATTGGGCAGCCGCGTTCAAACGCGTGTCCACAACAGCACAGAGGTCTAAAAATTATCAAATTTATACAGAAGCTAGATCCCTAAATTATCCACAACTTTCTCAACTACACCCATGTCCAGAAAATTCGTTTACTATTTTTAATCTCCGTATTACCGTCGGACTGTACCAATCTGTCCGCCTGACGGACAGCAGTATTGCCGACTCCGTATCTCCCAGATCCCATGGTATAAAAATTTTAAATAAATACAGGAGATTCATATGGAAGGCCCCTACAACTTTACTTTTGGGAATAACCGCAGGAAAATTCGCTTACTATTTTTAATATCCGGATTACTGCCGGACTGTACCAATCTGTCCGCCTGACAGACAGCGGTAATGCCGACTCCGTATCTCCCAGATCCCACAGTAGAAAAATTTGAAAAAAAATACAGATGATACATCTGGATGTCCTATACAACTTTCCTTTTGGGAAGACCCACAGAAAAATTCGTTTTCTAGATCAAAACCGTGAGACAAGCCGTGCTGCACGAATAGATCTAAAATCAGCCCGCGACTAAACTCTAATCGGGCAATTGATCTATTATCTACCATCAAATTCTGTGCCAAGAACCTTAATTAATCCATAAAACAGAGGATTTGGGATGGAGAAAATTACCTAGCTGAAGAATTTCCCCACTTTTTCCTCCTCTTCTTCTTCTCCTTCCTTCTCCTTCCTTCTCCTCCTCTCCTTCTCCTTCTCTTCTCCTTCTCTAAGGGCAGCAATGGGGCATCAATGGCAGCAATATGGGAAGGGGAGGCGCCCAAGGAGTGTGGGGCGGCCAAGGGGTGGGGAGGGGTGGAGGGGCCAAGGAGGGTTTATAAAGGGGTGTTAGGGTTCGGGAGGGTGCAGGCCCCATTTGGGCTAACTGGCCCAAAGAGCCTGGCCCAACCCTCCGGACAGTCCAAAACATCTAAATTAATTATTTTAATTTATTTTATTCATTTTTTAATGTTCTACATTTTATATTTTTCCCTTCCCGCGATTTACCAAAAAACCGGCGATTCCGCGTTTGTTTTAAAAAACTTACGTCGTACGACGTTCGGGATATTACAGGTATAGCGGAGTGTAACACCCATCGGTGTTCACTCATGCCCGTACTTTTTAGTACGGGAACCAATTGCTTGTGTTTTTTCATATGGAGACCTCATTGCCCATATTTTCTATATGGGGACCTCATCCCACTCCCGTGGGTCACATCTTTCTATCATGAATGTTCAACATACAATGCAAGGCAATGATTATTATCTTTGTTCATTAAGCAATTGATATAATCATCATTTCCCATAGTCATCATCATCATCATCAATTTATCATAAGCATATGAGAAATATAAAAATCATAATCATAGGAATAATCATGACAAGTATTCATTTAACCATATAAACAATTCCAAACACTCTGATACCATTCTACCATGCACTTGTCTTCTAGTTGCGACGACCAGATTGATTACAAGTATTCATTTAACCATATAAACAATTCCAAACACTCTGATACCATTCTACCATGCACTTGTCTTGCGACGATCAGATTGATTAGAGGATGACACCAACCCTAAAATTACTTTTCCTACAGTAAATACCTAAACTCAATGCAAGCTACAGCAATACAAAACAACACTAATTGACAACACTGTTACATGCTCTCCAAATCTACAAATCTCCCCCTTTATCGGATAATCACCCCTGTTGTCTCAGTACTAAAGTTATCATAACTTTTAATTCCCACATCATTTTATATCAAACCATACTAGTTATGGAATCTACACAAAATTTCCTACAACTTCTTAGTTAGCCAAATACCTGGATTAAATCATCTAAACCCCTATTTTTTCAGAAGACATATTTGTCATCTTCTAGGCAACAAACTTAATATTTTCATATATTTTAATCAACATATGCAAATATATTGAACTATGATATTTTCAGAAACTAAAAAAATTATCTACTACTTCCTAGTTATGGCCAAAATTTAATTCTGGCATTAAATCAGTCAAATTAATGTTTTTCCTAGACTGCATCCAGCAGCAACCCAGTTCTAGATAGTAGTCCCCAAAATTCATAATGTATGTTCTAATAATCCAAAAATTATGTTTTTACACTCTCTGTAATTCTTAAGGAATTACCTACATTTTGTATGTAGACCAGATTCTGTAATTATTCCATTTCTATTTTTAATCTACAGATTAATATGTTTTGCCAAAATACAATAAATTTACCAGACAGCATACTTACAAAATTCATATCTCAAAATTACTAATCCGATCGATATGAATAAAAATTCTATAGAAAGCCATCAAAATTCTCTACAATTATCTAGTAGATGATATTCTCGAATTATGTCCATTCATTACCTGTAATCACAGTACAACATTACAGCATATTAAATCCACCTTCTAACTGATCCCTCCAACGAACATGTGTAATCTCTTTCTCCGATCTGAAGCCTAATCTCTACTTAAAATAAACCAAAAGCAAAGAAGAAAACCAGATGTTATCCACAGTGGAAATTTTGCCTCGCTATTTTTCTTTCCTTTCCTTGGCTCCCTTCCGGACCGGCGTGGCTCCGGAGGTTCCCTACCACTTGCATGCACGCTCTGGCATGCACTAGTGTGGGCGGCCACAACCCTGCCCCGCGCGGCCGACCACGAATCTCCAGCAGCAATGCTCGGGAAAACACACCCTCGGCTCGGCAACCAGACAGCCAAGGCGCACGCACGAACACAGGCGGCCGACTGGCTGCCGCGTGGCTACCGATGTCCACGCGCGGCGAGGTGAGTGAATGTGCGAAGGACTGCACGAGGAAATGGGAGACAGCAGATGTCAACACGGCAGTGGTAGAGTAGCAGCGCTTGGATGTTGTAGCGATGGGATTCTTGCGCAAACGGCGAGCGGCGGCCGAAACAAAAATAGCTATGGTTTTACTTTTCTTGACTTGTCCCTCTCACGATCCCTTTTATCATGACACTAATTCCAATCCATTCTCAATTCCTGTATGATTTGTTCAGGAAACTAACTCCTCTCTAAAACCACAAACATCTTATTTTTGTATATCCTCTTTTCGCTAATTTTGCATAGATCCTCAAGAGGGTATTTCTAAAATATTACACTGAAATGGTCATTGATTTGATCTATTGATCTAAGTGTTTTTTTCTCTCATGTTAGTCAATGTAATCTTTGTATATTATGTCGGATCATAAAGCAAATATGTACCTCAAAAAAGAAGGAGATGTACTACGATATGATATACCATCAGGATGCCTTCCGACGGCATACCTCCCTTGCGCCGCCCCTCCTCTCTCTCCTTTATCTCAAAGTGCCATCACTCCCCTCCCCTCGCACTCTCTTATTCTGCTCTAGAGCAACTCCACGCGTCTCCTCCGTCGTCCCCGCCCCCTCCACCATCACCCACGCCCAGAGATAGTAAGGAAAATTTTTACTTCACATTGTAGTGATAAAGGGCACATAACGTTGCTATGACATTTTTCATAACAAAATTAATATTGTAAATTTTCATTTACCCCTTATTCCCCTCTACTTTTGTCTTTTGATCACTTGGTGGAGGTGGAAGTGTTCCTAAGTTACATAACAAAGTGAATGTTAGTACCATAGATAATGTGATAATAAGCTACAACCTCTGTTCAAAAAATAAATGCCGTTCTAGTTTTGGATAAATAAAGTAATTAAGGTAAAGACTAATGCCCCAATCAGATTGGCAAGCCTGACAAAATTGTCTCTATTATGTTTTTAGTGGCATTTGCGACAACAGGGATATGGTTAGTGATTTTAAAAAATCTCTGTAATTATTAATTGATTGTATTGAGTCATTACATTGCATTTGCTAACACAAATCTGCACGCATATAAAATAGAATTTTCATACGCATACGAGGCTCTAACTTTCACATGCATTAACGCAACTTTTTTTTTGCTTTTTGCTTTCTTTCAAGGTATCAAAATTGTGCAAAAAAAAAAAGAGCCACTTCAGAGGTAGTCTATTTGTTGTTTATTCCCTTTATGACGTGGGGGCAAATGGAATTTGTTCTTTGATCATTGGGAAACGCGTCCTCTGAAAACTTGTTTTGTTGTGGGGTAAATGTCTTACACCAATTTGAATAGTGGTTATGTTGTCAATGAATGTTAAAGTATGTCATTGTTTCTATCTTGACGGCGTTCTCAATAGTTTGTTAGTAGATTGTAGATACAAACATTCTAATAACTTGTTGTTAACTTTTTTATATACCACCGAAAATTTACATCATCCCTTATCTATACTCAATGTTTCACTAACATACGGCTCAGACCACCTTGTCAGTGAGACATCAGGGAATTTCACAAATATTCAGTGACACATGATTTCCAATAACTTGCTATCTAAAGCCAATACTCCGGAACGCCACATGGCATGCCACGCCGCCTCACACTTACGTCGACGTGGCGGCGATTTTTGGTACGGTCGGCGGTGGTTGTTTCCTGTGTTTTCCCGAAATTGTGTACAGGTCCCTGGTTCTCACGAGAAGGTCACTGGATTTTTTTGGCCCCTCCCTTTTGCGTGATGGCCCCCGCGGTTTTTTAAATTACGCACGGGTCCTCGTTTATTTACGTACAGGCCCCCCACGGTTTTTTTACTTACGTACGGCTCCTCGCTTTTTTGCAAAAAAAAACCCTTCACCTTTTTTTCGCGATTTTTGGTACGGTCGGCGGTGGTTGTTTCCTGTGTTTTCCTGAAATTGCGTACAGGTCCCTGATTCTCGCGAGAAGGTCCCTGGATTTTTTTTTGGCCCCTCCCTTTTGCGTGATGGCCCCCCGCGGTTTTTTAAATTACGCACGGGTCCTCGTTTATTTACGTACAGGCCCCCCGCGATTTTTTACTTACGTACGGGTCCTCGCTTTTTTGCAAAAAAACCCTTCACCTTTTTCGAAAATACGCATATGCCCTTGGATTTTTTTTAAATAGTTCCTCGCGATTACGGTGCCTGGCGCGGCGTGGCGCCGCGCCTACGAGGCTAGTTATTGTTACATGAATCTCTGATCTCTCGTCTCTAATGAGACCACCACACGTGTTTTCTAGTAAAAAGCTCCTCTCCAATAGTCCATTAGCTTGTATCTTCTTTCTTGGTCCGAAGGCAGTACTCATCAAGGTAACAAGTTCTATCTTTTCCCTCCCCTCTCTTCCAGATCTCACCCAAATTCTGATGTGGCAAGACTTTAGTAACAAGTGAAAAGCACTGCTGAGAGTTTGCTGATAAGATGATGGGAAATACGGTATGATCGTCACTACTACAAAAAACCGTATTACAAACAGTTCAAAAATATCATCATAGACGGTTTTTTAAACCGTCTGAATTTATAGGTCAGTGATAATCGAAGGTTATCACTGACGGTTTTCGAACCGTCTGTAGCGTAAATATCATAGAAGGTTTTTAGTTACAAATCGTCTGTGATATTCTTTTCTACCCCTCAATCTATTTTTGTTTATTGGCTAGCCTCAGGAAATGCTAGCCATGCCCTCTGAAACAAGTAGATCAACATGTACATGTATACATACAATTCACATATCAATTCATTTGACAAACATAAAACATCCAATTCACATCTCAATTCATTTCACAAACATAAAACATCCAATTGACATCGCACTTCATTTCACAAACATAAAACATCCATTTCACAAATCAATTAATTGAAATGAAATAAAATATCCATTAACAAATACACAATTACAAAAGATCTATATTGCATTTGCACTTAGATGATAACATTGCATTTTTTATTGCTCTATCACTCCGGAATCGAGGTCTCGCGAAAGGAACAGATCCATAATCAACGAACTTGTCAGGCTGCACAAGCAATACTTGGATGATGCATGATTGCCATCCAAGTATTGCTAGTGCAGCTTGACAAGTTCGTTGATTATGGACTGTTCCTTTCGTGAGACCTCGATTTCGGAGTGATAAGAGCAATAAAAAATCATTGTACGTTGTGGAACTCTCCATCTGAGTTTATGACTTTAGCCAACAAAATGTACGCACACTCTCCTCGAATTTGTGAAAGGTCGGGCTGTTCAATGCAGTTGACGAGATGGACGCAGCCTGTCAATAGGAATATCAATGTGCGTATATATATAACCTGATAAGTATGAAGTAATTATGGGAAGATTGACAAACCTTAGAATTGGTGATCCTCGAGGAATCGAGGAGTAGCTTTATATGGTGGCCAACGTAGAATCCACACGTGTTGCCCGGCGACTGCTGGTGGCACTGCAAAAAATAGAATGTGTTAATTCAAGAGGCATTATTACCAACTGTTGCATATGATTAATTAATGTATAATAGCGAATACCTTAAATTTTCGAACATGTGTCAAGCCTTTGGCCCCTTGCGTCGATATACCTGCCATTGCAACGTACATCGCGAACGCCCTACGTGATTCGAAAAAGTTGACCTTAGTCATTCGGAAGGAAAGAAAGAGTAAAATATAGGTATGTGTGGAGAAAATGTACTTACGTATCGATTACTTGGCTGACAACTGTGTAGTCCATTTTTTTCTTACTTAGGGAATCAAGATATAATGCCTTGTTCCATTTTGGTACAATTACTATTAAAATCCAATGAAAGTCCTGATTGTAGGGCATAAGTACATATTACTTATCGCGGTAAGCCACCAGTGCTGCTGCAATGTACCTCTGGACGAAGGGTGTATCCTCGTTGATGGTATGCATGTCAGCCAAGTGTGGGTCCAAGAAACCAACCTGATGATTTGGATGATCTAGCTTCAGTCGCCATGTGTCTATATATATACACACGAAAGCAACAAATTATATATGATATTTATCAGTATGACATGAACGAAGACTGTGATTGTACACACTTACATCGTCCAACATCGAATGAGTGAGCCGTCGAGAGCGTTAAGCGTGAAAAGATCAAATAAATCCTCAAAGGTCACCACGAAGACACAATCTTGAATATTGTGATGTAAATGACCAGCCCGAATTTGACAGTGATACCTGAGCGCCGTTCTCCCTCTGGCTTATTGGACTGTTCCATATACCACATGTGTAATTGCAGGCAACTAATTGGTCGGGTTTGGAGGCGCGTTACTGGGTCGACCAGCGGCTCGCTAAGCACGAATTTGCGGGTCAATGGCAGGTATGTGATATCATCATGATTGGTTTTATTTGATTTGCCCTTGCTACCATTGCTACCTCAGCTGTAGGTGGAAGTTGCTGCACCGGGAATAGTGCCCGTGAACATGACACTGATGTAGGAAGCGGTGGTAGAGATAGGCCTTGTGGAGATGGCACCATTGCATGTAGATGATCTGGTTTAGATTGCCCTTGTGGACCTGCCACCGGTGAAGAGGCCTCTAGGCAGATGTCGCTTTTGAGCCACTAGATGAAGGTTCCAATGGCTTGCCCTAGAGTCACGAGCTCGTCGTTGGGGGGCTTTGGTAGCGGGACGACCTCGAAATTGGTGTGTACACCATCCACTGTCACTTTTCCAAAGCCTGGTGCTAAAGGTTCACAGTGCACCATGGCCACTTGAGCAGACGGATATGCCAGGCCCCAAGCAGCACACAAGGCAACGGAGGTATATCTCACTTGAAGTTTGCACTGCGTAGGCTCCAGTATGTCGTCCACAGGAAATCTAGCCTCGCTATCCCTCGTAGGATTGGACGCGCAGCTACTCGGACGGTTGGGGGGCTGGCTAGCATAGGAGTGGCGGTGGCGGCGGCCTGCTGATTTTCTTCTTTAAATCTTTGCACCTCATCTCTGACGTAATCAGCAAGCTCCTCTCTAAGAGATGCCTTGATCTCCTCTCGTAGCCGTGCATCACGCTCGGCTTTGTTTCTCTTCCTACTCCGATACAATTTGGAGTTATCTGAGAAACCTTGTCTCCAAGGAACATAAAGCCCAAGGTCTCTCGTACGACCTGGGTGCTCCTTATTTCCCAATGCTGCAGAGAGTATATCTTTCTCTCTAGTTGACAGGAATGATCCCTGGGAAGATTCGACACTCAGTGTATCCTACAAGAGCCTGACATGTCATTTCACTTCATACGAAGTTGTGGAGTAATTACAATATACGTAGTTCGATATCTTATCAGGCGGTAGCACACTTCTTGGTCTGCAGGGTTCCGGAAGGAGATGTCCCCAACACCGTGGTAGATGACCTCGCTCTAATCCAATTTTGAGTGCGCTCATCCGGGATAGTGGCAAATGGCGGGGCAGTGTTCCGCAGGATTGCCTGTTCGTCCTCCTGCCTCCACTGCGGGATTTTACCCATATACCCAGCTATGCCGAGTCTGTAGAGGTGTGTGTTTTTTTCCTGGAGGGCCTTGTGCACCGCACTTGTACATCTGAAAGCTTCGGTCGTCTTCGTCGCCTTAAACTCTTCCCATTGTGGTTCCAGGAATAGGTACTTATCAAATGGCGTTAGATCCTTCTTCATATATTGCTTGACAAGCACGCTCTTGAAGTTCTTCCATGCTTTGCACGCCGCTAGCAAGGCATGTCGTTGCAAATAGTCGTGGTGTTCTTCTGTGATCTCGAATGATGCAAAAATCTCTGTTAGCAGCTGACGTTTCGAGTCTCACTCACGCTCTTCCATAAATTGAATGTAAGGGTACCGTTCTTCCACAAACGAAATGCGCCCGCTGCTTGGCGAGGAAGGAGAGGGGTCCTAGATCTATCGATCTCTGCGATGGTAAATCGGCCCTCAGGCTTTTTCGATAGTCCTCTTCCTTTGCGTGTTGATTTTGGAGCGGACGCATCCGGTGATGATGTTGAAGAATACGTGAATGACATGTTGGCCTTCTCATATATGAAACAACAACAATATATGTATACATATATTCAAGTATACATATACATATCTATGTTCATAGCAACATATATATACATATACATATACATATACGTAACAGTAAGATTTAACAACAATAAGATTTATGAAACAACAACAATATATGTATATGTTGTGGTTACAAACCAAACAGAGAGAGATATATATGGTAGTGGAGAGTTAGGTGAGCAATGCTTAGGGTTTCCCCATGGCCTGCATCGTATATATATATATATCCACATGGGGAGTGTTTTTATAATAGTACCCTTACATTTAAGCATCCTTCTCAGGGACATTTATGCCATTATACATGTCCCACTTTGGGCCTTTACATGCTTCTAACAAGCTAGCTGGGCTTAGGTGGGGGCCACCCCTACAATAGGAGCATCTCATGGTGAAGGGTTTGCTAGGCCGAAGCCATGTTGCCGAGCCATTTGGCCCCCTCCGTCCCTGCGGCCTGTGACCTCCTATGATATCGGACAAGACTATGTCTTGGTGGTGGTTGGGGTCAAAGCTACCGCCGAAGACATCTCCGGCCAAGAGGCGTGCGCTTCCAGCGAAGCTTCCAGCATCACTCTGCGGACCTGCGAGCGGAGCGGGATGCAGAGGCGTTCCTTCGTACGTTGGGCTAGGCAGAGGACCGACTAAGTCGACGGACGCGGAGCCGAGGGGTGCCCCGATGTTGTCGGGCGGTGTTGTAATCGTGGGCTCCAGAGTCTTCATGCTACGTTGAAGTTGAGGCGCGGCCACGTGGCTCGTGGCTGTGCAGGAACACCTTAGCATCACCAGCCACGCGGCGTGTGTTGCACATCGTGATAGCACGCGCCCGGCGCGTCTTGCGGTGTTGGCGGCCACATGCTTTTTCCCGATGTGACCGGACGCGTGGCCACACGCAGTTGGCACGTCGTGCGGTGTAAAACAACCGTACGACCATGGTCGCGCGCCCCTTCCCGAGAAGTCGAGACGCGTGGGGGCACGCGGCTGGCGCGGCGTGCGCTGTTACCGCAAGATGGGAGCTGGACCATGCGTGACGGTTCTGTTTCCTCCTGTTGTTCTCCCGCCTGTTGTGTTTCCCAGTGGGAGGCGTAGCAGGTTATATATATGCTGCTATCTTCCTGTGCCGTCCTTCATTGTGACGTGGCCAGGTACGGGTAGGGTGGTCTTGGTTCTCAAAAATAGGCTTGCCTCTGTTCCTTTGTATTATCCGATAAGGCTGTTGCACAGCAGAACGAGCGTTGTCAATGCAATCGGCGAATGTTGATGAATAGAAGGGGGGCCTATTTTTGACTTGGTTAGAGCTCGTGCTAAATCCCCGGTCACGGGGAAGGCGACGGCTACATTTTCGCTGATTGGCGCTTCCTGCATGTGATGATCTTGTTCTTACAAGTTGGCCTACTTTGGTTCATCTGTGTTCTTTGATCGCGTCTATTGGCGCTAACTATCAAAGAATCTTGATGAACTGAAGGAGGCCTATTTATGAGAACAAGTCAAGAGGTGTTGTAGATTAGTAGTCGCGCTTTCCGATTGTGGGGGGGCGCGAGGGTCGGACCCCCACTGGTCGGGGCTGTGAGGTTATCGCGCGGACTTCGAAGTCGCAGTGGTTTACGCGTCGCCGCTGGTTTCTTTGAGGCGGAACTCGAGTCTTCACGTGGACCGTGGATCGAGGGTCATATGGTATCCTGCGGCTCGAGGACGTTGCTTGGATGGCGTTGTAGGTTAGACTAGCAATTGCCCGTCGCCGCACTCCGCCCGCTGGGGGCGTCCTATCAAGGTGAAGCCAAATCTGCATGCGACTGCACGCCATGGATATTATTTGTGAGATGTTACACGCGTGAAGTAAAATATTTACCATCAATATACTTGCCTTAACCGCAAGAAAATGAGGGACGTGCAAAAGGTGCTGCCCTTAGGATCAGTCCACCACCTGAATAATAATTATAATATATGCTAAGATAACAGTAGTTGTCCTTAGACCAAATAAAAACAATCACAAACTAGCAAAAACGTCTAACTTGGTTCTAATCCCCAAATCCTACGGGTCATCCTGCCCCCTTTATGGACAATCAACTTCAAAAATTTATATCTATTGGTACAAGAGTCCAATTATGTGTTCTTAGATTTTCTAGAAAGATAATTAAATTCTCTAACTAAACCTAGTTGTTGAGCCTCCCTGAATCGGCCAACGTTTACCCGCACCATCCAATTTTCTAAAACATCAATTTCACGTCGGGTTCTCTGGATATAGTACTAAAAATATCATAACTTTCAGCATGAGTGTTCGAATCATGATTTCTTGACCTTCCTGGAAAGCTAAGACAATTATCTACAACTTTCATAATAGTGAGATCCTCTGATTCTCCTGTGTTCTAATCGCCCAATCCATTCTACCAAAACCTGACAGAAAACTCCCAATCTGCAAGACAGTCCCACTAAAAAATCATAACTTCTGTTACAAAGGTCTGAATGATGCGTTCTAATACTTGACGGAAAGATGGCGATGTCCTTTACAAAACTCTAGGAGACATCCAGAGCTGAAACTCCATGAATCTACCCCAAAAAGGCCGTCTACCGAAAGCTATCCTAGCAGTCCAGAATACCGACATTGCTACAACAATTATAATATGCATCTAATTGGGGGAAAATAGAGGTTACTCTTAACGAACCGCTGAAGATAACCGCTGAAGATCACGAGGAACACCACACGATCCCCTTCTCTTTCCTTTTCCCTTTTTCCCTTCTTCTCCGTCCTCTGGATAAAAACGCCTTGTTGTGATTGATCTCCTTCTTCCGCTCGACCGGCACCAAATGGGATCTTCTTCACCAATAGCAAGGGGTTCCAATGGAGGAGGGGGAGGGGGAGGATCTGCTGGAGGTGCAAGGGGGGAGAGGAGGCGGCGCAAGGGGGGAGAGGGGCGGCTAGGGTTGTGGGGGAGGGGCGCCTACCCCCCCTTTTTGGCCGGCCTCTCCTGGGCCAAGGCCCAGGCCCAGGTTACCAGGTATTTTCAGAAATCCCCCTCTAAAAATCATTGTTTAATTCTTTTCTATAAGGTCCCTCCCTCAAATTAATTGATTATCTCTCGAATCGCTTTCGGGGTATTACATTCTACCCCCTTAAACAGAATTCGACCCTGAATTCTATCCACGCTTACACTAAGAATTAATCACAACTAAACTTAATTATAAAAAAATATGCACCTGTTGTGAATAATTCTGGATATCGCTCACGCATGCGAGACTCCAATTCCCAAGTGGCCTCCCTCTCGGTCTGCTGCGACCAGAGCACCTTGACATACTTTAACGTTTTATTCCTCAATGTTTTCTCTGACCTTTCCAGAATTCGAACTGGCTTGGACTCAAAGGATAGATGTTCCAGTATTAATGGTTCCAGTGTAATATGAAGCTCCGGATCTCGTAGGTACTTCCTCAACATAGACACGTGAAACACGTTATGCACCCCGCACATAGACTTTGGAAGATCCAAGCGGTATGCCAACTTCCCGATCCGAGCTAGGATCATGAAAGACCCAACGTACCTCGGGCTAAGCTTCCCTTTGGTACCGAACCTCACCACACCCTGGGTAGGAGATACTGCCAAAAGCACCTGATCCCCCACATCAAATTCCAGATCCCTTCATCTCACATCCGCGTAGCTTTTCTGCCTGCTCTGGGCGGCCAACAGATTCTGCCTCACCAAGGCCACTCTCTCAACTGTCTGCTGGACCCAATCCGTATAGTCAAGAATTCAGTTTTAAAGTTTATCATTTCATGTGAAAGATTATCCAATATCATGTGCAAGGACAACTTTATATAACTAATATGAGCCTGATGGCCAAAGATTACATCAATGGTCTATAAACCAAACTTAAATATAAGCAGCGGAAGAAGACAGCGGAAGATAACAAGAAGCATCAGCCCATCCAGCCTTCCCACAAGGCGAATGACTGTAAGACGTAGCCTACTCGTCGCAATCCTCACTGAAGTCGTCGAAGGCTTCCTTTGAAAGAGTTAAATTGAACAACATGAGTACAAAAAGTACTCCACAAGTTACATCAAGAGGTTTAACAGAGTTAATGCATGCATATGGAATATCAAAGGAAGGCATAATATGGCTAATTTGCATAAAAGGCAACATTGAAGTAAATATAATAAAGTAAGTGCAAAAACTGAATTTCATATAGTAAGTAAAACAACCTTTTAATCAAAATAAATAACATTAGTGCAGGTCCATCCCCTACACCAACCTATCCATGGGCATCCCACCTACAAACTCGTATGGATTCCATCCATCCATACGGTTTTCAAAATCTCCCATGGATTCCATCCATCCATAAGGTTTTCAAAATCTCTCATGGATTCCATCCATCCATAAGGTTATCAAAATCTCTCATGGATTCCATCCATCCATAAGGTTTTCATAAACCATTTTCAAAACCAAAGTCTAATCCGTGAAAAACTTCACTCAGCTTGCCCATGACCGTGGGCACGGCTATCCAGGATAGATTATACACTCTACAGAGGTTGTACAGCTTTACCCACAAGATATGATAATCTCATAATGTCGACCATTACACGCTTCCGTAGGCGTGCGACTAAGAAAATCATAACAAAGCCTTTACAATGATCCATTGTCAACATAATCACGCCGTCACTAAGATTTCACCACAACATGAATCCACATGTTGGAGCCCCCTCTTGTGCCATGTGAGACTTCTCACGGCCTACGCCGCACGCACATTCAGCCTATAGCGAGTCAAGTTGGAACTTCACAAATTATTCGACCAGGTCTATCCCATACCAGACTTGTGGTAGTACGATAGGGCTTTGCAACAGTAGCTCACAGACCGGTCCTTTACTGACTTAGGCATCAATCACATACCCTATGTGCCTGGCAATCAACATTGCGTCACCAAACAACAATGCATGCCAGCAAGCACGCACCACTATAACCATTTTTCTAAGTCTAAACCAAGTTTTTATACTTTGTTTGGAAATAATTTCATAAACATTCTTGACTCACCAAAGTCAAGAATTCAGTTTTAAAGTTTATCATTTCATGAGAAAGATTATCCCAAACCATAATCATTATAAGCATAACTGAGCATTTCTACAAAATTTCTAGTTATTACTAATGTACTAACTAGGTTTTATCTAGGGTTGACAAGGTATAATGGTATTCAATATCAAGTTTGGTTGTCCAAAGAATTTGGGTATAACTAGAGTTCAAAACTGAATTTAAACTAACTTGAATAAAATTACGCATGCATAATAATTTAAAAACAACATAAATAATTTAAAATATTAGGATCAACATGTCAAAGGTGTAACTTGCCTTGCTCGAAGACCTGGTTCGAATCGTTGCAGTTGTTCTCTCCGAGATCGTCGTAATCTATACGCGAAGAACCAAAGCAAATAAATTCAAACAAAATTCAAATAAAATTCCAAAATTCAAAAATAGTCCAGAAATAGATAGTTTAGGATTTTGTAAGAATTTAGAAATTTGAACAGGTCAAATCGGAGTTAAAATGAAGAAATACGGGCTTTCGAAAGTTTAAAACAAAGAAAATGAAAAAGACTAATTTTTGGGAATTATTTTTATACTGAAAAAGGTAATTATGTCGTCAGCATGGTTTTTAATTTTGGCTGAATTATTTTTATAAAAGAAAAGGACTTTTATGACGCAAGGCTGACATCAGCAAAGATTTAAATTTTTCGACGGGATTATTTTTAAAACTGAAATGCTGTCGTGGCAAGGGGGCCGACGTGGCATGCCACACGGAGGCCACGCGCCTGCCACGTAGGCGAGGACTGGTGACATGGCCAACCAAGACGGCGGCGCACGGGCGCTCGGCGGCGGCCGGCGAGGGGTTTACCAGTGCCGTGCTCGGGTTGACCGGAGGCGGGATGCGGCGGGGAGAAAGCGGCACACGGAGGAGTGAGGAGGCTTCGCGGTGGCGCTTGGTGCGGCGGCCAAGCTCTGTCAGAGGAGAGGAGGAGGCGGCGGGAGAAGGAGATGCGGATGGAGGCTTCCCCGGGGGTTTTATATGGGAAGGGGGGCGCTTGACTTCGTCGGAATCCACGGGAGGAGGCGGTTCGGCGGTGTGAACAGCAGCAATGCAAGATTAAAGGGGCGGCGGGCACAAGAAATGAGGGGAAGACCGAGGGGATAGTTTTTGGGGAGAGGGACGGTCGGCATTGAAGCTTTGCACGGGCATTAATGGCGCATGGCCGGAGGTTGAAGGAGATGAGGGGTTGAGGGAAAGTATGACATGTGGGGCCCGCCTGTCGGTGAGAGAGTAGAGGAGAGGAAAGGGTGGGTGAGCGGATGGTCGACACGTGGCAAAAGAAGTGCATCACGGCCACCGATTGGTTAAGTGACTACGGACGGTTGGATTAGATCAAGGAAGGGGCTGATTTAACCAGAGAGCGCCACGTGGCAGCCTGAGGATAAACCGAATTCAATTTTCGAATTAGTTTTTCAGAAAATACCATAAAACTTATAAATAATTATAAAATAGTAAATAATGTTTAAAAATTGCAGAAAATTTATAGAAAATTCCTGGAGATATTTTAGACTTAATAAAAAAATTTAATTCTATTTTGCCTTTAGTATTTTATAAAATACCTTTTTGAATTTTAAAATTGATTTTTAATTCTAGAAAATTCTAAAAAAATCTATAAAATGTTGGGAGCTTGAGAAAAATAAAATGAACTCTTTTTGGCTTCCATAAAATATTTAAAATACTTTTTCTTGCCCTAGGATTTGAAATAAAATCCAAATAAATCCAGAAAATCACATGAAAACCAAATAAAAGCCAAATACTTAATTTGAAATAGTATTTTTACAAAATATACAAATACCTTTTATTTAATAATATTTTTATGTTTTTAATTAAATTAATTTTCATAAAAGCCTTTTTCTAAAGCTAAAAATAGGCAAATCAATTCTCTAAAATTTATGCAACCAAAGAACACTTGATTTTATTTTAAATTAAATTAAATTAATAATAATTTTTTACTGAAATTTTGAAATAAACAGCTGGGCTATTACAGATTACTTCATGTATTTGATGAACAAGGTGTTCATGGAGTATTTAGACAAGTATGTTGTCCTGTTTATTGACGATATCTTGATCTATTCCATGGATGAAAAAGAACATGAAGAGCATCTGAGGCTTGTGTTGCAGAAGCTCAGAGAGCACCACTTGTATGCCATGTTTAGCAAGTATGAATTTGGATAAAGGAAGTTGCCTTCCTTCGCCATGTCATGCCAGTCGAAGGTGTTGCAGTCGATCCCGAAAAAGTTAAAGATATGCTTAATTGGAAGTCGCCTACCACAGTGCCACAAGTCAGGAGTTTCCTTGGTATGGCAGGATATTATCGTCGCTTTATTGAAGGATTTTTTTCAGTGTAGCCAGGCCGCTTACGCAACTATTAAAGAAAGAAAAGAAGTTTGTCTGGACGCCAGAGTGCAAAAAGAGTTTCCATAAGTTAAAGGAGTGTTGGACTACTGCACCCGTATCAGTATTGTTAGATATCAACAAGGATTTTGAGATTTATTGTGATACTTCCCGCAAAGGCTTGGGATACGTGTCGATGCAAGATAGAATAGTGGTAGCATATGCCTCGACCATGCTATGAAATGACTTAACGCTGACATACAACTAGTTAGTTTTTGTACTTCTTTCTTTGTGGTTGGAGGACGTATCCGCTCGATGGCCACTATTTTCTTTGGATTAACTTCAATTTCTCTAGCTGAGACTAGCAAGCCAAGAAGTATTCTAGAGAAAAGTCTGAACACATATTTCTTTGGTTTTGTCACATCCTAGTATTCCAAGCCTTTTTGAAGCTTTTTAAATAAAATTTACCATTTGGATTTTTCTTGAATTAATTAAAGCTTAATTTGAATTTTGTAGAAATTAAAAAAATTTAATGTGATTAAAATAAACTTCAATTAATTGAAAATCTATTTTATTTGGATTCCTTATCTTACAAGGAATTGTTTCATATTTTCTTAGATTTTTCTTGATTCATTTGCTATTTTCTAGAGCTCAAATCCCTTTTCTTATTTTCTAAAATTTGAAAAATGTAGAAAATTCCTTAAAGCCTTTGGGCCGAAACACAAAAGCCAACCCATACCATCACCCGTGTGTGGCCTAACCCATCACCTCGGCCCAGCCCAACCCACCGACCCGCCTTACCCCATTCGATTCTTGCCACATGTCGCCATCCGAGCCTTCCTTGATGTAGCTGCTGACATGTGGGCCCCGTATGTTAGATGCACAATGCATCTAATGTTCATCTTCCTCGTTGTGTCATCTTTGTCCAGGAGTCCGCACCGTGTAGGACGGGCTTGGCTGATTAATTTGTAATGTTTCAACCTTGATTTCGCCATTAAGATGTTCTATTGGCGCAAGACGGAGATTTTACCAGTAGGACTGTCAGCCTACTTAGCAGCGAATCATTGGTAGGTGAGATTAGTTTGAGATTGAGTATTGTACAGGCCTTGTTGTTATCTTATTGGTTAACATGCCTAAGGAAGTGTGTTATACCAGTAACACTACAAGATGGTCATATCATGTGGGTAAAGTTATACAACTTATATAAAGTATAAAACTATTCAAATAGCTATGTCCCCGGTTATGGACAATGCTCGGTGATTTCACATGAGGGTTAGGTTTTCCTAAAATCTTGGTTTAGTTAGAAAGTAAGTTGGTTGGGAAGTGAATAGTCAATTCACTTGTGGTTTATTCAATCTTTGCATTCATTAATTATTTACTTGCATCATTTCCAAAAGTGTGTTTTCAATCTTTTTATTGTGTTCAATCTAAATTATTCCTTTCTGCAAAACAACCATTCAGCCTTTCTTTGATAAGCCTTGTATTGTTATATATTGTGTCTTCTCACAAACGACTTGATGAATACTCTATGTACCCACAGCTATATCCACTGTTACTTAGTTGCTGCAGAAGAACCATATTAGTCAGAGGTCCTCGAAGGAGGATTCTTCGATGACTTCTCATAATAGGACTTCGCTTCTCAGCCGATTGCTTGTGGCATGTCGAATGAATACTACGCTTATCTTTATTTTCTGATGCTAAATTTTGCTATGCCCTTCAGGTTGTTACTTGTAAGCATGGTCATGAGATTGCTGCTCTGATAAGTAATAATATTTGAGTCTCTCTTAGTTAATCATGTCATGGTTGATATTTCCTCTTTATTTCCACTATGTGCACTACCGTGATGCTTGACTGGTGCAAAATACATAGAGAGGATTGGGTTTACATATTTAGGTATCAACAGATTTAATTTAAAGTTATGTCTTCTTAATTTAGCAAAATTTTCCTGCAAGTCAGATATATGGTCTTTGATATTGACACTTCTTATTACTAAGTCATAAACATATGCCTCTAAATTTTGACCAATTTGTGGACTAAAAGTTTTTTTGCGTTAACCTTTGAAAAGTGGCACTAGCATTTTTGAGCCCAAATGACATTTTCACATAACATAATGTTCCGTATGGTGTGATGAAAGATGTTTTCTCTTTATCTTTTTTACTCATACTAATCTGATGGTACCCAGATATGCATATAAGAAGCTTAATAACTCACTACCAGGGGTAGTGTAATACCCCGGAAAATGTTTTATTAGTTGTTTAATTAATAGAGAGAGGGACTTAAGTGAAAAGACTAATCTTAAAAGAGTTTTGGGGTTTTCTCGAAAGTTAAGACAACACAGGCTTGGGCTTGGCCCAAGTGGGATTTTCTAGGCCCAAGAGGGAGGGAGGCCACCACTTAAAACCCCGCAGCCCCCACCCTGCGCCTACACCCCCTGCGCCTCGCCCTAGCGTGCCGCCGACCTCTGTTGCCGCCGCCGCCGCCGCCGCCGCCGCCGCTGCTGCCGCTGCCGTGCCGCTGCGCCGCCGCCGTGGTGCCGCTGCTCTCCGTGCCGTGTCGTCGTCCTCGCTGCGCCGTGGTGCCTCCGCTTCGCCGCCGCCGCCTTCGCCGCCGTCTCCTCCCGAGCGCCGCCGCCGCCGCTCGCCGCCGCGCCGCGTGGATCCGAGGAAGGAGAGGAGGAGACCGCGGGCGTGTTCGCCGTCGTGTTCGCCGTCGTTCGTCGTCGTGTTCGCCGACGTGTTCATCCTCGTGTCGCCAAGGGTAACTCCGCTGGTCCTCTAGATGAGTTTTAATCAAGTTGGATTTCGTCAGTTTTCTGGACCGCCGTGACAGTTGGGGTAATCGGCTGTTCTGGGTTAGATCCGTCAGGATTCAGGTCTGGACCTCTTCTAGAAAATTGTAGAGGACTTAATTATCTTTCCAGGGAGTGCTAGAACGCGTTATTTCGAGTTGTGTAGCAAAAGTTATGAATTTTCTAGTGCTACTGTTCTGCAGATCGGGGTAGTTCTGGACAGAGTTTAGTAGATCGGTTTGTGCGACGGAAATAGTTGCGAATCAGAAATTCTTCATGTTAGGAAAGTTTTAGATAATTTGCTTAGCTTTCCATAAAGGTCAAGAAGTCCGGATTTCGAGTTTCTGGGCGAAAGTTATGCCTGTTTTAGTGCGCTGTCCAGAGAGTCCAACGTGAATTTGGATGCTTTAGAAAAGGGTTTGATCGGTTAGTAAATGGCCGAATCAGAGAGTCTCCCCAACTAAGTTTTTGTAGATAATTTAATTATCTTTACATAGAGTCTAAGAACTATTAATTTGGAGTTACGTACTGAAAGTTATGATTTTTGGAAGTCGGCTGTCTGTGGTTGGGCAGATTTGGCCGAGGGTAGTTGGGGATTTAATTGAGATAAATTGTTGGGTTAATTGGGGTTGCTGTTATTTTATACCTAGAAACCCGTTACTATCATGTTAGTAATTATTAATTAAATATTCAGGAGGAGAACGGATTTCGGGTTGTGCCTTCTACGCTCTTCATTTTCTCGCTGTTGAGGCAAGTATAACCTTGCTATGATTAACTGTGTGATTGAGTGATTTGGATGATACAGTGGTGTTTGAGTTATGAATGCTTTACTTATGAATTTGAGTAATGTTCGAGTTGTTAATGCTATTTATGTTTTGTTTACATTATGGCATTTATGAGATTTGTTGATGTGTAGTATGGTGAATGCATGATATCTTGTTGATACATTCACATATATGCATCATATTGAGAATTGTTGAAGTCTTGGTCATGTGGTGATCAAGATCGAGGTCCCCACACTTGCGGAGTGTGGGCATTGGTCCCTGCACCGAGGGTGCAGGCATGGGTGTGCATTGACGGATGCACACCCGCATTACCGTAAAATGCGAAAGAGATGAGAAAGAGGAGCCTTTGATCATAATGCATAGCATGAAATTCATATGTAATATGTTTAACTTGAGGGTTAATGTTCATGCTTGCATTTGATACGATTATACTTGCCGAGTCGTTGGACTCACTCTTGTCGCTTGTTTATTTGTTTTAGGTACCAATGTGAGAATGGCATCTATGGGATCAAAAAGGGATTAGCTTCGTTGCACGTGCACTATTCCTTCAATAAGAAATAAAGACAGTCATGATAATCTTGTTGGCTTGTTAGCTTAATTGGTTCGTTTTATTTTCCATCGATTAAATGTAATAAAGACTTAGTATCATTGGATATTATCTTTCCGCTCATTATTTAGAACTTGTGCTATTCATGCTTATTTAAACCGCCATCTGGTTAATAAACAAAGGAGGTTATGCCGAAATTTTTAGGTAACCTATATTAGTTGTTGTTTTATTGTGGATAGTTAGTAGCATTTCGTGCCTATGTTAGGTCGGGTGTTACTGATTGGTATCGAGCGGGTCAGAGGTCCGTGGTAGTGAAAAATATTAAATTTGACACATCGTGCACGATAGATGGGGATGGGTTTTGCATCGATCCGTATCATTGTTGCTGATTTTGATTATTAATTGTGTGTTATGTGTGACTCTATATTTATTTATGTTATATAGAGATGGCAAGGGTAGAGGCCGTGGTCGTGGTCGTGGCGGCAGAGCGCCGGACGAAGCTGTGCCGTGCCCCCGCCAGCTGAATGCAATCACCGCCAGAGAGGCCATCCGGTGGGATCGAGAGGAAGAGGTTGCTTCAGCGGTTCAAGGAAACCGTCTCCACCCCACGCACCCGAGCCGCTGCGGTCATTCCTAACCTTGCCGGCGGTGGGTGTGATGGGTCCGCATCGATGGAATGCGCTGAGGTTGGATACTTCGATGGACTAGGGACGCCAGCTGATGTCGCTAACGGTTGCGCCACATAGAGAGACATCTAGAGGTGTTGGGGCTACCATCCGAGCAGGGCTCGGTTTGTGGCCTTTCAGTTGAAGGGCAAAGGGATCTCGGTGGGAAGGAGTCCTCGTCTAGATCCGCCGCCTTAGGGCCGACTTGGGAGGTGTTCTCGGGCGCTTCAGAAGAGGTTCTATCCCGACTCATTTGTGGAGAGGATGGAGGTTTCATTGAACGATTACAAGCGGGGCAAGATGTCGTTGTCGTCGTACGAGGTGGGATTCCACAACATAATCCGCCTTGCACCTTTGTGGCTACCAATGAGGTGGAGAAGGCCAAGAGGTTCCGCAGAGGACTTAGGCAGGGAGTTTCGACAGTATTGGGAGCTTTGGAGCTCCGTGACTTTAGCTCCCTGGTGGAGCAAGCGAGAGGCATGGAGTTAGAGATGCGACTTGGGAGGGACGCATGGGACTGGTGGTCATGCGACTCGAGAGTACAGAGTAGCCTGAGGAAGAGTTTTGGCGGTGGTGGGTGGTACGACTTCACAAGAAGTTCAAGGGTCGCAGAATTCTTTCAAGTCTAAGTTCAACAAGTCCCGTGCTTTCCACTTTTCGTCCTTCACCGGTGTTCCGATGGTACGTCCGGTCCCGGTCGGGGATGAAATGTTTCAAGTGTGGTGAGGGACATCGTGCGGCGAGTGTGTTTGGTGGGAGCTTGTCGCCATTGTGGTGCTGAGGGCCACAAGGCAATGGTCTCGTAGCGTAATCCCGCCAAAGATCATCAAGTGGGAGCCACCAGTGCTCGAGACAACAAGACGGCACAGCCTTCTTCCGGGGTCACAGGATGCTAGCAATGCCCTACTGAACTTGGGCGCCACCCGCCACTACCCTTCACCGAGGGATGCCTCCGGTACTTTTGGCCGCCTCCTCGGGCGTTGTTTCCAGCAGTGGTGCCTTCAGCTCCTCCTGCGGTGGCGGCTCCGCCATATCCGGTGTTGCGGCGCCCGCACTCAGCGTCGATCTCCCACGCTTGCCGACTACCGAGCCGGCAGTCATCCCGATGTGGTGACAGTACGCTTTTGGTGGACTCGGTGAGGCTTATGTTCTATTTGATTCCCGAGCTACTTTCTTTTGCTTCCATAGAGTTTGCCACCGGGCCAAAGTTGAGTTTTGCGATCTATAGCTCACTGCTTTTGGTTCATTCACGGTGGAATTCTTTCTAGTTCAACGATCATCCAAGTTGTACGATTACCATAGATGGAGAACATTTTGTTGCTAATCGATGGTTATGAGGATGGAGCCGTTTGATGTTATTTTGGGAATGGATTGGTTGCATAGTTACCGTGTTGTCATATCTTGTTTTTGGAAGACAAGAACTTTGCAATCGCCGTCGAGCCAAGAGTTAGTGTTTGGTAGTGCACCTCCTCAGACACCCAGTGTGTTGGCTAGTCTTTTTCCGGTAGTAGAGCAAGAAGAGTGGATTTCTTTTATCCCTTGTGGAAAAGCCAAATTCCTCTTTGATTGCAGAGCGATTCGGTGGTCCGGGAATTGTGGACGTTTTCAGCAGAGTTGCCGGGGATGCCACCTCGTCCGGTGGAGTTCGACTGACTTGGTGCCGGAGCACCACCAGCTTCTATAACTCCGCACTGCTTGGCTCGACTGCTCCAAGAAGAGCTAAAGAAGCGGTTGGATGATCTAAAAGCGAATGATCTTATTCGCCGAGCGTGTCTCCGTGGGGAGCACCAAAGGTCTTTGTTGTCAAGAAGAAAGATGGAGTTGGCGATGTGTATTGACTACCGTGCTCTCAACCAAATGACCATCAAGAATAAGTATCCTTTACCCGTGATCGAGGATTTGTTTGATCGATTGAGGGAGCTAAGGTATTTTCAAAGATTGATCTCCGATCGGTACAATCAAATTCCGTCCGAGAGGAGGACATTAAGAAAACTGTTCTCCACGAGGTATGGGCATTTTGAATTTAAAGTTATGTCTTTTGACTAACAAATGCCCCGCCGCTTTCATGGAGACAATGAACAGGATGTTACATGAATATTTGGACGACTTTGTGGTCGTATTCATTGATGATATCTTGATTTATTCAAGAGTGAAGCGCATCATGAGCGGCATCCGAGACAAGTGTTGGCAACACTAAGAGAGCATAAGTTTTATGCGAAGCTCAAGAAGTGTGAGTTCGGGTGACTCGGTGGGGTTCTTGGGTCACATCATCGATGATAAGGGAGTATCACGATCCAAGTAAAGTTTCTTCTGGTGGATTGGGAGAGGCCGACCAATGTCAAGGAGGTGAGGAGCTTCCTCGGATTGGCGAGTTATTATCGGCGCTTTGTGCAAGATTTCTCCATCATCGCCAAGCCCCGCCGAGGCTTACTCGGAAGGACATGAGGTTTCGATGGGATGATGATTGTGAGCGCTAGCCAGATTTTGAAGGAAAAGTCAGTGACCGCCTGCTCTCACCGCTCCAGAGCCGTGAAGCGATTCACGCTTTCTCCGATGCATCAAGAGTTGGGTTGTTGTGCTTATGCAAGATGGTAAGGTTTTGGCTTACGATCAAGGCAAATGAAAAAGCATGAACAATTACCCTACCCATGATTTAGAGTCGGTGCGCTTGTGTTTGCATTGAAGCTTTGGAGGCACTATCAGACGGTGAGACTTGTGACGTGTTTACCGATCACAAGAGTCTCAAGTACATCTTTACCCGTAGGATTTGAATTTGAGGCGGTAGAGATGGTTAGAGTTGATCAAGGATTATGATCTAACCATTCAAGATCATCCGGTAAGGCCAATGTGGTGGCCGATGCTTTGAGTCATAAGGCGACGCCTTTGCTACCGGATTGTTTGATTGCTGATTTTGATCGTATGTGGATATCTTTCGCTATGCGTACGGCCCGAGTGGAGACCCGCTTGATCTTAGAGTCACTATACCGAGCGAAAAGGGAGGCACAACAGTCTGATCAGTTGCTTCAGAGGGTTATGAAACGGTTGGAGATGGGAAAAGAAGGGGATTTCAGCTTGGATATGTCAGGTGCATTGCGCTTTAAAGGGCGTTTATGCGTCAGAAAGCGGGGTTAAGGATGACATTTGAGAGAAGCTCATCGACCAGTATCAGCTTCATCCGGAGAGACTAAGATGTACCGTGATTTGAAGTAGAATTTCGGTGGAAAAGGATGAAGGTGGATATAGCCAATTATGTGGCCTCGTGTGGTATTTGTCGCAAGTGAAAGTCGAACATAAGAGGCCACCGGATTATTGCAGCCATTGGAGGTTCCTCAATGGCCGTGGGATGATATTTCTATGGATTTTGTGGTCGCGTTGCCTCGGTCGCCGAGAGGCAAGGACGCAATTTGGGTTGTTGTGGATCGGTTCAGTAAGTCCGCACACTTCATTCCTATCCGCACAACCAACTCAGCGAGTGATCTGGCTCCTATTTATGTTCGGGAAATTGTGAGGCTGCATGGTGTGCCTAAGACCATAATTTCGGTGCAGAGATGCCAAGTTTGTTTCAAGTTTTGGGAGAGTTTGCAGAGTGCTTTGGGCACTCGGCTTGATTGACCTTTCCACCCAGGTCGATGGACGATCAGCGGACTATCCAAACTTTGGAGGACATGTTGATATCTTGTGTGTTTGTCTTGGAAGGGTAGTTGGGAGGATCAATTACCTTTGGCGAGTTTGCCTATAACAACAGCTTATCACTCTAGTATCAAAGCAGCCCATTTGAAGTGTTGTATGGTCAGAGTGCAGTCGCCTTTGCCGGGAAGCGGTGGGCGAAAGCGATCTTAGGACCGGATTGGGTCCGAAGACCGTTGAGAGAGTGACTTTGGTAAGACAATTTGTTGGGCGCCTGTGAGATGTAAGAGTTATCTTGATGTGAGAAGGAGGGACTTGGAGTTTGCGGTGGGAGATCGGTGCTCTTGAGTATCTCCTACCAAGGGTGTGGTGAGGTTCGGTACCAAAGGGAAGCTTAGCCCTAGGTACGTTGGACCTTTCACCATATTAGCGGATTGGGAAATTGGCTTACCGCTTGGATCTTCCCGAGGCTATCTGCTGAGTGCATAACGTGTTTCACGTGTCCATGTTGAGAAAGTACTATGACCCGAAGTTCACATCGCTCTAGAACCTTTGGTTATTGAGCAAGATTTGTCCTTGAGTCCAAGCCGGTGCGACTTCGGAAAGGGCGAAAAGTGTTGAGAAATAAGACTGTGATGTATGTCAAAGTGCTTTGGTCGCAGCAGACCGAGAGGAAGGCAACTTGGGAGTTGGAGTCTCACATGCGCGGCAAAGACCCGCGTTGTTCACGTCGGTGTGTTTTGTTTCTAGTTGGTTGTTTTGTTTCTGTTGTGGTTGCGGTTAGAATTCGGGTCGAATTGTTTAAGGAGGGTAGAATGTAATACCCCGAAAATGTTTTATTAGTTGTTTAATTAATAGAGAGAGGGACTTAAGTGAAAAGATTAATTTTAAAAGAGTTTTGGGGGTTTTTCCGAAAGTTAAGACAACTGGGCTTGGGCTTGGCCTGTGGGATTTTCTAGGCCCAAGAGGGAGGGAGGCCACCACTTAAAAACCCTGGCAGCCCCCAACCCCTGCGCCTACACCCCCTGTGCCTCGCCCTAGCAGCCGCCTGACCTCTGCCGCCGCCGCCTCCTGCCGCCGCCCGCCGCCCGCCACCGCCGCCGCTGCTGCCGCCGCCGCCGCCGCCGCCGTGGTGCCGCTGCTCTCGTGCCGTGTCGCCGCCCTCGCTGCGCCGTGGTGCCTCCGCCTCGCCGCCGCCGTCTTCGCCGCCGCCTCCTCCCGAGCGCCGCCGCCGTCGTCGCCGCGTGCGCGTGGATCCGCAGGAAGGAGAGGAGGAGACCGCGGGCGTGTTCGCCGTCGTGTTCGTCGTCGTCGTCGTCGTGTTCGCCGACGTGTTCATCCTCGTGTCGTCAAGGGTAACTCCGTTGGTCCTCTAGATGAGTTTTAATCAAGTTGGATTTCGTCAGTTTTCTGGACCGCCGTGACAGTTGGGGTAATCGGCTGTTCTGGGTTAGATCCGTCAGGATTCAGGTCTGGACCTCTTCTAGAAAATTGTAGAGGACTTAATTATCTTTCCAGGGAGTGCTAGAACGCATTATTTCGAGTTGTGTAGCAAAAGTTATGAATTTTCTAGTGCTACTGTTCTGCAGATCGGGGTAGTTCTGGACAGAGTTTAGTAGATCGGTTTGTGCGATGGAAATAGTTGCGAATCAGAAATTCTTCATGTTAGGAAAGTTTTAGATAATTTTCTTATCTTTCCATAAAGGTCAAGAAGTCCGGATTTCGAGTTTCTGGGCGAAAGTTATGCCTGTTTTAGTGCGCTGTCCAGAGAGTCCAACGTGAATTTGGATGCTTTAGAAAAGGGTTTGGATCGGTTAGTAAATGGCCGAATCAGATAGTCTCCCAAACTGAGTTTTTGTAGATAATTTAATTATCTTTACAGAGAGTCTAAGAACGCTTAATTTGGAGTTACGTACTGAAAGTTATGATTTTTGGAAGTCGGCTGTCTGTGGTTGGGCAGATTTGGCCGAGGGTAGTTGGGGATTTAATTGAGATAAATTGTTGGGTTAATTGGGGTTGTTGTTATTTTATACCTAGAAACCCGTTACTATCATGTTAGTAATTATTAATTAAATATTCAGGAGGAGAACGGATTTCGGGTTGTGCCTTCTACGCTCTTCATTTTCTCGGTTGAGGCAAGTATAACCTTGCTATGATTAATCTGTGTGATTGAGTGATTTGGATGATACGAGTGGTGTTTGAGTTATGAATGCTTTACTTATGAATTTGAGTAATGTTCTGAGTTGTTAATGCTATTTATGTTTTGTTTACATTATGGCATTTATGAGATTTGTTGATGCGTAGTATGGTGAATGCATGATATCTTGTTGATACATTCACATATATGCATCATATTGAGAATTGTTGAAGTCTTGGTCATGTGGTGATCAAGATCGAGGTCCCCACACTTGCGGAGTGTGGGCATTGGTCCCTGCACTGAGGGTGCAGGCATGGGTGCATTGACGGATGCACACCGCGACACGGTAAAATGCGAAAGAGATGAGAAAGAGGAGCCTTTGATCATAATGCATAGCATGAAATTCATATGTAATATGTTTAACTTGAGGGTTAATGTTCATGCTTGCATTTGATACAGTTATACTTGCTGAGTCGTTGGACTCACTCTTGCTGTTTGTTTATTTGTTTTAGGTACCAATGTGAGAATGGCATCTATGGGATCAAAAAGGGATTAGCTTCGTTGCACGTGCACTATTCCTTCAATAAGAAATAAAGACAGTCATGATAATCTTGTTGGCTTGTTAGCTTAATTGGTTCGATTTATTTTCCATCGATTAAATGTAATAAAGACTTAGTATCATTGGATATTATCTTCCGTTCATTATTTAGAACTTGTGCTATTCATGCTTATTTAAACCGCCATCCGGTTAATAAACAAAGGAGGTTATGCTTAAATTTTTAGGTAACCTATATTAGTTGTTGTTTTATTGTGGATAGTTAGTAGCATTTCGTGCCTATGTTAGGTCAAAAGTTACAGCTTGGTATCGAGCGGTCAGGTCCGTGGTAGTGAAAATATTAAATTTGACACCGGTGCATGCAGATGGGATGGGTTTTGCATCGATCCGTATCATTGTTGCTGATTTTGATTATTAATTGTGTGTTATGTGTGACTCTATATTTATTTATGTTATATAGAGATGGCAAGGGTAGAGGCCGTGGTCGTGGTCGTGGCGGCAGAGCGCCGGGAAGCCAGTGTGCCCCCCCTGAATGAGCATCTGCGCCGAGAGGCCATCCGGTGGGATCGAGAGGAAGAGGTTGCTTCACGGTTCAAGGAAACCGGTCCCACCCCCGCACCAGAGCCGCTGCTGCGGTCATCCCCGCGCCTTGCCGGCGGTGGGTGTGATGGGTCCGCATCGGTGGAATGCGTTGAGGTTGGATACTTCGATGGACTAGGGACGCCATTGATGTCGCTAACGGTTGCGCCACATAGAGACATCTAGAGGTGTTGGGGCTACCATCCGAGCGGCGAGCTCGGTTTGTGGCCTTCGGTTGAAGGGCAAAGGATCTCGGTGGAAGGAGACGAGCGACTCTTCCTATTTAGGATCGAGTCATGTCCCGACTTTGATAGTTCTTGAGGCCCTGTCCTTATCGAGAGGTACCTTCTTCACCTAGTTGTTGGGTTTTAGAGCCACCTTGTGCCTAGAATGTTTTACCTATGTTGAAGGTGAGTTAGCATTCCTAGTCGGTATTTAGTCAACTAGTTCAAGAGATTTGCAGTCACAGGTATAAGCCATTTTCCTATTCCCTAAAACTATTATGACTCCTTTTAGACCAGGTATTTTGACGCTTTGGTAACTGTAGTGCATGGCCACCATGGATTCCATTATACACAATTTTGAAATATACTACATCGAATGGGATCCTTTTCATTGGAAGTTACTAGGGCTTCCAAACATAACCGGTAGGGACACTTGCCCGATTGGTTTGGTTGAAGATCCTGGAACTATGCCATAGAAGGCATACTTCATAAGTTTTATTTTAGAGTTGGCAACTTGCATTTCTTCAATATCTCTTGTAAATAAAATGCTAAGAGAACTAGAATTCGATTAACATTGTGGTTTTTAACATAGGTTCTACTACGATGGGGAACCTACTTGATTGAGTCGAAGGGATGGGGCAGTCTTCTCTGCCGAAGGAGATGGTTGTTTTTGACCATCTAGAGGGCTTGACGGCGACTAGAGCATCAATGAGATTCACCTCATGTTCCATGGTCTTCAGTTGTCTTCTTGACTCACAGGAGGATAATCTACCAAAGATAACATCAATTGTGTGCTCTAGATCTTGATACTCTATCTCTTCATCTCTGTCCTTGTCTTTTTTAGTGCTCAGTTGTCCAACCTCCTGGATGGAAGAGAGAGGACACTTACCTGAGTAGTAATCCTCAAGCTTCTTTTGCCAGGCATGGTAGATGCGAAGATCGTGCCTTGCCATTGGTGGAGTGCACACCATTTTTCACCTTTCATGGATTCGTCGGTCGGAGCTTTTCCTTTATTCCGATCAAAATAATTTTTTACCTTTAGAGTGTTTTTTAGGATCACAATGGCTTCCTTGGTATTAGGCTTGTGATTCTTCTTACTCTTCTGCAATTTCTAGACATTCTTTTCCTTTTTGTCCAGGACTGGCTGAGGAATCTTTTCTATTCAATGAATGGAATTGTTCCACTCGACCCTTCTCTAATGGCGGCGTACATATTAGCCATATCGAACAACTTGATGATTGTTCGTGGAGGATTTATAGCGATGTCCTCCGTAAACCGCCTATTCCTTAGTCCAGTCTTAAGCATCTAAATAACAGAAGACTAACCACTTTTGGGATAGAGTTACAAACCTAATTGAACCTTTGGATGTATTGTAGTAGGGTTTCATTGGGTTCTTGTTAGATCCAGTGAAGGTCATCTTCCATGTTGGGTCGATCATACGTACCCTGGAAGTTAGCGATCAGTATATCGTAGAGTTGTTCCCAAGTGTAGATCGTTCTGGCCAATTGGTAAGTAACCATGACCAGGTAGAACCCTCGAGAACGGTTGGCAATGAGTTTTCCATCACGTTGACATTGCCTCCCATAGCCCTAATTACAGTTGTGTAAATCTAAAAAATTCCAATGTATTTTGTTTCCCATGAAATTTCAAGGTTAGCTGGTCGGAACATTTTCGACCAGCGTACAACATGAAGTCCTGCCGAGAAAGCTTAACAACCTATGATTGTCATAGTGCCTTCTCTGAAAAGGAGCCAGATTGTAATCTATCAGAGATCTATTCCTCCAATAGTCATAGTGGGGAGTTGGTGCCCCAATCCAGTCATGGACTCTCAAATGACGATGCCGCAGATGACCTGGACCATGTCCATAGTTTTGTGCCTTGTGACGAGAGGGAGGGGTTGCTTCATTATCGAAGAGCCTTCTTCCCACATGGCTTCGTTGTCAAAACCTTTGAGTGGGTCTTATGCCTGCTGATATATTATTGTCAGTCTAGCCTTGTTGACTTCCACTGTGTGAGGAATGCACAGATGAAGTCAAGATTTGGCTCTACGACTACCTCTACTCCAGGTACATCTCCATGCGCCGCACGATTTGCTAGAGGATCTCTGATAGCTGACCTGCAATATGAGCATATCTTGGGGTTTCTGCCAGAGTAAGGTTTGGTTTGTTAAGAATATCATGGACACATTGTAGATTTTGAATAGTTATCGAAGGTCTTGGAGAGTTCCTATTGGAGAAAGTGGTACGATGACTCAAGTTTTGTCCCGAGGTCTATGCTCGCTCCACGTGACTTAGCAAGCACAAAGGGGTAGAAATAGGAAGATTAGGTGGTCGATGTTCACCAATTCTATCATTTCCATCTCCTCTGGGTGATGCAAGAGAGTTCATACCATCCCGACCAATGGATCATGAGGGGATTTGTTGTGGAGAGTCATGCGTGACATTTGCAATGGTATCACCGATTGCGTTAACCTTGTGCTTTCAGCAAGAATCTCCCGATGAACTCCCATCAAAAGTGAGGGAGAGCCTTCCATCGCTTGGCCAAGGAGCTTCCACAATGGAGAACAATTGGAAGCCACAGTTTTTAGGGGACTATGTGGTGGACTTAACCTGATTTGGCGAATTGCCAATCGGATGGTGACTGTTATTGTCTTTGCCTGGCTTTTTGCTAGGGGAATTTCAGCGACACTGTGACTAGGCGTCGATCGGCTCGCATAGTGCGTAAGAGCTGTTCGTGAATAGCAGTTGCCCATGACCGAATTGAGAGTACTTTGACCCTTGGGTTGTGACATCACACCCTTGTTGCCATGTTTATGGGTCGAATGCGTCGGACATATCATGCTGCCTGATTCCCCTAGAAGCATTAATGACTGGGGTGACATGTCTTCTTTCATTTGGTCGATCTCACTGGTCTCAAAGATTGGTGAACCTAAGGCAGATGATGATGATGAAAAGGCATTGTGTTCCATTACGTGGATACATGCGTCCATGTCGAGGTTGGTGTAGTCTGCCAGATCGAACCAATTCTCCTTATCCTAGGTTTCTGTCATGATTGCATAGGCGATGTCAACAGAAATAGAGGAAGTTGATGTTGATGAAATCCTTTAGGGACTTAGAGCCTTCTCCCCAAGGAAGGTGCCAACTGTCAATGATCAACTCATCAATCTTATGAATTATGGAAAAAAGCTGTCTGACAAAAGGATTTAAAAGGAGACTGTGGACTACCTTTATTTCTATGAACTGATTACAATATGCTCTCGATGAGAGACTGCAAAGGTGATTCTATCAGCCCTATGATCACTTCTTCTTACCCGTGTAATCTACTATCCAGTCAAGAGATCTTCTCTGATTCTCCAAAATCTGTTCGTGTCTCTCTCGGTCTTCTCTCATCAGACTTTAAATAGCGTTGAAGAGGTATCAGTTGTCCATGTGAGTAGGCGCCTTATCGATTCCTCCAGCGAGTCCTCTCCAGCGCTAGCCTTCTCTGGTGCCTCTCCGACTGTGAGCATACCCAAAATGGATTGCTTAGTCCCTTGTCACACCACTGCTCGTTACCAGTAACCCTCGCCGACGTGCAATTGGATCGCCGTCTCCTTTATCTGCTTGGCAGCTATGGCGCGTGTTTAAGCCGTGCCAGCTGGGCTTCATGCCTAGCAGGCTTAATAGATGGGCCGATCAAGAGGCCCAAATCCGTGAATAACCTATTAGGCCAAGTAGGCTAGGCCTAATAGTCGAAGTTCATCACTATTCAACTCATTGTCCGCAACCACGATGCGGGTTCAATCTCGCTCACCTAACCCAACCAGTTAGGAATAGTGCCAACGTAGTACTATTCATCTAATTTACTACTATTCATTGAAAGCCCGTTAAGCCTATTTATACTTATTTCGACCATTTCGAGCTCATTTAACCCATTTTCAATTTCATTCAACCTAACCAAGCTTAGTTTAAACCTTATCTACCTTATCTGTCCAAATCCACCTTCTTTTATATTTTTTTGGATATGTTATTGTATTTTATTCTTACTTGCATGTTGCAAAGTAGGAATTTATTTATATTCGTTCTTTTATGCTATTATCCGGATTCGATTAGTTGGCCAACGGAGAAACTACTGGAGCAATTAAGGTGCATGGTGTAAAACTGAAACCTATAAATAAACAATCAAATACTTTAGATAAAAAGGCAAGTCATATATCTTTGATCATGTTGATCTCGTATTATTAAATTATCATTACTTTCATTATTATTATTTAAGCACTCTTATTTACATACAATAATAGTTTGAAATGACATGATGAATAGTTATACCCTACCACTGAAAAGCCATGTCATATTTAAAAAGGTCATATTTACCTTGATAACTTTGGTAATTAATCATTGCATAGATAGCTATTAGTAGATGGTACAATTAAAATAATTTAATTGAACTACTAAGAATCATTCGGCTTTGTGGCGGTAGACTTTCAAATGGTACTAGAGTTGAGTCTACTTTGTGGGAAGCCACTAGATGGTTGGAGCCCATGGCCTTACCCTAGGGATTGAGATTTTGCTCTGGATATGGTGATGTAGTGCTAGTGTGCACATGGTATATATATGATAGCCTCAGTATACTGCTCAACCACAGGTTTTGACTTATCAAACCTGGTCTAGTATACTGCTCAATTTGATCAAATGTCTACAACAAGGTCAGCCATCCTAGAGTTTCCGGATGGTCCGCGAACAAGGGGTGAAATGGAAATGGGACTGAAAAGTCACTTGCCATTCTTCACAATTGTAGATCCACTCAACGTTGGGCCAGGATTTCCGCTTTGGTATGTGGATTCCCAATAATGTTGTTTGGCCCCGAGCTTACCGGGTAGAAGTTAGAAAGAATAGAGCAATGAACAAACTTATTATCTCAACTCAGTCGCACGCTAATATGTTGTGTGTCTGTAGCTTGATATTATGAGTATAATAAATGGAATTTGAATGTGTCGTGCTCTCAGTCAATTGAAATGTGTTTCATAGATGATTCCAATAATATGGTATAAGTAGAATTTGAAGAATTTTTATATGAAAATTGTGGATGAAAAACCCTTTGTTAATTAAATATTGTTTTACTGTTTTAATTGCAAAGTTACTTGCACTTATTCTTATCATATTATAACCTGTGATACTATCTGATTGAACTTCCTGTATATTAGTTATATAACCTTCCTATGTGGCTCGCTAATTATCTAGTGTACTCAATCTTAGTTATTTTTCATCAGAATAGACACCAAAAGAAGAAAGATGCATCAGTTAACATGTTAAAGTTACGCCCGTACTCAAGTATTTCTGTGAGATTTTTTCGGTTCTTCTATATATAAGTTAAGTTTTAGATTTGGACGCCTATAATATTGTAATAATTTGGCTGCTAGGTCATATTTGATATGATATTTTTTCTGTACATAACTAAACTCATAGATTGTAATGGAAAATATCATGATCCTATCCTCTTCGAAATGGGGATGCTGGCTTTGGTGCTGCTCATTTCGGCTTATTTTTCACTATTTAGCATTGTATCTGATTTATTTTGCACTGTAACTGCTGATGGCTTTTTAGCATAATTAAATATAAAAAATTTAGAAATAGGAAAAACAGGTTAGCATATCATAAATAATGCAAAGGAATATAGAAAAAAGTAAAAAAAATCAAAAAACTAAAAAAGATGAAACTAAAAAACTAGAAATCAAAAACTAAAACTAAAACCTAAATAAACGGTGCCTTAGCCGTGGGCATCGATGCCGAGTGCCTACCATTAATTGCCTCATCCATCTGGCCGCTTTCTTTACCTAGCTCTGCCTTTTTGGCCTCTCCAATCATCGCCGGTATCTCTATCATTTCACTCCGTGCGATCGATGAGTCGCTGCACATCGATCTTTCCGTGCCGTCCACATCTAGGCGCAGGGAAGACTGCCTCTTCAATGTTTGCGTAGTACAGCAAAAGATCGATATATCGATCACAAAATGCTGCAGGCTTCCTGCAGTGACATCTGTAAGGTGGGAATGTTTGTAGTAGGTTGGATGGAATTTGGGTTGGAAAGTTTTAGGGTCCAGGGACAGATGTATATCATACGCACGGTACACCTTTAACTGCCCTTTAACTTCCTTCGTGAATAAGCTAGCTACGTGAGTGTGGTTTTTTTTTGCTGTGGCTAATAGTTTGTAGTTATTATTGATGTCTTTTGATTTTAATACGAGTGTTTGTAAGAACAAATCAATTGTATAAGCCGCTCTGAAAAAGATATCCCGATAAGACGTTTCACAAAGATAACAGAGAAACTATTTCGTTTGTTTACTCGGAGAAAATCATAAGCTAAAAACAAAGGGTCTAAGAGGTGCACACATAAAGCACGAGGAATCGATACACAACTATTTTGTCTGATTATTATTAGCACATTAAGCCTGGCCGTGCCTAAAACTAATAGTAGACAACTAGTTTAGTCAATATATGTCTCTAGCTTGTCAATGGGTTGAGCCGAACCGGAAACAACATATCTTAAACAACATATATGTCTCTAGCTTGTCAACGTTAGACTACCATATTAATGCTATTCTTCCCTCTATGATTCTGTAAGAGATGTTAGACTACCATATTAATGCTATTATTCTCTCTATGGTTTTGTAAGAGATGTTGGTTTGGGCATGGTTCCTTATGTATATAGAGACTGTCGGTTATATGGCTCCGATGACTGTTTCAACCACGGCGCTTCGACCATGTCTGACACACTGCTTTCGGTTTGTTGCCCTGATTTTTCTGAGGTGCTATCCTCATCGAGGTTTCTTGGCCTTCTTTGCTGTTATCAAACTACCACATTAATGTTATTCTTTTCTCTTTGGTTATATGGCTCCGATGACTATTTCGACCACATCTTCGACCACAACGCTTTAACCATGTCTTTGACCATGGCGTTTGGACCATGGCTTCGACCATAGCACTTCGACTATTCAGAATGCCCTTGGTGACCGACCCTGATGACTACTTCGACCACGATGTTTCGACCACGTTGCTTCGACCACATCTTCGATCATGGAGTTTCAATCACGGTGCTTCGATCACCTCTTCGACCATGGCGCTTCAATTATTGCTTCGGTCATGATAGGGGGTAGGGTGAATGGAGATGTAAACGGAACCAAACGAAATGGTATTTTGCCTAGGTTTAGATATGCGGCATTCTTTTTTTATGCTTTGTACTCTCGGTGGGGTTTAGACCTTTAACACTTTTTTTGCGTGCTCCTGTGACATCTTTTTTGTGTGCTTTTATTTAGTTTCGACAGGGGCCTTCTTTTTGGAGTCGATTAGACTACTATGTTAGTCTTGCTATAATTAGACTACTATATTAATGCTATTCTTTCCTCTATGGTTCTATAAGAGATGTTGGTTTGGCCATAGTTCCTTACGTATATAAAGACTATCGGTTATATGGCCTCGATGACTGCTTCAACCATGGCACTTCGACCACAACGATTCGACAACGTTATCGACCACGGTGCTATGACCACAACACTTTGACCACGGCTTCGACGACGGCACTTTGACTACGGCTTTGACCACGGCGCTCCGACCATGGCGCCCTTGGTGATCAGCTCCGATGACTGTTTTGACCATGTCGCTTCGATCACCTCTTCGACCATAGCGCTTTGACTATGGCTTCTATCACGACAGGGGCATGCGAACGAAAATATAAACAGAACCAGATGAAATAGTATTTTTCCCAAGCCCAAAAAAATTAGATGGTATTACATTGAACCAATTTTTTATGGTACATTTCTAAGGTGGTCTTATTTGCATGATTTTGCCCCATGATATTTTTGACCATGAAATTTTCGATCAGGATGTTTCGATCACGTTATTTCGACCACGTCGTGGTTTTGACCACGTTCGTTCGATCACATTGTTTCGACCACGTTTGTTCGACCATGTTCATTCGCCCACCTTGTGTCGACGTACTTGGGTTAACCACGATATTTTCGAGCAGAATATTTTAAACATGTTGTTTCGACTACGTTATACCGACCACGTTATTTCCACCATGTTCGTTCAACCAGGATATTTTGACCACATGGGTTCGACCACGATAGTTTCGATCAGGTTGTTTCGACCACGTTGGCTCGACCACGTCCTTTTGCCCACGATATATTTGACCACATCATGTCGACCACATCGTGTCGAACACGTTTGTTATCATGTTGCTTTGACGATGTGGTTTCGACCACATCGTTTCAGACAGGTTCGTTCAACTAGATTGTTTTGACCATGACATTTTCGATCAGGACGTTTCAATCATATTGTTTTGACTATGTCGTTTCGAACACGTTCATTCGACCACATTGTTTCCACCAGGTTTCGACCACGTTCGTTTAACCACGTTGTTTCGACCAGGTTGTTTTGACCACGTCATGTTGACCACGATGTTGGAAACAACGTGGTCGAACGAACGTGGTTCGACCACAATAGTTTCGACCATGTTGTTTCAACAACATTGTCCTGACCAGGCTGGTTTGACCACGTCTTTTCGGACACAATATTTTCAACCACGTACGTTCGACCACGTCATCTAGACCACGTTAGTTCGACCACATCATGTTGAACACATTAGTTCAACCATATAATTTCGACCATGGTGTTTCGATGACGTTCGTTCGACCACGCTATTTCGACAACGTCATTTTGACCACATTTGTTTGACCATGTGGTTTCGACCACGTGGTTTTGACCATGTTCGTTCGACAATGTTATGTCGACCACGTTGGCTCGACCATGATATTTTTGACGCCAGATGTTTCAATCACGTTATTTTGACCACGGCGTTTCGACCACGTCATTTCAAGCATGTTAGTTTGACCATGTCGTTTCGACCACGGTGTTTCGACGATGTTTGTTCGACCACGCTGTTTTAACAACGTCGTTTTGACCACATTTGTTTGACCATGATGTTTTGACCACATCATTTCGATTACATTGGTTGACCATATCGTTTTGATCACGTTGTTTCGACCACGTCGTTTCGACCACGTTTGCTCGACCGTGTTGTGTCGACCATGTGGTCGCAAAATACCATTCTGTTTGATTCCGTTTACATCTCTGTTTGCCCCACCGTGGTCGAAGCATCCTGGTTGAAGCCATGGTCAAAGTGCCATGGCTGAAGCGCCGTGGTTGAAGCATCGTGGTCAAAGCCGTGATCAAAGCGCCGTAGTCAAAATTTCATGGTCGAATCCGTGGTTGAAGCGTCGTGGTCGAAGCGTCCTAGTCGAAGTGCCGTGGTTGAAACATCGTGGTCGAGGCATGGTCGAGATGCTGTGGTCTAAGCAATTGTTGGGGCCCATCACTAGGGGCATTTTGTGTAATTTCAGGTTGCTCCAATGGGCATTTGGGTAATTTGTTTGCTATATGTATCGGAGGGTTGATAGAGTGGTATTTTTAAGAACTTTGTGATGTTTTGATGGTCTTAAAGTGAACCCAGATTTTTCGATGGTAGATTTCAAAACTTGTGATTTTTCGGTGGTATATAACCGATGGTCTTTCGTAAAACACCTTCTTTTATTTAATTAAACTTTAATTTTTACAGAAACCCTCTTATGATTTGTCCACTTTTTTATTTGGTCCACGTAGTAACTAGCATAGCGTGGCGTCGCGCTTTCGCATCTAGTATTAATTAAGGCACATAAAACAATCCATGCAAGAATTAAAAGTTCGCAGGGTCTTTCTAAATGATGTGTAGGATGAGATAATCTTAGGATAACTCAGTGCTCAATCCTGGCTGGTTTCTACGAAAGTCCACATAGGAAGAAGGGTGGTGTGGAGAAAACTTTAAAGAGGAGAGAGCTGAAAGTCGTTTCTTCTTGGAGAAACAACCTGGGCACGTAATCCAAACCTGAAGAAACAACCAGATCTTGCAAAAAAAAACCCCAAAAGGTTTACCTCGTTCCATATTCTTTGTGCACAGAGCTATAATTAACGACAAGTCATTCGAACAGTATCACGTTAATTCAGTTCTACGATGAATAACAAATTGTTTGGTGCAACTCATCACTCTGCTGGCATGGATCCAATCTAGGGTCAGGTCACATGGTATAGCTAGCGTGCAGTCGTAATTGATGTGGTCATCATGCATTTGCTGGAGCCAAGCATCCGTGCCGTACTAGTTGATCTCACCAGAGAGCTGAAAATAGTATCAAACCCGGCCATGAATCACTAATGGATTGCGCGAAGGCTACGATAGCAGAAAACAAAACTTTTCTACCGCGCACACAAGAACATCATGCTTACGGAGGGATCATGGATCGTTACCACTAGACGCGCGAACGGAAGAAGAGTTGGAGAAGCCGATCCAACCACGCGTCGAGGTAGTAGTGGAAGTAGTCGATCGTCCCGAACCGATCGTCTCCTCCACGCGATCAACCACACCACGAGCGGATCCAATCAGAGGTTGTTGATGCCGATCAACGCCGCACGCGGCGGCGCCTCACGGTATCCACACGTCCGAGTGGAACGCCGATCACGAGTGTACCAAAGATCTCGAGCGGCTAGGGTTTGGCTCGGAGGTGGCGGCGTGGTTTAGCTCGGGATTATCAGATGCGTTCCCTCAGCCCCCTCGCCTCCATATATATAGACCTCCTCACTTGGGCCTCGTGGACCGAGGCCCAATAGGAGTCTATCCGGATCTCTATCCGAATTGAGCCCATATCCGAATCACATTCAATTAGTGTTCCAACCTGCTAAGTGTGCGACCACAGCAGGTTCACGATACTTTGTCGCGACCCGAAACACCTTTCCGGTCACCGTGTTAATAGCGGCCTCTAGTAAGACATATTAACCCCAAAGTATACATAAAGATCATATCAATTTGAACACGTAATGTTCTCATGTACTAATCCTTTGCCTCACGATATAGATTAAGCTCAAGGCGAGACTGTGTCATCCTCTTAATAGCTCAATCACTCTCTCGATTCCGTGATGGATTATAAACTCGTGATTGACTCCTCAATCACCTTGGCATGGCCATGCACTTTCATAATCCATTACATCGAGGGGCCCAGATATCTCTCCCATAAGAAGGGGCAAATTCTATCTTGATCATTCACATCCCACTACATGTTTCATGGCAAACCCAAAGACTACTTTTATGACTACCCGCCACGGAGTAGTGTTTAGTAGTCCCAAAGTAAGCTACTACGCATCTTGGGAACCATGATGATCTCAAGTCTAAGGATTCCACATAAACACTACTTGAGACCAACTCGATGACACATGGAATCTCTGCAGTGTCTCATGGCGGGTCTATCCAACATATGTTCACTAACACATGTCCATATTATTGATTTGGTATCTCCATACCATGATCCATGAGACATGATCATCAATCAATACATATGCTGATCTTTGAATCATATTTGTTCCTCATATGAAATATAATCAGAGATCATTTAGAAATAGCAACATTTTGGCATTAAGAGTCTCATGAATAAGTCACATACTCATTGATCAATAATGATAATGTCTATTTCAAGGAACAAAACAATGTATCATAAACATAGTATGTGATATATTCGACATCTCCATATTACCTCTAGGGCATATCACCAACATCACGACCCATGCAGCACTCCGACCAACTCCAGAAGCGAGTTGCTGGCCGGGCCATGTGCGTGAGCCATACACAGAGACTCCGCGCGGCCGAAGCGCTTTGTCCTTCGGCAGCGCGCAAGACACGGCGGCGGACGGAAAAGGACTGTTCCAGAAAAAGGCAAATCCCTGGGCTCGACGTACATGCGCCACTTAACATCGCTTTTCAGCTCAACCACACACGTATAGCCTGCCTCGATCGTCCTCCTCACCTCCATAAATCAAACTCCGCCGATAGCTAACGAAGCTTAGTTCGCACGCGAAATATCTATCTATTGTAGCAGACCTAGAAATTTTTCATTAAACGCACACACTACGTGTGTTGTATCTTTTTGGATGCGCCCCCAACCACTGTACCATGCTTTCTTGGATACACACTCTCACCACAGCCGCTGACACCTCTGATGCACGCCCTTGCAGTCGTTGAGTTGCCGTACCACCCACACAAAATTTTTTAGCTAATCTCATATAATCCATGCGGTCAAACTTTCTAAAACTTGATTGCTAATATGCTTAAAACTATCAAACTTTGTCACTAAAAATACTTTCATAATATTATAATTTTATTAATATATAATATGATACAAATAGTAATGGTCAAAGTCATGTCTTATAGACCGTAAAATAAAAATATCACTTAAAAAGAACAGATGGAGTAATAAAATGTTAGCGCTAGGTAAACCATACAGGGCCATTGGATGTGAAGATTGTGGCACGGACATGTCGAGGACGATGTCCCTCTTGGGCCACCGAATGAATGTGTGGACGGCATCCCTAATGTCTTAATCTCTTCGTTTGGGGGCTTCTCAAGAGGGACGGAATTAAAATATCATTAATCGTGTCCACCGGACCTTTATGAAACCGGTGTCTACTTGTACACCGTGCACGCACCGCCACCCGGCAATGGATACACCATGCCTCTCAACGTCAGCGGAATAGAGCCAACAAGCGACTTTGAGGTCGCAAGGCATGGGCTCCTACATAACGATACAAGAGATCGCCATAAGGCGTCTACGGAGAGATCTATGTACCATTCTAAAGAGGTACATTACACGATGTCATCAATACGTAAGCGGTCGTCGCTATGTTCGAGAAATTGGTGTGGACGCCAGCGCCATCTGCGACGTTGAGTGGGACTGGGTACCGCGAAGACTAGGAGTGGGTTGCGATTGGTTGCGGACTTGTCTCGCTTCTTCCCGCATAGCGAATCTATCTCTCCTCGGTGAGGCCGTCGCTCTTGAAGTGAGGCGGATAGTTGTTCCTCAAGTTGAGCATGAAGCTCCTGTTTTATTTGTTCACATGCATGCGCCTTGGATCTCTTCCTACTCCTATATGTCTCGGAGTAACTGGAAATCCGTGCCTCAAGGTACATAAACCCCCATGCCTCGTGTGCGACACAGGTGCTCCTTGTTTCCCAAGGCCTGTGATAGTAAATCTATCTCCTATATTCTTCAAAGGAGCCACAAGAAGATTCGGTGAGTCAATGATTGCTGCAAGAGGCAATTAATCATGTTATTTTTCAACCCATGAAGTTGAAGAGGTGTTAACAACTATCTTTGTTGAACATATTTTACCAGCGTTGGGACACTTCCTCATCTGCTGGTTTTGAAAGAGACACCAAGATGTGGTTGATGACCGCGCTCTTAACGATTTCGGCGCTCGTTTGCGATCCGGCAAATGGCGGAGAGGCGAAATATCTATCTATTGTAGCAGACCTAGAAATTTTTCATTAAACGCACACACTAGTGTGTTGTATCTTTGGATGCGCCCCAACCACTGTACCATGCTTTCATACACTCTCACCACAGCCGCTGACACCTCTGATGCACGCCCTTGCAGTCGTAACCATCTTTGGATGCGCCCCAACCACTGTACCATGCTTTCTTGGATACACACTCGGCTCTACACAGCCATGTAGCCGTCAGACAATGACCTCTTCGTTGTATAACCTTGATGATGCTACGCGATTGCGTACATAGGACTTGAATTCCCATGTACCTCTCGAGGGTACATATGACGTGAAATACGGGCCACATATTTTATCTCTTTCACAAGGTGGACAATGAGATGGACCATGATATCAAAAATGATGGAGGGAAATACATCTCTAGATGACATAGAGTTGTCACCACCTCGGTTTGCGAGCATCTAGTCCATCCGGATCAATGACCTTCGAATTTCTCATATAATCCATGCGGTCAAACTTTCTAAAACTTGATTGCTAATATGCTTAAAACTATCAAACTTTGTCACTAAAATACTTTCATAATATTATAATTTTATTAATATATAATATGATACAAATAGTAATGGTCAAAGTCATGTCTTATAGACCGTAAAAATAAAAAATATCACTTAAAAAGAACAGATGGAGTAATAAAATGTTAGCGCTAGGTAAACCATACACTGTGAATATTGTATTCACATGGTACTTTAACGTTACTATATAATTAGTTGGGTTTTTATCCTAATTAATTGGATACTTTACATATTTAATTGTGAAAATAATTTAATTTTATGGCATCATAATGATAACAAATACTAATATTAACAGATAAATTCCATAAATCTTTATTAGTACACTACATAACCTATATGATAGTTTGTATACTCTACCACACTAAAAACACGTAAGGTTTTTAGTGCATCTATACTTAGTATGACAATATTGATGTGACCTATTAACGTCACATATAGCTTCAAAATTTATAACTAAAATGTCTCGTATAAGACACCCTATATTAGTTTTGATTATTACACTCAGAGTTATAGTCGTGATGACCGAAATTAATAGAGAATCGGGCATTGATTTTTGACTTACAAACTAAAAAAGTTCCTAATAGCTAAATAAAATAAAGCACGAGAGCAATCTCTTGGTGGCGTGGTAGATTTGTGAATATACGACCCAAACCTATTAGAGTTCAAATCTTAACGTTTCATTACAAATTTTGTAAGGTCATGAATTTATCCCAGCCTGTGTCTTTTAGGCTTGTGCTAAGAGGGCGCATTCGCATGTGTCTGTGTGTAATGGTGTGTGTGAGTGTGTGCCTTTCTTGTATTCAAAAAGCAAAATAAATTGCTTTCATACCTTTTACATGGTGCACATAGGCAGAGAAAAAATAGGTGTTGGGTTATCTACAAAACCTGAAGAGAATATAAAATACAATTTGCATCTAATTTCTTTGAGCATTATCAAATTTCAACTTTAATTAGAACATATAACAAGAAAAGGTATGGATATCGTTTTCAAAAAATTTGGGAGTGCCCGTGTATACCAGGAACACCCCTTAGCTCCGCCCATGTTATACACACACACACATGGCTGCATTATTTTGTGCCTGCGCGCTATGCACACCGAAAAGTTACTGCCATACATGAGTGAAGTTACTGCCAAAAATATGTAGAGTTACTATCAGTTGTAATACTACACAACTGGCAATAACTCCACATGTGTTTGGCAGTAACTTCACTCACGCACGATGGTAACTTTCCACCGCGCAATCTACACATGCGCATAGAATAGTAATTCTACTCCCGAGATTAATTACTCTCTGTCGTATCTCACAACGTGACGAGTATCTCGCATAACGGAGGGTATGTATATTAGTACATGAGTATATAAGAACATCTCAGTGGTATATACATTTTTCAGAGGTGGTATGTATATTTTTTAGACATACTTATTTTTATATACGTATATAAGGTATTTGCAAAATACGCTAAAAACTATAGACTCCCTTCTAATATTTTCATGTGGTTCACATTGGAGTATCTTATAATTAGTATATGAGTATACTCAAAGTAATAAAAGGGTATGTCAAGTTCGTTTAGGTGGTATATCAGAGGTGGGAGCAACTACATTATTTATATATATACACTATTCTGCGTGTAAGTGTAGAATATGCAGTAGAAAGTTACTACCAAACGCATGTAGAGTTACTATTGATTGTAATGCTATACGACTAGCAGTAACTCTACATGTGTTTGATACTAACTTCACTCACACATGTGATAACTTTTCATGTGTGACCTTGGTGTCCCATTTAGCGTCATATATATATATATATATATATATATATATATATATATATATATATATATATATATATATAGGAAACCTCTTCTCTACTCCGGTGTAATTACTCCTTATATCGTATCTCACAACATAAGGAGTATCTCGCGTAACGGAGGGTATGTACGTGTAATATATGAGTATTTAAGAGCATCTAGGTGGTATGTATATTTTTTTTAGACATACTCCTTTTATATGCGTATATGAAGGAATTTACAAAATATGCTAAAAACTATGAACTCCTTTGCAATTTTTTCGTGTGCTTGATATTGGAGTATCTTATAATTAGTATACGAATATACCTAAAGTGATAAAGGAGTATTTTAAGTTTATTTAGGTCTTATATTAGAGGTGGGAGTAATTACACCCGGGAGTAAAATGAGTATATATATACAGTTCTGTACTCCGAGAGTACATATTCACACTTCTAATGTTTCTCTTTAGTGATATTGTTATATCTCTTTATCTATTCAAGTATACTCTAATAATGATTATACAATACTCCAAAGTGAGTTTCACAAACAATATCATGAAAGTACACTTTTATAGCATAATTTGTGTATGTACTCTTTTTATACATGAAAAAATGTATATAGCAAAAATAAAAGGATTCGGTGAAATTTTTTGAACCAAGTAGTATTGGAGTATATTAAAATTAGTATTTAAATATACCGAAAGTGATAAAGAAATATACAATAGTTATTTATGTGGTATGTTAGACGTGTACTCTCAAGGCCGAAAAAGGCTTTTATATAGACCTGATCTAACTTTGGAACAGCAGTTTTTAGGCCACTGCTGTGCACGCGACCGATCGATGGATGGAAGGAAGGAAAGGGAAGGGTAGCTTAGTGCTGTGCCCCACATGAGCATGCATGAGGTTTCGTAGCTAACGTTAGTTGTTGTGCTTGGACGTGAAATCTGAGCGGTGAACGGTTGACGCGTGGAGCCGCCAAATTAAGGAGATACATACACGCATATAGCCTGCATCATGCTCTAATTCATCTCTTCTGGCCGGCATGTGCATGCGTACTTGCTTCTACGCATGTAGTGCAGCTGTTTTTTAGGGCTAGGGACGAATCTGGTATATGGGCGTGTGTACATTATGGCAAACTAGGGCGAGAAACACATTGTTTCTAACAAGATACGTACATTAATATACCTTGTTAAATGCAGAAATTCATAAGAAGACGGGGTTGTTGCGTATGTTACGGTTAAATGCAGACATTCATGAAAAGATAGGGTCGTAGGGGCATCCTGAGTTTTTTGCCGTTTTGATGTTTTTTGCACTTGTATTTAAAAAATAGCAATCGTCATGAGAAAATAGTAGAAATGACGTCTTCACCATACGGTCACTGTGCGGCATTAATCCTGGCATGACACATGGTGAAACCGCATAGCCAACGTGTGGCATAGGCGATGCCGCACAACCACCATACGGCAAGTGCACTATAGCAAGTTTTTCAGAAATTTTCACTACTACAGAAAACCGTATTACAGACGGTTCAGAAACGTTATCACAGACGATTTTGTTAGCCGTCTGAATTTATGGGTCAGTAATGATACGAGATCATCACAGGCGACTTTTGAACCGTCTGTGATGTAAATATCACAGATGGTTTTTAACTAAAAACCATCTGTGATATTTGATAATCACAGACGGTTTGTAACTAAAAACCATCTGTGATATCTAAATTTCACAGACGGTTTTTAACTAAAAACCTTCTGTGATTTTCAACTATCACGAGCGGTTTTAGTTAAAACCGTGCGTGAGTTCTCTTATCACGAGCGGTTTTAGTTAAAAACCGCCTGTGATATTCTCTTCTACCCCTAAATCTATTTCTGTTTATTGGCTAGCCTCAGGAAATGCTAGCCATACCCTCTGAAACAAGCAGATCAACATGTACATGTATACATCCAATTCACATCTCAATTCATTCCACAAACATAAAAAATTCATGTCGCAAATCAATTAAGTGAAATGAAATAAAATATCCATTAACAAATACACAATTACATTCAATGTCAATCTTATCCCAAACAATAAATTATTGTACGCTGTGGAACTCTTCACTTGATTTTCTGACTTTAGAAATAAAAAGTATGCGCACTCTCCTCGAATTTGTGCAAGGTTGAGCTGTTGCAACACAGTTGTAGAGATGGGTGCAGCCTGTCGATAGAAATATCAATGTGCATACATATATAACCTGATAAGTATGAAATAATTGTGGGAAGATTGACAAACCTTAGGATTGGTGATCTTCGAGGAATCGAGTAGTAGTTTCATACGGTGGCAAACGTAGAATCCACATGTGTTAATTCAAGAGGCATTACTACCAAGTGTTGTATAGGATTAATTAATATATACTAGTGAATACCCGAAATTTTAGAACATGTTGCAAGGGCTTGGCCCTTTCCGTCAAGCCACGTGCCTCTGCAACGTACGTGGTGAACGACCTTCGTGATTCGAAAAAGTTAGTTTAGTCATTCGGCAGGAAAGAAAGAGTACAATATAGTTATGTATGCTGAAAATGTACTTACCTATCGAGTAATTTGCTGATAACTGTGTAGTCGGTTTTGTTCTTACTTGGAGAATCAAGGTATATTGCCTTGTTTCATTTGGTATAATTACAATTAAAATCCAATGGAACAACTGATTGTAGGGCATAAGAACAAATTCCTTATCGTGGTGAGCCAGCAATGTTGTTGTAATATACCTCTCGACGAAAGATGCATCCTCGTTGATGATATCCATGGCGTCCAAGTATGGGTGCAGGAAACCAATTGGTGATTTGGATGATCAAGCTTCAGTCACCATGTATCTATATATATATATATATACAGAAAAGCAACAAATTATATATGACATATATCGATATTACATGAACGGAGACTGTGATTGCATCGAACGAGTGAGGCATCGAGAGCGTTGAGCGTGAAAAGATCAAATAAATCCTCAAAGGTCACCGCGAAAACACAATTATGAACTTCGTGCTGTAAATGATCCAGCCTGAATTTGACAATGATATCTGAGCGTCGTTCTCCCAATGGCTTATTGGCATGTTCCATATACCAAGCGTGTAATCTCTGGCAGCTAAGTCCCAGTGTTAGGAGGAGCTTTTCCGGGATGATCATTGGCTCGCCTAGCATGAATTTGCGGGCCAATGACAGGTACGGGATATCATCATCGGTCTTCTTTGATTTGCCCCTGCTGCCTCAACTGTAGGTCAACTTAATGGTAGTCGACTGTAAAGGTAGCACTAGTGAAAGTTGCTTCACCAGAATAGCACCCGTGGACATGGCACCGGTGCAGGTAGCAGTGCTGGAGATAGGCCTTGTGGAGATGGCACCAGTGCATGTAGCTCTGGTTCGGACTGCCCTTGTGGACCTGCCACCGGTGAAGAATCCTCCAGGCAGATGTCGCATTTGGGCCACTAGATGAATGTTCCAATGGCTTGCCCTAGAGTCACGATCTCGTCGTTGGGGGGCTTCGGTAGCGGGATGATCTCAAAATTGGCATGCACACCATCCACATGAACTTTTCCGAAGTTTGGTGCTAGAGGTGTATGGTGCACCATGGCCCCTTGAGCAGACGGATATGCTTTGCCCCATGCAATGCACAAGGGAACGGAGGTATATCTCATTTGGAGCTTGCACTTCGCAGGCTCCTACATAACAATATAAAATTAGCTACTCTAATAGGCCTATCAACGGATCGAGCATTCTAGAGATAATAATTATTGTCAGGATGTCGTCCACAGGAAATCTAGCCTCGCTTTCCATCGTAGGAATGGACGTGCAACTACTCCGACGGTTGGGGGGCTGGCTAGTATAGAAGCGGTGGCGGCGGCCTACTGATTTTCTGTAGTATATCTTCGCATCTCACCTCTGACTTAATTAGCCAGCTCGTCTCTAAGAGATGCCTTGATCTCCTCTCGTAGCCATGCCTCACGCTCGGTTTTGGTTCTCTTTCTGCTCCGATACAATTCGGAGTCATCTGAGAAATCATATTTCCAAGGAACATAAAGTCCAAGGCCTCTCGTATGACTTGGGTACTCCTTGTTTTTGAGAAACCATGTGAGGGTCATCCCATTGTGAGTGATGAGTAATTGACTTCAGTTTACAAAAGTCGAGTTTGAGTCAGTTGGTTCGACGGGCTCGGTCGGACTTTGGTCAAACTTAGTCGTATGGGTTATGATGTATATTCTTTTGATGCGACAGGTCTGATTTTGTTTATGCTATTTACGCGTTCATGTATCGAGCGGTGCTATGTGACGTGTTTTCTTGTCTGTGTCTGCGGGACATCGGTAGTCGTGGCGAGACACGGTGGACGGACTAAGCGCGGTGGCGAGGTCGAACGGTCGGGATGTCGAAGGCGGCGTGGACTCGAAGTGGTTGCGGGCGTGCGAGACAAGGAGCGCGGAAGCTTCCCGGAAGGTGCAGGAGGGGCGAAATGGGAATTTTGCAAGGCGCACTGGCGGAGACAGCTCCGTTAGGGTTTAGCCGTGCGTGGGTTGGAGACCCATTAGCCAAGGGCTATAAATAGAGGTGAGGGGCTGCATACCCCTTAGGACACTTGAGAGTGAGTTAGGGTTTTTAGAGCTCATTCATCACTTTGTGTGTGTTGTGTTCCTCCCAAGTAGCATGTGAGGCTCTTGGTGTTCTTGAGGATTGAGAGGGAGAGGATGGATTGAATCGATTGTAATCATTTCTCTTGTATCAAGCATGTATGGGGACTCAGTGTATGAAGTTTGTTCTTATTTCTTTGCTCTTTCTGCGACTTGAGTTTACTTCTGTTCATGACCTTCTCTTTGTCTTGAGCTTTCTTGTGTTATTAAGTGTTGGTGATATGCCCTAGAGGCAACATGGAGATGTTGAATATATCACATACTATGTTTATGATACATTGCTTTGTTCCTTGAAATAGACATTATCATTATTGATCAATGAGTATGTGACTTATTCATGAGACTCTTAATGCCAAAATGTTGCTATTTCTAAATGATCCACGATTATATTTCATATGAGGAACAAATATGATTCAAAGATCGACATATGTATTGATTGATGATCATGTCTCATGGATCATGGTATGGAGATACCAAATCAATAATATGGACATGTGTTAGTGAACATATGTTGGATAGACCGCCATGAGACACTGCAGAGATTCCAAGTGTCATCAGTTGGTCTCAAGTAGTGTTTATGTGGAATCCTTAGACTTGAGATCATCATGGTTCCCGGCATGCGTAGTAGCTTACTTTGGGACTACTAAACACTACTCCGTGGCGGGTAGTCATAAAAGTAGTCTTTGAGTTTGCCATGAAACATGTAGTGGGATGTGAATGATCAAGATAGAATTTGCCCTCCTTATGGGAGAGATATCTACGGGCCCTCGATGTAATGGATTATGAAAGTGCATGGCCATGCCAAGGTGATTGAGGAGTCAATCACGAGTTTATAATCCATCACGGAATCGAGAGTGATTGAGCTATTAAGAGGATGACACGGGTCTCGCCTTGAGCTTAATCTATATCGTGAGGCAAAGGGATTAGTACATGAGAACATTACAGGTTCAGCCGATATGATCTTTACGTATACTTTGGGGTTAATATGTCTTACTAGAGGCCGCTATTAACACGGTGACCGGAAAGGTGTTTACGGGTCGCGACAAAGTATCGTGAACCTCTGGTCGCACACTTAACGGGTTGGAACACTAATTCGAATGTGATTCGGATATGGGCTCAGTCGGATAGAGATCGGATAGACTCCTATTGGGCCTCGGTCCACGAGGCCCAAGTGAAGGTCTATATATATGGAGGCGGGGTGAGGGCATCCGATAATCCCGAGCTAAACCACGCCGCCACCTCGAGCCAAACCCTAGCCGCTCGCGGTCTTTGGTACACTCGTGATCGGCGTTCCGACCGGACGTGTGGATACGGTGGGCGCTGCTCGTGCGGCGTTGATCGGCATCAACAACCTGATTGGATCTGCTCGTGGTGTGGTTGATCGCGTGGAGGAGCGATCGGTTCGGGACGATCGACTACTTCCACTACTACCTCGGCAGCGTGGTTGGATCGGCTTCTCCAACTCTTCTTCATTGCGCTGCGCGTCTAGTGGTAACGATCCATGATCCTCCTTAAGCATGATGTTCTTGTGTGCGGCGGTAGAAAATTTTGTTTTCTGCTATCGTAGCCTTCGCGCAATCCATTAGTGATTCATGGCCGGGTTTGATACTATTTTCAGCTCTCTGGTGAGATCAACTAGTACGGCACGGATGTTTAGCTCCAGCAGATGCATGATGACCACATCAATTACGACTGCACGCTAGCTATACCATGTGACCTGACCCTAGATTGGATCCATGCCAGCAGAGTGATGAGTTGCACCAAACAATTTGTTATTCATCGTAGAACTGAATTAACGTGATACTGTTCGAATGACTTGTCGTTAATTATAGCTCTGTGCACAAAGAATATGGAACGAGGTAAACCTTTTGGGGTTTTTGCAAGATCTGGTTGTTTCTTCAGGTTTGGATTACGTGCCCAGGTTGTTTCTCCAAGAAGAAACGACTTTCAGCTCTCTCCTCTTTAAAGTTTTCTCCACACCACCCTTCTTCCTATGTGGACTTTCGTAGAAACCAGCCAGGATTGAGCACTGAGTTATCCTAAGATTATCTCATCCTACACATCATTTAGAAAGACCCTGCGAACTTTTAATTCTTGCATGGATTGTTTTATGTGCCTTAATTAATACTAGATCTTGACCTGACGCCACGCTATGCTAGTTACTACGTGGACCAAATAAAAAAGTGGACAAATCATAAGAGGGTTTCTGTAAAAATTAAAGTTTAATTAAATAAAAGAAGGTGTTTCTGAAAGACCATCGGTTATATACCACGAAAAATCATCAGTTTTGAAATCTACCATCGAAAAATCTGGGTTCACTTTAAGACCATCAAAACATCACAAAGTTCTTAAAATACCACTCTATCAACCCTCCGATACATATAGCAAACAAATTACCCAAATGCCCATTGGAGCAACCTGAAATTACACAAAATGCCCCTAGTGATGGGCCCCGACAATTGCTTAGACCACAGCATCTCGACCATGCCTCGACCACGATGTTTCAACCACGGCACTTCGACTAGGACGCTTCGACCACGACGCTTCAACCACGGATTCGACCATGAAATTTTGACTACGGCGCTTTGATCACGGCTTTGACCACGATGCTTCAACCACGGCGCTTCAGCCATGGCACTTTGTGTGGGTGGTACGGCAACTCAACGACTGCAAGGGCGTGCATCAGAGGTGTCAGCGGCTGTGGTGAGTGTGTATCAAGAAAGCATGGTACAGTGGTTGGGGGCGCATCCAAAAAGATACAACACACGTAGTGTGTGCGTTTAATGAAAAATTTCTAGGTCTGCTACAATAGATAGATATTTCGCGTGCGAACTAAGCTTCGTTAGCTATCGGCGGAGTTTGATTTATGGAGGTGAGGAGGACGATCGAGGCAGGCTATACGTGTGTGGTTGAGCTGAAAAGCGATGTTAAGTGGCGCATGTACGTCGAGCCCAGGGATTTGCCTTTTTCTGGAACAGTCCTTTTCCGTCCGCCGCCGTGTCTTGCGCGCTGCCGAAGGACAAAGCGCTTCGGCCGCGCGGAGTCTCTGTGTATGGCTCACGCACATGGCCCGGCCAGCAACTCGCTTCTGGAGTTGGTCGGAGTGCTGCATGGGTCGTGATGTTGGTGATATGCCCTAGAGGTAATATGGAGATGTTGAATATATCACATACTATGTTTATGATACATTGTTTTGTTCCTTGAAATAGACATTATCATTATTGATCAATGAGTATGTGACTTATTCATGAGACTCTTAATGCCAAAATGTTGCTATTTCTAAATGATCTCTGATTATATTTCATATGAGGAACAAATATGATTCAAAGATCAACATATGTATTGATTGATGATCATGTCTCATGGATCATGGTATGGAGATACCAAATCAATAATATGGACATGTGTTAGTGAACATATGTTGGATAGACCCGCCATGAGACACTGCAGAGATTCCATGTGTCATCAGTTGGTCTCAAGTAGTGTTTATGTGGAATCCTTAGACTTGAGATCATCATGGTTCCCAGCATGCGTAGTAGCTTACTTTGGGACTACTAAACACTACTCCGTGGCGGGTAGTCATAAAAGTAGTCTTTGGGTTTGCCATGAAACATGTAGTGGGATGTGAATGATCAAGATAGAATTTGCCCTTCTTATGGGAGAGATATCTACGGGCCCCTCGATGTAATGGATTATGAAAGTGCATGGCCATGCCAAGATGATTGAGGAGTCAATCACGAGTTTATAATCCATCACGGAATCGAGAGTGATTGAGCTATTAAGAGGATGACACAGGTCTCGCCTTGAGCTTAATCTATATCGTGAGGCAAAGGATTAGTACATGAGAACATTACGAGTTCGTGATATGATCTTTACGTATACTTTGGGGTTAATATGTCTTACTAGAGGCCGCTATTAACACGGTGACCGGAAAGGTGTTTACGGTCGCGACAAAGTATCGTGAACCTCAGTCGCACACTTAGCGGGTTGGAACACTAATTGAATGTGATTGGGATATGGGCTCAGTCGGATAGAGATCCGGATAGACTCCTATTGGGCCTCGGTCTCGAGGCCCAAGTGAAGGTCTATATATATGGAGGCGGTGAGGGAACTCACACGATAATCCCGAGCTAATCCGTAGCCGCCACCTCGAGCCAAACCCTAGCAGCTCGCGAGTCTTGGTACACTCGCGATCGGCGTTCCACCTGGACGTGTGGATACCGGTGGAGGCGCTGCTCGTTGCGGCGTTGATCGGCATCAACAACCTCTGATTGGATGCGCTCGTGGTGTGGTTGATCGCGTGGAGGAGGCGATCGGTTCGGGACGATCGACTACTTCCACTACTACCTCGGCATGCGTGGTTGGATCGGCTTCTCCAACTCTTCTTCCATTGCTGACTGCGGCGTCTAGTGGTAACGATCCATGATCCTCCTTAAGCATGATGTTCTTGTGTGCGGTAGAAAATTTTGTTTTCTGCTCTCGTAGCCTACTCGCGATCCATTATTAAGTCTCATGATCTAAAGTATACTTAGCAAATCAGAGATCTGTCCAGAAACTGATTTCAATGGATATGCATCTCATTTCTCTCGGCTGCAGTATGTGATTCTCCCTTGTCTTTATATGTTTTTGGCCCAAGGATCAGGTTCTTTATGGTAGTTTTTTTTTGTTGTTCGTTCTGTCTTTAATCAGTTCTTTCAACCAAAATAGAACTGCCTGCAGTCGGTTGTATCTTCTCTGTTCATGCGTGTCTGGCCAGCAGTATGTGGTCACAGTCTTTGATCTTTCGGCAGAACTCCAGAAATTCTTCTTGGGAAGATACTTTCAACTAATTCCGGTTCATTTAGCTAGAGCTCTTGACGATGCAGAGGTGTTCCTCGTGAGTTTTTCTTGTGTTGTTTTTCCCTCTTTTATTGTATCCTTTTGCAGCTCTATTCTCTACTGTTTTATGAACCTTTTAATCTGCTGTTTGGACAGAGGTGTGCTTCTCTGGTTTTCTGTCTGCAGAGAACAAAATATAAACCGAAAACCAGGTTGCTCGGCAACAGTTTGGGCATTCATTTCCTGTAGTTTTTCAGATTTTGGTCAGCGAAGAGTTTCCTTTCTGTTTTGGTCTTACTGCCACATTTCTGAGTTGTGTTTGGCTGCAGTACCTTGTGAGTTTATGTCATTTTCTTCAGGATTACCTGCTGCTTTCTTCTCTTTTTCCTTTATCTTCTTTTCCTCTTAAGAAGGACAGCAAGCACTTGATCTTCTCTCTGTGGTTTGCAGGTTTCCTATTTTCTTTTCAGCTTTACTTTTCTTTTGCTTTGTCATTCGTGATCTGCGATTCGAGAAAATTTTCAGTTTCGATGGCTTAACTCTTTTGTTGTTCTCGTCTGCATTTCTTTGCTCGTTTGAATCTTTTGTTAAGTACGGTTTCTTTGTTTGTTGATCATCTGTTCGATTTTCAAATCTGCAGTCCTAGCAAATTTCTTTAACGATTTTGCATGCAGATCAAACGGTAATATTTTCAGCTGAAATCTTTACTGATTACTCTCGATTTATGCTGAATTTTTAGTATCGCATGCGTTCAGGTTTTCAGCGAAATTAATTTTCCGAATTCTCGGGGGCGATTTTAAAGAGAACGACATTCACCCCCCCTCTGTCGCCATTTTCGATCCTTCAATTGGTATCAGAGCCGGTTAGCTCTTCTCGATAGATCTTTAACCGGTCTCAAGAGCCATGGCGACGGACATGTATTCCACCAAGCCTCTGGTCTTTGATGGCTGGATTACCCCTTCGGAAGAGCCGAATGAAACATACATCCGAGCTCGGTATGCCATCGGAGGAAGGTGAAGGTTCGGTTTGTTGTTCCTGCCGATGAGAACATCAATGCTAGGAATATGGCTGATGTTGAGGCAAGCGCAAGGGCAAGGAACATCATCATTCGAGGATTGACGAGCGAGTTAGATCACATCTCTCACACGTCGTGCGCCTTGATATTTGGGCGACCCTCGATGCTTACTATGAGGTCACCACCCAAATAAAGGCGGTGCGACAGGACCCGTTCAAGCGAATCAAACAAATTCGAGATGCTTGCGGCGAGTCCCTTGACGAGTGCTTTTCGCTTTCACAAGATTTTGAGCAACCTCCGAGCCGTCGGTCTCACATACTCCAACTCGGATAACGCTCGACAAATGCTTTACTTTCGATCTTGGGTTTGGGAGATGAAGGTGACTACCATCAAGGATACCACGGACCTCTCGACCACGACTCTTGATGCGCTTTACTCGCGCCTCAAGACTCACGAGATTGACATAGTCTCTCGTCGGTTGAAGTCTGTCGATGGCATTAGTGGTGATCCCGCTTCGGATCTTCTTCTGGCGAGCCGATATGTGGATTCTCCCTTGCGCTCTCGTGATGTAGCGATGATCGGTTAGGCGACTTCGGACGACAGACTAGCCCTCCTAGCGTTGATTTTCTCATGCCTACAAGAGGAGGAGGGATGGTAAAGAGGAGGTCATGTGATTTGCTTGAGTGTGGTGGCCCCAACCACATTGAACAAGCCGCCTAAAGGCGGGAAGGGCAAAGCGACATCGGCGGTTCGGCAAAACGACTACATCAACAAGAACCGCAACACAAAGCCCTCGGCACTGTTCAAGGCAAGAAGAAGTTCGCGACTTTGGGAAGGCCAAGCTCTTCCACCGCTTCCTCGCCGCCTTGACGACCTTGACCTCGGTGAGGTGGAGGGATGGAGCGGCGACAGCGGACGGTGATCAAGAACCCAAAGATGGTGATGACTTCTCGGCATGTGCTTCATGGCCCGAGGCGGCGGCGACGGCGAGCTCTACTCGACTACGATGAGGTATACCCATCTTCGACCGACAATGATGTCTTTCTTAAGCTAGGTAAATTTCATGCTAGATCTAGAGCTAGATGTAGCGAGTTGGAGAAGGATATAGATAGCATCACGGGATCTTACTTCACTTATATCTGCTCCCTCCCGTGACGAATGTGATACATGCCCTGCTTTGATTGGTGATATGGAGAAGTTAAGTACTTCTTATGATAGTGTGACCTCGAGCTAGATATTCTTAAGGTGGAGAATGTTAGTGCGCTTCTTTGAACTAGAAATGACTAGGATTGTTGTTCCTTCATCTACTATTGAGACTACTTCCTGCACCTCATGTGAGGATAAGGACAATGCTTTTAGAGGTCTTTACACTATGCTTCTCGATCTGCCTGAGACTTGTGAAAGTTGTAATAATTTGAAGATGAACCTAAAAAGGGCAGATCATAAAATTGCTGAATTACAAGCTTTTCTACTTTGTGAATTGTCCTAAACTGACTGCTGAGCTTGAATCTGTTTCCAAACAGTTTCAAGAAATGATTGACAACAATAAGAAAATAGCTCAGTATGCTTCTAAGAACCCTGTTAGCTCACCATGCAAAAACTGTAACAAACTAAAATCTAACTTGATTGCATTAGATGAAAAATATGTGAAGCTAACTAAGGACCTACTAGAGAAGCCACCTTCAGCTTGTAATGTGATTGCGGAGAAGGGGGAGAAGCCCCGGGTAAGGTAGAGACGCCTAGCGACGCGAACCAACCTGCTAGCAGTAGGACGGTTCCTTCTGAGTCAGCTGTGCGTGCACAAGCCAGTCTTCCCTCTGCTGTTGGTTGCTCTTCTGCTCCCTTACCTTCTTCTTCTCCTTGCTCTTCTTGCACCTCTCTCTTTCGGGAGTGTCAGTACCTTATGAACACTCTCGAGAAATTTGTAGGAGGCAAGAAGAAGCTCAATCTTATTCTAGACTAATCAAAGATTTGTAAGTTCAATCAGGGTCTAGGATATGATTTTCGTGAGGATGTGAGGAAGCATCCACCTGTCGTGCTCAGACCCGTAGCCGTAGGTGTGATTGAGGTCAAGCCCAAGAACAAGAATGTTCAATTTAAATCAGCGGTCTTTGTCTAAAGGATTTCTGACAGCAAGGTGACTTCACTGCGACTTGACCCCTCGGTGAAGCCATCTCATGCTACTTCTACCTCTCAGAAGGTGAAGTATCATTGCACCTTCTGTCAGAAGGATGAACATTTGATTGACCATTGCTTCAAGCGCACCAAGATCGCGCGGAGAGATCGTGTTGAGTCTCTTAGGTGTATTCAGGGTCAGCCCCAGACCTTGAGTGCACCTAAGACCAACACGAGGTCTAGTCTTGCTACTGTTGGTAGCTTTGGGCAGCATCGAGGACTTGGTTCTTCCGAGTTTTCTATTTTTCGTCCTCATGCTCCCTCTGGTCGTGACTTCCGCCGTTCTGAGGGTAGATCTCGCTTTCCCCATCGAGATGCCTACCTGCGGCGTGATCAGCATGTTGCCGGTGCTCCGACTCACTCTTCATGCGGTTGGACCCGACAGCGGCTTGTCGCCCACAGACCTTCTGCTTCTTTGAGTGACAGAGAGCGTAGGGTAGATAGAGGTCAGTCGTGTTTGACTACTTCATCTGCTCGACGCGTTACTCAGTATTGGGTGCCAAAATCACTCTTGATTTACCCCGTCTTGAGACTTTACTCTGTTTGACTCGGGTTCACCGGCGAGGAAGGGAAAGGTTTGGCTCGTGACTCGGGTGTTCACTACACATGACCGGAGATTCCGTTGGTTTTCTTCCTTGCCCGCTCCGGTGATGAGGCGATCACCTTGAGATGCTTCATCTGGGCGCATCATCGCCAAAGGTATTGTGCGCATTAATGATTCATTTATTTTAAAAGATTTTGCCTTGGTTAGTAAGCTGCAGTACAATTTGCTTTCCGTTTCTCAGCTTACCGATGACGACTTTGAGGTGAGCTTTAAGAAAAACAAGCGCAAAATTCTTGATTCTTGGTGATCCGGTTTGCGGGATTTCTCGTTTTGGGAGGATCTTTCGTGCTGATTTTTCTGAGTCTTCTAGTGATCCTCTCCGTTGTTTGCTTGCTTCTGAGTCCCGCGACCTTTCCTTCTGGCATAAGATGGTTGCTGCTTCTTATCCTCCGGTCACAGTGACTATGACCGATGCACCGGGACAGCTGCTCCATATGGACACCGTTGGACCAGCTCGAGTGCAGTCTGCAGGAGGGAAGTGGTATGTTCTTGTCGTGGTTGATGACTTCTCGAGGTATTCTTGGGTGTTTTTCTTAGCCTCGAAGGATGAGACGTTTACACATTTCCGAGGTCTTTTTAGTAGGCTTTCTGTTGAGCTTCCAGGTGCCTTACGAGCGATCCGCGATGACAATGGCACGAGTTCAAGAATTCCTACTTGAGAGGTTCTATGGTGAGGCAGTGTAGAGCACCAATTCTCTTCTCTATCGTCCCACGGCGAGAATGGCGTCGTGGAGAGGAAGAATCGTACCTTGGTCGAGATGGCTGGGGCGATGCTCGATGAATACTCTACACGCGGAAGTTTTGGGTGAGGCTATAGCCACCGCGTGCCATGTCTCAAATCGAGTTTTCTCGGGCACACTTGCACGCACTTCTTATGAGTGAGATATGGGCGAAAGCCCAGTGTATCTCATTTTCGTGTGTTTGGTTGCAAGTGCTTTATTTTGAAGTCCGGAAACCTTGATAAGTTCGAGTCACGTTCTTGTGATGGGATCTTTCTAGGCTACTCGACTTCTTGGCGGGCTTATAAGTGCAGGCTGAGTCTAGTAAAATGGTAGAAACACGTGAGGTGACTTTCGATGAGGCGGTCAGGGACTAGGCCGATATCTCAAGTTCTTGAGCGATCGAGACCATCTTTGTGGATGATGAGGATGATGGAGATGAGGTTGTCTACCGATCCGGTCCCTCATCCACCCCTTGAGATGGCGTCTTCCACCGCACCTCAAGGCGATCGACCTTTGCCTTGCTTCTTACGGAGCTAGTGGCTCTGTTCCTACCCGTCAACTCACGGTGAGGCCACTTCTTCATCTCATCTGGACCTCCTAGACATATCCGAGCTCATCCTTCGGCGGATGATTGGAGATCTCTTTGAGCGAGTCACACGCTCAAAGTGCAGCATGTCACTCTTGTCTCCACTCTGTCTTTGTTGCCTCTTTTGAGCCCAAGGATGTTTGTCATGCTCTCTCCGACGAGTCTTGGATAAATGCCATGCATGAAGAATTAGAGAGCTTTGAGAGAAACAAGGTCTGGACGTTTGTTGAGCCCCCTCGAGGTCACAATATCATTGGGACTAAGTGGGTGTTCAAGAACAAGCAAAGTGAGGATGGGGTAGTCATTCGAAACAAGGCTAGGCTGGTTCTTGAGGGTACTCCCGGGTTGAGGTCTATACTTGAGAGACCTTTGCCCTAGCGGACTTGAGGCCATCGAGTGCAACTTGCCTTTGCGGCTTCTAAGGGTTTCAAGCTCTACGGATGGATGTCAAGAGTGCTTTTCTCAATGACTTTATTGAAGAAGAAGTCTATGTGAGGCGACCTCCGGTTTCGAGAACCCCAAATACCTAATCATGTCTACAAGCTTTCCATAGCACTGTTGGACTTAAGCAGACCCCTAGAGCTTGGTATGAGAGGCTTAAGTCCTATCTATTGAGACATGATTTTGAGATGGGTAAAGTTGACAATGACCTTCTGCTCGCCCAAATTTATGTCGATGATATTATCTTTGGCGGCTCTTCTCATGCTCTAGTTTCACAGTTCTCGGATGTCATGAGCACCGAGTTTGAGATGAGCATGATGGGTAAGTTGACTTTCTTCCTTGGCTTCGGATCAAGCGAGACTCGGGAGGTACCTTCTAGCATCAAGGCAAGTACACCGTGATCTCACGAGGCGTTTCGACATGAGTGATGGAAAGCGGTGTCGACTCGATGGCTTCTCTGTAGCGCTTGACCCGAGATGAGGGCGGCGAGCTAGTTGATCAAAAGGAATTGAAGTATGATTGGCTCTCTCTTGTACCTCAACGATCGAGGCCGGACATACACTTCTCTGTGTCTTTGTGCCCGGTTTGAGCCTCTCCTCGCGTATCTCACCGCCCGAGCGGTGAAGCGCATCTTCGGTACCTTGAGCTACCATTGACTATGGTATCGGTACTCTTCCTCTTCTTGTCTTTCCTTGAGAGCCTATTCGGATGCATACTTTCTTTGTAGGATAGATAGGAAGAGCACTTGAGCACTGCCAATTCATTGGCACTTCTCTCGTTTTCGGTCCTCTAGGAAGCGGTCCGGTGTTGCCTGATCCACCGCAGAGGCGAAATGCGTTCTTTGCCGCCATTACTACAGCTAGGTACTTTGGATGGCGTCGACCTTGCGGGACTTTGGGTTAGCTATAGCAGTGTTCCACTCTTTTGTGATAACATACGCAATCAACATTGCTAAGAACCCGGTGCAACATTCTCGGACCAAGCATATTGATATTCGCTATCACTTCCTTAGAGACCATGTAGAGAAGGGTGACATCGTGCTCGGTTGTGGAAGTGACCACCGGTTGGTGACATTTTCACCAAGCCTTTGGATAGCTCGAGGTTTTCAGCTCTGCGGAGAGAGCTTGGGGTGGTTTGTCCTTATGGACTGTTGTGAGGGGGAGCTTGGACTTTACTGCTTTACTATATTGATTATGCTTCTGTCTCATTTCTGTTGCATTGCATTTGCGAGTGCATTGGGATTAGTCCTTCTAGCATAGGTTAGAGTGTGTCTCTTGCTGAGTTGCTTAGACTTCTTGCTCTTATCTTGTGATTTCAGGATAGTTGTTTCTTATCTCACTAGGTTGAGCTCACTCACTTCTTATAGGTTCTAGCGAGGGTTGGGCCACCCTCGGGTAGACAGGGTACGTGTTTGCTCTCTAGTGTGTGTTTTTCTCGACAGCTGGTTGTCCTGAAGTCATATGGGGTAGATGAGAGTTAGTTTGAGTCATTAGTATTCTCTATCTTATCTATGCTTTAAGGACTGCCTGTTTTCTTGATGTATTTGCCAACTTCTCGTTTTTTATTGCTTTGGTTCAAGGGGAGTTCATTTGGGAACTTCTAGATTTTAATGATGACATAACTCAACTTGAACTAAAAGTTGCATCACTTGTTAAGAGGGGAGCTGGATGTTCTTCATTTGCATTATAATATAGCTTCATGGAGCCTTGATCATTATCCATTCATGACATGTTTTCATTATATTACATCTTGCCATGATTTATGCTCCATTGCTAATTTGATCATGACTTTATATGTGTAGTCAAGTCTTTGCCATGATAGGTTAATTAAAATGCTAAACTTGACCTAATTCATGTCATATTTGAGACTAGTCAGCTTTGTGTTATCTTTTTATGGTTCATGCCATGTCAATTAGGCTGAGTTGAGTCTTGAATCATTGTTGAGCAATAGATTGAGCTATATTAGTTTCTTGATGACACATAAGTTAGTACAATCTATTAAAAGCAAAAAGATCTCTTTTGTGCGAAAAAACTGATCTCACCAATTCCTTCTCATGAGACGACTTGCCATTGCACAAGGCATGAACTCAGGGGAGATTTGGATGACCAAGATCATCTTCTTAAGCTCATTGCTTGAAGTGGTCGCATAAGGCTTGAGGTCTAGCACATGACAAAATAACAAAAATGGTTGGAAACAATCATGTGATTTCTAAAGAAAAATATCAAATGTGCTCAATTGCTAAAAAGCTCAATGTACTCCAACAATTGTATCATTCTTGAACTAGTAGCACTCTAGTTGACTCAACACTAGCTTCTCGGCTCCATTTAGCTTATTGACATGGCCTGTCTCATTTGTGGATACCTTTAGCTAGACTAAAATCATGTTTGACTTGACTTGCTAAGCACTTCAATTAAAATTCAGATTATACCTTATTGCGCTTAGCTTCACTTTACATAAATAGTCATGATCTTTATAGCATACTTGTATGTTATGGCTTGATGTAATACTTTCTGGTCATTTTGGATAATTCTCCTGGCTCTACATGCTTAAAATGATCAAATCAGCCATTTCATCCATCTTTATGACTTTTTCTCCTTCTTGCATTCTTGATGGGTTTATTGCCAAAAGGGGGAGAATAGTGGTAGAAAAAGCCACGTTGGGAGCTTTGAGGAAACTTGTTCTTTCTTTTGCTCCTTCTGTCGACATGGTCATTAGCTTCTTTCTGTTTACTTAGACCATGTTAGACTCTTCAAACTCAACTTTGTGCTTTTTCGGTGTTTGTCAATATACTCATCAAGGGGGAGATTGAGAGACCATGTGAGGGTCATCCCATTGTGAGTGATGAGTAATTGACTTGATTTACAAAGTCGAGTTTGAGTTAGTTGGTTCGACGGGCTCGGTCGGACTTTGGTCAAACTTAGTCGTATGGGTTAGGATGTATATTCTTTTGATGCGACAGGTTTGATTTTGTTTATGCTATTCTGCGTTCATGTATCGGCGGTGCTATGTGGCGTGTTTTCTTGTGCGTGTGTCTGCGGGACATCGAGGCGGAGTCGTGGCGAGACACGGTGGACGAGACTAGGCGCGGTGGCGAGGTCGAGCAGTCGGCATGTGTCGAAGACGGCGTGGACTCGAAGTGGTTGCAAGGCGTGCGAGACAAGGAGCACAAAAGCTTCTCGGAAGGTGCAGGAGGGGCGAAATGGGAATTTCGCAAGGCTGCCTGGCGGAGAACGACTCAGTTAGGGTTTAGCCGTAACGGGTTGGAGACTCGTTAGCCAAGGGCTATAAATAGAGGTGAGGGCTGCATACCCCTTAGGACACTTGAGTGAGTTAGGGTTTTAGAGCTCATTCATCACTTTATACGTGTTGTGTTCCTCCCAAGTAGCATGTGAGGCTCTTGGTGTTCTTGAGGATTGAGAGGAGAGGATGGATTGAATCGATTGTTAATTATCTTTCCAGGAGTGCTAGAACGCGTTATTCTTGTGTAGCAAAAGTTATGTTTTCTAGTGCTGCTGTTCTGCATCGGAGTTTTTGGACAGATTTTAGTTTCTGGGCGAATGTTATGCCTGTTTTAGTGCGCTGTCCAGAGAGTCCGACGTGAATTTGGATGCTTCTTCAGAGATTCTCCCCAACTAAGTTTTTGTAGATAATTTAATTATATTTAGAGAGTCTAAGAACGCTTAATTTGGAGTTACTTTCTTCTGTGGTTGGGCAGATTAGGGAGTTGGGGATTTAATTGAGATAAATTGTTGGGTTAATTGGGGTGCTCTAGAAACCCGCTACTGTCATGTTAGTAATTATTAATTAATTATTCAGGAGGAGAGCGGATTCGGGCCGCTTTCGCCGCTTCTTCGGTGTCAGCGTTGAGGCAAGTATAACTTATGCTGTGTGATTGAGTGATTTGGATGATATGAGTGTGTTTGAGTTATGAATGCTTTACTTATGAATTTGAGTAATGTTCTGAGTTGTTAATGCTATTTATGTTCTGTTTACATTATGGCATTTATGAGATTTGTTGATGCGTAGTATGGTGAATGCATGTTATCTTGTTGATACATTCACATATATGCATCATATTGAGAACTATCTTGGTCATGTGGTGATCAAGACGAGGTCCCCACACTTGCGGAGTGTGGGCACTGGTCCCGCACTCGTAGGGTACAGGCATGGGTGTGCATTGACGGATGCACACCCGCATTCTGCTAAAGAGATGAGAAAGAGGAGTTTTTGATCATAATGCATAGCATGAAATTCATATGTATATGTTTAACTTGAGAGTTAATGTTCATGCTTGCATTTGATACGATTATACTTGCTGAGTCGTTGGACTCACTCTTGTTGTTGTTTGTCTTTTTAGGTACCAATGTGAGATCAGTGGGGACATGAATGGCTAGTTCGTATTCACGTTTCCTTCATTAAGAAATAAAGACAGTATGATAATCTTGTTGGCTTGATAGCTTAATTGGTTCGCTTTATATTTCGTAATAAAGACTTAGTACCGTTAATATTATCTTCCGCTCATTATTTAGAACTTGTGATATTCATGCTTGTCGGAATGTTATTACGTTAATAAACAAAGGAGGTCATGCCGAATTTATTTTAGGTAATTTATATTAGTTGTTGATATATTGTGGATAGTTAGTAGCATTTCGTGCCTATGTTAGGCTGGGTGTTACAATTGGTATCGTGAGCGGGTCGAGGTCCGTGGTAGTGAAAATATTAAATTTGACACACGTGCACAATAGATGGGGATGGGTTTGCATCGATCCGTATTCTTGCCGCTGATTGATTAATTGTGTGTTATGTGTGACCTATATTTATTTATGTTATAGAGATGGCAAGGGTAGAGGCCGTGGTGTGCGGCAGAAAGGCCGGACGAAGCCAGCCGTCCCCGCCAGCTGAATGTAATCTGCCGCCAGAGAGGCCATCCGGTTTTGCTTCATTCAAGGAAACCGCCTCCACCCCCGCACCTGTGAGCCGCTACTGCGGGTATCCTCGCGCCTTGCCGGGCAACTCGAATGCGTTGAGGTTGGATACTTGATGGACTAGGGACGCCAGCTGATGCTTAACAAGCTGGCGCCACATAGAGAGGCATCTCGAGGTGTTGGGACTAACCTCGAGCAGCAAAGCTCGGTTTGTGGCTTTTCATTGAAAGGGCAAAGGATCTCCTGTGGGAAGGAGTCCTCGCTAGACCCGCCGCCTTAGGGCCGCCGACTGGGAGGTGTTCTCGAGCGCTCAGAAGAGGTTCTATCCTCGACTCATTTGTGGAGAGGATGGAGGTTTCATTGAACAATTACAAGCATGGCAAGATGTCGTTGTCGTAGCACGAGGTGGGATTCTCCCAATCATTTCTCTTGTATCAAGCATGTATGGGGACTCAGTGTATGAAGTTTGTTCTTATTTCTTTGCTCTTTCTGCGACTTGAGTTTACTTCTGTTCATGACCTTCTCTTTGTCTTGAGCTTTCTTGTGTTATTAAGTCTCATGATCTAAAGTATACTTAGCAAATCAGAGATCTGTCCAGAAACTGATTTCAATGGATATGCATCTCATTTCTCTCGGCTGCAGTATGTGATTCTCCCTTGTCTTTATATGTTTTTGGCCCAAGGATCAGGTTCTTTATGGTAGTTTTTTTTGTTGTTCGTTCTGTCTTTAATCAGTTCTTTCAACCAAAATAGAAGCACTGCGATCGGTTGTATCTTCTGTTCATGAGTGTCGGCCGGTATGTGGTCACGATCTTTGATCTTCGGCGAACTCGAAATTCTTCTTGGGAAGATACTTTCAACTAATTCCGGTTCATTTAGCTAGAGCTCTTCGGCAGTACAGGAGGTTGTTCCTCAGCAGTTTTTCTTGTGTTGTTTTTCCCTCTTTTATTGTATCCTTTTGCAGCTCTATTCTCTACTGTTTTATGAACCTTTTAATCTTCTGTTTGGACAGAGGTGTGCTTCTCTGGTTTTCTGTCTGCAGAGAACAAAATACAAACCGAAAACCAGGTTGCTCGGCAACAGTTTGGGCATTCATTTCCTGTAGTTTTTCAGATTTTGGTCTTACTGCCACATTTCTGAGTTGTGTTTGGCTGCAGTACCTTGTGAGTTTATGTCATTTTCTTCAGGATTACCTGCTGCTTTCTTCTCTTTTTCCTTTATCTTCTTTTCCTCTTAAGAAGGACAGCAAGCACTTGATCTTCCCTCTGTGGTCTGCAGGTTTCCTATTTTCTTTTCAGCTTTACTTTTCTTTTGCTTTGTCTATTCGGCAGTCTGCAGTTCAGAAAATTTTTAGGTTTCTGATGGCTTAACTCTTTTGTTGTTCTCGTCATTTCTTTGCTCGTTTGAATCTTTTGTTAAATGCAGTTCTTTGTTTGTTGATCATCCTATTCGATTTTCAAATCTGCAGTCCTAGCAAATCTCTTCCCTGTAGCAGCTTTGGTCTTCCACAGTAGCGACCGGCAAGTTTGGTGCAATGTCACTTTTCTTTTTTCTTCTTGCTGATCTTTGACGATTTTGCATGCAGATCAAACGGCAATATTTTCAGCTGAAATCTTTACTGATTACTCTTTGATGTATGCTGAATTTTTTAGTATCGCATGCGTTCGGTTTTCAGTGAATTAATTTTCCGAATTCTCGGGGACGATTTTAAAGAGAACGACATTCACCCCCCTCTGTCGCCATTTCGATCCTTGATTTTCGGGGCGCGGAGTATATCTTTCTCCCTAGTTGCCTAGAATGATCACAGGAAGATTCTGATCGATGCTTCTGCAAGAGCCCGACATGTTATTTCACTTCCTACGAAGTTGTGGAGTAATTACAAGTTATGTAGTTAGATCGATATCTTACCAGGCAGTGGGAAACTTCCTGGTCTAAGGGTTTCGGAAGGAGATGTCCCCCGATGATGTGGTAGATGACCTTACTCTAATCCAATTTCGAGCGTGCTCATCCTAGATCGTGGCAAATGGCGGAGCGGTGTCCCGCAGGATGTCCTGTTCGTCCTCCGTCCTTCATTGCAGGATTTTACCCGCATACCCAGCTGTGCCAAGTCTTTGGGGGTGTGTGTTTTTTGCCTAGAGGGCCTTGTGCGCCGCACTTGCACTTCTAAAATCTTCGGTCGTCTCCATTGTCTTAAACTCTTCCCATTGTGGTTCTAGGAATGGGTACTTATGAAAGGGCGTTAGATACTTCTCCACGTACTGCTTGACAAGCACACTCTCGAAGTTCTTCCATGCTTTGCATGCCGCTAGCAAGGCATGTCGTTGCACGCAGTCATGGTGCTCTTCTGGGATCTCGAACAATTGAAAGTTCTCTATCAGCAGCTCATATTTCGAGTCTCAGTCACGGTCTTCCACGAATCGAATATGATCTCAATTCGTTCTCGTGCAACTATTCTGATTGTTCTTCGAAATGCTCATGCTGCTCGGCGAGGAAGGAGAGGGGTCCCAGATCCATCGACCTCTATGATGGTAAAGCGGACCTCAGGCTTTTTCGATAGTCCTCTTCCTTGGCGTTTTGATTTTGGAGTGGACGCATCCGGCGATGATGTTGAAGAATACGTGGATGACATGTTGGCCTATATGCTACCCAAATCATGTGGATTCATTAAGCCAATTAAACAATATATCATGCAAGAGTAAAGTATCAACATATATTCAAGTTTGTGATATGAATTATTAAAGTGACATGCTGCCATCAAAATTAGCCAAGCATAAATGACTAAAATCAGCATGTGTACATTGTTGCTATTTGCTCTCAGAAACCTAGATGTGCAAGAATGAATCTTGACCTTCTCTGCCATTACAGATTTTAATCTCAACAATATATGACAGTTGCAAATTTGATCTTGAGCCCTAGAATAAGCTCACTAAGCCCAAAACTTACCAATAGTATGTTTCAAATAAGCTGAACTAGAAAGATCACAGTATAATAAATCTGAAATTCAAATATATATATATATATATATATATATATATATATATATATATATATATATATATATATATATATATGAATGCTATTGATTATAACGAGTTCGGCCACTGCAAAGTAATCTGAATTAATTACTCAGCTAAAGACAGCAGCAAGAACATCTCCAGGATAGTAATAAGAGAACAACAGTGAGACTCAATTCAAGCTCAAGATCAAATTGCCATCACATTCATATATAGTCTCACTAGATTGTTTGTTTCATCACAGAGCAATTGGTCCCTTCCTTTGCACTTTCAGTTGCATAATATCACAGAGATACCAGGTAAAGCACAGGAGAATAGCCTCAGTACTCACAAGGCGATGGTATTCAAAACCACCATGAAGAAACCGAAGGTAGCCACCACGAGCTCGGGGATGGCGGCCAACGACGGGCTCGGGGATGGTGGCAGGCGACGGGGCCGGGAAAGGCGGCCGGTGACGGGCTCAAGGACGGAGGCGGCGACGGGCTCGATCGGGAGAGCGGCAGCGATGGGCTCTGGTTGGTATAGTGCTATAACTGTAGTGCACGCGCAAAACCCTAGCTTGAGGGTATATATAGGAAGGCTTATTACAGACGGTTCTAAACTAGAACCATCTGTGATATCGTTATTATTACAGATGGTTCTAATTTAGAACCGTCTATGATAATGATATCACTGACGGTTCTCAACTAGAACCGTCTGTGATAAGCCTTTTCCTTCCAACACACTCGAGTTATTACCTACACCAACCAGCAGGCAATGTAATAAGACCTCACAGAGTGTATGTCTTTACAACAACCAATGAACATAGAGATACATATGTATGACTCATTCTCAAAATTCACCTATATATCACACATTTTCACATATACATAAATACAAATTCACATATACGTCGCACACATTCATTGTTATATACATAAATGCAAATTCACAAATACATCACGCAGATTCATTGTTATATACATAAATGCAAATGCCCACATATATATCGCACATTCTCATTCCACTTGCTTATTTCCTTTAAAAATTAGCCCTTCATGATGATCAATTCTATGTAACTAGTTTCATCACGTTGTTCGTCGTCGAACCTTATGCCATTTCCAAAAGGAGGTAACTCGTCAAATTGACTGTATTCGTCCTCGTCCACTACGTTATCTACTCCAACAATTCTTCTTTTTCCATGAAGAACTACATGGCGCTTCTTATTTGCCAGATCGGTTACATAAAAAACTTGAACAATTTGGTTAGCAAGTATGAATGGTTCATCTTTGTATCCGACACGTTGGAGGTCCACGGTAGTGATACCGTACTTGTCAACCTTCATCTGTGGGAGATGCACCCAACGGCACTAAAATAAGGGGATCTTGAAAACCACGTAGTTGAGCTCCCAAATCTATTCTATGAACCCATAGTACGAGTTTCTCAACCCATCGGTACTGAGCGCATCTATGCGGACACCGTTGTTCTGGTTAGTGCTCTTTACATCCTGAGCCTGTGTATAGAATGTGTACCTATTAATGTCATATCCTTGCCATGTCACAACTGTAAATGTTGGTCCTTTTGCCAACCATGTCAGCATCTCACTTGACGAGCCCCTAGCGATTTGCTCCTTCAACCATTGGTTGAACCGACTGTTGTGTTGCCTCATGATCCAAACATTCCGCCGCTCTAGATTCTGTTTCCAAAGCACATCCTTGTGCTGGTCGACATAAGGTGCCACTTCAGTCATGTGCAGCAAGACCGTGAAATGGGTTTGAGCATACGCATCTATATCTGGAGTGATTGCTTTCCTTCTGATAGTTCTGATACCCTTGAGCCTCCCCTCATGACGAGATTGAGGCACACCTATCGGTTGAATCTCAGCCATATAATCGACACAAAACTCAATGACATCTTCGCTTGCATAACCTTCGACGTGTTGACTTGAGAATTCCCACGAACCTCTCAAATGGGTACATGCTACGTAGGAATACGAGCCTGCATATTTTTATCTCCCACACAACGTGAACAATGAGATGGACCATGATATCGAAAAACGGAGGAAAATACATCTCAAGATGACATAGAGTCATCACTACCTCGTTCTGTAGAGCATCTAGTCCTTCGGGATCGATAACCTTCTGAGCAATTGTGTTAAATAATAACGCAGCCTCATGATTGCCTCTCGGACTTTGATCGGCAAAATATTTCTAATTGCAATAGGGAGCATCTGTGTCATCATCACATGACAATCATGAGACTTCATGCCATTTAACTTCAAATCTTGCATCAAAACAAGTTTCTTCATGTTGCCGGAGTAACCAGACGGAACTTTGACTCTATGCAAGCACTGGCACAGTTTTATTTTCTTGGCCTTGGACAGAGTGTAACACGTAGGGGAAGGTACGTTTGTCCATTATCTATTTTTGTCGGTGCTAACTCAGGCCCGATGTCCATATCAGCCATGTCAAACCGTGCGTTGATGACGTCCTTTGTTTTATCACGAATGTTCAGTAAGAGACCAATCAAACTGTCACATAGATTCTTTTCTACGTGCATGATGTCGATGTAGTGTCGAACATCTAGGTACTCCCAATAAGATAAGTCCCAAAATATAAATCTCTTCTTCCAGGTGTTCTTCTCATGAGCCCTCAATTTACGTTCCTTTCCGAGGATAACATCTAAATCCTTAACCATATTATAAACCTCTTTTCCACTTAAATGCCTTGGAGCTAAACCGTCCTCCTTCTCTCTGTCAAATTGTTTCTTCATCTTACAGTATGGGTGAGCCCCCCGAAGGAACCGGCGGTGACGTATGTACACGGTTTTGCGTGAGTGTTTCAGCCACACACTCTCGGTACCATCTAAACAGTGATTACAACCTTTGCACCTTTTGTACTTTGGTGCAACAGGTTAGCAAGGGCAGGATAATCATTTATAGTGCAGAACAATAAGGAGCGCAAAGTGAAGTTCTCTCGTTTGTATACATCCCATACCTGTACCCCTTCGTTCCACAATACTTTTAGATCTTCCACCAACAGTGCTAGGTACACATCAATATCACTCCCAGGCTGCTTTGGCACTTGGATAAGCATCAACAGCAAAATATACTTTCGCTTCATACACAACCAAGGAGGAAGGTTATAGATGCAGAGAGTCACGGGCCAAGTTTTATGTCGACTTCTCATGCTACTGAAAGGATTCATTCAATCTGTACTCAGTCCAAACCTCATATTCTTTGGTTCTGCACCGAAGTCAGCAAAACTCCTATCGATGTTTCTCCACTAGGCAGAATCAGCAAGGTGTCTTAGCATTCCATCCTTCTTGCGCTCCTCCGAGTACCAATGCAGCAATTTTGCCTCTTTTGGATTTGCAAAAATCGTTTCAAATGGGGAATTATAAGAAAATACCATGCCAACTTAGCAGGAGGTCATTTCTTCATCTCTGTTGCATCGCCGTCATCTAATTGATTGTTACGTTTGTATCGGGAAGCGTTGCACATCGGACATGCATGCATGTTTGCATACTCTTTACGGTAGAGGATACAATCGTTCGGACATGCATGTATTCTTTCTACTTCCATTCTCAAAGGACAAAGAACCTTCTTGGCTTTATACGTGGTTTTAGACAACTCATTTCCCTCCAGAAGCATGTCCGCTAAACGACCTAGCAGCACCGTGAAACTCTTGTCGGACCAAATGTTGCTTGCCTTCAATTTCAACAGTTCATGCATGCCTGACAACCTCGTGTACTTTGACCTGCATCCCATAAATAAAGGTTTCTCTGAGTCCTCCATCAAGCCCCGGAATTTAACATACTATCTCTCATCATAGTTTTCTTCTACATCACAAAGCATCTGATCCAGATTGTCATCGTGCAACCTATCCGAATCCGAACAACAATCGACATCATCTAGTGACATATCATTCACTTCACCGGCGATGTCATCCGGCGGCATATCACTGACTTCGCCATGACTAATCCAACACGTATAACCCTTTTTGAAACCCCTCCGAATCAAGTGCGCTTCAATCTGCTCTTGGTTCTTAAACTTTTTTAAATTCTCACAGTCAGTGCATGGACAGTACATATATTTCACCCCTTATTCAACATATCCTCCTCGGCAGCTCTTATAAAAGCACACACGCCATTAATGTACTGTTCACTCACACGGTTCATGACATACATCCGACTTGGTCCTCGTTATGCATATATATAACAATTTAGTATTAAAAATTAATTAATTAATTATTAATACATATATACCATATGCATTGAGGCTTTGCTAGCTTAATTCATATTATAAACACAACAGCCATTTCCTCAGCGATCGATGAACCACTTATAAACAACAATTTTGACAAATTTGGCCTCCCACTCACCAACTTGGTCAAGTAGATGCAAACCATCTTCAATAACAATCACCAAAACTTAGATCTAAATTGTAATGCAAAGAAATATAAATTTCATTACTAACCATATCTAGGCAACCAAGAACGTATGAATCTTCAAAGCTCTCTTGCCTCCTCCCACCAAATTAACTGGCCTGAAAGCCATGCCTCCTCGTGATCACCTCCTCCAAGTGCAGCAACGGCTAGATCTGGATCGCAACGAAAACAGACGCGGTTCTCAGTGGCACAATAAATATATAGCCGGATTAGCACAGACGATTTTGTGATAAGCTGATTATCATAGACGATTTTTGTTAAAAACCATCTGTGATAATCAGCTTATCACAGATGGTTATTTTTAAAAGCCGTCTGTGATAATTACAGATTATCACGGTGATTTTTAATAAAAATTGTTTGTGATATTTCAATATCATAGAGGGTTCATCGGTAAGAACCGTCTGTGATACTTGTTTTTCCCGACACCAACAACACAGACGGTATTCAAATTAAAACCGTTTGTGATAGTGTACGTCACACACGGTTTTGTCAAACCGTCTGTGATTTGGCGTCTACTAATAGTATTTCTGTAGTAGTGTTTCATTTATGTATAATTTTGTTTGGAATTTTCAAATATATAAAATGAGCTTCAAAAATTATAAATTTTTTGTGGAGCATCTACCATGCATCATGCTCTAATTCATCTCTTCTGGCTGGCATTCGCATGCGTACTTGCTTCTACGCATGTAGTGCAACTGTTTTCTAGGGCTAGGGATGAATCTGTTATACGGCCGTGTGTACATTATGGCAAACTAGGGGGAGAAACACATTGTTTGTACCAAGATACGTACATTAATATACGTATGTTACGGTTAAATGCAGAAATTCATGACAAGACGGGGTTGTAGCAGGACAAACCGGTGGCTACCGACTGGATGGGCATCCTGAGTTTTTTTCCCGTTTTGACGCTTTTTGCACATGTGTTTGAAAAATAGCAATTGTCACGTAAAAATGGTAGAAATGACGTCTTCACCGCACGGCGACTATGCGGCATTAACCCTGGCATGACACATGGTGAAACCGCATAGCCACTGTGTGGCACAGGCGAGGCCGCATAGCCACCATACGGCAAGTGCACTGTAGCATACTATAGCAAGTTTTTCAGGAATTTTCATTTATGTATAATTTTGTTTGGAATTTTAAATATATCAAATGAGGGTTAAAAATTATAATTTTTTATGGAGCATTATGATACAATGCACTTACTTGTATTGTTTTTTCATAATTTTATCCATTCTAAAATTTTCTCGACAATTTATTTTATTATACTATTTATAGGAATTTTCAACAAAAATTTATAATGGACAAAATTATGGACATATAATAAAGACAAGCGCACTGTACTGGAAGGCTCCACAAAAAATCATAATTTTTTGAGGTCATTTGCTATATTTAAAAATTTTAATAAAAATTGTACATAAATGAAAATTCCTGAAAAACTTGCTACAGTGCACTACAGTGCCCCTACTACACGATGGCAGTGAGGTTTTGTCACATAGTGCATTACAGTGCACCTACTACACGATGGCAGTGTGGTTTTGCCACGTATTTCATCGGGGTTGATGCCACACGGTGGCGATGCGGTTGATGTGCCATTTTCACATGGCGACTACTATTCTTGCAAATACGAGTGAAAAAAGCGCGAAAACGGCCAAAAATAGAGGCATCCCCACCCACTGCTGGATGTATCCGCTCCTACATTATGGGCACCCACTCTACGATATCTTTACTACTTAGAAACATCCTACTGGTGATGATGGTGATGGTATGTCACCACTCTCAATCATCTTTTCCACCTCTAAAAAATCTCTAACAAGAACAAACAAATCAATATACCAACAAACAAATTTCACCCCCTTAAAAATTCTCTAACTAAAAAAAAGACAATCTTTACCAAGCACGTGGCAGAGCCAAGGGTGTAGAGGCATGATGTGACCAAGCATGTAGGTGGATCCAAGGCTGGCAGGCCAATTTTGAGGATGCTGACTTGACATGTCGGTGGTAGTATGATATTTTTTATCCATAGCAAAGCACAGGTATTCAGCTAGTATCACATATGGTTATTATCAAACACATTTTTTGAAAAGTTTTATTTGACACAAATATTTATATATGTATAGATATGTTTTTTGATGCCTGCTTGACGTGCACAGATTATCAACAGCGGTCGGAAAATTTGAACGCTCTAGAAGCGAAACGAAACACAAAGAACGGATTAGATACATGCCATCATACAACGTGCTTGCATCCTGTAACACCCCGGTCATTCACGAGCCTAGAATGTCACCGCCAAATCCATTCCTTCCTAATTTAAATCATATTCACAATTGCTAACATCATTACCGTGATCAAGCGTTCGCACAATATTACAATTACACATAAACAAGATAATATTGAATAAGACAAATTTTGAACATTCAATTGAAGCAATAACCATAATGAAAGTAATCCAATTAATAACACTAAGCCATGGTACTTTATTTAATTGAAACCAAACTAATAGGTCGACATTCTAAAGAAACTTATTAACCAAGAGCAAGAGTTTGCATAAACCAAGGTAGTAAAGATGAATGTTGATTGTCTAATGTGATTAATAAGAACTATGTTGTTTTTAGGAGAACGTTGAAGACGTCATGCATAGGAAGGGAGTAGCACAAAAATAAGTTCTCGATGACTCATCAAGCACATAATAAAATAGTAAATAGTATGAAAACATGGTACTAAATATTCATGTCAATTTACAACTATCTTAACTACATACATCTTTGCTATTAATATCATACATATATCCATCATCTCTTTTATCCTTTCATGAATACAATTCACATGTCTCAACTTCTTTTTTACTTATACGATGTAGCGAAGTGGTACACCCATCGATATCCACTCAAGCTTGCCCTTTTTCATATGGAGACCTTAAGCCTGACCTTTTTTAAACGGGGATCTCATCTCCACTCCTATGGAGTGCCTACCAAAGTAGGTCTTTCTCTATCCACCTTTGTACAATATCGCCTACACAAACTAGGCCTAGAGGGTCACACAGGTCACCTCTTTTCATCATGAATACTCATTATACAAATGTAATGATTCTTTTATTCATTAATCATTTATCAATATTAACCATTTATCATCATCACCATTTAATCCATAATCATATGAGCATTATAGAAAGCAAGTGTAAACATGTAAAATAGCAAGAGCAAACAACCTGTGTTATAATTCTACAATGCACTTGTCTTTTCTAACCACGAGAGACGGATTGAGGCGAAGATGACACCAACCCCAAAATACTCCTCCTATATAAAATATCTAGTCTTAACAACATGCCACAATAGTACAAAAACATCAAATCAACAACATCGCTCCTACACACCTTTCAGTCCCGCAATTTTCCCTTTACTGGACAATCTCCCCGACTGTCCTGATAGTAAAAATAACATTACTCTTGACTCCCAAGATCTAACATGGGAAACCATATAAGTTATGAAATCTACATAAGATTTTCTACATTTTCTTGGTCACAAACTCTGATCAATCCATTTAACCCCCCGTTTTTAAAAATACAAATTCTGTTATCATACTAGATAGCATAATTACAAATTTTATATCTATTAATATACTTTCCAAATATAGTAAAACATTGTAACACCCCAGCCAAACAATGACCTGGAATGCTACTAAACTAACAGTAAAATAATAATAACCTCCTTTGTTTAATTGTCGAAACCAGAGATTCACAACAAGCAATATTAATAAGAAATGACTATCATCAAGCAATATGATCAAAACTAGGCAAAATTGACTAAAGGTTACTAGAACTTCCATAGTTATAATATTTAGATAAAGAACATGAGCATCATAACAAAAATTCTAATCCTTTATTACAATTTAAATCCAGCAAGCCATAATCAAACAGTACATAGGTAGCTCATGCATCTTATATTTAAATTTCTTCCTTTCTTCTCATTATGAGTAGATCGTGCAAAGTGTGACAAGACTAAACTTTCTTTTTTCCCATGCACGCCGATCTCTTAAAGGTATCTAAAAAAACAACAAACAACAAGAGTGAGTCCAACGACTCAGCAAATATAATACATGGAACCAAGAACATACATGAACATCACTTCATAAATCCGTTCAACAACAACTCATTTAAATCATGCTATGCAATATGATCAATAATATATTTATCTCTTTCTCTTTGTGCATTTTACCGATAATGCAAAGTGTGCATCCGTCGATGCACACCCATGCTTGTACCATCTGGTACAAGGACCAATTTCCCATACTCCACAAGTATGGGAACCTCAGCAAATGCTTGGTCATCACGTGACCAAGTCTTCAATAAATCAACATGATGCATATGGGTGAATGTCTCAATTAAATAAAAACTTGCATCCACAATATCTATGCACCATAAATACTCATGAACACCATAATTTGCAATCAACCACAAACATCACAATACAACTTTACCACAACCATGAACACAAATACTCACAATATAGATCAAACATTGACATTCCACTATATCAATTTAAAACATCATTATACCTGCCTTTACCGAAGGAGCGAAGGGATCAAGCACGATCAGGAGCGAAGCCACCAATTCACAAGGCACCACTCAACACAAAACCATAATACAATATTCACAACTGAGAAGTAAACGCCTCTATGCCCAAAACCCGCAACTCCCTCTCCGCTTAACGGTTCTACACTCATCATCAGTGGCGCGCTGCTAATTTTTTGTATCTTTAACAATATTAAGCCATTCACAGCAAATGATATATTTCTGGATTCCTCACTTAAATACCTTCACTTTTCATGTAGATCACATATTTTTGTTTTGATCCTAGCAAGGTGTAACTTAATGTGCAAAACAGAAGACGTTATCTGTTCTGGCAATCTGGGCAGTCAGATTCTAACGCGTCCTAACCATAGTGTAAGGCTTTCAAAATTATGATTTTTATATAGTATTTAGACTACTAAGTTCCCTACATTTTTCTCATTTGCGACGAAAAACATAAAAATCATCTAGTACCCCTAAATCACACTTGAACATCAATACGCCCCAATCTGCACCCTTGACAGACAGCGATGTTCTCGACTCTTTTGTGCCCAAATTTACAGAAAATAGATCTCGTCATCCTCTACAATTTACCTTCAGGCAGACACAGTAATATCCGAACACCGTTCTGTGAAAGTTTTAAATCAATCGTGGAATCACGGTTTTCGATGAATCGCGGAAGGAAAAATATAAATTGTAGAACATTGTAAAATAAATTAAATAAATTAAAATAATTAATTTGAATATTTTGGGCTGTCCGAAGGGGTGGGCCAGCCGCTTTGGGCGGTCGGCCCAAATGGGGCGATACCCCTCCCAAACCCTAGCACCTCTCTTTATAAACCCCCTCCCTTGGCCCCGCCCCTCTTTCCACCCCAAACCAGCCACCACAACCCCCTTGGGCGCCCCCCTTCTCCCCCCTTGCTGCTGCCATGGTGCCAAGGAAGAAAAGAAAGGGAAGAGAGGAAGGAGAAGGAGAAGGAGAAGGAGGAGAAGGAGAAGAAGGAGAAGAAGAAGAGGAGGAAAAATTGGGGAAATTCTTCATCTAGGTAATTTTTTCCCATCCCAAATTCTCTGTTTTATGGATTAATTAGGGTTCTTGGCACGGAATTTGATGGTAGATAATAGATCAATTGCCCGACTAGAGTTTAGTCGCGGGCTGATTTTAGATCTATTCGCGCAGCGCGGCTTATCTCGCGGTTTTGATCTAGAAAACGAATTTTCCTACGGGTCTTCCCAAAAGTAAAGTTGTAGAGGACATCCAGATGTATCTCCTGTATTTTTTCAAATTTTTCTACCATGGGATCTGGGAGATACGGAGACGGTAAAATCGCTGTCCGTCAGGCGGACAGATTGGTACAGTCCAGCGGTAATCCGGAGATTTAAAATAGTAAACGCATTTTCCTGCAGGTCTTCCCAAAAGGAAAATTGTATATGAATTCCATATGTATCTCATGTATTTCTTCCAAATTGTTCTACCATGGTATCTGGGAGATACGGAGTCGGAAATACCGCTGTCCGGCAGGCAGACAGATTGGTACAGTCCAACGGTAATCCGGATTTTAAAAATAGTAAACGAATTTTCTGGCCTTGGCCATGGTTAGAAAAGTTGTAGATAATTTAGAACTTTAGCTGTTGTATAAATTTAGGAACTGTTAGGCCTCTATGCTGTTGTGGGCACGCGTTTGAACGTGGCTGCCCAATCTGCCAGAGCAGAGTTCTTCCTCTGTTTTGGGCATTAATATACTCCTAGCTGTGATTAAAATAAAAATAGGTGTTCTTCATAAAAATTGTAGGTTTTTAAGTCATGAATCCAGAGCGGTATCATTTGCTATTTTTTGATTTATATTTGTAAAGATACGAAATTGTGAAGCAGTGCTGCAGAGGGTATTATGTTGGTTTGTTGGGTGGAGTAGAGATTGTGCGGGTTCGGGTTTCTAGCGATGTTTTTATATTTTTGTCGTGCTTGTATGCTGTGGTGGTGTGTTGAGAGTTGTCTTATGGACAGGTGGTTTTGTCCCTGGGCGCTCTTGACTTTGTTGATCTTCGCTTCGTCGGTTTGAGGCAAGTGAATGTAGCGGTGGTTGCTACCGTTTAACTTGCTATTCCTTCTACTTGCAATTTACATTATTACTGTAATTTGGTACATTATGCCATGATTGCATGATATTTTAATTGTGGAGTTGGTACCAAGTATTGATCAATTGTTATGTTGATAATTTTGCGAGTAGACAAGTGGAATTCTTGCTTAATGTTAAATTGTGGAACATGAGATTAATTTATGGTGGATGTGGATATGTTGAGAGCATGATAATGCTCCTTGTGGATGAATTAATATGATTCATGAATTATCATATTATTCATGTCATATCATGTCATTTGCAAGAAAAGAGACTTGATCCGTGCAAAAGGTGCACTTCTCAAGGTTACCAAACAAACGTGCATATCTCAAAGCATTAAAAATAGCACGTAAGTGATTCAAATGTTCATCCATAGACGTGCTATAAATCAAGATATCATCAAAGTAAACGACCACAAATTTGCCGATGAAAGTACGTAAAACCTCGTTCATTAATCTCATGAAAGTGCTAGGTACATTAGTTAAACCAAAAGGCATGACTAACCACTCCTACAAACCGAACTTAGTTTTAAAAGCAGTTTTCCATTCATCACAAAGTTTCATTTGTATTTGGTGGTAGCCACTACGCAAGTCAATCTTTGTGAAAATTATAGCACCACACAACTCATCAAGCATGTCGTCTAGCCTGGGAATAGGATGACAATATCTTATAGTAATATTGTTAATGGCTCTACAATCTACACATACGCCAAGAACCATCTTTTTTGGGAAATAAAAGAACAGGAACAGCACAAGGACTAAGGCTCTCACGTACGTACCCACGGTCCAAATGGTCTTGGACTTGTCGCTGAATCTCCTTAGTCTCTTCGGGATTGGTCCTGTACGCCGCACGGTTTGGCAAACTCGCTCTAGGGATCAAATCAATCTGGTACTCAATCCCTCGAATGGGTGGAAGTCCGGAGGTATCTCATCGGGAAAACATCTCTAAACTCCCGCAAAGGTTAGTGACGGGAGCGAGGCAAAGTGCAAGGCATATTATCAAGAGAAAATAAAGCATCTTTACACACAAAAGCATAGCATGTATCATTAACATCATCAATTGCAGCAAGGTCTGATTTTGTGGCAAGCATAACAGAATTTTTCAAATGGATTACTTGTTGTTTTTCATATTTATCATGTTCCTTTGAATCATTAGCAGCAGCAACTCTCATCCTATCGGCCTCTATAATCTCAGCTGGGGTCAAAGGCAGAAAAGTAACTTTCTTTCCTTATGCATAAAAGTGTATTTGTTACTACTACCATGGTGTAAAGCATCATTATCAAATTCCCAAGGTCGACCCAATAAAGAGAGCATGCTTGCATGGGAACCACATCACAATCAACATGATTAGCATAACCACCAATGGAAAAATGGACTCGGCATGTTTGCGTTACCTTAGCTTTTCGAGTCATTTAACCACGAATATGGTATGGATATGGATGCGATCGTGTGGTCAAGCCAAGCTTCTTGACCAAATCGAGAACTCACCAAGTTGTTGCAACTTCCTCCATCAATGATGACACGTGCACGGTTCTTGATTGCAAAGAAAGTCGAAACAAATTATGACGTTGAAGTTTATCGGGTTGTACCTGCGTCTTGAGGACTCGCTGCACAATGATGCTCAGTGGCGTCGTGTGGGCGCCCACCAAGGGCGAGTCGTCATCACCACCGCCATTGTCGTCCGAGGTAGCAGCAACATCATCATCCTCCTCGATATCCGGTGTCTTGATGTAGCCTCCATCTTACGTGGCGATGTATGCCCGTTGGCTAGGGCAATTCTTCCGCAGATGACCAAGTCCATGGTAGTGGTGGCGAATGCGGAGGCGTCCCGTTGAAGCCACGGAAGAAGAACTCTTGGCTGGACCACGCAAAGAATTTTTGTAGAATCGCAAGGCGTGTCGTGGAAGGTGGCTTCGGTGGCTGCTGCCATCTTGTTCACGGTGGTGGAGGAGGCGGCTTCGAAGAAGACTTGGGCGGTCCGTCGATGTAGTCGTTCGCGGCGTGTAGAAGGGTCGTCCGGTGCGTGCCTTAGTTGATTACGTGCGTCCTGTAATTTTTTTACGCAAGCATAGCAAGGTGGAACAAGCGGTTGTGATGGTAAATTCTTTATAATCAACAATGTCACGAATTTCACGCCAGTAACCCCCGTAGAAACGACAAATCGTAACCTCCGTGTCCTCAACAACCCCACAACGCACCATACCCTTTTGAAGCTCGGCATAATAGTCTTGAACAAAACTATCACCTTGTTCTAAGCGCTGCAATTTTCTCAATTCAAGTTTATATGAGGAAGGAACAAAACAATTACGCATAGCTTCTTTTAACCGCTCCTATGTATCGGGTTGTAGCGCATGGTACTTAGTTCATTCCCCGGATAATAGCAAAGTCTTTAAACTCACTAGTAGCTTGTCTAACTCTATGTTGCGCAGAACTAAGTGAGAGTTAAACTTACGCTCTCTAGTCATCTCCCAATCAAGATATATTTCAGCATCATAAAGACCGAGAAAAAGATGGAATGGTAAACTTGACTTTAGCAAAAGGGTCGTCGTTACCATGGCGGTTCGGTTATTACCTCCCATACCATATCGGTTTTCTTTGAAGACGCCGACGTAGTCGTGCATCTTGTGTCGCCCGCCGATCAATGTTGTCATCTGCATCATATACTGTGTCATCATCATGATGATGGCCGTCATTGACAGTGGCGTGCGTGCTCCAATGTGTCCATCCGACTAGTGAGGTCGACCATCCGCGCTCCACCCGCTCAATGCCGTTTGTGGTGTTCAATTGGGCAATGGCGGCGACGATGGTGTCCATTCTCACGCCGAGATCGGTGAGTGAAGCATTTTGTTTGTCGAGTGCGACTTGTGGTAGGCGCGACTAACACACTCGTTGAAATCGCCGGGTGTCCGTCCCTTTCGTCTCCTGCCATGGTTAGTGGAAACACACGGAAAACAAAAGGATTATCCCTATCAACTACAAAGGAAGGGCAGTGGGAACCCGCAAAGGAAGTGGCTTACCAAGCTCTTACAAGTGTTCTTACCAAAGCAAGGCAAAGGATACACGGAGAGTGTGATCCGGCGATTGCAAGGGTCAAAAGCGTGCTATCCAGTAGGTATATAGAGCTTGGAAGGCCAAATATATTAGTGGAACACAAAGCAAAACAGATAGTAATCTTGAATAAATGTCCAAAGTCTGGTCCTAGTTCTTTGGTCTAAATGTGTCCTATAACAGGTATGATATGAAGAATAAGGAGTCAAGAACATAATAGTAAAGCAAAGATAGTAACAAAGATGGCCAGGCACTGAGAAACTTAATTCAGCACAAGCACAAAACAAATGAAGCTCTGTCACCTAAAACTATGCTCTGTCACGGTTTTTGCCACGGATAGCACTTCATGACACTATCCTAGGTGCCAAAATTTTCTTTTTTATTTTTTTGTATTTTTTCACAAAGCGAGCACGAAATAGGAACCACATAAAGTTTCACCTCAATCGATGTAAGGTGTGGCCTACAGAAATGATGAATGTGCTAAAATTCGGTGATGAAATTTGAGCTCAGTACTGAACTTTCAGGCGAATTTGGGCAAAATAAATTCGCCGAACCCAATAAAGTGGGGAGTTTAGGATGCAAAATTTAATTTCACCCAACTTGAAAAAAAAATCGCCTAATTTCGAGTCCGTATGAGAAAGTTATGGCCGTTTCAAGAAGGGCCTCCGAGTTATGGTTGTTGTGGAGGCCAAAACGAAAATCGGGTGGAGGAAATTGGTGGAAATTGAGGGCGGAAGCTCGGGGAAAAGTGGGGATGGTGCTAGGAGATCACGAGACGCGATGGATAACTCAAACAGAGGGTGGGATATGGGTGGAAAACAAAAATGACGGCTAGGGTTTGTATGAGAGGTAGCGGAAGCAAGACAACCCGAAACAAAACACGATCTAAACCGGCAAACCAAAAGGCATGACTAACCACTCCTACAAACCGAACTTAGTTTTAAAAGCAGTTTTCCATTCATCACAAAGTTTCATTTGTATTTGGTGGTAGCCACTACGCAAGTCAATCTTTGTGAAAATTATAGCACCACACAACTCATCAAGCATGTCGTCTAGCCTGGGAATAGGATGACAATATCTTATAGTAATATTGTTAATGGCTCTACAATCTACACATACGCCAAGAAGCATCTTTTTGGGAAATAAAAGAACAGAACAGACAAGGACTAAGGCTCTCACGTGCGTACCCACGGTCCAAATGGTCTTGGACTTGTCGTGAATCTCCTTAGTCTCTTCGGGATTGGTCCTCAGACGCCGCACGGTTTGGCAAACTCGCTCTAGGGATCAAATCAATCTGGTACTCAATCCCTCGAATGGGTGGAAGTCCTGGAGGTATCTCATCAGGGAAAACATCTCTAAACTCCTGCAAAAGGTTAGTGACAGGAGCAGGCAAAGTGCAAGGCATATTATCAAGAGAAAATAAAGCATCTTTACACACAAAAGCATAGCATGTATCATTAACATCATCAATTACAGCAAGGTCTGATTTTGTGGCAAGCATAACAGAATTTTTCAAATGGATTACTTGTTGTTTTTCATATTTATCATGTTCCTTTGAATCATTAGCAGCAGCAACTCTCATCCTATCGGCCTCTATAATCTCAGCTAGGGTCAAAGGCAGAAAAGTAACTTTCTTTCCCTTATGCATAAAAGTGTATTTGTTACTACTACCATGGTGTAAAGCATCATTATCAAATTCCCAAGGTCGACCCAATAAAAGAGAGCATGCTTGCATGGGAACCACATCACAATCAACATGATTAGCATAACCACCAATGGAAAAATGGACTCGGCATGTTTGCGTTACCTTAGCTTTTCCAGAGTCATTTAACCACTGAATATGGTATGGATATGGATGCGATCGTGTGGTCAAGCCAAGCTTCTTGACCAAATCAGAACTCACCAAGTTGTTGCAACTTCCTCCATCAATGATGACACGTGCACGCCGGTTCTTGATTGCAAAGAAAGTCTGAAACAAATTATGACGTTGAAGTTTATCGGGTTGTACCGCGTCGAGGACTCGCACACAATGATGCTCAGTAGCGTCGTTGTGGACGCCCACCAAGGACGAGGTCGTCATCACCACCGCCATTGTCGTCCGAGGTAGCAGCAACATCATCATCCTCCTCGATATCCGAAGTGCTGATGTAGCCTCCATCTTCTGTGGCGATGTATGCCCGTTGGCTAGGGCAATTCTTCTGCAGATGACCAAGTCCATGGTAGTGGTGGCACTGAATGCCGGAGGAGCGTCCCGTTGAAGCCACGGAAGAAGAACTCTTGGCTGGACCACAAAAGAATTTTTGTAGAATCGCAAGGCGTGTCGTGGAAGGTGGCTTCGGTGGCGCTGCCATCTTGTTCACGGTGGTGGAGGAGAGCGAAACTCAAGAAGACTTGGGCAGTCCGTCGATGTAGTCGTCATCGCGGCGTGTAGAAGGGTCGTCCGGTGCGTGCCTTAGTTGATTCTGTGCGTCCCTGTAATTTTTTTTCTGCAAGCATAGCAAGGTGGAACAACTGGTTGACAGTAGTAAATTCTTTATAATCAACAATGTCCTGAATTTCACGCCGTAACCCCCCCGTAGAAACGACAAATCGTAACCCCACAACGCACCATACCCTTTTGAAGCTCAGCATAATAGTCTTGAACAAAACTATCACCTTGTTCTAAGCGCTGCAATTTTTCTCAATTCAAGTTTATATGAGGAAGGAACAAAACAATTACGCATAGCTTCTTTTAACCGCTCCTATGTATCAGGTTGTAAGCGCATGGTACTTAGTTCATTCCCCCAGATAATAGCAAAGTCTTTAAACTCACTAGTAGCTTGTCTAACTCTATGTTGCGCAGGAACTAAGTGAGAGTTAAACTTCTGCTCTACCGTCATCTCCCAATCAAGATATATTTCAGCATCATAAAGACCAGAAAAAGATGGAATGGTAAACTTGACTTTAGCAAAAGGGTCGTCGTTACCATGACGGTTCTGGTTATTACCTCCCATACCATATCGGTTTTGCTGAAGACGCCGACGTAGTCGTGCATCTTGTGTCGCCCGCCGATCAATGTTGTCATCTGCATCATATACTGTGTCATCATCATGATGATGGCCGTCATTGACAGGTGGCAGGCGTGCCTCCAATGTGTCCATCCGACTAGTGAGGTCAGCCATCCGCCGCTCCACCCGCTCAATGCCGTTTGTGGTGTTCAATTGGGCAATGGCGGCGACGATGGTGTCCATTCTCACGCCGAGATCAGTGAGTGAAGCATTTTGTTTGTCGAGTGCAGCTTGTAGCTGGGCGCGACTAACACACTCGTTGAAATCGCCCGGTGTCCCGTCCCTTTCGTCTCCTGCCATGGTTAGTGGAAACACACGGAAAACAAAAGGATTATCCCTATCAACTACAAAGGAAGGGCAGTGGGAACCCGCAAAGGAAGTGGCTTACCAAGCTCTTACAAGTGTTCTTACCAAAGCAAGGCAAAGGATACCTGGAGAGTGTGATCCGGCGATTGCAAGGGTCAAAAACTGTGCTATCCAGAAGTAGGTATATAGAGCTTGGAAGGCCAAATATATTAGTGGAACACAAAGCAAGAACAGATAGTAATGCTGAATAAATGTCCAAAGTACTGGTCCTAGTTGCTGGTCTAAATGTGTCCTATAACAGGTATGATATGAAGAATAAGGAGTCAAGAACATAATAGTAAAGCAAAGATAGTAACAAAGATGGCCAGGCACTGAGAAACTTAATTCAGCACAAGCACAAAACAAATGAAGCTCTGTCACCTAAAACTATGCTCTGTCACGGTTTTTTTTTTGCCACGGATAGCACTCGCAGCACTATCCTAGGTGCCAAAATTTTCTTTTTTTTATTTTTTTTGTATTTTTTTCACAAAGCAGAGCACAGAAATAGGAACCACATAAAGTTTCACCTCAATCTGATGTAAGGTGTGGCCTACAGGAAATGATGAATGTGCTAAAAATTCGGTGATGAAATTTCAGAGCTCGAGTACTGAACTTTCCAGGCCGAATTTGGGCAAAATAAATTCGCCGAACCCAATAAAGTGGGGAGTTTAGGATGCAAAATTTAATTTCACCCAACTTGAAAAAAAATCGCCTAATTTCGAGTCCGTATGAGAAAGTTATGGCCGTTTCAAGAAGGGCCTCCGAGTTATGGTTGTTGTGGAGGCCAAAACGAAAATCGGGTGGAGGAAATTGGTGGAAATTGAGGGCGGAAGCTCGGGGAAAAGTGGGGATGGTGCTAGGAGATCACGAGACGCGATGGATAACTCAAACAGAGGGTGGGATATGGGTGGGAAAACAAAAAATGACGGCTAGGGTTTGTATGAGAGGTAGCGGAAGCAAGACAACCCGAAACAAAACACGATCTAAACCAGCAACACAACTCGACTAAGGACACAACTCAACACTACGGACTCTGAAATCAAATTGTGCAAAAGGCTAAACGAGATCTAGGACAGGAAATAACCTATGACTACAATTGTTTTTGTAGGGCTTTTTCTTGGACTCTAGGATGAAACCGAAAACAACAAGGTGGGGTAAACTCGAACCTGAAGGAACACCTGAAGCTCTAATTACCACTTGATAGGAATGGGGTCCCGATCTTCCAACAGGTTCTGGATATGTTCGATTTGGAGGAGGCGCGACACAAATCGATCCGGCTTCCGAACAACACGTTTCAAACCCCGCAGTCGCAGCACCACGTCTCCTCAGGTTATCAACCATGCGCAGCCTGGTTGACCTCGACAAGAAGGCTAATCCTCGCCTGCGAATCGAATAACACAAGCAAGAACAAGAAAGAACACAACTGAATTGCAGATGTATTGGTTTAGCACTCGAAAAGTTGGGGTCTCACAAACCGATGAATGGCGAAACTGTTCAAAGACAGATTAATCTAAGCAAAACCCGAACCCTAATGGTGGGGGTGGCGACTGGATATAGAGGAGCGAGGGGCGTGCAAAATCCCTGGATGCGCCCTAATGGGCTCCAACACGATACAAAGCCGAACGGCCTAAAAGGCGGTGGCGCAACACCCCGACAGATTCTGAACACCCAATTGTTTTGACAATTCCCGTTGACTCAGAAGGAATTTTGGTATGGAACTAGAGCCATTGGAAAGGTCGTCTTCTCAGCTTTCCATCCATATGTAGAACGTCCAAAACGGAGTACGGATGCGATCTGGGCGTCCGTTTAAATGCGGTCTGGTCCTGGACTCCGAATTGGATTCGAAGTCGGCTTGAGTTGGGCATCCAACATGATTCGACCGCCCTTGCTGGACTTGTGCGCCTCGTAGCCCTTCTCCAAGTACTTCCTGATCCTCTCCATGGCTCCTAATCATAATTAAATCATTAGGTAGCAATCGATTCTCAAATAAACAAAAAGAAGTACTTAGGAACGAGCTCACCTGTAAATTCAATTGTCGGGCGCGAGCTCTAGTGATTGGTCCTTCAATATCAAGTGAAGGAGTGTTGTGTGTATCCGAAGAAGTGATGTCCTCATCACATGGTCTTGGAATAAATCAAAATATCATCAATAAACACGACCACGAAGTCATCAAGGTACATATACAACATATTGTTCATCGTCTCCACAAAAATGCAGGGGCATCCGTTAATCCAAAAGACATAATATTATACTCATAATACCCACACCTGGTGGAGAAAGTCATTTTTCAATATACTGCTCCTGCACACGAATCTGATTGCACGTAAACGCATATCAATCTTAGAGAAACCTTGGCTCCCTTTAATTGATCAAATAAATCATCAATACAGGGAAATGGATATTTATTCATGATAGTCACCTGATTGAGAGTGTGATAATCAACACATATGTGTCAACTCCCATCCTTCTTCTCTGTTAATAGGACATGAGCTCTCCATTGTGACACATTATGTCAGATCATCTCTTTTAGACAGCAAATCATCTAATTGCTTCTTTAATTCATCTTAGAAGGGTCGAGCCAAACTGTAAGGAGATAAGGAAATAGGCCAAGTACTAGGAACAATATCAATTCAGAATTTCACATTTCGCTGTGGAAGCATTCCCAAAAGCTCTGCAGGGAACACATCTAGATAGTCACACACCAATAGGATGTCCTCAAGGTACAACGGTGTACTTGGTTTCATGGCAAGAGACCAAAGCAACACCATCCTCGATGCCCGTTAGCAAGGAAACATACTGTCCACACAAAGATAGAATTCGGCGGAGCACTCCCCTGGTGTCAAAGAAGAAGAATGCAGCCATGGCTGAAAGGACATGGACGACGATGTTGGATGCTGGCTTCCCTAGAACCTCTTGGAATGGGTCACTGAGAAGACCCATCCCCTCCACCGAAGATCCTCTTCAGGCCGCCACCAGAAACAATAGAACCGCCAGTAGCTTGCCACTCCTTGGTGAGCTCCCTCTCAAACTCCAAACCCTTAGCCTAATTGACCATAGAGTTGAAGTCATGTGGATCTGTCACTCCCAAGACATGCTGGTACTCCTGGTTAAGCGCCCTACATAACCTCTTGGCCTTCTCACGGCCATTACTAGCCACGACTGGCATGAAGTGGACCAGGTTATTGAACCCACGTCGTACTCTACAATAGTCATCTTCCCCTGTATGAAGGTCGACAGAGCATGCCCCATCCTCTCAAGGAAGGACTCCAGGTAAAACTTTGCCTTGAATAGCTTAATAAAATCCACCCAAGTGATTGGTCCTTGGGTAGGGGTCCTATTAAAAGAACCTCTTCGCACTAGATGTCCACTTGACTCTTCAACTAAAAGGCCACAAAGCAACTCATCAACTGTGTAGTCATCTCTAGGGCTCCAAACTATCTCCCCATGCAACATAGTCAGTCTACAGCTTGGACCGGTGTCCTCGCTCCATCGAAGGTGCCCAAACAGAGGGCCATCCACTCGCAAAGGCCCATCCTAACCTCCAGTGGGGCTAGTGCAGGAACAAGGAATAGCAACAGGTGCATTAATAGTAAAAGGAGCTACCTGCACTCGTTGATTGAAGCTCACAAACCTCCCTCTGAAGTTCCTGTAGGAAGGCGGACAACCCTACCTACGCTCCAACATTTGGTTGAACTGTCAAAGCGACCTCCTCACCTGCCTCACGAATGTTCCCCTCAGCTAGAAGGGCAAACATGGGTAAGCAATAGATTTCTCAATTAGTTTTAATCAATTATCCTAGGAGCTCATTGCTAGTTCCACAGTATGTTCTGGTTGCATTGTTACTATTGATGATGAGGAGCTCATTGCCAACTTGATGGTTATTCAGCTAGCACCTTTTGATGTTATTCTTGGAATGGACTAGTTGTTTAGATATCGGACCAGATTTGTCCCTTCTGGAAGACGATCACCTTGCAAGCTCCATTCAAAGAAGAGATGGTCTTTCAGGGGAGTGCACCACTAGATTCTCTCTTTGTGTTGGTCTTGAGGAATGGCAAACACCTCCTTGAGCAAGATCAAGCTCATCAACATCCTAAGGTGTGGGGGCCACTTGTCATATGACGATACGTATGCAGGGTAGCTGACAACTAATCATGTGGGGTTAAAGATCAAAGAGCTACTGTTATGCCTAGAAAAGACAATGTTACCCCTTGTTTGTAATTAAAGTCTACCTCTCTCCATGAGGGGTATTTTGGTCATTTGTACAGCCCAAGAGCCTTTGAATACCCCCTGTATCCCTCCCTTGTAACTCGACCTCTAAAGGAATGCAAAGAACCATCTAAACCGGTGTGCCTCCAGAAGGTCCCCTCACGCAAGGAACCCTGTAGGTCATCGACAGGACTAGGACAGTCATCTCGGACCCCCGACCCCCGAACCTATATAAACCTTTGTGTCATCTTCACTCTCGTGAATGCCAACCCGTAGCATGGCCGCCATCTACTACCTCACTTGTATTTTGGTCTCACACCTAGAACATTGGCACCATCCATGCGGACTGAAGCTGATCAATGAAAGGATATGGATCCTTCCAAGAAGTACTCTAAGTCCACAAAACCATCTCTAGTTCCAATGTACAAGGAGCTCATGGACGACTCATTCGCTCTCTGAAGGAGCCCTAGGCGTGTGCCATCTTTGGAAATTGGGGTTGTACCCTAGGACTGATGTGAACATTACCCGGTTTAAAGCAATGAAGACATGAGATTCTCGCATGCTTGTTCCTTTTGCACAACAATGGCCTGATGCAAGAGCTGCCCGCTAACATGTTGTTGTTAATGGATGGTCTTGTCTCATGTATATTTTCCACCTGTATGCTTGTTGATGACTGAAAAGACTACCCCTAACACGCTGTTGTTAGAAGACAACCATGTTTCACATAATTGCTCCACCTCCATGTTTGTGACCAACTGCAAGGATTGCCACCTAACACGCTGTTGTTAGGAAACAATCCTATCCTACAAATCTCACAAGTCTTGCTTCTCTCGCCAAGCTCTTGCAATGCTTTCCCTATGACGGATCTCACCCTCACAGTGCTTAGGGCGTATGACCCTCATGGTCTCCCCTAGCAAAAGACAAAGGTGGCTTGGGCATCCGTCAACTCCACTGTGGTGCCTTATGCCCTGCTGGACCCAGGGCACAAGCGATGGCTTGGGCCTAGTACCAAAATTGATGGATATGCTAAGGATTAGTCCTCCTTTAGCCTCTAGGCCTTGTGCCAAATGACACCTAGGTCACCTCTTGTCTCACCCTGACACGGGCGAAGGCCAAACATGCCTAACATGTTCACATCCCCATAGGAACACTCATTTGCACGCAAAGTAGTCATCCAAGCTGAAATTCGTCACAGGTCCTAGGAGAAATCCCCTCGCAGTAGGCACAGACACATGCCCTTATCACACTCATTCCACCAAGCCCTTCGCATTCCACCAAGGGCTTCGCAGGCAATGCTGAAAATGTCCCAAACATGGCAAGGTGCCTAAACCTTTCAAAATGTGTCTAAAGCTCCCCGTCGCCTCATCCAGTGAAGAGTGAGGCAAAAGGGAGGCCTACCTGAAATTAGGGCACCAAGCAACGATCATACCCACCACCAAACCACCCACATCCCATGGCCTATTTTCTTGGAGAGGGTTCGATTGCCCGAGTGCTCGACCCCTCTATGTACACCACTTATACTTGATGCAAATTGCCTTCTTTAGCATATCTTGGACAAAACATATCATTACATTGTCATTCTCATAGTAGATAAAATGCAAACATAATCATACTCCCACATGAGATGCTACATACTAAAGTTATTAGCCAAATATCATCCACCAAAAAAGACACTAAGCAAGTTTTCATGATATCACAACTAATCTCTACCAAACAAGACATGTCGACATGAAGATATATACACTTGCTGGATCATCACGCCTACCGTCTATTGGTGAAGGCATAGGAACTTTGGAACCAGCGATGAAGCAACACTCTCCACAAACTCTATAGCTATAGGCCTCAGCACAGCTCTCTCCCCTAGGGATGTGTTCCTCACCTCTGAAGTGAAAAGGCCACAGAGGCCCTTGCATATTGCCTCCTTGCGTGAGCTATCATAGTGATGGAAAATGGTAAGGTCCCTAGCCGTCAACGCTGATGTAGTAAAGGATTGGCTCCTGTTCTCGGCAATGCTGGTAAACAAGTCAACTCGCTCTTCAAGGAGAGAGACCCACCCCTCTAGTTTCATCAATCTTGATGGGACTGGGGCGACCTTGGCTATTAGTTCCTTTAGAACATATCGCTATTAGTATGATTGCAATCAAATGAAATATCATTATTTAGTCTCAATAATTGGATTATCTTCATTATTGTTATTGCTTCAATTAAATGTTAAAATACATTATATTCAATATCATCGTGTTAATGCTTAAGTATTTTTGTGAAAGCTTGGTTATTGTATTGATGTTAGTAGTTGTGGATGACGATTTAATTTGGGAAAAATAGAGTTAGTGGTGTCATTCGGCTTCATGTTGAACAGTTGCATTACAACGTAAATCAAAATTTAGCGCTAGTGCATAATCATTTTGAAAAAAGGAATGAGGATGATTGATCCAACATCACAAACTAACTAGGAAGTAATTGTTACATCTTTGATTTAGAATGTGTGTGTATGACACCGAAATAGGACACCATGGTGCATGGCATCATAATTTTAAATGCACGAATTCAACCCAAATTTGTATATATTTTTTAAAAATTTTGGTTTTATGGTATATACCCATCTATAACAATTCAAATAAAATGCATATCTTTGAAAAATATACTCAAATTCAAAGATTTTGAACGAATTTAGATCACATACTTTACTGATTTTTATATAAAATCAGCACACACCTACAATAAAACTATCACAAAAAAAGGCAACTGCATTTCGAATTTCAGGTTAAACTTGTTTGAACTAGTTAGTAAACTAGTTAAACTTGCCATCCAAAAAATTCCAAAATTTTTAGCTAGGACACCATGGTTCCTGAGCAGCATTATCTAAAATAGGTATCGCCTATGTCTAATCTGCATGTTTTTAAAATTCAAAGATTATACTCTGGCTAGTGCTTATTTACTTTTACCTTTTGTATTACAATGTTGTACACCTTTTATTTAGTCTAGTATTGCTGTTTATTTGGAATAGTGCAACTAATAATCTCAAAAATTAGCTAATTAAGTATTTGGTGTTCTAAAATGATAAATTCTCTACTATAAAAGAAATTTATCAGGATAAATTGTTTTTCTATTATCATATGATGTATATGTATAATTAATTATGCAAAGTTTTAGCTCTTAATTAGAAAGAACTTACATATTTGAGCCATCCAAAATCTTGTAAGAAGTTTATTTTTTTTTTTTCTAAATTTATTTTATCACTGGTGCCTAATTTATGTAATGTTTGAAATAATACAGTAATTTATAAAAGATGTCATCATATTGTCAACACATTTCCAAAAGTGTCTGTTCTAAATGTTTTGGAAAATTACTGTGCAAAGCTCTTACCATGGAAACGCGCCATATGATTATTCCTATGAAGAACTCCACAAGTTTTTGCAATAACCTGATGAAGCGTAAGCATTGCACAAATTACAGTACTAATTGACTTTTCTTTAAGAATAAAGTGAAAATGCAATTGATCATACGTGGAGAAAGCGAAATGTACTTATTACTTCCACTTGTTACAGTAACCTCTTGAGTCTAGTCTAGTGTGAATATATACATACATGTGGCCGGATTATTTCTATATATATCTCCATGTTCTCAAAGCATCTTATTCTCCATTATTTGTACTTATTTTCTATATAAGTAGGGGAATTCCAACGTGCGTGAATACAGAATCCATGGACTTGCATATACATTATATATTGCATATATCAACGTAACAAAGCCGCCATCAGCATATCATTCAGTAACAAATCATGGAGTATTTAGTTGTTGCATGTCACATCAACTCTGGTATTTACTGTGTGACCCACTAATTGGACAGGGAGTGGTGGTCACGAATGTTAGTTATGTATGACAAAGTAATGTTCTCTATTGCAAAATGCAGTGAGTATTTTAACCATGTACACGAACTAACAATATTTGTTATTAATTCAGAGGGAACAACATGTATGTTCACGTGAATAGTATCCTCTGAGTACATGCACGTATATGAATATGTTCAGTGGTCAAAGTGCGTGGCCTTGATCCTGAAGACCTCGGGTCTCCATCTCTAGTCTGAATGTGTGCATTAGACGCACTCTTAGGTTTTAAAAATCGGTTTTCAAATTTTACAGGGGACACCAAAATTTCCGATAATTCCAATTTTTTGAAATTTTCAACCATTAATCGGTTTTCAAATTTTATAGGGGGCACCAAAATTTCCGATAATTCCAATTTTCGGAAATTTTCAGTCATTTTCGGTCGAAATTTTCAAATTAAAATTTGAATTTTATTTGAAGTCCAAGCGAAAAAAATGCGCAGGTTCAAGGCTCGAACACAACCTGCTGCTCCTAGGCACACAGTCCTAACCACCAAGCTATACACATGCAGGTTATTGGAAGTGGTTACGAACTTTTATGTACTGGACAAAAAACTGCAAAACCGGAAGTTTTTGACCGACTCCAAAGTTTACCGGAGGGGCCGATACTTTCGATTTTTAGAAATATGGGACGTTTTTTTGGCCGATTTTGGAAATCTTGATGTATCCACGCGGATGTGTATGGTATTAAGTACGTACGTGCATAAATACGTCTTTCTTGTACACGTGATCTTAAAAAACATTACGTACATTTTTCACCGTTGGATCAAATCACCCAGCACTAAATCCCCACGTGACCACATCCCATCTCACTGCACACCACCACAAGGCCTGACCCGGCGCAAATTCCGTAGTTCTGTTATTTCTCTCGTGTTGTTCCTCTGAATTAATAAAAAATATTGTTAGTTCGTGTACATGGTTAAAATACTCACTGCATTTTGCAATCGAGAACATTACTTTGTCATACATAACTAACATTCGTGACCACCACTCCCTGTCCAATTAGTGGGTCAAACAGTAAATACCAGATTTGATGTGACATGCAACAACTAAATACTCCATGAATGATATGCTGATGGCGGCTTTGTTACGTTGATATATGCAATATATAATGTATATGCAAGTCCATGGATTCTGTATTCACGCACGTTGGAATTCCCCTACTTATATAGAAAATAAGTACAAATAATGGAGAATAAGATGCTTTGTGAACATGGAGATATATATAGAAATAATCCGGCCACATGTATGTATATATTCACACTAGACTAGACTCAAGAGGTTACTGTAACAAGTGGAAGTAATAAGTACATTTCGCTTTCTCCACGTATGATCAATTGCATTTTCACTTTATTCTTAAAGAAAAGTCAATTAGCTACTGTAATTTGTGCAATGCTTACGCTTCATCAGGTTATTGCAAAAACTTGTGGAGTTCTTCATAGGAATAATCATATGGTTGGGCGTTTCCATGGTAAGAGCTTTGCACAGTAATTTTCCAAAACATTTAGAACAGACACTTTTGGAAATGTGTTGACAATATGATGACATCTTTTATAAATTACTGTATTATTTCAAACATTACATAAATTAGGCACCAGTGATAAAATAAAGATAGAAAAAGCAAAAATAAACTTCTTACAAGATTTTGGATGGCTCAAATATGTAAGTTTTTTGAGTTGTGATATCATGCAAACTTGCTTAGTGTCTTTTTTGGTGGATGATATTTGTCTAACAACTTTACTATGTAGCATCTCATGTGGGAGTATAATTATGTTTGCATTTTATCTACTATGAGAATGACAAGGTAATGTTATGTTTTGTCCAAGATATGCTAAATAAGGCAATTGGCATCAAGTATAAGCGTTGTACACAGAGGGGCCGAGCACTCGGGCAATCGAACCCTCCCTAAGAAAATCGGCCACGGGATGTGGGTGGTTTGGTGGTGGGTATGATCGTTCCTTGGTGCCCTAATCTCTTGATAGGCCTCCCTTTTGCCTCACTCTTCAATGGATAAGGCGACATGGAGCTTTAGACACATTTTCAAAGGTGCCGGCACCTTGCCATGTTTGGGACATTTTTAGCATTGCCAGCGAAGCCCTTGGTGAAACGAGTGTGATACGGGCATGTGCCTATGCCTACTGGGAGGGGATATCTCCCAGGACCCATGAAGAATTTTAGCCTGTGTTCCTATGGGGATGTGAACATGTTAGGCGTGGTTGGCCTTCGCCCGTGTCAGGGTGAGGCAAGCTGTGACCTAGGGGTCATTTGGCACAAGGACTAGAGGCTAAAGGAGGACTAATCCTTAGTATATCCATCAACTTGGGCACTAGGCCCAAGCCATCGCTTATGCCCTGGGACCACAGGGCACAAGGCACCATAGTGGAGTTGACGGATGCCCAAGCCACCTTTGTCTTTTGCTAGGGGAGACCATGAGGGTAATACGCCCTAATCATTGTGAGGGTGAGATCCGTCATAGGAAAAGCATTGCAAGAGCTTGGTGAGAGAAGCAAGATTTGTGAGATTTGTAGGATGGGATTGTTTCCTAACAACGGCATGTTAGGTGGCAATCCTTGCAGTCAGTCACAAACATGCGGGTGGAACAATTATGTGAAACATGGTAGTCTTCCAACAGCAGCGTGTTAGGGGTAGTCTTTTCAATCATCAACAAGCATACAGGTGGAAAAAATACATGACACAATACCATCCCTTAACAGCAGCGTGTTAGCGGGCAGCTCTTGCATCAGGCCATTGTTGTGCAAAAGGAACAAGCATGCGAGAATCTCATGTCTTCATTTCTTTAAATCGGGTAATGTTCACATCAGTCCTAAGGTATAGCCCCAATTTCCAAAGATGGCACGCGCCTAGGGCTCTGATGCGGATACGCACATGCTTAGCACTTTTCAGGCGAATGCATTATTTCGTTGGAAAGAAGTATTGAACCGCATTAAATATTGTCAGGTGAATTTGTTTCTTAAGGAGTTTCTTTTAATTGATGATGAACTTGGAATACTACCTCATGCTATTATTTTATATATTCTTAGGTATGATTCATATGAAGACTTGGGAGAGCAAAAGGGAGGAGCACAAGGACTTAAACTACAAGTTTTGGATAATATTTTCAAGCCAAATTTGGATCTCCCACGTACTCAATCCAATTCAAACTCGGATTCAACTCAGAATTCAATTCGGATTCGGTTCGGGACAGCCTGACAGGCAATTACTAAAAAGGTCATAACTTTCACAAACGTAGTCCGTTTTAGGTGTTCTTGTACTCGTTGGAAAGATAATTTCAAGGGCTACGCAATGGATCCAGCCCTACCTTCAAATTCGTCATGGATAAAAAGTTATGACCGAAACATGGTGACAGTTTAATTTTAGGTTTTTCATTTTGTGTGAGTTTGTTTCCAAATACATGTAGGGATGAGTTGGAGTTGGTTTAGGATCTCTTGGCCTGCCATGAGATGGAGAGGGAACTATATATTGAGGGTTAGACCCCCATTGTAAGGAGACCACGTTTGAGAATAATGAATCTACTAAAGTTTGTTCGAGTTTAGCATTGCTACCGAAGTTCCATAGGGAATTAGGAGTGATTTTCTTCAATCAAGATTGTTCAGCCTTTCCGTTGGGAATTGGGTGCACGATAGATCTTCGCTTGGTGGTCGGCGAAATCAACACAAGTGTGTTTTGGCGGATTAAAGAGTGTTTGTCCCTTGCATTGGCATTGGAGGATCATTACGATTTATCAAGACTCCCGTGAGTATCCATCCTACGTCGAGAAGATCGGGCGACCCCGTATCAGGCTCCTTCGGGGAGCGAATGAGTCATCCATGAGCTCCTTGTACATTGGAACTAAAGAGGGTTTTGTGGACTTAGTGTACTTATTGGTAGGATCCATATCCTTTCATTGATCAACTTTAGTCCCCATAGATGGTGCCAATGTTGTAGGTGTGAGACCAAAATACAAGTGAGGTAGTAAATGATGGCCATGCTACGGGTTGGCGTTCACGAAAGTGAAGATGACAAAGGGTTTATACAGGTTCGGGGGTCCGAGAGGACCGTCCTAGTCCCGTCGATGACCTACGGGGTTCCTTGTGTGAGGGGACCTCCTGAAGGCACACCAGTTTAGATGGTTCTTTGTATTCCTTTAGAGCTCAAGTTACAAGGGAGGGATACAGGGGGTATTTATAGTCTCTTGGGCTGTTCAAATGACCAAAAGACCCCTCATAGAGAGAGCTACGCTTTAATTACAAACAAGGGGTAACATTGTCTTTTCTAGGCATAACAGTAGCTCTTTGATCTTTAACCCCACATGATTAGTTGTTGACTACCCTGCATACGTATCGTCATATGACAAGTGGCCCCCACACCCTGGGATGTTGATGAGCTCGATCTTGCTCAAGGAGGTGTTTGCCATTTCTCAACACCAACACAAAGAGAAAATCTAGTGGTGCACTCCCCTGAAAGACCATGTCATCTTCGAATGGAGCTCGCAACATGATCGTCTTCCAGAAGGGACAAATCTGGTGTGATAGCTAAACAACTAGTCCATGCCAGGAATAACATCAAAAGGTGCTAGCTGAATAACCATCAAGTTGGCAATGAGCTCCTCATCATCAATAGTAACAATGCAACCAGAACATACTATGGAACTAGCAATCAGCCCCTAGGAGAATTGACTAAAACGAATTGAGAAATCTATTGCATACCCATGTTTACGCTTCTAGCTGAGGGGAACATTGTTTGAGGCAGTTGAGGAGGTAGCTTTGATAGTTCAACCAAATGTTGGTGCGTAGGCAAGGTCGTCCGCCTTCATGCATGAACTTCAAAGGGAGGTTCGTGAGCTTCAATCAACGAGTGTAGGTAGCTCCTTCTACTGCCAATGCACATGTTGCTATTCCTTGTTCCTGCACTAGCCCCACTGGAGGTGAGGATGAGCCTTCGCGAGTGAACGGCCCTCTATTTGGGCACCTTCGATGGAGCGAGGACACCGGTCCAAGCAGCAGACTGACTATGTTGCATGGAGAGATAGTTTGGAGCCCTGGAGATGACTACACAGTTGATGAGTTGCTTTGTGGCCTTTTAGTTGAAGGGTTAAGTGGACATCTAGTGCGAAGAGGTTCTTTTAAATAGGACCCCTACCCAAGGACCGATCACTTGGGTGGATTTCATTAAGCTATTCAAGGTGAAGTTTTACCTGGAGTCCTTCCTTGAGAGGATGGAACATGCTCTGTCGACCTTCATACAAGGGAAGATGACTATTGTAGAGTACAACGTGGGTTCAATAACCTGGTCCACTTCATGGCAGTCGTGGCTAGTAATGGCCGTGAGAAGGCCAAGAGGTTATGTAGGGCGCTTAACCAGGAGTACCAGCATGTCTTGGGAGTGACAAATCCACGTGACTTCAACTCTATGGTCGATTAGGCTAAGGGTATGGAGTTTGAGAGGGAGCTCACCAAGGAGTGGTAGGCTACTGGCGGTTCTATTGTTTCTGGTGGTAGCCTGAAGAGGAGCTTCGATGGAGGGGGTGGGTCTTCTCAGTGACCCATTCCCAAGAGGTTCTAGGGAGGCCAGCATCCCCCATCGTCGTCCATGTCCTTTCAGCCATGGCTGCATTCTTCTTCTTTGACACCACGCCCTCCTTTAGCTTCCTAGGCAATGCGCCCTATTCCTGGGTAGAGCTTAATGTGATTCAAGTGTGGTGGTGGACATTGTGCTTCATAGAGCTCCTGGTTGGGGAGCTATCATCTCTGTGCCCAGGCAAACCACAAGGCGTTTGTGTTCCTAGAATCTCACTAGCATCATCATATGGGATCCAATACATGCATTGTCTTTGGCTACATCTTCTTGGGGTTCCATTTAGATGTTAGTGGGCACTCCGATGCCACAACATTCTCCTACTTGGGCGTCACCTGTAGCACCTCTTGCCGGGTATTACTGGCACCCTACACCGATTGCTCCACTTCAGATCGATGCACCACTGGTAGCCCTTGCGCTACCACCACCGAGTGTCAGGGCTCTCACTAACCCAGTGCCACCTGGAGTCTATGCCATGCCTACGTCTGAAACTGTGGGCTGTTCGATGTGGTGACAGGTATACAACTTGTTGATTCCTAGAGGCATTTGTTCCTTTTGATTCCAGAGCTACCTACTCGTTTGTGTTTCTAGAGTTTTCTAAGAGGGCAAACTTGGGTATGCAACCAATTTCTTAGTTAGTTCTAGTCAGTTCTCTGGGGGGTACCATTGCTATTTCCAAAGTTTGTCCTAGTTGTGTTGTTACCATTGATGATGAGAATTCACTTCCAATTTGATGGTTATGTAGCTAACAACTTTTGATGTTATCCTCAACATGGACTTATTGTTTAGCTGTCGGGCCAATATTTGTTGGTTCTGCAAGATCATTACCTTGCAAGTTCTGTCTAGAGAGGAGCTGGTTTTTCAAGGGAGTGCTCCGCCATTTATGTCTTTGTGTGGCCAGTCTGTTTCCTAGCCAACGGGCATCGAGGATGGTGTTGCTTTAGTCTCTTGCCATGAAACCAAGTACACCGTTGTACCTTGAGGAGATCCTAGGGATGTGTGACTATCTAGATATGTTCCCAACAGAGCTTCTGGGAATGCCTCGAGAGCGAAATGTGAAATTCTGAATTGATATTGTTCCTAGTACTTGGCCTATTTCCTTATCTCCTTACAATTTGGCTCAACCATTCTAAGATGAATTAAAGAAGCAATTACATGATTTGCTGTCTAAAGAGATGATCTGACATAGTGTGTCACAATGGAGAGCGCATGTCCTATTAACATAGAAGGATGGGAGTTGGCACATGTGTGTTGATTATCACACTCTCAATCAGGTGACTATCAAGAATAAATATCCATTTCCCTGTATCGATGATTTATTTGATCAATTATAGGGAGCCAAGGTTTCTCTAAGATTGATATGTAGTTTAGGTGCAATCAAATTTGCGCGCAGGAGCAGGATATTGAAAAAATGGCTTTGTTCACCTGGTATGGGTATTATGAGTATAATATTATGTCTTTTAGATTAACGGATGCCCCTGCTATTTTTATGGAGGCAATGAACAATATGTTGCATATGTACCTTGATGACTTCGTGGTCATGTTTATTGATGATTTTTTAATTTATTCCAAGACCGAGGAGGAGCATGAGCAACATTTGAGGCTTGTGCTTAAGATGCTGAGGGAGAATCAGTTTTATGTCAATCTAAAGAAGTGCGAGTTCTGTATCTCAAAAATTGGCTTCCTAAGTAGTCTGACTAACTAGAAAGGTATTTCTGTTGATCCAAGCGAGATCTCTAATGTGGTGGACTAGAAGAGACTATATAATGTCAAAATGAGGTTTTTTTACACTTAGTAGGTTATTATCGATGTTTTGTGGAGGATTCCTCCATAATTGCTAAGCCAATGTCTCAACTAATTTAGAAATGTGTGAAATTCTAGTGGACAGATGATTGTGAGCGTAGTTTTTGTACCTTGAAGGAGAAGTTGGTGACTACCTTGTTCTCACCCTCCCTGAACCAGGGAAACATTACATAGTCTATTCTAAGGCATTTCGAGTTGGGCATGGTTGTGTTCTCATGCAAGATAGCATGGTAATCACTTATGCGTCGAGGCAGTTAAAGAAACATGAGCAAAACTATACCACCCCTGATTTAGATCTCGCAGTAGTGGTCTGTGCTCTAAAGATTTGGTGGCATTATCTGTATGGCGGGGAAACATGTGATATTTTCACCGACCACATGAACCTCAAATATATCTTCACTTAGAAAGATCTGATCCTGAGACAGAGCAAGTGGCTAGAATTGATCAAGGACTATGATCTAACCATCTAGATAAAGCAAATGTGGTAGCTGATGCCCTTAGTTGCAAGGCGACACCCTCTACTCTGAATTGTCTTATTGCTGATTTTGAGCACATGGGAATCTCCTATTATTGTGCAGGCATCATGCAGGCTAAAACATGATTGCTCCTTGAGTCTGCCATTTCAAAGCAGGTGCGGAAGCTCAACAGCATGATCAGTTGCTCTACCAAGTGAGCAAGTGTTTGGATGAGGGTAAGGAAGGGGTTTTCAATATTCATAAGTCTGACGCATTGCAGTTTAAAGGCCATTTTTCTGTGCCACAGAAGGTTCAAATTAAAGTTGACATTCTAAGGGAGCTCATCACACCTCTTATACTGTTCATTCAAGTGAGACCAAGATATATCATGATTTAAAGAAGAGTTTTTGGCGGAAAAGAATGACAGTGGATACTGCTCAGTATGTGGCTTTTTCCAGAGTTTGTCAATAGATCAAGGCATACCATAAGCGTCTGTAGGATTGTTGCAACCTTTGGAGGTTTTGGTGTGGCCGTGAAATGATATAACTATGGATTTTGTGGTTGGTTTACCTTCACACAGCTAGGAAAGGATGTTGTTTGGGCAGTGGTGGACTGATTCAACAAGTATGCACATTTTATTCCTACCCACACAATGAATACAGTGAGTGATTTGGCTTCTATTTATGTATACGAGATAGTGTGGTTGCACTGTGTGTCCAATACTATTGTTTCTGATTAAGATGCAAAGTTTATCTTCAAATTTTGGGAGAGCTTGCAGACTGCGTTGGGCACACAGCTTTATCCACATGTGGGGTACACAACGTGTTCCATATTTCCATGTTGAGAAATTATGTGAGGGATCCAGAACATGAGATACCATTAGAGTTGTTGATCATCAAGTAAGATCTCACCTTCAAGTCCCGACCAGTGTAGATAGTGGGGGAATCGGAGTGGAAATTGAGACACATGACATTGAAGTATGTCAAGGTGCTTTGGTCGAATCAAACCGAGTGGGATGTGACTTATGAACTAGAGTCTCACATGCGTGATAAGTATCCAGAGTTGTTAGTATCAGGTATGTCTAGAGTTTAATTTGAAGTTCAGTTTTGTTTCTCATGTAGAATCATGAGGCGAAGAATCCAACGTCAAATTCTGTTAAGGGGGGTAGAATGTAATATTCTAATTTAAACCATCCTAAGGACCTTTGTGCAAATAGAGAAAAGGGGATAAGTCAAAAGGGGATAAAAAGAGGGGAGCCGGCATGGCTACTCTAAGGCCGACTTGATGGGAAGAGGCAACGGACTTGGTGTTCATGCCGTGTCGCACGCCATTTTAAAAGGAGGCCAAAGGGGGGCAATCACATCAACCCTAGCCACCTCCTATTCTTTCCTCCTTGTGCCGCCACTCCAGCAGGCCACCATCGCCGCTGCTCTAGCCAGTGGGCACTAGGGAAAAGAAGGGTCTGGCTGCCGTTGGGAAGGTTGTTGTGTCGTCGCTGCTAGAGGGACTATCATGCTGCACTGCGCTAGAATGTGAGCCGCATCACACTAGACGGAGGCCACACCGCTTCTTGTTGTTTCTCACATTTTTTTTTCAAGATCTAATCATGTCAAATTGTGCAGGGGTTGCAAAGGAATGTGGAAGGCAAGGTGCGATGGGTTTACACGTCGTTCCAGGGGACAAATAGAGAATAGAACGAGGGGCATGATCAGTTTCAAAAGCTTCCCAAAACTTTCGAGATGTAGGTAAAACCCCAAATCGTTGTTCCTTGTTGTTCGTCTTAGTAGATGCACTTTGGGGGTTATGTTAGTGCGGGTTGGGGTAGAGAGGCAGGGTTGGGGTGAATTATGGATGCCATGTTTCGTCGAGGTTGTTGTCCAAAATTGGTGACCAGTTTTGGGGTCTCTACGTTCTGGTTCATAACTTGGGCATAAAATGAAAGTTGTAGATAATTATTTAAGGATTTTATAGAGTACAAGAACACTAGTTTTTTTAATAGATTAGAAGTAATTATTTTAGGAAGATTGTTGCCCAGAATTTGGTCACTGCTGGTCACAATCGTTGTAATCTGCAGTTTAGGCCTAGTGGATGGCCGAATTAAATTCTGCGCATAACTAAAGAAAGGTAGATAGTTTTCTTTAGATTTAAAAAGTGGTATGTTTTACTATATTGGACAAGTATATTAATAGATATAAATTTTTAATTCTGCTATCTAGTAAGATAACAGAATGGTCTTGGGGTTAAAAACGGGGGATTAAATGGATTGATCAGAGTTTGTGACCAACTAAGAAAATGTAGAAAATCTTTTGTAGATTTCATAACTTATATGGTTTCCCATGTTAGAGCTTGGGATTCAAGAGTAATGCTATTTTTACTATCAGGACAGCCGGGGGGGCGGGGGATTGTCAGGTAAAGGGAAAATTGTGCGACTGAAAGGTGCGTAGGAGCGATGTTGTTCATTTGATGATTTTGTACTATTATGGCATGTTGTTAAGACTAGATATTTTATATAGGAGAAGTAATTTTGGGGTTGGTGTCATCTTCGCATCAATCCGTCTCTCGTGGCTAGAAAAGACAAGTGCATGGTAGAATTATAACACAGGTTGTTTGATCTTCCTATTTTATACTAATAAAGTACTTTCTATAATGCTCATATGATTATGGATTAAATGGTGATGATGATAAATTGTTAATATTGATAAATGATTAATGAATAAAAGAATCATTACATTTGTATAACGAGTATTCATGATGAAAAGAGGTGACCTGTGTGGCCCTCTAGACACTACTTTTTGTAGGCGATATTGTACAAAGGTGGGTAGAGAAAGACCTAGTTTGGTAGACACTCTACAGGAGTGGAGATGAGATCCCTATATGAAAAAGGACAGGCCTAAGGTTTCCATATGAAAAAGGACATGTTTGAGTGGATATCGATGGGTGTAATACTCCGCTACATCGTATAAGTAAAAAAGAAGTTGAGACATGCGAATTGCATTCGTGAAAGGAAAAAAGAGATGATGAGATATGTGTATGATATTAATAGCAACGATGTATGAAGTTAAGATAGATGTAAATTGACATGAATATTTGGTATCATGTTTTCATACTATTTACTATTTTATTATGTGCTTGATGAGTCATTAAGAACTTATTTTTGTGCTACTCCCTTCCTATGCATGAAGCCTTCAACATTCTCCTAAAAAAACAACATAATTCTTATTAATCACATTAGACATTCAACATTCATCTTTAGTACCTTGGTTTATGCAAACTCTTACTCTTGGTTAATAAGTTTCTTTAGAATGTGGAGCTATTGGTTTGGTTTCAATTACATAAAATAGCATGGCTTAGTGTTATTAATTGGGTTACTTTCATTATATGGTTATTGCTTCAATTAAATGTTCAAAATTTGTCTTATTCAGTTTATCCTATTTATGTGTAATTGTAATATTGTACGAAAGCTTGATCATGGTAATGATGTTAGCAATTATGTATATGATTTAAATTAGGAAGGAATGGATTTGGCGGTAACATTCTAGGCTCATGAAGGACCGGGGTGTTACAGGATGCAAGCACGTTGTATGATGGCTTGTATCTAATCCGTCCTTTGTGTTTCTTTTCGCTTCTAGAGTGTTCAACTTTTCCGACCGCTGTTGATAATCTGTGCATGTCAAGCAGGCATCAAAAAAACGTATCTATACATATATAAATCTTCGTGTCAAATAAAACTTTTCAAAAAATGTGTTTGATAATAACCTTATAAAATACTAGCTGAATACCCGTGCTTTGCTATGGATAAAAAACATCATACTACCACCGACATGTCAAGTCAGCATCATCAGAATTGGCCTGCCAGCCTTGGCTCCACCTGCATGCTTGATCGCATCATGCCTCTACACCCTCGGCTCTGCCACGTGCTCGGTAGAGCTTGTCTTTTTTTAATTAGAGAATTTTTAAGGAGGTGAAATTTGTTTGTTGGTATATTGATTTTTTTTGTTCTTGTTAGAGATTTTTTAGGAGGTGGAAGAGACGGTTGAGAGTGGTGTCATACCATCACCATCATAACCAGTAGGAGGTTTCTAAGTAGTAAATATATCTGTAGAGTGGGCGCCCATAATGTACGAGCAGATACATCCAGCAGTGGGTGGGGATGCCTGACTTTTTGGCCGTTTTGGCGCTTTCTGCACTCGTATTTGCAAGAATAGTAGTCGCCATGCGGAAATGACAAAAATGGCACATCAACCGCATGGCCACCGTGCGGCATCAACCACGAGACACTACGTGGCAAAACCACACTGCCATCGTGTAGCAGGGGCACTATAGTGCATTGTAGCAAGCTTTTCAGGAATTTTTATTTATGTATAATTTTTATCAAAATTTTTAAATATAGCAATTGAGCTCAAAAAATTATGATTTTTTTGTGGAGCCTTCCAGTACCATGTGCTTGCCTTTATTATCTGTCCATAATTTTATCCATTATGAATTTTTGCTAAAAATTCCTGCAAATATTATACTAAAATAAATTGTCGAGAAAAAGTTAGAATGGATAAAATTATGACAAAAACTACACAAGTAAGTGCACTGTATTGTAATGCTCCACAACAACATTTATAATTTTTGAAGCTCATTTTATATATTTAAAAATTCCAAACAAAATTATACATAATGAAAATTCCTGAAAAACTTGCTACATTGTGCTACACTGCACTTGCCGTATGGTGGCTGTGCGGCATCGCCTATGCCACATGGTGGCTATGCGGTTTCACCATGTGTCATGCCAGGATTAATGCCGCACAGTGACCGTACGGTGAAGACGTCATTTCTATCATTTTCACATGACGATTGCTATTTTTTAAATACAAGTGCAAAAAAGCGTCAAAATGGCAAAAAAAAACTCAGGATGCCCCTACAACCCTATCTTTTCATGAATGTCTGCATTTAACCGTAACATACGCAACAACCCCGTCTTCTTATGAATTTCTGCATTTAACAAGGTATATTAATGTACATATCTTGTTACAAACAATGTGTTTCTCCCCCTAGTTTGCCATAATGTACACACGGCCATATACCAGATTCGTCCCTAGCCCTAAAAAAAAGCTGCACTACATGCGTAGAAGCAAGTACGCATGCACATGCCGGCCAGAAGAGATGAATTAGAGCATGATGCAGGCTATATGCGTGTATGTATCTCCTTAATTTGGCGGCTCCACGCGTCAATCCGTTCACCGCTCAGATTTCACGTCCAAGCACAACAACTAACGTTAGCTACGAAACCTCATGCATGCTCATGTGGGGCACAGCACTAAGCTACCCTTCCTTTTCCTTCCTTCCATCCATCGATCGGTCGCGTGCACAGCAGTGGCCTAAAAAGTGCTGTTCCAAAGTTAGATTAGGTCTATATAAAAGCCTTTTTCGGATTTTGGAGAGTACATACTCCCATTTCTAACATATCACATAAATAACTATTGTATATTTCTTTATCACTTTCGGTATACTTAATGTAACACCCCAGCCAAAACAATGACCTACAATGCTACCAAACTAGCAACATAATAAACATAAACTAAATTCATCCTACAAAATTTCGGCAGAACCTCCTTTATTTATTGTCTAATTCCGAGGTTCCAACAGGTATAACCAATGGATATTATGAACAGTAAACAATATAATCAATCCTAAACAAACTGGCTATAAAACTTAAATAAAGAGCGAAAGCAATATAAAATGTTTCTAATCCATTATTACATTTTAAACCTGATAGACAAAATCAAATACCACATAGGCTAGTCAACAATAATATTTAAAGTTATCTAGTTCTTCCATGGTGAATAATTCGTGCAAGTGCAACCATACTAATCCTTCTTTACTCCCATGCACGATGATTTTATGAAGGTACCTAAAACAAATAACAAACGACAACAACAACAACAAGAGTGAGCCCAACGACTCAGCAAATATAATAAGTAATAACCAGATCAACCATGAACATCATCTCACAAATATATCCATCAATCATATAATGAACCATGCTATGCAATATAATCAAAAATCTCTTTATCTCTTCTCTTTCACATTTCACCGGTGTCTGGTGTGCATCCGTCAATGCACACCATGCTCGTACCATCCGAGTACAGGGACCAATTGCCCATACTCCACAAGTATGGGGACCTTTAGCCCGTCATGACATCAACATGACGGGGACCTCGACGCTTGGTCATCTAGTGACTAAGACTTCAATATATAGGCATGATGCATATATGTAAATGTCTCAATAAATAAAAACTTGCATTCACCATATCCATGCATCATAAATTCTCATAAACAACTTCAATTGCAAACTACCATAAACAATACCAACATATCATTATCATAATCAAGATCACATACACTCATAATACCGATCAAACATCCACAAACCATCATTCATCAACAATCACACTATAAAATTTCAATCATCATTATACTTGCCTTAACCGCGAGAAAACGGAGGACAAGTAGAAGGTGCAACCCCGAGAATCCGTCCTCCTCCTCAACAATAATTATAATATTTTCTAAGACAACAGTAGCGGGTCTTTGGATAATAAAACAACACCCTTAAACTAACCCAACACATTTAACTTGACCAAATCCCCAATTGTCTCTCGGTCAACCTCTGCCTTCTACAGACAGTCACATTCAAAAATTCATAACTTTTGATACAGAGATCCAAATGGGCGTTATTAGATTCTCTCGAAAGATAATTAAATTATCTAGATAAACCTATTTGGTGAGCCTCCCATATTCGGTAATTTTCTACCCGCACCATTCAATTTTCTAAAGCATCAGCAATCTGAACGGGCCCTCTGGACAGCGCACTAAAATGGCCATAACTTTTGCTACGAAATTCGGAATCTAGATTGCTTCACCTTTATAGAAATCTAAGAAAATTATCTACAACTTTTCTAATATGGAGATCCTCTGATTCTCCCGTTTTCTAATTACCAAAATCAATCTACCGAAATCTGACAGAAAGTCCCCCGAGATGCAGAACAGTCACCTTATAAAAATCATAACTTTTGCTACACAAGTCCGAATGACACGTTCTAGGACTTCATGGAAAGATAATTTCATCTTCTACAATTCTCTAGGAGAAGTACAGACCTGAATCCCCACAGATCTATCCCAAAACAGCCGTCTAACCCGATCTATTCTGGCTGTCCAGAAAAACGACGATGCTACCACTACTAAATTATTAATCTAATTGGGGAAAACAGGGATTACCCTTGAAGAAACGATGAAGAACACGACGAACACCAATGAATTTCACCTCTTCTCCTTGGCCCCTTTTTTTTTTCTTTCTTTCCTCTTCCTCTTCTCCTTCTTCTCCCCTTCCCTTCCTCCTTTCTTCCCTGTTATCTCTGCCACGGCAGCACAAACCTTGCCGCGGCAGCCAAAAACATCACCGTGGCAGCCGAAAACCTTGCCGTGGTAGATATTTTGGAGGTGGCGACTGCAATGGGGGGAAGAGGGTGGCGCCTGCAATGGGGGGAAGAGGGGGAGGCGGCTAGGGTTGGAGGGGTGGCGCCTCCCCTCCCCCCTTGGGCCAAAAATCCCACCTGGGCCAAGGCCCAGGCCTAGGTTGTCCTAAAAATTCAGAAATCCCCCTCAAAACTTGTTATTTTATTCTTTTCTTTAAGGTCCTTCTCTCCAAATTACACAATTAATTCTCGATAGACTTTTGGGATATTACATTCTACCCCCCTTAAACAGAATTCGACCCCGAATTCTTTCCGTGCTTAGACTAAGGATTAATCACAACTAAAAACTTGACCATACTAACACGCATATTCTGCGAATATTATCGGATATTGCTCACGCTTGCGAGACTCCAATTTCTATGTTGCCTCTCTCTCTGTCTGCTGCGACCAAAACACCTTGACATACTTTAAAATTTTTATTCCTCCATGCCTACACCCCGTGCTTAGATTCTGGAAGATCCGAGTGGTAAGCCAACCTCCCGATCCGAACCATGATCGTGAAAGGTCCAACGTACCTCGGGCTAAGCTTCCCTTTGGTACCGAACCTTACCACACCCTAGGTGGGAGATACTCTCAAAAGCACTTGATCCCCCACTACAAATTCTAGATCCCTTCTGCCTGCTCTGGATGGCCAACAGATTCTATCTCACCAAGTCCACTCGTTCAACTGTCTTTTGGACCCAAAGCGGTCAACCTCCGAATCCTCCCAACTAACAGAAGCGGTTAAATATACATAGGGTTATTATTTCCTTTAGTACCAACCCACACAACCTGCACAACACTTGTATCTCGTGTTTCCACTCTTAATTGATCTCTTTGCCTTAACAAGGAGTACCTCCTTCAACCAAGGACACCAAATAGCGCTTGTTGTAAACCAACTCTTTTACTAACATAATACAATTGAAGATAAAGGATTCTTGTTGCAATCACACATCACCCACTCCCCACTAAAGAGTCAAATCATAAAAAAAAAGAAAATCGGGGGTTCAACACGAGAACCTCTCCACACTCCAAGTAGGTAGTTTGCAAGTAAACACACATACGTCAAAGGGAATCACTCAAATGTCCAACCCGTCCATTATATATATGCATATAGTTTTTTTCCGAACCGAAAAACCACACAAGCCAACTTAACATCAACTTCAAACCACAAAAGAATCTTGCTTTCATCACATAGCTCAAACAAGAATCAAAAGAGCACTTTGCTACCCAAAATTTTTTTTCTCTTTTAGGAATAAACTTTCTCTTGATTCACGAGATTCCAAATCATCACATACCACACCAGCTCATTTCCTTTAAATTCGCAACATCGACACTATGTTCAACCCGAGTGCATCAACCTCACCTTTGTAGAGGGACTCTACTGTTCTTACAATAACATACTCTAGTCAACTCCTCTACCCACCGGTTATTTTAGTGAATAATTTCCAATACACCTCATCGTTAGTTTCACCCACAATCTCTTCACCACAATTATCTAAGGATAAACGACCATAGAATTCTCAGCTCACACACTCGTTTACTACACCGAAGGATATTATCATGGTATATCACACTATTTAGAATCCACCCATTCCACTATTCTCACACAACATCATTAACCTCCAAGGTCCTAGCATAGATCACCAAACCAAAATTTTCCATCTCCAAGGTTCCTATACATGTACTTCGATGTAATTGATACAAAGACTCTCGAATTCGGTGACTAAAATTTTCACAATCAACCAAGTTCAATCATTATCAACTATGTAAAAACATATTCTCAACCTAATTATATGTAGGAAGATTCTAACTCATGGAGGGTTACTCACTGAATCCAAGTCATACATAGCAATAATTCAACAATCCGTACTATCCTAATAATTCCCATAACAGTTAGACTTCTTCACAATTATAATCTCATTAATATACCATCATAATCCTCCTACTAACCTACTACAAGTACCCAATCACGATACTCTAGTAAAATTGATCAAGATTCTCATACTTTCAATAATTCTAATGTTCCATCAAAATGAACGTGACACTCTTGAACCACAATTTACTATAAGTTCTTCTAGTTGCAACAGTATAACTAATTAGCTCTAAAGACAAACATCTTCTTTAGATCAAATCATCACCTAGAATTATTCCAAGGAATCAGTTTATCACTCCATGAATCTCAAACAACTTGACATCCACAATCTTACCAAAATCAATCTCATAACCACACCAACTAGTTGCCATACCTATCCTAAAAGGGCTTGCAACCCAAATCGGTTACCCTTTTTTTTAGAAGAGACATAAAAGTAAATTTCGGCACATGGGAAGATGCTACCAATTGCAATAGACACCAGACCAAGAGAAGTAGCAATGATCTTGGAAAACAAAACATAAGATCACAGTTGAAGGCACATGCCCCTCAAGAAGAGAAATATCCAATATCAACCAATAAGAATACAACATTGTCAATTTTAAACTCGAGAAACTTTTATGCGGTGAAAATAAGAAGTCAAGTACACCTCTAAAAGTTACAAATCTTGACTCCACTCCCAAATACTTTTACCACAATCTTCCCTTTAACAAAGAGAACAAATTTCTTCGTTTACTGTGTTACCTTGACAATTCCAATGAAAGAGACTTAAAGACCACAACTCATAAATCTTTTAAGAACTAATAAAACTTCTCAGCGCGTTAGTTTGCTCAAAACAATTTCAGCTACCAGCTAAGTCATGAGGTCTAAAAGGTCGCGCACACAAATCTCAAAACTTTTGATTTAGATATTGTCATGGAAATTATCAAATCCTTTTATTTATAGAACATTCAACATTATCAATAAAACCACATATTGACAATCATACTAACATTAAAATAATACACTCTTAACAAGAATCTTCATATCCTCCTATCCCTTTATAACTTTTCCAAATGGAACATATTAATTCAATTCATCATATTTCTATTATCTAAACAAGATTGCAACTACTTGATCTAGGAAGGGCCTAGTGCACAAGCCACCATATTAAAACAAAGCTCTTAATCAAGATGATACTAGAACATGACAATCTGACAAAACAGTTATGAGCATAGATTCAACATTCCACCTTATGTTCAGCAATTAGAACGGAACATCTTCAAACTTTAATAATATAAGCTCTATAAGACAAGGTTTTACAAGTCAATACATCAATCTTCCTCTATTTCTTTACACATATTTCAATAATTTAGCATGATGAAAGATAGATGATCCTAGCATCTGTACATACTCATATAGTATATAATAAATGACAGATTAAATGATAATATTACTAAGGCAATATTCTAGGACCTCCTTACTTAATCATCTCGAACGGTCGATTAATTACATCAAGACAAAAATAATTCAATTCAACCAATAGGATAGAAATTTAAACAATCATAATAATCATTCTAGTTCTTTTGCATACTCAAAATCCATGAGCTCCAATCATGTATAGACAAATTCTTAATCATAGTTCTTAAAGAAACTATTACAAGACGACATCAAGTTAATCAACTATACTTCCGATAATGCTAGTTGAAATTAATTATGCACTACGCTAACCTCTCAACTTGCTAATTTCATACCTTATGGATTAATTTGTATGATTCCCACCTCCCATTTAAGCATAACAGTACTCCTCAAAGATTTTAAAAACCTCTTTCAGAAAGGAGAGGAATTAAATTTCAACACGTGAAATAATCCAAATGAAATATATTGATCCAAAGTTTTCCCATGTTAACGAATTTGCAACATAAAACTTTCATTAATAAAAATACCAAGCGAACAAATAAGACATATTTTCTCAACATGACAAAACTCCCACGAAGGGACCAACCTTGCAAATCAACAATGTTCCCAAATAGCAAAAGTGTCTCAATAGACTGAAAACAATATTTGTCTCAAAGAACGGGTAGAAACCAATTGAAAACCCTCAACTGCAATGAACCACGAACCCAAGATAATTTCATCTTCCACCATAGGATAAGAATTGACCAAATTCAGCTTTAAGGAAGAGAAGAACTTTTCTAAAGGACTCATTCCTAACTTCTGAAATTGAGTTGCCTCAGGAAAGATCCCTCACCAATTCGATACCACGGATAATGCCATACCTTGGCCATGCCTACGGCCGCACCACGATCTCTATCCCTCGACATCAACTATCACCACTCATAACAATCATATAGTCAAATCATGGGCACCAAAAGATCATCTCATAACAAGTACAAAGTCAAACATCAAGCACATATTCAACTATGATAATCGACGGAAACGTAGATGCAATGCAAAACCCATTCCCACCTACAGTGCTTAGTGTGTCAAATTTAATATTTCATTAACCACGGACCTACAGCCCGCTCTGATACCAACTGTAACACCCCAGCCAAAACAATGACCTGGAATGCTACCAAACTAACAACATAATAAAGATAAACTAAATTCATCCTACAAAATTTCGGCAGAACCTCCTTTGTTTATTGTCTAATTCCGAGGTTCCAACAGGTATAACCAATGGATATTATGAACAGTAAACAATATAATCAATCCTAAACAAACTGGCTATAAAACTTAAATAAAGAGCGGAAGCAATATAAAAGGTTTCTAATCCATTATTACATTTTAAACCTGATAGACAAAATCAAATACCACATAGGCTAGTCAACAATAATATTTAAAGTTCTCTTGTTCTTCCATGGTGAATAATTCGTGCAAGTGCAACTATACTAATCCTTCTTTACTCCCATGCACGATGATTTCATGAAGGTACCTAAAACAAACAACAAACGACAACAACAACAAGAGTGAGCCCAACGACTCAGCAAATATAATAAGTAATAACCAGATCAACCATGAACATCATCTCACAAATTTATCCATCAATCATATAATGAACCATACTATGCAATATGATCAAAAATCTCTTTATCTCTTCTCTTTCGCATTTCACTGGTAATGCGGAGTGTGCATCCGTCAATGCACACCCATGCCTGTACCATCTGGTATAGGGACCAATTGCCCATACTCCACAAGTATGGAGACCTTTAGCCCGTCATGACATCAACATGACGGGGACCTCGACGCTTGGTCATCTAGTGACCAAGACTTCAATATATCAACATGATGCATATATGTGAATGTCTCAATAAATAAAAACTTGCATTCACCATATCCATGCATCATAAATTCTCATAAACAACTTCAATTGCAAACTACCATAAACAGTACCAACATATCATTATCATAATCAAGATCACATACACTCATAATACCGATCAAACATCCACAAACCATCATTCATCAACAATCACACTATAAAATTTCAATCATCATTATACTTGCCTTAACCGCGAGAAAATGGAGGATGAGTAGAAGGTGCAACCCCGGGAATCCGTCCTCCTCCTGAACAATAATTATAATATTTGCTAAGACAACAGTAGCGGGTCTTTGGATAATAAAACAACACCCTTAAACTAACCCAACACATTTAACTTGACCAAATCCCCAATTGTCTCTCGCCAACCTCGCCTTCTACAGACAAATACATTAAAAATTCATAACCTTTGATACAAAGATCCAATAGGACGTTCTCAGATTCTCTGGAAAGATAATTAAATTATCTAGCTAAACCTATTTGGTGAGCCTCCCAGATTCGGTCATCTTCTACCCGCACCATTCAATTTTCTAAAGCATCAGCAATCTGAACGGGCCCTCTGGACAGCGCACTAAAATGGCCATAACTTTTGCTAAAAAATTCGGAATCTAGATTTCTTGACCTTTCTAGAAATCTAAGAAAATTATATACAACTTTCCTAATATGGAGATCCTCTGATTCTCCCGTTTTCTAATTACCAAAATCAATCTACCGAAATCTAACAGAAAGTCCCCCGAGATGCAGAACAGTCACCTTATAAAAAACATAACTTTTGCTACACAAGTCCGAATGATGCGTTCTAGGACTTCATGGAAAGATAATTTCGTCCTATACAATTATCTAGGAGAAGTCCAGACCTGAATCCCCACGGATCTATCCCAAAACAGCCGTCTAATCCGATCTGTTCTGGCTGTCCAGAAAAACGACGATGCTACCACTACTAAATTATTAATCTAATTGGGGAAAACAGGGATTACCCTTGAAGAAACGATGAAGAACACGACGAACACCCACAAATTTCACCTCTTCTCCTTGGCCCCTAATGTGAGCCACATGAAAATATTACAAGGGAGTCTATAGTTTTTAGCGTATTTTGCAAATACCCTTATATACGCATATAGAAATGAGTATGTCTAAAAAGCATACATACCACCTCTGAAAATTTTACATACCACTAAGATGTTCTTATATACACATATACTAATGTACATACCCTCCGTTATGCGAGATACTCGCTACGTTGTGAGATATGAAAAAGAGAGTAACTAATCCCGCGAGTAGAATTACTATTCATGCGCATGTGTAGATTGCGCGGTGGAAAGTTACTGTCGTGCGTGAGTGAAGTAACTGATAAACACATGTAGAGTTACTACCAGTTGTGTAGTGTTACAACTGACAGTAACTCTATATGTTTTTTACAGTAACTTCACTCACGTATGGCAGTAACTTTGCGGTGCGCATCGCGCACGCAGGCACAAAATAGTGCAACCATGTGTGTGTGTATAACATGGGCGGAGCCAATGGGTGTGCCTAGTATACACGAGCACTACCAAAATTTTTGAAAACTATATCCATACCTTTTCTTGTTATATGTTCTAATTAAAGTTGAAATTTGTTAATGCTAAGGAAATTAGATGCAAATTGTATTTGATATTCTCTTCAGGTTTTGTAGATAACCTAACACCTATTTTTTTCTCTGCCTATGTGGCACCATGTAAAAGGTATGAAAGCAAGCCTAAAAAGACGCAGGTTGGGATAAATCCATAACCTTACAAAATTTGTACTAAAACGTTAAGATTTGAACTCTAATAGGTTTGGGTCGTACATTCACAAATCTACCACGCCACCAAGAGATTGCTCCCGTGCTTGATTTTATTTAGCTATTAGGAACTTTTTTTAGTTTGTAAGTCAAAAATCAATGCCCGATTGTCTATTTATTTCGGCCATCGCGACTATAACTCTGAGTGTAATAATCAAAACTAATATAGGGTGTCTTATACGACAAATGTTAGTTATAAATTTTGAAGCTATATGTGACGTTAATAGGTCACATCAATATTGTCATACTAAGTATAGATGTACTAAAAACTCTACGTGTTTTTAGTGTGGTAGAGTATACAGACTGTCATATAGGTTATGTAGTGTACTAATAAAAATTTATGAAATTTATTTGTCAATATTAGTATTTTTTATCATTATGATGCCCTAAAATTAAATTATTTTCACAACTAAATATGTAAAATAGCCAATTAATTATGATAAAAACCTAACTAATTATATAGTAACTGTAATACCCCGGAAATTGTTTAATTAATTGTTTAATTAATAGAGAGAGGGACTTTTGTGAAATAATTAAATTTATAAGAGTTTTGAGGGTTTTATGAAAATTTAAGACAACTGGGCCTAGGCCTTGGCCGGTGGGTTTTTGCCCAAGAGGGAGGAGGTCACCTCTTAAAACCCTAGGCAGCCCCAACCCCTGCGCCCCACCCTGCGCCTCCACGCCGCCCCGTCTTGCCAACGTCTTCTTCCGGTGCGCGTCGTCGTCTCTCTCCCGGTCTTGCCGCCGCCGACGCTCGCCGCCTTCTGCGCGTGGATCCGGAGGAAGAGAGGAGGAGATCGCGGCGTGTTCGTCGCCGTGTTCGTCGACGTGTTCGTCGTCGTGTCGTCAAGGGTAATCCCCGGTAGTCTCTAGATTGGTTTTAATCGAGTTAGATTCGTCGGTTTTTGGGCTCTTTGGGACGATGGTTGTTTCTCGGCGGTTTTGATCTAGTTTCGTCGGGATTCAGGTCTGGACCCTTCTAGAAAGTTGTAGAGGGTTTGATTATCTTTCCGGGAGTACAAGAACACATTATTGGATCTGTGTAGCAAAAGTTATGAATTTTCTAGTGCGACTGTTCTGCAGATCGGGTAGTTCTGGACGAGTTTAGTAGATCGGTTTGTGCGACGGAAATAGTGGCGATTCAGGAGTCCTTCAAATTGGGAAAGCTGTAGATACGTTTCTTAGCTTTCAATAGAGGTAAAGAAGTCCGGATTCCGAGTTTTTGGGTGAAAGTTATGACTGTTTTAGTGCGCTGTCCAGAGAGTCCGACGTGAATATTCATGCTTTAGAAAAGGGTTTGGATCGGCTAGTTAATGGCAGAATCAGAGAGTCTCCCCAACTAAGTTTTTGTAGATAATTTAATTATCTTTACAGAGAGTCCAAGAACGCTTAATTTGGAGTTACGTACTGAAAGTTATGATTTTTGGAAGTCGGCTGTCTGTGGTTGGGCAGATTTGGCCGAGGGGAGTTGGGGATTTAATTGAGATAAATTGTTGGGTTAATTGGGGTTGCTGTTATTTTATATCTAGAAACCTGCTACTGTCATGTTAGTAATTATTAATTAATTATTCAGGAGGAGAGCGGATTCGGGTTTTCGCCGCGCTCGTTCTTCGTTGTCTCGCGGTTGAGGCAAGTATAACCTTGCTATGATTAATCCGTGTGATTGAGTGATTTGGATGATATGAGTGGTGTTTGAGTTATGAATGCTTTACTTATGAATTTGAGTAATGTTCTGAGTTGTTAATGCTATTTATGCTCGGTTTACATTATGGCATTTATGAGATTTGTTGATGCGTAGTATGGTGAATGCATTTTATCTTGTTGATACATTCACATATATGCATCATATTGAGAATTGTTGAAGTCTTGGTCATGTGGTGATCAAGCATCGAGGTCCTCACACTTGTGGAGTGTGGGCAATTGGTCCCTGTACCAGAGGGTACAGGCATGGGTGTGCATTGACGGATGCACACTCCGCATTACCGGTAAAATGCGAAAGAGATGAGAAAGAGGAGTTTTTGATCATAATGCATAGCATGAATTTCATATGTAATATGTTTAACTTGAGAGTTAATGTTCATGCTTGCATTTGATCTGATTATACTTCTGAGTCGTTGGACTCACTCTTGTTGTTGTTTGTCTATTTTAGGTACCTTCACGAGGTCGACATGCGGGAATAAAGAGGATTAGTATTGTTGCACTTGCGAAATATTCACCATGGAGAAGATAGAGAACTCTAATTATTATTTGTTGATTAGTTCAAGTGGTATTTGATTATGACCTTGATTAAGATGTAATAATGGATTAGAACTTCTTTATATTGCTTAGTGCTTTACTTAAGTTTTATAGATGTTTCGCTTAGTAGCCAAATTACTTTGCTTGCGGTTATTCATACCTTTTGATAATATTGTTAGAACTTCATTTTATCAATAAACAAAGGAGGCTCTGCCGAAATTTTATAGAATGCCTTAGCATAGTTTTATTATGTTGTTAGTTTGGTAGCATTTCGTGCCATTGTTTGGTGGGTGTTACAGATTGGTATCGAGCGGGCTTTAGGTCCGTGGTAATTAAACTAATAAATTGACACCTTTGGTGCACGTAGGATGGGATGGGTCAAGCATTGCATTTATGCTTTTGACATGTTATATTGATGATTTACATTATGAGATAATCTTGTATGCTTATTGATAATCTTGTATGATTATGATTTGCTCCTATGACTGTTATGACTGAGAATAGTCAATGATATGATGTAGATGTTGTGATGTGCTACCTTGGTATTGCGAGATTATATCATTGTTTGTAGTATGAGGATTAGCAATGTAGTTACCTCAGGTAACTTAATTGCAGTGTTAATGTGAATTTATTAGAAGTTGTTATTATCCTTAAGTTGATTTCGCCAATTCTTGGTGATTGCGATTAATGAATTTCTTTTGAGATTGTGGTTCTTGCGGTTGAGGGTATGCAATTGGTCTCTACATTCCTTGAAGCGATTATTGTTTCTTTCCGGACTCTTGAGATACTTTGCTACATGTGCTTTTTGTTGATTTGTAAGATTAGTTCCTTCGTGGGAGTTTGTCTTGTTGCGAATCATGGCTCATTGGTTCGCTTGGTGTTTTCTTTTATTAATGCGAATTTTGAGTTGCAAAACTCATTGTTATGTGAAAGCTTTGGATCTATGTTTTCTCTTTATCTCGGCGTTGAAGTTTATTGTTCCTTTTCCTTTTGAAAGAGAGTGTTAAAATCATTTATGTTGTTTTGCTATGCTTAAGTGGAAGGTGGTAGTCATATAAACTAATTCATAAGGATGAATTATCAAGTTGATATGTTAGCATAGTGTATAATTAAATTTTTTACTAGTATCCTTTGAAGTGTAGTTGTTTAATTTGATATTGCCTGTAATAGTTTTTAGAAGAACTATGATTAAGAATTTGTTTACTCATGATAGTAACTCATGGAGTTATTGAGGTGTGCAAAAGAATTAGAATGATTATTATGATTATTGAATTTCTATCATGTTGGACAAATTGAATTATCTTTGTCTTTAGTAATTAATCCGATCGTTTGGAATAATTAAGTAAGGAGGTGTTAGAATATTACCTTTGACCCTTAACATGTCTTTTATTTAGATGTTTTATGAGCATGCACAATTGCTGGTTTCATCTATCTTTTACAATGCTAAATTGTTGAAATACGTATAAAGGAATAGATGAAGGTTGATGCATTGACTTGTAGAAACTTGTCTTCTGAAATGGTATCATTGAAGTTTAAAGTCATTTCCATTCTAATTTCTGAATGTAAGGTAGGATACAAAATCTATGCTCATGAATGTCTTATAATTGTAAAATGGAGTTAGGATCATGAATGTTGTTATGACCGAATAATAATCAATTATTGCCAATAGTGAATAGAGTACAATCAATTGGTGCTAAGTTAGAGTTGAGCACCAATAAAGAATGGAATATATGAAATCTAGTAAGAAATTTATACTAGCATGATTTACGAGATTATCTTGTTCTAGTATCATCTTGTTTAAGAGCTTTGTTCTATTTATGTGGCTTATGCACTAGGTTCTCCTAGATCAAGTAGTTGCAACCTTACTTAGATATTAGAAACATGATGCAATGATTTCTTATGTTTCTTTTGGAAAAGTTTATGAAGGGAGTTGAGGATATGATGATGCTTGTTAAGAATGTATTATTCTGATGTTAGTATGTTGGTCCATTTGTGGTTATGATGGTAATGTTGAAGGTTCATTAAATAGAAGAATTTGAATAAATTCCTTGGTACTATTTAAATCAAAAGTTTTGATAGTGTGTATGCGATCTTTGATCTCATGATTTATGTGGTAGCGAAATTGTTTTAAGCAAAGTGTCGTGTTGAGGATTTTAATTAATTCTTAAAGAATTAATGTGTTGTGGTCTTCAACTCTTCTTTTGTTGGAATTGTTAAGGTGATACCGTATTCAAAGAAGGATGTTCTCTTTGTTAAAAGGAAAAGTTTGATAAAAGTTTTGAAGGTTGAAGTCAAGTTGTGCAATCTTTGTGAAGTGTGTTTGACTTCTTATTTTCATTTGCTAAGAGTTTCGAGCTCAAATGACAATCTTGTACTTGTATTGGTTGAGATTTGATGTTTTCGTCTCGAGGAGGCACGCGCCTTCACCGTGGTCTTATCCTTTGTTGTCCAAGATCTTTGTTTTCTTGGTTTTGTGTTTATTGCGATGGACCTTGTGCTGAAATTTTCTTCTTTGCTTCTCCAAGAAAGGGTGCAGTGATGTGGGTTGCAAAGACCTTTAAGAGGTGTATGGCAACCTGGTTGGTGTGGTTTTGTGATTAGTCTAGGTGAGATTGTGGGTATCAAGATGCTTGAGATTCTTGGAGTGATAAATTGTTCGTTGAATAATTCTCGATGAGGATTTGATTTAAAGAAGATGTTGTCCTTGGGGCTAAATAGTTTTATTGTTGCAACTAGAAGAACCTAGTGTGGTTCAAGAGTGTTACGTTCATTTTGATGGAACATTAGAATTATTAGAAGTATGAGAATCTTGATCAATTTTATTGGAGCATTATGATTGGGTAATTTGCAAGGATTAGCGGGATAATTATGATGGGGTAGTTAATGAGTGTATAATTGTGAAGAAGCCCAATCGATCACAGAATTTTTGGGATAGTGAGGATTGTTGAAAATTATTGCCATGTATGACTTGGCTTGAAAGTAACCCTCGAGAGTTAGAATCTTCCTCTGATAATCGGTTGAGATTATGCTTTCATGTGGTTGTGAAGGATTGAATATGGTTGATTGTGGAAATTTTAGTCTTTGGATTTAAGAGTCTTTGTATTGAATATATGAAAGTACATATATAGGAGTCCCGGAGACGAAACTTTTGGGTTTGGTGTTCCATATTAGGACCTTGGAGGCTAATGATGTGGGTAAAATAGTGAAAGGAGTGGATTCAATATTATGATATTCCTTGATAGTATCCTTTGGATGTAGTAAATGGGTGTGTGAGCCGAGAAATTCATGTTGATTGTCCTTAAGATTTGTGGTGAAGTGTTGGTGGGTGAAAAATAACGATGAGGTGCATTGGAAATTATTCGTTAAAGTAACATGTGGGAAGAGGAGTTGACTAGAGTATGTTATTGTGAGAATAGTAGAGTCCTCTACAAAAGTGTGTTGGATGCACTCGGTTTGAACATAGAGTTGATGTTGCCAATTTAAGAGAATTGAGCTAGTATGGTATGGGATGATTTAGAACCTCGTGATTCAAGAGGAAGTTTATTCCTAAAAGAAAAAAAAGGGACATGTTTGATATTTGAGTGATTCCCCTTTATGTTTGGGTTGTTTATGTGCAAACTACCTACTGGAAAGTGGGGAGGTTTTTCGTGCTGAATCCTCATTTTCTCTTCTTTTGATTTGACCCTTTTTATGGGGAACTAGTTTTGTGTGGTTGCGATGAGAATTCTTTATGTTCAGTTGAATTCTATTTGTGAAAGAGTGGGTTTACCTTGAGCCCTGTGGTGTGCCCGTGTTTAAGGGGTGCTCCTTATTAAGGTAAAAGATCGATTGAGAGTTGGAATAAGAGTTGCATGTATTGTGCAGATTGTGGGTTAGTACCAAAGGGAATGATAACCCGATGTGTATTTAATCGATTTTATTAATTACAGTATTAGGGTTTGTGTATCACTAGGACCACCTTGGGTTCTAGTGTGAGATACTGACGCTTTGTCGACCCGTATTGAGGAGAACTTGAAAGATCCGGCGTGGGTTCATTAAAATCGTTGACCAACGAGTAAGACCACCACCATTCAAGAATTAAAGTTACACCATTCGAAGTGTTGTAGGGGCGTAAGTTCAACGCGTGGCCTTGGTGAGTCGAGATCATGTTGGTCGCCAGAGCGGTCGAAAAGTTATGCGAGATGTAAGGAGCAAAGATCCGGAGGTTGGCAAACCACTTGGATCTTCAAGAACCTATGTGCGAAGTGCAAGCAATTAGAAAAAAATATTTAGTATGTCAAAGTGCTTTGGTCGCAGCAGAGAGAGAGAAGCAACTTGGGAGTTGGAGTCTCGCATGCTGAGCAATACCGGCGTTGTTCACGTCGGTGCTGGTTAATGCTAGTTGGTTGTTTTGTTTTCTGTTGAGGTTGCGGTTAGAATTCGGTCGAATTCTGTTTAAGGGGTAGAATGTAATACCGAAATTATTTAATTAATTGTTTAATTAATAGAGAGGGACTTTTGTGAAATAATTAAATTTATAAGAGTTTTAAGGGTTTTATGAAAATTTAAGACAACTGGGCCTAGGCCTTGGCCGGTGGGTTTTCTTGCCCAAGAGGGAGGAGGCCACCTCTTAAAACCTAGGCGCCCCACCCCGCGCCCCCACCCCTGCGCCTCCCCCCTGCGCCTCCACCCCGCCAGCCCGCCGCCCGTCTTTGCCCAGCGTCTTCTTCCGGTGCGCCGTCGTCGTCTTCATCGTCGTCGTCTCCTCCCCGGTGCGCCGTCGCCGACGTTCGTCATTGTCCGCGTGGATCCGGAGGAAAGAGAGAGGAGATCGCGGGCGTGTTCGTCGCCGTGTTCGTCGTGTTCGTCGACGTGTTCGTCGTCGTGTTGTCAAGGGTAATCCACGGTAGTCTCTAGATTGGTTTTAATCGAGTTAGATTAAATCGGTTTTGGGCTCTTGGGGACGATAGTTGTTTCTCGCGGTTTTGATCTAGTTGCTTTACTTATGAATTTGAGTAATGTTCTGAGTTGTTAATGCTATTTATGCTCGGTTTACATTATGGCATTTATGAGATTTATTGATGCGTAGTATGGTGAATGCATTTTATCTTGTTGATACATTCACATATATGCATCATATTGAGAATTGTTGAAGTCTTGGTCATGTGGTGATCAAGCATCGAGGTCCCACACTTGTGGAGTGTGGGCAATTGGTCCCTGCAGAGTGCAGGCATGGGTGTGCATTGACGGATGCACACTCGCGTCTGGGTAAAATGCGAAGAGATGAGAAGAGGAGTTTTGATCATAATGCATAGCATGAATTTCATATGTAATATGTTTAACTTGAGAGTTAATGTTCATGCTTGCATTTGATACAGTTATACTTGCTGAGTCGTTGGACTCACTCTTGTTGTTGTTTGTCTATTTTAGGTACCTTCACGAGGTCAGCATGCATGGGAATAAAGAGGGATTAGTGTTGTTGCACTTGCACGAAATATTCACCATGGAGAAGATAGAGAACTCTAATTATTATTTGTTGATTAGTTCAAGTGGTATTTGATTATGACCTTGATTAAGATGCAATAATGGATTAGAACTTCTTTATATTGCTTCCGTGCTTTACTTAAGTTTTATAGATGTTTACGCTTAGTAGCCAAATTACTTTGCTTGCGGTTATTCATACCTTTTGATAATATTGTTAGAACTTCATTTTATCAATAAACAAAGGAGGCTCTGTAGAAATTTTATAGAATGCCTTAGCATAGTTTTATTATGTTGTTAGTTTGGTAGCATTTCGAGCCATTGTTTGGTGGGGTGTTCTGATAACGTTAAAGTACCATATGAATACAATATTCACAGTGCATGGTTTACCTAGCGCTAAATTTTATTACTCCATCTGTTCTTTTTAAGTGATATTTTTTATTTTTACGGTCTATAAGACATGACTTGGACCATTACTACTCTGGACAGCGCACTAAAATGGCCATAACTTTTGCTAAAAATTCGGAATCTAGATTTCTTGACCTTCTGGAAATCTAAGAAAATTATATACAACTTTCCTAATATGGAGATCCTCTGATTCTCCCGTTTTCTAATTACCAAAATCAATCTACCGAAATCTAACAGAAAGTCCCCCGAGATGCAGAACAGTCACCTTATAAAAATCATAACTTTTGCTACACAAGTCCGAATGATGCGTTCTAGGACTTCATGGAAAGATAATTTCGTCCTATACAATTATCTAGGAGAAGTCCAGACCTGAATCCCCACGGATCTATCCCAAAACAGCCGTCTAACCCGATCTGTTCTGGCTGTCCAGAAAAACGACGATGCTACCACTACTAAATTATTAATCTAATTGGGGAAAACAGGGATTACCCTTGAAGAAACGATGAAGAACACGACGAACACCCACAAATTTCACCTCTTCTCCTTGGCCCCTAATGTGAGTCTATAGTTTTTAGCGTATTTTGCAAATACCCTTATATACGCATATAGAAATGAGTATGTCTAAAAAGCATACATACCACCTCTGAAAATTTTACATACCACTAAGATGTTCTTATATACACATATACTAATGTACATACCCTCCGTTATGCGAGATACCGCTACGTTGTGAGATACTGAAAAGAGAGTAACTAATCCCGCGAGTAGAATTACTATTCATGCGCATGTGTAGATTGCGCGGTGGAAAGTTCTTGTAACAGGCGTGAGTGAAGTAATCGATAAACACATGTAGAGTTACTACCGGTTGTGTAGTGTTACAACCGACGGTAACTCTATGTTTTTACTGATAACTTCACTCACGTATGGCAGTAACTTTGCGGTGCGCATCGCGCACGAAGGCACAAAATAGTGCAACCATGTGTGTGTGTATAACATGGGCGGAGCCAATGGGTGTGCCTAGTATACACGGGCACTACCAAAATTTTTGAAAACTATATCCATACCTTTTCTTGTTATATGTTCTAATTAAAGTTGAAATTTGTTAATGCTAAGGAAATTAGATGCAAATTGTATTTGATATTCTCTTCAGGTTTTGTAGATAACCTAACACCTATTTTTTTCTCTGCCTATGTGGCACCATGTAAAAGGTATGAAAGCAAGCCTAAAAAGACGCAGGTTGGGATAAATCCATAACCTTACAAAATTTGTACTAAACGTTAAGATTTGAACTCTAATAGGTTTGGGCAGACATTCACAAATCTACCACGCCACCAAGAGATTGCTCCCGTGCTTGATTTTATTTAGCTATTAGGAACTTTTTTTAGTTTGTAAGTCAAAAATCAATGCCTGATTGTCTATTTATTTCTGCCATCGCGACTATAACTCTGAGTGTAATAATCAAAACTAATATAGGGTGTCTTATACGACAAATGTTAGTTATAAATTTTGAAGCTATATATGACGTTAATAGGTCACATCAATATTGTCATACTAAGTATAGATGTACTAAAAACTCTACGTGTTTTTAGTGTGGTAGAGTATACAGACTGTCATATAGGTTATGTAGTGTACTAATAAAAATTTATGAAATTTATTTGTCAATATTAGTATTTTTTATCATTATGATGCCCTAAAATTAAATTATTTTCACAACTAAATATGTAAAATAGCCAATTAATTATGATAAAAACCTAACTAATTATATAGTAACGTTAAAGTACCATATGAATACAATATTCACAGTGCATGGTTTACCTAGCGCTAACATTTTATTACTCCATCTGTTCTTTTTAAGTGATATTTTTTTATTTTTTACGGTCTATAAGACATGACTTGGACTATTACTATTTGTATCATATTGTATATTAATAAAATTATAATATTATGAAAGTATTTTTAATGACAAAATTTGATAGTTTTAAGTATATTAGCAGTCAAGCTTTAGAAAGTTTGGCCGCATGGATTATATGAGGTTAGCTAAAAAATTTTGTGTGGGTGGTACGGCAACTCAACGACTGCAAGGCTGTGGTGATAGTGTGCATCCAAGAAAGCAAGGTACAGTGGCTGGGAGCGTATCCAAAAAGATACAACACAGTAGTGTGTGCATATCCAAAAATATCAGGCATGTTCTTTTGTCGCTTTGGTTTTTCTACAGTAACTATCTTTTAAATGGAATGTTTTTTTAAGATGGAATCTACTAGTTAATTGTAGTACATACTGTACCGACTTCATTTATATCGGCAAAAGTCGCATATGAATTTCAGTATTTTGTAATCTCTTACACGAATAACAAAAAATTATAAGTCACAGTTAAAAACTATAAACCATAGTTAAAAAAAAACAGGCCCGGTATTTCAAGTGCGAACTAAGCTTCGCTAGCTATCGGCGGAGTTTGATTTGTGGAGGCGAGGAGGACGATCGAGGCAGGCTATACGTGTGTGGTCGAGCTGAAAAGCGATGTTAACTGGCGCATGTACGTCGAGCCCAGGGATTTGCCTTTTTCTGGAACAGTCCTTTTCCGTCCGCCGCTGTGTCTCGCGCGCGGAGTCTCTGTGCATGGCTCACGCACATGGCCCGGCCAGCACTCGCTTCTGGAGTTGGTCGGAGTGCTGCATGTGTCGTGATTCATGGCCGGGTTCGGTACTATTTTCAGCTCGCTGGTGAGATCAACTAGTACGGCACGGATGCTTGGCTCCAGCAGATGCATGATGACCACATCAATTACGACTGATGCATCTATTTTGATGGAAAGATGCTGTTAGGTTTGCCCCTATTTCAACTTAGCTAGGTTCACTACTACAAAATAAGCTATATTGAATGTTTTACCATAGACGATTCATATGGAGCTGTCTGTACTTTGATTATTATAGACGGATTATGGCTAAAACATCTCTAAAGCTATCATAGACGGTTAGATTTAAAAGTTGTCTGTGATATACGCATTATCACAGACGGTTTTTAATCAGAACCATCTATGAAACTATCACAGACAGTTTTTATTTACAACCGTCTTCGTTTTGTTCTTTTTCGTATGAACTACAGAAGCTACTGCGACGAGAGACAAATTCAAGGCAAATTTATTACAAAAATCCCAAAAAAAGAGATTCCTAGATATTAGTCTTATGGGCTTCATATGTTTCTTTTTCGATTTTTGGAGTTGGAATATCAGCCGCTGAGTTCTCGAATATCGTGAAGATTGTCCTTGCCCTCTCCACTTTCTCCTCTAGCTTGGGCAAATCATTAGCATGACTCATAATCTCAAAGAGGATGCAATGATAAGCTTTCTCAGAATTGTCCGCTTCTACTTGATCGACAATGTTATCCATGTGTCTCTCCACTGCCACAAAAGCTTCTTCCGCTTTGTGCACATTGCAGAGAAGAATGAGGCCGAGGGGGGTTTCCCTTTTCTGAGCGGTAACGAGACACCTCCGTCGACGGCGGATGATGAGGTCCAGTTGACGGATGGAAGCGAGTCGCGGAAGGAGAGCAGGGTGTGAGCAGAGGAGCTGCTCTAAACATAAATTGTTGGCCGCCTATGTAAGGTTGCGGCTGAACAACTCATTAGATGAGAGGAAGGAGATCAAAAGAATATTAGATGCCATTATTGAGAAATCTGGTGAAGAAGATGAGGGAGAGGACAGTTTAGAAGAGCTGAATTAGGGTACGCATATTTAAGTGTTATCATAGATGGTTCGTATACCAAACCATCTCTGATATTAATATCATAGACGGTTTATATAACAAACCATCTCTAATATGTACCTTATCACAGACGGTTTGTTATACAAACCGTCTCTAAAATGTGCATTATCACAGATGGTTCGTATAACAGACCGTCTCTGATAATGACACGTCACCGATCTGTGGTGTATCCCCAAGGATTTTGATCTCACCCATCCATTCTCTCCACATCGAATGACAGACACCGGTTCCTCCCACCACTCGGCCCTTATTAATTACTCCATCTCTACCTTTCCACCGGCAGTCACGCGTGCGTTCATCCACTAGCATCCTGCATCCTCCTCTCGACGACGCTGACTACCACCGTGAGCTAGCGCCTCCGTTGTGACACCACGGTCGACTGCACAACACACTCTTATCATAAATATCGTAAGAGTGTCTTATGCAATCTCACCGTCGTGCCACAAAGGTGGTGCTATCACCATCTCTCCATTACCGGTGATATCCGGCAACCATCCGATGCCCTTCCCTCTCTTTTTTGATGGCAGACATCAAGGACATCGCGCGCTGCATCTAGCTTGTTTCTCAACGACACCGACTACCATCATGAGTTGCACCTCCGTTGTGACACCACGGTCGACTGCACAACACACTCCTGTCGTAAGAGTATCTTGTGCAGTTAGGAAACCCGATATGGTGACATGAATTCCTCTGGAAGCCAGCAAGACAGTGTAAGAAAGAGTGTGAGGAAGACACATAAACGGGGGCGCTGGCAGTATAGCTACACGAAGATTCGAGAGAAAACACGGAGCTGGCCCGATGATCCTACATCGAAACAAAGATTCGGAAGAACACGTAGAGCTAGCCCGAAGGTCCTGCATCGCACGGTCCACCCGATCAGATGGCCGACACAATAGCGATGTAAAGGAGAATTTTTCTGCAAAAAGCAAGGACATACGCGGGAGAAACATAAGCAATAAGGACCTCTTTGTAATTACATAAAGGCGGAGTATTTTTTTTGAAAAGCCAGTGACGTGATGCGGGAGAGATCAGAATCCTCATGTGTATGTTTTTTAAGATATGTTGTTTCCGGTTCGACTCAATCCGTTGACCTGACTAAACTAGTTGTCTACTATTAGTTTTAGGCACGGCCAGGCTTAATGTGGTAATATTAATCAGACAAAATAGTTTTGTGTATCAATTCCTCGTGTTTTATGTGTGCACCTCTTAGACCCTTTATTTTTAGCTTATGGTTTTCTCTGAGTAAACAAACGAGATGGTTTCTCTGTTATCTTTGTGAAATATCTTATCGGGATATCTTTTTCGAAGCTGCTTATACATTTAATTCATTTTTACAAATACTCGTACTAAAATCAAAAGACATCAATAATAACCATAAACTATTAGGCGCACCCAAAAAAACCACGCTCACGTAGCTAGCTTATTCACGAAGGAAGTTAAAGGGCAGTTAAAGGTGTACCGCGCGTATATACATCTGTCCTTGGACCCTAAAACTTTCCAACCCAAATTCCATCCAACCTACTACAAACATTCCCGCCTTACAGATGTCACTGCAGGAAGCATGCAGCATTTTGGGGTCTTCCATCTAGTCATCGATATATCGATCTTTTGCTGTACTATGCAAACATTAAAGAGGCTCATCGATCGCACGGAGTGAAATGATAGAGACACCGGCGATGATTGGGGAGGCCAAAAAGGCAGAGCTAGGTAAAGAAAGCGGCCGGCCATATGGATGAGGCAATTAATGGTAGGCACTCGGCATCGATGCCCACGGCTAACGCACCGTTTATTTAGGTTTTAGTTTTAGTTTTTGATTTCTAGTTTTTTAGTTTCATCTTTTTTTAGTTTTTTAATTTTTTTTAATTTTTCCTATATTTCTTTGCATTATTTATGATATGCTAACCTGTTTTTCTTATTTCTAAATTTTTTATATTTAATTATGCTAAAAAGCCATCAGCGTGCAAAATAAATCAGATACAATGCTAAACAGTGAAAAATAAGCAGAAATGAGCAGCACCAAAGCCAGCATCCCCATTTCGAAGAGGATAGGGTCATGATATTTTCCATTACAATCTATGAGTTTAGTTATGTACATAAAAAATATCATATCTACTCATGAGTATTTTAAAAGAATTAGTTTGATTAATCAAATATGACCTAGCAGCCAAATTATTACAATATTACAGGTATCCAAATCTAAAACTTAACTTATATATAGAAGAACCGAAAAAATCCCACAGAAACACTTGAGTACGGGCATAACTTTAACAGGTTAACTGATGCATCTTTCTTCTTTTGGTGTCTATTCTGATGAAAAAACTAAGATTGAGTACAGTAGGTACTTAGCGAGCCACATAGGAAGGTTATATAACTAATATACAGGAAGTTCAATCAGATAGTATCACAGGTTATAATATGATAAGAATAAATGCAAGTAACTTTGCAATTAAAACAGTAAAACAATATTTAATTAACAAAGGGTTTTTCATCCACAATTTTCATATAAAAATTCTTCAAATTCTACTTATACCATATTATCGGAATCACCCATGAAACACATTTCAATTGATTGAGAGCACGACACATTCAAATTCCATTTATTATACTCATAATATCAAGCTATAGACACACAACATATCAGCGCGCGACTGAGTTGAGATAATAAGTTTGTTCACTGCTCTATTCTTTCTAACTTCTACCCGGTAAGCTCGGGGCCATACAACATTGTCGGGAATCCACATACCAAAGCGGAAATCCTGGCCCAATGTTGAGTGGATCTACAATTGTGAAGAATGGCAAGTGTCTTTTCAGTCCCACTTCCATTTCACCCCTTGTTCGCGGACCATCCTGAAACTCTGGGATGGCTGACCTTGTTGTAGACATTTGATCGAATTGAGCAGTATACTAGACCAGGTTTGATAAGTCAAAACATGTGGTTGAGCGAGTTATATGTCCTTTACTTGGCACAAAGGTCTAGTCCTTGTGAGGCTATCATATATATACCCTATGCACACTAGCACTACATCACCATATCCAGAGCAGAATCTCAATTCCTAGGGTAAAGTCGTGGGCTCCAACCATCTAGTGGCTTCCTACAAAGTAGCCTCAATTCTAGTACCATTTGAAAGTCTACCGCCACAAAGCCAAATGATTCTTAGTAGTTCAATTAAATTATTTTAATTGTACCATCTACTAATAGCTATCTATATAGTGATTAATTACCAAAGTTATCAAGTTAAATATGGCCTTTTTAAATATGACAGGGCTTTTTAGTGGTAGGGTATACTATTCATCATGTCATTTCAAACTATTATTATATGTAAATAAGAGTTCTCAAATAATAATAATGAAAGTAATGATAATTTAATAATACGAGATCAACATGATTAAAGATATATGACTTGCCTTTTATCTAAAGTATTTGATTGCTTCTTTGTAGGTTTCAGGTTTATACCATCCACCTTAATTGCTCCAGTAGTTTCTCCGTTGGCCAACTAATCGAATCTGGATAATAGCATAAAAGAACAAATATAAATAAATTCCTACTTTGCAGAATGCAAGTAAGAATAAAATACAATAACATATCCAAAAAAGATATAGAAGAAGGTGAATTTGGGTAGATAAGGTAGATAAGCTTTAAACTAAGCTTGGTTAGGTTGAACGAAATTGAAAATGGGTTAAATGAGCTCGAAATGATCAAAATGAGTATAAATAAGCTTAACGAGCTTTCAATGAATAATGATAAATTAGATGAATAGTACTACGTTGGCACTATTCCTAACTGGTTGCGTTAGGTGAACAGTATTGAACCTGTTTATTGTGGTTGCGGATTGGACTGAGTTGAATGTGTAGATGGGCCAAAACTGGATGTACGTTGAGCACGGCGTGAGTGAAGAGTACATTAGTGGCGTGTCTGCTTCTAGAAGGCGGCCGAGCAAGATATGTTGAATAAGAGGATGGAATATATGTAATGTCCATGCATTAATTGCGATAATCTAAAAATATTTACCAACTTAACGCAGATCGAAACTCACTTGAATTGAAGGGGTTTCAAAAAGGGGTATACATATTGGACCAGTCACAATGAAGAGAAGATTATACAGGAAGGTTTCAAGAGAGACAACGATATACTGGTTGTGGACTGTACTTTCGATGAAGATTGGTCGTATGATGACAATTTGGATCAGATGCTACGATGAAATTTGGATCAGATGCTACGCGATGCAGAAGGAAACTATGATGAGAGAGAGTTTGGTAAATTCGAAGGCTTGATGGAGGACTTGGAGAAACCTTTGTTCCTAGATTGCAGGCCACAATACATAAGATTGTCATCTGTTCTTGAACTACTGAAATTGAAGGTAAGCAATCGTTGGTCCAACAAGAGTTTTGCAGCGTTGTTAGGTCTCTTAGCGAACATCCTTCCAGAGGAAAATGTGTTGTTGAGAACCACCTACCAAGCTAAGAAAGTTCTTTTTCCAATAGGAATAGAAGTAGAAAAAATACATGCATATCCGAATAATTGTATCCTCTACTATAAAGAGTATGCAAAATTACATGTTTGTCCAGTGTGCAAAATATCTCGATACAAGCGTAAGAATGACTCCAATGACGACGAAGTCATCAAGATGAAGCAAGAATCTCCTGCTAAGATGTTGTAGTATCTGCCTATAATTCTCCATTTGAAACATTTATTTACGAACCGAAAAATACAATATTACTGTGTTGGCACTCGGGGGAGCATAAGAAAGATGGAATGATAAGGCACGTTGTTAATTCTGTCCAGTGGAGGAACATCGATAGGATGTTTGTAGACTTCACTGCAGAACCGAGGAATATAAGGTTTGGGTTGAGTACAGATGGAATGAATTCTTTCGGTAACATGAGCAGCTGACATAACACCTGGCCTGTGAATGTATGCACGTTGGTCATTCAGCGCTTATGTTGCCCAGGGAGAGAGATACAAGGAATCCAGCGCCACACTGCGACACATGACGTAATTTCAATACCCGCTATATTAGGGGTGGATATGCGGAAGTTTTTATCCTCCTTATATTATATAGGGATAGGGACAGAAATGCCTCCTACATCCTCGTTGTTTCCGTCGTTCTCCGATATAGACTGATATATATACACATAGATTGATACATCTACATATCTAAAATATAATTTTTTTGTCTCTAGCGTAATATAACTATAGGTATAAGCTACAGTATATAGCTCATTCATTATTATTCTACCATCTCGTGTATTAATAAATTTGTGTATTTATACACAACTACATGATAAATTGATGATAGTACCTGAATGTCATCGAAACTGTGGTTCTTGTTGGGGTCCGCGCGTATACCGCCAGATCCCTCCCTGGTAGGGATGGGAGCGGGAGAATAATCGTCTCCGCTAGCTAACTAGAGAAGGATGGAAGAACATCCCCGTGAAGAATAGCCCGGTTGCCATGCATAGCCCAGAACGGCGACACATATGCACGCTGTGAGCAGGACTGGTCATGGCACGCCAATATAAGCAAGCACGCACGCCGCCATCACTTTTGCTCCGATCGAACCTGTGCCCGCGCATCGTCGTTATTCCATGCCGAATTGGCGGCAGGAGAGATCTCCCGGAACGACACGCTCGGACGCTAGCTTGGCCGTGGGCATCATTCGATACCGTGGGCCCACCATTAATTGCCTCGTGCATCTGGCCGCTTTCTTTAGCGAGCTCTCGCGTTTTGGGCGCCCCTCCAATCATGTGCAGCGAGTGACTCCGTGCGATCGATGAGTCACTAACGGGCACATCGATCTTTCCGTGCCCTCCACATGTAGGAGCACGAGTCACTCGCTGCACTTCAATATTTGCATCGGTGCCGGTAGTACTGCGAAAGATCGATGTGTCGACCACCAGATCGAAGACCCCAAAATGCTGCAGGCTTTCCTGCAGTGACATCTGTAGGGTGGGTATGTACGAAGTAGGTTGGATGGAATTTGGGTCGGAAAGTTTTAGGGTCCAGGGACAGATGTATATCATACGCACGGTACTACTGCCCATTAACTTCCTTCGTGAATAAGCTAGCTGGGTGAGAGGTGCACACATTGAATTAAGCACGAGGATTCGATACACAAAACTATTTGTCTGATTATTATTAGCACATTAAGTGATGTGAATGATAATTTTGCGATGTCTACATCTTTAAGGTGCTATTGTATTAATTGGCTTGTACAAAATAATGAGAATAGCATAATAATTGATTCATATATATACCATACATATATATTGTTCTTTTTATTTACTACGCCTAGTAATCATAATGTGTTAAGGTGAAGTCGTACCAAAGTAAAATAACTTTTGGTTTACACAAGAGTTGATTACTATCTAATGCTAATATTTTATTTGTGCATAGGTTTATGAGTGACGATGGGAATGGTGCCTAGTGGGAGGAGTCGGAGGAAAGGCACGTGATGTGAAGAAGGAATAATATTGGGTTTTGGCTTTTGCTACAGTATCTAACTTTTAAACGGAATATTTTCTCAAGACGAGGTCTCCAAGTTAAATAATGTACACGCTAAAAGCCTAACATCTATACCATCTAAAATTGCAAGTGAGTATCTCTCTCTCCGTAATCTGTACCGTAAACAACCAAAATTCAAAAAATTTAGCCAAAAACCATAAGTCACAGCTGTTACCAAACAAGCCCTTAGGCTGTTGTACATACTGAAGAGATTGATTTCAATATCATCTGTTTTTCTGTTGGAGAAAGACGGTGAGCACTTTAGCAGCCATGATGTACATGTGAAGCGTGTCCAAGCTGCATTCAATAAGTTTTGCCGAATCTACCGAGCAATCATGCCGTGAAAGATGTATGGAAGATTTGGAGAGCACCACTCGTTATGTCAATTGGACCCTCCGCAACAAGAACCGTGCTGGATTGCGCCACTTCCTTGATTCATTTGTTGCACCGGAACAATCAACTGTGAGCACAAATACAGCCAACTCAACTGGGCTGCATGATCAATCCTCTGTGTTGAATGATGGCAAAAACGATAGATCAAACGGAGACTTGAAATCTGTTCATTCTTCAGACTCAAATTCACCCGCCCCTGTGTCAGAGACTAGGCTGGTTGATCTCTTGGATAGCACGCTCTGGAACAGAAGATTAGCGCCCTCATCAGAAAGGCTTATCCCCAAGAGACCGAGCTCAACAAGATCAGTTCATGTAATCTTGGTTATTCGGTCACGTATCTTTAGCTTAAGTGCTTCGGTCACGTGTCTTTAATTGAGTCCGAACTAAAGTTAGACTAGTGGTTTCGGTTTGGGTGACTGACTTGGAGTTGATTTTGGATATGCTGGCCGAACCAAGTCAGAGTCAGAGAGACATGTCCAAGCTGTGCGTGCGTGATGGGGGAGGCACCATAAATACCATTGCCTCCTCCCATGTAACCCTTAGACCATCTTTGGTAATAGATTAAACAGCAGATTGCTTTGTTTCTTTCATAATGGTAGAATCATCTTGAGGAAAAATTGGGACTTCTTTGCTAATTATGATCGTTCAACTTTTTTACTGGGAATTAAGAACACGATAAAGCTTCGTTTGGTGGTCATAAAGTCCAATACATGTGTTCTCACGAATTAAAGAGTATTTATTCTTGCATTAGTAACGAATAATCACTACTACAGAAAAGGTTATCACAGACGGTTCAAAAACGTCATCACAGACGATTTTGTGAACCGTCTGAATTATAGGTCGATGATAATCGAAGGTTATCACGGGCGGTTGTCGAACCGTCGTGATACATCAATATCACGAGCGGTTTATAGCGAAAACCGTCGTGATATTGTCACTATCACAGACGGCTTGTAACTAAAAACCGTCTGTGATGTTCTTTTCTACCCCAAAATCTATTTCTGTTTATTGGCTAGCCTCAGAAAATGCTAGCCATGTCCTCTGAAACAAGCAGATGAACAAGTATATGTATACATACAATTCAGATCTCAATTCATTTGACAAACATAAAACATCCAATTCACATCACATTTCATTCACAAACATAAGGCATCCATTTCGCAAATGAAATAATTGAAATGAAATGAAATAAAATATCCATTAACAAATTCATAATTACAGTGTGATAAGAGCAATAAAAATCATTGTCTTGAGTGGAACTCTCCATCTGATCTGACGACTTTAGTCCACAAAAACCAAGCGAACTCTCCTCGAATTTTTGCAAAGCCCAGCCGTTTCAATGCAGATGTAGAGATGGGCGCAGCCTGTCAATAGAAATATCAACGTGCTTACATATATAACCAAGTATGAAATAAATGTGTGAAGATTGATAAACCTTAGAATTGCTGTTCTTCGAGGAATCGAGAAGTAGTCTCATATGGTGGCACACGTAGAATCCACATGTGTTGCCCGGCTGCTGCTGGTGGCACTGCAAAAAATAGAATGTGTTAAATCAAAAGGCATTACTGCTAAGTGTTGTATAGGATTAATTAATGTGTAGCTAGCGAATACCCGAAAATTGCGAGAATATTTCAAGGGCTTAGCCCCTGTTGTCGAGCCACGTGTTTGTTGAACGTATGTGGCGAACGACCTTCGTTATTCGAAAAAGTTAGATTAGTTACTCGGAAGGAAAAAAAGAGTACAATGTACAATGTACTTACCTATCGAGTATTTCGGCGATAGTTGTGTACTTGGATTTGTTCTTACGTAAAAAATCAAGGTATATAGCCTTGTTCCATTTTCGTATAATTACAATTAAAATCCAATGGAAGTGCTCATTGTATGGCATAAGAAGAAATTCCTTATCGCGGTGAACCAGCAGTGTTGTTGTAACATAGTTCTCGACGAAGGATGCATCCTCGTTGATGGTATCAATGGCGACCAGCGTGGGTCCAGAAACCAATTGGTAATTTCGATGATCTAGCTTGTCGACATGAATCTATATATATACGTAAAAGCAACAAATTGTGACATATATCGGTATGGCGTGAGCGAGGCGTGATTATACAGACTTACAGCGTCGGCATCGAGCAGTGAGGCGTCGGCGTTGGCGTGAAAAGATCAAATATATCGTCAAAGGTCACCGCGAAGACACATTCCTGAACTTCGTGCTGGAAATCTTCCCACTTGAATTTGACAGTGATACCTAAGCGCCGTTCTACCTCTGGCCTATTGGACTGTTCCATATACCAAGTGTGTAATGTTTGGCAACCAAGTCCTAGGGTTAAGAGGTGCTCTTTCGAGAATATCATTGGCTCGCCTAGCACGGATTTGCGGGCCAATGGCAGGTACGGGGTATCGTCATCATCCTTCATCTTTGATTTGCCCTTGCCACTGTCTCGACTGTAGGTCGACTTTATGGTAGTCAACCGTAATGGTACAGACGCTGCAAGTTGTTTTGACGAGAATAGCACCTGTGGAGATAGCACCAGTGCAGGTAGCTCTACTTCACACTGCCTTTGTGGAGATAGCACCAGAGCTTGTAGCTCTGGTTCGCACTACCCTTGTGGAGATAGCACCAGTGCTTGTAGCTCTGGTTCGTGCTGCCCTTCTGGTCCAGCCACTGGTGAAGAAGCCTCTAGGGAGATGTCGCATTTGGGCCACTGAATGAATGTTCCAATGGCCTGCCCTAGAGTCACGATCTCGTCGTTGGGGGCCTTCGGTAGCGGGACGACCTCAAAATTGGCATGCACACCATCCACATTAACTTTTGCGTAGCCTGGCGCTAAAGATTGACCGTGCACCCTGGCCCCGATACCAGACTGATATGTCTGGCCCTAAGCGGCGTCTGAGGAACGGAGCCACATCTCACTTGAGCCCGCACGTGGCTCCTACATAACGATACAAATTAGCTACTTCAATAGGCCTATCATTGGAGCAAGCATTCGAGATAATAATTTTACGGATGTTGTCCACGAAATCAGCCACGCTTTCCGTCGGATTGGACGCGCAACTACTCGGACGGTTATGCAGGCTAGCTACCACGGGAGCGAAGGCCTGCTGACTTTCTGTTTGTTTCTGCACGTCATCTTTGATTACATCAGTCAGCTCACCTATTATCTCCTCTCTAAGAGTTGCCTTGAACTCTTCTCGTAGCCGCTCCTCACGCTCGGTTTTGGTTCGCTTCCTACGCCAATACATTTCGGAGTCATCTTGGAAACCATGTTTCCAAGGAACGTAAAGCCCAAGGCCTCTCGTACGGCCCGGGTGCTGTCAGACCCGGATTTTTCAATCCAGAATCTTTTGTGATTGCGGCATTATTCCCTGGATCAGTAGATAATGCCCACAGGTACATTGCTGTATCATGTCATACATCGCTTAAACAATAGTATTACAAACCATGGTTTTAAATTACGCCACATCGGGCAATAGTTTACAAAAAGGGGCACTTAGGCCGAATGTCATCATTACATGCGAACAGCGGAAGAGCAAGCAAAAGTAGGGCCATAACCTCAGGCAAGCGACTGGGGGTAATGTGTGCAGTATATATTACCTGGGATAGATAATATACGTGCACACAATGCCTTAGGTCTAACTTGTCTAAGCTCAGAAAAATACGCACGACGACCTAATTCCCATCGTCCTTCTCTCCTTCTGAGACCGGGACATCTTCATATGCATAATGATCCTGCGTCCCTGTCTCTGTTTTGATAATGCGAGTGTGAGCACACTAACCACCGTGCTCAGCGAATCATCACACGTAATCTGATAATAGAATGTTGGCGATCAAGGAAGGCTCTAGGTTTATTTTATTTTGCCAGAAACTGCCTTTTCAATACAGTACTTAGAAATTCCTATGACCTAGCAATTTATGAAGAGCACAAGTTTACTGGAAATAATTGTTTTACTAGTGCACAGAGTCCATCCACCATTACATGGCCTCTGCACCTTACAGCATCTTCTAGCATTATAGCTGTCTATTTTACCACTGGGACGACACCCAGGACAATTCCAATCCAGGGCCTATCTTGCCCTATGTTTTTCCCATTTCACCCACAAATTATTTATGAAACAGAACTATATCTAGTTAAGTCCCCATGTCTGCCCATGACCGCGGGCACGGCTATTCAAATAGTTTTGACTCTGCAGAGTGTGTACACTTTCACCACAAGCGATAATCCACCCATTGCCCCACCTGATTCCTTGGTCAGGTGGTCAAACAGATTATCACATGACTGTTCGAATATCTAGTTCCACTAGTCATCTCACCCTATGGAAGCGCCCACTTGCGGTGGGTCCCATACGTTGCACGGGATGTTCACCACGGCTACCAGCATTATTCGGGCTCCTCTCCCCTCAATGCTAGTACGACTGGTGAACGTCACCCTCCACTCGGTGTCCCTTTAGGCCTCCTTGCCCTTGCATAACCACGTCTATCCACTACCGGTGAGATAAGTCAGGGAGTGTCGATACCGCTACTTAGCCAAGTTGTAATTTGAGACATGTGGTTGCCTTTGTTTTACACGGCTAACATGACAAGATTCAGTCCTTAGAGCTATCCGGGTGGTTCTACCACATTCCATAATTTTGTGCTCCCACCGCACCACATTCCATTATATCATCCACACAGATACTAAGCAAGTTTGGAGATTTTTGAGACATAAAATAATAGTTCCAAACTTTTCACCAGTCATTCCCACCATGACTGCCCCAAATTGTTGTCATATTTGTAAGTGAAATATTTTGGGATAACTGGTATCCCAGGTCATCTAGCAATACTAAGCAGTACGATATATATCATAACTCTAATTGTGAAAAACTACATTACGTTAGTTTTGCTAAGGCGACAAGGCTCACATATCCCAAAGGTTTCACAGGTAATACTAACAAGCATAGTAATAGGTCTATATCTAAAATCTAAAAAATTTGAACATACTTTAGCACATAAAATAATAGCATGCACTTGGATAGTTTAAAGAAAAGTAATTTGCATAAACAAGGGTTTAATATGATCAAGTGATAACTCACCTTGGTCACAAAGTTCAGGGGGTTGAGAGCTGGGATCTGCTGCTGCTTCTGCTTCTTCTTCTTGTGCCTCGTACGCTAATTTAATCGTGCGCGAAAATTTGCATAAAAAGAAAAGCAACAAATCAATCCAAATAACACCAGAAATTCAGATAAAATCTAAAAATTATGATTCCAGTGCCATTTGATAGATCTTGAATTTAGATGAATTTAGAAATTTTCCTCACCCGATTTGGAGTTAAAATGAGAAAGTTATATTAATTCAAGGTTCTCAGTTTAAATAAATTCTAAAAATCTCAAAATTCTGACAGTGGGGCCCACATGTATATTTGATCCTTTTTCCCTTTTCTTTTTAATATCATTACCCGAGCCTCGACATGTGAGGCACGCATGTCGATGGCTCACCGTTTCTTGCCCATTGCCGGGTGGGGCAGCGGGCGATGGTACCACCCTGTGTCGTCATCGACGGTGGGTCCCCTCGCGGTGGACCCACTTGTCGATGGCCCGCCCGACGGTGGGGGCCAACCGGCGATGGCCTCTCGGTTCGGTTGCGGTGACGGTGGGGCCCACCCGTCGTGTGAAATTAAAAGAAAGGGCTCGACCTCGGCCACTGCGTGGCGGGGCTCGAGCAGCGCCACCGAGGGAGCCCGGGGAAAGAATCGGTCACCGACCAAGTAGGAGGGAGGCTTTGCCTAACCCCTAAGCGCTAATACCTCTTAAGGTATGCGGCGGGAGGTTGGGCAAGGTGGCCGAGGTCAAGTCGGTGACGACGCCATGCGGCGGTGACCGGAGAGGGGTGGGCGGCTCGTGAAATGCAACCTCGGTGCCGAGGTGGAGCTGAAGACGGCGGCGGGGACCGTGGGGCACCGGAAGGTGGCCGCGGCGAGGGTGGCGATGGTAGGGAGAGGGCGTCGGCCGAGGTACTGTGGGGAGAGGTCGGGAAGGCCGGGGTGGGTTCAGGCGTCCGGAGGTGGTGTGGGAGGAAGGAGGGGCTCGAGGTGGACGGAGTCGGCGGGGTGTCATGGGAGTTGGGGAAGGGGTGAGGTCGGAGGCGATTCTTGGGGTTTAAGCGCAATTGCTAGGGAAAATGGTTACGGGGTGTGGGAGGTGTTTGGCGTGTCCAGGGGGTCTTATAGACACGCGAGAAGAGCGGCATCGGCGCCTACCCGAGTGGTCACGTCGGCGGCGGCGGAGGTAGGTAGGGCGAGCCCTCGGGCGCTCGAGTGCAGGTGTGGCTCGAGGAGGACGGAACCCGGCGGCGAGAGCAGGTGAGCCGAGCCGCGGCGGGAATAAAAAGAGGCAAAGGCAGAGAGCGAGGGGGGTGGCGTGCTCGGACAGGCGGGATTCGGACGAGGCGGCGGACCGGTCCATAGGGGAAAATCCCACAGTCCGAAGGGGAGGTGGCGGGATGGGCATGAGCTGGCAGCGGGCGTGTGGCGCTGGCGGCCAAGGCGAGAGAGGAGGCGGGGAGGAAGAAAAAACAGGGCGGGGTGGGGTCACAGGGTGGTTATGGGTTGGTTTGGGCAGGTTCGTGGTGACCCCAAAGATATTTTTTTCTTTTCTTTTCTGGTTTTAATTAATTTCTTTCTTTTCATATGCATTTACATATATACATATATATTTTTAATCCTACTTTTAGGGAGTTTATTTGCATCTATTTCTTCAGTGAAACCCTTTTTCTCATATGCAATATTTACTTTTACATATATATATATATACCTTTCTATTTTATTTCTCTCTCTCATTTCTTTTGTAAAGATTTAACCCCATATCTAATCTATTATTTAGGACCAACTAAATTCTTTTTGACACTGGATCATCTTTTCAGATTCTCCTTTTAATATTTTATGATCTATTGTTTTATTTCTTTTGCTTATTGGAATTCTCAATTCTTTAATTAGGAAATGTTTTAAAGAGAATCAATTTCAAATCAAAATAACAGCAATTAATGCAAGAAAATTTTGTAATCCAGAATTTAACTTTTCAGGATGTTACAGGTGCTCCTTGTTTCCCAGGGCCACGGAGAGCATATCATTCTCCATTGTTCCCTGGAATGATCCCAGGGTAGATTCAAAACTCAGCTCTTCCTGCAAGAGCACGACATGTCATTTCAATTGCACGAGTTCGGAGTAATTACAAGCTACGTGCCGATCGATATCTTACCGAACATTGGGACACTTGCATTCGCGAGTTTCGAAAGGAGACGTCCCCCGATGTCGTTGTAGATGATCTTGCTCTAATCTAATTTCGAGCGCGCTCGTCTGGGATATTGGAAAATGGCGGGCGATGTCTGTTGGGTGCCAAGTCATCATCCGTCCTCCATGCGGATTTTACCCGCATACCCAGCTGTACCAAGTTTGTGGGGGTGTGTGTTTTTTGCTTGGAAGGCTTTATGCGCCACACTTGTACTTTTGAAATCTTCAGTTGTCTTCATCGCCTTGAACTCTTCTCATTGTGGTTCCAGGAATGGGTATTTATGAATAGGCGTTTCGTCCGTCTCCATGTATTCTTGACAAGCGTGCTCTTGAAGTTCTTCCATGCTTTGCACGCCGCTAGGTAGGTTTGTCGTTGCACGGCATCTTGGTATTCTTCGGGGATCTCGAACGATGCCAAAATTTTGATCCACAGCTCACGTTTCCGAGTCTCAGGAACGTTCTTCCACGAATTGAATGTGATCTCAATTCGCTCTCGTGCAACTATTCCGATCAATGTTCGGAATGCGCTTACTGCTTTGTGAGGAAGGAGAGGGACCCCAGATGCATTGACCGTTGTGATGATAAATCGGCCCTCAGGCTTCTTCGATAGCCCTCTTCCTTGTCATCTTGATGTTGGAGCGGATGTCTCCGGCGATGGTGTTGAAGAATGCGCGGATGACATGTTACTCAATTTGTGGGTCTATAAGGATAAAATAAGAAAGTGATCATATTGAATTGGAAGAGAGGAGAGGAGTGGAGGGGAGGGGGTGATGTGCACAGAGAGGAGGTGATTTGCACAGAGAGAGGGGTGATGTGCCTATCTTAGCACCTACTTTAGTTGCTAATAGTATAAACCAAATAGCAAAGTCCCTAAATAAAGTTCTATGAAGCAAATGACACAAACCAGTGTATCAAGTTCCTTGCACCAGATACACTGGAGTGTGTCACTTGCTTCATGCCCTTTGAAGGTCTATGTGGCATATATTATTACTACAATGTCTCTAAACAAAGTTCTACGAAGCAAATGGCACAAACCAGTGTATCAAATTCATTGAATCCGATACACTGGAGTGTGTCACTTGCTTCATGCCCTTTGAAGGTCTATGTGGCATATATTATTACTACAAGGTCTCTAAACAAAGTTCTATGAAGCAAATGGCACAAACCAGTGTATCAAGTTCATTGAATCCGATACACTGGAATATACCACTTGCTTCATGCCCTTTGAAGGTCTATGTGGCATATATTATTACTACAAGGTCTCTAAACAAAGTTCTATGAAGCATGTGTCTGTACTCTATGAAGCCCTATCAGAACTAATCAATACAAGTATGCTCTATGTGGCCATACAGGGAAACGTCTTGCTTTTAGTCATGAGCAAATCATAGTATCATATGTTAGATGTATCACATTAGAGTTATTCAGTGGTGTCTTGGGTGTATTAGAAGAGTTACATACACCAAAGAACTAGTCTTTACACATTGCATGCATGCATGTTAAGTCTGCATGTGCGGAGCTAGCAGTCGTGCACACATGGCTCAAGAGGGAAGCGGTCGAGTTGTTTTATACTGCATGGATTGATTCCTTCCTTGTATTACTTAAGCCATGTACTCATCAGCTAGTTGAAAAATAAGTTGAATAGGAGCACATGAACTGACATTTGCACGGGTGAGTAGTTCCTGGTGTGTTTTCTAACATTTGCAGGGATTTGGAGTTCTAACATGAAGCAAATCATAGCATCACAAGGTTAACTTAGTACTTATGCGTCGGGAGGCGGCGGTGGCGAGGCTCAAGGAGGCGGCGGAGGCGGCGGCGGCGTGGGCGCGAGCCGGCGGCGGTCTTGAATGTGGATGGCTCGGGAGGCGGCGGCGAGGGCTCGGGAGGCGGGCGGCGGGCGCCGGGCGCGAGGCGAGCCGAGCGTCGGTCTTTGAATGTGGACGGCTCGGGGGCGGCCGGCGAGGGCTGCGGGAGGCGGCGGCGACGACAGATCGGGATTTAGATGTAGAATATAACTGCAGCATACGGCCAAGAAAACCCTAGCCGGAGATATTTATAGGGAGGCTTATCACAGACGGTTCTAGGTTTAGAACCGTCTATGATGGGTATACTATCACGAGCGGTTCTCGTGTAGAACCGCTCGTGATAAGCCTTTACCCGATCTGTAGTTATTAAGACAAACACCAACAGCTGCATTCATGATCAACCACCAAACAGTTGCATTCATATACAAGACAACCACTGCATTCATATACAACACCAACCAGCTGCATTCACACAGTGTATTTCTTTACATATTTTCTCATTCTCAAAATTGACTATATCACACATTTTCACATATACATCACACAAATGCATTGTTATATACATATATGCAAATGCCCACATACATGAAGCACATTCTCATTGTACTTGCTTATTTCCTTTAAAAATGAGCCCTTCATGATGATCAATACGTACGTAACTAGTTTCATCACGTTGTTCGTCGTCGACCCTTATGCCATTTCCAAAAGGAGGTAACTCGTCAAATTGATTGTATTCTTCCTCGTTCACTACATTCTCTACTCCGACAATTTTCCTTTTCCATGAAGAACTACATGGCGTTTCTTATTTGCCGGGTCGGTTACATAGAAAACTTGAATAACTTGGTTGGCGAGCACGAATTATTCGTCTTTGTACCCGATACGTTGGAGATCCACGGTAATGACACCGTACTTGCCAACCTTCACTTGTGGGAGATGCACCCAACGGCGGTGAAATAAGGGGATCTTGAAAACCACATAGTCGAGCTCCCAAATCTCTTCTATGAACCCATAGTACGAGTTTCTGACCCATCGGTACTGAACGCATCTATGCGGACACCGCTGCTCGGTTTGTGCTCTTTACATCCCGAGATCGCGTATAGAATGTGTACCCATTTATGTCATATCCTTGCCATGTCACAATCTGTAAATGTTGGCCCTTTTGCCAACCATGTCAGCGTCCCACTTGGCGAGCTCCTAGCGATTAGCTCCTTCAACTATTGGTTGAACTGACTGTTATGTTGCCTCATGATCCAAACATCCAGCCACTCCGGATTTTTTTGCCGAAGCACATTCTTGTGCTGGTCGACATAAGGCGTCACTTCAATCATGTGTTGCAAGACCGTGAAATGGGCTTGAGTATACGTGTCTATATCTGCAGTGATTGCTTTCCTTCCGATAGTTCCGATACCCTTTAGCCTCCCTCATAACGAGATTGAGGCACGCCTATCGGTTGAGTCCGAGCCATATAATCGACATAAAACTCAATGACCTCTTCGCTTGCATAACCTTCGACGATGCTGCCCTCCAGCCGAGATCGATTCCGTACGTAGGACTTGAGAATTCCCATGAACCTCTCAAATGGGTACATGCCACGTAGGAATACGGGTCCACATATTTTTATCTCCCACACAACGTGAACAATAAGATGGAACATGATATCGAAAAACGAAGGAGGGAAATACATTTCAAGATGACATAGAGTCATCACCACCTCGTCTTGTATAGCATCTAGTCCTTCTGGATCGATGACTTTCTGAGCAATTGTGTTAAAGAAATAACATAGCCTCATGATTGTCTCGCACTTTGATCGGCAAAATATTTCTAATTGCAATAGGGAGCATCGTGTCATCGGACAAGACAATCATGAGACTTCATGCCATTTAACTTCAAATCTTGCATCGAAACAAGTTTCTTCACGTTCTTTGGAGTAACCGACGGAATTTTGACACCATGCAAGCATCGCACAGCTCTGTTCTCTCGACCTTGGACGATCAGTAACACGCAGGGAAGGTACGTTAGTCCATTATCCGTTATTGTCGGTGCTAACTCGGCCACGATGTCCATATCGACCAAGTCAAGCCGTGCGTTGACGCCGATCCTTTGTTTTGTCACGAATATTCGATAAGAGACCAATCAGGCATCACATACATTCTTTTCTACGTGCATGGCGTCGATGCGGTGTCGAACATCTAGTTACTTCCAATAAGGTAAGTCCCAAAATATTGATCTCTTCTTCGTGTGTTCTTCTCATGAGCCCTCATTTTACGTCCCTTTCCGAGGACAACATCTAAATCCTTAACCATATCATAAACCTCGTGTCCCCTTAAATGCCTTGGAGCTGAACCGTCTTCCTTCTCTCCGTCAAATTGTTTCTTCATCTTGCGGTATGGGTGAGCCCTCAAGGAACCGGCGGTGACGCATGTAGACCGTTTTGCGTGAGTGTCTCACCACACACTCGGTATCATCTAAACAGTGGGTACAAGCTTTGGCACCTTTTGTACTCCGGCCGATAGGTTAACAAGGGCAGGGATAATCGTTTATGGTGCGAGAACAATAAGGAGCGCAAGTGAAGTTCTCTCGTTTGTATGCATCCCATACACTGCACTTCGTTTCACAAGATTTTTAGATCTTCCACCAACGGTTAGGTAAATTTTATCGATATCATTCCCAGTTGCTTTGGCCTTTGGATAAGTATCGATAACAAAATATACTTTCGCTTCATGCACAACCAAGGAGGAACGTTATAGATGCAGAGAGTCACAGAGCCATGTGCTATGTCACGCTCATGCTACCGAAAGGATTTATTCCATCGTACTCGGTCAAACCTTATATTCCTTGGTTACTCGCACCAAAGTTTGCGAAACTCCTATCGATATTTCTCCATCGGACGGAATCAGCAAGGTATCTTAGCATTCCACCTTCTTACGCTCCTCCAAGTGCCAACGCAGCAGTTTTGCCTCCTTTGGATTTGCAAAAAATCTTTTCAAACGGGGAATTATAGGAAAATACCATGCCACCTTAGCAGGAGGTCCTTTCTTCGCCTCTGTTCCTCGCCGTCATCGATTGATTGTTACGTTTGTATCGGCATGCGTTGCACACGAACATACATGCATGTTTGCATACTCTTACTGATGCGAGGATACGATCGTTCGGACATACATGTATTCTTTCTACTTCCATTCCCAACGGACAAAGAACCTTCTTGGCTTTATACGTGGTTTTAGGCACTTATTTCCCTCCGAAGCATGTCCGCTAAAAGACCTAGCGTCGTGAAACTCTTGTCGGACCAACCGTTGCTTGCCTTCAATTTCAACAGTTCAAGCACGCCGACAACCTCGTGTACTTGCAAGACGTGAACAAAGGTTTCTGAGTCCTCCATCAAGCCCGAATTTAACATACTCTCTCGATCATAGTTCTCTTCTACATCGCGAAGCATCTGATCCAGATTATCATCGTGCAATCTATTCGTATCCGAACCACAATCGACATCATCCGGCGGCATGTCATTCACTTCACCGGCGATGTCATCCGTCGGCATATCATTCACTTCACCGGCGATGTCATCCGTCGCATATGATCATTCATTTCGCCATGACCGTCCAACACGTATAACCCTTTTTGAAACCCTCCGAATCAAGTGCGCTTCAATTTGCCCTCGGTTCTTAAACATCTTTAAATTCTCGCATCAGTATGGACAATACATATATTCCACCCCTTATTCAACATATCCTCCTCGGCTCTTGTAAAAGGACACGCCATTAATATACTCTTCACTCACATGGCTCATGGCATACATCCGACCGGTCCTATGTTACGTACATATATAATAACTCAGTATTAAAAATTAGATTAACTAATTATTACTACATATATACCGGCCATATGTATTATATTGAGGCTTAATTTGCTAGCTCAATTCATATTATAAACACAACAGCTATTATGTAACCAACAATTTTACAAATTAACCATCTTCAATAACACTCACCAATTACTTAGATCTAAATTGTAATGCAATTAAAGAAAAAATAAATTTCCTTACTAACCATATCTAGAGCTAGCTACCAGGAAAGTATGAATGAATCTTCAAAGCTCAATCTCTGCCTGTTCGCACCAAATTAACTGGCCTAAAATCGCCTAGTTTGCCTCCTGAGCGAAAGAGTGCGCAGCAGTGGTTAGATATGGATCGAAATGAAGATAGATGCGGTCTGAGCAGCGAAATAAATGCTTAGTTGCATTATTACAGACGGTTTTTAATTAAAAACCGTCTGTGAATTATCACAGACAATTTTTTATTAAAAACCGTCTACGATAACCAGCTTATCACAGATGGTTGTTTATTAAAAACCGTCTGTGATAATCTGAGTTATCACAGACGGTTCTTAATACAGACCGTCTGTGATAATAAAGTATCACAGACGGTTTATCGTTTGAGATCGTCTGTGATACTCCTTTTCTCCGACACGGCCAACACAGACGGTGTTTAAATTAAAATCGCTCGTGTTGAGTGTCGGTCACGAACGCTTTGTCAAATCGTCTGTGATTGGTCGTCTAGTATTAACCTTTCTGTAGTAGTGAATCACTATGATTTTAGAAGCTACATATGAGTATTTTCATGTTACGTCGAGAAAATCGAATGACCATATATCATTAGGCCTGCTCATACCTGAAACTAATCGTAGACAAGTAGTTTGGTCAGCCTGCCTGTCCATATATGTCTCTAGCTTGTGATCAACAGGTTGAGCCAAACCAAAAACAACATGCCCTTAAATTGCTAGATTTCACGCCTTGCATATGGACGCAATTGCACAAAACGTCATCATATGCTTTGATTTCTTTAAAAACGTGTTTTGTGGGCTCTACATATTAATTAAGGCACGTGCAACGATCCATGCAAGAATTAAAAGTTGGCAGGGGTCAGCTTAAGGGACAACCCTTTGAGAGGTTGTCTACGGTCCTGTTTCTAAATGATGGTTAGGTTCTTTTTGAGCTGTAGTTTAGGAATTTTGACTGAAAATTTTAAATTCTGGTTATCACGAGAGAGAGTACAAAGAGAGATACTTACATACAATTTTAGCTAATATAGATAAAATCAAAACAGTATCTATTATAATCGATTTGTAAACTCCATTTAAAAAGACATTCTATTTAAAAACTAATAACTGCAAAAAGTCAAACAATAAACCCAAAACAATCATAGGGTACTCCCAATGCTCTACCTGGCTCGTTTGCATGCAAGTCCATGTAGGAACGAGGGTGACGTGGAAAAAATAAAGAGGAGAGAGATGTAGGGCCTGTTTTTTTCTCCGAAACTAGCGGTTTTGGCTTTTGGTATAGTACCTAACTTTTAAACGGAGTATTTTCTCAAGATGAGGTCTACAAGTTAAACGATGTACACGTTAAAAGCCCAACATCTGTACATCTAAAATCGCAAGTGAGTATTTCTCTCTGTAATCTGTACCATAAATAGCTAAAATTCAAAAATTTCAGTCAAAATCATAAGCCGTAGCCGTTGCCAAACAGGCCGTAAGTTGTTTCTTCTTGAGATACAACCTGGGCACGGAATCCAAACCTTAAGAAGCAACCAGATCTTGCATTCGGGAACCAGTTGTATCTACACCACGCAAAAACTTCGCCCGAGCTCTTGCATGCCACCGCCTGGTCTCCTTGCCGAACTGCCGCGCGAGCCCATGTAAATCGTGGCCACTCCACCACTGCACGCCATGGCCACCACCCCTCTGCTGTCGCCGGCCAGATCCAAGTAGGATTCGATTGGATCTGGTGGTGAACTCGAGCACGCGGTGCCACCTAGGGTTTATCATTTCGTCTGAAATTTTACGAAATGAACGAAATTCTCTTTCGATACCCTCTTAAACAAGTTTGATTTGACCAAAATCTGGCTAAATTTGTTCCTATTTGAATTTGTTCAAATTTCATCCAATTTTTGGTTAAATTTCATCAAAATTCAAATGATATTTCAAATTTTTGTCTGAATTTTTTGAACGAAACAAACGAAATTTCGTTCTTTCGTTCCTCTCGGCGACCTTCGAAATTTTTCTCAAACCGAATGATTTAACCTTGGTGCCACCACCCTTTGTGGAGACCATGGCGTCGCGGGCCACCAGCCGCCGCCACCGTCGCCCATCGAAAGCTGGTTGCGCTGTTGCATGTCTCTACATTGCACGACGCCGTCATGCACCGCCTCGAGTTGGTGGAGCTGCAGGGGAGTAGCATGTGGGATATTAGGGAGATGCTAGTTGAGGTACTTCCCGACGACAACAGAAGACACACAACTGAGCTAGCTGTTGCGGCCGTCGACCACCTCGACAAGTGCGTGGAGGAGTGGTCAGAGTTGGAGATGGGATGGCAGGGAGAGAGGTGAGTGAGATGTGGGCAGTGCTAGTGGAGCTGCGCATCGATAAGGACAACCGGCGTGCAGCCGAGGTGGCGGTCAAAGGTGGGATAGTGGGTTGAGGGGATCGGACAAAGGCACCGATGGTGATTTAGGGCCTGTTTGGGACTGCTCTGCTCCCACTTTTGCAGCTCCGCTCCACCAACTCCACCATGGAGCAGCTCCACTGTGAAGTTCCTGGAGTAGGTGGTCCTGTTTGGCACGCAGCTAGCTCCAGCTCGAGAATGTGAGGTTTCCAGAGAAGGTCCAATATGCCGAATGATGTGGGGGAGGAGGAGGAGCGCGCGGGGCGAGGCGGAGGAGAGGAGCGGGGCGCGGTGGGGGCGGAGGAGAGGAGCGGCGGGCGCGGGAGGCGGAGGAGAGGCCGGCGGGAGGGGGCGGAGGAGAGGAGGCGCGTGGAGGCGGAGGAGCTGAGGCGGGGGCCGAGTAGAGGAGGCGGCGGGGCGGAGGCGCGGCAGGGGGGGAGGAGAGGAGGCGAGGCGTGGGAGGAGAGGAGTCATGGGGGTGGGGAGGAGAAAACAATCGAATCGGTATGTTTGTGTAATGGCGTGGTGGGTAATTACCTTCAACTCCACGAGAAGATACAAAACTGGTTTGTAGAGTACCCCGAGGAGCTCCAGAAAAGCGTGGAGTTGGCCCTCAACTCTACCTTTTTTGGAGCGGAGTTCTCAAGCTGAACCTGCCATAAGCTTAAGTAGTTTAGGAGCGAATCGCAAAAGTGGGAGCAGCAAGTAAGAAACAGTGGGTTATTTTGGAAGAGAAAGGAAGTGGGAGGAGGTTTAGATGTATGTTTACTGTTTGGGCCTATTAATAGGTACTATGCATTGTCACTAATACGAAACGAATGCCTAGCTTCCCTAGGGCCAGTTTTACTAGGGACACATAGAAAAAAAGTGTAGGGAAAGGGTTTTCATACCAGTATTCCTAGGGTACGACCCCATGGGAAAAGAAGGTCGGTAAAGGGAAAGTGCCCTACGGCTTTTTCTTAGAAAACGTAGGGAAAGAAAGCTTGCACACGTGGCTTGCCATCCCACGCGTAAAGAAGTTTTCCCTTGGTTACCTTTTTGGACACTAGAGAAAAATTACTGCTATTTAAGCCCAAAATCATATTATGGCAATTTTTTCGGTCCAAGCAGATCCCACGCAATAAAATATATGGAATTAAGTAATACTCAAATCCGCATCTTATTGCTAACAATTCAGCATTATTGCGGGGCTACAATGAAACTCAGAACTTTTGTTACTCCTCTTGTACACATTGAGAAGGATTAGAGCTAAAAAATGTAATCAAAATTCTCCTAGGAAAAATTCGAAGAAAAAAAGGCATGGGCAGCAAGCTCTGCAGAAATCCTGAGCGTCTCGCGATGTGCTTCACCGGCTGGAACTGGTTGCTCGTTTCGGTTTCGGCTTCTGATTTATTTTTCACTATTTATAAATTTTGTTTTTTTCTGAACTTTTATCTTTTTTTTAGTTTTTTTGTCTGTTCTTTTTACCATATTCGTTTGTGTTGTCTGTGATGAGCTAGTATATTTTTTCTATATTTTAAAATTTTTAAATTTAATTATGTCAAATAAGCTACTTTTAGCTACAGTAAAATTTCAACCGCTACAATGCAATTTCAGTTATAAACCACAGCTATTCAGCTCAACCGAGCAAATCTTACAGTAGTCCACCACGCGCATGTCCAGCTCGGACGTCTGCCGCTCCGGTAGCGTCCCCTCGTGCTCAGCAGCATGAACGGCAATATGTACTTCGGTTCACAAATGCCTGGGATTGCATCAAAAAGAACATGCAGTTCGATTAGAAGTAGAGTAATTGGTCTAGCTGACCAGATTGTTACTGGCAGTTACCTAACAATGCGCATTGGACGAAAGGCAATATAATGCATCGGTGGTTCAGACTGTGATCGTTTCGATTTCAGCTTTTGGTTTATTTTCACTATTTATAAATTCGTTTTTTTCTGAACTTTTGGTTTTTTTTGAGCTTTTTTGCCCGTTCTTTTTTCCCGTATTCGTTTGCGTTGTCTGTGATAGGCTAACATATTTTTTATATTTTTTAATTTTTTTAAATTTAATTATGTTAAATAAGTCTTTGTCAGCTACAGTGTTTTTTTAACCAACTACAGTGCTTTTCAACCATAAACCACTAAAAATAAGCCCAAATGATCACCACCTCAGTACCTTGAGGGAAGCTGTCATCGATACTGATGCAAATCACCTCGGCTCCTGCCTTCATGAACTTCTCGTACGAATCCCTGAATGCACAAGCCTGCACAACCACAGCCCAGATTGGGCAATCAAGAACTTGCGCAACCACAATGACATAACCGTACGCATAGTCATGCACGATCACATCAAGAATCGAATATAATACTCAATTCCATAGTCCATACTTAATTATTTGGATGCTAGCTTCTTTTTCTGGTGCCTATCCAATTGGGGACAAGGAATGGAGCAGGGGCTGGGGCCAGTAGGGGAAACGGGGATATCTAGCAGTGCGAACAGATTGTATCTAATGTTGTTTCTAAATCATGTGGATGATATTAGATACAGTAAAGTTGTATCTGCGCTAAAAATACCCTTAAGAGACAAATACTGCTGCACGTGCCCTTAGGCTTAACTTGAACCCTGTTAAATCTCACGCGGGTATAGCTACAATTAGACACACAGAAAAAAATGAACTAAAACTGTGACCTTATTCGTAACCACTCTGTAATAAGTTGTATTATGAACAAATAAAAAGATGGAACAATGCATACTCTCTACACTGTGTCAAGAACCTAATAACGTGTAAGGTTAATTTTTTTCTCATAAAAAATTATCGTAAATAAAACGTGTAAGGTTGATTTTCCTTCTTTAACCTTACGAAAAGCCAAAACCACATCTTGATAGACTGCAGGCCTGTTCTTTATGCCTGTGGCTTATGGCTTTTGAATGAATTTTTAATTTTGGCTGTTTATGACAGATATTACGAAGAAAGAGATATTCGCTTACGATTTTGGTTGGTACAAATGTTTGGCTTTTAACGTGTACTACAATTAACTTATAGACTTTATCTTGAGAAAATATTTCGTTTGAAAGTTAGGTACTATAACAAAAACTAAAAGTCACTTTTAGAAACCGCAGAGATCAGGCCCGCATGAGTTGCAATGCTTTGTAGAGTAGTGCGAGTAGCAGGATTCGCAAAAACGAAGACAGGCTGGGCTTGTACCTAATCCCAGCTGGTTTTCCGAAAACCGGGCCGGTAATAGGCGCTTCTTGCAGTATCAGAAACTGTGAATCGGCTAGACTCGGCACGAATCGTTTGAAGTCCGTCAGAACCAGCCATAATTCGAACTAATTAGCTGCAAGCGAAAATCTTGTCCCTAGCTAATTTTAGGCAGTTTGGATACAGACCAGATGAAAGCATGCATACACAGGTTCGATGATATGAATGACAGTCAAGTGTATCTGTTTGTAAGTACAAGGTGGCTTTGTTTACAACAGTGTGGCTTTAAGAAGTAAGCACACCAGATCATGTTATGGGATCAAATTCCAATGATAAGACTAGCCAGAAATGGTCCACAACACACATGCATGCATGTAAAACATATACGAAATTTTAGGCAATAAGTTAAATAATTAGTAGCATTGTGGAGGTTTTATATACGAAATTCGTGTGGAGTGTTACTTAATTGCGTAGAGATGAAAACATCGAATTCGTCTAAAAATATAATCGAACTGGTGGCACTTGCTGTGGATAGATAGTATTCACAGACACGGGTTACTAATTTCACAGTAATACTCCCTCCAGTGGTCAGGGGGTATTTGAATGTTTTTTTGTTATTAAGAGTACTTATTTTTTTTTGAAGAAGTGCATATATGGGAGAAGAGGGATTCGAGTGTTTTTTGTGATTCGAAGCACTCATATTTTTAGAGAATGTGCATACATGAGAGAAGGGAAATTCGGATATTTTTTTATGGCTCGGAGCATTCATATTTTTTAGAGGGTGTGTATACATAAAGAAAATGATTCGGGTGTTTTTTGTAGTTTAGAGTACTTATATTTTTTTAGAGGAGATGTATACATAAAAGAAAATTTTAAGTATTTGGAGTCTGAAAAATACTCGATTGTTGTTTAAGTACTGCTGGCTATGCCGAAAGAATAAGGAACCAGTTAATACTTTTCGAGTTTTTGCCTCGGTACTCCATTTTAAGAAAACTTTGCGAATATTATACAAAAGAATACTAATCATATCAAGTGTATACTCATGTATCTGGCTAACAGCTCCAAGTCCAAAATCGGCGTAGAGCTGTAATTAACGACAAGTAATTCCAACAGTATGGAGTAAACGCGCGTGTTAATTCAGTTGCACGATGAATCACAAATTGTTTGGAGGAACTCATCACTCTGTCGCCATGGATCCAATCTAGGGTCACATGATATATAGCTAGCGTGCAGTAATGTCACACATCACGTGGCCGCGCGCTTGCTAGCTATACAAGCTAGCTAAGTCGAAGTAATTAACGGGCAAACCCAACAGCATCGTTCCATCAAAATAGACGCATCAGTCGTAATTGATGTGGTCATCATGCATCTGCTGTAGCTAAGCATCCGTGCCGTACTACTTAATCTAACCAGCTAGCTGAAAATAGTACCAAGCTCGGCCATGAATCGCGACCCAGGCAGCACTCCGACCAACTCCATAAGCGAGTGCCGGCCGGGCCATGTGCATGAGCCAGACAGCAGATACTCCGCGCGGCCGTAGAGCTTTGCCTTTCGGCAGCACGCAAGACACAGCGACCGACGGAACAAGGACTGTTCCGGAAAAAGGCAAATCCCTAGGCTCGACGCACATGCGTCACTTGCCGTCTCTTTCAGCTCAACCACACAACAAATAGGATCGGTTTGATATGGTTGTGGCTTATGGTTTTTATCTAAAATTTTTAAATTTTAACTGTTTATGATAGAGATTACAGATAAAAATACTCGTTTGCGATTTTAGTTGATACATATGTTGGTCTTTTAACGTGTATTACAATTAACTTGTAGACCATGTTTTAAAAAAATATTCTGTTTAAAAGTTAGATACTGTAACAAACTAAAAACCGCTTTTAGAAACCGTTAAGGAACATCACCTCCTCTTCCAGCTAGCAAAGCTTAGGATAGATTATTTTCAGCTATAGTTGATAGTTTTTATTTCTAATACGAATACGTATTCATACGAAAACTAAATACAGATATATTGATAAGCTGTTTCAAAGAAAAGGCTATGAAAAAATTATCCTATTTATTTATTTAGGAAATTTATAAACCATAAACAAAAAAGTCTTAGTGCACACACAAAATATCTATCTATCTGTTTATAGACTTGTTTATACCTTTGTGTATCTGGCCTAATCTAATTTTGGAGCAGCAGTTTTTAGGCTCCCACTGTGCACGCGACCGATCCATCAATCGATCGATCGATGGAAGGAAAGGGAAGGGCACTAGCTAGCTTAGTGCTGCGCCCCACCTGGGCATCCATGAGGTTTCGTCGCTAACGTTAGGTGTGGTGCTTGGGCGTGAATTGTGAGCGGTGGATCGGATTGACGCGTGGCGGGCGCGTGGAGCCGCCAAGTGAAGGAGATACGTGCATACATCATGCATCATGCATCATGCTCTCCATCTCTTCCGTCCGGCATGCGCATGCGTACGTACTTGCCACTGCCTGCCCGCCCAGCGTCCAGAAGGCTAGCTTCTACGTATGCAGTGCAGCTGTCCTTTAGGTGATAAAACCACACTGTTCATACTATATTTATAAAATTAACTATATACAAAATGTATCTATAAAAAATACTATTTCTGCCGTCCGGTGAAGCGAGCAGCAACGCTCGTGAAACGGCACGTGGGGTAATCAGCCGGCTTAATCACCTGCCGCCCTCTCACCCGCTAATTACTTGTCCTATTTTTTTCTTTATTATTTGATTGAATTTTTAAATATATCAAATGAGCCCAACAAGTTATGAAAATTTATCTACAGTCTTCCCACACAATGTATTGTGCAGTGTAATTTCTTCGTAATTTTATCAGTTGTGAACATTGCTCAAATACTCATATAATTTGATATTTGTACGAGTTTTTACATATAGCAAACGAGCTCTAAAAATTAAGAAATTTTATGTGAAGCTTCCCGACACAGCCCTAGTCATTTTGTAATTTTTTAGAAATTTTATGTGGTCCGAATTTGCCATGTTAATTCATCAATTTACGACCAGTGAATTTAATTGTGAATTTAATTCATGACTAAATTAACCCAAATAGATGTGGAAAATTTGGATAACATGTAACTTTTAATCTTATGAATTGTCTTTGTTAAATATGTACATAATTAGTTGCAGTTGTTTAGTGTCGATTAAGTATGTGTTATTTAATTGTATATTTTTATATGCTTTTATGTTGACTGCATTAGACATTGGAATCGTAACCACTAAGTGTAGCAATTAATTAAACTATGATACGAGAGGAAAGATTATATTAGAAACATAAAAAAATCTCTAGCAAACTTTCATCATGCATGTTGCGTACTATTATATCGAGCAGTGCTACTCCTAACTCGTATAGTATAAAAAAGTTGTGTTTATTATCGCATTGCCTTCGGACTATTCTTTATGAACACAAGCATCACTCATGCCTATATTACTCTTTTTTATGAAAGCATATCATGTTATTAAAATTGTAAATTTTTGAGCTCACCTACTATGTAAAAACCACTACAAACAGTTTCCAAGCAAAAATCTGGAACAGAGAAAAATTACAAAAAAATTACACAATTTAGCACGCTGCCTCAGAAAGCTCCACAAAAACTTTCGTAATTTTTCGCGCCTGTTTGCTACTTATAAAAATTCATATAATGACACACAATTTGGAAATTAAGCTGCTATAGTGGCCGAGGGCTAATGGCCTGCCGCTCGATTACTGTGCAGCAGTCCCGACCACTTAGCTAATTTGCTCTACTAATTATATGTCGCTCTAAGATTTTTTACAAGTAGCAAATGTGTGAAAAAATTACAAAAAATTTTGTGAAGCTCCCTGAGCCATCATGCTATGTTGTATAATTTTTTTCATAAATTTTCAAGACTATTTACTACATCTAAAAAATCTTAAATATTACATAATTAAACTAGTCATTAGTCACTAACGGAGGCCTAACCAACTGCCACCCGGTCACCAGGCAGCAGGCAACCTATCCGGTGACCGGTGGCAAAAAATAATATTTTTGCAAATTGTGCGTCCGTACTGACAAAATTGTAAATTAGGATGGCAAAAGTGCTACAAACAAGATACGTATGTTACGGTGAATGCAGAAATTCATCAAAGGATGGGGTTGTAGCAGGACAAGCCGATGGCTATACCAAATGGATGGGCATCCCGCCCCCTGCTGGCTGCCTCCGCTCCTATATTATGGATGCCAAACAACGTACAACCAATATTTTTACTACTTAGTAAGAACTTACTGGTAGTGATGGTGATAGTATGTCACTGCTCTTTTAACTCTCTCTTTCAAATCTCTAACAAAAACAAAAAAAACCAAAATACCAACGAACAAATGTCACCAGCTTAAAAAATCTCTAACTAGAAAAAATAGAGAAGCTCTACCGAGTGCGTGACAAAGCCGAGGGTGTAGAGGCACGATACGACCAAGCGCAGAGGCTCGGCCAAGGTCCTGGGCCGAGCAGGCTGATTCTGACAATGTCGACTCAGCATGCTAGAGGTAGTATGATATTTTAAACATAGTAAAGTACAAGTATTCAGCTAGTATTATATACGGCTACGTCGAACACATATAATTTATTTTCTGGAAAGTTTTGTTTGATATGTAGATTTATATATGTACGGATATGGTTTTTGACGCTGCCTGACGTGCACGCATTATCAGCAGCGGTCAGCAAATTTGAACGCGTTCTGAAAGCGAAGCGAAACACACAGGACGGATCAGATACAAACCATCATACAACGTACCCGCATCCATCCCCGACCCTACCTACCGTGGCTACATTGCCGTTGCCCGTTCTTTTAACTAGCTAGCCGCATATGCTCCTCCGGTTGCATGCATTAATGGAGGACCAACCCCATTTCTGACCTGCCCGGCCCGATCGTCGTCGCTGCGTGCGTCGCCTCCGTTGTATCCTTGCGCGTCAAGGGCTCGTATGTACGTCGTCGTTGCCGGATAAGCTAAGCTAAGCATACGCACACCTTTATGTATCGCACTCATTAATTCATCCATGGACTCTTCTTCCTCTTTGGTTGGCAATAGCTAGGGTTGCCTTCTCGTTGGCGACCTTGAATTCCGTGCCATTCCTTCCCATTTGCCGGCGACTAGCATCTCTCAATTGCTGGTACTTGTCTGCTGCACTTTTCATGTGTTGCGATCAAGGTTAAGCGTGCAAGCCTGGTCAATGCCCGGTGGCTATATATCGAACGATGACGAGACCGATCGATCGAGTGAAGAAACATTTAACCTAGCTATGACCTACTCTACTACACGATAAAGCTGGTGATCATATAGGGTTGACAAAGGATGAGCCAAGATTCTCTACGGTACTTGTTGTGTAACAGTGTCCTGGGACCGTGTGGGGGCGCTTCGCTGTGGAATATGTGCCGTGCATATGTATCATTGCAACGATCGATCGAGCGGATAATATATGATGATATATATCGAATTAACTTGAGTTTATCTATCTAATCTACGTACTGTTGTGCCACTGATCGATTAACATCTGGCTCATTGCGTTTTGTTGGAAAAAAAAAGGATAAATTCGGCGAAGAGCTGCTACTTTTCCCCTGATTCTTTATGTTTTCCAACGGGTATATGTATAAATTAGTCGAAGCATCTTTTATTTTCAATTTGGAGTTTCTGCTAATTTTCGCAGTGGCTAGCTAGGTGGCAGCCTCAGCACTGCCAAGTGCCACACGATCGAGCATGCATGTGGCGCCACTTGTTGGCACAATAACAAGATAAAATCTAGCTCAGAACAAATAAAAGCAAAAGTAAGAAAAATAAAATGTCAACTCTTGCTAGCTATTTTCTAAATATGAAGGGCGGGCAAACTACTACTAGCTATATTTATCACTCCTAGAAAATATGGGTCATCAGTTCTGGTTCCACACGAGATGGCAGAGTATTCAATTCCATGAAACCGCTACATACATTTTGGAACGCTTCTCTATGGAATTGTACTGACATGACGACCTATTTGGTTCTGCTTATTCTAGCCTTTTATTTTAGTATAGCGGCTGAAGTGATACTGTAGTAGCTTAAAGAAATTGAAGGAAGCTAAAACAGCCTGAAGCTAGCTTATCGATAACATACGAATACACGCTAATAACCAGCAGCACATTATTACTTTTTTTTTGCTTTTTGGCTTTATCTTGTTTCCCCTATTTCTTCGCACTATTCATGAAGATATAATGATGTTTTTCAATATTTTTCCTTTTTGTTAATTTACTCATGAAACTCGCTGCACATGTAGGTAACTGTGAATTGTCATATTTGTATTCTCAATGTGGTAGAATTAATTGATGGTTAAGGGGAGCCTATTGTGTACTTGTGTATAGGACAAAAGATGGTTAAAGAACGATTTGCAAAGGTTCCTTTTCCGAAAGGGCTAAAATATTGTACCTCTGATCGATGACATAGAGTACACGCTAATAACCAACAGCGTGTGCGCGATGAGTAGACCTGCAAGTTACAAATGGATATTGTAACACCCCAGGACCCACATTACCCTAGGATGCTACTAAAACCACTCCACAACCAGCCAATTTACAAGATAAATTAAACTGGCAACAAATACTGAATAAGATAGTATAAGCGGAAGCATAAACTACTAAGGAATAACATGATAGTGATAACAATTCAATATTCAAAACATCCTCCAACGTTTTAATCTAAAACATAGTTCACAAATTTAACATTATTAAGATAATGTAAACAAAGCTATGCAAAGGTCTAGAACCCTTTCAACTTTATTACAGCATAAAAATATGATTCTCGTGCATCAGTGTGGTGCCGCTCTACCCTTCCTATGCATACTCAAAGTCCACTTGTAGGGAGGGGGAAACAAGGGTGAGATAAAATCTCAGCAAGCAAACTGTTTAACAGGCTATTCAAACTACAAACAATTATACATCATCATTTATAATTCCATACAACCACAACTACAATTCATGTCCACCATTATTAAACCACCACAAACTTCCACGAATCATACATCTACAATTTCAGATTTAATTGGTATATGAATGCAGTCATTTTATCCACAATTAAATGCAAATGAAACATTTAATCTTCCACAATTAACAATGTTTATATCCGCAACCTCAAATCACCATCAATGACGGTAAAGCACTAACAAATTATTATTGTTTGACTACTTTAAAATCTCAACCACTATCACCACCAAAAACAATAAAATATATGTATGTTGTACTTCAATACTTTATTATTTCTCATATCCACAATTGCTATCAACAATTAATACAAGAGAAAAGAATCTCATGTCACAATCACAACCCTTACCGTACACAAGGGACCAACCCCATTCCACGACCACATCCACATACCTCATATCGCAAATAGCTCACATGAGCTAATTCCACATTACAACTATGAAATTGAATATTCCACATTACAACTATGAGTTGAATATATCACAAAATAACTTCACCACAATATATTGCATATGCATGCAAATGATCTTTTCACAATGCAATGCATATGAATCTTTTCATGCTATGCTCCACATCACTCTTTCCACACGGGATAGAAGGTGCATCGTATTACAGCAATATACGATGCTCCCAGCGGGATAAGAGGTGCATCGTATTACGGCAATATACGATGTTGTACCGGTACGGTCGCGACTAGGTGCGGCGACATCCACATATGCAAATGACATGATATGATAATCAATAATCACATTAATCCATCCTCAAAGGAGCATTATCATGCTCACAACATTATCATGCCAAGAACCTTAATTACTCCATAAAACAGAGGATTTGGGATGGAAAAAAATTACCTAGATGATCTCTTGAGATCATCCCTCTTCTTTCCTCCTCTTCTTCTCCTCTTCTTCCTTCTTCTCCTTCTTCCTCTACTTCTCCTTCCTTCTTGGCTCCAACGGACAGCAGCTTGTGTGGGAGGTGGGGGCACAAGCCGAGGAGGGGGCTGCAGAAGAGGGTGGGAAAGGGGTGGCGGTGTGGGGAGGGAGAGTGGCTTAGGGTTTTCGAGGAGGGAGAGGGGAGGTGCGGCCACCCCTTGGGCCTCCGGCCCAAGGTGGTCGGCCCACACTCCAGATAGCCCACTCCGCGATTTTAATTTAATTTTTAATATATTTTATTAATTTTTTAATGTTCTACAATTTTTATTTTTCCCTTCCCGCGATTTACCGAAAAACCGGTGACTCCGCGATTGCTTTAAAACTTACGCCGAATCGACGATCAGGGCATTACAGATACATTGCAAATGGCAAACCTAGCTCGATGCCACCAACGACGCTGGTATCCAGTCACGTGTCATGTCCATTAGTATGGCATCAGTGGCCTACGGAAGGTCGGACGGCACGGACGCTGGCACTACCGAAGGCCCTGTGTGCTGGGCTAGCGGGTTGGGGGCACTCTCACAGCCAACTCAGAATCGATGATAAAGTTGTGTAACGTCATTGTTGCTATAATGATCACCTTTCGCCTATGACCCTTGTGTTAGGAACCTTGTCGAGTATGCGCCATTTGCCTTTGCACATGCCAAACACACGCTCGATGGCATTCCATAGGGAGGAGTGCAAGAAGTTGAAGAGCTCCTGCATCCCTGGCGGCTGTGTACCATTGTCGAACTCCGAAAGGTAGTACCTATGGTTGCGATACGGGGCTAGGTACGCCAACCTATTGGGATACCCAGAGTCGATGTGGTAGTACTTGCCTAAAACGAAAATTATCAGTTAGTAATACTCGTGCAATGCATAGTGTACTTGAAATATGTTCTTATGTATTACCTACCGGTGGATGTGGGAAGCGATCGCCATACTTTGCCATTGTCTCGTGTAGGATACGAGTGTCATGGATCAAACCAGGCCATCCGGTGCGCACAAATGTAAACCTATAATCAAAGTCAAATATGGCGAGCATGTTCTGGCTGGTGTACCCATGCCTATTGAAATGTCATGCCCTCTCCTCGTTTGTTACTGTGACTCTAACGTGCGTGTCCTCAATGGCACCTATGTAGAGTTGTTGAAGCTCTGATAGAATCTCTGCTGCAAGAGCCTCGAATGCATTGTCTGATATGCGGGATCAGATGGTGCAATGCCGTCCGCAGCTAGTCCATACACACTCCAGCACGTCATTTAACCTCCTACAAATTGTACCCGCAGAGTGCTTGAGTCAATTCATGCTTTGCCTTTGCGATTGCGGTGCCCCACAAGTCCATAAAAACAGGCCACGTGCTTCTTTCAAACAAACTTCTCGAGATGACCATAGGCCATAGTTGGCAACTAGCTTGCCATGAAACGCCTTAAAAACACGCGGGCTCATCCTTAACATGTTCCGGTAATGCTGATCATCGGTAAGTTGCATCGATACCCAAAACTTCCCATCTAGTCACTATCGGTAGGGATGGAAACTGATCGAATACGAATCGAATAGTCTCAAATACGAATATAAATCTATATTTTTAAAACAAATATGTATATACATTCCTATTTTTTAAAATGAATACGAATACGAATTTGAACATTCCCGAATATGAATATGAATTTGAATCAAATATGTACTTAATTCGGTCGAATACGAATATCCTAAAACTTTTGTAACAAATCTTAGTAGAACAAATTTATATAACATGACTACACATCTACACGTGTTAGCAGTGTAGCGCATAGAGTTGGAAATTATGCAAAGTAATTTTCACTTCTTGCTTGTGAACCTTGGTTCATCAGAAAATTACTTCCTACAATCATGCAAGGAAGGTTGCTAGGGATTGAAATAGATTGAATATGAATAGAATAGTCTCGAATATGAATATAAACATTCTTGAATATGAATATGAACATTCTCACATATGGATACGAACATTCTCGAATACGAATATAAACATTCTTAAATACGGATTTTGTTTACTACATTCGTGTTTTCTCGAATACGAATATCGGACAAAACGGATTATCTTTTACCATTTCCCATCCTTAACTATCGGGACTCTTAGGAATGGGTCAGAGTTGATTTCCTCGTCTTCGTTGTCAAATGTGGCAATGGCCAGGAATGGGATGGAGCCCTGACCCATCCCAGGACACACCCAGTCCCCCAGCCATCACTACACATAGTTAGAAATATATCACAGAACTGCATTGCACTATATATCACAAAACTAGATCCACTAAGTCACAGAACTACATGACAGAAGTATATCATAGAACTATATTAGAGATCAACATGCATGCACTAAATCATTGCAATAGAACTGGGTCACATAGCACTATGCCACAGAGCACTGCAAGCCAGAGCAATTCACAAGAGTGACCCAGGCAAAGCAATTCACAGAACAACTACATGATAGCACTAGATATGGCAGTAGAAATAACTAGTAGTAGAACTCACAAGGGCTCAATGACAGAGGTAGATAACACATGCATAGCAAATATCATAGAGCAAGCTGACATTACTAGAACAACCAATACAAATAACAGAAGTAACAACACAACAATTATCATAAAACACAAAGCTAAATGATAGAACTACAAGTGGCAATATAGCTAATAGAAATGACCACAACTACCATTACTGACCGTAGTACATATGTAAGGTTTAGAACACACCGAACTGACCATGATGTCCACACAACAACACAAGATCACACAAGTAAATAGACAATGATCTCACTGATAACGAACTCAACAAATCAGGTTTTGTCGAAACTGAGATACCATGACCGACAACTAACAAACCGACAGATAGAACAACTCTATGAGGATATTCCTTGAAGGGAGTTAGATAACCGCTCTTAGCCCTTGTCCTTCAGCCTCTCCCATGTCCGCCTGACCCAGTCTAGTCGACCCTCCCTCGTTACCATCAAGAGGAAGTTGGTGCGGCACTCCAGCTTCATGAACAACTCTGAGATGTAGTAGTACTCGTTGCTTCCTTTGGCATCGGCTCAACGGGCCCGAAATAGGTTGGTTTCATAGGGACAATAGGTCATGGGTTTAGAAATCATTAAATAATAAAATCCTAAAATTAAAGACAGATAGCTCTTTCTCTATATTCTCATTCTTTTCCTAATAATTGAGAGTAAGCATTGCCAAGTAATAAAATGTAACAAGAATCCCGAAGGTGTGCTTTGTTCCAAGTAATTAACATTTTCTTTGATTATAAACCTTGTATAACTCCTTATTCCGTTACTCATAATCATTTTTTAGAATTACTTTAGTCATTTAACTAGGAAGGGTACTCTACGCAATTTCTCTTGAAATAAACACCAACAACACTACTTAAAAAATCATTTTCTATCCCAATAATAAGCTTGTTATTTATATTTTGGATGGAGGTAGTAAGAAATGATCCAAATCAAAATTAAACAGTTCCTTTTCTTGAAAACAAATTACACAATTCCTACATAAAATTTACGGTAACAATTTTTTTGCTTGTTGGAGTACACTTCCACTACTACAAAAAGGGTCATCACAGATGGTTCAAAACTGTCATCATAGACGGTTTTTTGAACCATCTGAATTTATACGTCAGAGATAATCAGAGGTTATCACAGACGGTTTGTGAGCCGTCTGTGATAAATACATCACTTACGGTTTGTAACTAGAACCGTCTGTGAAGAACATTATCATAGACGGCTTGAACCAAATATCGTCTATGATACTCACACATCACAGACGGTTCTAGCCTCAGGAAATGTTAACTATATCATCTAAAAACAAGCAAATACAGCAACAAACACAGCAACACATTCTATTTCCATTAAGATTAGAATCCACCGTTACAGTATCACAAGATATCATGTAGGTTACCATAACACTGCATACACAAGAGGATACTTACAATTTTACAAAGATAAGCTTCACAGTTATAAATTCAGAAAAAATGCTTTCACTATAAGAAACTTCAGGCTAATGCAAGCAAGACTTACACATCCTTCATTAAACTACAATCTAAAATAAGTGGTGTGGAAAAATTTTGAAGTAGTAGAAACAAAAAGGCAACAGACACAATTTTTAACTTCTATGCTAAAATCAACAGCTTCTATGCCGGCGACTTAGAATAGTGCAGATTTGCCATTGCCTTCATCCTTTCCATCTTACTTCAAGCAAAATTTTAGGCCCCCTTGCAGAACCCCTTCCCACCCTTGCTGCGCACAAATAAGTTGGAGTAGTATTGGTGATATTGGTTCTTCGAGTAGGGAGAGGGGGTTAATAAGGGCGAGAGGTGGGGAGGAGAACAGTGTCTGCCGTTCGATGCAGATAGAATGGACGGTGATATCGGGATCCTAGGAGATATGCCGCGAATCGGTGATGTGGTGGGACATCACAGACGGTTCGGATTACAAACCGTCTATGATAGAGACATCACAGATGATTCATAACAAAAATCATCTATGATAATAGGAGATATCACAGACTGTTCATAAAAAACAATCAGTGATAATGGAGTCACAAAGATAATATATCAGTAAAATATAAATAGCTAGTCTCAAAAGATAAAATAGCAAAATTTTATATGGTGAAACCCAAATTCCGAAGGGAAAAGATCAAAAAATTTGGCACAAACAGAAACTGAAAGCTTAGAATGCAAATTTGGGACTAAAGATGCTAATTTTGAGGGTCTTAGAAGGAAAAGGGTGCAAGCGGGTCATTTGTTTTGAATCAGGCTCGTCGTTAACTTTCCAATGAGTATAAGAACGTCGAAAACGGATACTGTATGCAAACGTTATGCCCATTTTACTAAAAATGTCTCAAAACTGAATCCTTCTCGGACTCAGGCGGGAGAATATATATATGAAATTTTGGGGATTACGAGGTGGGAAACATATCACGGACGGTTTTTAATACAAACCGTCTGTAAAGTATCACAGACGATTTAAATAAAAACCGTATGTGATGTCTGCCATTATCGTCTGTGAATTATCACAAATGGGTATTAGTAAGAACCGTCTGTGATGTCTTATATTATCACAGATGGTTCGTATAAATAATCGTCTATAAAAATACCACAGATGATTATTCGTTTGAATCGTTTGTGATACTTATAGTACAGACGGTTTCTAGGAACCGTCTATGATGTAAGCGTCCAGTTTAGCTTTTTTTTAGTAGTGCTCTAAAGAGAGATACTGTATGGAGGAAATGGATCTCAGGTTCTTTTTTAGTTCATAAATTTTGTGTGTGACGTTGGTCCTACGTGCCATTAACTCATACCTTTGTTTTGTTTACAGTTCATTGATGTGAAGAAAAAGGCTTGCCATCTGACCTGTAATCCGCGGGTCCATAAATAATAAATGGAATATATCACTGTTACTAATTAATTAATTTGCATAAATTAAGATTTACCTGCAAAGATTGATTTTTGATGATTAAAATATGAATACTATCAATCTCAGCCATAAAGAGTACATATTTCTGCACTATTTAAAAGAGAGGTCTCATGATTTTAGAGATGAGCAAATCATGATTAATATTTTGTGTGGCAAAATCTTTCTACATTAATTAATTTTAATTTGTATTAATAGCTTTAGATCCAGGGATAAAGATATGACAGATATTATTTGGACCACTCGTGTTTTGAGAGGATTTGTAATTAGTATTTGAGTTGTACAGCAAGTAATGAGAGCATTTAAAAATTATCCTTGAAAGGCTTCAAATCTTGTTTTATGATAACATGCAAGTTCAAATTCTTACATTAGTTACTCTCGTTATCTTTCTAATTTCTTGACAAGAAAATTAATCAAGATTTAATTGGCATGACTTTTCATTATATTTTCATAGCCAGGTTCTGATTCCTATTGGATCCCATTTTATTAGATTGTGCATTTGAATATTTTCTAAACATGAGATTTACATATTAATCAGATGCAAAATATATTGAGGTAAGTAAGCATTAGTTGGACTTTTAACTAGTGAGACCCACTAGTCATAAGAAGAGAGGGAGAGAGAAATAGAGGGGGTCCTCTGTTTCGGGCTGTAGCAAGGGTGGCGCAGGCAGGCGGCGAGGGGTGGCCGGGGAAGTAAGGGCAATCGCGAAAATGGGTCCCCGGAGGGTGTTGAGGTCATGGATGGCGAGAGCATAGCTCGGGGTAGAGCCAAAGATGGCTGGTGGCAGTGGGGAGCGGCCAGGCGGGGGAGGTCGATTGCGGCAGCGACCGAAGGAGCGAAAGAGAAGACTAGGGGAAGCATGAGCACGAGTAGGCCATGAGGAACTCACCAAAAGTGCTGGTGGGGCCGAGGAGGGATCGAGACGGGACGACGACATTCATGAGCAGCGGCGCAAGGAGGCTGGCGTGGACGACGAGCTCGGGTATTGGATGACTCTAGCCGGTGATTGGGAAGCTCTGGTGCGGCATGGAGAAGGTCTTGGAGTGTCGAATCGGGAAGAGGGGCGACAGAGGAGCGACAACGGTGAAAATGGTGGCGTCGGCCTATCTTGAGGAGAACGGCCGCTGCGGTGGATTCCGGAGATGAAACTTCAATTAAATGGAAGGGGAGGTGGACGCTGTCTGGGGGCACACTGTGACACAAATGGCTCATCAAGGGATTCACCAGAGAAGTGGAACAACGGGGGTGGCAGTGGCTGATGTGAGTATGGGACGGCTCAGTTGTGCTTGGTTTCAGAGGGGAAAGAAGAAGAGGGACGATGGGAGGTATTGGGAGGCCCAGGCCTTCTTACAGGCGAGGGAGGGAAGAAGGCCATTGGCGCCTTGAAGAAGGGCGGGTTAATTACTACCGTGGCGGTAATGGAGCCACTATTTGAACTCGAGTGTAGAGAGAGGAAGGGGTGAGGCCAACGCTAGGCTAGGGAACAGGAGAGCTCTGGGCGCATGCAACGGCTTGCTGAGGCATCAATGCGTGCGAGGAAGGGGTGACGCTGACGGGCGCTTGGTCGTCCGGGTACGGTAGTGCAGCGGTGAGACCACTAGGCGGAGCTAGACATACGAACGGCTGTAGGGCGGAGCAGCTGGCATGGCATTGAAGTGCAGCAGGGCTAGTGGAGGGGCAGAGCCAGGTGATGTCAATGTGGGAGACATCAATGCAGCATCAATGCTGATGGGTCATGACGCGACGGAGGGGGAACCAGGGGTGCGGCGCGGTGGAGAAGGGGGAAGGCGACGTGCGGCGGAACTAGAAGAAGAAGGGGGCATGGAGCTAGGCTAAAGAAGGGTAAGGCTTGGTGACGGTGCTGCCACGGGGAAGAGCTAGTGCTGGGGAGAAGGCGAAACTAGGGGTGCAGCGTGGTCGGCGCGCTGCGCGGTCAGTGGAGCAGGGGAGGTAAGAAGGAAGGGAGGAGGGAGTGGATGGGCTGGCTGGGCTGAAAGGCCAAAGGTCCAGGAAAGAAAAGGCCGGGCAAGCCGGAGGAAGGAAATGGGCCAAGGGCCCAAGGATTTTTGAGGATTTTTAGATTTTGAGATTTCGAGATTCAAACAAAATTTGGAAAGTCACTGTGAACATAGGCTTAAGTTTTAAATTTCTCTTTTGTTATAACTTTTAGATGGGGAGATTTTAGTATTAACTTTGATTACAATTTCCATTCTTGGTCTTGAACTCCCAAGTTAAAATTTTAAATTTGAATTTAGGACTTGCAAAGGAAATTCAAAATTTCTTTGTGATTCGATTTTCATAGTCTTGATTCTTGATTCAAGACTTTGATTTCATTGCTTCAATTATTCAGCACAAATTCAAAACAAGAACCTCGAATAAATGACAAAAATTTTAAATAACATAGGAAATCAACAAAAGATTTTAGATTTTCTCAATTACACTATTCCCATATTTTTGAGATGTTACACTGCCACCGTAGGCCGTCTTCACCCATGTCGCTCCTACCCAGAGATTTTCCATGGCCACCGCATCTCGTTTTAGCATTCGTCAGCTGCCTCCATGGTTCCCTTCGCTGGCGATGAGCTCAGCCCTAGGCCATCCATGGCGTCATCGCCTGTTCCTCTCTCTCCCTCCCTCTGTGTGTTTGAGTGGCGGAGAAGAGCGATGGGCCTATGTGGTTAATTAGGGATAAAATAGGGATTAATAAGAATTTAATGAGAGGTTAGAGCACTACAACAAAAAGACTAATACTAAACGCTACATCACAGACGATTACCCAAAATTGTCAATATTAAATACAATCACAGATGGTTTTAGTTTAGAGACTGTCTATGTTGCTACCAACGCTAAAAACTATCTGTGAAGAGATAATATCACAGACGATTGAAAATGCTCCATGAAGTATCACAGATGGTTATTAACAAGAATCGTATGTGATATTACCAAAATATCATAGACGATTTTTTGTTTGAACCATCTGTGATACTTCGCAGACGGTTTGTATTAAAAACTATCTGTGATAATTAAGTCATCATAGACGGTTTTTATTATAAAACGTCTGTGATAATTTCACTATATTAATTGCACGTAGACTTGTCAGCCTTCTATCTTAAAAATCCAGATCTAGGTTGTTGCTTTAAGCTGGAGGCGGAACTTTGAGGTGGCCATTTGGTGAAAGGAGATTATTTGGCAAGAGTGATTGTAAATCCATTCATTTCTTGAATATCTATGGTTAGTAATTTATTTCTAATTGCATTATAATTTAGATCTATCTTTTGGTGAAAGGAGAATTGAAGATGGTTTAGATCTAGCTAACTTGATGTAGAGAGAAGATTATTTACATCTAGTATAGTTTAGGGTTTAGTCAATTCATAGTCTATTTCTACTTAATTTAATTTAATTAATTATTCTTGCTACATATAGCTACTTTAGATCGTATATATCTAGGGAATTTATTTCTTTTTGAAGATTAAGAAAGAGTCAAAATAGCTTGAAATAAATAATAATTATTCCGATGTAACCTTCCACTGAGAATTGGCCATTGATACATGGTATAAACATAACCTTAATGAATTAACTGACTTCTTTTACTTATTAAAATAAAAATCTAAAATCTGACCTGTTAGTGTTCTAAGGTCAAAAGTGTTGTTTAAAGTAAAAAAAATCTGCATTATGTATCCTTAAATCGTATAAATGCGGTAAATGGGGGTTCTGATGTCTTATAGAAATTGTTTGTTACATCAGAAACATAGAAATTGTTTGTTACGTTAGAATCAGAAGAATCTAATTTGTTATATGTGTAACGTAGTATCGAAGGTGGATGTACGCTAGGAATCGTGTGAGTGAAGAGTACATTAATGGCGTGTCTACTTTTACAAGAGCTGTCGATAAGAATATGTTGAATAGGGGGTGGAATATATATACTGTCCATGCATTGACTGCGAGAATCTAAAGATGTTTAAGAACCGAGCGCAGATTGAAGCGCACTTGATTTGAAAGGTTTCGAAAAGGGGTATGCACATTAGACTAGTCATGGTGAAGAGTAAATTACACAGGAAGGTAGTAATAATGACATCATAAATGAAATTAATGATATACCGTCGGATAATATCGATTGTTGTTTCGATTCGGATAGGCTGCATAATGACAATTTGGATCAGATGCTTTGTGATGCAGAAGGGAACTGTGATGAGAGAGAGTATGTTAAATTCTGGGGCTTGATGGAGGACTCAGAGATACCTTTGTTTACGTGCTACAAGTCAAAGTACACGAGGTTGTCAGGCGTGCTTGAACAGCTGAAATTGAATGTAAGCAACAGTTGGTCCGACAAGAGTTTCACGGCGCTGTTAGGTCTTTTAGTATGCATGCTTTCAAAGGGAAATGAGTAGCCAAAAACCACCAACAAATCCAAGAAGGTTCTTTATCTATTGGGAATAGAAGTAAAAAAGAATACATGTATGTCTGAACGACTGTATCCTCTACCGTAAAGAGTATGCAAACAGGCATTATATCCGGTGTGCAACGTATCCCGATACAAGCGTAAGAATCAATCAGAGACGGCGTGGGAATAGAGGTGAAGAAAGGAACTCCTGCTAAAGTGGGATGGTATCTTCCTGTAATTCCCCGTTTGAAGCGGTTTTTTGCGAATCCAAAGGAGGTAAAATTGCTACGTTGGCACTCGGAGGAGCATAAAAGGATAAAATGCTAAGACACCTTGCTGATTTCACCCAGTGGAAAAATATCAATAGGAGGTTTAAAAACTTCGGTGCAAAACCGAGTAATATAAGGTTTGGATTAAGTACAGATGGAATAAATCCTTTCGGTAACATGAGCAGCCGATATAGCACTTAGCCCGTGACTCTCTGCATCTACAACCTTCCTCCTTGGTTGTGTATAAAGCGGAAATATATTTTGTTGTCAATACTTATCCAAGGGCCAAAGCAACCTATGAATGACATTGATGTGTACCTAGCAACATTGGTGGAAGATCTAAAAATATTGTGGATCTAAAGGGTACAGATATGCGATGCGTACAAACAAGAGAATTTCATTTTATGCTCCTTATTGTTCTGCAACATAAAAGCATATACTCACTACTTAGATGATACCAAGAGTGTGTGGCTAAAACACTCGCGCAAAACCATATACATGCGTCACCATAGGTTCCTTCGGAGGGTTCACACATGCTATAGGATGAAGAAATAATTCAGCGAAGAGAAGGAGGACAGTTTAGTTCTAAGGTATTTAAGCAAAAAAGAGGTCTATGATATAGTTAAGGATTTATATGTTGTGCTCAAAAAGGGACGTAAATTGACAACCTGTAGAAGAACGTTTGGAAGAAGAGATCAATATTTTGAGACTTATCTTATTGGGAGCACCTAGAAGTTTGCCACTGCATCGACATCATTCACGTAGAGAAGAATATATGTGATAACTTGATTGGTCTCTTACTGAACATTTATGACAAAACAAAGAATGGTGTCAAGGTACAGTTGTAACACCCCAGCCTAGCATAGGCCTGAAATGCTACTAACTATCCATAATATAAAAACATCTAACATAAATTACCTAAAAATTTCAGCATAATCTCCTTTGTTTATTAACTAGATAGCAGTTCCAATAAGCATGAATAGCAAATCATTCTAAAATAGTGAACGGAAATAATATCAAATGGTTCCAAGCCGTTATTACACTTAACATGATGAACAATAACCAAAGACTATCAAGCTAGCTAACCAATAGAATTCATTGACTATCTTTATTTTGTAAAGCATGAATAGTGCACGTGCAACAAGCTAATCCCTTTTTGATCCCATGTATGCCATTCTCACATTGGTACCTAAAACAAATAAACAAACAGCAAGAGTGAGTCCAACGACTCAACAAGTATAAACTGTAACAGAAGCAAGCATGAACATTAACTGTCAAGTTAAACATATTTCATATGAATTTCATACTATGCAATATGATCAAAAGTCCATTCTCATCTCTTCGCATTTTACCGTGTCACGGAGTATGCATCCGTCAATGCACACCATGCACTGCACCCTCGTGCAGGGACCAATGCCCACACTCCACAAGTGTGGGGACCTCGGCAACTTGATCACCACGTGACCAAGACTTCAACAATTCTCAGCATGATGCATATATGTGAATGTATCAACAAGATAAACAGGCATTCAACATACTATGCATCAATTTAATCTCAAAAATGCTATAATGTAAACAGAACATAAATAGCATCATCAAATCATAACTGTACTAAAATTCACAAGTAAAGCATTCAATACTCAGTCAAATTCACAAGTAAAGCATTCAATACTCAATCATCACTCATAACATCCAAATCATCACATCACACAGATTAATCACAGCAAAGTTATACTTGCCTCAACCGCGAGACAACGAAGAACGAGCAGAAGGCGAAACCCCCGGAATCCGCTCTCCTCCTGAATAATTAATTAATAATTACTACCATAACAGTAACGGGTTTCTAGATACAAAATATCAGCAACCCCAATTACCCCAACAATTTATCTCAAATAAATCCCCAACTCCCCTCGGCCAAATCTGCCCATCCACAGACAGCCGATTTCAAAAATTCATAACTTCCAGTACGTAAATCCAATTAAGCGTTCTTGAACTCTCTGGAAAGATAATTAAATTATCTAAATAAACTTAGTTGGGGAGCCTTCCAGATTCTGCCGTTTTCTACCCGAACCAAACCCTTTTCTAAAACATCAACAATCACGTTGGATTCTCTGGACAGCGCACTAAAACGATCATAACTTCCACCCAGAAACTCGGAATCTGGACTTCTTTACCTCTCTGGAAAGCTAAGAAACTTATCTACAACGTTCCCAATTTGAAGGACTCCTGAATCGCCATAATTCCCGTCGCACAAACCGATCTACTAAAATCTGTCCAGAACTACCCCGATCTCCAGAATAGCCGCACTAGAAAATTCATAACTTTCGCTACACAAATCGGAATAACCTGTTCTAGCACTTCCTGGAAAGATAATTACGTCCTCTACAATTCTCTAGGAGGGTTCCAGACCTGAGTCCCGACGAATCTAACCCAAAACTGCCGATTAACCCAATCTGTCACGGCAGTCCAGAAAACCGACGAACTTTCGATTGGCTAAAATTATCTATCTAGATGGGTTAGCAGGGATTACCCTTGAAGACAAGACGAAGAAAACGACGAGGATGAAGAACACGACGAACTTGCCCGCGATCTCCTCCGCGAACTCCTCCTCTTCCTCCTCCGGATCTACGCGATGCAGCGACGGACGACAACGACAGCGCACCGGGGGAAGGAGACGACGTCGAGGCAGCGACGACGCGGCATCGGAGGACGGCGACACGGCGCGGCGGGCGGCGCGGCGCGGCAGAGGGCGGCGCCACAGCGGCAGCACGGCAAGGCAAGGGCAAGGGCAAGGGCAAGCGCGGCGGGAAGCGGCACGCACTGGGAGAGAGCAGGGGTGGGCGGCTAGGGCAGGGGAGGCTGCCCTGGTTAAATAGGGTGGCCTCCTTCCCCTCTTGGGCCAAGAAAAACCCACATGGGCCGAAGCCCAGGCCCAGGTTGTCCTAATTTTCCAGAAAACCCCTAAACAGTTTATTTTTTATTATTTTTCTTGCGACACCCCTCTCTTAAATAAATAGATAATTAATAAAATCGATCCGGGGTATTACAACAGTTTGACTTGGTTGATATGGACATCAGACTTGAGTTATCACTGACCAAGACCGATAAAGGATGAACTTACCTTCCCCTTGCTTGTTACTCTCTGTCCAAGACCAAGAGAACTGAACTATGCTAGTGCTTGCATGATGTGAAAGTTCCATCTGGTTACTCCGTCAACATGAAGAAACTAGTTTCGATAGAAGATTTAAAGTTAATTTGCATGAAGTCTCATGACTGTCGTGTGCTAATGACACAGATGCTCCCTATTGCAATTAGAACTATTTTGCCGATCAAGGTTCGAGAGACAATCATGAGACTGTGTTATTTCTTTAACACAAGTGCTCAGAAGGTCATCGATCTCGAAGGACTAGATGCTCTACAGGATGAGGTGATGACGACTCTATGTCATCTTAAGAGGTATTTCCCTATGTCTTTTTTTGATATCATGATCCATCTCATTATTCACATTGTGTGGGAGATAAAAATATGTGGGACTGTGTTCCTACATAGCATGTACCCGTTCAAGAGGTTCATGGGAATTCTCAAGTCCTATGTACGAAATCGATCTCAGCCAGAGGGTAGCATCATCGAAGGTTATGCAACCAAAGAGGTTATTGAGTTCTATGTCGATTACATGTCTCAGATCAAATCGATAGGTATGCCTCGATCTCGTCATAAAGGGAGGCTCAAGGATATCGGGACCATCGAAGGAAAGCAATTACTTCAGGTATGGATGCGTATGCTCAAGCCCATTTCACGGTCTTGTAACACATGACTTAAGTGTCCCGTATGTCGACTAGCACAAGAACATGCTTCGGCAACAGAATCCAGAGCAGTTGGATGTTGGATCATGAGACAATACAACAGTCGGTTCAACCAATGATTGAAGGAGCGACTCGCTAGGAGCTCGTCAAGTGATTTGCTGATAAGGTTGGCAAAAGGGCCAACATTTACAGTTGTGACATGTCAAGAATACGACGTAAATAGGTACGCATTCTATACGCAAGCTTAGGATGTAAAGCGCACTAACTAGAACAGTGATGTCTGCATATATGCGTTCAGTACTGATAGATTGAGGAACTACTGCTATGGGTTCAAATAGGAGATTTGGGAACTCGACTATATGCTTTTCAAGATCCCCTTGTTTCGGTGCCATTGGGTTCCATCTCACACAGGTGAAGGTCGACAAATACGGTGTCATTACTATGGACCTCAAACGTGTCGGATACAAAGATGAACCATTCGTACTCGTTAACCAAGTTTTTCAGGCTTTCTATGTAACTGACCAAGCAAATAAGAAGTACCACATAGTTTTTCATGGAAAAAGGAGGATTATCGGAGTTGAAAATGTAGTGGACGAGGAAGAATATATCAATTTGATGAGTTTCCTTCACTTGGAAATGGCATAAGGGTCGATGAAGAATAACAAGACTAAACTAGCTACATATGTGTCAATCATCATGAAGGGCTAATTTTTAAAGGAAATAAGCTGGTAGAATGACGAATGAAATGTTTTTATGTTACATGTTCTGTATTTGCATTTATATATGTATATGAGAATGTTTGATATATACATGTGAATTTCTATTTATGTATATAAAAATGTGTGATGTATATATATACATATGTATATATATGTGTGTATATATATATATATATATATATATATATGTGTGTGTGTGTGTGTGTGTATATATATATGTATATATGTGTGTGTATATATATATATATGTGTGTATATATATATATGTGTGTGTGTGTGTGTGTGTGTGAATTTGCATTTATGTATATAAGGATGTGTGATATATATGTGAATATGAGGAGGGAACATCACAGATGGTTTTTAAGTAAAACCGTCTGTGATATTTAGCATCACATACGGTTATAAAGTAAAACCATCTATAATGTTTTATTATTATAGACGGTTTTACTTGAGAACCATCTGTGATGATAAATATCATAGACAGTTATTAACTAGAACCATCTATGATTATTCCCCTATATACATGTATTGCGCACTAGGGTTTGTCCCCATTGTACTAATGCTACTCCCTAGTAACATCGTCGCCTCCCTCGAGCCCATCGCCCTCCTCCTCTCCCGACTCTAGCGGCACTCCTCTCTCGACCACTCTACCTCCTCAGAGGTCGACGCTGCCTCTCCCAAGCCCGTCTCCCTCCTCCTCCTCCTCCCGTGAGGCTGACACCACCTCCTCGAAGCCTGATCTGCCTACCCCAAGCTTGTCGCCGCCTCCCCTGAGCCCGTTGTCGCCTTCCCTGCCTCCTCCCTTGACTCCAGCAGCACTCCTCCCCTAAGAACATCGTCTCCCCGAAGCTCGACGCTGCCTCCCCCGAGCCCGTCGCTGTCTCCCCCAACTCCGACGGCCCTCCTCCTCCGCAATGTCAACTCAGTGGCTTAGATTGCATTACAACTTTGAGTTTTTCTCTGTAATTAAATATTTACTATCATGCTCAGTTTGTCGTGCGAGTTAATCTCGGTTCTATTATCTCTGAAACTTATAAGTGCTAGCACTCGGGGGGACTTTGCGTGATAGTTTGTGGGTGCTATGATTGCTCAATGAAGAATTTGGTGAATGTGAAATTCTTATGTGACAATTTTTGATATTGAGTTAGGTTGTGAGCTGAGTTATTCTCTTTACATACTGATTCTTACAAGACTTGTTTTCGATCAATAAGTCATATATCTGAACATCTCTGCTAGAGCAGTTTACTTGACATGCTTTTGGACAGTAAGTTATATATATGAACATCTCTGTTACACCAATATATTTAAAGTAAATAGTTTTGATATCTATTTCTAGTTCATTGTTAAGTTTATTGTTGCTTGTCTTCAGATATTAAATAAGGTAATCTAGGATTTCATCTTTGGACCAGAAGCAAGCAAGAGGTGGAATACCACAAAGAGAAAGCGTACCCCATAAAAAAGTAGTTCTTGTAATTGGAACGTATTTTCTTAAACCACCCATAAGAACCATATTCTGACTTTTATCTGGTGAATATCCAACAAGAGGTTCCATTGAATGAATAACGGATCCGGATCCCAAGAACAATAAAGCTTTCGAATAAGCATGAGTGATCAAATGGAATAAAGCAGCTTGATAAGAACCTTTGGCCTGCTGCTAGTAGGTGCAACCCAACACCTGAGAGCAATTCAATTAAATCAATCTGTGCATTATGCAGATCATTGTAGCCTACTTGCTTTGTTAAGCATGAATTCCTATTTTTATGACATGAGTAGTCCATCTGTGTCAACATATGTTTATTTAATACTCATGTCATACATTTGTTGTTGGAATTATGCTATACTGTTTATAAATACCTTTGGAATTAATCTAAAATTTTGGCTAAAACTGCTTATTTTCCAACAATCCAGAGGAAAACTCATGCTCTATGTTTGCTCGGTAAGGAAAACCTAGTTCATATAGTGATTGCTCGATGAAGAAAACCTGTCAAATTGAGATCATTGTGACTACAATAGAGGAAAACTCATGCTTTATGTTTCAAGTATATTATCCTATTTAAATGACATGCTAGATTTACATGTTTTCATGTTGATGTTGTCATTTACTTGCTGCTGGAAATATACTTTGATTACATTATATACGCCTCCTATTTTTTCTAACAATTATGGTTTACTTGGCACATTGATTTTTGAAACATATTCCAAATTCACCAAGAGTTGCTCGTTTCTATTATCTTATGAAGATGTCGTCTGCTCATTCTTTGTCATCGTCACCGGATGCGTGTGATGCACTGTCCACTAGAAAATCTCGAAAAGGAAGAGGAGTATCGAAAATGCCCGAGGGCCGATTTACTGTCATGGATGTCGATGCTCTGGGACCCCTCTCAGTCTTCGTCGAGCATTGTCCGCATTCTGGAGACTGGTCAGAATAGTTGCACGGGAATGGATTGAGACGACGTTCGACTCATGGAAGACCGTGATTGAAGATTGAAAAAATGAGCTGGTGATGGAAGTTTTTCATTCGTTCGAGATCCTGGAAGAACACAAGGCCTCCGTGAAACGGCATGCGTCGCTAGCAGCGTGCAAAGTGTGAAAGAACTTCAAGAGCCTGCATGTCAAGCAATATGTGGAGAAGGATATGATGCCCTTCTCTTGGAATCGCAATGGCAAGAGTTTATGGCGATGGAGATGACATATAATTTTAGGAGTGAAAGTTCGGTGCATAGAGCCCTCCAGGCAAAAAACACACACCTCCACAGACTTGGCACTACTTGGTATATGGGTAAAATCCTGCAATAGAGTAAGAAGGACGAGCAGGCAATCCTGCGGGACACCTCCCCACCATTTGCAGAGATCTCTAACGAGCTCGCCCGAAACTGGATAAGAACGGGGTCATCTACCATGTTGTTGGGGGCCTTCTCCTTTTGAAACCCCGTGACGAGGAAGTGTCCCACCGCCTGATAAGATATCAAACTACCTAGTTTATAAATACTCCACAACTTTATAGGAAGTGAAACGACATGTTGGGCTCTTGTAGGAAGCGCTGAGTGTAGAATCTTCCCAAGGCTCATTTTAGGTAGTCCGGGAGAGAGATATACTCTCCACGGCCCTGGAAAACAAAGAGCACCCTGGTCGCACGAGAGGCCTTGGTCTTTATGTTTCTTGGAAATATAATTTCTCATAGGACTCCGAAGCTTACCGGAGTAGCAAGAGAGCCAAAAGCAAGCGCGAGGCATGGCTATGAGAGGAGATTAAGACATCCCTTAGAGGGGAGATCGCTGATTATGTCAGAGATCACATGCAAAAGTATAAACAATATCAACAGGAAGCCCCTGCTGCTCTTGTGCTAGCCAGCCCCTAACCGTTGGAGTAGCTGCGCGTCCAACCCTACATCGGAAAGCGATCACATATTTCCTGTCGATGACATCCTGGTAATAATTATTATCTCTAGAATGCTCGATCCATTGATAGGCCTATTGGAGTAGCTAATTTTGTATTGTTATGTAGGTGGCTACAAAGTACAAGCTCCAAGTGAGATATGCCTCCGTTGCTTTGTACACTACTTGGGGCTACGCATATCCATCCGGTCCTGGGGCCTTGGTGCACAGTGTAACTCTAGCACTAGATTTCGTAAAAGTGAATATGGATAATGTTCATGCTAATTTCGAGGTCATCTCACTACATATGCCCTCAAACGATGAGGTCGTGACTCTAGGGTAAGCCATGGAACATTCATCCAGTGTCCCAAGAGGGACAACTACCTAGAGGCTCCTGCACTGGTGCCAAGTCCACGACAGTTATCTACACCAGTGCCAAGTCCACTCGAGCTATCTGCACTAATGCCAAGCCACGTGAGCTATCTGCACTTGTGTCAAGTCCACAGGGGCTATCCATACCAAAGCTACCTACACCGGTGCTAAGTCCATGGGAGCTATCCACACCAGAGCTACCTGCACCGATGTGGCTAGGGCACGGTGCATCTACATCTTGTGCTCGATCGGCTAACGTGAAGTCGACCTACAGCCGAGGCGCCAAGGGCAAACCGAAGAAGACCGATAATGATGACTGTGTCTTCACGGTATCATTACTTTCTTACGTCATATTCTTCAGCATGATATTCATGACTGTGTCTTCACGGTGACCTTTGATGACTGATTCTTTTTCTTCACACTTGATGCCCTTTATACCTCAGTCATTCGATGCTGGACACGGTAAGTGTGTATAATCACGGTCTACATTCATGTAATACCAATAAATGTATATATACTCATTGCTTTTGTATATATAGATACATGGTGATTGAAGCCAGATTAACGAAATCATCGGTTGATTTCCTCGACCCACGCTTGGTCACTATGGATATCATCAAGGAGGATGCATTCTTCGCCGAGAATTACATGACGAAGACATTGGTGACTCACCGCAACAAGGAATTCATACTTATGCCCTACAACCAGGGGTAAATGCTGCACTAGTGGCTATACTTGTTGATTTGTACTTTATAAGCAACACAAATTTAGGTTTAATGACCGTGACGATATACCTGTGTAGGTTCCACTAGATTCTAATTGTAATGATACCAAAACGTAACATGGTAATATACCTTCATTCCCTAAAGAAGAACAAACCGATTACACAATTGTCCAATAATTAATCGACAGGTAAACACATTTTCTCCATAAATAACTCTATTGTAGTATTTCCTTCCTTCCTAATGACTAAGGCTAACCTTTTGAATTCACGTAGGTCGTTCGCCACATACGTTGCAGAGGTACCAAAATTCAAGGGAGGGATCAACACTCTGCGGCACGATTAGATTTTCTGGTATTTGCTAGTACACATTAATCCTATATAACCATTCGTAGTAATGCCCCTCGAACTAACAAATTCTATTTTTACAGTGCCACCAGCAGTCGCTGGGCAACACTTGTGGATTCTATGTTTGCCACAACATGCAACTACTCCTCGATTCCACGAAGACCAATGATCCTCAGGTTTGTCAATTTTGCAATAATTATTTCATACTTATCAATTTATATATGTATGCACGATATTGATCTTGCTACCGACAGGCCGACCTCAAACATATTCGAGGAAGGTGTGCGTACTTCTTGATGTCTAAAGTCTTAAAAGAAGATGGAGAATTTCACAATGTAGAATAAATTTCGTTGGATAAAATTAAGTTTAATTGTATATGTGTGTATTTGTATATGGATGGATAATTTATTTTATTTCAGTTAATTGATATGTGAAATGGATGTTCTTGTTTCTGAAATGAATGAATGTAAATTAGATGTATACTGTGTTGATCCGCTTGTTTCATAGAGTATGGCTAACATTTGCTGAAGCTAGGCAACAAACAAAAATAGATTTAGGAATAGAAAAGAATATCACAAACAGTTATTAACTCGTAACTGTCTGTGATAGTGGATTATCATAGGTGGTTTTTAGTAGAAACCGTCTGTGATATATGATGTATTGCAGACGGTTTCAACTAAAAACCATATGTGATAGTTGACTATCACAGATAGTTTCTACTAAAAATTATCTGTGGCAGTCCACTATCACCGACGGTTACGAGTTAATAACCATCTGTGATAGACTGCATCACAGACAGTTCGAAAGCTGTCTGTAATGGCCTCATGTTATTACTGACCTATAAACTCAGACGGCTCATAAAACCATATGTGATGACGTTTTTAAACCGTATTTGATGACCTTTTCTGCAGTAGTGGAGCTTTGGAGAGAATGGACTGGATTTAGAGAACTGACTGGTGGGCGCCACAACTGACATGGGCAACATAGACTTTTGCACTACCTTCTCTATTCTCTCCCAACCAAACATATCTATATAAATAAAAAACAACCATGAGATTTAAGACACTTCATTTGTTTTAAGAGCAAAAAAATTCCACAATAATCTAAAAAAGAAAAAATTCCATGATATCTCACATTAATCAAGAGAAAAGGAGAAAGATCTACACCACCTATTTTAGTAAGGACAGATTATAATGATGTAGATTAATTATATGTAGAAATTAGAGTTGTATAACAAATACAATTATATTTTAATTATAGGCAGTACAGTTGTACATCAAACACACTTTTGTCGTAATATCTAGCTGCACAATTACGCCGGTAATTCTTTTAGTTATTTTAATAGTAGAGTATTCTATAGCAAAGAGGCTCGAAACTATAGTACCTATGGCACAGCCACAAAATTAGAGTGTTTTAGAGCCAATTTTGACCATTTTAGGTACTCCATGAAATCAAAAGAATCCCATAGGACTATGAAGCATTTGTATTGACTTCTGCTGATGACTTTTGACTGAAATAATAAATAGAAATGACTGAAAGAAGTTACTTTAAGAACGAGGACGCTGTCGGTGGAGAAAGTGATAGAAAGATGTACGCGTGTGACGGAGGCGAAAGGAGTGGGTGCGTGATGCACCCGTGACGCTCCGTCTTATCTCTGGAGTAAGACAGTAGCGAGAGAAGCGAAAAAACTATTTTGAGAAACCATATGTTTATATCGGCCTTTTCAATCGGAAACTAGAAACAGAAACTATTGTAAATAGATCTTATATTTTTTATGTACATATATATGTATGTATATAGCAAGGCTGTGATCTACCAGAATTAAAAATAAAGGAGATGCTTATAGAACCCTAGCCCTCTTCCGTCTTGGGACCTTAGTCCATCCCTAATGACCTATAGATGTCGGTGCTACTAGGGGTACCGAGGTTCCAGCCGGCAGTTGGGGGTGCTCCCGACCCGCAGCCTTCTATTGGGTCCGCACCTGTGGCAAGGGTCTCCAAACACGAAAACCAAATGATTGAGGGGCTGCATATACCTGTACCACTGCGAGAAAATGTGTTCGCTAATTAATTTTGCTATCGCAAAGAATAAATCGCAGTCACACATAAAAAGGCATGCTCAGTTTTTTTCCACCGTTAATTTCCTCCACTTGATACCATATCATCCTTTTTCTGTTTTTTTTCTCTTGCGCTGCTTCGATGCACCCAGGCCATGTGTTCCAATACTGGGTGGTTGGGTCCTGGTTGTTAGAGAGAGAATGAAAGGGGGGCCTACACCAAAGAGGGCACGCTAGAGAGAGAGAGCAAAAGAGCGTGTTCTGTGTGCATGAGAGAGAGAGAGACAGAGGTGGGGCCCGGGTGAGGGGGGTCATCCAGGCTTCAGCATCCTCTATTTAAGCGTCCCTTTGGTGTTTTCTCGAGATCATTCACTCGTCGAGACTCGAGAGGAACAGAAAAGGAGAGAGAGGAGGTCGCCTCATTCTTTTCCTTCTTCCTATCCTCTGCCCCCAGACCCATTCATTCCATCTGCGCTTGGTTTCGTTCCTTACTCTCCTCGAGTCCTTTCCTTCGAGAGCTCTCTCTCCAGACCAGTTGCCGCAACCCTCGCAATCCATTCTCAGAAGCGACCATGATCTCGCCGGACACCATCCGCACGGCCATCGGCGTCGTAGGTGAGTCGCCGCCGGCCTCCGCCCCTGCACCTTTTGCACATGTAGAACACATATACAGCACGATTGACAGGCGCATGCGGCAGAAATGCTGCGGAAGATGGCGCTGCACGGTCATGTTCATGTGGGGTGTTGGGCTCTTTTCTTGCAACTTCCTTTCTTCGTCTCCTCTTTTTTCTTTTTTTTTTTGCATCTTTTAATCTTTTTTCTCAGGCTTTACACATGTCCGACTCACAAACTTTTGCTTCCCTGTCAAATGCAAGGCTCATTCACCAGATTCTCTTCCCTGTTCTAACTGTTTGTATCGCCATGTTTATTTGCTCCGAAAAAAAACTTTTGAGATCTATTGGATCCAAAATTAATTAAAGATTGTGCTCTGACGATTTTTTCCTTTTGATTTTTCTCCTATCTCTTGCAGGCAATGGGACCGCTCTGGTGCTCTTCCTCTCCCCAGTGTAAGAATCCGTATTTATCCATATTAATACTACACAACTATACTAGTACAATACTAGCCATTAATTCTGTCTATTTACTACAGAATGAAAATTGCCTGTTTCTTTCTGGATGCATATATACGTGTCACATAGAAAGAAACACAGATAGACACGTAGAACTAGTAGAGACTAAGAGGAAGAGGCACCTAATTAAAATCTGAACCGTAAATAAAGGCAAATCAACCAAGATTAATTTGTATGTACATAAATACCGCCTATACTTGTACTTATACGTGTAGGAATACCGTATGTACAGGCCGACGTTCTACCGTATCTGGAAGATGGGTTCGGTGGAGCAGTACTCGGCGGTGCCGTACGCGGCGACGCTGCTCAACTGCATGATGTGGGTGATGTACGGCCTCCCCGCCGTGCACCCGCACAGCATGCTCGTCATCACCATCAACGGCACCGGCATGGCCATCGAGCTCACCTACGTCTTCCTCTTCCTGTTCTACTCCGCCGGCGCCGGCCGCCGCCGTGTCCTCCTACTCCTCGCCGCCGAGTTCGCCTTCGTCGGCACCGTCGGCGCGCTCGTCTTCACCCTCGCCCATACCCACGAGCGACGCTCCATGGTCATCGGCATCCTCTGCGTCCTCTTCGGCACCGGCATGTACGCCGCCCCGCTCTCCGTCATGGTACGTCTACTCCTGCTCACTTCGATTCCGTATGCATACGTATGTACGGATGCCACTAGTAGTTAGTACGCCGGTACAAGTATACATACATAGTATACTACTGCATCTGCATGCGAGTGAGATTTGGTGTTATTTTATAACTAGCATGTTTACCACGTAAATACGCAGTTAGATTATAATATAATTATTTTTAATATATAATGTTATTGTTTATAATTAAAATATAATTATATTTACTATATACCTATAATATACATATACTGAACTATTATAACTTGGTCTCATCAAAATAATAGTATATAATTTTCTTTTTTTATTAATATAAGAATTTCTATGATTTTTTTCTTTTAAGATTATTGTGAGATTTTATTACCTCAAAACAAATGAGATGTATTATATCATCTTAATCGATGCCTGTCGGCGTCGGGAGATCAACTGGGGGATGAAAGAAATGGTTGATAAACCGCGTCTGGAATGGGAATAAGCGTAGGAAAAGAAGAGTGGATTATGTTAGTCTTCAATTATTAGTTTGATTGACCAACATCCATCAGCCTTGATGGTTGGAGAATATAGATTAAATACATGTACACACGCATGCGTGCGTAATCCTGTCGTTTCTTTCTTTATCTGGTTAGAGTACATGCATGTTAGTTCAGGTTCTCCGCATGCTGTATCGCTTCTGAAATCTACAAAAAGGGATTTTAGCATGCACGCATGGATGCAATATTTTTATTTTTTCTCCATACGTATATGTATACTAACTACTTTTCCCCTATTTGTTTTTGATCTTGTGAAAAAAAGAAAATGGTGATCCAGACGAAGAGCGTGGAGTACATGCCCCTGTTCCTGTCCCTAGCCTCCCTCGTCAATGGCATCTGCTGGACCGCCTACGCCCTCATCCGCTTCGACCTCTACATCACCGTAAGTCTTCAATCGGAGTAACACCCCCCTGCTTCTTCTTTTTCCCTTTTCATTACTGTGCTTTACTAGTCTTAAAGCAGCGCTACTAATAGAACGAGGGAAGTGATTAGCTGAGAGTTTTGACCTAATTAGCCTCCACTTGCTTGCTTACTTGCAAGCAAGCAAGCACTAGGACCCATGCATGCCGTCGCCACCTAATTAAACAGTCGCAATAATGAGGTTATCATAAAACTGTACTAAGGCAAGTGAAACAACGGAAGGATGGGGTTGCCATTCCTGTCACAGATTGCTATAAAACATTATACTCATGTACACTCGCATGGCCTGGCCTCCCCTGCTTCAGTTGGGCCCTCTGGTCTAGTTTCACGGCCATGTAGGAGCAAGTACTCGTGCGTGCATGCATGTGTCCCGGGTGGGCCACACCATGCCTGTAAACTGAAGCCCGTGACATGCTCGTTTTTGATCTGACCAAGATAGGGTAGGGTAGGAAGGATAGGATAGCAGGGACCGTAGAGGATGGAGACGACATGAGAGTGGCATGCTTTTTTTTGTTTTTGTCTTTGATTTCTTTGAAAATTTAAATAAATGAGATAATTTGTTAAGTGGTTTCTCAAGTATCAAAAACACAGTAAAAATCATCGGTTATAATTAAAAGTTATTAACGGTAACTCTACGCATGGGTGGGCATGCGCATGGATTTGTGTATGCGTGCGCGCACGCACCTGTGGCCGGGGGACAAAAATCAGGCCACATGCATTGTAGCTTTCACGGTACCAAATTCGGACTGGGGTTCCTGTCGCCGACATCGCTTCGGGCCCGATAATGCCGTCGAGTTCAGTCCAAGGACGATGGCAACGCACGGTAAACATGTCCTAATCAGAATATATAATTCAATTTCAATCATTGCTCCTCTGCTCTCTTGTAACACAAGGGCCCAAACCTCCGAGCCCATGTCAGGAAGTCCGACCTGCCAATAAGTTGTAGCTTGTTTTCTGCGGTTTTTGGCTCGTTATGATTTATGATTTTTAATTATAATACAAATGCTTGTGTAAATAAATCAAAAATTGATAATTTATTTTAAAAAATTATCTTAATAAATCTTTTCAAAATGATGATAGAAAAGCTATCTTTTTTTGGGGTGAGAAATCATATATTATAAACCATAAACAAAATAGGCTAGCACCGGAGACGATGGACAATCTGACATGGAGAAGACCAGGGTAGTCCAGTCCAGTGCCACTGTTGCTGCGTTCGATGCAGATGAACCAAAGCATCCAGTCCAAGCAGCACCCGTGCACTGCGTCGATTCCCCATCGGCGTCAATCAATGGTCCATGTTCCCAACGCGCCCGCATCCATGCAACTTGGCCTCCTCAGCATCATCCATCATCATGCACCACACGACAGACAGATTGATGCGTGCCTGACCGCTGCTGCACCGATCACTACGATTCAAAACAGTGCGGGCCCTATGAAATCCGTGTCCGTCCAGTAGCACGCGACACACCATTACTGACCCTTTCGTCAGGCTACTAGCTGCTGCTGCTACTACTAGATCAACTCGTACCTTAATTTTGGAATATATATATATAATCTTCTTCTACCACCAAACTGATCGTTCACCTTAATTCGCCGTTACTAACTTTGTACTGGTATTGTGCTATGAAGAAATATGTGCATGTTCTTTGTCCCTGAGAAATATGTTGTAGAAAAATTTGTTCTGAATTGAACTGGATTTTCTCTCTGTGCGTGTGCAGATCCCGAACGGGCTGGGCGTCATGTTCGCGGTGGCGCAGCTGATCCTGTACGCCATCTACTACAAGTCCACGCAGCAGATCATCGAGGCCCGCAAGCGCAAGGTCGACCAGGTCACCATGACCGAGGTCGTCGTCGACGCCGCCAAGAGCACCACCACCGCCCCCACCTCTGGCGCCGGCAACGGCCACTACTAGCTGCTCGTAACAACAGCAGCTCAACAAGAAGCCGGCCGAAACACAGCAGGGAGAGATCGTTCGATCCAGTACCTGCTTAATTAATTACGTAAGGTCGAAGAAGTACTACCTACTTACCTACCATAGCTAATCGCTCCCGGATGCTTGTATGCGAACCGTTCCAAAGGGTGATCGTTGCATCACTGCATGCATGACTAGGTTTTGCAGGAGGAAAACAAGAAAAGAAAAAGAATTGGCTGCACTCTATATGATCAAGTGCAGTGTCATTGTTGTTGTTTACTTGTTATCGGGGAAGGGTGTGATCGAGCTAGACACACACCATGCATTTGCATTTTACAAGAGGGCTGCGTCTTGTTGTTAAACAGCCCCTGCTGCATTCTCTCTCTCTTTTTTTTTGGCTTTTTTCTCGCTTGTAACTTGGAGGACGGTGTTGGTGATATTTCTACCTGGAAAATGACAAAAAAATTAAGAAAAAAGTCATTGTCCTGTTCTGCATCCAACAATTAATCCTCTTTTGCATGTGTGCCTATGGATTGGGTTGGTACTAGCAGTACGAAGCAACAGGAATGAATGAAGCACTCTGGCTCATCTGTTCTGTATGTGTTCCAACAGATTGAGCAACGGGAGCACCTCACAACGCTGCAGTCAAGAAATCATACATGTTGTGCGCAGTGATTTCTTGGCTTCCCGTGCATCCAAAAGCCACCCAAGTTATTTATCCAGCCATCCATCCCAATCACAAGTCACACAGCCAACACCAAAGCCATGCGTGCCCATAAACTCACAAAGATCCAAGTCTTTTGACCAACAAGCCTCCTGGATTAATGCTTTCAAAAGTCACGGGCAGGCCTCATGCCCCGCATGCAGCCGCCATGAACACAAGCCGCCGCAATTTTTCGTCTGCCCAACCCGCGATCCACAGCCTCCGCAATCATGTATTCCTTTTATGCAGCCATCTATGACTTTTATTTAATCTCTACTCAAAACCCTAATAACTTTTTTAACTAGATCTAGACCTTTTTAACCTCAACTAGACTTTTGGCCCACTAATTTTCAAGGGACCCGAAACACTTCCTAACACAGGTTTATACACTTCCAACTTTTCAACTCATCACGTGTCGAAACCTCCAAGATCACACCTCCCATAGCTTCTCCACGCATCATTCACCACATGTCGTAGCCTTCGGACCGCACCTCCGTAGCTTCAACACGTATCATTCATCTCTGATCTCCATGCGCCCAAGCATGAGCCCGACCACCTCGTGACATTCTCGACCGCCTAGACCTCAGATTCCCCCTCTTAGTCCCGATCTTTCTCGTCACCGATCATGATCGTCTAACCTGCACATACAAAGGCCAAAGAACATTTTTCTGTCTTCTGTTGTGGTTACCTGGTTAATGATGAGGTTAATCATGCACAGGGTGAGGGTACTACTGATTAAGACATGACATGAGATTCTGCCAAATAATGTCGATTGATTTTTTGGCCATCATCCAACCACAAGGTTATACGTACTAACGCCCTGGTCAACTTCGTAAAAGTTGCCATGGCAAATACTACTAGTACCACTATTTGATTAGGATATGACCTCGACAAAAGGAGCAAGCTTAACCGAATGGCACGGGGAAAAAGAACATGTCACGTGTCTGTAGGTTGTCCTGACAGTTCAGTCGCTATCTGTCCGGTAATGCAGACACTGTTCCATTCACCTTGTACGGTGATGGGCTTGCTTAGAATCCTTCCTGCTCAAGAAATAGAACGCCGTGGTAAGTCCAGCTTTACCTATTTGGCAACAGCACAACCGTTTAGCCAAAAGAAAGCAGGCCGATTGTCGTCTTGGCATACGCTCGAGATTTCAGAGAGAGATCAAAGACAAATTGAGATCCTGACAAACCTAATGCACAGGGATACGGCACATAGCTTAAGAGACAGGTAGCTTTGCTGAATATGTGTGGTTATGTTGGACCAGCACTGGGAGCATAGTTGGTTTCTTTGGGTGGATTTGTCGGTTCGGGGTTGTCGGAGTACGTACTCTGGTTTTCCATGGATGATCGACTGATCATCTTTGGTCCACTCTCTCAGGACTAACACACGTGTAAGGTCTTCTGCTTTTGTGGAAGTTGTTTGTTTCTGAAGATCTGAGGTTAGTTTCCTCGCATCTTAGTTGAGTTCTCCGCCAGGTCTTTCCTTTCGTGAAAGTTTGAAGCTAAACCTATGTCAAGAAAGACTCGAAATTTGCACGCAATTTGTCTCACTTTCTACTACACAGGATTATTGTGTGCACTCTGTATCAGCAAAAGCACACCTACTGAGTTTGGAACGCCTGAATTTTATAGAACACGAAACATTCTGCAGGAAAATATTTTCTTTTCGTTAAACATCCTTGAAAAACTCCTTCGTTCCAAACAGCGCCCACCAGATAAGACAAGACATCACAGTTCAATTTGTAAGATCCAATTTCTTATGCTTCCTTTCACCTTACCAAAAAAAAGCCACAAATCCTTTCTGGCTTTCGCCAACTTTTAATATTCTTGTTGGCACCCCACTATAATTTCAACAGCAAACATAAAGGAAAAAAAAGGAAATTCCTTCTAATCAAAGATTCACATTCGAGAGAGAATGCATCTACACCAGTGAGCGAATCCCGGCGTGGCGAGCAACCACTGGGAAAACCTTAAAAAGGCAACAGAAAATCGATCCATCAATCTAGGTGGGTGCCTGGTCGAGCCTACCACTACCAGCAGGTAGCTACCAGTGCTCCAAGCCCAGGTCCTCACCCAATGAGTCACAATTGAACACTTCAACCCGGAGATGGAGATGAAGACAAGAAGAACACCTAGCCAGCTACGATGGAATTTGTTCTGCAGTGTGTGGAGGTGGGGCGACAGCCGCACCTGCTTAGCTGCTTTGGGTGGCACTAGGGCTCTGAAATGATCGCGACTCCGACTCTTTGGCGTTTCGTTTGATCTGCCGCATAGATGGAGAAGAAGTGCGCGTGGGTGCCTGCTCACCAATCAACGGTGATATGCCGTAGATGTAATTATAAAGATGATTATATCAATTCTATATTTTTGAATATTTGAATAAAATGTTATTTTGTCTCTTAAATAAATATCTTTTATATTGATCAACAAGTATATGACTTGTTCGTGAAACTCTTTATTCATGTTATTCTAAATTATCCATGATCTTATATCATTATATGAGATGATTATAATTTATAGATCAGCACATATATTGATTGATGATCATGTTTCACGGATCATGGATATGAGATATCAAATCAATAATGTGGACATGTATTAGAGACATGATGTTGGATTGACCCATCATAAGATACTACGAGAATTATTATATTCTTAAGTATCATCAGTTGGTCTCATACATAGTATATGTAAGATTCTTAGACCTAAGGTCGTCATTGTTTCGTACTTGTGTAATAGTTTGTTTAGGGGTTACCAAACACTACTTCGTAACTGAATGGTAATAAAGGTAGCTTTCGGGTTTGCTATGAAACATGCGGAGGAATATAAGCGATCAAGATGGAATTTGCCCCTCCTATCTAATAGGAGAGATATCTCTGGGACTCTCGATGTGGTTTCGATGTGGTTGGATTAAGAAAATGCATGGTCATACCAAATGTGGGTGAGGAGTCAATCATAACTGAGTAATCCACTACAGGTTCGAGTGAAGGATCGAGCTATCATAAGATGTCACGTTTCTCGCCTTGACTTCGATCTGGTATCATGAGGCAAAAGGATCGGTACATAAGCACTATATAGCTTCGTCCGATATGATCTTTATGTATGTTTGGGAGTCGTTACATCCTGCTAGGGACCGCTACTGACTTATGAGCCGGAAAGGAGTTTTCGGCCTATGGCTAAATACACATAAACCTACAGGGTCACACACTTAATGGACTGGAACGATAAGGGGTCGGATGATAGTTTCCGAGTGGGATTCGATTTCTACTCGTATCGGATATGGATCCGATTGGAGGCTTTATAAGGAGAGGTGCAGGGCTGAGGATGTATCCCGAAAACACACCCGTCGAAACCCTAGCCACCACCTCTCGTATCCCCTACCATGCACACTGGTGTTAGCACATCGATGCACGGTGCTCCATCCCTGGATGTGTGGACTTTGGTAGAGGCGTTGTTGTGACTGCGGCGCTGATCGGGACGATCACGAGGAGAAGACGTTTGGACGGAGGACGTTCGACTACTACCGCTACACCGACGCGCTCTTCATTGAATCAGTTGTTTTAACCCTACTTCCGCTGCACTATGCGCCTAATAGTAATGATCCATGATCTCTTACTCGCTTGACTTCCTGATGTACACGATAGAAAATTTTTAATCTACGCTAGTATAGCTTACCTATATCCTAACACAATCATCCACGAAAGTTCAATAGGAGCTTTCAATCCTTTATTGAATCGAGACCATCCACCATTACATGGTCTCGCTCCTCATGCCATGCCTTCAACAGATAGTCGTTACATTACCACCGGGACGACACCCAGACAACTCAAATAAGGGCCTTTCTGCCCTCCACTTTTCCTTTTCCACCCCAAAGTTTTCAAATGAACTATATCTAGTTAAATTCCATGTCCGCCTTGACCGTGGGCACGGCTATTCGAATAGTTTTGACTCTGCAGAGTGTGTACACTTTACCCACATGAGATAGATCTGCTCATTGCCCCACACGATTCCTTAGCCATGCGGTTGAGTAGACTATCACAGGGCTTTTACAATGCATTTGTCCTAGCAGAGTTACGACCGCTAAGGTTTCCACTTCCTCCGGCTACGACCACCCTTCCAGAAGCCCCCTCTTGCGCCATCACGCCTGGAGGATGTGACCATCCTCTACCCGCCCGTGTTCACACCGACGCAACTCTTACTAAGTCAATGCAAATTAGTTAGCCCCGCCACACTTTGCCAAAGACGTGGTTGTACTTGTTGTACCGTGGGAGGTCATCACAAGATTCAGTCCTTAATGGTTATCTGGGCGGTTCTACCACAATCCCCTTTGTGCTATCACGGCACCACTTCACCACAATTTGTGCTATCACGGCACCATTCAACACTCACACCCTCCAACCACCCGCCCAAATAATTAAGCATGTAGGATTTTTGGGGACAGAAAGTATTCATACCAACATATACCACTCATCATCACCATGATTGCCCGACAAAATTCTCACATGTTTGAAAGTGATGCTTGGCGTTCTCACCCCATGAATATCTAAGCAATACTAAGCATGACATATAGCTACGGACTTATTTTCAAAAGGAGTTGTAGCATTAATACTTTACTAGGGTGACAAGGATCACTTAGTCAAGCATATTGTAAAGGATGTATACTAAACCAAGAGAACATGGACATATATCTAAAATCTGAAATTAACATGTATTGCAACATAAATATAAGCATGCAATTTATAATACTTAAACCAAAATACTTTATTGAAAACATAGGCTCAAAATGATCAAAGCATTGACTCGCTTGGATGCAAAGGTCGGGATTCGGGCGTTGGAGTCTCTGACAATGCACTTCCTCTTCTTGGGCCTCGAAGCTACGTTTATATGCTGAAAATTTAGATAAAACCATCACAACAATCAAATAACACAATAAAAATTTGAACAAGCTTCAAAATGTTGGTTCGGGTCCCATTAGGTAGCACTTGATTTTAGATGAATTTAGAAATTGGTTTCACTAAATTTGGAGTTAAAATGAACAAGTTATGCATATTTGAATGCTTTTGGTTTAAACAAATCTCAAAATAATAAAATCGACGGATGGGGCCCATGTCGCTGACCATTACTTGAAAGGCCGACACGTGGGGCCCAGCGCAGATGCTCACGCCCCCAGCGGCCCTAACGTGGTCCGGTCAGGCCGTCGTGGTGGGCTCGCAGTCGCTGGCAAAGCGGGCCCACCGTCGTCACCGACGGATTTGAAAGAAATGGCTCACCTCAAGGCGCTGCGTGAGCGGGGCTCGAACGCAGCCGAGGGAGCCAGGAAGAGAGTGAGCGGCGATGCCAAGTCGCCGCCGGGTTTTACTCCCTATAGGGCAAATATACCCTTAAGGTATACGTGGAAGGCGGCGGGCGAGGCGCGAGGCCGAGGGAGGCGGTGGTCGCCGCCGCGAGGTAGGCCCGATGAGGTCCGGAGTGCCAAACGCGCTGTCGCACCGCAGGAAGCTTCCGGCCGTGTCGGGGAGGGTCGGGATCGCCGTAGAAGGGTCGTTGTCGTGCGGCGGCGCGCTTGGGAGGCTCACGCGCCGGCAAGCTACGGTCGGCGAGGTGCTCGGGAGGCCAAGAACACCTTGTGACGAAATGGAGATGGTGTGGAGCAAGGAATCGAGCGCCACGCCGAGATTAGTGTAATCGCCGCGAGGGCCACGGCGAGATGGGAAGAAAGGGAATCGCCGGCGATCGGGCGGCTTCGGGGCAATGCGCTACTGGGAAATGCGAGGTGGCACGACGATCCTTTAGACGCATCCGTGGCATTTATAGCCGACCGAGGAGGCTGCCCCCATGACCCGGGCGCGGGCGGCGGCCGCCGCGGCGGAGTTGGCGGCGGCGACCGCGGGCGCAGGTGGGGTGTGGCGGGTCGTGGGCGGCGTCGTGGTCTTTCCCATGTTGCCCCCTCTGCGGGATTCCCGCAGGCGGTGTGCCAGTCGTGGCGGAGGGGTCCGCGGCGGCGCGGAGGAGGAGGAAGAAAGGGGAGGCCATCGACAAGCGGGGCCCGCTTGTCGATGAGAGAGGCGGGATAGGCGACGCGGGCGGCGAGATGGTGCGAGGCGGCAACGTGGCGCCATCGGGACCGAACACGTGCCGACCCGCGAGGAGGGAGGGCGGATCCGGGCGGCGTGGGGATCCGGTCCGATCACACGTCGGCCGGGTGGGGATTTGGATTTGATTTTAATTTTGAATTTACGATGATCGTACAGAGCATGGGAAGTAGGAGTGGTCTAAAACTGTATGACCGATTGGTTGATGGCTCAAACGGATCAAATGATGCTCTCCCAGCTAGTTCATCTTTACTTATTCTTGTTCAAAAGAAAGGCACGTGAAGAATTAATCTCTGCGGGGCATTATTAGGGGGATTTATGTCGATTTATTTAGGGGACTTATTTTTGTATGATTTTTGCTGCCTTGCAATATTGGCAGGAAATAATGCGAGCTTTGTTTGGATATACGGCAAGGTATCATATTCCTGTCACGAGGGAATGTTAGGAGCCGTCATGTCGTGTTTGGTTCGTTCCAACTTTGAGGAGTCATGTCATTGTAACTGGGGGTGCTCATCCGATCGCATCACCATCTCTAGGCAGTACTGGGGTGACGTGTAACTGATTATGCCACAAGAACTTTCCTCCTGGGCGGAAATGTGTTATACATTAGGAGAAAGACGCACATGCAAGCCATACCATATACCTATAAATAGAATAGAGATAAATTCGTACCTGGCAAAGTTTCTACTGGGCATAAAAGTGAGCACCAAGATTTAAACTCCGATGAGTAGAGCCGTACACCCACAACTAGTTTTATCACCTCACTAAGAGATGGTTTGAAAGAAAAGAACAACTTTGTTGACAATTGAAATAAAAAAAATTGTTCTACATAAATGACAACAATTGATCGACCAGTTTGGCAGTACTGATATTTCACCGGAGCTCTGAAGGAAAAAGAAAGCTAATATTGAATCAGGCATACATGTCTGCATTACAATAATTTCTTAAGAATTTCGTGGGAATTATGAAGGAAATCACTGCATAATTCGCCGTTGCAAATACCTGAGATTAATAAAAACACGCAAGAAAATGATTTTTTTAAGACCGGAAAGAGAAATGATAGTTTCTCTGGTTATGTACATGGTTTTGCATAACACTTAGGATGAATAATGAGATCATAGATTTATCTTCTATCTCTATCTGTTTAGACGTATACTAAGGAAGCATACTTATAGGTGTGTGCTTGTGATGCACGTGCGTGATGGTATGCATATGCATACGTTTTCTTTGTAATAAAAAAATATGGATAATAAGGTCAACAAAGTGCTAACATTAGATGTACATACACACCATATATTTGACAGAGTTTGAAATACTAACGCCTTGTGAACACCCCCGCGCGACGGTGCAATGAAAACGGGGGGAATAACTTACGGCTCGACGACAATAGCTACTTGCAATGATACCACTTATTGTTTAGTCACTAAAACAAGCATAGACTCCAGAGTGTAAGCAAAAAAAGAATTACATTAATTAATTTGAACAGGGTTGTATAGCCTTGCAGGCTTGTGCCCTTGTACAATTACAAGCAGCGAAACACCCAATTGGGCATGCAGGCGCGTTGTAGCTGTAGGACCATGAACTGAACGCGTTTGTTTGTTTTTTGTTGAAAGCCACTGAACATTTTGCACATGTGCTCCGCAGATAGCATACAACTGCATCTGTTCATCGATTTTGCCATGCAGACGTATCAGCATCGTTAGTCCCCCTCCCTGTCAGATCGAAAGTGTAGGGCCACGACACATGCTTCACGTGTTAGAAGATTATGCAACTTGATTGTTCTAGGACCACGGACAGAGTTCGGCTAGTCTGACTCCCCGTCCAAAATGGCTTCTAGGTAGATTTTGGCTTCACCTTCTTCCAAAGTTTGTATCTTTTCTAAGATCATCTGTAATTATGCGTTTAGCTGATTCAACATACTAGAGTTAATACTGGGAACCGGTTCAATGCGTTGGAATCTATCGATTCAAAACGAAACCGTAGAGGGCCAATGCAAACTTTGCATCCGGATACAACTCAATAAAATAATGCTTTTTCTGGATAGTTAGCAGATACATTAAGTGAACTAGCACAAGAAAAGGACAAAAATAGGAAAGTTTGTGGTGAATGATTATTTTATTTTTACAGTGAATCTGTCTAATGCATATGTTCGATTCAACACACTTGAGAAAAATACACTTGCTTTAAATTGGTTAATATGGCATAGTTTTGAACCTACCTTGATTCAATATATTAGAGATGCTCTAAGTGGCTTCCTAAATCCACGTGTGTGTGCCATTCGCATCAGCATCTTTGTATCCACCGTCGTTTTGAAAAGCACAATAAAAAATTATCAGCGGCTGCAATTGTTTTAAACAGGGGTAAATCGAAGAGGGTTTAGCTTAGCTGGTCCGTATGAAAACAGGTTTTCACGGGTTTAGCTTGGGCTTTTGCTCACGTAATCACTGGGCCCATTTTATTTAGAAGCTGAATATCTCTGAGGGTTCATTTGAGTCTCTGATTGAATTGGGCTCATATAAATGGAGCTCCAATTTAATATCTAATATCTAGTGGAATTAAGGGCCGAGCTTTTGCTCAGTCAGCAAACATTGCTATCGTAGAAGCTGCCTACCCAAGTTCAATTCCGGGATTGGTCCCGGGTGTCTCACCTTAAGTATGTGTGGATTTAGTGGGAAAGCGTATACCCGCACTCTGTGAGGTATTGATGTATCTAGCAACCTCTGCTTAAATGCTAGCGTGTGGCGTGTGGTATGCGTGAGTATACGTCCTCCGTTGTAAATAAAAAAGTAGAATTGGAATTGGTCTGCAGTTATATTATTTTTGTTTGGTTGTCAAATAACTTATAACATGCAAATGTAATCCTAAACTAATTTTAATTCATGTTTTTGTTGCCAAAGGAACTTCTCACAGAATCGTATCAAGTTGTGGCTGCACGAAACCACCTCTTCATATGTACAATCTCGTTCACATTCACAGTGATAATGTCGCCACCTACATACGATTCGACCTCGCCGGGCTTCGGCGAGCTCGTGTCCCTCTCGGTTGCTTCCTTGAATACTCCCTAATAGCTCGAGGTGGCGATAGCGGGGACGACCACGATTGAAGATGGAGGAGGCAGCGGCGGCTAGGGTGTCAAGCCCTAGGAATGAGCGAGAAAAAATGGGAGGCCGAATCAATCTCCAGTGGTATGGATTTGGGGAAAACTAATGAACTAGGGTTCTAAGCTACTTTACTAGCTAAAGGAAATGATATCAGAGGGTTCACACCTTTCCATTCACAAGTCCCTGGGTTATAAACCCCCAGTCCATAGAGTCAAATATTACATCAGTAAAACATAATTAACTGGACATTCAGGTTTAACAATAGTAAAAGAAAATGCATGACATCTATAGTGTGCCACGGTAGAATCTGAAAACATCTCTTGCTGTCAGATGCCTTCAAGCCTCCTTACGTTCAATCATAATCGTTGCCTGTTCATTGAGTGAACCCATCAAAACGTTTGCTTGGATGCCAACTTCTACTTTGAAGCTTCCTCTGAAATGTTCTTGCTAAAGAAACGATCCTGACAATGCCCTCTTCTTGACTGACAACCTAAAGGTTTAAACTCAGGAAATGTAGCTTTGATGAAACTACCATCTTCCCAGGTAGCATCCTCCAGAGATAAGTTTTGCTAGTGAATGAGCCACTGAACTACAGCTTCTTGCGTGGGAACCAACCTTCAATCCAGCACAGCTAAGGGTTCAGCTTTAACTTTTCCATCCAGTCCAACCAAGGGTACCATAGGGAGTGGTATTGCATGTGATCCTAGATGCCTCTTTAATTGACTTACATGGAAAACAGGATGGATTGCTCTTCTTTCTTGCAAATGCAACTTGTAAGCAACTCTACTAATTCTTTCTTGAATTCTAAATGGCCGATAGTATTTGGCCCTCAATTTCAAAGATCCACTCAATCCAAATTCATTCTATCTACAGGGCTACATTTTCAGGTAAACCATGTCTCCCACCTCAAACTGTCTTTCGAATTCAAGTTTATCAGCAAAATACTTCATTCAGGATTTGAGCATTCTGCGGATTTCCTTTTAATTTACCTAGCATTTCCTCTCTATTTTGGATACTGATTCAAGTCTCAGTGGAAATGTTACCTGGGATTGCTAATTCCCCCACTTGGGTCTTGGGGTGGTGGATTGTAACATTCCAGGACCCACATTACCCTGGGATGCTACTAAAACTGCTCTACAACTAGCCAATTTACAAGATAACATAAGCTGGCAACAATTATTAAACAAGATAATACAAGATAATACAATCGGAAGCATAAACAATTAAGGGATAACATAATAGTAATAACAATTTAATATTCATAATCAACTTCAACATGATAACCTAAGGAACGGTTCTGAATTAAACAATAATAAGATGAAACATTCAACAACAAGATAACTAAGCAAAGACTAGAGTTCTTTCGACTTTATTTCAGTATTAAAATAAAATCCATGTGCATCAATATGGTGCTGCTCTACCCTTTCTAATGCATGCTCAAAACCCACCTGTAGGGAGGAGAAACAAGGGTGAGATAAAAATCTCAGCAAGCAAATAGTTTAACATGCTATTCAAACTACGAACAAATCAACATCATCATTAATTTCATAGATTCACAACACAATTCGTGTCCGCAATTAATAAACCACCACCATCTTCCATGAATCATACCTCTTCAATTTTTAGATTTAAATAGCATATGAATGCAGTCATTTAAATATCAATTAAATGCATATGAATGCTTCATGCTATACTCCACATCACTCTTGCTAGGGCAGGAAATGCAATGCATCGTATTACGACAATATACGATGCTTCCGCGGGCGAAGAGGTGCATCGTATTACGACAATATACGATCTTTGTCTGCAGAGTGATCGATCGCGACTAAAGACATCCACATATGCAAATGACATGATATGACATGAATGATATGATAATTCATAAATCTCATTAATTCATCCACAAGGAGCATTATCATGCTCTCAACACATCCACATCCACCACATGTTATTTCCATGTTCCTCATTGTAACATTAAGCAAAAATTCCACATGTCTTTTAGCATATTATGAACATATCAATGGATAAATATTTGCTACCATCTCCACAATTAAAATATTATGCAATCATGGCATCATGTATCAAATTAAGATAATAATGTAAATTGCAAGTAAAAGGAATAACAAGTTAAACGGTAGCAACCACTGCTACATTCACTTGCCTCAATCCGATGAAGCGAAGTAAAATCAAGAGCGCTCAGGGACAAGACCACCTGTCCAAAAGACAACTCTCAGTACACAACCACAGCATACAAACACGACTAAAATATTTAGGATGTCGCTAGAACTCCGAACCCGCACAAACTTCTCTCCGCTCAACAATTCAGCAAATTACCCTCTGCAGTAGCGCTGCTTCACAATTTCGTATCTTTAAAACTAATGATCCAATACAACAAATGATACCTCTCTGGATTTACGACTTAAAAGCCTACAATTTTCAAGTAGAACACATATTTTTATTTCGATCACAGCTAGGGGTAATTTAATGCCCAAAACAGAGGAAGAACTCTGTTCTGGCAGATTGGACAGTAGTGTTAAATTGCGTCCCAACAACAGTACAGGGGTCTAAAAATTATGAAATTTCTACAGAAGCTAGATTACCAGATTATCTACAATTTTCTCAATTACGGACATGATCATAAAAATCATTTACTACCTCAAATTCCTGAATTTCCGTCGGTCTGTACCAATCTGCTCGCCCGGCGAACAGCGGTATTCCCGACTCCGTATCTCTCATATTCCATAGCAAAATATTACAAAACAAATACAGGAGACGCATATGGAAGTCCTCTACAACTTTCCTTTTGGGAGAGTCCGCAGGAAAATTTGTTTACTAGGTCAAATCCGCGAGGACAGACACGCTGCGCGAATCAATCTACAGGCAGACAGTAGCTAATCTCTAATCGGGCAATTTATCTATTAACTACCATTAAAATCCGTGCCAAGAACCCTAATTGTTCATAAAAACAGAGGGTTTGGGATGGAGAAAATTACCAAGATGAAGAATTTCCTCACTTTTTTCCTCATCTTCTTCTTTCTTCTCCTCTCCTTCTCCTTCCTTCTTCTCCTTCCTTCTTCTCCTTCCTTCTCTTTGCTTCTCCTCCAATGGCAGCAGCACTTGGGGGGAGTCACCTTGGGAGGGGCGGCCACCAAGGGGAGAAAGGGCAGGGGTGGCTGTTGGGGGAAAAGGGGAGAGGGGTGGGAGCCCTAGGGTTTAAAAGGAGAGGGAGGAGGTGCGGCAAGGGGAGGGGGGGTGGCGCCCCCCGTTGGGCCTTGGCCCAAGGGTGGTCGGCCCACCTCACAGGCAGCCCACTTCTGAATTTTAAAATAATTTTTAATATATTTTATTCTTTTTTCAATGTTCTACAATTTTTATTTTTCCCTTCCCGCGATTTGCCGAAAAACCGGCGAATCCGCGATTGTTTTAAATACTTACGCTGTAACGACGTTCAGGGTATTACATAGATATCCATTCAAAGCCTGGAAAGGAGACATCTTCAAAGAAGTGTGGTATGAATTGTTGTACTACCACTCAATAGTTGGAAGCCATGTATACCACTCCCTTGGTTCTTGAAATTTCATGCTTCGAAGTTTGGCCATCATGATTGTGGGTGATATGTAGAACTAAACCTCAAAGAAACCTTTAGAGTCTTGAATAACTCCTGATAAAGTTTTCTTGTGAAGATTCTATCTCGGTTCGAGATTACAGCCATAGGCATTCCATGTAACTTGAAAATGTTGTCCACAAACAGTTGTATGACTTGTTGCACAGTATATGGGTGTGACATGGCTATAAAGTGTGCGTATTTGGTTAATCGTTTCACATCTACCAGAATAACTAACTTCCTTTTTGATTTTGGTAATCCTTCAATAAAATCCATTGAAATATGGGTCCAAGCCATGTTAGGGATTTCTAAGGCATCTAGTAGTCCAGGAAATGGATATTCTCAGCTTTACTGACTTGACAAATTGGGCATTCTATCACAAAATTTTCCACATGTTGTTTAAGCTTTGGCCAATGGAAACTCCTTTTAATCTTGTGATATGTAGCTCTTTGGCCAGAATGTCCCCCAATGGATGAATAATGGAAGGTCTACAGTAGCTACCACTAAAGGTCAGTCTTTTCCCCCACATATATTCTATTCTTATATCTGAATATCATACCCTCCAAAGTGTAGGGATTTCCTTCCAGTCCACCAGTTTGCATCTTCTTTAACAGGACTACGCAATGAGGATCATGCTCATAACTGAGTTTGAGATCTTCTACCCAATCAGGTGTTATGGTGGTGATTGCATTCAACTCCTCTTGAGTGTTTTCCTCTTATCTTGACAACGCATCCGCAACCTTGTTCTCTTTACCCGCTTATACTCAATTTGATAATCAAACTCTAGCAATCTTAGAAGTATCTTGTGTTGTACTCCATCAGTGAGCCTTTGAGTGCTTATAAATTTTAAACTCTCTTGATCTATTTTGATGACGAGTGTGTTTCCAATGAAGTAATGCCTCCACCTCTTGATCGCTTCCAAGATTGCCATTGCTTCCTTCTCATATATGGATTTTACTGCAGCCTTTGGTCCTAAAGCTTTACTGAAATAAGCTAAAGATCTTCAATTTTGCATGAGTACAGCCCCTATTCCCGCTCCACTAGCATCTGCCTCAATGGTGAATGGCTGTTGGAAGTTAGGTAGTCCCAGGATTGGACAAGTGGTCATGATCCTTTTCAATTGTTCAAAAGTGTCATCTTGCCACAGCCCCCAATTGGATGCATCTTTTTTTCAACATATTATGCAATGGTCTACAATCTTGCCATAATCTTTCATAAACCTTCTATAGTATCTGTCAATTCCAAAAATCCTCTCAGCTTAGTGATAGTAGTGGGAATAGGCCAATTGAGAATGTCTTCAATTTTATTGGGATTAGTTGCTACCCCTTCTCCTGAGATAATATGCCCCATGTATTCCACCTTGTCCATTGCAAAAGTACATTTGCTTGACTTGACTGCTAGCTGATGCTTTCTTAATATTTGAAATACCTTCTCTAGCTATTCTCTATGCTCCTTCAGGCTTCCACTATACACCAAGATGTCATAAAAAACACAATACAAACTTCCTCAAATACTCATTGAATATGGTGTTCATAAGGGATTGAAATGTGGCTGGTGCATTAGAGAGTCCAAATGGCATCACTATGTATTCATAATGGCCCATGTGAGTTTTGAAAAGCAGTTTTGGGAATGTCAGCCTCATTCATCTGAATTTGATGATAGCCTGATCTGAATTTGATGATAACCTGATCTCAAATCTAACTTTGTAAAGATAGAAGCTCCATGTAGCTCATCTAAGAGATCTTCAATGATAGGCATAGAAAATTTATTTTTAATTGTTCTAGAATTTAATTGCCTATAATCCATATATAGTCTCCAACTCCCATCCTTCTTCCTCACCATGACTGGAGGGGAAGAGTTAGGATCGAGGCTCGGTCTGATCTCTTCCGAGCTCAACATTTTCTTGATAATATCTTCCATGGCCTCCTTCTGATAGTGAGGCACTCTATGTGGCCTCAGATTAGGTGGTTTTGAACCATCTTTCAAAGGAATATGATGGTCACAATCTCTGTGAGGAGGCAATCCCTGTGATTCTTGGAAGATGTCTTTATACTGCTATATGAGATCTTCAATTTCTCTTCTCCCCTTTTCTTTTAATTCAACCTCTCCTGGTTCATGTGCCTTAATCTAGATAACATATCCCATGACCCTTTTAATGACCATTTTCTATAATTTCTCACCCTCAAGACTATAGGAATTTTTGGGTATAGTATGGTCTTTAAATACTACTGTTTCTTCCCCCTTTGTATGGAAAGATTCCTTGACATAAGGTCCAGGCAGATGAGACTATGCTCATAAATCCAATCGGCTCCTAGAATCATGTCATAACTCTATAGTTCCAATAATTGAAATGAGTTGGTGAAGCAGGTTCCTTGTATTATGTATTTAATTGGTGTTACCATAGCCTCTGTTACCAACACTCCTCCTGCTACTCCTACTTTCTGTCAGTCTTCCTCATTGGACAATTTGCTTTCAAAGCAAACTTAAAGTCCGTGAAAGTATTAGTGCTCCCACTGTCAACCAAGGCTACAGCTCTCCTCCATTCCACATATGTAATCAATGAAAATGTTGATGGTCCAAACGTATCTTTAAATGCATGGGAAGAAATCTGCGTTAGTTGATCACTGTTCTCTAGCTGTTCTGGGAAAGAAGGACTGCCTGGGGCCGTAAACTACCCATTTTCAATAGCTTACTCACTTTCTTCTATGGATGCCTCTTACTCTTCTTCATCTCTTGTGAGTAGGTTATATATAGCCTTTTTGACTTTACATTTGTGTTGAGGGTTCTATGGCTCCTTTCAATACCAGTAGATTTTCTTCTCCCATTTTGTAGGTTTTTCTTGCTTCTCCACCTTAACCGGGGTTGTTCCCTTTTGTCTAGAGAGCTTGGTATAACTGCTACTGTGGAATTTGTTCTTGTTAAAGCTTCCTATATAGCTAGGCCTCTTGGCTGCTGTTGCATTCTCATAAATTCAAGAATATCGGTATGCCTCTATTAATCCCTAAGGTCTTTATCCATTGACATCGTGCTTAATGTCTCCTCGGAGTCCCCCAATGAAACAGCTCAACAAGAAGTGCTCTTGAAGATAAAGGTGGTCTCTCTTGACTAAGGCCATGCATTCTTCGAATTAGTCAATGTAATTTGGGATGGTGAACTGGTGTTGCTTGATATTTTGCAATTGTTCTACCGCATCATGTGCACTTGCTTCTGAAAACCTGTCTCCAACCATTGAGCAAAATTGAGGCCAAGTCATCAAAGTATTGGAAATTTCCACACCCTTGAACCATGTTGCAACTCTGCCCTGGAAATGAGCTACTGCTAGTGTTACCCACTATTCTTGAGGTGTTCTAGATAGTCCATAGAACTGTTCACACATCTTCAGCCAATTGAGAATGTCCTCTCACTTGAACAATGGTATTTCTAACCATGGACCCTTACTGTTTCAGCATATGGGTTTGCTGGATTCATGTATTGATGTCTCTAAGAATCATACACATGTATCCTGGAATTGGACTGCATATAACCCTGGCCTAGGTTGCTTCCTATTTGGAGTCTAACTGTGTGCATTTGAGTGTTTGACATTCCCTTGAATGCACCGGCTGGAGGATACATGGTTGAAGGCACGGACGGTATGATCGACTCAGAGAATATGGGATAATGTTCAAGTCTCATTATGTTGGGTTCAATGATAAATTATACCTCCGAATTTCTCTTTCCCCAAGCTACCTGAGCATCAACACCAGTTGTCATCACCAGGGTAGGAGAAATTACCTGGATCTCTTCAGTGACCCCAATGAACGCCCCAGTATCTCCCATTTGTTTGGCATCCTGATGTGAAGGGTGTCTGGCAGAAATACATGTGACCTCTCCTCCCATCATCTTGGTCCAGATTTGCATCATCATTGTCTTTATCTCGGTAAATTCAGGTTGGTGGCTATTTAGTTCAGCCAAATCCTCCTTAATAGCCATGATTTCATTCTTGAGCTCTACCAATTCTTCCTTTCTGGCCATGGACTCTTGTGATTGCGATATCGTGATCACCACCATCAACTCTGGTTCTTACCCGATTTGTGCCGCCACCCTTTTCTTCTCAATCGGATCTGGGGATTCTACAGGTATTTCTATCCAACCCTGATCCAGATCCAGAAGATCTCCGCCTGTGAATGTTGGATCCGTATAGGCTAGGGATTTTACAGGAGAACTCCTTCGGTTTTCTCCCAACATTCACCTTACGGATTTCACTCCAAGAACCAAGCCAGCTAAAGGATTTAGGGAAAAACTAACGAACTAGGGTTCTAAGCTACTTTACCAGCTAAAGGAAATGATATCAGAGAGTTCACACCCTTCAATTCACGAGTTCCTGGGTTAAAAACCCCCAGTCCATAGAGTCAAATATTACATCAGTAAAACACAATTAACTGGACATTCAGGTTTAACAACAGTAAAAGAAAATGCATGACAGCTACATTACGCCATAGTCGAATATGAAAACATCTCTTACCGTTAGTTGTCCTTGAAGCCTCCTTACGTTCAATCACAGTTGTTGCTTATTTATTGAGTGAACCCATCAAAACATTTGCTTAGATGCCAACTTCTACTCTGAAGCTTCCTCTGAAATGTTCTTGTTGAAGAAACGATCTTGACACAAGGTCGAGACAAATGTCTAGAGTTCGAGGTGGCAACAGGGTCCAGGATGGAGGCGTCTGAATTGTGCAACCACTCATCATCACTGGCATTGGCACATGCCTCTATTAGAGTTGGGCCAAAGGCCTGTTGATTCCTAAATTTTAAAGCATGTTATGGTTTTGTCTCACATTACTTGAACAAGTGAGAGGAGAATAATATAAGGTGAAGTCTTTGCCACCGTATAAAACATGTGACATATGAGAAGGGCTTTGTCTAAACACATCTGAGCATGCACGCACGTGTTCACGTATTTTCACTTGAAAATTACGTGACTTGTGACTTTTGATATGTGATCGTGCCTGTGCCGTGATGCAGTCTCGCCATGAACTGAGTTTGCCTAGTTTGCTAAATGTGCTTTTCTCTCTCTTTAACTGGTTAGGAGGCTGCTTAATTACCATTATTTGGTTTGAATTAGTAGTTACCAGTGGTTTGAATTAGCAGTTACCAGTGAATTAGTTTAGTTTAATAGTGTCAGTTATTGAAATGTAATTTGCACATCTATAAAAGACCTAGAGACGTCCAAGCTAGGGTGGCCGAATTCGTCCATCACTTCTCACATCGTCTTCTTCCTCTCTAGTGAATCCATGTTGGATCGTTGAGTTGCCGAACCTTGCCAGCCCTTTTTCTTGGCATGCACTAGGAGGAAGGGAGAGTGGCTATCTTTGAGCCATTGCTACAGAGAGAACCTACACAGGGTGACAATAAGATTTCTAGGCAGCATAACCTGCATGATTGCTCGTCTTCTTCATCAACATCGGCTACTTCCATGATTGCACATTTCAACGCTGCTTCTATTTCCTCATCAACCCCACTGTAAGTCATTCATATAACCGATCGATTCTAATATAATTCTATTCTTGCGTATATTTGAAGTACAATATGATTTGTCTGCTGCTGTTAGTTATGAACTTTGAATCACTAGTATTTTGTAATATGTGCCTTCTGTTGATATTTAGAATTAAAATATTACCCACAATTCCATCAATCTAGAAACCTTATTACAAACTTTGTTTCAATTCAGCAATGGCAGATGCTTCGTAGTTGGTGGATTAGGGTCAAATTTTGGGTCATGTCTTTGGGGCTATGGTGGGTTATCCACCCGCAACATCAATTTACGATTGACTAGTACATGCAGTTCGATAATGCGAACAACACCACCCTTGGCTGCATTCTGACCATCCTAGCAGATCAGCTCTATGATATGTATGTGGATTACAAGTCATCCACAAAGTTGTGAGACACGCTAGAGTATAAACATGTAGAGACAGGTCACTGGCTCTACATGTATGAGCAATTATTTGACTTAGATAAGCTCAAGACCTCTAGCTACTGGTTGGTGAGATTGTTCACCGGTGTTGTGTGTTGCCTCCTAAGATTGCGGGTGTGGGTATTGTTGCAAACTTCCTGCTTCTTGGCAAGATTTTATCACTAGCTTAAAACACAAGAGGGAGGAGATTTTTATTGAGGATCTCATTACTGCCCTTGATGCGGATGAAAATGCAAGAGCAAAAGATGCACCTAGCATTTTTGGTCAGAATAATGTAAACTTTATAGATAAAAAGACTACTACAAAGAAGTACAAATCTAACAAACCAAACAAGATAACTAACTTTTAGAAGAAGAAAACTGAGGAAAAGGACTTGAGAGACATCACTTGCTTAGTGTGCGGAAAAAAGGTCATATGGCAAAAGACTGTCCTTCTGCAAGAGAAGGGACAGTGAATAGCCAAAGAAGAATGTTGTTAACTGTAACACACCAGCCAAACAATGATCTGCATGTTTCCAAACTAAGTAATGTAACAAAGATAAACTAAATACGACTCACAAAATTTCGACAGAACTTCCTTTGTATAGTAGTCTATGTCAGGGGTTTTAACAAACATTTTTAATAAAAATGGATAAACCAACATGTCATGTGATCAAGACTAATCAAAAATTGATTATATGTTACCAGGACATCCATAGAAACTAGCATCTAGATATAGAACATGAGCATCATAGAAATTCTATTCATTTATTGCAATTTAGTTCCAGCAAGCAATAATCATAAAGGTACTTAAAGTAAATCATTCATCTAGATCGTCCCTTGTATATGGTAAGGGTTGTGGTTGAGGCATGTGATTCTTTTCTCTTATATTAATTGTTGATAGCAATTGTGGATGCGAGAATTAATAAAGTAGTGAGGTGATCATACATATGTTTTATTGTCTTTGATGGTGATTTGAGGTTGAGGATATAAACATTGTTAATTGTGGAAGATTAAACATTGATGATTAATCTAATGTAGTTTGTGGAAGATTAAATATTTCATTTGCATTTAATTCTGGATAAAATGACTGCATTCATATGCCAATTAAATCTGAAATTGAAGAGGTATGATTCATGGTAGTTTGTGGTGGTTTTAAAATTGTGGACATGAATTGTAGTTGTGGTTGTATGGAATTATAAATGATGATGTATAATGTTGGATTAAAATATTGGAGGATGTTTTAAATAGTGAATTGTTGTCACTATCTTGTTATTCCTTAGTTGTTTATACTTTGGCTTATACTATCTTGTTAGTAATTATTGCCAGTTTAATTTATCTTATAAATTGGCTAGTTGTAGAGCAGTTTTAGTAGCATTCCAGGGTAATGTGGGTCCTGGGGTGTTACAGCAATGGTCTACAATCTTGTCATAATCCTTCATAAACCTTCTATAGAATCTGTCAATCCCAAAAATCCTCTCAACTTGGTGACAGTAGTGGGAATAGGCCAATTGAGAATGTCTTCAATTTTGTTGGGATTAGTTGCTACCCTTTCTCCTGAGATAATATGGCCCATGTATTCCACCTTGTCCGTTGCAAAAGTACATTTGCTTGACTTGATTGCTAGCTGATGCTTTCTCAATATTTGAAATACCTTCTCTAGCTATTCTCTATGCTCCTTCAGGCTTCCACTATACACCAAGATGTCATAAAAAACACAATACAAACTTCCTCAAATACTCATTGAAAATGGTGTTCATAAGGGATTGAAATGTGGCTGGTGCATTAGAGAGTCCAAATGGCATCACTATGTATTCATAATGGCCCATGTGAGTTTTGAAAAGCAGTTTTGGGAATGCCAGCCTCATTCATCTGAATTTGATGACAGCCTCATCTGAATTTGATGATAGCTTGATCTCAAATCTAACTTTGTAAAGATAGAAGCTCCATGTAGCTCATCTAAGAGATCTTCAATGATAGGCATAGAAAATTTATTTTTAATTGTTCTAGAATTTAATTGCCTATAATTCACACATAGTCTCCAACTCCCATCCTTCTTCCTCACCATGACTAGAGGGGAAGAGTAAGGACCGAGGCTCGATCTGATCTCTTCGGAGCTCAACATTTTCTTGATAATATCTTCCATGGCCTCCTTCTGATAGTGAGGCACTCTATGTGGCCTCAGATTAGGTGGGTTTGAACCATCTTTCAAAGGAATATGATGGTCACAATCTTTGTGAGGAGGCAATCCCTGTGGTTCTTGGAAGATGTCTTTATACTGCTATATGAGATCTTCAACTTCTCTTCTCCCCTTTTCTTTTAATTCAACCTCTCCTGGTTCATGTGCCTTAATCTAGATAACATATCCCATGACCCCTTTAATGACCATTTTCTATAATTTCTCACCCTCAAGACTATAGGAATTTTTGGGGTATAGTATGGTCTTTAAATACTACTGTTTCTTCCCCCTTTTGTATGGAAAGATTCCTTGACATAAGGTCCAGGCAGATGAGACTATGCTCATAAATCCAATCGGCTCCTAGAATCATGTCATAACTCTATAGTTCCAATGATTGAAATGAGTTGGTGAAGCAGGTTCCTTGTATTATGTATTTAATTGGTGTTACCATAGCCTCTGTTACCAACACTCCTCCTGCTACTCCTACTTTCCTTCTGTTAGTCTTCCTCATTGGACAATTTGCTTTCAAAGCAAACTTAAAGTCCGTGAAAGTACTAGTGCTCCCACTGTCAACCAAGGCTACAGCTCTACTCCATTCCACATATGTAATCAATGAAAATGTTGATGGTCCAAACGTATCTTTAACTGCATGGGAAGAAATCTGCGTTAGTTGATCACTGTTCTCCAGCTGTTCTGGGAAAGAAGGACTAGTTGGGGCCGTAAACTACCCATTTTCAATAGCTTACTCACTTTCTTCTATGGATACCTCTTACTCTTATTCATCTCTTGTGAGTAGGGTATATATAGCCTTTTTGACTTTACATTTGTGTTGAGGGTTCTAGGGCTCCTTGCAATACCAGCAGTTTTTCTTCTCCCATTTTGCAGGTTTTTCTTGCTTCTCCACCTTAACCAGAGTTGTTCCCTTTTGTCTAGAGAACTTGGTATAACTGCTAATGCAGAATTTGTTCTTGTTAAAGCTTCCTACATAGCTAGGCCTCTTGGCTGCTGTTGCCTTCTCATAAATTCAAGAATATCGGCATGCCTCTATTAATCCCTAAGGTATTTATCCATTGACATCGTGCTTAATGTCTCCTCGGAGCCCCCTAATGAAACAGCTCAACAAGAAGTGCTCTTGAAGATAAAAGTGGTCTCTCTTGACTAAGGCCATGCATTCTTCGAATCAGTCAATGTAATTTGGGATGGTGAACTGGTGTTGCTTTATGTTTTGCAATTGTTCTACCGCATCATGTGCACTTGCTTCAGAAAACCTGTCTCCAACCATTGAGCAAAATTGAGGCCAAGTCATCAAAGTATTGGAAATTTCCACACCCTTGAACCAAGTCGCAGCTCTCCCCTGGAAATGAGCTACTGCTAGTGTTACCCACTATTCTTGAGGTGTTCTAGATAGTCCATAGAACTGTTCACACATCTTCAGCCAATTGAGAATGTCCTCTCACTTGAACAGTGGTATTTCTAACCTTGGACCCTTACTGCTTCAGCATATGGGTTTGTTGGATTCATGTATTGATGTCTTTAAGAATCATACACATGCACCCTGGAATTGGACTACATATAACCCTGGCCTAGGTTGCTTCCTGTTGGAGTCTGACTGTGTGCATTTGAGTGTTTGACATTCCCTTGAATGCACCGGCTGGAGGATACATGGTTGAAGGCACGGACGGTATGATCGACTCAGAGAATATGGGATAATGTTCATGTCTCATTATGTTGGGTTCAATGATAAATTGTACCTCCGAATTTCTCTTTCCCCAAGCTACCTGAGCATCAACACCAGTTGTCATCACCGGGGTAGGAGAAATTACCTGGATCTCTTCAGTGACCCCAATGAACGCCCCCGTATCTCCCATTTGTTTGGCATCCTGATGTGAAGGGTGTCTGGTAGAAGTGTCTGTGACCTCTCCTCCCATCATCTTGGTCCAGATTTGCATCACCATTGTCTTCATCTTGGTAAATTCAGGTTGGTGGCTATTTAGTTCAGCCAAATCCTCCTTAATATCCATGATTTCATTCTTGAGCTCTGCCAATTCTTCCTTTCTGTCCATGGACTCTTGTGATTGCGATATCGTGGTCACCACCATCAACTCTGGTTCTTACCCGATTTGTGCCGCCGCTCTTTTCTTCTCAATCGGATCTGGGGATTTTACAGGTATTTCTACCCAACCCTGATCCAGATCCAGAAGATCTCCGCCTGTGAATGTTGGATCCGTACAGGCTAGGGATTTTACAGGAGAACTCCTTCGATTTTCTCCCAACATTCACCTTACGGATTTCACTCCAAGAACCAAGCCAGCACTGATACCTTTGTTAAGCCCTAGGAATGAGCGAGACAAAATGGGTGGCCGAATCAATCTCCAATGGTATGGATTTAGGGAAAAACTAACGAAATAGGGTTCTAAGCTACTTTACCACCTAAAGGAAATGATATCAGTGAGTTCACACCCTTCGATTCACGAGTTCCTTGGTTAAAAACCCTAGTCCATAGAGTCAAATATTACATCAGTAAAACACAATTAACTGGACATTCAGGTTTAACAACAGTAAAAGAAAATGCATGACGTCTACAGTACGCCATAGTCGAGTATGAAAACATCTCTTACCGTCAATTGTCCTTGAAGCCTCCTTACGTTCAATCACAGTTGTTGCTTATTTATTGAGTGAACCCATCGAAACGTTTGCTTAAACGCCGACTTCTACTCTGAAGCTTCCTCTGAAATATTCTTGTTGAAGAAACGATCTTGACATAGGGTCGAGACAAATGTCCAGAGTTCGAGGTGGCAATAGGGTCCAGGATGGAGGCGTCTGAATTGTGCAACCACTCATCATCACTGGCATTGGCACATGCCTCTATTAGAGTTGGGCCAAAGGCCTGTTGATTCCTAAATTTTAAAGCATGTTATGGTTTTGTCTCACATTACTTGAACAAGTGAGAGGAGAATAATATAAGGTGAAGTCCTAGCCACTGTATAAAACATGTGACATATGAGAAGGGCTTTGTCTAAACACATCTGAGCATGCATGCATGTGTTCACGTATTTTCACTTGAAAATTACGTGACTTGTGACTTTTGATATGTGACCGTGACTGTGCTGTGATGCAGTCTTGCAATGAACTGAGTTTGCCTAGTTTGCTAAATGTGCTTTTCTCTCTCTTTAACTGGTTAGGAGGCTACTTAATTACCATTATTTGGTTTGAATTAGTAGTTATCAGTGGTTGAATTAGCGAAATGTAATTTGCACGTCTATAAAAGACCTAGAGACGTCCAAGCTAGGGTGGCCGAATTCATCAATTACTTCTGACATCGTCTTCTTCCGCTCTAGTGAATCCATGTTGGATCGTTGAGTTGCCGAACCTTGCCAGCCCTTTTTCTTGGCGTGCACTAGGAGGAAGGGAGAGTGGCTATCTTTGAGCTATTGCTACAGAGAGAACCTACACGGGGTGACAATAAGATTTCTAGGCAGCATAACCTGCATGATTGCTCGTCTTCTTCATCAACATCGGCTACTTCCATGATTGCACATTTCAACGCTGCTTCTATTTCCTCATCAACCTCACTGTAAGTCATTCGTATAACCGATCGATTCTAATATAATTCTATTCTTGCATATATTTGAAGTACAATATGATTTGTCTGTTGTTGTTAGTTATGAACTTTGCATCACTAGTATTTTGTAATATGTGCCTTCTGTTGATATTTAGAATTAAATTATTACCCACAATTCCATCAATCTGGAAACCTTATTACGAACTTTGTTTCAATTCAGCAATGGCAGATCCTTCGTAGTTGGTGGATTAGGGTCAAGTTTTGGGTCATGTCTTGGGGCTGTGGTGGGTTATCCACCCGCAACATCCATTTACGATTGACTAGTACATGTAGTTCGATAATGCGAACAACATCGCCCTTGGTTGCATTCTGACCATCCTAGCAGATCAACTCTATGATATGTATATGGATTGCAAGTCATCCACAAAGTTGTGAGACACACTAGAGTATAAATATGTAGAGACAGGTCACTGGCTCTACATGTATGAGCAATTCTTTGACTTTAGTATGGATGAGGTGAAGTCCATAGTTAGATAAGCTCATGACCTCTAGCTCCTAGTTGGTGAGATTGTTCATCGGTGTTGTGTGTTGCCTCCTAAGATTGTGGCTGTAGGTATTGTTGCAAACTTCCTGCTTCTTGACGAGATTTTATTACTAGCTTAAAACACAAGAGGCAGGAGATTTTTATTGAGGATCTCATTACTGCCCTTGATGCAGATGAAAATGCAAGAGCAAAAGATGCACCCGGCATTTTTGGTCAGAATAATGCAAACTTTTTAGATAAAAAGACTATTACAACGAAGTACAAATCTAACAAATCAGACAAGATAACTAACTTTTAGAAGAAGAAAACTAAGAAAAAGGACTTGAGAGACATCACTTGCTTAGTGTGCGGAAAAAAGGTCGTATGGCAAAAGACTGTCCTTCTGCAAGAGAAGGGACAGTGAATAGCCAAAGAAGAATGTTGTTAAGTGTAACACACCAGCCAAACAATGACCTGGAATATTACCAAACTAAGTAATGTAACAAAGATAAACTAAATACGACTCACAAAATTTCAGCAGAACCTCCTTTATATAGTTGTCTATGTTAGAGGTTTCAACAAACATTTTTAACAAAAATGGATAAACCAACATGTCATGTGATCAGGACTAATCAAAAATTGATTATATGTTACCAGGATATCCATAGAAACTAGCATCTAGATATAGAACAGGAGCATCATAGAAATTCTATTCATTTATTACAGTTTAGTTCCAGCAAGCAATAATCATAAAGGTACTTAAAGTAAATCATTCATCTACTAATTAATTTCTTCCTTTCTTTCCATTATGGGTAGATCATGCAAAGTGCAACAAGACTAATGCTTCTTTTCCCCCATGCATGCCGATATCATAAAGGTACCTAAAACACAACAAACAACAAGGGTGAGTCCAACGACTTAGCAAATAGAATAAATAGTATCAATAGCATACATGTACACCATTCTATAAGAACATCCAATAGTTACTTATAAACACATGATATGCAATATGCTCAACAAGATCTTTATCTTTTCTCTTTCTCTTTTGCATTTTACCGGTAATGCAAAGTGCGCATCCGTCAATGCACACCCATGCCTGTACCATCTAGTATAGGGACCAATTGCCCATACTCCGCAAGTATGGGGACCTAACCCCATGCTCCTCAAGCATAGGGACCTTTAGCAGCTGCTCGGTCATCTCATGACCAAGACTTCAATAAGTCAACATGATGCATATGCATGAAAGTCACAATTTAATAGAAATTTGCAGCCACAACCACCTTGCATGTGAATGACTTATTCATACTATACTGTTCACTATCATGAACTCATAACTTTCAAACAACCATAAAAAACACGTAGGTCATACCATTTACGTCATCATCACAATCATGAACACACAACTGCTCAAAGTATATAAAAACATTGACATTCCATAATATCTATTAAAACTATCATTATACTTGCCTTAACCGCGAGAGAACGAGGGACGTATAGAAGGTGCTGCCCCCGGGACCAGTCCACCACCTGAATAATAATTATAATGCATGCTAAATAAAAACAATCACGAACTCGCAAAAATATCTAACTCGGTTCCAATCCCCAAATCCTACAGGTCGATCTGCCTCCTCTGTGGACAGTCAACTTCGAAAATCCATATCTATTGGTACGTGAGTCAAAATAAGATGTTCTTAGACTTTATGGAAAGGTAAATAAATTCTCCAACTAAACCTAGTTGGTGAACCTCCCTAAATCGGCCAAATTATACCCGCACATGCCAGTTTTCTAAAACATCAATTTCACATCGGGTTCTCTGGACAGACTACTAAAAATACCATAACATTCAGCACGAGTGCTCGAATCACGAGTTCTTGAGCTTTTTGGAAAGCTGAGACAACGATCTACAACTTTCATTATACTTAGCTCCTCTGATTCTCCATTTTTCTAAACTCCCAATCCACTTTACCAAAACCTGATACAAAACCCACAATCTGCAGAACAGTCCCACTAATAAAATTATAACTTCTGCTACAAAGGTCCAACAACATGTTCTAGTACTTTGCGGAAAGATGGCAATGTCCTCTACATTACTCTAGGAGATGTCCAGAACTAAATCCACACGAAACTCATCCAAAACGACCGTCTAACGCAATCTGTCATGAGCAGACCACAACACCGACATTGCTACAGCAATTAAATATGCATCTAACCGGGGGAAACAGAGGTTACTCTTGATGAACCATTGAAGAACACGATGAACACCACGTGATCTCTCTCTCCCTTCCTTTTCCGTTTTTCCCATTCCTCTTCTTCTTCCGGGTCAAAAATACCTCCCGGCGATCGATCTCCTTCCTCCGCTCAACCGACAGCAAAAGAGATCTTCTTCACCAGCAGCAGGGGCTTCAATGCAGGATGAGACGCTGCTGGACAAGGTAGAGGCGCATGGGGGGAAGGGGAGGTGGCGGCCACAAGGAGAAAGAGGAGGGGGATAGGGGAGGCTACTAGGGTTTGGGGGAGGGGCGCCTCCCCCTTTTGGCCAGCCACCACTTGGGCCAAGGCCCAAACCCAGGTTACCAGGATTTTTCCAAAATTGCCCCTTGAAAAATCCCTGTTTAACTCTTTTCTATATGGTCTTTCCCTCCAATTAATCGATTATCTCTCAATCACTTTTGGGATATTACATTCTACCCTCGTTAAATGGAATTCGACCCCGAATTCTATCCACGCTTACACCAAGGTTTAATCACAACTAAAACTTAATCATATTAACATGCACCTGTTGTGAATAATTCTGTATATTGCTCACGCATGCGAGACTCCAATTCCCAAGTGGCTTTTCTCTTTGTCTGCTGCGACCAAAGCACCTTGACGTACTTTAAAGTTTTATTCCTCAATGCTTTTTCTGATCTTTCCAGAATTCGCACTGGCTTGGACTCAAAGGACAGATCGTGTTCAAGTATTAACGGTTCTAGTGAAATATGAAGCTCCGGATCTCACAAGTACTTCCTCAACAAAGACATGTGAAACACGTTATGCACCCCGTACATAGACTCTGGAAGATCCAAGCGGTATGCCAACTTCCCGATCCGAGCCAGGATCATGAAAGGCCCGACGTACCTCGGGCTAAGCTTCTCTTTGATACCGAACCTCACCACACCCTTGGTGGGAGATACTCTCAAGAGCACCTGATCCCCCATCTCAAATTCCAGATCCCTTCTTCTCACATCTGCATAACTTTTCTGCCTGCTCTGGGTGGCCAACAAATTCCGTCTCACCAAGGCCACTCGTTCAACTATCTTCTAGACCCAATCCGAACCCAAGATTGCCTTCTCACCCACCGCTTCCCAGCAAAGGGGTGACCTGCATTTACGCCCATACAACACTTCGAATGGTGCAGCTTTAATACTTAATGGTAGCTGATATTATAAGCGAACTCCGCTAAAGGCAGCTGGTCTTCCCAACTACCCTTCCAAGATAACACACAGGACTGCAACATGTCCTTAGGGTCTAAATGGTGCGCTCCGACTGTCCATCTGTCTGTGGGTGAAATGTTGTACTCAGGCGGAGTTGGGTGCCCAGCGCACTCTGCAAACTCTCCCAGAACTTGGAGACAAACTTGGGATCTTTGTCAGAAATAATGATCTTTGGCACACCACGGAGCCTCACAATCTCATGCGCATAGATAGGAGCCAAGTCGCTTGCTGAGTTGGTCGTATGGATAGGAATGAAGTGCGCTGATTTGCTGAATCGATCCACTATCACCCAAATCGCATCCTTGTCTCGCAGTGATCAAGGCAACGCAACCACAAAGTCTATAGAAATATCATCCCAAGGCCATTAAGGGACCTCTAATGGCTATAATAACCCTACAGGTCTTTTATGTTCTGCCTTCACTTACTGACAAACAACACAAGAGGCTACATAATTAGCTATATGCACTTTCATTCTTTTCCACCAGAAGTTCTGCTTCAAATCACGGTACATCTTTGTCTCACCTAGATGAACAGTATATGGGGTGCGATGTACCTCTCTCAAAATATCACCTTTAGGCTCCGCTTTCTGTGGCACCCAAAGGCGACCCTTAAATCGCAATGCACCCGACCCATCCATATTGAAATCCCCTTCCTTGCCCATCTCCATACGCTTCCTGACCCTCTACAATAACTGATCATACTGTTGTGCTTCCCGCACACGCTCTGGAATGGCTAACTCTAAGATTATCTGTGTCTCCACCCGTGCCGTGCCCGCATAACAATAAGATATCCATATACGGTCGAAATCAGCAATAAAACAATCCAGAGTAGCAGGCGTCATCTTGCGACTAAGAGCATCGGCCACCACATTGGCCTTGCTTGGATGGTACTGAATTGTGAGATCATAATCCTTGATCAACTCCAGCCACCTGCGCTGCCTCAAATTCAGATCCTTCTGGGTAAAAGTATACTTAGGACTCTTATGATCTGTGAACACATCATAAGTCTCACCATACAGGTAGTGTCTCCAAAGTTTCAATGCAAACACTATGAGTTAGATAATTCTGCTCATATTTCTTCCGTTGCCTCGATGCATAAGCTATAACTTTACCATCTTGCATGAGAACACAACCCAATCCAACTCGAGAAGCATCGGAGAAAACTGTGAAACGCTTCCCTGGCTCAGGAACAGTGAGAACAGGAGCGGTCACTAATTTTTCTTTCAAAATTTGAAAATTGCGCTCACAATCATCATCCCATCGAAACTTCACATCCTTCTGAGTGAGCCTTGATAAAGGCTTGGCAATAATGGAGAAACCCTGTACGAAACGCCAATAGTAACCTACCATTCCAACGAAGCTTCTCACCTCTTTGACGTTAGTCAGTGTTCCCCATTCTACCACTATGGAAACCTTACTTGGATCAACTGATATTCCCTTATCATTGATGATATGCCCCAAGAATCCCACCTGCGACACCCAGAACTCGCACTTCTTTAACTTGGCAAAAAACTTATGCTCCCCTAGCGTTTCCAATACAAGCCTCAGATGTCGCTCATGATCTGCTTCAGTCTTTGAGTAAATCAAAATATCATCAATAAAGACGACTACAAAATCATCCAAATACCCATGCAACATCCTGTTCATTGTCTCCATGAAAGCAGCAGGGGCGTTCGTTAGTCCAAAAGACATAACTTTAAATTCAAAATGTCCATACCTTGTGGAGAATGCCGTCTTTTCAATATCCTCCTTTCGGACAGGAATCTAATTGTATCCCGACTGGAGATCAATCTTTGAGAATACCTTAGCCCCTCTCAATTGATCAAATAAATCTTCAATGCGGGGTAAATGATACTTATTCTTGATGGTTAGCTGGTTGAGAGCATGGTAATCAATGCACATGCGGCAACTTCCATCCTTCTTCTTGGTAAATAGCACAGGAGCTCCCCACGGAGACACACTGGGTCGAATAAGATCTTTCGCTCTTAGATCATCCAATTACTTCTTTAGTTCTTCTTGGAAAGGACGAGCCAAACGGTACGGGGTCATAGAAACTGGTCGTGCACCTTGTACTAAATCGATCCTGAACTCCACTGATCGGGGTGGAGGCATCCCTGGCAACTCTGTTGGAAATACATCCAGGAATTCCCGAACCACCGGAATACTTTGCCGCCCTACTGCCAGGATACAGACTGGCTAGCACATTGAGTGAATAGGAGGGGGCACTACCCTGAAAAACTATTTCTTGCCCAGACGGAGCTTGAAGAGTTACTGTCTTCGAAAAACATGATATGACAGCATGATAACTATGCTACCAATCCATTCACAAAATAATATCAAACGGCTCCATCTTCATAATCATCAAATTAGCAATAAAGTCCTCCCCATCTATAGAGAGCACACAACCCAGACAGACTGTGGAACTTGAAAGAATTCCCCTAGGCGAATTGACTACAACAGACTAAGCTATATGCTGCAAACTCAAATTTGCCCGGCTAGCAAACTCTAAAGATGCAAAGGAGAAAGTAGCCCCAGAGTCAAACAAAACAAAAATCTCCACTGAATCCTCTAGAAGCGTACCTGTCACCACATCGGGACGACCCCACTACTACAGAAAACCATATTACAGACGGTTCAAAAACGTCATCACAGACGGTTTTCTGAACCGTCTGAATTTATGGGTCAGTGACAATCGAAGGTTATCACAGACGGTTTTCTAACCGTCTGTGGTGTAAATATCACAGATGGTTTGTAACTAAAAACTATCTGTGATAGCTGATAATCACGATGATTTGTAGTAAAACCATCTCGTGATAGTCGATAATCACGCACGGTTTGTAGTAAAACCGTCTATGATAGCTGATAATCACAGACGGTTTGTAAGTAAAAACCGTCTATGATAGCTGATAATCACAGACGGTTTGTAAGTAAAAATCGTCTGTGATATGTGATAATCACAGACGGTTTGTAACTAAAAACCGTATGTGATAGCTGATAATCACAGTCAGTGCATGAACAATACGTATATTCCACCCCCTTATTCAACATATCCTCCTCGGCAGCTCTTGTAAAAGCAGACATGCCATTAATATACTTTTCACTCACACGGTTTGCAATATACATCCAGCTTCGGTCCTATATTATGCACATATATAACAACTTAGTATTAAAAATTAAATTAATTAATTATTACTACATATATACCACAAGCATTTAGGCTAGCTAAATCTAAATTAGCTAGATCTTCAAAGTTTATATATAACAGTCACCAAAAATTAGCTAGATCTAAATTTAATTTGATGCAACGAAAAACAAATTTCATTACTAACCATATCTAGGGCAACCAAGAACTTGATGTATCTTCAAAGCTAGCTGTCCTGCCAAATAAGCCTCCTCCCACCAAATAAATGGCCTGAAAGCCTTGCCGCCTCCAGCTGCAGCACTGGCTAGATCTGATCAAAATAAAGATAGTGCGGTGATATTTCAGTATTACAGACAGTTTTATAATAAAAACCGTCTGTGATACTAGAATATCACAGGCGATTTATATTTAAAAATCGTCTGTGATAATCTGGAATATCACAGACGGTTTTATAATTCCATTATCACAGACGATTCAGCGGTAAGAATCGTCTGTGATACTCCTTTTTTCCGCCACAAACATCACAGACGGCCTCCAAATTAAAACCGTCTGTGATAGTGTTCATCACAGACGATTTCACAAAATCGTCTGTGATTTGGCGTCTAGTATTAGGCTTTTTGTAGTAGTGCATTAGAGTGCTTTGATACCTATTCTTCTATTGCTAGACTAACTATCATTAGAGTGCTTATTTTGTTAGCATCCTCCTATGATCTACATGTCCATAAAATGGACGTGAAGGCAACTTTCCTTAATGGACAGATGGAGGAAGAAATTTATATGGATCAATCAGATGGTTTTGTGACATTTTGATATGAAAATAATGTATGTAGATTATTGAAATCCTTGTATGGTCTAAAATAATGTATGTAGATTATTGAAATCCTTGTATGGTCTAAACCAAGCATCTAAAGATGGTTTTGTGACATTTTGATAGGAAACCAATGTATGTAGAAGTTCGACAACACTTTGACATCCGCTGGCGAGGTCAAATCTTTCTTATCTCGGTGTTTTGATATGAAAGGCTTGGAAGAGGCAGATGTCATTCTAAATATTAAATTGATCAAGAGCGAGGATAGGATTACTTAAGTCATTTTGAATATTAAACTAAATCAATCTCATTATGCTGAGAAATCTTAAGTCATTTTAGCAATGAGAATTGTAAAATTTCTATAACACTCTATGATGCGAGCATTAAGCTGAGAAAGAACCAGGGCTAGAAAAAGATCAATTGAGATATTCATAAATTATCAAATCACTTGTGTACTTAATTGGTGCCATAAGACCTGATATTTTATTTGTTGTGAGCAAATTAAGTCAGTTTATATCTAATCAGGAAATGATCATTAGAAGGCACTTGAGAGCGTATTGTGTTACTTGAGACACACAACATCTTTTGGAATTTCTTATGCTGGATACCTTTCTGTATTAGAAGGATACAATGATTCCAATTAGATGTCTGATGCATATAAGATCAAAGCTACAAGTGGATATGTGTTTACTTTAGCTGGTGCTGCAGTTTTATGGAGATCTTGCAAATAGACTATATTGACGAGGTCAACCATGGATGTAGAACTTTAGCACTTGACACAGCCGTTGTTGAGACTAAATGTCTAAGAGAGCATCTGTTAGACTTGCCATTGCTTAAGAAATCAATATTGGTAATCATGATGTACTGTGATAATCAAACAATGTGGCTAAAGATACGAGTACTAAGTATAATATGAAGTCCTCCAAACATGTGAAGTATAGACTTAAATTTGTCAGAAAATTGAGGAACACCAGAGTGATTGCTTGTGAATTACATTCACGTTAAGAAAAATATGGTAGACATTTTTACAAAGGGGCTAGAATGGAAAGCGATTTCCGTTGCATTTATAGACATGAAAATAAGGTCCATTTGAGTTACATTATAATTTTAACCTATACCTTTTTTATTGGAGACTCGTGACTAAGGCAATGAGAAAAACAAGTTGATATTGTAACAAGAGAGTATATATCAATTATACCTATGTCCTAATAAATAAAATACTCTCAACTGCATTGAAGGTTGGCTTAAAGCCTTAATGTATTATGTTGTTCAAATAAGGAAAATGTATTAGCATGTAGGATACCTAGAAAGAATACACATACTTGAGTCTAATTGTGTGGTCATAATTCATGAGAACAGGACATTCTATAGAAAGTTCATGAGCAGATAAGGGGGTATGACATTATATTTCTCCGTTTAGGCATGGTTCTTTGACAGCCTAGTATTAGTTAAGATTTTAGATAAGTCTGATCACAAAAAACTATGAATTCAAGGTATAGTCCATTTTATCAGCTATGAGAACATGAATCTTGTTATTCTATGTGAAAGTTCAATTTGTATGGATCTTACACCAAAAGACTAGTATATTAACAACAATTCAGCACAATAACACTTATCATCGTTCTTGTTGCATGCTTCAGAATTGGTGGGGGATTGTTAGAATTGGGCCCATGAGACAAAGGCCTATTCATTCCTAAATTCCAAAGTATAACATGGTTTAGTCTCATATTGCTTTGACAACAGGGAGGAGAGCAATATATAAGGTGGAGTCCTTACCACCACATAAAACATGTGACACATAGCATGAGGTGGCATACGAAGGGCTAGCCAAAGCCCTTCTCATGCCACGTGACGTGTGACTTGCAATACGTGACTGTGCCTATGCCATGATGCAGTTTTGCCATGAACCGAGTTCACCTAGTTTGCTAAATCATGATTTTCTCTCTTTTAACTAGTCAGGAGACTACTTAATTACCATTATTTGGTTTGAATTAGTAGCTATCTGTGGTTTGAATTAGCGTTATTAGTTGTTTGAATTAGTAGTTACCAATTTAGTTATTTCAGCTTAATAGCGTCAGTTACTGGAGAGTAATTTGCATGTCTATAAAACACCTAGAGATGTCCAGGCTAGGGTGACTGAATTCCTCCATTTCTTCTCGCATTGTCTTCCTTCTCTCTAGTGAATCTATGATGGATCTATTGAGCTACCGAACCTCGCCAGCCTTTCTTCTCGGCGTACACTGGGAGGAAGGAAGATTAGCTATCTTTGAGCCATTGCCATAGAGAGAACTAGCATAGGGTGATAATAAGATTTCTGGGCAGCGTAACCTGCACAACCACTTGTCTTCTTCATCTACGTCGACTACTTCCGTGATTGCGTGTTTATACGTTGTTTCTTTTTCTTCATCAGCTCCAATGTAAGTCGTTCGTGTAACCGATCGACTCTAATATAATTTTATTCTTGCGTATATTCAAAGTACAATATGATTTGTTTGCTGCTATTAGTTATGAGTTTTGCATCACTGGTATTTTAAAATATACCTCCTATTGATATTTGAAATTAAAATATAGCCCACGTTTCCATCAGCCTCCTCCTGTCCCTTGGCGTCTAGGCCACCCTACCACCGTGCTTCTCCTCTTGCTCAGTGCCAAGGTTGCTACACTCATCCTCCTTTTCACCATCATCGTCACTGTGTCCTGCCTAGCTTTCCTTTGCCTTGCTTTCCCTCGCATTGACATCTCCCTATCGCGGATCTGAGTGATCCCATTTGCCACAACCTTACGCACATCAAGTCGAAGGAGGATGGTTGGAGCTAGGCTGTAAAAAAGCTTGAGGCTCGCGAGCTGCTCGAGCTCAACTCACTCTAGGTTCAATTCAAGCTCATCTCGAACTCTAAATGAGCTAAGTTCAAGCTTGATCTTGAGCTCACAAGCTTCAATAAGCCAAGCTTGAATAGCTCATTACGGCTCAATTCAAGCTTGAATATTAATGTGTGTTAACTCTTACCTAGTTCACTTGACCTGAGATTGAGCTTGAATATTGATGTGTGTTAACTCTTATCGAGTTAATTAAGCCGAGCTCAAGCTTTTCTTATTGTTAAAAACTAGTGCATATTGAATTGTTTTGACTATTATCGAGGTTACTTGAGCTGAACTCAAGCTCGAGCTTTTCTTTTATTGAAAATTAGTGCATGTTGAATTGTTTTGGCTGTTATCAAGCTTATTCGAGATGAACTCGAGTTTGGACCAAACCGAGCTCAAGCCTAGGTCTCAACTCCCTAACTCAGACTTGATCGAGCTCAACTGGTTTATAGCCTTAGCTGGAGCAAAGGTAGTAAGGGGACAGTTCGGGGGTGATGGTGAGTGCTTTGGGTTTTGTGTACAACAATAGCTAGGGTTGTAGGGATAGTGGTGTAACTATGGTGAAAGCCTGCCTGTCAGAGAGGAGGAAGAAACAAGTTTGGCGTCATGCTGGATGGGAGTATTCGTCGAGATGGGAGGGGTGGATTTCGCTCGATTCATTGGGTTCGAGCTCGATATTGGGGTCCCCACTTTTAGTTGTGTAGTACCAATTTACAGGAAATCACGTCGCAATTCTAATTTTGTTTATTTTTGCGCACCCAAATAGTAGAATTGTGCTATGATCAATTCCAATTCTGCAGTTCATAGCCCAATTCAACAAACAAAACAGGTTGTAAGAAACTAGCCAAGAAACACTTTCACATCTTACTCGTGGGACCCTTGTCCAGCCAGCCACAAAATCCATGCCCTGCTACCTGCCTCGTGCCGAAGTGACACCGCGCCGACGCCTCATCCTCCGGCACACAGGAAGTGCGCGGTGTGTTTTCTACGATCTTCATTCAAATTTTGGACGAAATTTTACCCAAATATTCGGTAACCGCTGGTTAATTAGCGGATATATTGGTAGACTCCCTGAATGCTTTTTAAACGATACAGTTTTTCCTGGAAGACATGACCTATGATGTTTATGGGGAACATTTTCATGATTTCGTCTTCCTTCCAAATGCTCTCATGTGACTCAGTAGAATGCAAAGCCTTTCAGAATCTTTAGAATGATCATTTGTCCAACACCTGCTACAAACCTGATAAGATATTTGGGCCTCCATTTGGGAAAAAGCTTTTGTCCTTCCAAGCATCCAAATCTGCTGTGCAATTTGGCAGCCAATTCGTGTCGGCCAGTCGGTGGTAAAGGTCGAGACAGCACGACATTGCGTCGCATGACGGCGAAAGCTAGCACGGTTTCGCTTCCACGTACGCGCGGAAAACACCACTAAGGACTCGGTGTCGGTGACACTCACAGACATATATGCAAAAAAAAAAGTGTGTGCCTCAAGTGGAATAGTACATACTCCCGCTCTAGAGTTGCGGAGCTATACCTACACAGGATAGACTTCAGCTTGAAACGTAAAAAAATATTTAGTGTATAGTTTGGATAAATTTAGTCTAATCTGAGTAACATTTTCATGATCCAACCACCTAGATCATTTCATCACTAAACCCAGAATATAATTAAATCCTGACTTCGCCACTATATACTAAAAAAAATACGAAGGTGGTAGGACGTACGTCCGCGTACATGTTTGCTCCACTCGATATAGGCAATAGATCTATTCTTTTGACTGACTTTTTTAAAAATTAAAATAAATGAGACAATTTTTAAAACGATTTTAAATGACTTCCTAATCCTAAAACATCACGCAGAGATGAATGGTTGAAACAAGGTTAAAGTTGCTTTCCTTTCAAAAGTGCGCCGCAGGCAAGTATTGTAGTGTGTTGAGTAAATTATATTTTGCACGGATAATTTGTTGTTTATTTCACTTTTACTAGGGTTAACACCTATACTTTACTTTGCACTAGGTGGATCAAATAAAATTACACTCCGCACTAGCCCAATCTTGTTTGGTTTAAACCAGCTCTATATAATGATAAGTCGGTATACACAATTTTGATTGCTCTGTTCCTTTAGTTTGATTGTTTTGTTTAGGACGGGAATTGATTGGCTAGTGTAAAATAAATTTTATTTGGTTCATCCTGGTGTAAAGTAAAAGTATGAGTTAACTTTAGTATGAAGTAAAACAAATGGTAAGTTATCCTGTGTAAAACAATTTACTCTAGTTTGTCTCAGTTTTCGTGGGACTCATTTTAGTGATGCTACGAGGATGGATCAGGTTCGTTGAGAGGGTCATAACCATAGGATTACTTTACGGATGTGACACCTCCCACGCTGGCAAAATTGTTCCGAGGGCTCTCGCCTTCTCAAGACAGCTAGTCACCTTGACGTCATCGTTGGAATTAGAGCTTGTGCTTTCCGTGTAACCCCTCCCGTCAAAAATAACAAGCCGTTTTAGGGTGGTACTAATGGGTTTATGTTAGGAGTGTTCATAGCACTAATCAGCTAGCCGCATAGAATTAGAAGATGATGTAGCTGAGAGTTAAGGAGCAGAGAGAGAAGAGTAATGCCTTACATAAGACATTGTATGAGTATAAAATCCAACAAATAGACATAGGCTAAAAAGCAATTTATTCAATACCATCACAATAGTTGTGAAGCTGTGAAACACCGTTGTGAAGAAGGCAAACTTATAAATATCATTGCAAACACGAAAATCTTTGAACAAAACCGTCGTCATGATATTTTCCATCTAAAAGGTGCGAAATGACCCTTGTACCATCAGCCTTTCTTTTTCTTTCTTTCATTTACTTTTCTTTATAGTCGGTCCCACCTGTCTGCTTTCTTCCTTCTTCTTCTTCTTCTTCTTCTTCTTCTTCTTCTTCTTCTTCTTCTTCTTCTTCTTTCTTTCTTCCTGCTCTCTTCTTTCTCAAATGGAGCACAGGTCGGCAGCAATAGAGCGCATGTGAGGTTTTAGGAAGGACCAAAATGGAGTGAGGGAGACAAGACGAATCCGTTGGTGGTGGTGGTCCACGGAGAGATGCACTGGAGACGTGCCTGCGATGACAGGCAACAACGCAGGCATCAGGTGCTCGTGGCAGTAGCAATTCAGAGGTTAGAAGGAAATGGGTACATCAAAATGATAGAGACAGCAAGGAGGTGCTCGTGTACCAAGGGATTGGACTAATGCTGACCTATGATGGAGAAGATGATCAAATTCAGACAACAAAAATGGCTGATTCATCGCACTACACTACCACACATAAGGTCATCACAGACGGTTCGTAACCCTCATCAAAAATGATTTATGAATCGTCTGATTTATTGTATCAATGATAACAGGTGGTTATCAGAGAAGGCTCCCAAACCATCTCTGATAAGTCACAACAGACACAGTTTATAAAAATAACTATTTGTGATATCTAACATATCACATATGGATAATACAAAAACCTGTATGTGATAGTCTACACATCACACATGGTTTTGTATTAGAAACCATCTGTGATAGTTCTTTGTATAGCTAAAAAATTCTATTTTTCGGCTAGGCTCAGGAAATGCTAGCCATGCCAACTAAAAACAAGCAAGCAGATTACAGATAAGTGAATTACAACTCAAAGTGATTTACAACTCAAAAGTAAATTACAACTCAAAATCAATTACAAAATAATGTTCATGTATTGTCGCCAGAGTTATAATTGAATTACAACTCAAAGTAAATTACAATTGTAAGAAGTGAGATGTCGAGGTTGAACAGGTCGAATAAGTCATCAAAGCCCATGACGAAAAAGCCTCAGTCATGGAGGAAATGCCTCTTTGTGTATCTAACGGTGAATCCAGTAGGCCGGTTTGTCCTCCGCTCGTTGGTTCTCTATATGTACTAGGCATACAAACTCCCGTAACCCATTCTAAGGCAAGGTAATAGTGTGTCGAAGATCAACATCATTCCGAGGGAGAACGTCCAGGACTAGCGAGGCGTCTTAATCTTCTTCAATTTGGCCTTAATGTCTTGCCTGTGTGCTATTCCTAGGAGATAACTTGGCACACTTTTCTTCTTTCTTCGGCATCGTCTTCACAGGAGCTGATAAGGAGGCCATCTGAAGCGGAGGTTGAGGTGGAGTCATTGAGGGTTCTATTAGAGAGGCTTAGTTGTGTTGAGATCGCGGCACCGTAAGGTCCAGAGAGATGTCCCTCTTGGGCCACTAGGACAAAAGTGTGCATGGTATCCCCTAGTGTTATGATGTCTTTATTCGGGGCTTCTCCAATGGGACGGCCATGAAATGGACATGTAACATGCCAACCTAAACCTTGGCGTAACACTGCACCAGCTAGGCACCATGCAGTACTATCCCTTCCTGGCATGGAAATGCCATCCTCCGCCCAACCTCATTAGGAATGGACCCAACCAGCCTCACTTAGAGCTTGCAGGGAGTGGACTCCTGTAAAACGATACACAATTAGCTAAGACATCCTACAAGTCTATCTTTAGATCATTCTAGATATACATTACCGGATTTCATAAATCAAAAGTCAGGCATCACTTTGGTTAGATTGGTGTGTGCATATGTAGCTACTCCGATGATGATGTAGACTGGCTTTCACAATAATAAGGGTGACCTGTGACTGGCTGAGCACTTGCTCTAGCCTTTCCTCCAAACATGCTAGCTACCAAAACAATTCTGCATAAATATCCTCTTTTATGCTCTCCTCGCGTTCGGTCTTCGATCTCTTCCAACTCAAGCATGAGTTAGAGTCGTCTAGGAATCTCTGCCTCCAAGGAATGTAAACCCCAAGGCCTCGCATGCGACCTGGGTGTTCCTTGTTTCCCAGGGCTCATGGATAATATGTCCCTCTCCCTAACACCCTGGAAGTTGCCTTGGAGGATTTCACAGTCAACGTTTCCTGCAAGAGGCCAACATGTTATTTTGGTTCCTATGAAGTTGTGGACATATTACCAGCTAGATAGTTTGGTATCTTACCAAGCGTTGTAACACTTCCTGGTCTACCAAGTTTTTGAAGGACATAGTCCCCGAAGACATGGTAGATATCCTTCCTCTTAACCAGTTTCGGGCACCCTCGTTGTGATCCCGACAAATGGCGGAGAGGCCTCTGATAGCATTGCCTCCTTGTCCTCCCTCCTCCATTGCAGGATTTTACCCACAAATCAAGCAGTGCCGAGTCTGTAAGGGTGAGTGTTCTGGGTTGAATTGCCTTCTGTGTCGTGCTTTCTTCTTGGAATTCGATGGTCGTCTTCATGCCCATAAAGGCGTCCTATATATTTGGATGAAGGAAAGGATATTTCATGAATGGCGTCCTATCCTTGTTCATGTACTTCGTCACAAGTAGGCTTCTGAAGTTATTTTATGCCTTACCCATCGTTAGGAACACCTGTCATCACACGAGACCCTGGACTTCTTCTCCGATCTCGAAGGACCATGAGACTTCCTTCCAAAGCTGCTCGTTCTCTTCACTCATGAAAGACTTCCAGTTTAGTGTGGTGATGGGTAGGGATGGAAACAGATAGAATACAGAATCGAATAGTATTAAATACGAATATGAATCCATATTTTTAAAATGAATATGGATATGAATACGAATTCATATTTTTAAAACGAATACAAATACAAATTCAAACATTATCAAATATGAATACGAATCGAATATCATAACGAATATGAATTCAAGTAAAACACATACTTAATTTGCTCGAATGCGAATATCCTAAAACTTTTGTAACAAACCTCGGTAGAATAAATTTATGTAACATGACTACACGTCTACATGAGCTACAAGTGTAGAGCATAGAGTAGAAAATTATACAAAGTAATTTTCACTTCTTACTTGTGAATCTTAGTTCATCAAAAATTACTTTCTACAATCATCCCTAGAGAGGTCGCCAGGGATGGAAATGGATTGAATACGAATCGAATAGTCTCGAATGTGAATATGAATACGAACATTCTCGAATACGGATATTAATATGAACATTCTCAAAAACGAATACGAATATTCTCGAATACAGATTTTTACCACATTTGCATTTTCTTGGATGTGAATATCAGATAAAATAAATTATCTGATAGGGACCCGTTTTTACCACATTTGTGTTTCCCATCCCTAGTGATGGGGACTCGTTGCCTTGCAACTATCCTGCGGGTAGTCCGAATGCGGCCGCTACTTTCTGCGATGTGGAGAGACACCAATTGGACTAACCCCATGATGGTCATTCGGTTCTCAGGCATTTTCGATATGTCTCTGTCCTCTCGCTTAGTTGCTCTTTTGGTCTGATCATCGGACGCATTCAACGAAAATAAGCCCAAAGACTATGTGGACATCATCTCGCTTAATTGTTATCTGTGAAGCATTCAAATTGTATTTCAGTATGGGGTATATAAAACATAAACTAAATATCATAAATGAAAATTTATTGCTCTTAGGTATCAGCTGCACTCTATTATCATAAGAAGGCCACCTCAACACGATTGATTTGAAGACTATTTGTGACAAATATAAAATTATCTTTTACTGAAGTACTAACTAGAAAATACTCTACAATAATGTGCAGGATAATAGCACATGAAGAAACAAGTTAATAGTGCATCTACAGGATAACGGAACATGAAGCAAAAGTAGATAAACTACACTAAAAATCACAAAGACCAATCACATATTACTAATTGTCACAATTAGTCTTTACGGATCACTAGTGCATCACCAAGCAATTATTGTCCTAGCAATCAAATAAGCATAACTCTCAATACAGGACTCAAACATCTTAAATGATATATATGAACTAGCACTGCATATATGAACAACATACACTATTGAACCATATATGAACTAGCACTACATATAGACTAAACCCTAATCCATGAGAGATAGCGAGCACCAATGTGATATAGTGAGCACCAAGGTTATACAATGAGCACCAGGGTAAAACCATCGGCGGCGAAGAGGGCTGGAGGGAGGCGGTGCACTAACTCGAAGACGACGAGAGAGAGTTGGAGGGAGGCAGCGAACTAACTCAAAGACAGCGGGGAGAGCTAGAGGAGATTGCGGAGGTTGGAGTGACAAAGAAAGCTAAGTAGGCCCAGATCCAACGATGAAAGAAGCTGAGAAGGCGCGGTGTGTTGAGGAAAACTAAGTGTGCGTAGGAGTAGTGAGTTAGGTTTTCACCCTAAATGTCGTATATATATAGAAGAATATTATCATAGATGGTTTTTAAAAATAACCATCTGTGATAAGTCACAATACAAATGGTTTTTAAAATAACCGTTTATGATATCTAACATATCACAAACGGCTAATACAAAAAACCGTCTGTGATAGTCTACGTGTCACAAATGGTTTTATGTTAAAAACCATCTGTGATAGTTCTTTGTGTAGCTAAAAACATTTCTATTTTTGGTTAGCCTTAAGAAATACTAGCCATACCCTTTGAAAACAAGCATATAGATTACAAATAAATGACTGATAAGTGAATTACAACTCAAAGTGAATTATAACTTAAAATTTCACTTGGTTATTTCCTTTTAAAAAATAGCGCTTCACGATGATCAATGCGCATATAGCTAGCTTTCTCATTGGATTCTTCCTTGGGTCTGATGCCATCTCTGAATAGAAGCAACTCATCAAATTAATTGTACTCTCCCTCATCCACGACATTCTCAACTCCGACAATCCTTCTTTTTCCATGAATAACTATGTGGCGGTTCTTATTTACTGGGTCTGCTATATAAAAAATTTGAATAACCTGCTTAGCGAGTACGAATGGTTCATCCTTGTATCCGATACGTTCAAGGTCCACAGTAGTGATGTCGTACTTGTCGACCTTCACACCCTGTGAAAATTGGACCCAATAGTACCGAATCAAGGGGATCTTAAAAAGTACGTAGTCGAACTCCCAAATCTCCTCCAGAAACCCATAGTAGGATCTCAACCCACGTTTCATTATGTTTAGCCCAACGGTATTGAACTGATCGTGAAATGTATCTATGCGGACACTTGTAATATACTGATCGTCGATTCGGCGTAGGTTTCTAAAATAATCGCGGAGTTTTCCGATTTTTCGGTAAATCGCGGGAGGTGAAAATTAAATTGTAGAATTGTTCAAAAATAAATAATTTAATTAAAATAATTAATTTAGATATTTTGGGTTGTCGGAGGGGTGGGCTACCGCTTTGGGCCACCCACCAAAGGGGCCGCACCCCTCCCAAACCGTAGCACCTCCTTTATAAACCCCTCCCTTAGGCCCTCTCTTTTTTCCCACCTAGCCACCACCCCCACCTCCTCCTCGGCCTCCACCTCTCCCCAATTGCTGTCCCTTGGTGCAAAGGAGGAAGAGAGAAGAAAGGAAAGGGAAGAGAAGGAAGAAGAGAGGGAGGAGAAGAAGAGGAAAGAAGAGGGGTGATCCCAATGGATCCCCTAGGTAACTTTTCCCAATCCCAAATCCCTCTGTTCTTGGCACGGGATTAGAAGGGGATTATCAGATTGATGATCCGATTAGAGATTTCCCGCTGTCTATCTGTAGATCAATCCGCGCAGCGCGACTGTTTGTGCAGTTTAGACTCATGAAACGATTTTTCTGTGGGTCTGACCAGAAGGAAAATTGTAGAGGACTTTAGACCCATCTCCTGTATTTTTTTTAGAATATTTGGCTGCGGGATCTAGGCGTAGCAGGGTCAGGTGTACAGATTGGGACAGATTGTTGTTCAAGTGTGATTTAGGGGTAGAAGATCATTTTTATGATTTTGGTCGAAATTGAAAAAAATGTAGGAAATTCAGTAATATAACTGCTGTATAAAAATCATATTTTTTTTAGATCCTTGTACTGTAGTTGGGATGCGTTAGAATCTGGCTACCTAGATTGCCAGAACAGATAACGTCCTCTGTTTTGCGCAATAAGTTACACCTTGCTAAGATCAAAATAAAAATATATGATCTACATGAAAAGTGAAGGTGTTTAAGTGAGGAATCCAGAAATATATCATTTACTGTATGTGGATTAATATTGTTAAAGATACAAAAATATGAAACAGCGTTGCTGCAGTGGGTAGATTGAAGAATCGTTTAGCGGAGAGGAGTATGTGTGGGATTGAGGTTCTAGCGACGTCTTTACTTCTTAAGTCAGGTTTACTATGCTGTAGCATTGTGCTGAGAGGTACCTTTTGGATAGGTGGTTTTTCTCCTGAACGCACGTGATTGCTTCGCTTCAACAAGTGAGGCAAGTAAACGTGCTTGTTGTACTCTTGTTTAACTCGTTAATCATTCTACATTCACATTAATTAATTCCTTAAATTTGAGGTGCTATGTCATTGTTACATGCTTCCTTAATATGGTCTAGATGGTAGTATTTTTAAGAATTCAACTGTTTATGATCTTGATGGTTTAATTGTGGATATGCGGAATTGTTCTTGATGAATTAATATAGTTGTGGGGTGGAAAAATTTACGAGTATATTGTGGTCTAAGTGGTAGTATTCTTAGTGAATACTTGTGGTTGTGATGGTAGCAATTATTGATCAATTGATATGTTGGATTAATTGCTCGTAATCATGTGGAAATTTGTTTAGTGTGCTAATGCGGAATATGAAAATAAATATGTGGTGGATATGTGGTTGTGGATATGTTGTGAGCATGTTGATGCTCCTTTGAGGTTGGAATTCATGTGGTTTATGATTATCATATCATTCATATCACATAATGACATTTGCATATGTGGATGTCGTCGCACTTAGCCGCGACCGTACTAGTACAGCATCGTATATTGCCGTAATACGATACACACTCTTATCCTGCTGGGAAAGGGTGCAGTGGAGCATAGCATGAATAGCATTGTACATTGTCGTAGTACAATGCACACTCTTACCATGTTGGGTAAGGGTGCAGTAGAGCATACGCATTCATATGCATTGGATTGTGGAAAGATCATTTGTATACCTATGCAATGTATTGTGGTGAAGTTATTTTGTAGTCAAATACAACTTCATAGTTGTAATGTGGAATTGGCTCATGTGAGTTACTTGTGGTATGAGGAATGTGGCTGTGGTCGTGTAATGGGGTCCGTCCCTTGTGGTATGGTAGGAGTTGTGTTTGTCGCATGAGATTCTTTTCTCTTGTAGTAACTGTTGACAACAGTTGTAGATGTGAGAAATAATAAAGTAGTGAGGTAAACATAAATATGCTTTATTATCTTTGGTAATGGTAGTGGTTGAGGTTTTAAAGTAGTCAAGCAAGATTTATTTGCTAATGGTTTACCGTCGTTGACGGTGATTTGAGGTTGAGGATATAAACGTGGTTATTGTGGAAAATAAAATATTGATGATTAAACTGTTGTAGTTTAATTAGCCTGTTAAACAGTTTGCTTACTGAGATTTTTATCTCACACTTATTTTTCCCCCTACAGGTGATCATTGAGCATGCATGGGAAGGGTAGAGCGGCACCACAATAATGCACTTGGATCATAGATTTATACTATAATTAAGACAAAGTGATTCTAGTCCTTTGCCTAGCTATCTCGTCAAAGTTTACTTTAACTTATTAGTGTTAAACTTATGAACTATTCTTCGGTTAGATTGTTGGAGGTTGATTTAAATTATTAAATTGATTATCACTATCATGTTTCGCTTAATTGATTATGCTTCTACTTATCCTATCTTATTTAGCAATTGTTGCCAGATTATTTTATCTTGTAATTTGGCTAGTTGTGGAGTGATTTTAGTAGCATCCCAGGGTAATGTGGGTCTTAGGGTGTTACAACACCGCTATTCTAGATTGTGCTCTTCCTATCCTGAGCTATCGTACAAAATATGTACCCATTTATTTTGTATTATTGCCATGTCACAATTATAAATTTTAGTCCTTTTGCCAACCATCGCAGCATATCATCACTTGATGATCTCCCAATGAATCTCACATTTAACCATTCGTTCAACCAACGGTTGTGCTCTCTCGTGATCCAAACCTCTTAACAGTCTGAATTCTCTGGGCGTACCATGTCTTTGTACTCGTCGATGTACAGAGACACTTTGGTCATGTGTTGCAAGACCATAAAATGGTCTTGAACATACGTATCCAGATCGGAAGTGATTGCTTTCCTTCGATGGTCCCGATACCCTCTAGCCTCCCATCATGACGAGATAGAGGCACACTTATCAGTTTCACCTGAGCCATGTAGTCAACACAAAACTCAATAACCTCTTCGGTTACATAACCTTCAATGATGCAGCCCTCCAGCTGAGATCGATTCTATACATAGGACTTAAGAATTTCCATATGCCTCTCGAATGGGTACATATGATGTAGGAACATAGAGTCACATATATTTATCTCTTTCACAAGATGAACAATGAGATGGACCATGACATCAAAAAATAACAGAGGAAAATACACTCAAGATGACATGAGTCATCACCTCTAGCCTCGGAGAGCATCTAGTTTATCGGCATTGATAACCTTTTGAGCAATTGAGTTAAAAAAATAACACAACCCCATGATTGTTACTTATACCTTGTTCGACAAAATACTTCTAATTGCAATGGAAAGCATTTGTGTCATCAACACATGACAATTATGAGAGTTCATACCAATTAATTTCAAATATTCCATAGAAACAACTTTCTTCATGTTAGCGGAGTAACTGGATGGAACTTTCACACCATGCAAGCTCTGACACAATTCATTTCACTTGGCCTTGGACAGAGTGTAGCAAGCTGGTGGAAGATGCATTCAACCATTATCGGTCTCTTTCGGTGCTAACTCGTCCTTATGTTCATATCAACCAAGTCAAGTCGTATGCGTTAACACCATCCTTTGTTTTGTCATAAATATTTAGTAAAAGACCAATCAAGCTATCACATATATTCTTCTCCATATGCATAATGTCTATGCAATGGCGAACTTCTAAGTGCTCCCAATAAGGTAAGCATCAAAAAATTGATCTCTTCTTTCAAATGTTTTTCTGACGGGTCCTCAATTTATATCCCTTTCTAAGCATATCATCGATATCCTTAACTATATCATAGACTTCTTTCCCTCTAAAAGGCCTTGGAGCTAAAGCGCCCTCCTTTCTGTCAAATTATATTTTCATCTTGCGGTATAGGTGATACTTGAGAAGAAACCTATGGCGAGGAATATACACAGTTTTGCGTGAGTTGTTCAGCCACACACTCTTGATATTATCTAGAGTAGTGAGGACATGCTTTGACTCCTTTTGTACTCAAGCATGACAGGTTATCATGTACAGAAAAATCATTGATGGTGCAGAATAACATGGAACGCAGAGTGAAATTCTCTCATTTGTCCACATCCTATACCTGCATCCCTTCCTTCCATAGTGTTGTAAGATCTTCCAGAAATGGTGCCTAGGTACACATCAATATCGTTCCCAAATTGCTTGGTCCATGGATAAGTAGTGACATCAAAATATACTTCCACTTCAACACAGTCAAAGAGGAAGGTTATAGATACATAGATTCATAGGCCAAGTGCTATGTCGGGTGCTCATGTTACTGAAAGGATTCATTCCATCTATAAACCCAAATTTTATATTCCTCGATTCCACACCGAAGTCTACAAACATCCTATCAAAGTTCCTCCACTAGAAAAAATCAGTAGGGTGTCTTACCTTTTCATCTTTCTTACGCTACTCTGAGTGCCAATGCAACAATGTTGCCTCCTTTCGGTTCGTAAATAAATGCTTCAAATAGGGAATTACAAGTAGATACCACAACACCTTAACAGGAGGTCCTTACTTCACCTCGATGCCCTCACAATCAATAGAGTAATTCTTACGCTTGTATCGGGATACTTTGCACACCGGACATATATGCATGTTTGCATACTCTTTATGGTATAGGATATAGTCTTTTGGACATACATGTATTCTTTCTACTTCAATTCCCACAAGATAGAGAACCTTCTTGTCTTGGTAGGGAACATATTTTCCTCCGAAATATATCCGCTAAAAGACCTAACAACGCCATCAAACTCTTGCCAGACTAACCATTGCATACCTTCAACTTCAGAAGTTCAAGCACAGATGACAACCTGTAGGACCGAAATGGCGACAGAGGGGGGTGAATGTCGCTCTCTTTTAAAATCGCCCCCGAGAATTCGACACTGTTTTTCAAAATGATGCAAAGCAAAGCACCTCACAGAACATTAAAATTAATCTTGCTGAAATTTGGAACGCATGCGACACTGAAAAATTCAGCATAAATCAGAGAGTAGTCAGTAAAAATTGCAGCTGAAAATATTGCTGTTTGATCTGCATGCAAAATCACCAAAGATCAAGACAAGAAATAAAAAAAGAAGAGCACATACTGACTGCAGTCGGCAAGGAAAACAATTGGCCAGGAGACAAAGCCAATGCTGGAAACAAAGAAGTGATGAATTGCATTTGTTCTTCTTACGGTAAAGAAAAGCAAACTGACTCTACAACTAGAAACTAATAAAGACTGAAAAGAACAGCAGACTGCTACCACAAAAGAAAAAGCTCGGCTGTAAAATAAAAGAAAACAAAAACTAAAGAGAAAGCAATCAACCAACTGCAATAGTCAGCAAAGCATTCTCTGAACACTGCCAAAAACTGAGAGGGATCGCAGCCGAAGAAGGAGAAAAGATCAAAAGCTACCAAGCCAAACTGAAAGACTAAATGAAGAAAAAGCTATGCTGCTACGGCTGAACAAGAAACAATAGCATAGTTATTTTCTTCATATTGCAAAAGATAGCTACCCATGAAGAACCAAATTGATAGGCTTGTTCGGCAAAGACAAGAAAAAAAAAACAGTCGGCAGTGACTTGAAACCGAACCAAGCGAACTGTAAAAACAATACCCTGAGGCAGCCAATAGATCAACTGCAACCAAGAAAGGCTTGCTGCAGATCGGCAAGGAGAAATGCAGAGAATGAGCAGGCTGCAGATTTTAGACTGAAGACAACACAGGAAATTTGCAGCAGCAGCCGAAGACTGAACAGAACCAAATTCAAGAATTGCTTTCAGACATATGCTGGCCAAGAGGCCTTAATAGATGTCCAGTTCAAAGCAAAGGGATTTTTCGAGAACTCACAACAAAAGAACTAACAAAAAATCTGAGAGAATAACAGAGAACATACTGAAGCATAAAACTAAGACAAAATAAAGAAGGCCAGAGAAAAGAGAGAAATGTAGCAAAAGAAAACCATCACAAATTGAAACAACGAGGAGGAAGGCACTCAAATGAATTCATTGCACTGAAACGATCCCATATGAGTCTCCATACGCATGGACATTAGAACTATAGGAGTGATTACAAGATTTTTAATCCATCCTCTCCCTCTCAATCCTCAAAACACCAAGAGCCTCACATGCTTCTTGGGAGGAACACAACCCACACAAAGGGATGAATGAGTTCATGTAGGACCGAAATGGCAACAGAGGGGGGGTGAATGGTGCCCATAAATTTTTCCTCTAAATATTCACATATTCCTTATTCTCCAATAGCTACAAAGCTATGAAGATCCAAGATATGAGGTCTAGTAGAAGACAGAGGAATTCAGACTATCTAATGACCAAATCAGAGCACTGTGTGGTTAGATTACGACCACTTGGCGGAAGCTCAAACGTAGTCGAATACATCCACTCCGCAGAGACAGGGCTGTCGGTAATAGGCGACGTTTGTTGGGAAGACAACGTGGTCTAGACCGACACCATGGTCGAAACCGACAACTTGGTTGATAGCCTGTACAGTGGTCGTAACTTTGACCACTCGACCGAAGAGCATCTTGGTAGGCAATCGATGATCAAACAGAATTCAATGAAGTCGATAGCCACCAAAACAAGACTGACAAGATCGAAAGATGAGTCCGGTCGGAACCGTCGTGATCGTAAGCCAATGGCATGGTCGTACGATCAACATGGTCGAAGACCGACTTGCACCTATAACCGATCGCGGTCGCAGACACCTCATGAGACCGTGGGGCACACGACTACGAGATCTACGACCATCAAGCACTCGGAAACCAGTGCAAAAGAAAGCAGATGATCTATGTCTTGGCTGGTCGAAAATCAGAGAAGAGCAGAAGGCCAAGACTTCGTGATCGCAAGCTGTGGTCAAATCTCCAAAGGAAAGCCAGTCGACCGATGAAACCCGAGAAGACCAAAGAGCTTCACACTAAGTCTTTTCCGTGATCAATACCGACCGGGACCGAGTCACTTGACAACAGAGAACCGAAAATAGAATCGGTCGTGAGGGCTTAGCCGTGGTCGATCGCCAACTTGTGGTCGATAACCAAAGCCGAGAAGATATCTACAATCGAATCCGACCGTCGCCGACCACACAACCGAAAGACTCGATTCAACAGACCTTGGTCGTAAAACCGAAAATCGGATGACGAATAATGAATACTCTATTTTGTCGTACAGACGATCACAGAGCAAAATTTGAGGAATCTTTTGCACGAGGTCGAAACCAACCGAGACTTGAACTCTAACTTGTATATGATCTCTAGAAGTGAATTTACCAAGAAAAGGAAAGTCTTTGTTTCGCCAAAGAAAATTGATGCAATCGAAAAATAGAACAGAGACTCATCAAGGCAGATCGAAGACACAGGATTTTTCCAAATCAACTTCCGCTCTCGGGAATGAACCGCCAACTAGCCTTGAGATGATTCCCGCTCGAGCAAAACAAATATAAGCCAACTCTCAAAGGAAATATAGAAGGAACTAAGAATGAAGAGATGGCAAATAAATCAATGAAAACATCTCAAGAACGACCTCTCAACCCGGATCACAAACACGCACCCATCTCATAGATAAACTCTAACAAGTACAGAGAGATGAGTCCTCTCAAATCATAACACGGGAGGTTTCGCAACCACTCCCCACAGGAGGACAAGCTCTAGCCCTAGAGCACACACACACAGATACACTCCCAAGGGAGGGAGGCGGCCTCTCAAGGCCTAGCCGACCAACTCCCTCGAAACACTTGCCTCCCTCTCCCTTTATAGCCTCACACCGAGACTAACCCTAATGGATCCATCCATTAGTCCATACTGAGGATAACCCAAAACCCCATCTAACACCGGGTTTTAACACTCACTTTGCCCGCTAACTCAAATGCTTTGCCGCTATCCCAACAGACCCGCACTTTGCCGTTAGCGCCAATGAATCCACTTCTTTTCTCAGGTGCTTTACCAGAGGGACAGCTTCCCCCGCAGCTTTGACATTTCTCCAAAATGCCCCTCCGCTGCCTTCCAGGAAGCTTCCTCCACCGCTCTGCTGTCCATGCTGTCAGCCCACCTGGCACGACACGTCCTCTTCGGCTTTTCCACGTCGTTCTGGACCTCAACAACTCCCTTGTCTAGTCCCGACCTCCTAAGCCTCACCAAGACTGTCTCCTGGTTCCTGCAACCGACCGATCAGACCTCCGACTCCTCCAGAGTCTAGTCTCGGTCTATTCCGCCGCACACGACCGCACCCAACCTCCTCGACTGTCGGACCTCGGCTCCTCCACGAGCCTAGTCCGGTCCTCCCTCGTTGTTGCCCGTCGTGCTCGGCTCTGCGCTTCAGCTCGGTTCCTCGTCTCCCGGCTGCAACCACCTCACCAGCCTCGATCATCTTGGCGTCTCCGACCGTCTCGGACCTCAACACCTCCTCGTGCCTAGTCCGGTCCTCCCACGCCTCACCATGAAATAGCTCCGAAGTCCTGCAGCCATACAGACAAGCAAACCATCACATAGCACCGCACAATACACACAGACCATCAATCGGCACAAGTATCACAAAGACAACACCGGTCGTAAATCCCTACGACCACTCAAAAGCACAAGACAAGAAGTGGTCAAAACCACGGAAGACTTCCTGCTTCCTTCGACCACCTGATGTCGTCACGACCATCACAAAGCTCGTTACGACCATGCGGACACAAGCTACGACCATCACTAGCCGCTATGACTTTATCGCACAAAGTCTAGACCTCATACGAGCACTCTTGCACCAACCGAGACACTCGAGCTCACCGAGCTCGCTCAAAGCCTCGACCTCATCCCAAGTCGTTACGACCGATTCCCACCAAAACGACCGTTTACGGTGGTCGACGACCAGCTCGATCGCCAAACGACCACGGCTCTTACGTCGCTAACGTGGTCGATGTCTCAGCGCCAACGTGATCGAACCACCGAGCCCCCAACGTGGTCGTGGCTCGAGTGCTGGCGTGGTCGAAGACGCCACGTCGTGGTCGTAAATGGCCCTGGAGGCCTCCGACCACGGCCAAAGTAGTCGTACACTGACTACGACCAATGTGGTCGCAGTGCCAACGTGGTCGTAAATGGCCCCGTGGCCTCGACCACGACCAACGTGGCCGTAGACTACACAACGTGGTCGTCACGCCACCTACCGGTTCTCGATTTCGCTCAACGTGGTCGAAGCGCCTTGACCACGGCCAAAGTGGTCGGCGTCGTCCGGTGACTCCGACCACGGCCAAATTCACCGATGTTGCCGTAACGTGGTCGTATACCTCTCGATAAGCTTCTGATCACGGTCAAATCTGCCGAGAGAGCCGCAGCGTGGTCGTAAACAACCCGAAAGACTTCCGACCACACCCATAATGGTCGTACGCACGTTTTCTGGCTTCCGACCAGATCCAAAATGATCGTACGGCTTCGGTTGGCTTCCGACCACCGGCGGTGTGGTCGTAAACTTTCCGGTGGCCTTGAGCATGGCGGTGGTCGTCGCCTTCCGACCTTGGGCAGCGAGGTCGTGGCGGTCTGCGACCATTCTTAAGACTTACGACTTTGCAGAGCCAGCTCAAACCTCAAAAACCAAACTCAATCTTTCTAGATCAAGAGTCAATTACTCATCACAACCATGGGGTGACCTCCACATGGTCTCACAATCTCCCCCTTGATGAGTATATTGACAAACACAGAAAAAGCATGAGGAAGAGTTAGTTTTGAGCGAGAAGAGAGGATGGAGATGCAAAAGCCACACATGGTCTAGAAGAATGAAGAAGTGACTCAAGACCATGTTGACACGAATGAAATGGAGCGAGCAGAGAAAGATCAAAATTTCTCGAAACTCCAAATCACACGAAAGTACAATCTTGCTCATGGTCCAAGAAGCACATGACCATTGTCATAGCAAGATGACCAAGCATTCTCCCCCTTAATGCCTTTTATCCTTCTCCCATCCCTTGATGCATTCTCCCATTTTAATGCCTTTTGCACCCTTAATGCCTTTTTTCTATCCTTCTCCCCTTTTGGCAATAAAGTCATCAAGATGCAAGGAAGAAACATAGAGCATGAATGAAATGGGTGACTACAATTAATTCATTTTAAGCAAAGGAGCCATGAAATTATCGAAAGTGACTTCACAGAAAATTATATCAAGCCATAAAAGGTGACAATGCTATCTAGATCATAACAAACTATGTATTGCCAAGCTCAAGCCAAATAAGTCATGATCTTTAAATTAAATGGTTTGATTAGCATGTCGAGTCACTCAAGATTATAGTCTAGAAGAAGGTATCCAAAAGTGAGTCAAGCCATGTCAATATTCTAAGTGGAACCACGAGCTATAGTTGAGTCAATTTTAGAGTGCTATAAGTTCAAAATGAGACACTTTGTTCAAACACTAGATATCACAAGTAATTCACTACTTGTAGTACTTTGGATACCACTTGTAGAATACTTGTAGCTGAGCAAAATTAGCACAATTGGCTTTTATCAGAAATTCATGGTTGGTTTCAACCATTTTTCACAAGAATTTTTGTTTTCATAGCCATGTGCTAGATCTCAAGCCTTATGCGATCACTCCAAGCAATAAGCTTAAAGAGGTGATCTTGGTCATCCAAAACTCCCCCTGAGTTCATGCCGAGTGCAATGGCAAGCCGTCTCATGAGAAAGAATTGGTGAGATCAGTTTTTTCGCACAAAAGAGATCTTTTTGCATTTACTTGAATTAGTTCATGAACAAAGAGTTAAGACTTAACTCATGCATCACTAATGAACTAACTTAGCTCAATCTAAATCTCAAAAACAGATTCAAGGCTCAACTTAGCCTATTCGACATGGCATGAATCAAAAGAGGATCACTAAAGCCAGACTATTCACAAGATTGAACAAGACATGATTTGATTCAAGTTGTTCACATTTAATTAAGCTAGTATGGCAAGAGCTAAGCAACACATAGAAGGGCATGATAAATCAAGCTATCACAAGACATGGCAAGATATAAATCATGATATCATGTCACATAAAGATAATATTCGTGGCTCCAAGACTATACAGCATTCATGTGAATGTGACGCACTATTGAACAAAAGAATGCACATGAGATGAACTCCCACAAACATAGCCCGAATAGACGAAAGGATCCAACTCCCCTAGAGAAGGCAAAAGAGAAGAACCAAGAAATTTGGCACAAAATCCAGAAGAGAAGGTTCTAGCTCAAAGAGGTGATTCTCAAACACATCCTATCCTCATGGTCTCTAGTCTATAACCTCATACCACGGGGCAAAAAGCACACTATGTCAATGCAAAAGACTCTAGTGGCCAAGAAAAGTTCAACCTAGGTAGAAGAGAATCCTAGAGAACCAAAGCCCAAACTAGGTAGTAAATAATCCTAGAGAACCATTTGGATGAGAGGTGTGAATGAGACAACATCACCTAGAGTTGGCTCCTACTGTCCAAAAAGACCCTTCCTACCACTAGAAGACATATACTATGCAAAGCCAAGTGGCGGGAAGCAGAGCACTGAAAATCATAAGGGAGAACCAACCTTTGTAGCAGGTTGCTCAAGAGACGAGAGCGATCGAGACCGATCGGGTCTCGCTTGAGTGATCAAGTCGCGTCGAGGATCGGTCGTAGTTGAGTCCGAGTCATGGCGGTTGAGTCCGGATCGTAGTCGTGGTCGAATCCGGCTCACGGTCGTGTATGGGTTCACCGAGAGTCCATCTGTGGTTGTAGACACTACGACGTGGTCGTAAAGACCGATGAGATGTCAGAACAGTGTACCACTCTCCCTCATTCATAACTGCGGATTAAACATAGGGGAACAATGGTGTCCTAGTACTGGGGTAAATAATACACAGGCATGGATCCAGTACTGAGACAAATGACCACAATCGGTAGCATTACAAATGTATGAGAACACGCACCGCCACAAGCTCAATCTAGCCCTCATCAAAAGCATCTAGAACAGCAAGCCTAGAGCCACCCAATACTAGAAGAAGCTTGTGACCTAACCACAAATCTCATGATATCTAAGCATAAGCACAGAATAATGCTACCAAGATGTCATACAATTTATTTCATGCCATAACAGCAATAAGATCAAAGTATACAAGCATCACCATGAATCACAACCATACACATAGCAGATGACAGAACAATCCGTAAGCATATGCTAGCATGGATAAAAGCATGTATACTAGAAAGATACAAAGGCATGAATAAACGCACCATCATGACACAAAGAAACTATCCAAGATATACTCAAGCTCATCTTGTCCATACATATGCATACATCATGTAGACATACAACATGGCAAATCAACATCATGAAAAGTATGCTAACATGTATAAATAATGATGAATGAACATAAGGAGCAAGATGTGAACCATGATAGATACTACAGAGCACAAGGTCATGATGATACTTGACTTCTAATGCACACATTCTACTTAGCTCATGAAGTCAAGTCAAAGCTTAAGCATGTAACAAATACAACAAGGTACATGGATACTTAAGCAAGATACACATAAAGGCATGACATGAAAGCATTGAGAGAAAACATGCCAAGATGGTACAAGTGAGCACGTGAACAAGAACAACATGCCAATATGGTCAAACATGAGTATAAGGGCATGAAGGTATAGAGTAGCTCACAAAGTAGGTGGAGACGCCAAACGTGAAGGTACATGCCTCTTGGAGGCCATGAAGTGGAGAACCAACAAATGTTCTAGTCACGTGATGAAGCAGAAGACTAAAACCCAATCGATCCCATGTTCTCCATGCAACGTCTAGACACCTACAAGACAAGAACAAAGTGCCCAAGTCTTGGATCCCAAGTGGTTAGAAAGCGATGCTTGAACCCAAGACTTGACACACGGCCACTCGGCAGAAAAAGGAGTGGTCGTTCGTGCTATGACTACGGTTGAGAAGAAATGAGCGTGGTCGTAGCACGAGAGGCATAGTCTTGAACGACTACAGTCGAGAGATGTGATCGTTGGTCATTACAACCACGACTGGGAATTGCAGGTGTAGTCATAAGTCAGTTATGACCACGGCAATCGAGCAGCGCGCTCAGACCCAGCAGTCGTGATCGTAGGGACTTCCGACCACGGTAACAAGCGGAAGTGTCCGCCAGCAGGCATGGTCGTATGCAGCTACGACTATGTCGAGAAGCCGAAGCTGTGGTCGTGAGGCATTACGACTACAACGACGACACAGCAGAGGAACTCGGCTTTACTACACTCTAGCAAGCTCACACTCCTCTACACATGTGCAGTGAGTCAAAGTTTTAATTTCTCATTTGCAGATTTTAACATTCAAGTAGAGAATTAAATTTTCACCATCTACAGAGACTCACAACCTACACATGAGAAATGAGATTTCAACCTAGCAAGAACAATCTAGCAATTTATAATCTAGGCACCTCACAATATCCCGAAGAGCAAGTATATTCATCTTGGACAAGGCCAAGGTCATAATAAGTTTTTACCTTGCTCATGATAAGTCGACGCTCGTCCTTATCATTATCATCCGTGTGTTCTCAAGGCTTTCTCCTTCCGCCACTTGATTAAGCAAAGGACAAGAATGTACCACAAAGCTCACACTTGTGGTTTCTTGCAAATAAAATCATCCTCTAGCCGAAATCAAGCCTCTTGTCTCAAAGGACATCATTGGCAAAACACCCCAATAAGATTCAAAGGAAAGTTTACAAGATTCCCTACTAGTTGCCAAGCTCCGGATCGGTTAAGATCGACACTGAGCCAACCTTGCTCGATACCAATTGTAGGACCGAAATGGCAACAGAGGGGTGAATGGTGCCCATAAATTTTCCTCTAAATATTCACATATTCCTTATTCTCCAATAGCTACAAAGCTATGAAGATCCAAGATATGAGGTCTAGTAGAAGATGAGGAATTGAGACTATCTAATGACCAAATCAAAGCATCGTGTGGTTAGATTACGACCACTTGGCGGAGCTCAAACGTAGTCGAATACATCCACTCCAGAGAGGCAGGCATCGGTAAAGCGACGTTTGTTGGGAAGACAACGTGGTCTAGACCGACACCATGGTCGAAACCGACAACTTGGTTGATAGCACATGCATGTGGTCGTAACTTTGACCACTCGATCAAGAGCATCTTGGTAGGCAATCGATGATCAAGCGAATTCAATGAAGTCGATAGCCACCAAAACAAGACCGACAAGATCGAAAGATGAGTCCGGTCCGAACCGTCATGATCGTAAGCCAATGGCATGGTCGTGACGATCAACATGGTCGAAGACCGACTTGCACCTATAACCGATCGCGGTCGCAGACACCTCATGAGACCGTGGGGGCACACGACTACGAGATCTCGACCATCAAGCACTCGGAACCAAAGGCAAAAGAAAGCGGATGATCTATGTCTTGGCCGGTCGAAAATCGAGAAGAGCGTAGGCCAAGACTTCGTGATCGCAAGTCGTGGTCAAATCTCCAAAGGAAAGCCACGACCGATGAAACCCGAGAAGACCAAGCAGACTTCACACTAAGTCTTTTCCGTGATCGATACCGACCGGGACCGAGTCACTTGACAACAGAGAACCCAAAATAGAATCGGTCGTGAGGTCTTAGCGGTGGCCGATCGCCAACTTGTGGTCGATAACCAAAGCCGAGAAGATATCTGCGGTCGAATCCGATCGTCGCTCGACCACACAACCGAAAGACTCGATTCAACGACCTTGGTCGTAAAACCGAAAATCGGATGACGAATGTGAATACTCTATTTTGTCAACAAGACGACCACAGAGCAAAATTTGAGGAATCTTTTGCACAGAGGTCGAAACCAACCGAGACTTGAACTCTAACTTGTATATGATCTCTAGAAGTGAATTTACCAAGAAAAGGAAAGTCTTTGTTTCGCCAAAGAAAATTGATGCGATCGAAAAATAGAACAGAGACTCATCAAGCGGCAGATCGAAGACACAGGATTTTTCCAAATCAACTTCCGCTCTCGGAATGAACCGCCAACTAGCCTTGAGACAGATTCCCGCCTCGAGCAAAACAAATATAAGCCAACTCTCAAAGGAAATACAGAAGGAACTAAGAATGAAGAGATGGCAAATAAATCAATGAAAACATCTCAAAACGACCTCTCAACCCGGATCACAAACACGCACCCATCTCATTGATAAACTCTAACAAGTACAGAGAGATGAGTCCTCTCAAATCATAACACGGAGGTTTCGCAACCACTCCCCACAGGAGGACAAGCTCTAGCCCTAGAGCACACACACACACAGATACACTCCCAAGGGAGGGAGAGGCGGCCTCCAAGGCCTAGCCGACCAACTCCCTCGTAACACTTGCCTCCCTCTCCTTTTATAGCCTCACACGAGACTAACCCTAATGGATCCATCCATTAGTCCATCTTGGGATAACCCAAAACCCCATCTAACACCGGGTTTTAACACTCACTTTGCCCGCTAACTCAAATGCTTTGCCTGCTATCCCAACAGACCCGCACTTTGCCCGTTAGCGCCAATGTAATCCACTTCTTTTCTCGGTGCTTTACGGAGGGACAGCTTCCCAGCAGCTTTGACATTTCTCCAAAATGCCCCTCCGCCGCCTTCCGTGAAGCTTCCTCCACCGCTCTGCTTGTCCATCTTTGTCGACCCACCGCACGACACGTCCTCTTCGGCTTTTCCACGTCGTTCTGGACCTCAACAACTCCCTTGTCTAGTCCCGACCTCCTAAGCCTCACCAAGACTGTCTCTGGTTCCCGCAACCGACCGATCGGACCTCCGACTCCTCCGAGTCTAGTCTCGGTCTATTCCACCGCACACCACCGCACCCAACCTCCCGACCGTGCGGACCTCGGCTCCTCCACGAGCCTAGTCCCGTCCTCCTCGTTGTTGCCCGTCGTGCTCGGCTCTGCAGTTCAGCCCGGTTCCTCGTCTCCCGCTGCAACCACCTCACCACCTCGATCATCTTGGCGTCTCCGACCGTCCGGACCTCAACACCTCCACATGCCTAGTCCCGGTCCTCCCACGCCTCACCATGAAATAGCTCAGAAGTCCTGCAGCCACACAGACAAGCAAACCATCACATAGCACCGCACAATACACACAGACCATCAATCGGCACAAGTATCACAAAGACAACACCGGTCGTAAATCCCTACGACCACTCAAAAGCACAAGACAAGAAGTGGTCAAAACCACGGAAGACTTCCTGCTTCCTTCGACCACCAAGATGTCGTCACGACCATCACAAAGCTCGTTCGACCATGCGGACACAAGCTACGACCATCACTAGCCGCTATGACTTTATCGCACAAAGTCTAGACCTCATACGAGCACTCTGTTGCACCAACCGAGACACTCGAGCTCACCGAGCACGCTCAAAGCCTCGACCTCATCCCAAGTCGTTACGACCGATTCCCACCAAACGACCGTTTACGGTGGTCGTGCGACCAGCTCCATCGCCAAACGACCACGGCTCTTACGTCGCTAACGTGGTCGATGTCTCAAGCGCCAACGTGATCGAACCACCGAGCCCCAACGTGGTCGTGGCTCGAGTGCTGGCGTGGTCGAAGACGCCACGTCGTGGTCGTAAATGGCCTCGGAGGCCTCCGACCACGGCCAAAGTAGTCGTACACCGACTCGACCAATGTGGTCGCATGCCAACGTGGTCGAAATGGCCCCGTGGCCTCCGACCACGACCAACGTGGCCGTAGACTACACAACGTGGTGCGTGCGCTACTGCCGGTTCTCGATTTCGCTCAACGTGGTCGAGCGCCTTCCCACCACGGCCAAAGTGGTCAGCGTCGTCCACCGACTCGACTACGCCAAATTCACCGATGTTGCCGTAGCGTGGTCGTGATACCTCTCGATAAGCTTCGATCACGGTCAAATCTGCCGAGAGAGCCGCAGCGTGGTCGTAAACAACCCGAAGACTTCCGACCACACCCATAATGGTCGTGCGCACGCTTTTCGGCTTCCCACCGGATCCAAAATGATCGTCACGGCGGTTGGCTTCCCACCAGCGACGGTGTGGTCGTAAACTTTCCGGTGGCCTCGAGCATGGCGGAGTGGTCGTCGCGCCTTGGACCTTGGGCAACGTGGTCGTGGCGATCTGTGACCATTCTTAAGACTTACGACTTTGCGAGCCGGCTCAAACCTCAAAAACCAAACTCAATCTTTCTAGATCAAGAGTCAATTACTCATCACAACCATGGGGTGACCTCCACATGGTCTCACAGTTCACAAAACCCTAACTCACTCTCAAGTGTCCTAAGGGGTATGCAGCCCCCAACCTCTATTTATAGCCCTTGGCTAACGGGTCTCAAACCCGTTACGCCGGCTAAACCCTAACGGAGCTGTCTCCCACTTGTGCGACCTTGCGAAATTCCCGTTTACGCCCTTCCGCACCTTCCGGAAGCTTCGCGCTCCTTGCCTCGCCGCGCCCGCAACACGTCGAGTCCACGTCGTCTTGACACCTCATGACCGTTCGACCTCGGCGCCACCGCGCCTAGTCCGGTCCACCGTGTCTCGCCACGACTCCGCCTCGATGTCCTGCAGACACACAGACAAGAAAACACGTCACATAGCACCGCTCGATACATGTAAGCATAATTAAATCCAAACCTGTCACATTAACAGAATATGCATCCTAAACATGTTGACCAGGTTTGACCAAGTCCGACCGAGCCCGTTACACCTCGCAACGTCAGAGTCCGAACCAACCGACTCAAACTCGACTTTTGAAAACAGATGTCAATTACTCATCACTCACAATGGGATGACCTCCACATGTCTCTCAATCTCCCCCTTGATGAGTATATTGACAAACCCAGAAAAAGCATGAAGTTGAGTTTGAAGAGTCTAACATGGTCCATAAGAACAAGAATGAAACTCATGACCATGTCGACAGAAGGAGCAAAAGAAAGAACAATTTTTCCTCAAAGCTCCCAAAGTGGCTTTTTCTACCACTATTCTCCCCCTTTTGGCAATAAACGCATTGAAGGACCGAAATGGCAACAGAGGGGGGGTGAATGGTGCCTTAAAATTCTTCCCCCTTAGACAAACGAAATCACAGCCGAAAGACAAAGTCGTAAAAGCAGACAAGCAAAATCGACCATTGCGCACCGTGGTCGAAAATCAAAGCGAATCGACAATAGTCGGCAATCGAAAAACATGGATCAAGCCGTGGTCGAGCAGGGCTTAGGTGGTCGAAACCCGATTTTTGACACCGCAATGAAAGCCAATGAGTGGTCGATCGATCGTTCGATCGAGAACGAGAGAAGACACCAAGCAATAAAACCAATCGACAACAGAGAAGATAGTCGCCGACAAAGATGAACAATAAATACTATAGTCGACCAAAAGCAGAGCAGCTCGGTATACGACCGCCGTGACAAGAACTCAGAGAACTTTTGCCACCGAGAATCAAAACGAATGAAACTTGAAACCTAGCAAGAACAAGATATTTAAAAGTGAATTTACCAAGAAAATCAAAAGTCTTTGCTAAGGAGGGAGAGAGTGCCTCGGTCGAACTCAGTACAAAGTAACCGGAAGCGGCAGACCGAAAACACAGAAATTTCTCTGTCTTGATTTTTGCTCGAATGAATTGACCAAGTGGTCTTAGAGTATGAATCCCAGTCAGAGCAAAAGGATACGAGCCAACTCTCAAAGAAAACACATAAAATGAAGGAAATCGAGAGGGCAAATGCAACAAGTAAATCATCTCAAGAACACAAACATGGAATGATACACGAGATGAATCCAATCTTTCTATTGCACATGGAGGTTTCTCTGACCACTCCATCGGAGGTACACGAGCATCCAAGCTCTTACCGAGACAACTCACACAAGATAGAGAGGAACACTCGAGCACTCGGGGACAACCTCACCCCGCTCACGAGACCTAACCTCTCTTTATAGTCTCACTAACGGGTCTCCACACGAGACAACCCGCTAACCGAGTGGTTAAGCTTTGCGAGCCTCGGTGCTTTACCCGTTCCTCTCGTGCAACGGCTCCACCGCTTTGCCCGTTAGCGCCACCAACTCCACGAGCTCTCACAGAGCCTCTCCGGTGGTCACAAGAGCTTTCCCGGTGGATGCCTTCCCCAGCTTTGACATTTCTCCAAAATGCCCCTCCGCGCCTTCCGGAAGCTTCCTCCACCGCTTTGCTATCCATGTTTGTCACCACCGGCACGACACGTCCTCTTCGGCTTTTCCACGCCGCTCGGACCTCAACAACTCCCTTGTCTAGTCCCGACCTCCTAAGCCTCACCAAGACATGTCTCCCAAGACCGCAACCATCACGCACAACAAAACCATCACATAGCACCGATCCATACTCGCACAAATTACGAGCTCAAGTCTCTTTTCCACGAAATTAGACTTTACTAAACCTTGTCAAAATGTAGAACAAACCAGTCTACAAGGTCCACAACATCACAAGGAACCCAACCGACCAAACCTCACCGTAATCGGACAAGAAATGCACCCTCACGACCAATTTTAGTGATCCCGCACGACCACGGTCAATCTGCCGACAACGTGGTCGAACACTCGACCGCACAACGTGATCGAAGACCATAGCCACGACTTCCGACCACGTTCAGACCCGTGCTAACGTGGTCGTGGCTCTGATCGGCCAACGTGGTCGTACCCGCTAGCGATACAATGTGGTCGAATGCCCGAGACCACAACGTGGTCAAACGCTCCCAATTGCCAACGTGGTCTTAAACCCTTCCGACCATGGCCAAAGAACTCGTACGCTGCTCGGCTGGAATCCGATTACCACCAACGTGGTCGTACGCTACCCGTTAGACTTCCGATCACGTTCAAATTCGCGGGGCGCCACAACAGGTCGTCGCCGTCCGGTGACTTCCGATACTCGGCAACATGGTCGTAAATGCCCCGGAACACTTTCGACCACAACCAAAATTCCCGAGGACGCCGCAACGTGGTGGTAGACCACCCGATTGAGTTCAACATGGTCGTATAACCTTCCGACCACGACCACCGTGGTCGTCAAAGACTCTCGGAAGAGTTTCGACCACGACCAAACGTGGTCGCACGAACCGAGGAGCGATCGTACCGACTTGGACATCGACTGGGCTAAGACTTCGCATAAGAAGCCCAAAACAAACTCAATTTTCCTTCAAACAAGAGTCAAATACTCATCACAAAGATGGGATCATCTCCACATGATCTCTCAATCTCCCCCTTGATGAGTATATTGACAAACACCGAAAAATATGAAGTTGAGTTTGTAAAAGCCGACATGGTCCAAGGAAAGAAAATGAAATTATGACCATGTCGACAGAAGGAATACTAGAGCAACACATAAAGAGCAAATTGATCTCCAAAGCTCTAGCAAGTTCCCAGAAGATGAGAAATTTAAGTTCCCAGAAGATGAGAAATTTTCTTTTTCTCCAATCTATTCTCCCCCTTTTGGCAATAAACACATCAAGTATGCAAGAGAGAATAAGTCAAAATGATGGATGGGATGGCTGATTTGATTATTCAAAGTATGCAGAGCCATGAGAATTATCCAAAATGACCAAATGTATCACACCAAGCCATAACATACAAGTATGCTACAAAGATCATGACTATGTATGTAAAGAGAAGCTAAGCTAACAGATGGTATAATCTGATTTTTTTTAATTTGAAGTGCTTAGCAAGTCAAGTCAAACAAGATTTTAGTCTAGCTAATGATATCCACAAATGATGCAAGCCATGCCAATGAGCTAAATGGAATCAAGAAGCTAGTGTTGAGCCAACTAGAGTGCTGTTCGTTCAAGAATGATACAATTGTTGAAGTACTTTGATTTTTTTTTAATTGAGCACTTTTGACATTTTTCTTTTGAGATCTCATGATTGTTTTCAATCATATTTTTGTCATGTGCTAGACCTCAAGCCTTATGCGATCATTCCAAGCGAGAAGCTTAAGGAAATGATCTTGGTCATCAAATCTCCCGAGTTCATGCCTTGTGCAATGGCAAGCCGTCTCATGAGAAGGAATTGGTGAGATCGGTTTTTCGCACGAAGAGATCTTTTTGATAGATTGTACTAACTTATGTGTCATCAAGAAACTATATAGCTCAATCTATTGCTCAACTAAGATTCAAGACTCAACTCAGCTTATTTGACATGGCAAGAACCATAAAAAGATAACACAAAGCTGACTAGTCTCAAATATGAACATGACATGAGTTAGGTCAAAATTTAGCATTTTAATTAACCTATCATGGCAAAGACTTGACTACACATATAAAGTCATGATCAAATTAGCAATGGAGCATAAATCATGGCAAGATGTAATATAATGAAAACATGTCATGAAAGGATAATAATCAAGGCTCCATTAAGTTATGTTACAAATGAAGAACATCCAGCTCCCCTTTAACTTGAGATACAACTTTTAGTTCAAGTTGAATTATGTCAACATTAATATCTAGAAGTTCCCAAAAGAACTCCCCTGAACCAAAGCAATAAAACGAGAAGTCGGCAAATAAATCACGAAAACAGTGGTCCTTAAAGCATAGATAAGATAGAGAATACTAATGACTCGGACTAACTCTTATCTACCCCATATGACTCGGGACAACAAATTGCCGAGAAAAACACACACTAGAGAGCAAACACGTACCACTGTCTGCAGGGTGGCCCAACCTCGCTAGAACCTAGAAGAAGTGAGTGAGCTCAACCTAGTGAGATAAGAAACAGACTATCCCGAAGCACAAGATAAGAGCAAGAAGTCTAAGCACTCAAAGAAGAGACACACTCTAACCTATTCTAGGAGGACTAAACCCAATGCACCAAAATGCGATGCAACAAGAAGGATCTGAAGCACAATTAATATGATAAGCGGTAAAGCCCAAAGCTCCCCTCACAATAGTCCGTGGGACAAACCACCCCAAGCTCTCCCAGAGTGAAAACCTCGTGCTATCCAAAGGCTTGGTGAAGATATCGACCAACTGGTGGTCACTCTCCTGGCCGGAGCACAATGTCACCCTTCTCTACATGGTCTCAAGAAAATGATATCGATATCGATGTGCTTGGTGCGAGAGTGCTGCACTGGGTTCTTAGCAATGCTAATCGCAGACGTGTTGTCGCAAAAGAGCGGAACACGATCGATAGCTAACCCAAAGTCCAGCAGAGTCGAGACCATCCAAGCACTTGGCTACAACAATCGGTCGCGACAACGTGCTCGACCTCTGCGGTGGATCATGCAACACCGGATCGCTTCCTCGAAGACCAAGAAACGAGAGAAGTGCCAATGAACCGGCAGTTCGGTGCTCTTCCTATCTATCCTCACACCGCAAAGTCTGCATCCGAATAGGCTCTAAGGGATAGACAGGGATGAGGAAGAGTACCGATACCATAGTCAATGGTAGCTCGAAGGTACCGAAGATGCGCTTCACCGCTTTGGCGATGAGATACGCGAGGAGAAGCTCAAACCGCACAAAGACACACGAAAAGTGTATGTCCGGTCTCGAGGCGATGAGGTACAAGAGAGAGCCAATCATACTTACGACTCTTTTGGTCAACTGGCTCGCCGTCCTCATCAGGGTCAAGTGTGGCCGTAGAAGCCATCGGAGTCGACACCGCTTTTCATCACTCATGTCGAGCGTCTCGGAGATCACGGGTGTACTTGCCTTGATGCAAGAAGGTACCCTCCGAGTCTCGCTTGATTTGGAAGCCAAGGAAGAAAGTCAACTCACCCATCATGCTCATCTCAAACTCGGTGCTCATGACATCCGAGAACTGTGAAACTAGAGCATGAGAAGAGCCATCAAAGATAATGTCATCGACATAAATTTAGGCGGCGAAGGTCATTGCCAAGCCGTGAATGAACAAGGTTTTGTCAACTTTACCCATCTCAAAATCATGTCTCAATAGATAGGACTTAAGCCTCTCATACCAAGCTCTAGGGGCTTGCTTAAGTCCATACAATGCTTTGGAAAGCTTGAAGACATGACTAGGGTATTTGGGGTTCTCGAACCACGGAGGTCATCGACATAGACTTCTTCCTCAATGAAGCCATTGAGAAAGGCACTCTTGACGTCCATCCGTAAAGCTTGAAACCTTTAGAAGCTGCAAAGGCAAGCGAATTCTAATGGCCTCAAGACGAGCTACGGGGCAAAGGTCTCCTCAAATCCGCACCCTCAACCCGGGAGTACCCACAGCAACCAGCCTAGCCTTGTTTCGAATGACTACCCCATCCTCACTTTGCTTGTTCTTGAACACCCATTTGGTTCCAATGATATTTTGATCTCGAGGGGCTCAACAAGCGTCCGCACCTTGTTTCTCTCGAAACTCTCTAGCTCCTCATGCATGGCGTTGACCCAAGACTCGTCGATAAAGCATGGCAAACGTCCTTGGGCTCAAAGGAAGCTACGAAGGCGAGTGGAGACGAGAAAAGTGACACGCCCGGACTTGGAACGTGTGACTCGCTCAAATAGATCTCCAATCATACGCTTTCGTAAGGATGAGATTTTTGGATATGTCTTGGAGGTCTGGATGAGATGAAGAAGTGGCCTCTACCTCGTTACTGACGGGTAGGAACAGAGCCACTAGCTCCGTAAGAGCGAAGGTAGGGTCGATCGCCTCGAGGTGCGGTGGAAGAAGGCACCTCTAGGGGTGGAGAAGGGGCGGATCGAGTAGACAACCCTCATCTCCATCATCCTCATCATCCACAAAGATGGTCTCGGATCGCTCTAGTGATCACGAGATATCGGGCCTAGTCCCGGACCGCCTCATCGAAGTTACCTCACGTGTTTCTACCATTTTACTAGACTCAGCCTCCACCCTATAGGCCCGCCAAGAAGTCGAGTAGCCTGTAAAAGTCCATCACAAGAACGTGACTCGAACTTATCTAGGTTCCGGACTTGAGAATAAAACACTTGCAACCAAACACACGAAAATGAGAAACACTAGGCTTTCGCCTCGTATCTCAACTCATAAGAAGTGCGGTGCAAGAGTGCCCAAGAAAACTCGATTGGAAACATGGCACGGTGGCTATAGCCTCGACCCAAAACTTCCGCGGTGTAGAGTACTCATCAAGCATCGCCACGCCATCTCGACCAAGGTACGGTTCTTTCTCTCCACAACGCCATTCTCGCCGAGGGACGTATGGAGAAGAGAACGGTGCTCTACACCCGCCTCACCACAGAAACTCTCAAAGTAGGAATTCTTGAACTCCGTGCCATTGTCATCGGATCGCTCGTAAGGCACCGGAAGCTCAACAGAAGCCTACTAAAAGACCTCGAAATGTGAAAACGTCTCATCCTTGAGGCTAAGAAAACACCCAAGAGTACCTCGAGAGGTCATCGACCACGACAAGAACATACCACTTCCTCCTGCAGATTGCACTCGAGCCGGTCCGACTATGTCCATGTGGAGCAACTGTCCTGGTCATCGGTCATAGTCACTGTGACCGGGAGGGTGAGAAGCGGCAACCATCTTGCCGTGCTGGCATGGGCGCAAACAAGATCTTTGACCATCTTGAGTTTCGCGACTACCACGAATGAGATCGTGGCGCTAACTTTCGGGTCAAATGTTCAAATCAATATGACCAAGTCTCCTATGCGAGAAGGAAAGGTCATGGGACTCGAAGCAAGCAAGCAATGGAGAGGATCACCAAAAGACTCGGAAAAATCAGCACGAAAGATCCTCCCAAAACGAGAAATCCCGCAAACCAGACTACCCGAAGAATCAAGAATTTTGCAGTTGTTTTTCTTAAAACTCACCTCGAAATCGTCATCGGTAAGCTGAGAGACTGAAAGCAAATTGTCTGCAGCTTACTAACCAAGGCAACATCTTTTAAAATAAATGAATCATTAATGCAAGATCTTGTACCTTTGGCGATGACTCGCCTGTAAGAGGCGTCTCAAAGGTGATCGTCTCATCACCGGAGCACGGCAAGAGAAGAAAACCAACGGAATCTCCGGTCATGTGTCGTGAACACCGGAGTCTACAAGCCAAACCTTTCCTTCCACGCCCGTGAACACGAGTCAACAAGAGAGCAAAGTCTCGATCGGGATAAATCAAGATAGATTTTGGAACCCAATACTGAGTCACACGTCGAGCAGAAGAAGTAGTCACACACGACTGACCTCTAACTACCCTACACTCTCCGTCGCTCAAAGAAGCAGAAGGTCTATGAACAGACACAAGTTCTTGAGTCGGCCGATCGCTACGGACGAGCGAGTCGGTGCCGAACAGCAGTCGATCACGCCGCGGGTAGGCATCTCGATGGGGAAAACGAGATCTACCCTCAGGACGGCGAAAGTCACGACTGACGGGAGCATGAGGACGAAAAACAGAAAACTCGGTAAAACCAAGTCCTCGATGCTGCCCAACACCAATAGAAGAAACAACTCTAGACCTCCTGTTGGTCTTAGGTGCACTCAAGGTCCGGACCGACCACGAATACGCCTAAAAGACTCAACATGGTCTCTCCGCGATCTTGGCGCTTGAAGCATCGATCGATCAATGTCCATCCTTCCGATGAAGGTGCAATGATACCGCCTTTTGACGGGCAGGGTAGCATGAGATGGCCATATACGAGGTCAAGTCTGCGGTGAAATCACCTTGCTGTCAGAAATCCCTTGGACAAAGCCCGCTGATCTAAATTGAACTTTCTTGTTCTTGGGCTTGACCTCGATCACACCTGCGGCTACGGATCTGAGCACGACAGGTGGATGCTTCTTCACATCCTCATGAAAATCATATCCTAGACCCTTTTTAAATCTGGAAATCTTAGACTGGTCTAGAATAAGGTTGAGCTTCTTCTTGCCTCCTACAAATTTCTCGAGAGTGTTCATAAGATCTTGACACTCCAGAAAGAGAGAGGCGCAAGAGGAGGCGGTGAAGAAGAAAGAACAACGGGAGGAGAGGAAGAAGAACCAATGAAGAAGAGCGAATAGCACGTCGTATTTTTCCTTATGCACGCCACCTCAACCTTGAGGGCTTCGCAGACACACAGGGGCAGCCTAATCCTAGCCATTTGGTTCTCGTAACTCTTCCTAAACGTCTCTACCATGTCCTTATCCTTTTCCAATATTTCAGCACAGAAAGCACAGGAAGGATGTGGTTTTTCTAGAAGGTCCTTAGTTAGCTTCACACACTTTTCATCTAAGGCAATCAAATCAGATTTTAGTTTATTACAACTTTGCATGGTGAGCTAACAGATCCTTAGAAGCATCTTGAGCCATTTTCTTATTATCATCAACAAATTCTTGAAACTGTTTGGAGATGATTCAAGTTCAGATAAGTTTGGGACAATTTGCACATGAAGTAATAGGCTCAAGTAAAAGGCTTGTAACTCAGCAATTTTGTGATCCGCCTTTTTAAGTTCATTTTAAATTATTGCAACTTTCACAAGTCTCGAGCGGATCAAGCAACATGGTATAAAGACCTCTAAAAGCATTGTCCTTATCCTCACATGAGGTGCAAGAAATAGTCTCAACAAGAGAAGATGAAACAGAACTACCCTACTCATCTCAAGCTCAAGAAGAAGACTAATGTTCTCCACCTTAACAATGTCAAGTTCCGAGACGCACTATCATGCGAGGTCTTTAGTTTCTCCATGTCTCCAAGCAAGGCAATGCATGTATCACATTAAATCACGGAGGGAGCGGATGTAAGTGAAGTAAGCTCCGTGACAATCTAGCTACTTCCTTCTCTAACTCAAGACACCTAGCCTTAGCTCTAGCATGAAATCCACCTAGCTTAAGAAAAGCATGATTGAGCTGGTCATAGGTGGGGCATACCTCGTCCGAGATCTGAGTCATTGTCGCTCGGGTTAAGCCCTCGAGGCCATGAAGCACATGCCGGGAGAAGTCGTCGCCGCTCTTGGGGTCTTGATCACCCGTCCGTCGTCGTCGCTCCATCCCTCCACCTCGCTGAGGTCGAGGTCGTCGAGCAGCGGTGAGGACGCGGTGGAACAGCTTTTGGCCTTCCCAAAGTCGCGGTACTTCTTTTGCCTTGCGTCGAGCCGGAGGCTTCTTGTTGCGGTTCTTGTCGATGTAGTCGTTCTTCTTACCGCCAACGTCGATTTGCCCTTCTCCGGTTTGGGGCTGTTGCCGAATGTGGTTGGGGCCACCACACTCAAAGCAAATCATTGGTCCTCTTCTTTTCGTCCCTCCTTCTCTTGTAAGCATGGGAGAACTTCCGAGCTAGGAGGGCCACCGTTCATCCTCTAGGCTGCTCTAACCGATCATCGGTTACATCACGAGAGCGCCTAGGAGAACCCGCAAAGAGAATCGGCAAGAACCCGAGTCAAGTGGGATCCGTGACTAGAGCCATCGATTGTGACTTCGACCGATGAGAGACTATGTCAATCTCGTGAGTCTTGAGGCGCGAGTAAAGCGCATCAAGAGTCAAGGTCGAGAGGTCCGTGGTGTCCTTGATGGTAGTCACCTTCATCTCCCAAACCCGAAGATCGAGTGCAGAAAGCATCTGTCGAGCGTTATCCGAGTCGGAGTATGTGAGACCGACCGCTCGGAGATTGCTCAAAATCTTGTGAAAGCGAGAAAAGCACTCGTCAAGGGACTCTCCAAAGAAGCATCTCGAATTTGTTGTATTCGCGCTTGAACTGATCCTGTCGAACCGTCTTGATCTGGGAGGTGCCCTCATGGTATGCATCGAGGGTCACCCAGATGTCGTGAGCGGACGACAGGTGAGAGATGCGATCAAATTCGCTTCTGCTCAATCCCTGTATGATGATGTTCCTTGCCTTTGCATTTGCCTCAACATCAGCCATATTCCCGGCATTGATGTTCTCATCGGCGGAACAACAAATTGTATTTCCACCTTCCGCCAAATAGCATACCCCGAGCTCGGATATATGTTTCCATTCGGCTCTTCGGTAAGGGTAATCCAGCCATCGAAAATAGGCGACTTGGTGGAATACTTGTCCGTCGCCATGGCTCTTGAGACCGGTTAAAGATCTATCAAAGAAGAGCTAATCGCTCGATACCAATTGAAGGACCGAAATGGCAGCAGAGGGGTGAATGGTGCCTTAAAATTCTTCCCCTTAGACAAACGAAATCACACCGAAAGACAAAGTCGTAAAAGCAGACAAGCAATCGACCGACCGGACCGTGGTCGAAAATCAAAGCGAGAATCGACAATAGTCGGCGGTCGAAAAACATGGATCAAGCCGTGGTCGAGCGGGCTTAGGTGGTCGAAACCGATTTTTGACACCGCAATGAAAGCCAATGAGTGGTCGATCGGGCGTTCGATCGAGAACGAGAAGACACCAAGCAATAAAACCAATCGACAACAGAGAAGATAGTCGCCGACAAAGATGAACAAGAAATACTATAGTCGACCGAAAATGAGCGACTCGGTAAGCACGACCGCCGTGACAAGAACTCGAGAACTTTGCCACCGAGAATCAAAGCGAATGAAACTTGAAACCTAGCAAGAACAAGATATTTAAAAGTGAATTTACCAAGAAAATCAAAAGTCTTTGCTAAGGAGGGAGAGAGTGCCTCGGTCGAACTCGAGACAAAGTAACCGAAGCGGCGGATCGAAAACACGAAATTTCTGTCTTGATTTTTGCTCTCGGGAATGAATTGACCAAGTGGTCTTAGAGTATGAATCCCATTCGAGCAAAAGGATACGAGCCAACTCTCAAAGAAAACACATAAAATGAAGGAAATCGAGAGGGCAAATGCAACAAGTAAATCATCTCAAGAACACAAACATGGAATGATACACGAGATGAATCCAATCTTTTCTATTGCACATGGAGGTTTCTACAGACCACTCCATCGGAGGTACACGAGCATCAAGCTCTTACCGAGACAACTCACACAAGATAGAGAGGAACACTCGAGCACTCTGGGACAACCTCACCACCTCACGAGACCTAACCTCTCTATTTATAGTCTCACTAACGGGTCTCCACACGAGACAACCCGCTAACCGAGTGGTTAAGCTTTGCAGGCCTCCAAAGCTTTACCTGTTCCTCTCGTGCAGCGGCTCCCCGCTTGCCCGTTAGCGCCACCAACTCCACAGAGCTCTCACAGAGCCTCTCCAGTGGTCACAGTGCTTTCAAAGTGACGCCTTCCCCGCAGCCTTGACATTTCTCCAAAATGCCCCTCCGCGCCTTCCGTGAAGCTTCCTCCACCGCTTGCTATCCATCTTGTCGACCACACGGCACGACACGTCCTCTTCGGCTTTTCCGTGCCGCTCGGACCTCAACAACTCCCTTGTCTAGTCCCGACCTCCTAAGCCTCACCAAGACATGTCTCCCAAGACCGCAACCATCACGCACAACAAAACCATCACATAGCACCGATCCATACTGCGCACGACTCACGAGCTCAAGTCTCTTTCCACAGAAATTAGACTTTACTAAACCTTGTCAAAATGTAGAACAAACCAGTCTACAAGGTCCACAACATCACAAGGAACCCAACCGACCAAACCTCACCGTAATCGGACAAGAAATGCACCCTCACGACCAATTTTAGTGATCCCGCACGACCACGGTCAATCTGCCGACAACGTGGTCGAACACTCGACCGCACAACGTGATCGAAGACCATAGCCCGACTTCCCACCACGCTCGGACCCGTGCTAACGTGGTCGTGGCTCGATCGCCCAGCGTGGTCGTGCCCGCTAGCGATACAATGTGGTCGAATGCCCGAGACCACAACGTGGTCAAACGCTCCCAATTGCCAACGTGGTCTTAAACCCTTCCGACCATGGCCAAAGAACTCGTCTGCTTCTACGGTGAATCCGACACCACCAACATGGTCGTACGCTACCCGTGACTTCCGATCACGTTCAAATTCGCCGGGACGCCACAGTGGTCGTGACGCCGTCGGTGACTTCCGATACTCGGCAACATGGTCGTAAATGCCGGAACACTTTCGACCACAACCAAAATTCCCGGGACGCCGCAACGTGGTGGTAGACCACCCGATTGAGTTCAACATGGTCGTATAACCTTCCACCCCACCACCGTGGTCGTCAAAGACTCGGAAGAGTTTCAACCACGACCAAGCGTGGTCGCATGCGAACCGTGGAGCGATCGTACCGACTTGGACATCGACTGGGGCTAAGACTTCGCATAAGAAGCCCAAAACAAACTCAATTTTCCTTCAAACAAGAGTCAAATACTCATCACAAAGATGGGATCATCTCCACATGATCTCTCACGCATCAAGAATGCAAGAAGGAGAAAAAGTCATAAGATGGATGAATTGACTGATTTGATTAATCTAAGCAATTAGAGCCATGAGAATTATCCAAAATGACTATAATAGATTACACCAAGCCATAATATACAAGTATGTGTAGGACCGAAATGGCAACAGAGGGGGGGTGAATGGTGCCTTTTAAAAATCGCCCCAAAATTAACCAATTTCTTCTCCGATAGCTAAAAGCATTCACCAAAAGCGAAGCGGCAAAGGCGCTCATTGCTGAAAATCAAAGATACTGATATTCTGACCGACAACCAAACTGCAAATTAAAAGTCATTGGAACGAAGACACTCGGCGGGCGAAAATGAAGTTGAACCAATGTTTGCGCTCAAAGTGACATGCGTAATGCAACGCAAGTGAAGAAACAGTAGAGTAGGAGTTGGTCTCAAGAACTCAACCAAAGCAATCTGAATCAGAAAATGCGCCCACCGCAAATCGCACTCGGTTCGACTTTGAACGAAAAGGGAACTGAAATCGCAACTTAAAACTGGCGAGAAAGAGCAACTAGAACAGAGGAAATCAATCAAAACTGCAATGCTTGTTGGCGAAAATCTGCAGGTGCTAGAGACTGAAGATAGCTACTCCGAAACAGACTTGAAACAGTGAAAAAGCAGTTGACCGAAAAAGATTTCACAGCAATAGTAAATACCGAATGAGAGGTTAGAAACAGAGAAATGAGTGGATTATTGATGTGCTCTCGGACCAAATCCTTTGTACTTCAAACTAAACAATTGAACTATCTCGGAAGAGACAAAACATTGTAGGAATAGCAATTTCTTCAGAAGATGCCGACACAACAGAAAGAAAAAGAAAGGCAAACAAAAAGATTGAAAAGAAGATGAACTGAAGACTAAAGAACTGAGCTAGCCGAAAGACTGGGAAGACCTGACCCAACCAAAAGCAGGCATCGAGGAAACTTTTAGACTTTCCAAAGATAAACAATCAGAGAGCCAGCAGAGATCTGAAGTAGAGATCAAAACCAAATGATTGAAGACTCTTGAACCTCTTCAACAAGCGTGAAAAGAAAATTAAGACCAACTGCATGTAGTCCTACTTTGGCCGAAACACTGCAGGGTCCAAAAGTCTTTGCCAAACCAAAAAGATGCTAGAAGCCAACTTGAGGCAAGATTTCCAACTCAAAGAAAACAGAGCCTCTCATATGAGACATCAAGAAAATGAAGGTTCCTCTGTAACATCTCTTCAGAGAGAGAAATCTCAAAGAAAAGAGAACCTTGAACAAGTCTCAGTGAATCAAAAGAAGGACGTTCAAGCAAAGATACTTCAATCTGAATCAAGAAAACTAGCCAAAACCAGGAAGAGAAGATCATCACATCACGATAAATTTCATTGCAAACAAAAGATACAAAGGAGTCCCGATACGCATGAACAATAGAACAAGAAAGATTACAAGACTCTCAATCCATCCTCTCCCTCTCAATCCTCAAGAACACCAAGAGCCTCACATGCTACTTGGGAGGAACACAACACACAAAGAGATAAAATGAGCTCTAAAACCCTAACTCACTCTATTGTGTCCTAAGGGGTATGCAGCCCCTCACCTCTATTTATAGCCCTTGGCTAACGGGTCTCCAACCCGTTACGCCGGCTAAACCCTAACGGAGCCGTCTCCCGCTTGTGCAGCCTTGCGAAATTCCGTTCGCCCTTCTCGCACCTTCCGGAAGCTTCCGCTCCTTGCCTCGCACGCCCGCAACACGTCGAGTCCACGTCGTCTTCGACACCTTATGACCGTTCTGACCTCAGCGCCACCTGCGCCTAGTCCGGTCCACCGTGTCTCGCCACGACTCGCCTCGCCCCTGCGGACACGACACAGAAAACACGTCACATAGCACCGCCGATACATGAACGCGTAAATAGCATTAGCAAGATCAAACATGTCGCAACAATGGAATATCCATCCTAACCCATACGACTAAGTTTGACCAAAGTCCGACCGAGCCGTTGCACCATGCAACGTCCGGTCCGAACAAACCGACTCAAACTCGACTTTTGAGAAACGACGTCAATTACTCATCACTCACAATGGATGACCTCACATGGTCTCTCAATCTCCCCTTGATGAGTATATTGACAAACACCGAAAAAGCACAAAGTTGAGTTTGAAGAGTCTAACATGGTCCATAAGTAAAGAGTGAAGTTAATGACCATGTCGACGTAGGAGCAAAAGAAAGAACAATTTTTCCTCAAAGCTCCCAAGTGGCTTTTTACCACTAATTTCTCCCCCTTTTGGCAATAAACCCATCACGAATGAAAGAAGGAGAAAAAGTCATGAAAATGGATGAAAGGCTGATTTGATCATTTTTAAGTATGTAGAGCCATGAGAATTATCCAAAATGACCATCATGCATTACATCAAGCCATAACATACAAATATGCTATAAAGATCATGACTAAGTATGTAAAGAGAAGCTAAGCAACATAAGGTATAATCTGAATTTTAATTGAAGTGCTTAGCAAGTCAAGTCAAATATGATTTTAGTCTAGCTAATGATATCCACAAATGATGCAAGCTATGTCAATAAGCTAAATGGAATCAAGAAGCTAGTGTTGAGCAAACTAGAGTGCTATTTGTTCAAGAATGATACAATAGTTGGAGTACATTGAACATTTTTAGCAATTGAGCACATTTGACATTTTCTTTTGAGATCACATGGTTGTTTTCAACCATCTTTTTGTCATGTGCTAGACCTCAAGCCTTATGCGATCATTCCAAGCGAGAAGCTTAAGGAAGTGATCTTGGTCATCCAAATCTCCCCGAGTTCATGCCTTGTGCGTGGGCAAGCCGCCTCATGAGAAGGAATTGGTGAGATCGGTTTTTCGCACGTAAGAGATCTTTTTTTTAATAGATTGTACTAACTTATGTGTCATCAAGAAACCGATAGCTCAATCTATTGCTCAACTAAGATTCAAGACTCAACTCACCCTATTTGACATGGCAAGAACCATAAAAGATAACACAAAGTCGACTAGTCTCAAATATGAACAAGACATGAATTAGATCAAAATTTAGCATTTTAATTAACCTATCATGGCAAAGACTTGACTACACATATAAAGTCATGATCAAATTAGCAATGGAGCATAAATCATGGCAAGATATAATATAATGAAAACATGTCATGAAAGGATAATAATCAAGGCTCCATTAAGTTATGTTACAAATCAAAGAAGAACATCCACTCCCTTTTAACAATTGATGTAACTTTCAGTTCAAGTTGAGTTATGTCATCAGTAAAATCTAGAAGTTTCCAAATGAACTCCCCACAGACAAAGCAATAGGAACGAGAAGTCGGCAAAGAAAACAGCGATCCTTAAAGCATAGATAAGATATAGAGGATACTATGGCTCGATCGACTCTCATCTACCCCATATGACTCGTAACTAATAGTGACCGTAAAACACACACTAGAGAGCAAACACGCACTGCTGCAGGTGGTGGCCCGACCCTCGCTAGATCGCAAGAAGTGAGTGAGCTCAATCTAGTGAGATAAGAAACGACTATCCCGAAAGCACAAGATAAGAGCAAGAAGTCTAAGCAACTCAAGAAGAGACACACTCTAACCTATGCTAGAAGGGCTAATCCCAATGCACCCGCAAATGCAATGCAATGTAAATGAGACGAAGCATAATCAATATAGTAAAGCAAGAAAGTCCAAGCTCCCCACAACAGTCCATAAGGACAAACCACCCCAAGCTCTCCCAGAGGTGAAAACCTCGAGCTATCCAAAGGCTTGGTGAAGATATCGACCAACGGTGGTCACTCTCCTGGCCGAGCACTATGTCACCCTTCTCCACATGGTCTCGAAGGAAGTGATATCGATATCAATGTGCTTGGTCCGAGAGTGCGCATCGGGTTCTTAGCAATGCTAATCGCAGACGTGTTATCGCAGTAAGAGCGGAACACGATCGATAGCAACCCAAAGTCCCGCAGAGTCGAGACCATCCAGCACTTGGCTACAACAATCGGTGCAGCGAACGCACTCGGCCTCTGCGGTGGGTGTGCAACACCGCTTCCTCAAGACCAAGAAACGAGGAAGTGCCAATGAACCGGCGGTGCCGGTGCTCTTCCTATCTATCCTGACCGCAAAGTCTCGCATCCGAAAAGGCTCTAAGGGATAGCAGAGGAGGAAGAGTACCGATACCATAGTCAATGGTAGCTCGAAGTACCGAAGATGCGCTTCACCGCTGGCGGTGAGACACGCGAGGAGAAGCTCAAATCGAGCACAAAGACACACGGAGAAGTGTATGTCCGGTCTCGAGGCGGTGAGGTACAAGAGAGAGCCAATCATGCTTCAATTCCTTTTGATCGATGGCTCACCGTCCTCATCGGGTCTAGAACAGTTTGTAGAAAGCCATCGAGTCGACACCGCTTTCCATCACTCATGTCGAAGCGTCTCGGAGATCACGGGTGTACTTGCCTTGATGCAAGAAGGTACCTCCCAGTCTCGCTTGATTTGGAAGCCAAGGAAGAAAGTCAACTCACCCATCATGCTCATCTCAAACTCGGTGCTCATGACATCCGAGAACTGTGAAACTAGAGCATGAGAAGAGCCGCCAAAGATAATGTCATCGACATAAATTTAGGCGACGAATGTCATTGCTAAGCCGGCGAATGAACAAGGTCTTGTCAACTTTACCCATCTCAAAATCATGTCTCAATAGATAGGACTTAAGCCTCTCATACCAAGCTCTAGGGCTTGCTTAAGTCCATACAATGCTTTGGAAAGCTTGAAGACATGACTAGGGTATTTGGGGTTCTCGAAACCGGAGGTCAGTCGACATAGACTTCTTCCTCAATGAAGCCATTGAGAAAGGCACTCTTGACGTCCATCGGTAAAGCTTGAAACCCTTAGAAGCCGCAAAGGCAAGCGAAATTCTAATGGCCTCAAGACGAGCTACAGGGCAAGGTCTCCTCGAAATCCGGACCCTCAACCCGGGAGTACCCTGCAACCAAAGAGCCTTGTTTCAATGACTACCCCATCCTCACTTTGCTTGTTCTTGAACACCCATTTGGTTCCAATGATATTTTGATCTCGAGGGGCTCAACAAGCGTCCGGACTTTGTTTCTCTCGAAACTCTCTAGCTCCTCATGCATGGCGTTTACCCAAGACTCGTCGGATAAAGCATGGCAAACGCCCTTGGGCTCAAAGGAAGCTACGAGGCGAGTGGAGACAGAAAAAGTGATACGCGAGACTTGGAACGTGTGACTCGCTCAAATAGATCTCCAATCATCCGCTTTCGTAAGGATGAGATTTTGGATATGTCTTGGAGGTCTGGATGAGATGAAGAAGTGGCCTCTACCTCGTTACTGACGGGTAGGAACAGAGCCACTAGCTCGGAATAGCGTAGGTAAGGGCCGATCGCCTCGTGGTGCGGTGGAAGAAGGCACCTCAAGGGGTGGAGAAGGGGCCGGATCGGGTGACAACCCTCATCTCCATCATCCTCATCATCCACAAAGATGGTCTCGGACTGCTCTAGTGAACACGAGATATCGGGCCTAGTCCCTGACCGCCTCATCGAAAGTTACCTCACTGTGTTTCTACCATTTTACTAGACTCGCAGCCTGCACCCTATAGGCCCGCCAAGAAGTCGAGTAGCCCGTAAAAGTCCATCACAAGAACGTGACTCGAACTTATCTAGGTTCCCTGACTTGAGAATAAAACACTTGCAACCAAACACACGAAAATGAGAAACACCGGCTTTGCCTGTATCTCAACTCATAAGAAGTGCGGTGCAAGTGTGCCCAAGAAAACTCGATTGGAAACATGGCACGCGGTGGCTATAGCCTCACCCAAAACTTCCGCGGTGTAGAGTACTCATCAAGCATCGCCCGCCATCTCGACCAAGGTACGGTTCTTTCTCTCCACAACGCCATTCTCGCCGAGGGACGATGGAGAAGAGAACCGGTGCTCTACACTGCCTCACCACGTAAACTCTCAAAGTAGGAATTTTGAACTCCGTGCCATTGTCATCGCGGATCGCTCGTAAGGCACCCGAAGCTCAACGAAAGCCTCTTGAAAAGACCTCGAAATGCGAAACGCCTCATCCTTCGAGGCTAAGAAAACACCCAAGAGTACCTCGAGAAGTCATCGACACGACAAGAACATACCACTTCCCTCCTGCCGACCGCACTCGAGCCGGTCCAACCGTATCCATATGGAGCGGTGTCCGTGCATCGGTCATAGTAATCGTGGACCGGAGGATGAGAAGCGGCAACCATCTTGCCGCGCGGCATGGAGCGCAAACAAGATCTTTGACCATCTTGAGTTTCGGCACCACGAATGAGATCGTGGCCGCTAACTCGAGTCAAATGGTCAAATCCAATATGACCAAGTCTCCTATGCCGAAGGAAAGGTCGCGGGACTCGTAAGCAACCAAACACCGGAGAGAATCACCAAGACTCGGAAAAATCAGCACGAAAGATCCTCCCAAAGCGAAATCCATAAACCGTACTCACCAAGAATCAAGAATTTTGCAATTGTTTTTCTTAAAACTCACCTCAAAGTCGTCATCGGTGGTCGAGAGACGAAAGCAAATTGTCTTTGCTTACTAACCAAGGCAACATCTTTTAAAACAAATGAATCATTAATGCGCCTCGCACTTTGGCGATGACTCGCCTGTAAGAGGCGCCTCCAAGGTGATCGTCTCATCACCGGAGCACGGCAAGGAAGAAAACCAACGGAATCTCCGGTCATGTGTCGTGAACACCGGAGTCTACAAGCCAAACATTTCCTTCCCACGCCCGTGAACCCGAGTCAACAAGAGAGCAAAGTCTCGATCGGGATAAATCAACATAGATTTTGGCACCCAATCTTGAGTCACACGTCGAGCGTAAGAAGTAGTCACAGACGGTGACCTCTAACTACCCTCGCCTCCGTCGCTCAAAGAATCGGAAGGTCTATGTGCGACACTGAAGTCGTTCTTGGGTCCGATCCCTACGGGAGAGCGAGTCGAGAGCACCCAAGAAGACGATCACGCCGCGGTAGGCATCTCGATGGGGAAAACGAGATCTACCCTCGTGACGGCGGAAGTCACGACCGGAGGGAGCACGAGGACGAAAAACAAGACTCGGAAAAACCAAGTCCTCGATGTCGCCCAAAGCTACCAACAAGAGCAAACCTAGACCTCGTGTTGGTCTTAGGTGCACTCAAGGTCCGGGCGACCACAGATACGCCTAAGAGACTCAAGACGGTCTCTTCGCGATCTTGGCGCTTGAAGCAATGGTCAAACAAATGCCCATCCTTCGGCGAAGGTGCAATGATACCCTATACGAGGGTGAAGTAGCATGAGATAACCATCGCCGAGAGGTCAAGCGGCAGTGAAATCACCTTGTCGTCAAATCCCTTGGACAAAGCCCACGATCTAAATTGAACTTTCTTGTTCTTGGGCTTGACCTCGATCACACTGCGGCTATTGGTCTGAGCACGGCAGGTGGATGTTTCCTCACATCCTCACGGAAATCATATCCTAGACCCTGTTTGAACTTGCAAATCTTTGATTGGTCTAGAATAAGATTGAGATCCTTCTTGCCTCCTACAAATTTCTCGAGAGTGTTCATAAGGCACCGACACTCCGAAAGAGAGAGTGCAAGAAGAGCAAGGAGGAGGAGAAAGCAGGAAGGTAAGGGAGCAGGAGAACACGACCAACAGAGGAAGATCGCGGCTTGTGCACGCACGGTACCGACGAGAAGGGACGATCCCACGCTAGCGGGTTGGTTCGCATCGCTAGGCGTCTCTACCTTGCACCCGGGCTTCTCCCCTTCTCCACAACCACATTACAAGCACAAGGTGGCTTCTCTAGTAGGTCCTTAGTTAGCTTCACACATTTCTCATCCAATGCAATCAAGTTAGATTTTAGTTTGTTACAACTAATGCATGGTGAGCTAACAGGTCCTTAGAAGCAAACCGAGCCAACTTCTTATCATGATCAATCATTTCTTGAAACTGTTTGGAAAGCAGATTCAAGCTCGCGATCGATTTAGGACAATTCACACATGAAGCAATAGGCTCAAGTAGAAAAGCTTGTAATTCACAATTTTATGATCTGCCTGCTTTAGGTTCATCTTCAAATTGTTACAACTTTCACAAGTCTCGAGCAGATCGAGAAGCAATGTGTAAAGACCTCTAAAAGCATTATCCTTATCCTCACATGAGGTGCAAGAAGTAGTCTCAACGGTAGATGAAGGAAAAACAATCCTAGACATCTCTAGTTCAATGACGGACTAACATTCTCCACCTTAAGAATATCTAGCTCGAGGTCACACTATCATATGAAGTCCTTAGCTTCTCCATATCACCAATCAAGGCGGGGCATGTATCACATTAAATCACGAGAGGAAGCAGATGTAAGTGAAGTAAGCTCGTGACAATCTAGCTACTTCCTTCTCTAACTCGGTACACCTAGCCTTAGCTCTAGCATGAAATCCACCTAGCTTAAGAAAAGCATGATTGAGCTGGTCATAGGTGGGGCATACCTCGTCCGAGTCGAGTACAGCTCATTGTCGCTCGATTAAGCCCTCGAGGGCCATGAAGCACATGCCGGGAGAAGTCTTCGCCGCTCTTGGGGTCTTGATCACCCGTCCGTCATCGTCGCTCCATCCCTCCACCTCGCCGAGGTCGAGGTCATCGAGCGCGAGAGGACGCGGTGGAAAAGCTTCTTGGCCTTCCTAAAGTCGCGAACTTCTTCTTGCCTTGCGTGCAGCCGGAGGCTTCTTGTTGCGGTTCTTGTCGGTGTAGTCGTTCTTGACCAAACCGCCGTAGTCGTTCTTGCCCTTCTCCGCCTTGGGGCGGTTTGCTCGAATGTGGTTGGGGCCACCACACTCAAAGCAAATCAATGGTCCTCTTCTCTTTCCATCCCTCCTCCTCTTGTAAGCATGGGAGAACTTCCGAGCTAGGAGGGCCACTGTTCATCCTCTAGCTGCTCTAGCCGATCATCGCTTACATCACGGAGCGAGATAGGAGAACCCATAAAGAGAATCGGCAGAAGAACCGTAACCAAGGTGGGATCGGTGACTAGTGCCATCGATCGAGACTTGACCGACGAGAGACTATGTCAATCTCGTGAGTCTTGAGGCGCGAGTAAAGCGTCAAGAGTCAAGGTCGAGAGGTCCGTGGTGTCCTTGATGGTAGTCACCTTCATCTCCCAAACCCTAAGATCGAGTGCGAGAAAGAATTTGTCGGCGTTATCCGAGTCGGAGTATGTGAGACCGACGGCTCGGAGGTTGCTCAAAATTTTGTGAAAGCGAGAAAAGCACTCGTCAAGGGACTCACCGAAAGCATCTCGAATTTGCTTTGTAATCGCTTGAATCGGTCTTGTCGCATCGTCTTTATTTGGGTGGTGCCCTCATGGTAAGCATTGAGGGTCACCCAAATATCGAAGGCCGACGTCAGGTGAGAGATGCGATCAAATTCGCTCGCTCAATCCTCGAATGATGATGTTCCTCGCCTTTGCGTTTGCCTCAACATCGCCCATATTCCGGCATTGATGTTCTCATCGGTGGGAACAACAAAGCGGACCTTGACCTTTCGCCAGATGGCGTAGCCACGAGCACGGATATAGGTCTCCATCCGGCTCTTCCGTAATGGAAAATCCATCCCATCAAAGATCGGGGCTTGGTCGAGTACTTGTCCGTCGCCATGGCTCTTGAGACCAAGTTAAAGATCTATCAAGAAGAGCTAACCGCTCGATACCAATTGTAGGACCGAAATGGCAACAGAGGGGGGGTGAATGGTGCCTTTTAAAAATCGCCCCCAAAAATTAACCAATTTCTTCTCCGATAGCTAAAAAGCATTCAGCCGAAAACAGAAACGGCAAAGACTGCTCGCTGCTGAAAATCAAAGATACTGATATTCTGACCGACAACCAAACTGCAAATTAAAAGCTGTTGGAACAGAAGACACTCGAGCAGTGCAGAAAACAGAAGTTGAACCAATGCTGCTGCTCAAAGTGACATGCAGAATGCAGCTGCAAGTGAAGAAACAGCCGAGTAGGAGTTGGTCTGCAAGAACTCAACCGAAAGCAGCAATCTGCAGAAAACTGCTGCCCACTGCAAACTGCACTCGGTTCAGCTTTGAACTGAAAAAGGGAACTGAAAACTGCAACTTAAAACTGCTGAGAAAGAGCAACTAGAACAGAGGAAATCAACTGCAAACTGCAGCTGTTTGTTGGCGAAAATCTGCAGGTGCTAGAGACTGAAGATAGCTACTCCGAAACAGACTTGAAACAGTGAAAAAGCAGTTGACCGAAAAAGATTTCACAGCAATAGTAAATACCGAATGAGAGGTTAGAAACAGAGAAATGAGTGGATTATTGATGTGCTCCTCAGACCAAATCCTTTGTACTTCAAACTAAACAATTGAACTATCTCAGGAAGAGACAAAACATTGTAGGAATAGCAATTTCTTCAGAAGATGCCGACACAGCAGAAAGAAAAAGAAAGGCAAACAAAAAGATTGAAAAGAAGATGAACTGAAGACTAAAGAACTGAGCTAGCCGAAAGACTGGGAAGACCAGACCCAACCAAAAGCAGGCATCGAGGAAACTTTTAGACTTTCCAAAGATAAACAATCAGAGAGCCAGCAGAGATCTGAAGTAGAGATCAAAACCAAATGATTGAAGACTCTTGAACCTCTTCAACAAGCAGGAAAAGAAAATTAAGACCAACTGCATGTAGTCCTACTTTGGCCGAAACACTGCAGGGTCCAAAAGTCTTTGCCAAACCAAAAAGATGCTAGAAGCCAACTTGAGGCAAGATTTCCAACTCAAAGAAAACAGAGCCTCTCATATGAGACATCAAGAAAATGAAGGTTCCTCTGTAACATCTCTTCAGAGAGAGAAATCTCAAAGAAAAGAGAACCTTGAACAAGTCTCAGTGAATCAAAAGAAACAGACGTTCAAACAGCATACTTCAACTGCGAACCGAAGAAAACTAGCCAAAACCAGGAAGAGAAGATCATCACATCACAGATAAATTTCATTGCAAACAAAAAGATACAAAGGAGTCCCGATACGCATGAACAATAGAACAAGAAAGATTACAAGACTCTCAATCCATCCTCTCTCTCTCAATCCTCAAGAACACCAAGAGCCTCACATGCTACTTGGGAGGAACACAACACACAAAGAGATAAAATGAGCTCTAAAACCCTAACTCACTCTATTGTGTCCTAAGGGTATGCAGCCCTCACCTCTATTTATAGCCCTTGGCTAACGGGTCTCAACCCGTTCGCGGCTAAACCCTAACGGAGCTGTCTCCGCTTGTGCGGCCTTGCGAAATTCCGTTTAGCCCTTCGCACCTTCCCGAAGCTTCGCGCTCCTTGCCTCGCACGCTCCGCAACACGTCGAGTCCACGTCGTCTTCGACACCTTATGACCGTTCTGACCTCGGCGCCACTGCGCCTAGTCCGTCCACCGTGTCTCGCCACGACTCGCCTCGCCGTCCTGCGGACACGTACAAGAAAACACGTCACATAGCACCGCCGATACATGAACGTAAATAGCATTAGCAAGATCAAACATGTCGCAACAATGGAATATCCATCCTAACCCATACGACTAAGTTTGACCAAAGTCCGACCGAGCCCGTTGCACCATGCAACGTCTGGGTCCGAACAAACCGACTCAAACTCGACTTTTGAGAAACGACGTCAATTACTCATCACTCACAATGGGATGACCCTCACATGGTCTCTCAGTATGCTACAAAGATCATGACTATATATGTAGAGTGAAGCTAAGCAAAATAAGGCATAATCTGAATTTTAGTTAAAGTGCTTAGCAAGTCAAGTCAAATATGATTTTAGACTAGCTAGAGGTATCCATGAATGATGCAGGCCATGTCAATAAGCTAAATGGAACCAAGAAGCTAGTGTTGAGTCAACTAGAGTGCTACTAGATCAAGAATGAGACATTTGTTTAAGTACTTGTAGCATTTAGCAATTGAGCACAATTGACAAATTTTGATTTTAGAAATCACATGATTGTTTCCAACTATTTTTGTTGTTTTGTCATGTGCTAGACCTCAAGCCTTATGCGACCACTTCAAGCAATGAGCTTAAGAAGATGATCTTGGTCATCCAAATCTCCCCTGAGTTCATGCCTTGTGCAATGACAAGCCGTCTTATGAGAAGGAATTGGTGAGATCAGTTTTTTCGCACAAAAGAGATCTTGTTGCTTTTAATAGATTGTACTAACTTATGTGTCATCAAGAAACTAATATAGCTCAATCTATCGCTCAACAATGATTCAAGACTCAACTCAGCCTATTTGACATGGCAAGAATCATAAGAAGATAATTAAAGCTGACTAGTCTCAAATATGAACATGACATGAATTAGGTCAAATTGAGCTTTTTAATTAACCTATCATGGCAAAGACTTGACTACACATATAAAGTCATGATCAAATTAGCAATGAAGCACTAATCATGGTAAGGTGCAAAGCATTGTAAACATGTCATAAACGGATAATAATCAAGGCTCCATGTAATTATATTACAATGCAGAATGACATGCAATAAAATCCAACTCCCCATCAACATGTGATGCAGCTTTTAGTTCAAGTTGAGTTATGTCAATCTGAAGATCTAGAAGTTCCCAAATGAACTCCCCTTGAACCAAAACAATAAAATGAGAAGCTGGCAAATAAAACAAGAAGGACAGTCCTTAAAGCATAGATAAGATAGAGAATACTAATGACTCAGACTAACTCTTATCTACCCCAAATGACTCCAGGACAACAGCTGTCGAGTAAAACACACACTAGAGAGCAAACACGTACCCTGTCTACCCGAGGGTGGCCCAACCCTCGCAGAACCTATCTACCCGAGGGTGGCCCAACCCTCGCTAGAACCTAGAAGAAGTGAGTGAGCTCAACCTAGTGAGATAAGAAACAGTTATCCTGAAAGCACAAGATAAGAGCAAGAAGTCTAAGTACTCGACAAGAGACACACTCTAATCTATCTTTGGAAGGACTAAACCAATGCACCCGCAAATGCAATGCAATGTAAATGAGACAAGCATAATCAACATAGTAAGCGAGAAAGCCCAAAGCTCCCCTCACAACAGTCCATAAGGACAAACCACCCCAAGCTCTCCCATGAGTGAAAACCTCGTGCTATCCAAAGGCTTGGTGAAGATATCGATGGCCGGTGGTCACTCTCCACAAACTGAAGCACGATGTCACCCTTCTCTACATGGTCTCGAAGAAAGTGATATCTGATATCAATGTGCTTGGTCCGAGAGTGCTGCACTGGGTTTTTAGCAATGCTAATCGCAGACGTGTTATCGCAAAAGAGCGGAACACGGTCGATAATAACCCAAAGTCCCGCAGAGTCGAGACCATCCAAAGGACACAGCTCACGACAAAGAATCGGTCAGCAAGAACATACTCGCCTCTGCGGTGGATCAGGCAACACCGGATCGCTTCCTCGAGGACCAAGAAACGAGAGAAGTGCCAATGAATCGGCGGTGCCGGGTGCTCTTTCTATCTATCCTCTGACTGCAAAGTCGCATTGAAAAGGCTCTAAGGGATAGACATGAGGAGGAAGAGTACCAGATACCATAGTCAATGGTAGCTCGAAGGTACCGAAAGATGCGCTTCACCGCCTGGCGGTGAGACACGCGAGGAGAAGCCTGAAACCGAGCACAAAGATACACGGAGAAGTGTATGTCCGTCTCGAGCGCGTGAGGTACAAGAGAGAGCCAATTATGCTTCTAAATTCCTTTTGATCGATGGCTCACCATCCTCATCTCGGGTCTAGAGCAGTGAGAAGCCATCGAGTCGACACCGACTTTCCATCACTCATGTCAAATCGTCTCGGGAGGTCTCGAGTGTACTTGCCTTGATGCAAGAAGGTACCCTCCAGTCCCGCTTGATCCGGAAGCCAAGGAAGAATGTCAATTCACCCATCATGCTCATCTCAAACTCGGTGCTCATGACATCCGAGAACGTGAAACTAGAGCATGGAAAGAGCCGCCAAAGATGATGTCATCGACATAGATTTGGACGAAAGGAAGGTCATTATGGCCGTGAATGAACAAGGTCTTGTCAACTTTACCCATTTCAAAATCATGTCTCAATAGATAGGACTTAAGCCTCTCATACCAAGCTCTAGGGGCTTGCTTAAGTCCATACAACGCTTTGGAAAGCTTGAAGACATGACTAGGGTATTTGGGGTTCTCGAAACACGGAGGTCAGTTCGACATAGACTTCTTCCTCAATGAAGCCATTGAGAAAGGCACTCTTGACGTCCATCGGTAAAGCTTGAAACCTTTAGAAGCTGCAAAGGCAAGCGAATTCTAATGGCCTCAAGGCGAGCTACGGGGCAAAGGTCTCCTCGAAATCCGGACCCTCAACACAGGAGTACCCTGCAACCGCCTAGCCTTGTTTGAATAACCACATCATCCTCACTCTACTTGTTCTTGAACACCCATTTAGTTCCAATGATATTGTGATCTCGAGGGGGCTCAACAAGCGTCCAGACCTTGTTTCTCTCGAAACTCTCTAGCTCCTCATGCATGGCATTGACCCAAGACTCGTCAGATAAAGCATGAAAAATGTCTTTGGGCTTGAAGGAGGCAACAAAGGCAGAATGGAGACAAAAGAGTGACATGCCAGATTTTGAGCGAGTAACTCGCTCAAAAGGTCTCCATGATCCGCCTGTAAGGATGAGCTTTACGGATATGTCTAGGAGGTCCAGGATGAGATGAAGAAGTGGCCTCTACCTCGTGGTGTCGACGGGTAGGAACAGGCCACTAGCTCCGTAAGCGAAGGCAAAAGGCGATCGCCTTGAGGTGCGGTGGAAGACGGCATCTCAAGGGGTGGATGAGGGACCGGATCGGGTGACAACCCTCATCTCCATCATCCTCATCATCCACAAAGATGGTCTCGGATGCTCTAAAGAACACGAGATATCGGGCCTAGTCCCTGACCGCCTCATCGAAAGTCACCTCACGTGTCTCTACCATTTTGCTAGACTCGCAGCCTGACCCTATAAGTCCGCGAAGAAGTCGAGTAGCCTAGAAAGATCCCATCACAAGAACGTGACTCGAACTTGTCAAGGTTCCTAGACTTCAAGATAAAACACTTGCAACCAAACACACGAAAATGAGAGACGCTGGGCTTTCGCCCATATCTCAGCTCATAAGAAGTGCGGTGGAAGTGTGCCCTCGGAAAAACTCTGTTCAAACATGGCATGCGGTGGCTATAGCCTCACCAAAACTTCCATGCTGTAGAGTATTCATCGAGCATCGTCACGCCATCTCGACCAAGGTGCGGTTCTTCCTCTCCACAACGCCATTCTGGCGAGGGACATAAGGAGAAGAGAACGGTGCTCTACACTGCCTCATCGCAGAAACTCTCAAAGTAGGAATTCTTGAACTCCGTGCCATTGTCATGCGGATCGCTCGTAAGGCACCGGAAGCTCAGCGAAAAGCCTCTTGAAAAGACCTCGGAATGTGTAAACGTCTCATCCTTGAGGCCAAGAAAACACCCAAGAATACCTCGAGAAGTCATCGACTACGACAAGAACATACCACTTCCTCCTGTTGTTGACTCGAGCCGGTCCAACTGTATCCATATGGAGCGGTTGTCCGATGCATCGGTCATAATAATCGGACCGGAGGATGAGAAGCGGCAACCATCTTGCCGTCTTGGCATGGAGTGCAAACAAGATCTTTGACCATCTTGAGTTTCGCGGACCACGAATGAGATCGTGGCGCTAACTCGAGTCAAATGGTCAAATCCAATATGACCAAGTCTCCTATGCCGAAAGGAAAGGTCGCGGGACTCGAAGCAACCAAACACCGAGAGGATCACCGAAGACTCAATAAAATCAGCACGAAGATCCTCCCATAACGAGAAATCCATAAACCGGACTACCCAAAGAATCAACAATTTTGCGATCGTTTTTCTTAAAACTTACCTCGAAACCGTCATCGGTAAGCTGAGAAATCGAAAGCAAATTGTAATTCAGCTTACTCACCAAGGCAACATCTTTTAAAACAAATGAGTCATTAACGCGCACAATACCTTTGGCGATGGCGTCTGCACGAAGAGTCTCCAAAGGTGATAGTCTCATCACACAAGCTCGGGCTAGGGAAGAAAACCAACGTGAATCTCCGGTCATGTGTCGTGAACACCGGAGTCTACAAGCCAAACCTTTCCTTCCCCGCCGTGAACCCGAGTCAACAAGAGAGCAAAGTCTCGATCTTGGGATAAATCAAGATAGATTTTGGAACCCAATCTCGAGTCACATCGTCGAGCGAAGAGGTAGTCACACACGATCGACCTCTAACTACCCTCGCTCTCCATCGCTCAAAGAAGCGAAGGTGCGTGAGCAGCACTGGCTATTCTTGGGTCCGGCCGCTACGGGCGGCGAGTCGGGTACCGCAACACGCCGGTCACGCCGTGGGTAGTTGTCTCGATGGGGAAAACGAGATCTACCCTCAGGACGGCGGAAGTCATGACCGAATGGAGCATGAGGACGAAAACTAGAAAACTCGGAAAAACCAAGTCCTCGATGCTGCCCAAATCCACCAACAGTAACAATCCTAGACCTCGTGTTGGTCTTAGGTGCACTCAAGGTGCAGGGCTGACCACGAATACGCCTAAGAGCTGCAACACGGTCTCTGTGCGATCTTGGCGCTTGAAGCAATGGTCAATCAAATGCCCATCCTTCGGCGAAGGTGCAATGATACCGCCGAGGGGTGAAGTAGCATGAGATGGCCATATACGAGAGGCGAAGCTGCGGTGAAATCACCTTCTCGTCAAATCCCTTGGACAAAGCCCGCTGATCTAAATTGAACTTTCTTGTTCTTGGGCTTGACCTCGATCACACCTGCGGCTATGGGTCTGAGCACGGCGGTGGATGCTTCCTTCTATCCTCTCGAAAATCATATCCTAGACCTTGATTGAATTTGCAAATCTTGATTGGTCTAGAATAAGATTAAGATTCTTCTTGCCCCTACAAATCTCTCGAGAGTGTTCATAAGGTGCCGACACTCCTGAAGCAGAGAGCACAAGAAGGGTAGGGAGAAGAAGAGACAGTGAGAGGTAAGGGAGCGGAAGAAGAACCAACAGTAGAGGAAAGTTTGGCTTGTGCACGCACAGCCGACTCTGGGAGCACATTCCTACTACTAGCAGGTTGGTTCGCGTCTCTAGGCGTCTTACCCTTATCCCGGGCTTCTTCCCTTCTCCTCAATCACATTACAAGTCAAGGTGGCTTCTCTAGAAGGTCCTTAGTTAGCTTCACACATTTCTCATCCAATGCAATCAAGTCGATTTTAGTTTGTTACAATTAATGCATGGTGAGCTAACAGGTCCTTAGAAGCAAACCGAGCCAACTTCCTATCATGATCAATCATATCTTGAAACTGTTTGGAGATGATTCAAGTTCGGCAGTAAGCTTAGGACAATTCACACATGAAGCAATAGGCTCAAGAAGAAAAGCTTGTAATTCAGCAATTTTATGATCTGCCCGTTTTAAGTTCATCTTTAAGTTATTGCAACTTTCACAAATCTCGGACAGATCGAGAAGCATAGTGTAAAGACCTCGAAAAGCATTGTCCTTATCCTCACATGAGGTGCAAGAAGTAGTCTCAACGGTAGATGAAGGAAAAACAATCCTAGACATCTCTAGTTCAATGACGGACTAACATTCTCCACCTTAAGAATATCTAGCTCGGAGGTCACACTATCATATGAAGTCCTTAGCTTCTCCATATCACCAATCAAGGCAGGGCATGTATCACATTCGTCACGAGAGGAAGCAGATGTAAGTGAAGTAAGCTCTCGTGACAATCTAGCTACTTCCTTCTCTAACTCAGTACACCTAGCCTTAGCTCTAGCATGAAATCCACCTAGCTTAAGAAAAGCATGATTGAGCTGGTCATAGGTGGGGCATACCTCGTCCGAGTCGAGATCTGCACGGTTGTCGCTCGGTTAAGCCCTCGAGGGCCATGAAGCACATGCCGAGAAGTCTTCGCCGCTCTTGGGGTCTTGATCACCCGTCCGTCGTCGTCGCTCCATCCCTCCACCTCGCCGAGGTCGAGGTCGTCGAGCAGCGAGAAGACGCGGTGGAAAAGCTTCTTGGCCTTCCCAAAGTCGCGGAACTTCTTCTTGCCTTGCGTCGGAGTTGGAGGCTTCTTGTTGCGGTTCTTGTCGGTGTAGTCGTTCTTGACCGAACCGCCGTAGTCGTTCTTGCCCTTCTCCAGCTTGTGGCAGTTTGCTCGAATGTGGTTGGGGCCACCACACTCAAAGCAAATCAATGGTCCTCTTCTCTTTGCATCCCTCCTCCTCTTGTAAGCATGGGAGAACTTCCGAGCTAGGAGGCCATTTGTTCATCCTCTAGCTGCTCTAGCGATCATCGGTTACATCACGAGAGCGATAGGAGAACTCGCAAAGAGAATCGGCGAGAAGAACCGAAGCGGCGGTGGGATCGGTGACTAGTGCCATCGATCGAGACTTGACCGACGAGACTATGTCAATCTCGTGAGTCTTGAGGCGAGTAAAGCGCGTCAAGAGTCAAGGTCGAGAGGTCCGTGGTGTCCTTGATGGTAGTTACCTTCATCTCCCAAACCCGAAGATCGAGTGCGAGAAAGAATTTGTCGGCGTTATCCGAGTCGGAGTATGTGAGACCGACGCTCGGAGGTTGCTCAAAATTTTGTGAAAGCGAGAAAAGCACTCGTCATGGGACTCACCAAGCAAGCATCTCGAATTTGTTGTAATCGCGCTTAAACTGGTCTTGTCGCACCGTCTTTATTTGGGTGGTGCCCTCATGGTAAGCATTGAGGGTCACCCAAATATCGAAGGCCGACGTCAGGTGAGAGATGCGATCAAATTCGCTTCTGCTCAATCCCTGAATGATGATGTTCCTCGCCTTTGCGTTTGCCTCAACATCAGCCATATTCCCGGCATTGATGTTCTCATCGGCGGGAACAACAAACTGGACCTTGACCTTTCGCGGATGGCGTAGCCACGAGCACGGATGTAGGTCTCCATCCGGCTCTTCGAATGGAAAATCCATCCCATCAAAGATTGGGGCTTGGTCGAGTACTTGTCCGTCGCCATGGCTCTTGAGACCGATTAAAGATCTATCAAGAAGAGCTAACCGGCTCTGATACCAATTGTAGGACCGAAATGGCGATAGAGGGGGTGAATGTCGCTCTCTTTTAAAATCGCCCCCGAGAATTCGACACTGTTTTTCAAAATGATGCAAAACAAAGCACCTCACAGAACATTAAAATTAATCTTGCTGAAATTTGGAGCATGCGACACTGAAAAATTCAGCATAAATCGAGAGTAGTCGAGAAAATTGCAGCTGAAAATATTGCTGTTTGATCTGCATGCAAAATCACCAAAGATCAAGACAAGAAATAAAAAGAAGAGCACATACTGACTGCAGTCGGCAAGGAAAACAATTGGCCAGGAGACAAAGCCAATGCTGGAAACAAAGAAGTGATGAATTGCATTTGTTCTTCTTACGGTAAAGAAAAGCAAACTGACTCTACAACTAGAAACTAATAAAGACTGAAAAGAACAGCAGACTGCTACCACAAAAGAAAAAGCTCGGCTGTAAAATAAAAGAAAACAAAAACTAAAGAGAAAGCAATCAACCAACTGCAATAGTCAGCAAAGCATTCTCTGAACACTGCCAAAAACTGAGAGGGATCGCAGCCGAAGAAGGAGAAAGATCAAAAGCTACCAAGCCAAACTGAAAGACTAAATGAAGAAAAGCTATGCTGCTACGGCTGAACAAGAAACAATAGCATAGTTATTTTCTTCCTATTGCAAAAGATAGCTACCCATGAAGAACCAAATTGATAGGCTTGTTCGGCAAAGACAAGAAAAAAAAACAGTCGGCAGTGACTTGAAACCGAACCAAGCGAACTGTAAAAACAATACCCTGAGGCAGCCAATAGATCAACTGCAACCAAGAAAGGCTTGCTGCAGATCGGCAAGGAGAAATGCAGAGAATGAGCAGGCTGCAGATTTTAGACTGAAGACAACACAGGAAATTTGCAGCAGCAGCCGAAGACTGAACAGAACCAAATTCAAGAATTGCTTTCAGACATATGCTAGCCAAGAGGCCTTAATAGATGTCCAGTTCAAATGTCATGTGGGGCCGTACGTATGTACGACGCCGTCTCAAATCCACCAAGCCTACTCCAGTGTTGGATGGTCCAGACGGACGGGATGTATAGCAGTCCGGCTTGGATACTGCAAGAGGTTAGTAAGTAGGTCTCCTGTTGCGTTACGGCAACAGAGTAGTAATACAACTCGGACTAGGATTCCTGTCCTAAGTCGGTTAGACAGGAGGAGTATAAGTACTAGGGATTGTAATTCAGAAGGTATAACAAAGAGTTTACCTCAATCATCTATTTGTCTCTATTTTCTGCTATCCTCTGTTTCTTCTCCCAGATATTCTCTTCCGCCCCGGTGGTCTTCTTCCTCCAGCAACGAGACGGCGCGCCCCCCGGTCACGCACGGCTACCTTCTGCGGTCTCAGGGCCGAGACCGTGACAATTTGGTATCAGAGCCCATGGCAGAGCCATCGGAGATGTCGGCATTAACGCAACAGATCGCCGACCTCACGGCAGCCATGACAATCAAACTGGAAGAACTCAAAACAGAAATTACAACAGAAGTGGTAAGCCTCAAGGAGCGCATGGGAGTACTGGAGAAAAGGCCGATGCAACTCGGCGATGGATTGCTTCCAGCACCAGCAGGATTACTGCCCTCCCACCCTCCCAATTATCAACCTCATCCGGCTCCAGGGAGTTCCTCAAGCCTGCGCCTGCACAAAATCTCTTTCCCCACCTTTGATGGCAAAGAGGATCCGCTTGGGTGGCTCAATCGCTGCGAACAGTTCTTCAGAGGGCAGCAAACACCGGAACGGGACAAGGTATGGCTGGCTTCTTACCACTTGTTAGGCGCTGCACAGCAATGGTATTTTCAGCTCGCGCGTGATGACGGTGAACCTTCTTGGCACACATTCAAAGAGTACTGCACACTTCGGTTCGGACCCCCAATACGCAACAATTTCTTGGGGGAACTCGCCAAACTACAGGCTGTCGGTACGGTTGACGAGTATCAGGAGCAATTCCTCAACCTCCTGTGTCGCGCAGATCCCTTAACACCAGCTCAGCAGGTTCAGTTATTCTCCTCAGGTCTCATGGAACCAGTGCGCACAGATGTTGAACTCCAGAATCCAGGAAGTCTGCAACTTGCAATGGCATTGGCTCGCGCATACGAGAAACGTCACCTGATGACATCGTCCTGGCAGCGACCGAGTGGACGACAGCAATCATATCAGCGGCCGCTGGTCCAGCCCAGTTCAGCAAACACAACCCTGCAGACCACCACAACTTCTCACCGCACATTACCGGCTACAGGACCGGCAAGCGACAGGCCATCAGCGGCAGCTCACCTGCACATGCCTCGCAAACAACTGACAGCGGCTCAGATGTCCGAGCGACGCAGCCAAGGACTTTGCTTCAATTGTGAAGAAAAATTTGTCCCCGGTCATCGCTGCAAGCGTCTCTTCCTGCTAGAGGTCAGACCAGATGACGACGACGAAGTAATGGCAGCTCCCACCATAGCAGAACAGCACCCTGCTATTTCCCTGCACGCCTTATCCGGTATACAACCTCGGACGATCCAGACAATGAAAGTCCAGGTGTGGATTGGCCAGACACAGCTGACTGCCTTAGTTGACTCTGGCTCCACGCACAATTTCATCGTTGTAGAGGTCATCCACCGTGCTAAACTGACGGTACAACCACAACAGGGTATTCGGGTGGCAGTGGCCAATGGAGACACCAGTATGCGATGCACATGCCCTAATCTTGGATCTGTGTTGATCAAACTACTTATTCCACAAAGCTGTTACTCCATTCCATTAGCGAGGTTTGATATGGTATTAGGGGTGCAATGGCTACGCACATTGGGTCCTATTACTTGGGATTTCCTCTTCCTGACAATGTCCTTTTGGTATGAGGAACGATACATTACTTGGCATGGCATCCTTCCCCGAACACCACCCTGATGACTTTGCAGAGAGAGCATCCAGCATTATTGCAAGACTTGTTGACAGAATTCCATGCCCTATTTGAAGAACCTCACGGATTACCTCCACAACGTGCATTAGATCACCGCATTCACCTGCAACCAAACACCACCCCAGTGGCAGTCCGCCCCTATCGGTATGCTCATGCGTAGAAGGATGAACTTGAACGACAATGCACAGAGATGCTTCAACAGGGCATTATTCGCCCAAGCTCTTCCCCATTCTCAGCCCCGGTACTCTTGGTCAAGAAACACGATGGCTCCTGGCGATTCTGCGTTGATTACCGAGCCCTGAATGACAAAACAATCAAGGATAAATTTCCAATTCCCATAGTCGAAGAACTGTTGGACGAGCTCAATGGGGCCAAATTTTTCACTAAGTTGGATCTCAGGTCCGGATATCACCAGGTACGCATGCACAAGGCAGATATTGAGAAAACAGCATTCCGCACCCATCAAGGCTTATTTGAGTTTCTGGTCATGCCGTTTGGGTTAACCAATGCCCCGGCAACATTCCAAGCATTGATGAATGAAGTGCTTTCGGCATATGTGCGACAGTTTGTATTGGTATTCTTTGACGATATTCTCATCTATAGTGCAACATGGTCCGAGCATCTCCTTCACCTCCGCAAAATCTTCAAGATACTCCAGGACAACCAGTTTTTTCTCAAGCAGTCTAAATGTTCCTTCGGAACTACATCTGTTGCATACCTGGGCCATGTAATCTCACACTCCGGCGTAGCCATGGACAACCATAAGGTCTCTGCGGTCCAGGACTGGCCGATTCCACAATCGGTGAAAGCTTTGAGAGGATTCTTGGGTTTGGCTGGCTACTACCGCCGGTTCATCCGGAATTATGGCTCGATAGCCGCACCTCTCACTAGACTACTGAAGAAGGATAGTTTTTTTTGGACTCCTGAGGCCTCTCATGCCCTTGATAAACTTAAACATGCCCTAACATCGGCACCCGTCCTCCAACTACCAGACTTCACCAAGGAATTCATAGTTGAATGCGATGCCTCGGGCACCGGCATTGGCGCGGTATTACATCAAGGGTCCGGACCGATTGCCTTCTTCAGCAGGACACTGCCTCCCCGACATCGTCATTTAGCAGCATATGAGCAAGAACTTCTCGGCCTTGTGCAGGCTATTCGCCATTGGCGCCCGTATTTATGGACTCAAGCTTTCTTGGTCCGCACCGATCATTACAGCCTAAAATTCCTTTTGGATCAACGGCTGGCCACCATCCTCAAAGACCGTGGGTTAGCAAATTCTTGGGCTATACATTCGGGTAGAATACCGACCGGCCGTAGCGAGAATATGGTGGCGAGCGCATTATCCCGCCATGACTCGGCGAGACGCGATCATGCTCTCACCACTCCTAGTTTTGATCTCTTCCAGCAAATACGCCCGAGATAATGCAAGCGCCAGAGTTGATCACCCTCCAAAGACAAACATTGAGGATGGCACTTTGGACTGACCGCAACTGATAGATGGCTTGCTCATTTACAAAGGGCGAGTCTATGTTCTGGAATCATCTCCACTCCTGCCGGACATCCTGACAGCTGCACACACCATGGGGCATGAAGGCATCCAAAAACCTTACACCGCCATACGACTTCTTTGTACCAAGAGCTCGCGGGTGGTACAACAATTCGTGCAAGCTTTGTGCTACGTGTCAACAGAATAAGAGCGACCATCTCCATCCAAAGGTCTCTTACTGACCTTTGAAGGTCTTGGATCGAGTTTGGGAGGATATATCCATGGACTTCGTTGAAGGATTTCCCAAGGTCAATGGAAAACAGTAGTTACGTCCGTGGTAGATCGATTCTCCAAGCACGCCCACTTCACAGCCTTACCACATCCTTATCTGACTAGTTACGTCGCCGGGCATTTTTGAAGGCATTGTTCGCTTGCACGGCATACCATCTTCTATAATGTGCGACCGAGATCCAGTCTTCACAAGCGGTTTCTGGGAGGAATTGTTCCGTCTTTCCAATGTCCAGTTGCACAGGAGTTCAGCTTTCCACCCGCAGTCAGATGGTCAGACGGAGGTGGTTAACAAAGTGATTACCATGTACTGCTTGTGTTTAGCGGTGATCGCCCTCGGCGGTGGTTGCATTGGCTTCCTTGGCGAGTATTGTTACAACACCTCCTTCCATACTTCCTTCAAGAAACACCCTTTAAAGTGGTGTATGGGCGTGACCCACCATCCCTTCGCTCCTATGAACCGGTCGAGGCAAAAGTAGTTGCAGTGGATGAGCTATTGCAGGATCGAGATGCACTGTTGGTCGACATCAAGGATCGCTTGCTCCAGGCCCAACACCGTTACAAACACTTCTATGATGTGCATCACCGCGATGTCGCCTTCAGCGTTGGTCGATGGGTTTGGCTTCGTACATCGCGAAGGGCCGCTTCATTACCAACCCACGCCTCGGGGAAGTTAGCTCAAAATTCCACGGACCGTTTGGATCATCGAACGCATTGGAGAGGTCTCCTACCGCTGCGGTGCCACCAAAAGCACGCCGCATAATGTCTTCCATGTTAGCCTTTTCAAGCCTTTTGTCGGTACTCCTCCACAACACCTCCGCCTTGCCGCTCTATTCAATGGGAAGATTGTGCCGACTCGCTTGAGGTGATTAGCGCTCGTAAAGCACGAGGCATTTGGCGGTCTTGGTTATTGGGACGACTTGATCGCTGCAGATTCCTCTTGGGTGGATGTCCCCGACTTTCGGAGCGTTACCCTCTTTCGCCTTGAGGACAAGCTGTTTCTTCAAGATCGGGAGATGTCATGTGGGGCAGTGCGTATGTGCGACGCCGTCTCAAATCCACCAAGCCTACTCCGGTGTTGGATGGTCCAGACGGACGGGATGTATAGCGATCCGGCTTGGATCTTACAAGAGGGTAGTAAGTAGGTCTCTGTTGCGTTACGGCAACAGTAGTAGTAATACAACTCGGACTAGGATTCTGTCCTAAGTCGGTTAGACAGAGGAGTATAAGTACTAGGATTGTAATTGAAAGGTATAACAAAGAGTTTACCTCCATCATCTATTTGTCTCTATTTTCTGCTATCCTCTGTTTCTTCTCCCAGATATTCTCTTCCGCCCCGGTGGTCTTCTTCCTCCAGCAACGAGACGGCGCGCCCCCCGGTCACGCACGGCTACCTTCTGCGGTCTCAGGGCCGAGACCGTGACATCAAAGCAAAGGGATTTTTCGAGAACTCACAACAAAAGAACTAACAAGAAATGCGAGAGAATAACGAGAGAACATCTTGAAGCATAAAACTAAGACAAAATAAAGAAGGCCGGAGAAAAGAGAGAAATGTAGCAAAAGAAAACCATCACAAATTGAAACAACGAGGAGGAAGGCACTCAAATGAATTCATTGCCTTTGAAACGATCCCATATGAGTCTCCATACGCATGGACATTAGAACTATAGGAGTGATTACAAGATTTTTAATCCATCCTCTCCCTCTCAATCCTCAAAACACCAAGAGCCTCACATGCTTCTTGGGAGGAACACAACCCACACAAAGGGATGAATGAGTTCACAAAACCCTAACTCACTCTCAAGTGTCCTAAGGGGTATGCAGCCCCCAACCTCTATTTATAGCCCTTGGCTAACGGGTCTCAAACCCGTTCTGCAAGCTAAACCTAACGGAGCCGTCTCCCACTTGTGCGACCTTGCGAAATTCCGTTTAGCCCCTTACGCACTTCCGGAAGCTTCGCGCTCCTTGCCTCGCACGCTCCGCAACACGTCGAGTCCACGTCGTCTTCGACACCTCATGACCGTTCTGACCTCAGCGCCACCTGCGCCTAGTCCGGTCCACCGTGTCTCGCCACGACTCCGCCTCGATGTCCTGCAGACACACAGACAAGAAAACACGTCACATAGCACCGCTCGATACATGTAAGCATAATTAAATCCAAACCTGTCACATTAACAGAATATGCATCCTAAACATGTTGACCAAGTTTGACCAAGTCCGACCGAGCCCGTTACACCTCGCAACGTCAGGGTCCGAACCAACTGACTCAAACTCGACTTTTGAAAACAGATGTCAATTACTCATCACTCACAATGGGATGACCTCCACATGGTCTCTCACAACCTTGTGTATTTTGGCTTATAGCTCGTGAACAATGGCTTCTCTGAGTCCTCCATCAAGTCCTTCAATTTACCAAACTCTCTCTCACTATAGTTCCCTTATGCATCGCGCAACATCTGATCCAGATTATCACCGAGCAACCTATCCTCATCAAAAGAACAATCGACATCCGGTATATCATTGTCTCCCTTGACGATGTTATTACATTCCTGTATAATCTGCTCTTCACCGTGACTGCTCCAACATGTATACCTATTTTTGAAACCCCTTCCAATAAAGTGTGCTTCTATCTACGCTAAATTGGTAAACATATTAATATTCTTGCAATTAATGCATAGATAGTACATAAATTTTATCCCCCTCTTCATCATATCCTGCTTAGTAGCTCTTCTAAAATCAGACATACAATTGATGTACTCTTCACTCATATAGTTCTCAACATACATCCAGCTTGATCCATCCACGTTACACATATAACAAATTAATGCTAAATTAGATTAATGCTCTCCTAGATAGCCATTACATGTACGTACACTTTTACATATAATTGTCATTCACCGTAATTTGTCTATCTAAAGTAGCTAGCTATGATTTATGAACTAATCCAACAAGAATTAAAGTAGATAGAAGTGAGACCCACTATTAAATTAGAGCAAAAATTACCAAGTTAGATCACTCTTTCCTTGCAACTAAAAAGTGCGCATATAGTACAAAATACTAATCTTAGATCACCAAGCTAGAACAAACGGATACACAAGCACCCTTCCAAATCAATAGTCTTCTTTCACCAAATCGACTCAAAGTCGCCACCTAACAGATAGAATACCTGTCGGGATGAGGGTATTTAATAACACAGTGAATATCACATACACTTCTATTCACAACCCGTCTGTGACAAGTACATCATCACAGATGGTTTTTTATAAAAACCGTATGTGATGTATCGCTGACAACTTTTCACAAAAATAGTCTATGATAAGCCCATACATCACAAATAATTTTTTTAGGAATTGTCTGTGATGTATCATAGATAATTTGTGTAAAAAAAATCATCTATGATAAGTAGGTCATAACTAACGGTTCTTACCATCGGTTGCAATATAGACAGTCACGCTAGTAAAATTGCCTGAGATAACTATACTATAGCTTAACACTAACAAATTCTGTAGAACCATTTTGTGATGATGTGTCCAATATGATCTTCTCTATAGCAGTGCTACATGAACGAAAACCAAATTAATTTGGGGTATGAGTCTATAGTGGAAGGGTGCCGAGGGGCGGTACGAGCGAGGATAGGGCACGAAGGCATTGATGACCACCTTGGGTGTAGGTGCTCAAGTGCTCACCGGAGCACTATATCAACGATGCCACACACCGAGCCCAAGAATGCTGCTATAGCAAGAGGCAGGCAACACCATACATAGGAAGCATGCCATGGGGCTATGCAGCGATGGCCTCGGATGCAAGTGCTCACCCGACGTCGTTGAGCCTATTAGCTTGCAGGAGAGAGTGAAGAGGAGCAAGGCTATCAGAGGTGTGAATAGAGGTAGAAAGGAGAAGCAAAGAAGAAGGTTGTCGGGGCAGTAGCGTCATTTTTGAATGCTTCTCTCACCCAAAAGGAGTCTAATAGAGCAAATGGACGGAAAAATCACAGCAGTGGCATTTTGCAGATTTTTTAGCATTTGTGATAGTATTTTGCAGCTCCTCTCCTACGATGATATTTTTACATCGTAGTTCTTTGCGAGGTACTGAACAAATTTACTCTTGGCAAAAATATCCATTAGGGAGGAGGATGTCTACATCACTAATTTATGGGACTCACCACTATGCCATACCCATAGTAGGCAGGCCCAAACTCTTCCTCGGCGCTGCCACACCGGAGCTCATGCTGGTTGTTCCGACGCTGCACTCACGCCCAGCGCTAAAGCTCATCGCCGTGCTGGCCGGCCGTGCACTCGCCACCCGACATTGCGCCTGCCCGACTCCAATGATGCACTCATCATGGATGCCACGTCACTCATGGTCACTATTCGACGCCGTGGCCGCCACACTAGTCCCGGTTGCCACCCGACACCAACATCATGGCTGCCACGCTCATCGACTCACCACGCTTGCCGCCCGACACGACGTCCAATGCCCGGCGAGAGGAAGACAAGAAGAAAGGATGACATAGAATGTGGGGAGGGGAAATAAATATAAAAATTACTATATTTATTACATGGGCAAGATGGTAGATACTGTGTATTGGAGAGATTATTTCTTGTCTAATGTCTATGTAAGGTGATAATCCATTGACATTGCTATATAGTGTTGTCACTAGAAATACCTTAGCATTGTGCTATATATGGTTCACAAAAGAATGCCATTCTACAACTTTTATGCTGGTTTGTCCAACAGTACCCTATTACCCCTTCGTACCAATATAAGTCCTCATTCTTGGAAAATATCGTCCCATAATATAAATCCATTATAGAGACCAAAGATGTAGTTATCACAATATTTTCACTATATACCCCTACTTTAATACTAAAAAATAAGTGGGTAGTTGTAGTATGCCATTTAATGGGGCCATACATGGTCCAATGCATTAATTTTTTTCTTATATTTAAATTTTATTTGTCTATGCATATAGTGAGTTTTGGACTTATATTACGGGATGGAAGGAGTAATTCCCAATGTTTACCTATCTAAGTTAATGCCAGACATAATCACCACGGCATCCCATAATGGATCTTCCATTTCCAAAGCTAACATGTTCTTTTTTGCTATGGCTTATGGCTTTTGGACTATTCTTGAGATAGTACGGATTAAGAAAAACTTGCGTGCGATTTTTGGCTGATATAAATAAAGGCAATACAGTGTATACTACAATCAACTTGTAGACCCTGCTTTAAAAGATACTCTGTTTAAAGCTTAGTTATGGTAGAAAAGCCGAAAAGTACATTTTAGAAGCTAAAAAGAAGAGACCAAACCATGCATCTCTTGGGCTTATGCTCCTTGAGGTTGACTAACTCAGTTGGCTGACTCAGTGATTGCGGTTTTCATCAACAGTCTCAACATTAATTAGGAAGGATTGAAGTTTTTATCTCATGAGTACAACAAGGACGCACTCACGCACGCACGCACTCAACACCACACACACCTACACACACCCACGTGGGTGCGTCCAATGCACACGCTTGATACTAGAGACGGAGACTCAAGATCTCCGGGAGCACAGGCACACGCTTTGACCACTGAATACACGCATGTACTCAGAGCGCACTATTCACATGAACAGTGCCAAAGAAATGTTGTTCATGTGAACAGTGCCCCCAAATGCGGCATCACGGCTCAAAGTCGGACAGGGGAGTGTCCACTGACGGCCACCACCAACCGGGCAAGCCACGGTTCGTAGGAAGGACTGAAGTTATTGGGTACTATTATCACCAAGGTTATTCAAAGGATCACCTTGGTATGTACGATCGGTTCCAAAACTACTTCCTCTATCTAGAAATGTAGTATGTACGATCGGTTCCAAAACTACTTCCTCTGTCTAGAAATGTAGGTTGTCATGGGTTCCGTACGATCAAAATTTTCAAACTTTGACTATTAATATATGTTAAAGTATATAGATTGACAATATGAAAATACTACCATTGGATTTATCTTGTAAAATTATTTCATAATATATAATTTTATTATTTTTGCTAGTATATTATGATAATAAATCATAGTCAAAGTCTTGCATTAGAGACCGTTAAAAGCCAAAAACGACCTACATTTGTAAACAGACTGAAGGGAATATTTTGTTGACGTCAAATGTCGGAAGACTCATATAATTTACACATAAGTACTTTTAGTAATTACTCTTTCCGTCCATGTTTGTAAGGTGTATATTTTCTTAACACATAGACCAAGAATATGGTAAAAAAATGGCTAGATTACCCTTAATTATTATCTCTAAGCATTATATTCATGCGTGCATGTAAAGAATAGCAAATAAAGCTACATATTTATTAGGAGTATAAAGAAAACACCACACTAATTTTGCATTGAAACATAAAATATGCCTTATATTTATAGACAAGGCCGTCTAAAAAATACGCCCTATAAACTTAGACAAAGGGAGTATATTTTATTCTTATACATTTCTTTTTTTGTTACACAAACAAAAAATGATGATAGGTGTTACAATGCTTTAGATGGTTCATATTCACTTCGTCGGTAGAAAACTCGCAACTTCGTTGTTTTCTTAGCCTAGCAACATTGGCATTCTTGGGGAAAAGGCTTCAAGTGTATCTGGGCTTCAATATTCCGTTGCTGCACTAGACTTTTGCATAGAATTGGGCCAAATTCACTTGGCCCAAATAATCCAATTTGTAGGGAAACAGATTTTGAAGTTATTTTTCAGCGATGGGCATTTTTAGAAAAAGAGCTACAGCAACATATGTAACGAATTCTCCCAAACACCGACAGTTTTATTCCAATTTAGTACTGTGCACTACTGTATTAGCTATCACGCCAAAACGTCTTTAAACATCACAGAACAAGCTTGGACGTATTCACCTGGTAGATAGATCTCTACCAGCAAATACAGACTCGTCGATACCTCAAATCAGATTAGAGATTCATCGCTGCCAGGCATTGACTGGCAGGCTCTAGGCGCACAGACGCACGGATAGATGCTGCATCCCCAGAACTCACCCCGGACAAGAAGCATCCACGAGTCTAGCAACCAAGTGGCATGATGCTCCCTACACATGAATAATTGCCACAGTAACGTGCGAATAATTAAAAGGGAGAACAAGCAATGCCAAAAAGCTCCATGTGCGGCTGGCATTTTTCTTCAAGTTGCACAAAGAATCATCCTACCAAGTCATAACAAAAAAAGGGGGGTGGGAAGAGGAAAAATCAAAACGGCCAATGGTATTAGAGGGGTGAATTGCTTCTGCAATCAGCTCAATGAAACATACGATGGAGTACATCATGGTGGCCAAAGATGGTAAGCCTTATCCCGAACCCACCAAGCTCAATCATACACAAGTCAAACCCAAGGCGATCCTGCAGCTTAAATTCTCACTCATCTAGAAGAGAGCAATCACAGAGCATCAGGCATGAGGTACATAAAGCAAAGGATTACAGGGAATAAAATACAGGAGTTATTCAAAGCAATTTCTCCTCTCTAAAAAGACATTATTGGTTGCAGCTAACACCTGTAGCAGTTTAGCCCACTTCAAAATTGAAATCAAGTAATGCAACCTTCAGAAGGGTAAAATTCAAGTAATCGACTACAATCTTCTAAACCATGTTAAAATCCTTCAGTCACTCCTCATACAGTAAACAAGAGTGAAGGGATTCAATCAATGAATCTCAAATAGCATTAATCAGGATTCCGATTCCCTCTTCCAATCCAAAATGGCAGATATAACATATACTACTTTGAGCCATGTTTAATTGGAGCACAGTTTCTTCAAGCACAAGAAAAGCATCAGAAACAACGTAGTAACTGAACTACTGAAGGGAAAGCAGTCATGAGTCATGACTAATCTTGATAAAATTACTTCATTAACAAAAAAAAGCGTCAAACTGAATTTTCCTCCTCCGAGCAAAGAAATCAGGCCAACCAAAACTTTTCTACAAGAAATCAGGTCAACCAATTTCGCATAGGATAAAAAAATTTACAAGAAAGGTGAATAATGGCAGATGCAATCATAACATTCTTATCGGCCAGAAGCAAGCAAACATATGAACCAATATTGCAGATATAGTAGTCAAATAGATCCTTTTATCTATTTCACAATTCAGTCATATAGCAATTCAGTTACTCATTCTAGAGTATCTGACTCTGGTGCAGAATTTGCTGCCTTTTGTTACACCACAACATCAAGGAAACAGTTAACAGTGTTCCAAAAGGTGGCCTGGGCGCTCGCCGAGGCGGCGCGTAGGTGGTGGGCGGTAGCCGGCCGCGCGCCTTGATCCCTCGGCGGGCGGCTGGGCGGTCAAAGGCGGCAAGAAGGCGGTCAAAGGCGGAAGAGGCGGGCTCAACGCCGCAGCCAAGCACAAACCAGATCCAAGCAAACTTATTTTCTAAGCACAGACCACATCCAAGCAAAGCACAATCCATACTCTCCCAACAGATCAGACCCAACAAAAAATTTGGGAGTAAGAGGTGTTCCAGTGGATGGACTCACGACGAACCGCAAGTGCAGCTGTGCAGTTGCGCGGTGGTTGTCTCCTCCATGAATACCTTTGTCTACATCCATAACAACGTGAGCTGGGCCGTCGGCTTCGCCACCCCACCGCCCTCATGCAGCTCTCCATCACTCTCTTCTTCGTCGGAGTCGCCGGACCCTGGAGGCCAAGCCCTTCGGCACGTGCACCATGAGGCTCCGTGCTCTTGCCTGAAGCAACAACAGCAGCAAGCAGCGGCTGTGCCCACCCCGAGTCAGCATCACACTTCTCCCACAACCTCTTCTTGGCGCCGACTGCATCGAGAGATGTCCCACCGATCTGGATCTACTCGTTGATAGCAGGGCTAGGTGGAAGCCGAGGTTGCCGAATCTGGATCTGGTGGTTGCCGGTGGGGGAAGAAGCCGTGTCAGGACGAGAAGCCGCGGCGGCGGCGCAGGAGGGCAGCAGTGATGACATGTGGTGGCACGATGAGAAGGGGAGGGAGGGCGAGAGGCGGCCCAATGTTGGATCACGAGTGAGATGGGGATTAGGGGATGATGTACATGATGGCGGCAATTGGGAGTGAGGGAGGAGTTAGGGTTAGGGGGTGGGCTGTGGTTTTTTATATAGGCTAGGTGGGATGATCTGGACCGTTGATTATTCATCCGATGGATAGAAAAGGTGATTGAAATTGATCCAAAAATCATTAGCACCATTAATTCTGACTGCACATGATGCATAAACCTCTGGCCACTATTCTCTCATCTACATAACTATAGGTTGAAATAATATATTAGTTAGGAAAACGAGCACCGTATTGTTAATTAGACAGTGGCCCTATTCTTTTCAGCTTCTAAAAGCTGCTTTTCAGCTTTTCTACAGTAACTAGCTTTTAAACGGATTATTTTTCAAGATAGGGTCTACTAGTTAATTGTAGTACATACTTTACTGACTTCATTTATATTGGCAAAAACCGCACGTGAGTTTCTGTTACTCTGTAATCTCTAGCATGAACAGCCCAAAAGTCACAAGCCGCAGCCAAAAGCCACAAGCCGCAGCCAAAAAGAACAGGCCCAGCATTATATATATGACGGCATCTTCGCAAGATGATCCGGTATGTGTAAAGATAAAATGATAAATAAAGATACATGGAACAATTGCTGCATTGCTGTGTGCTATGTCATATCATGATTATATGCAAGCTAATAGAGGTTCAGTCTAAGTACAGGGCACATCCAATGCTGAGACAGCTCTCTTCTGTACTGTGCCCAAGACGTGGCCCTCCTAAGCCTCCTTCAACTCTCAAGCACCATTATATTAACTCTTCTTGCTTTTTTGGTTAAATATTTTTAAGGTCAAGCCGTCTCATATTTATAGCCTTAATGACTTTTGCAGTTATGAAGTGAGCAACTCACCTTGTTGCTTATGTTGTGCATGGTTACTTATCTTTGGCCTGTTGTCCTTATTTTTAATTCGGCCGTTTAGGCTCCCTAGGCACTAGGCCTCACCCGCCACCCGTCTAGCGCCTTCTTGAACATTGAAAGCTACAATTTCCTTCCATTCAACTAAAATCACAAACAGAAGCAAAATAGCATACAAGAGCCTTGCTACTAACCCAGTCATCGGTGACACATTAAAACCACAAAATAAGGGGATCAAGATATCTGAACTAAAATTACAAACAAAAGAGAAGGACCCAATAAAAAATAATCCAGCAAATGACAAATGCAATCATTTGTTATTTATAGTTACAACATGACTATTACAAACCAGAAAAGGAGGGAGCATAGATATCAAGCATCACAAGATAACCACAATAGTGGCAATATAAAAACATCACATGTTATGGTCATGACTCATGTGCAATACAACCAACATGATAGCAATAATTAGTTAACTAGAGAACAGTTTAAAACACCAATTGCGTCAAAGGTAGAAAGACAACAACAAAGATGGAGCGCCCATTACCCCATGAATGCCTAAACCAACAAACCCACCAGAAGTGTCCAACGTAGTAACAGGGTACAAACAGCTAGACCAGAGCAATGCAAAAGGAATTTCAACACCCTTGTGAGTTACTCCCTCGAAGCACAGCTCAGCCTTACGCAAAAGCACAACAACCAGTTAATACAGAAGGGCAAAATCCCCTAGTTGTCATTGCATTGAACTATCATCATTAATCTCCAAACTGGTGAGAGAATCATGCTATCGAAAGGAATTTCCCCAGTAGCAACATCCAAGTCCAAAGACAGGCATCTGTGATCCCTCCCACGCCATTACTAATCGAACAAAAAATGAATGAATCAAAGTCATACAATTCCCTGATCCCATGTTACATACAGGGCCAACATTCCCCAGAATGCAGCAGCTCAAATCGATACAGGGGAACAACAGAAATCAATTGAACACGAAAAAGATTAGAATAAAATTAGATCATACCCATTATATAAAAAGAGCGATTCGATTCAGTACATGTCATATCATTATATGGACCACGATTATTGGGCAGAAGAGCCCCCCAATCCTTCTACACAGGTCTCAGGCAGGTCACACACATCACAATATACCATGATTATATCGTCACAAATAGGCTAGTCATAAGGACAAGCATATAACGGTACCATCATCATCATCACAATAACAGAAACAAATAGCGATTGTTTGTTGCATACCATCGCCGCCGAGCCAAGCCGACCAGCCGCGCGCACGCAGAGGCAGAGGCGGAGGAGACGCAAAGGAGAGGACAAGATCAGATCTTGTCGATGTCCTCGTCCTCGAACTGGATGTAGTCGTCCTGCGCGGCGGAGTCCTCCTCGTCGACGACGCCCTCGTTGAGGCGGACATTGTCGGGGATCTCGCCGTAGGCCTTGAGCAGCCTGGACTCGTCGTTCATGTACTTGAGGATGACGTCGGCCTTGTCGTCTTGGTAGTCGCGGAGGCCGACGAGGACGATGTCCCCGGCGGCGATCCAGACCTTCTTGTGCATCTTGCCCCGGATGTGGCAGAGGCGCTTGGTGCCGTCGATGCACTGTGCCTCGCAGCGGCCGTTGCCGAGCATGCGGGTCACCTGCGCGTACTCCTGCCCGTCCTCCTTGAACACCAGCTCCCGCTTGTCGTCGTCCGCCTCGTTCTTCCCGCGCTTGCGGTTCTTGCCTCCCTTCCCCTTGTTCTTCGGCATCCTCCCACTCCGCGCTCACGAAACCCTAGCCCGATCGATCGAGAGGACCTTGACAATTTGGTTGCGTCTGGTTTGCGCGCTGCGCTTTGGGGAGGAAAATGGAGAGGTGCGGAAGCATTTTGTTTGCGTTATTATTATTATTGAGAAGAGGCGGCGGGGGAGGGGTGAGGTGATCTGGACTGTTGGATGTAGGGTTGGGAGGGGATGAACGGTGGCGATTGGGTCTCGTCGGGTTACGGACCGACGGGGCGCGTCGGTCGGGGATGTGGGCCCACCGGCCGGGACGACCGCGGCACGAATCCGGGTCTTCTTTTTCTTCCGTTTGCAGAACCGGATACGTGGTGGGCACTCCAGCCGTCCAGCGATGGAGCTCACTAGCGAAACTGATCAGGTTACTACGCAATTCATAACCCTCACTCCTTTCTTTCTTTTACTTTACTTCCTGCAATTCGTACAGTTAAATTCTCTAAAATTAAATACAATTTAGATTTGTATATCACTAGATTTATCGTTGAAATATTTTTATATTTTTATAATTTTATTGATGTATTTTAGTATGTAGTTATAAAAAATAGTGCTCAAAGTTACATCTCAAAAACCTAAAACGTAAAAAATATCCACTAAAAAAGAATGGAGGAAGGGTGTAAGAGTATATAAAATTAGTCGGTAGGCTTAAGCGAGAGAACCTCCAGCGCTCTCTACCGTCATGTAACGTGCAATGCTCCATTTTTTTCTCGCAAACCTCCAAGTTTGCAATGCAATGTGCAACGCAAATCTTGCCACCCTCTTTCGTCCATAGTTAACAATCGAGTTGCTAATCTTATAAGATAATATAAGAAAAATAATTAAAATCTTTAGGAAAGAATATGGATGCTCTTTATTACTATGAAGTGGTTATATGATGTCTTTTAACCAATCGTGAGACTAGCCCTAATTACACTGAATTGAATGAGATATAAATTGTATTTATCGTCCAATCTTAAATACCAATAAAGATATGTTAATTATTCACCGGGGAAGACGCCTTGTAGAAGCATCGCGTCTGGTCGAAGAGACAGTTATTATCAGATAGAGAATGCTTGATCGTCGATTGTTGTCGGCGAGAGATGAACGTGGGCAATAACCACATGGCAGTTATTGTCAAAGATTCAAGGCCAAAAACATTTGTTGTTTGGAGTGGTAGGATACGTGTTCCATCCATCGTACGAAAGCAATGTCCTGGAATCGGGTCCAGGTACTAGTTCACAGAATCTCCAAGCCTTGGGCTTCTTCTCTTTTTTTCTCTAGGCTAGGTTGAAGAATTTTCTCTATTCGATCGATATCCTTGTTCCATTCAACCGCCTTGTTAGCAACTGCGTACCTATTGGCTATGTCGAACAGCTCGACTATCATTCCTCGAGGATTCATTGCAATGTCATCCGTAAACCATCATTCCTCGACCCTGTTTTGAAAGCCTGAATAACCAAAGAATATGCAACCATTGGAATAGAATTACGAACCTAACTAAACCTCTTGATATATTATTGAAGAGTCTCATTAGGTTCTTACCGAATTCGGTAGAGATTGTCCTCTTTACTGAGGCAGTCGTACGCTCCCTGAAAGTTTGCGATCAACAGGTCACAGGGTTGTTCCTAGGTGTAAATTGATTCAACTGGTTGCTTAAACAACCAAGACTGAGCAGATCATTCGAGGACTGTAGACAAGTAGTTTGCCATCATATTATCATCACCACCAGCAGCCCTGATGGCGGTAGTGTAAATCTAAAGAAATTCTAATGGGTTTTAAGTTCCATTAAATTCTTTTAGATTTGCTGGTCAGAACCTATCTGGCCAGTGTACTGCTTGATAGCCTCCCGAGAAAGCCCGACAGCTTGTGATCAAGTCATGGCGCCTTCTTTAGAAGAGCGTCAGATTATAGTCAGTGGGAGACCGGTTCCTTTGGTAGTTATACTGATGAAATGGTGCTCCGACCCAGTCGTGGACACTTACATGCTATCTCCGACTAACTCTTTTGTCCAATTTTAGTGCAACTCTCCTTGTTTTTGATAAAGGTTTAAACTTTGATATCGATCTTTACGATCCATAATTGGAATAGATTTCTGGCATCTTATGGAGAGTTTATGTCAAGTTTCATTGCGTTTAGATCTATGATTTGAGAGTTGCCAAGTTTCATTGTGTTTAGATCTGTGATTTAAGAGTTAGCACTTTTCTTGGATCATGTACAGTGTTGTTCGGATTTTTCCTCGGCGAGCGGTCCAACCAGGGTGCGGTCCGACTGGTGCCTTGGGTGGTTCAGCCATCGAGCAGTCAGATTGAAGCTGTGTGCGGTCCAACCGCAAGGCGGTCAGACTGGAGTTAAGCTAGTAGTTAGACCGATTTTGGCAGAAACCCTACGGTGAGTTTGCGCTCCTTGGCTTTTGGCTTTAGTAAGATTGTAGCTTTGTGTTTTCGCTGCATGTTGTTGTCGCTAATTGGAAGAAGATTTTAAAATAATCATTCTTCCCCCCTTTCGGCTCGTTGTACTCAATCCTATAACATAGTCTGATTTGTTTGTTCTTTGAATTGTTAGTTCTTTATAACCTTGTAACTGTAGTAGATACCATATTGTCCAAATCTTCATACAAATCACACTTAATCATTCTAAATCATTTACTTCACCTAAAGAAATACAAATTCACGCTCAATTAAATAAACTTGTCCAACTAATTAGTCGTATTGTAATAAAATATGCATATTGCTTCATCGAATACGGATACGGATAGTCTAGATAAAATAATATTTTAGATGGTAAAAGTTCATACCATATTTGTATCCATATTATTTATGCGAATTCAAATTTGAATAAGAATAGGATAGAAATTGTTAATCGGATGGAAAAATCTATACTATATTCGCATCCTATCGAATACCATATTATTAAGTGTGATTGTTAGTTTCTTTGAATTTGAAGATTTGATTAAGTGTGATTTGTATCCGACATTTGTCCGGTTCGTATTCATATTCGACGTTTGTTCGATTTGTATTCGAATCCAAGAAAAATATGGTTGTGAATATGGTTTAAACACTATCCGATCCGTATTCTATCCGTTTCACCCCTAGTTAGGGGTGGATAACGGTAACAGATAATCCTTTTTATCCAATATTCGTATCTGAGAAAACACGAATATGGTAAGCAAAATCTGTATTCGAAAATATATGTATTCGTATTCGAGAATATTCGTATCCGTATTCATATTCGAGAGTATTCGATTCGTATTCGATTCGTTTCCAGAACCCGGGAAAAACCTAGACGAATTTTGTGATTCAAAATTTGAATTTGGGCGGTTTAAAACTGGTAACCGGTCAAAAACTGGTGAAAAAACGGCAAAACTGCTAGGAATCCGTTTTATCCGATATTTGTATCCGAGAAAACACTAGTATGGTAAGCAAAATCCGTATTCAAAAATATTTGTATTCGTATTCAAGAATATTCATATTCGTATTTGAGAATATTCGAATTCGTATTCGTATTTGAGACTATTCGATCGTATCCAATCCGTTTTCATCCCTACCCCTAGTGTTAAGACTTGTTTGGTCTAGGCCATGCATCCACTCTCCTCTCCTGTGATGTTGAGACTTGAGATGTCAAACCAATATTACTTGAGAAGTATCTTCTCTGGTCTCTTTACGAAATTGTTGAGCAGTAATTTCCTCTCTGTTGGCCTGGTTCCTTAAAGAAAACTTGGGCTATGCATTACAGGTTACTTTTTTTGGAATCAGTCAAGGTCGTTCGCAAAAGTACTTTATTTACCCTGAAATAGCATTATTTGGAATTGCGCTTGCTGTCTTCAAAACTAACCGGCATTATAGTTGGCCATGTATGACTAACCTTTTTTTAAAAAATAATGTCTGACATGGGTGGGTGCTCTGATTCTACGCAACATCGCCAGCATGATCCTGCTTAGTACTTATTTAAATCAAAATCTTTAATTTAGCATGAACGGGCCAGAATATATATATATATATATATATATATATATATATATATATATATATATATATATATATATATATATATATATATATATATGTATATATATATATGTATATATGTATATGTATGTATATATATATGTATGTATATATATATATGTATATATATATATATATATATATATATATGTATATGTATGTATATATATATATATATATATATATATATATATATATATATATATATTACAAATAATAGGGATACTATAGTGCAGGCTCTATGATTGAGACTTTTCATCTATAATTAATTCAACATACTAAATTAATAACTTTTTTTTAAATTAACGCCTTTTCGAATTATTGAAATTACAATTGCTAGCACGTGCACGCCGTTGCAGCGGACGCCTCATGTCGGGACGAGCGAGCTGTCCCATTTCATGCGGTCGTTTTTTTTTTTTGCAATTGCGATCGCCCATGTGTTTTTTCACAGCTTTTTTCCTTCGATTTTTTCCCTTTCCCCATCTCTTGGGCTCATCCTCTTCCAGCCGCCTTCCCCATCTTCCACTCCAGCAGGCTTGCAAAAAGAATGTTTGGATTCGAATCAAAATTGCTTTAATCATAGTAGTTAATTAGTTCAAAAATAACATGATTTAATTTTGAATGGAAAAAATTGTTAATAAGGCTCACCTCAATAGTGACACTTTAACTAGATTTTAAAAAACCACTTAACCAATAAATAAAATAATTTTAAGTGGAACTATGGCAACTTAAATGAAACTCGATAATAGCTCATTAAACCCGATAGCTAGCCCTACAAGCGACTATGCTCCTCCAGTCTGGCGAGCTGGTCACCATCCTCTCCGGTGACTGGGCTCCTCCAGTCTGGCAACCGTGCCTTCATCTTCTCTGATGACAACGTGCTGGCGGTCTAGATGGAGTTGCTCGAGGCGCCTTGCGTTTGTGCAGCCAGCCACGACATAGCGGAGCTGGATGCTGTTAGAAATTGGTCCATTTGTATGGCCCATTTCCTTACACGCAGGCGCGTATTCGCGTATTTTTACGTGAAAATCGCGTGATCTGTGACTTGTGACGCGCGACCGTGCCGTGACGTGGCACGCCACTTGGTAGACTAAGTTCATCCTTATTTTTCTTGAACCACACCTCCTCTCTCTCTGTTTGAATGAGATTCAAACTTTTGAATTTGAGGCTTAATTAGGTTTTGATGACGATTACGGTGGGTAAATCAACGGTTAAATATTATCGATTATCGGTGAATTATTGAGCGATGGCGATTACCGATGAATTATTTCAATTCAATGGGGCGATTACTAGAGAGTAATTTGCATATCTTTATATACCTGGAGATGTCCAAGGTATTGAGGTTAGAATCTTTCATTGCCAGTATCTCTTACTTCTGCCAACTTGTGTTGTTGTACTGCGCCGTCTGGACTTTGCCAACATTTCTTCTCGGCGCACACGGAAGGAGGAGGCGGCTATCTTGAACCATTGTCGCAGAGAGTACTGCGGGGCGGCAACAAGGTTTACAGGCGCGCTTTTGCGACCGCTCTGCTCGCATCAAGCAAGCATGCGGCTTCTGTTCTTTTCGGGCTAACAAGTAAGTCAATCACGCACGTACGACTTTGTTACTATATTTTTTTTGAGTATATTCTGAAGTATGATAAGTAGCCTGCTGTTAGTAGTAAGTTTTGCATCACTAGTTTATTGTATTTGTCTCCTCATAAAATTTGAAATTAAAAATATTGCCCATATTTGTAATAATGCAGAAACCTTATTGCGAATTTTGTTGTAATACAGCAATGGCTAGTGCTTCTGATGCGATGAAACCTGAGAGGTTTTCTGGTCAGAACTTTCGTAGATGGCAGAATAGAGCCAAGTTTTGGCTCATGTCTTTGAAATGTGGTGGGTTATCTACTTGCGGTATCCATTTATGATTGAGCGATTCATGCGGTTTGAAAATCGAACAACACTGCTCTTGGTCGCATTCGACTGATTACGGCGGATCGGCTCTATGATGTGTACATGGACTTCAAGTCCACCACAGAGTTGTGGGATGCAGTAGAGCATAAATATACAGAAGCAGGTCGCTGGCTCTACATATGTGAGCAATTTTTCGACTTTAGCATGGATGAGGCTAAGTCCATAGTTGAACAAGCTCATGATCTCCAGCTACTAGTCGGTGAGATTGCACACAGACGTGTGTTGCCTCAAAGTTTGTGGTGGGGCATCGTTGCTAAACTCCACGCCTCTTGGTGGATTTTGCTACTAGCTTAAAACATAAGAGGAAGAGATTTACATTAAGGATCTCATGCGACCCTCGATGTGGAAGCAAAACAAGAGCAAAAGATGCACCTAGCACATCGGCGAAACAATGCAAGCGTCATACGAGAAAAGGCATTGCTAAGAAGTACAAATCCAACAAACCGAATAAGACAACTAGCTTTAAGAAGAAAATCGAGAACAAGGATTTAAAGGACATTACACCTTTGTGTGCGGAAAAGGCGGTCATATGGCGAAGGACCTGTCGCTTCCAAGATCGAAGATGGTGAACGACCAAAGAAGAAGGTCATCAACGTGATCATAAGCGAGGCCTCGACTTGAGGAGGGTATGGTAATCCACATTTGTCTTTTCGACATGTCAATCTCTTGAGTGGTGGGTTGATCTTGGTCTTGATGTTCATGTATGTTCGATATTTCCTTGTTTTCTTCTTACCGAGCGATGGGGCCTTCCTCCACCCTAATGAGAAACGGGTCGCATGCTTCTATTCTTGGTGTTGGCACGGTGGATCTGAAGCTTACTTCAGGGAAGATTATCCACTTGAAGAACGTGCAACATGCTCCTACAATAAACAAGAACCTCGCTAGTGGTTCTCTCCTATGTAGGGACAGTTATAAGCTAGTTTTTGAGTCAAATAAAATTGTAATGTCTATGTTCGAAAAATTTGTTGGTAAAGGCTATAAAAGCGGAGACTTGTTTTGCCTAAGTATTTTAGAGTCTTGTTATAATCTGAATGTTGCAACTGGTTTAAATAAATATGAGGCAAATATTTGGCATTCTTGTTTCTGTCATATTGGTTTTGATAGTATTGCTAGAATGTCCAGATTAAATTTAATTCCAACATGTGAAATTATCAAAGGATCAAAGTTCCAGTCATTTATGCAAGAAAAGCAACCTCGAAAACCCTTTAAGGGATTACAGGATGAAAAGAACTTGGCACATTTAGATCTTATTCATTCAGATTTATGTGAAATGAATGGATTATTGACAAAAGGAGGCAAAAGATATTTTCTAACTTTTATTGATGATGCAACACGCTACTGCTATGTGTATTTGCTGAAAACTAAGGATGAAGCTTTAAACTACTTTAAAACTTATAAGGCTGAGATTGAGAACCAACTAGAAAAGATTGAGGACTGATCGCGGAGGAGAGTATGTCTCTCATAAATTCTCTCAATTCTGTTCTGAGCATGGAATAGTCCATGAATTTACACCACCATATTCGCCCCAATCAAACGGGGTAACTGAGAGGAAAAACTGAACACTAACAGATTTGCTTAATACCATATTAGAGAGTACCGGTATGCTTAAGGTATGGTGGGGGAAGCTATTCTAACAGCAACTTTTATCCTAAACAGAGTAATCACTAAAAAGAGTGAGATTACTCCGTATGAGGATGGAAGGGAGAAAACCTAATGTTAATTTTCTGCGAACTTGGGGTGTTTGGCAAAGTCAATATACCATTGCAGAAAAAGAGAAAACTTGGACCAAAAACAGTTGATTGTATTTTTCTAGGATATGCTCAAAGTAGCACGGCCTATAGATTTTTAGTAGTTAAATCAGAAACTCCTAAGATTATTGCTAATACAATAATAGAGTCTAGAGATGCTTGATTCTTTGAGAATATCTTTCCTATGAGAGAAGCAGGCAATACTTCATGAACAGACAATGTTCAATCTAATAATATTGAATGTGAGAATAATCAAACTTCTGAGCTTCCCACCATTTCTAAACCAATATGTGATATCCTTGAGGAGGATAACAATCTAGTCGCAGAAGCTCCTCGCAGGAGCAAGAGACAAAGGGTTGAAAAAATATTTGGTGATGACTTTATTGTATAACTCGTGGATGATGTGTCAAAGACTCTTCCAGAAGCTTATGCATCTTCTAATGCTGAGTATTGGAAAGAGGCAGTCCATAACGAGATGGATTCTATCATGGCTAATGGGACTTGGGAGATCATAGATCGTCCTACCAGGTGTAAACCTGTAGAATGTAAGTGGGTCTTTAAAAAGAAATTAAGGACTAATAGAACTATTGAGAAGTACAAGGCAAGACTTGTGGCCAAGGGTTACACCTAGAGAGAGGGAGAAGATTTCTTTAATACCTATTCTACTGTCGCCAGACTAACTACCATCAGAGTGCTCCTTGTGTTAGCATTTTCCTATGGTCTACATGTTCATCAAATGGATGTGAAGACAGCTTTCCTTAATGGAGAGTTGGAGGAAGAAATCTATATGGATCAACCAGATGGTTTTGTGATTTCTGGACAAGAAAATAAAGTATGCAGATTATTAAAATCTTTGTATGGCCTAAAACAAGCACCTAAACAATGGCACGAGAAGTTTAACAAAACTTTGACATCCACTGGCTTTGTTGTGAATGAAGCTGATAAATATGTGTATTATCGTTATGGTGGGGGTCAAGAAGCTATCTTATATCTGTACGTAGATGACATACTTTTATTTGGAACAAATTCTGCCGTAATTGACGAGGTCAAATCTTTCTTATCTCGGTGTTTTGATATGAAAGACTTGGGAGAGGCAGATGTCATTCTGAATATTAAATTGATCATAAGTAAGGATGGGATCACTTTGAATCAATCCCATTAGGATGAGAAAATATTGAGCCGGTTCGGTTTTGAAAATTGTAAAGTTTCTCCAACACCCTATGATGCGAGCATTAAGCTTCGAAAGAATCAGGAGTTAGGAAAAGATCAACTAAGATATTCACAAATTATTGGGTCACTAATGAATTTAGTTGGTGCCACAAGACCTGACATTTCAGTTGCTATGAGCAAATTAAGTCGGTTTACTTCTAACTCAGGAGATGATCACTGGGAGGTACTTGATAGAGTGTTGCGGTACTTAAGAGGCACAACATCTTTTGGAATACATTATACTGGACACCCTTCTGTATTAGAAGGATATAGCGACTCTAATTGGATCTCTGATGCGGATGAGATCAAAGCTACAAGTGGTTATGTATTCACTTTATCTGGTGCTGCAGTTTCATGGAGGTCTTGTAAACAGACCATATTGACAAGGTCAATCATGGAAGCAGAACTTGTAGCACTTGACACAGCCACAATTGAGGCTGAATGGCTGAGAGAGCTTCTATTGGACTTGCCATTGGTTGAGAAACCAATACCTGCAATCCTGATGTACTGTGATAATCAAACAATGTTGGCCAAAGTCAAAAGTACGAAGGATAATATGAAGTCCTCTAGACATGTGAAGTGTAGGCTTAAATCTGTCAGAAAACTGATGGACATGGGAATGAGGCTCATTTAAGTTACATCACAATGGTAACCCATACCTTCTTGATCGGAGATCACGTGGCTTAGGCATTGGGAAAAATCAAATTGATATTATAACAAGAGAGTACATATTTATTGTACCTATGTCCTAATAAACAATGTACTTTCGACTGTTTGGAATGTTGGCATAAAGCCTTAATGTATTCTGTTGTCCAAATGAGGAAAATATATTAGCCTGCAGGATACCTAGAAAGAATACACCTACTTGAGCTTAACTATGTGGTCGTAGTTCACGAGAACGGGGCATTCTCTAGAAAGCTCATAAGCAGATAAGGGAGCATGACCATATAACGCTCCGTTTAGGCGTGGTTCATTAGCAGCCTATTACTAGTTGAAATTTCAAATGAAATCTGATCACGAAAAGGTTTAGTACCATATTGCTAAGGAAAGGTGAGGAAGACCGATTTATAAGGTAGAGTCCTCAACACTCCTTGAATATGGATAGAGATGGTATGAGGAGGGTTCTGTCTAGTCACACACGCACGTACGCACGTGCGCGTGCGTATTCGCGTATTTTCGTGTGAAAATCGTGTGACTTTTGACTTGTGATGCGTGACCGTGCCGTGACGTGGCGCGCCACTTGGCAGACCAAGTCCATCTTTATTTTTGCTGAACCCTGCACCTCACTCTCTATGTTTGAATGAGATTCAAAATTTTGAATTTGAGGCTTAATTGGGTTTTGATGACGATGATTACGGTGGGTAAATCATCGGTTAAATATTATCGATTACCGGTGAATTATTGAGCGGTGGCGATTACGATGAATTATTTCAGTTCAATGGGGGCAATTACTAGAGAGTAATTTGCATATCTTTATATACCTGGAGACGTCCAAGGTATAGAGGTTAGAATCTCTCACTGCCAGTATCTCTTACTTCTACCAACTTGTGCTGTTGTACTGCACCGTCTGGACTTCACCAATCTTTCTTCTCGGCGTGCACCTGGAAGGAGGGAGAGCGGCTATCTCCGAACCATTGCCGCAGAGTACACTGCGGGCGGCAATAAGGTTTCGGCGCGCTTTTGCACGACCGCTCCTCCATCTGCGTCATCGCATTACGCTGCGTCAAGCTGCTGCGGCTTCTGTTCTTCTTCAGGCTAACAAGTAAGTCGTTCGCGCGCACGTACGACTTTGTTACTATATTTTTCTTGAGTATATTCTGAAGTATGGTGAGTAGCCTGCTGTTAGTAGTAAGTTTTGCATCACTAGTTTATTGTATTTGTCTCCTCATAAAATTTGGAATTAAAATATTGCCCACATTTGTAACAGATGCAACTCATCTCGCTGTGGGGCGCATGCTTCGATGTTCGGCGCCATCCTCCACCTCATCGGTTTGAGAGTTTCCGATCCAGTTGAAATGTTATCTCAAACTCCAGCTGAAACTTGAAATTCTCAACTGAATGCTTCAAACACCACTTTTTGTAAGTTGAAATCTTCTAATTGAAACTTTCGTATCTCGATTGAAATCTCTCTGAAATTTGAATTGAGTTTTCCCCAAAAACAGAGTTGAAAGTGCTCAAATTTTTTCATTTTCGAAGCTGAAATTTTTAGTACAAAATTTGATTTTTTTTAGTTGAAACTTTTGGACCTCAAGTTGAAACTTCTTTGGAATTTGAGTTAGAAGTTAAAACATCATGTCCCAAGTTGACACCTCTTGAAATTTCCATTTGAAAGTTGTTCTAATTCGAGTTGGAAAGTGGATTTATTTTAGTGTTTTAGTGGGACGTGAAGGAGAAGAGAAGAAGTGGAGAGGGGTGGAAAAAAAGCTCGTTAGTGAGGCTCGTCGACTCGGTTCAAAATTGCTTCAATTATACTTGTTAATTGGTTAAACATTCAAATGAGTTGATTTCAAATGAATTTGAATTTTACTCTAGCTCGGCACGGCTCAGCTCGTTAGCTCGTTTCTAAAAATACTTTTAAATTGTACGAAAAATAATATTAAATCAAACTATGTTAATTTTAGAAAAAAAACTCGATAAGACGAGGAGTTAGCTCGATATCCACCCCGTGGAGTGCTCGCTGGCTTCCTTGCTAGCCTATGGGTGCTAATCTGAAGCACTTATATATTCAGTAAGACATGCCCAACACAACTAGTCCATGCTGTGTCTGAAGCACTTAATTCTTTTTGTCTGAGATTGGCAGCGAAGAAAGAAATGTCCATGCTAGAGAAGGGTGGATGATCTAGTAGATTGAATGTGAGAATTGTTTTCATTTATAAATCTTCAAACGATCATAGCTCATTCACTGCTTGTCCGATTTTTATTCTGTTTGCATAATTGTGTTCTATACTACAAGTTTAATAAAATAAGATTCATATTGTATGCTTTAGCAACATATTGATAGAGTTGCTTCTCAACTAGCAACTACGGGTGGATGGATAGCAACTATAGTTCCACGTACCTAGCATCTCTACATTAGTTATCACATCTACATATTACTTGCTATATTAGTGTTGGCTTTACATTAGTTACGAGCAACTCTACATCTTACTTTGTAGGATCGTATGACGCAATCAAAGGGGTGAATGATTGCCTCCGCTTCTTCAAATCTCTACGTAGTCGATGGCGAATTTGACCGCTCAAACAAACACTTGTTGCATAGTTTGCTCGTAGTCGTATGCTTCGTCCAAATAGCAATCACCAGAAATCACGAACTAGATTGATTCAAAATCTTCTATATTACTGAATTTTCGTGAAGTTGCAAGGTGCCCTCACAAAGCACCCCTAAAATCCTATCACCAAAAAGCCTCGCAAAGCCCCATGGCTAAAATCCTTAGCTTGCCTCTGCTTTTATATACTAGAGTTCTAAACCATGTTCGACTCAAACACAAACACAAAATCTTATCTCAAATTAAGGGACCTGAAGCCCTTTCGTACACGGGTTTTCATTCAAACTCTTAATCTTTTTTGTTATGGACTTTATCCATAACTCCTAACACAATACGTGATGAAGCTTTCAAGATCGCACCTCCTATATCTTCATCAAGCCTCATTAACTTCCATGTCGAAGCCTCCAGGACCGCACCGCCCGTAGGCTCTCCACGTATCACCACATTCGATCTCCATGTGCTCCAGTATTAGCCCGACCATCTCACATGACATCCTAACCGTCTGGACCTCAGACTACCCCCTCCAAGTCTCGGTCTTCCTCGTCATCGACCATGATCATCTCCCCGCTCACGTGCACATGCAACGACCAAAGAAATATTCTTTCGGCACAAGTTCTTCCTAACTTGACTGTCATCAGTACATATACGTAAACCACACATTTCACCATCCATCATCAATAACTAGGTCGTCCAAGACCACAATTTCCATCGCTATCCAAAACTCAACCTCAAATAACATATTACGACCGTTAGATCAACGAGTACTCGAAAACCACAAGTACTCAGGAATTCCCATCACTCTGCTCAAAATGCTCGAGAATAACAACTATCGCTATCGACTACCAAGAAACAATCAAGTACCGACTACCGAGTACGAATCGCTACGACTACCAAGTAGTGAGTCCTTCCAACTACGAGTACCGTTCCTCCGAACACTGTTTACCGATCAATGCCAGCTAGTCCTACCACTGGTCTAACACAAGTACTCGAAGATTGCAAGAATTAAAGCACTCGTATGTAGCCGATTCACTATTTGAGGTCGAAATTTATGATTACTTGCTGTGGTCATTTTGTCGTGGTCGAAGCAGAACGTAGTCGAAGTCGAACAAGGTCAAAGTTTGTCATTCGATCTTCTGATGGCACTCGAATATCGTCCGATCCTCTAATACCACTCGAACGCCATCCGATAATCTGTTGCTACTTGATAGCCATCCGATGCCACTTACCCGATCGGACTGGTCTGAACCTCCTTGAAGCAGAGCGTCGTCTGATATTCTGTTGTTGCTCGATAGTCATCCGATGTCACTTACCCGATTGGACTGGTCCGATCATCTTTGAAGCAGACTGAAATCACTCGAACGCAATTGAAACCACTCGAAGCCGATCAAAACTGCTCGGAGTCACTCAGAACTGATCGAAACCACTCGGATTCAAAATCTTTGACTACAATCGACCGAAACTTTAGCAAATACAAATTCCAAAGCAATCCAAATATCAATTATTTGTCTTCATTTTATTCACGATCATCCACATGGTCTAATATACTTTCTACATTAGTTGTTAACTCTATATATTACTAGTTGTCATCATCTACGTAATGTGACCTATAATTAGTACCATTGAAGAATTGTGAGCAACTAGCACCTCAAGTTGCTACTAGCGGGTACCTAGAGTTGGCAACTGAGAAACAATTTATAAACATGTCTTTAAAATATATTTAATATAGATCTTGTTTTGTTAAGTTCATTATATGGACCACAATGATTTAAAAGAAAAGCAAATTGGATGTTCGGTTTAAAAGATACGATGATTCTAAGGACAAACAATGAACTAGGTCGAACTTCCTATTTTTTATCATGCATTCGTATGCTTGGATAGTAAGAGGAAGCAATATTTAACTCATGTATACGTGGAGTAGTTATACATGCACGCGATAGATGACTTGTTCAGAAACACATGAATCTGAATCGGACGAAGCAGTGACGGAGCCGCAAATTATCTGGAGCTCGGCACACCACCCACGCCTGTACACTCATGCGACGCTTGGCTCTCCGGCTCACGCCCACGTGCTCATGCGATGTCCGACTCTCTGCCCGCACGAAGTCCACGGCTCGTCGCGCCGGACGGCGCCCGTGAGACGTGATGGATTGCGCGAAGGCTACGATAGCAGAAAATAAAATTTTTTTACCGCGCACACAAGAACATCATGCTTAAGGAGGGATCATGGATCGTTACCACTAGACGCGCAGCGCAGCGGAAGAAGAGTTGGAGAAGCCGATCCAACCACGCGCGTCGAGGTAGTAGTGGAAGTAGTCGATCGTCCCGAACCGATCGTCTCCTCCACGCGATCAACCACACCACGAGCAGATCCAATCTGTAGGTTGTTGATGCCGATCAACGCCGCAACGAGCAGCGCCTCCACCGGTATCCACACGTCCGGGATGGGCGCCGATCGCGAGTGTACCAAAGCCTCATGAGCGCTAGGGTTTGGATCGGGAGGTGGCGGCGGGTTTAGCTCGGGATTATCGGATCGTTCCTCACCCCTCGCCTCCATATATATAGACCTCCTCACTTGGGCCTCGTGGACCGAGGCCCAATAGGAGTCTATCCGGATCTCTATCCGAATTGAGCCCATATCCGAATCACATTCGAATTAGTGTTCCAACCCGTTAAGTGTGCGACATCAGAGGTTCACGTATACTTGGTCGCGACCCAGAAACACCTTTCCGGTCACCGTGTTAATAGCGGCCTCTAGTAAGACATATTAACCCCAAAGTATACGTAAAGATCATATCGGTGAACCTGTAATGTTCTCATGTTCTAATCCTTTGCCTCACGATATAGATTAAGCTCAAGGCGAGACATGTGTCATCCTCTTAATAGCTCAATCACTCTCTCGATTCCGTGATGGATTATAAACTCGTGATTGACTCCTCAATCATCTTGGCATGGCCATGCACTTTCATAATCCATTACATCGAGGGGCCCGAGATATCTCTCCCATAAGGGGGCAAATTCTATCTTGATCATTCACATCCCACTACATGTTTCATGGCAAACCCAAAGACTACTTTTATGACTACCCAGTTACGGAGTAGTGTTTAGTAGTTCCAAAGTAGCTACTACGCATCTTGGGAACCATGATGATCTCAAGTCTAAGGATTCCACATAAACACTACTTGAGACCAACCGATGACACATGGAATCTCTGCGGTGTCTCATGGCGGGTCTATCCAACATATGTTCACTAACACATGTCCATATTATTGATTTGGTATCTCCATACCATGATCCATGAGACATGATCATCAATCAATACATATGCTTGATCTTTGAATCATATTTGTTCCTCATATGAAATATAATCGGGATCATTTAGAAATAGCAACATTTTGGCATTAAGAGTCTCATGAATAAGTCACATACTCATTGATCAATAATGATAATGTCTATTTCAAGGAACAAAGCAATGTATCATAAACATAGTATGTGATATATTCAACATCTCCATGTTGCCTCTAGGGCATATCACCAACAAGACGGAGCGTCCTAAAGCGTTCCCCTATCCAATTACCATGATATGTAGTAGGTAGTTGTACCTGCATGCTATATGAGTTGTTCAGTAAAAACGCGAGGTCTAAGATCCACCGTCTAGAGTTGGTATGCATGGAATTTCCTAAACTTGAGCTCAACATCACTTTGTTGCTTCTAAACCCTTGGCTTAATCCCGGACATTCTCATTCTTTCGGCTAGAGCTGTACTTTTGACGGTAACACTCTTCTTTTCGGTTATACCGAGCGGTTTTTAATTCTAGCGTGATTGTTTATACAAATAAACTGAATACTGATAAGACAATAAGCTATTTAAAAAAAGACTAAACTGTTTTGAAAAGGTTATTGAAGAAGTCACCTCGTTTATTTGTTATAAAAAAATCATAAGTTATAAATTGAGAAGAATAGGGAATAAGAAACAAGAATGCTTTACGTGATTATCCTGTTGAATCTCTTTTGAGGCTACGATGCAACCTCTATATTCATCTGCCCTTTTATTTTGTTTTTGTGAGAAATGGTTGCGGGATTGATGTAAATGTTTACCTTAGCGCATGCATGTGGACAGGGAGCCAGGGAGGTCTCAATTTTGGTTATTTCTCTCGAGTCAGTCCATCGTCTTTGAGCACGGGATTTTATTTGGGACGATTTTTGGGCTCATGCTTTTGACAGTTGACAGTTCGAAAGAAAAAACAGAACCACGGTAACATAGTTCGATGGATAGCATAGCATGTACAGTGCTACACGTGTTACTTCTCTGTCCAGGTTTTGACTTTTGATACGACACCTACACGCATTTAACATCTTGTAAATTTTTAGAAACGCAGGTATGGCCAGAGTAGGGGCCAAAATACTAACCCCATTACGCCCGGGGGGTTCCGGCCTCCCGCGCGAGCCACGTCCCCCCGGGCGCGTCCCGCGCCAGCGCGCGCGCCGCGTGCCCTGCGAAAAACGCGTACGATCGGAGGAGTGGTTTTCCCGAGTTTTCTCGAAATTACGTACAGGTCCTTTGTCATCACAAAAAAGTCCCTGGCAGTTTTTTTTACACCCTCCACTTTGCAGGATAGCGCCCCGCGATTTCCCAAATTGCGTATAGATCCTTGTTTAGTTAGGGAGCGCTTTTCCTTTGTTTTTCTGAAATTGCGTACAGGTCCTTTATCATCACAAAAAAATCCCTGGCAGTTTTTTCCCCTCCACTTTGCAGGATGGCCCCCCGCGGTTTCCCAAATTGCGTATACTACCTTTTTTAGTTACGTCCAGGTCCTTGCGGGTCCCTGCTTTTTTACGAAAAAAACCTTTTATTCCTCCGAAATTACGCGAACGTCCTCGGTTTTTTTTGTTAACCACTCGCGGATTTTTTTCCTCTTTTACTTCGGTCCATACGGTGGCTTGCGTGGCGTCGCGCCGCGCACCCGCTTCTAGTAGATTCTAACTTGGTATGATTATCCGGCTATCAAATCCAAATACTTAATATCCGAATCTGAATAAAAATAGATTTAGATTTGAATGTTGAACTAACGAAGTCTCGAATGTGGGATGCGAACCCAGCATGGCCTAACATTGATTCAGAGACAATATCCGAATAAGATCTGTATTTGGAGTCGGATATCCGGATAATATCCGGATTCGGTAGATATAATAGCAGCAGTTAGCTAATACGTATCTATTATATTTGACCTTCAAATTGGGCATATTATATATGCATTTCAATCATCTCGACGAGCCCGTCGTCATGATGAACTCAAATTTGACATTTCATGATTTCATTTTGGCACATCCGTCAATAAATCTTTTGCATGCTCTTTTTAGTTAAATTTGATATATTTATAACCGATTTATTTACAATACATCTATAATTAGTGCTAAAATGTAAGACCGAAATGGCGACAGAGGGGGGTGAATGTCGTTCTCTTTAAAAAAACGCCCCCGAGAATTCGGAAAATTAATTCTGTTGAAAACTGGAACGCATGCGATACTAACAAAATTCAGCATAAATCGAGAGTAATCGGTAAAAAATTCAGTTGAAAATATTGCCGTTTGATCGCATGCAAAATGGTCAAAGGTCGTGAAAAGAATAAAAAGAAAAGAACAAGCGCATGTTGAATCAGAGTGGTGGTTTGCTGCTAGAAAAGTAATAGCTTGACTAAAAGAAGGAGCAGCAAGAAGTACCAAGAAAAAGTTCAGACTAAAACACTGTTGTCCAGATGCCTCTTTTGTTTTTGTCTTTAATTATTTTTCTGTTCAATTTCAGTTTTCAGCCGAGTCATTTCTTGCGAGAACTGTCTGCAGTTTTTCAGTCTCTATTGCTAGGAAAATACAGAGAACTTAACCACCAAATGAAGAGAGCTGACGGCAAGAAATGACTAGAAAATGACAATAGTCTGAGAGCAAAAAGGATGCAGTCTGGTTAATTGAAGATTCAGTACTTCCATTCAAAACAAATCTGTAGTTCAAAAACTGAAAACAGCAGAATTGACAACAGACGGCAAGAACAAGGTAAGTGCAGACCAACGCAAAACTACTGCACCAAAACCGATCAAGATTTCTCAAATGGTAACTGAAACCGAAAACACTTGGTGATGAACATGAGCAGGAGAGGCGCATTTGCGAACCAAGTAACAGAGCAGCAGATGAAGCACTATTCAAAGAAAATAGAAAATGCAGTGCAATGAGCGATAGACCGAAAAAGCGCACTGACAACAAACTAGTGGCGAAATTCTGTAATCTGAAAACAGCTAGTAGAAGGAATTTCATACCACCAACAAAATGAGATATTGATGAAATTTAGCTCCACTTCTTTGCCCAAAAGATCAAGAACTTCAATTAAATAGCAGTCAGACTTTAGGAATTAAGAAAACTCAACAGGAGACCAAGAAATTCAGATTTGAGCCCAAACTCTGAAAGCTACAGGGAGATCACTGAAATTCGAATTACCACCTCAAATTTGATCCTCTGGCCATAAAATTTTGAGGGTATGTTAGCAATAGTCTCAGGACTCTACAACCCAAATTTCATGATATTTCACAAAGAGAATCAATAACAAACTCAAACCCTAGAAATCAAAATACAGGAACAGAGGAAGAACAGAGAGCTTGACTTGAGAATAACTTCAACGATTTCATTTCTAGAGGCAAAAAGATCACAAAGAAGTTCCCATACGCCCGTACATTTGAACAAGAAAAGAAATTACATGAAGGATCAAACCACTCTCAACCACTTCATCTCTCAAGAACACACATGAGCAAAATGAAGAACAGAGCACAACACTGCCAGCTCACTTTCCTTTTATGTCTAAGTGAGTAATTACTACAGCCTCCCTCTCCTCTTTTTAAAGGTAAGGCCTCACCCTCATATGGAAATTCAAGAAGTGGCATACAAAGCCCACTCCAAGACCACATGCACACATGAGGCAAGAAGTCAACACAACCTTTTGGAGGAAAAACCAGCCCTCCACTCATGCTTGAGTCAATTCTCCAAATTGCCCCACAAGCACTTTCCGAAAGCTTCCATAACCGGCGCCTTGACCATCTTGACCTTGACTCTTCCCCGAGTCTAGTCCGGTCCGCTCATTGCAGCCCGTCGCTTCCATCCGACATCGACCGAGACCTCCGACTCCACCTAAGTCTAGTCCCGGTTCTTCTCGTCGTCGATCGTTGTGTCCATCACCGGTAGCTCGACTTGGTTCCTCGTCTCCGACTCGCAACCACCTCGAGTTCACGTCGTCTTCGACACATCCCAACCGTTCTGACCTCAGCGCCACCTGCGCCTAGTCCGGTCCACCGTGTCTCGCCACGACACCGCCTCGATGTTCTGCGGTCAACATAGACGGAAACACATCAAATAGCACCGCCGATATATGTAAGCATAATCAAATCCAAACCGTCGCATCGTGAATCGCCTCCTAAACCCGTGCGACAAGTTCGACTGGTCCGACCGAGCCCGTTACGCCACGCAACGCGTCAAGGTCCGAACCAACCGACTCAAACTTGATTTTTCCTAAAACGATGTCAATTACTCATCATTCTCAGCGGATGACCACCACATGGTCTCTCAATCTCCCCTTGATGAGTATATTGACAAACCCGAAAAAGCATAAAGTTGAGTTTGAAGAGTCTAACATGGTCCAAAAGAAAAAGAATGAAGCTCATGACCATGTCGACAGAAGGAATCACTAGAGCAACTCAAGAAAGAGTAAATTGTTCTCCAAGCTCTAGATTCCCAAAGACTTTTCTCCAATCTATTCTCCCCTTTTGGCAATAAACACATCAAGAATGCAAAAGAGAGAATAAGTCAAAATGATGGATGAAATGGCTGAAGTTTGTTTATTCTAAGCAATTAGAGCCATGAGAATTATCCAAATGACCATAATGTATTACACCAAGCCATAACTTAATGAAAAGCTATCAAGATCATGACAAAATATGTATAAGCCAGCTAGAAGCTACTAGATGACAATATGAATTTTAGTGCATTTTATGAACATGTTAAGACATCAATAAGCAAAGTCTAGCTAGAGATATCCAAGGATGATGCAAGCCATGTCAATCAAGCTAAGCGGAACCAAGAATCTAATATCGAATCCAAATAGAGTGTTATATACTCAAGAGTGAAACATTGGTTCAAGTACTTGGTTCTTTTAGTAGCTTAAGCAAATTGAGCACAAATGACATATTTTCTTTTAAAACTTATGGTTGTTTTCAACCAATATTTTTATCATGTGCTAGATCTCAAGCCTTACTACGACTACTCCAAGCAAAAAGCTTAAGAAGATAGTCTAGGTTATCCAAAACTCCCCCAAATTCATGCCTAGTGCAATGGCAAGCCGTCTCGTGAGAAAGAATTGGTGAGATCAGTTTTTTCGCACAAAAGAGATCTTTTTGTTTTTTTTTGACAAGTTGTACTAACTCATGTTACATCAAGAGTTTAAGACACCTCAATCTAAGGCTCAACTAGAGATTCAACGCTCAACTCAGCCTATTTGACATGGCATGAATCATAAAAGGATAGCTCAAGATGACTAAACTCAAGTGCTAATCATGACAAGTTTTAGGTCAAATTGAGTAGATTTAATTAACTCATCATGGCAAAAGCTAGTCTACACATATGAAGTCATGATAAATCTAGCAGATAAGCATAAATCATGGCAAGATGTAAATCATCGTAAGCATGTCATAACCGGATAATAATCAAGGCTCAATGTATTTATATTACAATGCAGAATGGTATGCGAAAATCCGGCTCCCCTCAACATGTGATGTATCTTTTAGTTCAAGTTGAATTACGTCAATATTAAGCTCGAGCTCCCAAATGAACTCCCTTGAACTAAAGCAATAAAAACAAGAAGTCGGCAAAGAAAAAGCAAAACAGCAGTCCTTAAAGCATAGATAAGATAGAGAAAGACTAAGACTCGGACCGACTCTCATCTACCCCATAAGACTCGGGACTATCGGTGACGGAAAACACACACTAGAGAGCAAACACGTACCCTGTCTACCCGAGGGTGGCCCAACCCTCGCTAGAACCTAAAAGAAGTGAGTGAGCTCAACCTAGTGAGATAAGAAACAGCTAATAGAGCATCCTGAAGGCATAAGATAAGAGTAAGAAGTCTAAGCAACGAGACAAGAGAACCACTCTAATCTATGCTAGGAGGACTAACCCAATGCACCCATACAAATCGATGCAACAAGAAGGAGGCGAAGCATAATTAATATGATAAAACAAGAAAGCCCAAAGCTCCCCTCACAACAGTCCATAAGGACACACCACCCCAAGCTCTCCCAGAGTGAAAACCTCGAGTCATCCAAAGGCTTGGTGAAGATGTCAGCCAACTGATGGTCACCCTCCACAAACTGGAGCACGATGTCACCCTTCTCCACATGGTCTCTAAGGAAGTGAAAGCGAATGTCGATATGCTTGGTCCGAGAATGCTGCACTGGGTTCTTAGCAATGTTAATCGCAGAAGTGTTATCACAAAGGAGTGGAACACTGTCGATAACTAACCCAAGTCCCGCAGGTCGAGACCATCCAAAGCACTTGCTACAAACAATCGGCCGCGACAACGTGCTCGACCTCTGCGGTGGGTGTAACACCGGGCCGCTTCCTCGAGGACCGGAAACAAGAGAAGTGCCAATGAATTGGCGGTGCCGAGTGCTCTTCCTGTCATCCTGACCCGGCCAAAATCGCATCCGAGTAGGCTCTTAAGGAAAGACAGGATGAGGAAGAGTACCGATACCATAGTCAATGGTAGCTCGAAGGTGCCGAAGGATGCGCTTCACCGGGCGGTGAGATACGCGAGGTGAAGCACAAACCGAGCACAAAGACACACGGAGAAGTGTATGTCCGGTCTCGAGGCAGTGAGGCACAAGAGGGAGCCGATCATACTTCGATACTCCTTCGATCGATCGCTCGCCGTCTTCATCTCGGGTCGAGTGGAATTGATGTAGCCATAGGAGTGGACACCGCTTTCCATCACTCATATCGAGCGCTTGGGAGGTCTCGAGTGTACTTGCCACGATGCAAGAAGGTACCCTCCGAGTGCAGCAATTTGGAAGCCAAGGAAGAAACTCAACTCGCCTATCATGCTCATCTCAAATTCGAGCTCATGACATCGAAAACGGGAAGCGAGAGCATGCGAGGAGCCGCCAAAGATGATGTCATCCACATAAATCTGGACGAGCAGAAAGTCAGTGCCAAGCCGGCGGATAAACAAAGTCTTGTCGACTTTACCCATTCCGAAACCATGACTCAATAGATAGGACTTAAGCCTCTCATACCAAGCTCTGGGAGCCTGCTTAAGTTCATACAAAGCTTTGGAAAGCCTGTAGACATGGTTGGGTATTTGGGGTTCTCGAAACCTGGAGGCTGTCTGACATAGACTTCTTCCTCAATGAAGCCATTGAGAAAGGCGCTCTTGACGTCCATCGGTAAAGCTTGAAACCCTTAGAAGCTGCAAAGGCAAGCGAAATTCTAATGGCCTCAAGTCGAGCTACGAGGGCAAGGTCTCCTCAAGTCTAGACCCTCAACACAGGGAGTACCCCGAGCAACCGTCTAGCCTTGTTTCGAATGACTACCCCATCCTCGCTCTGCTTGTTCTTGAACACCCATTTGGTCCCAATGATATTGTGACCTCGAGGGGGCTCAACAAGCGTCCAGACCTTGTTTCTTTCGAAACTCTCGAGCTCCTCATGCAGGCATTGACCCAAGACTCGTCAGATAAAGCATGACAAACGTCCTTGGGCTCAAAGGAAGCTACGAAGGCAGAGTGGAGACAGAAAAGTGACATGCCAGATTTTGAGCGAGTAACTCGCTCAAAAAGGTCTCCAATGATCTGCTCTGAAGGATGAGATTTTTGTATATGTCTAGGAGGTCCAGGATGAGAAGAAGAAGTGGCCTCTACCTCGTGGTGACGGGGTGAGCAGAGCCACTAGCTCCGGAGGAAGCGAAGGCATAGGTCGATCACCTCGAGGTGCGGTGGAAGAAGGCACCTCAAGGGGTGGATGAGGGACTGGATCAGGTAGACAATCCTCGTCTCCATCCTCCTCATCATCCACGAAGATGGTCTCGGACTGCTCTAAAGAACCTGAGATATCGGGCCTAATCCCCGGACTGGCCTCTTCGAAGGTCACCTCACAGGTTTCTACCATTTTACTAGACTCGCAGTTCCAGACCCTATAAGCCCACGAAGAAGTCGAGTAGCATAGAAAGATCCCATCACAATAACGTGACTCGAACTTATCTAGGTTCCCAGACTTCAAGATAAAGCACTTGCAACCAAACACACGAAAATGAGAGACGCTGGGCTTCGCCTATATCTCAGCTCATAAGAAGTGCAGTGCAAATGTGCCCTGAGAAAAACTCGATTTGAGACATGGCACGCGGTAGCTATAGCCTCAGCCCAAAACTTCCGTGGTGTAGAGTAATTATCAAGCATCGTCCTGGCCATCTCGACCAAGGTACGGTTCTTCCTCTCCACTCGCCATTCACCGAGGAACGTATGGAGAAGAAGGCGGTGCTCTACACCGCCTCATCGCAGAACCTCTCAAAGTAGGAATTCTTGAACTCCGTGCCATTGCCACTACGGATCGCTCGTAAGGCACACGGAAGCTCAATGAAAGCCTCTTGAAAAGACCTCGGAAATGTAAACGTCTCATCCTTGAGGCTAAGAAAAACACCCAAGAATACCTCGAGAAGTCATCGACCACGATAAGAACATACCACTTCCCTCCTGCTGACTGCACTCGAGCCGGTCCAACCGTGTCCATATGGAGCAGTGTCCGGTGCATCGGTCATAGTAACGTGGACCGGAGGATGAGAGGTGGCAACCATCTTCTTGCGTCTTAGGCATGGAGCGCAAACAAGATCTTTGACCATCTTGAGTTTCGGCGCACCACGAATGAGATCGTGGCCGCTAACTCGGGTCAAATGGTCAAATCCAATATGACCAAGTCTCCTATGCCAGAAGGAAAGGTCACAGGACTCAGAAGCAACCAAACACCGGAGAGGATCACTAGAAGACTCAGAAAAATCAGCACGAAAGATCCTCCCAAAACGAGAAATCTCGCAAACCATACTACCCGAAGAATCAAGAATTTTGCAATTGTTTTTCTTAAAACTTACTTCAAAGTCGTCATCGGTAAGCTGAGAAACGGAAAGCAAATTATCTGCAGACTTACTAACCAAGGCAACATCTTTTAAAATAAATGAATCATTAATGCAAGACAGTACCTTTGGCGAAGACGCCCGGATGAAGCATCTCGAAGGTGATCGTCTCATCACACGGAGCACGGCAAGGGAAGAAAACCAACGGAATCTCCGGTCATGTGTCGTGAACACCGAGTCTACAAGCCAAACATTTCCTTCCACCCTACGAACACGAGTCAAGCAGATAGTAAAGTCTCGATCTTGGGATAAATCAAGAGTGATTTTGGCACTCAATCTTGAGTAACACGTCGAGCGATGAAGTAGTCAAACACGATGACCTCTATCTACCCTCGCTCTCTGTTACTCACGAGAAGGTCTAAGTAGACACAAGTCAGCATCGGGTCCGGCCGCTACGGAGGAGCGAGTCGGAGCACCGGCAACAGGCTGATTATGCCGCGGGTAGCCATCTCGACGGGGAAAGCGAGATCTACCCTCAGAACGGCGGAAGTCACGACCGAAGGGAGCATGAGGACGAAAATCAAAAAACTCGGAAGACCCAAGTCCTCGATGCTGCCCAAAGCTACCAACAGTAGCAAGCCTAGACCTCGTGTTGGTCTTAGGTGCACTCAAGGTGCGAGGCGACCACAATACGCCTAAGAGACTCAACACGGTCTCTTGGCGCAATCTTGGTGCGCTTGAAGCAGTGGTCAATCCAATGTCCATCCTTCTGACAGAAGGTGCAACGATACTTCACCTTCTGAGAGGCAGAAGTAGCATGAGATGACTTCGCCTTCTAAGAGGCCGAAGCTACAGGTGGAATCACCTTGCTGTCAGAAATCCCTTGAACAAAACCCGCTGATTTAAATTGAACTTTCTTGTTCTTGGGCTTGACCTCAATCACACCTGAGGCTATGGGTCTGAGCACGATAGGTGGATGCTTCCTCACATCCTCTAGAAAATCATATCCTAGACCACGATTGAATTTACAAATCTTTGGTGGTCAAAATAAGATTAAACTTTTCTTGCCTCCTACAAATTTCTCGAGAGTGTTCATAAGATACTGACACTCCCGAAAAAGAGAGGTGCAAGAAGAGCAAGGAGAAGAAGAAGAGACAGCAGGAGGAGAGAAAGGAGAAGAACCAATAGTAGAAGAGCGAATAGCATGTGCATATTTCTCCTTATGCACGGCCACCTCAACCTTGAGGGCTTCACAGGACACACAGGGGGCAGCCATAATCCTAGCCATTTGGTTCTCGTAACTCTTCCTAAACGCCTCTACCATGTCCTTATCCTTTTCAAACACTTCAGCACAGAAAGCACAAGAAGTATGTGATTTTTCTAGAAGGTCCTTAGTTAACTTCACATTTTCATCCAATGCAATCAATTGATTTTAGTTTATTACAACTATTGCATGGTGAGCTAACATGATCCTTAGTAGCAAATTGAGCCATTTTCTTGTTATGATCAACCATCTCTTGAAATTGCTTAGAAACCGATTCAAGCTCAAAGGTTAATTTAGGACGGTTGGTACAAGAAACAATAGGCTCTAACAGGAAGCACGCATAATTCACAATTTTATAGTGCGCCTGCTTTAAGTTCATCTTGATTATTGCAAGTTTCACAAGATTTGGGCGATCAAGTAGCATGGCATAGGGTCCTCTAGCGGCGGTGTCCTTATCCTCACATGAGGTGGGAGAAATAGTCTCATCGGTAGTAAGTAGGGTAACATCATCCTACTCAATTCTAATTTAGCAAGCAGACTAACATTCTCCACCTTAACAATATCAAGCTCGGAGGACACACTATCATGCGAGATCCTTAGTTTTCCATGTCACCCAAGATAGCACGACAAGTATCACAATCATCATTTGTGGGAGCAGATGTAAGAGCAATAATCTCTAGAGACAATCTATCTACTTCCTTCTCCAACTCGCTAACCTAGTTTTAGCTCTAGCATGAAATCCTCCTAGTTTAAGAAAAGCTTCATTAAGTTGGTCGTAGGAAGGAAATACCTCGTCGAGTACAGCTCATTGTCGCTCGATTAAGCCTCAAGGGCCATGAAGCACATGTTGGGAGAAGTCGCCGTCGCCTTTGGGTTCTTGATGACCCGTCCGTCGTCGTCGCTCCATCCCTCCACCTCGGCGAGGTCGAGGTCGTCGAAAGCGGTGAGGACACGGTGGAAGAGCTTCTTCGCCTTCCCAAAGTTGCGGAACTTCTTCTTGCCTTGAACCGGTGCTGAGGGCTTCGAGTTGCGGTTCTTGTCGGTGTAGTCGTTCTTGCCCGAACCGCTGAAGTCACCTTTACCCTTCCCAAGCGTGGGACAGTTTGCTCGGATGTGGTTGGGGCCACCACACTCGAAACAAATCACGGGTCCTCCTCTTTTCCATCCTCCTCCTCTTGTAAGCACGAGAAAATCTCCGTGCTAGGAGGGCTAGCTGTTCATCCGCAGTCTGCTCTAGCGATCATCGGTTATGTCACGAGAGCGGCGAGGAGAATCCGCACAAAGGCTCGGCAGAAGAAGATCCGAAGCGGGATCGGTGACTAACGCCATCGATGTGACTTGACCGGCGAGAGACTATGTCAATCTCGTGAGTCTTGAGGCGAGTAAAGCGCGTCAAGAGTCGGTCGAGAGGTCCGTGGTGTCCTTGATGGTAGTCACCTTCATCTCCCAAACCCAAGATCAAGTGCGAGAAAGGATTTGTCGGCGTTATCCGAGTTGGAGTATGTGAGACCGACGGCTCGGAGGTTGCTCAAGATTTTGTGAAACGCGAAAAGCACTCGTCAAGGGACTCTCCGGCAAGCATCTCGAATTTCTTGTATTCGCTTGAACGGTCTGTCGAACCGTCTTGATCCGGGTGGTGCCCTCATGGTATGCATTGAGGTCACCCGGATGTCGTGGCGGACGACGGTGAGAGATCGATCGAACTCGCTCGCTCAAACCACGAATGATGATGTTCCTTGCCTTTGCATTTGCCTCAACATCACCATATTCCGGCATTGATGTTCTCATCGGCAGAACAACAAATTGAATCTTCACCTTCGCGGATGGCATACCCGAGCACGGATGTAAGTTTCCATTCGGCTTTTCGGAAGGGTAATCAAGCCATCGAAGATGGGCGGCAGTGGAATACTTGTCTGTCGCCATAGCTCGCAGACCGGTTAAGATCTATAGAAAAGAGCTAACCGGCTCTGATACCAATTGTAAGACCGAAATGGCGACAGAGGGGGGGTGAATGTCGTTCTCTTTAAAAAAACGCCCCCGAGAATTCGGAAAATTAATTCTGTTGAAAACTGGAACGCATGCGATACTAAAAAATTCAGCATAAATCAGAGAGTAATCAGTAAAAAATTCAGCTGAAAATATTGCCGTTTGATCTGCATGCAAAATGGTCAAAGATCAGCAAAAGAATAAAAAGAAAAGAACAAACTGCATGTTGAACTGTAGTGGGCTGAGCTGCTGCCGAAAAGTAATAGCTTGACTAAAAGAAGGAGCAGCAAGAAGTACCAAGAAAAAGTTCAGACTAAAACACTGTTGTCCAGATGCCTCTTTTGTTTTTGTCTTTAATTCTTTTTCTGCTCAATTTCAGTTTCGGTAGAGTCATTTCTTGCGAGCGTCTGCAGTTTTAGATCTCTATTGCTAGGAAAATACAGAACTCAACCACCAAATGAAGAGAGTCGACGGCAAGAAATGACTAGAAAATGACAATAGTCCGAGAGCAAAAGGATGCGATCCGTTAATTGAAGATTCAGTACTTCCATTCAAAACAAATCTGTAGTTCAAAAACCGAAAGCAAAGAGAATTGACAATGACGGCAAGAACAAGGTAAGTCGACCAGCAATCGCAAAATTACAGACCAAAACTGATCAGTATTTCTCAAATGGCAATCTGGAAACTGAAAAACACTTCGGCTGATGAACATGAACAGGGAGACGCATTTGCGAACCAAGTAACAGAGTGCAGATCAAGCACTATTCAAAGAAAATAGAAAATGCATTGCAATGAACGATAGATCAAAAGAAAACGCACTGACGAAGAAACTAGTGGCGAAATTGTAATCTGAAAACAGCTAGTAGAAGGAATTTCATACCACCAACAAAATGAGATATTGATGAAATTTAGCTCCACTTCTTTGCCCAAAAGATCAAGAACTTCAATTAAAGAGCGATCGGACTTTAGGAATTAAGAAAACTCAACAGAGACCAAGAAATTCAGATTTGAGCCCAAACTCGAAAGCTACGGGAGATCATGAAATTGAATTACCACCTCAAATTTGATCCTCTGGCCATAAAATTTTGAGGGTATGTTAGCAATAGTCTCAGGACTCTACAACCCAAATTTCATGATTTTTCACAAAGAGAATCAATAACAAACTCAAACCCTAGAAATCAAAATACGAGAACAGAGGAAGAGCAGAGAGCTTGACTTGAGAATAACTTCAACGATTTCATTTCTAGAGGCAAAAAGATCACAAAGAAGTTCCCATACGCCCGTACATTTGAACAAGAAAATAAATTACATGAAGGATCAAACCACTCTCAACCACTTCATCTCTCAAGAACACACATGAGCAAAATGAAGAACAGAGCACAACACTGCCAGCTCACTTTCCTTTCATGTCTAAGTGAGTAATTACTACAGCCTCCCTCTCCTCTTTTTAAAGGCAAGGCCTCACCCTCATATGGAAATTCAAGAAGTGGCATACAAAGCCCACTCCAAGACCACATGCACACATGAGGCAAGAAGTCAACACAACCTTTGGAGGAAAAACCAGCCCTCCACTCATGCTTGAGTCAATTCTCCAAATTGCCCCACAAGCACTTTCCCGAAGCTTCCATAACCGGCGCCTTGACCATCTTGACCTTGACTCTTCCACGAGTCTAGTCCGGTCCGCCTCAGCTGCAGCCGTCGCTTCCATCCGACATCGATCGAGACCTCCGACTCCACCCGAGTCTAGTCCGGTTCTTCTCGTCGTCGATCGTTGTGTCCATCACCGGTAGCTCCAGCTTCGGTTCCTCGTCTCCCGACTCGCAACCACCTCGAGTTCACGTCGTCTTCGACACATCCCGACCGTTCTGACCTCAGCGCCACCTGCGCCTAGTCCGGTCCACCGTGTCTCGCCACGACACCGCCTCGATGTCCTGCAGTTAACATAGACAGGAAACACATCAAATAGCACCGCTCGATATATGTAAGCATAATCAAATCCAACCTGTCGCATCAGCAGAATACGCCTCCTAAGCCCGTACGACAAGTTCAACCAGGTCCGACCGAGCCCGTTACGCCACGCAACGTCAAGGTCCGAACCAACCGACTCAAACTCGACTTTTCCTAAAACGATGTCAATTACTCATCATTCTCAACGGGATGACCACCACATGGTCTCTCATAAAATAACACCAATGATTATATGATAAACTAGACAAAAATGGATATAAATATTACTATAAAACCGGTGTCAATTTTCTAAACTTTGTTGTGCCATAGGAAGCTGTCCTCAGAAGCTTTATTATACAAATACATGAGATGAATGATTCACGTATTGCTATTAACATTTAATACGCAGTTACATGTTAGAGTCGTTTATTTATCAATTTAAAATGTTAAAATAATTAAGTGTCATGTTTTAATAGGAGAGGCCACAAATAATTATTGGAATCCAAAAATATTCAAATCCAATCCAATTTTGAGTATAATCTGATCCAAATTCATATTTGACATTTGTCGGGTCCATATTCATATCCGATATTTGTCCGATTCGTATTTGAATTCAAAAAAAATAGAAAAAAATATTATTTAAACACTATCCGAGCCGTTTTCATCCTACCTAGAAGGGCCTAGAGACCGCTTGCATTCATAGCGATACAAAAGTTCGATGCAATAAAAAAGAATGGAAAAAGTCTATGTAGCATCTTAAAACTTTGCTTAAAAGTTCGTCAATACTTTGAACTATGAAATCGAACATTTGACCCTCCGAACGTTGTAATCTATTTTAAATAACACACTGACCCAATTTTGGATATTGGTATTGCTCACGTGGCACGATAAGTAAATAATTTTACTACGTAAGAAACTTGGTTAGGGTGTTATTTAAACCGGATTGTAAAGTTCAAAAGGTTAAATATTTGGTATCATAGTTCAGAGTGCTAGACATATTTTAAAACAAAATTTAAAGTGTTATATAGACTTATTCCAAAAGAAAACTACAATCAAGATGAAGGTCCATATCGAGGACAAAGAGCCACATAGGACAAGGTCTACTCCAGGAGAGCGCTGTGTAAACAAGCCAACTAGCTGGCCTTGTAGGACTTGAACCAGTCCTAGAAGCCGGACCCACCACCAATGTCTAGAACCATCTTATTTTTCTTCATCTCTCTGTCGGTCTCGCCAAAATTGTTCTCACAAATGGTACTGTAGCCACTTTTTCAAATTTAGCTCTCAAACACCTATTTTTTGCAAATCTAGCTCTCTCCTTGAGAGCGTCTGAGAGCCAAAATTGAAAAAGGTTACATTGCCATTTGTGTGAATAGTTCTGACGAGACAGACAAAGAGAGATGAAGAAAAATAAGTGTCGAGCTCTCCTAACTTCGAGAGGACACTGGGCACCATTAGTGAATAGTGATATGCTTAATTAGTGCTAATTACATTTAATTAGTGCTAATCATGAACTAATTACTTGTCGACTTTGGAGGCTTGGCGTGACCACTTCGCCGAGCAAGCGTGTCTTGGCTAGTGTTCCCAAGCTCTATTGGTTTAGTGCACTTGCTGAGCTTCTATAGCGCGGTAGGGGACACGTGTTGCCTGCCACGACTATCAAGCTTGGGGAGGAGTTAGATTTACAAAAATGGATACCCGAGGACCAAATTTGAGAAAATATGGCTACAATGCTATTTGTGTGAATAGTTCATCTCGTCGCACTAGCACGGGTTGGGTCAGATACCACGTCGTTAATCCCCCTCTCCATTTCCTTCCAACCCTCTCTGCCTTCATGCCTGTGGCGTCCTTCTCTGCTTCTGTCTCACTCCAACCCATCCATCGGTCAAGGCTGCCGCTTGTTGGGCTAGCCGCTACAAAAATAGGGTAGGTTCTTTTCGACTGTGACTGATGGTTTATACTTGTAGCTGATGATTTTTTTATCTTAGCATGATCGCTTTTGCAAACAAACCAAATACTAATAAGCCACTTTGAAAAAATTGTCCCAATAAGCCGCTTCAAAAAGACAGCGGAGAAATCATCTCGTTTATTTGTTCAAGAGAAGCCATAAGACATAAATTAAAATAATGTGCTTTTGTCTGCTCTAATTGTTGGATTTTTTGGCTGGGAAGCAGATCCTCTAACTGTATGAAGTAAAATCATGGTGCTATAGTCCTGTGACTATGCTTTCTAACCGTCGGATCAAGAAACGAAGACTAAGATCGACTTGCATACTATAGCAAAACAACTATAACAGTACTGTAGCAAAAAAAGTGTTGTAGCATCGGTACTATATGACGTGATTTTTCTTGTTCATTTGTGTTCGTTAGCTAGAAAGAGCTTTGCTAGTGCCGAGACATACGATGAAAGCATTCCCATCGTATGGTCCACTAGATAGGCGCAACAATTTCAGACAACATCTGCAATAATTTTTGTACACACATGCAACATTATAAAGTATAAGTGGCAACATCAAAAAACATTTAAAATTCTCATTTTATCAACAGATTTAACAAAACCTTAAGTAATAATAGACATTTTACAAAATATAAGACCTTGATATATTTAAAAGTAGTGTAGAAATCCCAAAATGATTGAATCTAATTTAAAAAAAGAAGTTACACGTTGCAAATGTTGTAGCATGTTGTAGCAACAGTGGATACAATGTACCCTTCTCCATAGGAGACATAACAAAGAGAACTAGGGAGAGAGAGCTAGTGGTAAAGATGAGTGGATCTGCCCTCCTCATACCCTTCTTGGGGTTTATATATATGAGTGGGGTGGAATGGAAAATTCTCATTCCACCCCTTAATAATTACAAAAGGTATGAGTACATTGGAATATTTCTCTATACAATTGGACTTATTATATATCGGGCTAGTTGCAAGATCCTGTCACGGGGTTATGCCACCTCTACAATAACAATATTCTAAAAATATAGATGCAACAGTCAACAATGGTGTTTGCAATATTTTTTAACAAAAATTGTGCAAACAAACAAGTCGCAAGACCTCAATGTAACAAATATGGATTCCTCGGTACAACAAATAGACATCCTATTGTAACAACAATTTACCTTCATGCAAACAAATAAAAACACAGTTACAATTAATACAGAAAATGATTGCAACAAACATACCAGCGGAAGTTAGGGGCAAGTAGTTATCGACGTACTCACTCCACCTCTATCGACATCCGCATCGGGGCTTCGTGCACTACAACAGATGATTGCGCGTGGCAGGACGGTACCTGCTAGGCAACTCATAGGAGATAATCCATGGTCAAAACTTGCAGAAAGTGGGTGATATATGAGTATGATAGAGAGAGATAGAGAGGTGGTTGGATAGCTGGTGGGGAATGAGGCAAGAGAGAGTGGGGAAGGAGCTGTGAAGCTTGATAGAGCCACTAAGAGAGAGATTTATGCATTACAGTTGGCGGAAATGAGAAAAATAGATGAGGAATAGGATGGTGATCACCGATGAAGTTATCAGCACGTGATGGAAGAAACGAATGGATGCGGACTGACTTAGTGAATAAGACTGTGCGGCTGGAAAGCGTCCGACGCAGCTTCTTTTTCACTCCGAACGTCAGGAGTACGGCAGTTCCCAAATCATCCAAAGTCACGGTACATCGACGGTAATATCGGGAGGTAATCGAGGAGCAAGCACAGGTACAGGAAAGGCCCCTGCTGCCGCTGTTGGGACCTGGGAGCGAGGGGGATGCCGTTCTGCGTGGTGAGTAGCGGTCCGGCGGCCGGCGGCCATGAGGACGTGCGGATATTCTACCAGAGGTACGGCCACGGAGCCACCAAGGTCCTCCACATCATCGGTATGCCGCCGCTCGCTCGCTTCCTCTCTTCCGTTCCCTCTGTCGCGTTCCCTCTCCAAGCTTTGCCGTTTGCTGCAATGGCGAAACGGCTGCTGGTTCTGGGTTCCGCCGCCGTTTTGATCCGGCGCAATAATGCTCATCCACTTCGTTGCAGTACGTCTGTGACCACAACTTAATGGTGGAGGTGTTTTTCTTGGGATTTCCTTCTAGGAAAATTTACGTTTCCAAGTCAAATTTGACGGAAATTTTCTTTGCTTCTACCGTCTGTTTGATCTTCCCACTCGTGCATACCCTTGTCTTTTTTTTTCCTCTTGTGGTATGTTTTCGACAAATAAATGTTTTTTTAATTTGAGCATTTGATATTTCTTGCCTTTATCCCCTAAATTTGCAAAAATGAAAAAGAAAAGGTTCAACATTTGCTCCGAATTTGTGTAAAACTCTGTTTCTGAACAATTTCGTTAATGAAATTGGGAGCCAGTCCCCTGGTTCAAAAAAAAAAAAACATTTGGTTTGATTTTTCTCTGTGCGGTGAGCGATTCTTGGCCTTGTGGCCGGTCAGAAAGATATATTCGTGCAACTTTTCCTGATCACGACGGAGAAATTAAAAGGCGAGATTTAGTATTCCTTCAAATGTGGACGCGCAGGGTTCAGCTGCCAGCCTATAGGGAAACAAGGCAGTTCTGAATTTACCAGTAAACGAGATCCTCCGGAGTAATTATTCAGTGAATGATTTCAAACAGAGAGTAATTCCTTCTTCGGAAAATGTGAATTGAAAGAGCTTTGAGCCGTATGGTACTTTCGGCGAAAACAACAAATGTTGTTGTACAGGCTCACAGACTGTTCCTCCAAGGAATTGTTATGTATCTTGCTTCCTCCTCTTGTCGATGTGGGAAGCAAGTAAAAGTGAAGTGCACATTTTTCTCGTCAGATGTTCTTCCGCTTCCTTCTTTCGCATGACAAAAAGAAGAGCACAATTCATTTATCGCAGGTGGTAAAAGAATGATACACTTGCAAGGGTTGGTTCACATGAGCATAACTGTTAATTTAGACTTCTCTGAATCCCCAATGAAGCCAAACTTTGATCAATCGCCATATCATCTGCACATATACTTCATCAGGAGCATGTAGAAGCATCGAGGATAACAAACAAGCTCTTCCAATTGCCAATTGTGAACAAATATATGCTGAAGAATTTGACATGAAAGCTGAAAACAAAAGAAAAAATTACTTCATCTCACTTTTTTTTCCCTAAAGGGAATCTCTTCTCACTTCAGCCGTGATATATATATCAAGGCTTAAATTCTCTCAAAATTAATATTCCGAATTATTTTGCCCAACAATCAAACCTTTTACACGGAAACACAAGCATCAGGCACACAACAAGCTGCACAATGGTACACAACAAACATTCAAAAAATAGTCGTGAAGAACCTTGAGAACATGCATAGCTCAAGCACACCCATGGTGATGTCAGATCTTTTTTCGCGGATGCCATCTCACGCCCACGCCAACTCAGGCATAGGCCAATCTGCTGGCGCGCCCGCCGATGGCGAACCGTGGCGGCGTCCAGTCCCCGGTGCAGCTCGACTCCGGGCTGTACCCGATGCACGGTTCTTGACCGTGTGCGCAGCCGCCGCTCTGGCCTGAGCTCGACGTGTCCCCGCCGAACCCCTCGCCGGTATGGCTCCTGAGGTGCGCCGTGCGCGCCTTGGCGCGCGCCGACTGCGTGGCCGCCATGTAGCCCCGGACCACCGGCGGCCTGCCCTGCGCGGTGGCGGACGGGTTCAGCGGGCTCCGCAACGACGCGTCCATCTCGATTGTCCTCTCGGACATGGCGCCGTCGGTGGCCGTCAGGTAGGACTTCCCGGAGGCGGCGGCGCCGCGGTTCTTGTTGTCGGGCTCCGGCGCGTGGTGCTGCGCCTGCGCCTGCGCGGCCATCCAGCGCTCCAGCCAGCGGAAGCCGAAGCCGCCAACCTTGTCCTCCTCCTGCCGCTGCCACTGCTGCTGCACACAATCGTTCGTCAGAGACCAAAACACGCAAAACTTATCCGTGTATGCCAAGATCAGCTAGAGCTTGTTGCCACAGATGGACGCTACGGACGCACCTGCTGGTATCCGCAGGCGTAGGCGAGCGCCCGCTCCCGGCGGGCGGCAGCGTCTTGCCGGCGCGCGCCCTCGGCCCTGGCGGCCTCCAGGGTGCGGCTGCTCCCGTCCCAGGCCCCCAAAGGGCTCCTGCTCCCGTTGTTGTCGCCGTCGCCGTTCCGGCTTCGTCGCTGCTGCGGCGCGTTCCCCGCCTTGTCGTCGTCCTCCTCCTCGGCCGAGCGGAGCCGCGGGTGGTAGGAGGTGGAGTAGTGGAGAGGAGCTCGCCGTCGGGAGCGCTTGGTGGCGGCCGCCGGAGGAGGGAGCGGGAGGTGGCGGAGGGGCACGTGGAGGTGGTCGGTGAGGCGGCCCGCGCGGACGCGGGCCTGGGCGCGGACGAGCGCCTGCATGCAGCGCATGGTGAGGTGGACCTGCCGCCGCACCTGGTGCCCGCGGACCAGCGCCTGCAGCCGCACCAGCCCGCGCAGCGCGCGCAGGGCTCGCCGAGCCTGCCATGCCACGCGCGCAGAGAGACTGTTAGTACTACTAGTATACTAGCGTACGTGTCAAATGGAGCATATTGCAGCATCAGCAGCCACGAGGTCGGCATCGTCTGCCAACGTGGCAAGACTAGCTGTACATATACCATGTCATCAGTTGAAGAAGCTGGCTACGCTGTGTGTAAACTCAATCTTTATATATTCCAGTTTTCACTTCTCGTTACCCGATACTCTACCAGGCTCCGGTAAAAAACGATATTTACGACATGGATACATCCTAAAATGTAACTTTGACGCATATCTTATATATATATATATATATATATATATATATATATATATATATATATATATATATATATATATATATATATATATATATCCATTCTAAATGTTCATAGAAATATCCATAGCCAACGTTACAAAGTTTGGCTATACCAACCTAAAATATCACTCTTTTATGACCCTAGGGGTAGATGAACAGCGTTTTATGATAAAAAAACAGATTAGTGAACTTCAAATTGAAAGCAAAATACAGTTGATGGATCGGAGTATATTAACTAGAACCACCTCTTGGTGGGATGATGAAGTTGTGGATGTACTACATCTATCATGGTTCAAATTCGCATATGGTAGTATATTTCAATAGAAATTTTGTGATATCGTATTTATTCACCTATTATGCATATGGTAGTATATTTCAATAGAAATTTTGTGATATCGTGTATTTATTCTTGTTCTCCGTCTTTCTAGACACGTGTATATGTGTATTCCTTGTAATCAGAAAAAAAATACAAAGATTGCTAATTGCTGCTGACCTGCAGTAGAATAAGCTTGTGCAATTTACCCTCATGGGGGGCTCACGGCTAGTTTGTTCCTCTGGACCCCTAGACAATCCGACTATACATTTATGCTAAACTAATGCAGTTTAGGGGTGCAAACGGAACAGATAATTTTCATCCGATCGACCGACCGAAGGTTTACGGAACGAATACGGAAGAGGCAAATGGATATCCGGCACTATCCGTGTCCGACTCTAAAGAAAAAATATAAAATAGGATACGGGATAAGTGATATACGTCCGTATATATCCGTATGTCAAGTGATATGAGGAAGTCTATTGTGACTTCATCTAGGAACAAGATAACATATAGTCAGATTGTCACATCTAAACAGACGAGAATACTGAGTGTTCTTTCTTTAACATCTCAGTAATTAATCTCTCTATGTTCGCTTTGATTGTACCATACTGTCCAATGTCTTGTGCAAAGAAGCGGATAATTTCTGTCCGACCGACCGTCTGAAAGATTATGGAACAGATACGGAATGAAAAAATAGATATCTGGTATTATCCGTGTCCGACTCTGACTCCGAGAAAAAATATAGAATATGATACAGGATAAACGATATCCGTCCGTATCCGCTCTGATTGCACCCTAATGCAGTTATTCTACGTTAATAGACTGGACCGGCAAGCAATAATATGTCCGGGGTTCGATTCAACGGTTTGTTGATCCATTTGGCGATTCGGTGGTGCGCCGGTTGGACCATAATTATTTGAAATTGTAAAAAAAATAGCATATTTCAATTTAATATAGGTATGTCTCACAAAAATATCATCATGCTAGTTAAAGAAAAGTTGAGTATATTTGACTTCGTTAAATTGTACCATTTTCTGTAAAAATTCCTATTACAAACGCACTTCCTAGCTACAAATGCACTTTAGGGGTAGCTTGCGGGAGTTTTTTTCTTTTTTATCTAACTTTCAACAGATGGTTTTCCTGATAGAGTCTAGTTTTAAAACCTGTATAGTTCAATGCCCAACATTTGTGCCATCCAAAATTGCTAGTAATTTTATTTTGCCATATATCTTAGCTATTAAAATTGAAAGTTTCAACCAAAATCCATATCTTTCAATCACCAAACAGTACTCTCAATCAGGGGTAGCTTGTGGGAGTGGTGTTGTTCCGTTTTTTCGTTTGAACGGATGGTCCTGTCCAATCCAGTTTTAAAAACCTGTTAGTTCAATGATCCACGATGCAGTGCAATGTACTGTTAGCTATTAATTTTTATTTTGCGAGATGTCTTAGCTATTATTTGGTGGAAACCGGCTTCAATTGTCCTTTCACTCATATTCATATATGATGCCAGGTTTTCTTTCAGAGGAGGGAGCTACGTACTAGAATTGGGCTAATTTGATTTCCACACTTGAAAAGGACGCATGATTCGTTAATTTGGAGTACTGGCAAAACCAGTGCCCACTATTACAATCTGATTTTTCAGGACTCAAAAGGACATATGTTTGTTAAGAAAATGACTACTACAGCCTCTAGAAAAAGAGATCAAGGTTGTCAATATATTAAGAGGCCACTCGGTTGGACTGAAATAAGTTGATTTATAACTGAAATTATACTATAGTTGGCTAAAATTACACTATAACTGATATTGCCTTATTTGGCATAACTAAATTTAAAAAAATTAAAATAAAAAATAGGTTAGCCCATCACGGATAATACAAACGAATACAAAAAAACTGACAAAAAAGCTAAAAACCAAAAAATAAAAATATAAAATTTAAAAATAATAAAAATAAATCAAAACTAAAAATTCAAGGCAAAATAAGCGAGGCCTAACTCGTTCCGCAGAAATGTAATCCCGATCGTTTGTGGAACGTAAAACCAAATAAAGTGGTGGTCTTAATATTACGATGTTTATAATCACGACTCCCAAGGCACAATACAGTCATGGCACGATGCTTCCGTTGGATGATACTGTCAACACAAAAACGGTCCTAGCAACTTTGCATGGGATCTCCATCCCTAGCAACCGCAAACCTACGGATGCATTTTATACATGTCGATCGGCATCACGCTCTCACCGGCAAATTTGATCAAAACAGGAGATTCGATTGACCTCACCGCAACTAAATTAAAAGCGAAGTTACTAGGCCTCGGTTAGGCTGGTTTGGTAGGTGGATGAGTGAGTGAGTGGATCCAAATGATCACGGTATATTTTTTTAACTTATTGCTTATGACTTTCTTTGTATAATTAATAAATGAAGCAGTTTTTCTATTATTTTTTTGAAGCAATTTATTAAGATAATTTTTTTGAAATGCCTTATCAATATTCAGTTGGATGTATGATTGATTTCGCCTCGAGCCTGCTCCTGCAAAATCTAGCTCCTTTCAAGCAAGCTAAGCAATCCTCCTGATACCTCGCTTGTAGCTACTAAGCCAAGACCGGTCACCTTAAAAGTGGCTCGCTGATTTCAACACCAGATCTCGCTTAGTTGTAAAAACAAGGGCTCGCCACCAACTCGATGAAGACACTAACTACCGTTTGCCCCCTCCCTTTTCTTTAGCTTTCCCTGGATTTTTTTTGAGGGTGAGAGTGATTGGTGTTTTGACTATGCAAGTTTTTTTTGGTAAGTATTGACTCCATTCTTTGTTAGATATTGGTTTAGAATATGCGCAGTTAGCCTTTTAAAATCTTGATCATTAATATATAGAAACAATTTCTATCAACACATAATTAAAAAAGTAATTGCCAAACTTGTACTGTATCGGAGACCTATAGGTGGAAATGGAAGACAAGCGACTACAAGTAAACAATTTCTAGAAACAATATTGGAGTTGTTTTCGGAAGTCATGGTGGCTCTATCTGAACGGTTCGATTTTTGATCGGACGGCATATCGTCATTGAACGACAGAATCGAAGACAGTTTGAACAAGAATGGAACGGAGACGCGTACCAGGTAGCCGCGGTAGAAGGCCTGGATGCGCACGGCGGCGAGCTCCTCCCGCGACGCGCGCCGGAGCGCCGACATCCTCACCACCCTCGCTGCGGCCTCCGCCGCAGCCACCGCCGCCGCCGCTGCCGCTGCTAGCGCCCTCGCGTGCTCGATCTCGCCCACCTCGTCGTCGTCGTCGTCGCTCCTCCCCACCACCGCGCCGTCCTCGTTGGTCGCCTCCGGCGACGTCTCGGCAGCTGGGAAATGCTCCAGCAGCAGAACCTCCGCGGCCTCCTCACCGGCTGCCGTGGCGGCGTCCTCCTCCCCGGCCCCGGCCTTCTGCAACGCACACATGCAACTTGTACTAACTACTAACCACGATCGATCGATCACAGCATGCAAACCAAAGATCCCATGAACTAATGCCGGGAAAAAAGCAAACTCACGCATGCACGCACGCACAACGATCGCGTCAGCGTGGGGTTTACCTTTTTCGCGCCTTGCGCGGCGTCCTTGGAAGAGGAGGACGGCCTGAAGACCTTCCTGACGGCGGCGAACCAGCCGCCTGCTGCCGCGGCGTGTTTCTTGCCCATGTCTGCGCTAGCTTGACCTGCGCGGGCGCGCGAGGCGGAAGATTACTAGGATGATCTGCATAGGAGAGGAGAGGTGAGGACGGAGGAGGCAGCAATGGAGTGTGCCGTGATTGGGATGGCGCCTTTAACGTCGCCGCTCACGGCCGGGGACCGCGCGCAGCTGCACACGCTATCTGCATCTGCTCTGCATGTGACCGTGCGTCTGCATGTGGCGCCTGGCTCTGCTGGAAAGAGGGTAGCCTGTGGCTACTGCAACTCGTGCCAGTAGTAGTAGTGCTGGAGACTGCACAGCAAATTCCTGTCTTACCGACACCTTAACCGTCACACCCGTGGTGGTGCTTTTTCGCTGCAGCACCTCCACGGCCTCTTTTTTTTTTTGCTACAACAGATGGTTTATAGGCTTAGTATGAGCATATATACGATCGAAACAAATACCAATAATTTATTCTAAAACAAATGTCCCAATAAACTGTTTGATTTCTCGTTTATTTGTTCAAAAATCATAGGCCATAAACCGAAAAGGATAATATAGTAAGGGCACAGTTCTACAGTACGATCCTTATGTGTTGAAATCAAAGAAACCCACCGAATTCAATCATGAATCCGATGTATTTTGCCTTGGATATGTACCGATTATCGAAAAAACAGAATATTAGCGAAAAAGGCCGGTTTGGACGTGTTATTTGCAAAAATGGCACCCTCTTTACATCAATTGCAAAAATAGACTACCTGCCGCCCGCACTGAGCGACAGGTTTCTCAGGGGCGCACGTGGCAGCTCACCGTGTGCATTAGCCCCTGCCACATGTCGGCTCAAGGCACCTGCCGCCCGTAGGTGTGCCACGTGTCACACCGAGAAACATGCCGCCCGATGATAGGGCGGCAGGTGCCATTTTTGCAATTGACATAAAGAGGCTGCTATTTTTGTAAATAACACGTCAAAATCGGCCAAAAATTGCTTTTTTTCTCGAAACACTATGTGTACAGCAAGCGATCGATTTGAACTCGAAAGGTTTCGGAGTTTAAACCAGAACAAGGGGGAAATGCGTGACATGTGGTGTTTCTCTACCTTTTTACTACCACAAAGGTTTGGTAGAGTTTTTGGCCGAAATATCAGTATTTGACGTGTGATTAGCAAAAATAGCACTTACAGTGCGACATTTGCAAAAAATAGCGTCTACACCGTACGATCACCATGCGGAGTGACCGATGGCTGATTTGTAAGTGATGCCGCACGGTGGCCGTGCGGATTAGCCAAAACTGCACGACCACCGTGCGGTGGAGGCAGCACCACACGGCCGCTGTGCGGTGGGCACTGTAGCAGCTAGAGGTGCAATCGGAGTAGAAATGGACAAATATCGTTTATCATGTATCATATTCTATATTTTTTCGGAGTCGGATACAGATAATGTCGGATACCCATTTCTCTATTCCATACCCATTCCATAATTATTTGGACGATCGGTCGGATGAAAATTATCCACTTCTTTACACAGTATATTGGACAGTAGGGTGTAATCAGAGCGAACACGAAGACACTAATCACTGAGATGTCGAATGAAGAACATTCAGTATTCTTTGACTGTTTAGATATGATAATCTGCCTATATGTTATCTTGTTCTTAAGTGAAGTCATAATAAACTTCCTCATATCACTTGATATATAGATACATACGGATGTATATCACTTATCCCATATCATATTCCATATTTTTTCATTGTAGTCGGACACGGATAGTGCCGAATACTCATCTATCTTTTATATATTCGTTCCACCAGTCTTAGGTTGGTTAATTAGACGGAAATTATCTGTGTCGTTTGCACTCCTAGTAGCAATACTATAGCAATTTTCAGGATAATCCATTAAGCATACTTTTTGTAGGAATTTTTAAATATAGTAAATGAGCCCCAAAAATTATAATTTTTTTGTGAAGCCTCCTAACATAGTGTACTTGTTTGTGTAATTTTTTCATAATTTTATCCATTCTGAATTTTTCTCAAAAGTTCATTTAAGTATACTGTTTATAGGGATTTTTAAATATAAAAAATGAGCTCCAAACATTATGAATTTTGTTGAAAGCTCCTTACACAGTGTACTTGATTGTGTATTTTTTTTAGAATTTTATATGTTCTGAGATAGTCAGTTTTACACAGTGGCTCCTACTCTAGTTTGTTCACCATTGTTCTTTAGAAGGTGAATATTTTAAAACATATAAAATTTTAAAAAATTACACGATTAAGTACACTATGTAAGGAACTTTAAAAAAATCATAATGTTTGGACCTCATTTTCTATATCAAAATATTCCTACAAATATTAACAAATGTTTGATAAAATTTCAGAATGAAAAAATTATAAAAAATTACACAAGCAAGTACCCTATGTCAGGAGGCTCCACGAAAAATTTATAATTTTAGAGCTCATTTGCTATATTTAAAAATTCTTACAAAAATATATTTAAATAGATTTTTCTAAAAATGCTACTGTATTGCCCACCACACGGTCGTCGTGTGGTTCTATAGTGTTGTTACAGTGCCCACCACATGGCGGCTGTGCGGTTTTGGCTAATCCGCACAGCCACCATACGACATCGTTTATGTGTCGGTCGTCGGTCACTCCTGCGTGGTGGTCGTGTGGTGAAGACGCTATTTTTGTAAATTCCATATCATGTGTGCCTTTTTTCTATACATGTGTCAAATACTACCATTTCGCCCAAAGATTCAGGTTTGGCATGTGGTTTGTGCTACTTTGTAAATTGTAGAGGTGTGGGTAATCGGCATGGACGTCTTGGACATCAGATCTAGCAAATGAGCTTTTGGACTGTATGTGCGAGAGATTACAGAGTAACAGCAACTCATATACGATTTTTGCCGATATAAATAAAGTCGGTACAGTATGTACTATAATTAACTAGTAGACCCTATCTTAAAAACATACTGCTTTAAAAGCTACTTACTATAGAAAAATAAAAAACAGAAGCCAAAAGATAAAAAGATCAAGACCTATTCTTTAGTTGGTGCTACTGCACTCCAGTGTACAGGAGCTCACATGCAGATGGACTGACCTGGCTGAAATAAGGTGGAAAACATTGTTAGCCTAGCAATCAGTACGTACAGAGACCTGAGCAGACTTTGCTGAGTAGGAGGAACGACCTTGACAACCGAGCGTGTCTACCTAGCCTGGCTTGCAGGTTACACTAAAATAATTGTACTCCTAGCTAACCTTAGCACCTTAGCAGCCGCGCAAACTGCACAAAGCACACCAATCCATCATGTGTTTGGCAAGTGGTAATAGAATTATGGAGTTAGGGTAAAATGTTATATGTATGATATAAGAAAACAAGGTTTTTTTGGCAAGGGAAGCAAATAAGTTTCTTGACATTCCTGCAAAGACACCATCATCGTGTTTACAAAAGAAGAAATGCAATTCTGGCTTAGTAAGCAACTTATGACAGTGCTGCCCCTAGGGGGCTTGTATATTCATTTTCCCTTTTCCATGTAAATATTCCTCATTTATCTATTATATATTAAAAACTCATGACAGATGATTTACATGTGCTAAGAAGAAAAATATGCTATAAATTCTAAAAAAACATGACCCTTGATCTAGTGAGCCCTAATTAAAGTCGATCAGTACCACTCACTGGATATTATTAAAAGAAGGAAAATATACTAGAAATTCTCGTAAAAAGTAAAACATCTGGTCATTAATCTGGTAGATCATAATTAAAAATACACTATAATGGACATTGGATGTTATTGCTTAGAGATATATATTATTTTGTAATTTAAAACCAAAAAAAGATAAATCCTTGTGTACAACAAGAAGAAAAAAAGATGGAAGAATTGCGTCTCATAATTCATAAACCACGTTTGGTCAACTCTAAAGAAAAACCAGTTACGGTAATAAAAGAAAATTTGAGCGACAAAAAAAGGAGACAGACCACGTATAGGGAAGAAAAAAAAAAAAATTGTGACGTGCAAAAAGGAAAGGCACATCTATGATCACTACTACAAAAAGCCTAATACTAGACGTCAAATCACAGACGGTTTTATCAAACCGTCTATGACCGACAGTAACACAGACGGTTTTAATTTGGACACCGTCTGTGTTGATGGCGTCAGAGAAAACAAGTATCACAGACGGTTCTTACCGATGAACCGTCTGTGATATATAAAACCCCGTCTATGATAAGCTGATTATCACATGCGGTTTGTATTAAAACTGCTCGTGATCATCTCGATTATCACGACGGTTTTAATAAAAACCGCTCGTGATAATGGCGCTAGATATTTATTGCGCCGCCGTAACCGCACTGCCTTCATTTCGATCCGGATCGGCGGTCTTGCACTCTTTCGCTCAGGAGGCAAACTAGGCGATTTCAGGCCAATTAATTTGGTGGGAGGAGGCAGAGATTGAACTTTGAAGATTCATACGTTCCTGGTTGCTCTAGATATGATTAGTAATGAAATTTATTTTTCTTTGCATTACAATTTAGATCTATGTTTTGGTGAGTGTTATTGAAGATGGTTTGCATCAACTTGACCATACATGATCAGTTCCCGTCATGTGGGAGGCCAAATTTGTCAAAATTGTTGGTTATATGCCTTCAGCGATTGCTAGGGAAATAACTGTTGTGTTTATAATATGAATTAAGCTAGCAAAGCCTCAATGCATGTGGTATATATGTAGTAATAATTAATTAATTTAATTTTCAATACTAAGTTGTTATATATATACATAACGTAGGACCGAAGCTGGATGTATACCGCGAACTGTGTGAGTGAAGAGTACATTAATGACGTGTCTGCTTTTACAAGAGCTGTCGAGGAGGATATGTTGAATAAGGGGGTGGAATATATTACTATCCATGCATTGACTGCGAGAATTTAAAGATGTTTAAGAACTGAGGGCAAATTGAAGCGCACTTGATTCGGAGGGGTTTCAAAAAGGGTTATACATGTTGGACCAGTCATGGCAAAGTCAATGATCATATGCCGTCGGATGACATCGCCGGTGAAGTGAATGATATGTCGTCGGATGACATCGCTGATGAAATGAATGACATGCTGATGGATGATGTCGATTGTTGTTCGGATTCAGATAGGTTGCACGATAACAATCTGGATTAGATGCTTCGCGATGTAGAAGAGAACTATGATGAGAGAGAGTATGTTAAATTCTGGGGCTTGATGGAGCACTCGGAGAAACCTTTGTTCACGTGCTCCAGGTCAAAGTATACGAGGTTGTCGGCCGTGCTTGAACTGTTGAAATTGAAGGCAAGCAATGGTTGGTCCGACAAGAGTTTCACGGTGCTACTAGGTCTTTTAGCGGACATGCTTCCGGAGGGAAATGAGTTGGCTAAAACCACGTATGAAGCCATGAAGGTTCTTTGTCCATTGGGAATGGAAGTAGAAAGAATGCATGTATGTCCGAACGACTGTATCTTGTACCGTAAAGAGTATGCAAACATGCATGTATATCCGGTGTGCAACGCATCCCGATACAAACGTAACAATCAATCAGATGACGGTGAGGGAACAGAGGTGAAGAAAGGATCTCCTGCTAAGGTGGCATGGTATTTTCCTATAATTCTCCGTTTGAAAAAGTTTTTTGCAAATCCAAGGAGGCAAAACTGCTGCGTTGGCACTCGGAGGAGCGCAAGAAGGATGGAATGTTAAGACACCTTGCTGATTCCACCCAGTGGAGAAACATTGATAGGAGTTTGCAGACTTCGGTGCAGAACCAAGGAATATAAGGTTTGGACTGAGTACAGATGGAATAAATCCTTTTAGTAGCATGAGCAGCCGACATAGCACATGGCCCGTGACTCTCTACATCTATAACCTTCCTCCTTGGTTGTGTATGAAGTGAAAGTATATTTTGCTGTCGATACTTATCCAAGGGACAAAGTAACCTGGGAATGATATCGATGTGTACCTAGCACCATTGGTGGAAGATCTAAAAGTACTGTGGGACGAAGGGGTATAGGTATGGGATGCATACAAACGAGAGAACTTCACTTTGCGCTCCTTATTGTTCTGCACCATAAATGATTATCCTGCCCTTACTAACCTATCGTGCCAGAGTACAAAAGGTGCCAAAGCTTGTACTCACTGTTTAGATGGTACTGAGAGTGTGTGGCTGAAACACTCATGCAAAACCATCTACATGCGTCACTACCAGTTCCTTCGGAGGGCTCACCCATACCGCAAGATGAAGAAACAATTTGACAGAGAGAAGGAAGACGGTTCAGCTCCAAGGCATTTAAGGGGAAAAGAGGTTTATGATATGATTAATGATTTAGATATTGTCCTCGGAAAGGGACATAAATTGAGGGCTCATGAGAGGAACACCTAGAAGAAGAGATCAATATTTTGGAACTTACCTTATTGGAGTACCTAGATGTTTGATACTGCATCGACGTCATACATGTAGAAAAGAATGTATGTGACAGCTTGATTGGTCTCTTACTGAACATTCGTGATAAAACAAAAGACGGCGTCAACGCACGACTTGACTTGGTTGATATGGACATCAGGTCTGAGTTAGCAACGACAGAAATAGATAATGGATGAACGTACCTTCCCCTGCACGTTACACTCTGTCCAAGGCCGAGAAAACAGAACTGTGCTAGTGCTTGCATGGTGTCAAAGTTCCGTCTGGTTACTCCGACAACGTGAAGAAACTTGTTTCGATGCAAGATTTGAAGTTAAATGGCATGAAGTCTCATGATTGTCATGTCTCGATGACACGATGCTCCCTATTGCAATTAGAAATATTTTGCCGATCAAAGTCCGAGAGACAATCATGAGGCTATGTTATTTCTTTAACACAACTGCTCAGAAGGTCATTGATCCTGAAGGACTAGATGCTCTGCAGACGAGGTAGTGATGACTCTATGTCATCTTAAGATGTATTTCCCTTCTTCGTTTTTCGATATCATGGTCCATCTCATTGTTCACGTTGTGTGGGAGATAAAAATATGCGGGCCCATATTCCTACGTAGCATGTACCCGTTTGAGAGGTTCATGGGAATTCTCAAGTCCTATGTACGGAATCGATCTCGACCGGAGGGCAGCATCGTCGAAGGTTATGCAAGCGAAGAGGTCATTGAGTTTTGTGTCGATTATATGGCTCAGATTCAACCGATATGTGTGCCTCAATCTCGTCATGAGGGGAGGCTGAAGGGTATCGGAACTATCGGAAGGAAAACAATCACTCCAGATATGGACACGTATACTCAAGCCCATTTCACGGTCTTGCAACACATGATTGAAGTGGCGCCTTATGTCGACCAGCGCAAGGATGTGCTTCGGCAACAGAATCCGGAGCGGCCGGATCTTTGGATCATGATGCAACACAACAGTCAGTTCAACCAATGGTTGAAGGAGCAAATCGCTAGGAGCTCGCCAAGTGAGATGCTGACATGGTTGGCAAAAGGGTCAATATTTATAGTTGTGACATGGCAAGGATATGACATAAATGGATACACATTTTATACACAGTCTCAGGATGTAAAGAGCACTAACCAGAATAGCGGTGTCCGCATAGATGCGTTCAGTACCAATGGGTTGAGAAACTCGTACTATGGGTTCATAGAAGAGTTTTGGGAGCTCGACTACGTGGTTTTCAAGATCTCCTTATTTCGCTGCCGTTGGGTGCATCTCCCACAGGTGAAGGTTGACAAGTACGGTGTCACTACTGTGGACCTCCAACGTGTCGGGTACAAAGACAAACCATTCGTACTCGTCAACCAAGTTGTTTAAGTTTACTATGTAACCGACCCGACAAATAAGAAACGCCATGTAGTTCTTCATGGAAAAAAGAGAATTGTCGAAGTAGAGAATGTAGTGGACGAGGAAGAATAAAATCAATTTGACGAGTTACCTCCTTTTGAAAATGACATAAGGATTGACGACGAACAACGTGACGAAATTAGTTACGCACGCATTGATCATCATGAAGGGCTGATTTTGAAAGGAAATAAGCAAGTGGAATGAGAATGTGCGACATATATGTGGGTATTTGCATTTATGTATACAACAATAATGCATGTGTGTGATGTATTTGTGAATTTGCATTTATGTATATGTGAGAATGTGTGATATATAGGTGAATTTTGAGAATGAGTCGTACAAATGTATCTCTATATTCATTGGGCTGTTGTAAAAAATACTGTGAGGTCTTATTGAATGTTGGTTGGTGATTGGTGTAGTTATATTAATAACTATAGCCGGGTGAGCAAAGGCTTATCATAGACGGTTCTAAGTTTAGAACCGTCTGTGATACTTATTATCACAGAGTATCACAGACGGTTATACGTTTAGAACCGTCTGTGATATTTATTATCACAGATGATTCTAAACTTAGAACTGCCTGCAATAAGCCTTTATATATAACCCCCTGCTAGGGTTTTGGACGTACACTACAGCTTATTAGCAATACCCGATTGAGTCTGCCGCCACCGTCCCCTGGCCGCCCGCCGCCGCCGCCCATCGAGCCCCGAGCTCTCCCGACGAGCCCGCCGCCGCCGCTCCCGAGGCCATCGCCGTCCCCTCCTCGGGCCGCCACCGCCGCCATCTCCCGAGGCCGCCGCCGCCCCTACCCTCGGCCTGCCGCCCCCCCCTCGGGCCCATCGTCGCCGCCGTCCCCTCCCTCGGGCCCGTCGCCGCCACCGTCCCTTGGGACCGTCACTGCCGCCGTCCGCCCGTCACTGCCGTCGTCCCCCCGAGGTAACCTTAAATCTTATACATATATTGTTGTTGTTTCATAAATCTTATTGTTATTGTTTCATAAATCTTATACATACATTGTTGTTGTTTCATAAATCTTATAAATATATTGTTGTTGTTTCATATATTGTATACATATATTGTTGTTGTTGTATACATGTATATAAGGCCAACATGTCATCCACGCATTCTTCAACATCATCGTCGGATGCGTCTTCTCCAAATCAAAACGCCAAGTAAGAGGGCTATCGAAAAAGCCTAAGGGCCGATTTACCATCACAGAGGTCGATGGATCTGGGACCCATCTCCTTCCTCGCCAAGCAGTATGCGCATTCACAAGCAAAGCCACTAGCTCCAGAAGAACTGGAAGGTAAGGGTTGATCTCCCTGAGGCGCAGTGGTAAAAGCAGACACCTCAAGAAAAGGATGGACTAGATCAGTAAAGAACCTTCATCTCCTCCTCCTCATCATCTACGAAGATGGTCTCGGACTGCACTACTGGACCTGAGATGTTGGACCTAGTGCTAGGACTGGCCTCATCGAAAGCTACCTCACATGTCTCTATAATCCTGCTAGACTCACAGTTCTAGACCCTATAATCCTGCAAAGAAGTCGAGTAACCTAGAATGATACCATCAGATGAGCGTGACTCGAACTTATCTATGTTCTTAGAATTGAAAATAAAACACTTCCTAGGTTATAGACCACACACACGAAAATGCGATACATTGGGCTTTCGCCCATACCTCAACTCATAAGAAGTGCGATGCAAGTGTGCCCTCAAAAAAACTTTGTTTGAGACATGGCACGCGGTGGCTATAGCCTCAGCCCAAAACTTCCTAGGTGTAGCAAACTCATCAGCATCGTCCTGGCCATCTCGACCAAGGTACGGTTCTTCCTCTCCACGACGCCATTTTGCTAAGGGACGTGCGGAGAAGAGAACTGATGCTCTACACCTGTCTTATCATAGAAGATCTCAAAGTAGAAGTTCTTGAACTTGGTGCCATTGTCACTACGGGTCGCTCGTAAGGCACCGGGAGCTCAGTAGACAACCTACCAAACAAACCTCGAAAATAACTAAAAGTCTCATCCTTCGAAGCTAAGGAAAACACCCAAGAGAATCTTGATAAGTCATCAATCACGACAAGAACATATCACTTCCCACCAGCCGACTGCACTCTAGCTGGACCAACAGTGTCCATATGCAGAAGCTGTCCAGTTGCATCGGTCATAGTTACAGTGACTGAAGAATGAGAAGCAGCAACCATCTTGCCATGCCAGCAAGGAACATAAACTAAGTCTTTAATCATCTTGAGCTTGGGCATGCCACGTATGAGCCATGGCCACTAACTCCGATCAAATGATCAGAGCCAATGCGACCAACTCTCCTATACCAAAAAGAGAGATTATGGGACTCCGAAGCAACTAATCATCTGAGAGAATCACCAGATGATTCAACAAAATCAGCATGAAAGATTCTCCCAAACCTAGAAATCCCGCAAACCAGACCCCCCAATGAATCAAGAATTTTACAAGTATTTTTCTTAAAGTTTACCTCGAAATCGTCATCGATAAGCTGAGAAATAGATAGAAAATTATAACACAGCTTACTTATTAGGGCAACATCTTTAAGAATGAAAGAATTATTAATGCGCACAGTACCTTTAGCGATGACTCAACCAGAAAAAGCGTCTCCAAAGGTGATCGTCTCATCACCTGGAGCTCCGACTAGGGAAGAGAACCAATGAGAGTATCCGGTCATGTGTCGAGAATAGCCAGAGTCGACAAGCCAATCCTCTCTCTTCCCAGCCTGACGAACCTAAGTCAATGAGAAGACATCATCGGTGGCTCAGTACTGGGGTAAATAAGGACAGATCTAGGAATACAGTACTGAGTCACGCGATGAGAAAAAGATGCAGTCACAGAAACAAACGACTGATCTCTAGCTACCCTACGCTCTCCGCCTCTCATAGAACCAAAATGTCTAGGTGTGGACCTCAAGCCTCTGCTAGGTCCGACCACTATTGAAGAGTGGCCTGACCTACAACAGTATGTTGATCATGCCACGGATAGCTATCTCATGGGGGAAAATGAGATATATTCTCAGGACGGCGGATACCTTGACTAGAGGCAACTCGAGGACCAAAAATAGAAAGAGCCTAAAAACCGAGTCCTCGACATTGCCTAGAACCAAGCACCTCAGAAGAGCTATTTATAACTCTGGACCTTGTGTTGGTCGTAGGAGCACTCCGAGTCTGGGGCTGACCCTGAATATCCCTAAGAGCATGAACACGATCCCTTCACGCGATCTTGGTGTGCCTAAAGTAGATCTCAATCACATGTTTGTCTTTCTGACAGAAGGTGCAATGATACTTCGCCTTCTGAGAGGTCGAAGCAGCATGATGAGGCTTTGCCTTCTGAGAGGTCGAAGTAGTAGGTGGCACAATCTTACTGGCGAAATCCCTTGAACAAAGCCCATAGACTTAAACTCAATTTTCTTAGGCTCGGGTGCAACTTCGATCATGTCTGTTGCTATATAGGTCTAACAATACCAGGTGGATGTTTTATTACATCCTCTAAGAAATCATGCCCTAGACCTTGATTAAACTTGCAAATATTAGATTTGTCTAGAATAAGATTGAGCCTTTTCTTGCCTCCAATAAATTTTTCAAGAGTGTTCATGAGGTACTCATACTCCCGAGAAATAGAGGCACATGAAGAATGGGGAGAGGATGAGGAACTAGAAGGAGAGGAAGAAGAACCAGAAGCAGAAGATCGAATAACTCGTGCATATCTCTCCTTGTGCATGGCCGCCTCAACCTTGAGCACAAAAAGTCTCGTAACTCTTCCTAAAAGTCTCTTACATTTCCTTAGATTTCTCCCCTACTTTAGCACAAAAAGAGCAAGTAGGTCGTGGCTTCTCTAATAGATCCTTAGCTTCACATATTTTTCATCTAATGCAATCAATTCAGATTTTAGTTTTTCACAATTATTTCATGGTGAGCTAACAGGTGCCTTAGAAGCATATTGAGCCATTTTCTTGTTGTGATCACACATGTCTTCAAATTTCTTAGAAATTGATTCAAGTTCAGCATTTAATTTTGGGCAGTTGGCACAAGAAACAACAGGCTCAAGCAATGCAACTTGCATTTCAGCAATTTTATGATCCGCTTTCTTTAAGTTAATCTTCAAGTTGTTACAACTTTCACGTGTTTCAGGCATATCAAGAAGTATGGTATATGGACCACTAAAAGCATTGTCCTTATCCTCACATGAGATGCAAAATATAGTCTCAATAGAATCAAATGAAAGAGGAGCAACTCTAGCCATCTTTATCTCAGGTAACAAACTAACATTCTCCACCTTAAGCAAATCTAGCTCAGAAATCACACTATCATGCGAAGTCCTTAGGTTCTTCATATCTCCTAGCAAAGAAGTACATACATCACAATCGTCACGGGAGGGAGCAGATCTAAGTGAAGTAAGCTCCCATGATAAGCTCTCTACCTCGTTCTCTGCCTCACCACACCTGGTCCTAGACCTAGCACAAAACTTTTCTAACTTGAGAAAAACATCATTGAGCTAGTCGTAGGAGTCGCTTTAGAGATCTTCATCGCTGATGCCGTTCTTGTCAGCCATGAAGCACATGCTAGTGAAGTTGTCGTCGTCCTTGGTGTCCTTGTGCGGATCATTCTCATCGTCATTGTTGCTCCAGCCCTCCATGTCGCTGAAGTCGAAGTTGTCGAAGGCGGTGAGGACACGGTGGAAGACCTTCTTGACCTTGCCAAGGTTGCGGTACTTCTTCTCCTTTCCTTGATCATTAGCCGGGGGCTTCTTGTTGCGGTTCTTACTGATGTAGTCATTCTTGCTCACATCGCTATAGTCATTCTTACCCTTCTCTAACATGGGGTAGTTCGCTCGACTATGGTTGGGACCACCACACTCGAAGTAGATCACTGGACCACCTCTCTTTCTCTCCCTAACCCTCTTATATGTGTGTGAGAATTTTCTGGATAAGAGGGCTAACTCACTCTCTGGGAACTGCTCAAATTGGTCATTGCTCATCTCACACAAAGCAGCCAAAGAGAAACTAGAAGCACCATTAGAAGATGCTCCAGAAGCAGAACTGGGATCGGTGACCGAGGCCATCGACTGTGACTTCGACTTGCAAGAGATGATATCAATCTCATGAGCCTTGAGGCATGAGTACAACACATCAAGAGTCTAGGTCGACAAGTCAGTCGTGTCCTTGATGGTGGTCACTTTCATCTCCCAAACCCTGAGGTCCAAGGCAGAAAGCATATGGCAAGCATTGCCCGAGTCTGAGTATGTAAGACCAACAGCTTGGAGGTTGCTCAGAACCTTGTAAAATATGCCAAAGCACTCATCAAGGACTCACCAGCAAATATGTCAAACTTGTTATACTCTTGCTTGTCTGGTCATGTCGGACAACCTTTATTTGGGTGGTGTCCTCATGGTATGCATCGAGGGTCACCCAAATATCATAAGCTGACAAGAGATGAGAGATGCGATCAAACTCATTTCTACTAAGACCCTAGATGATGATGTTCATTGCCTTAATATTTGCCTCCACATCTGGTGTATTTATCACTGTGATGTGCTCATCGGTAAGAACAACGAACCGAGTCTTAACCTTTCTCCAAATCGCATAGCTTGAGCCTTCATATAAGACTCTATCCTACTCTTCCAAAAGGGATAGTCGACCCCATCGAAAATAGGAGGCTTGGTGGAATACTTGTCTGTGACTATGGCTCCTAAGACTAGTTAAGATATATTGAAAAGAGCTAACCGGGATCTGATACCGCTTGTAGGACCGGATAGGCAACAGAGGGGGGATGGTGCCTTTAAATTTCCCCCCAGGTATTCACTTATCGCTTTTCTCCGATAGCTACAAAGCTATGAAGAATAGGGTTGAAATCCCACCGGAAAACCAAAGAAACAGAGGCAAACACAACTAGCCAGCAGGAAAAACAACATGGTCGAAAGCTAACAACCTGGTTGAAATTCGACTACTAGTTGGAAATTCAACGTGGTCGAAAATCGACTACCGAACGAAAATCACCATAGTTGAGAACTGACAGTACATCATAAATTAGTGTAGTCAAAAATCGCCTCTCGCGATCAACTACTAGGGAGAGGTCGAAAACCAACGTAGTCGATAACAACGTGGTCAGACACCAAGGAGTAGTCGAACAACCAACATGGTCATAACCAGTCAGCAACCAAAGTGATCGAGAATCAACATGGTCGTAACCAACGTGATCGGACACTAATGAGTGGTCGAACAACCAATGTGGTCGAAACCAATCGACAAACAAAGTGATCAACATGGTCGTAACCAATGTGGTCAAAAGCCAACGAGTGGTCAAATAACCAACGTGGATAGAAGCCAATAAGTGATTTGCGACCGACGTGATCGATTTAGTTCAAAAACTAACCAGTGAAATCGATGATTAGTGAGCAATCAAAAATCCCACGTGGTAGGGAAAACGCGAAGCGGTCGAAAGACTGAACATGGTCGAAAATGATGCGATGCGATCTAGAACTTGACCGTGATCGAAACCAACATAGTCATAAATATGGTCAATGTTCCAAATAGAGAACTGCACCGACTATTTCAGCTCTGATTCAAAACAAAAATAGATGAAACTTTTGATCCGTAGATCCAGATGCCGATACCTTTTTAGTTTGTTAGAAGGTTACATCAAAATGGAGTCAAAATCAAAATCAGTGAATATAACTAGCTCGTGGGTGGATGATGACCAAGATAAGTCTAGGTCTATTTTCACATATCACAGCAAGTTAGAACACCAAAGAAATTGACTTAAAACCCTTGAATCAAGAAATCACACTTTGAGGCCAAATCAAGAGCAAATCAACCAAATCAAGATGGATCTGTCGAAAAATACAAAGATTAATGTATTGCTCACTTGAGAAGGTTGAGTTTATAGCCACTCCACCTTGGAGGACAAAGAGCACACCATTTGCTCTGGTCTCAATCCTTAACCCTAAACAAGAAAGCACACGATAGATAGGTTAGATGGTTAACCCTACATGTCTCTATCCCAACTCCTTTCATATGTGAGCAACCAGCCACCTACACTCCAAAATAGATTCTATCCACTATTACAATGGGGAAACCCATTAACCCCCCACACGGGTTTTACTAAATCAAATTCACTTATGCACAGTTTTCAAAGCACATAAGTGTTCATTCGCTAAATCCTTAGCCTTGATCCACCTTGATCAGACCAGTTCCATCTTGACCTAAACCATTCTCTAACGTATCGCCCATGTGCCATGGTTTTAATCCAAGATGGTTTTCAATATTTTGGTCAAAATACCAAAATACCCCTTTGTTGACCTGGTCATCACCATTCTTTACAAACAGTCACCATGCTTACAACGTGTAGGTACACCACTAGCTTGCTATGTGGAGCCAAGTTTCTCCTGTCCCGGTTCCACTGAACCACGGCTCACATGGCCCATGCAAGCCACCGGCGTTATCCCGCTGTTCGAACTCACCTTCAATATTCCCGCCTTTCTTGTGCCATGTTTGAGCTCATCATCTCACCCAGCATCCTTGATCGTTCTAGGCATTGACTCCTCCATGAGTCTAGCCCCAATCACCGCCATTGACCACAGTTGACTACAAGCGACCTTGCACATTCAAAGACAAAGAATTCGTTTACAGGCATAAGCTCTTTACAACTTGATCTACATTAGCCAAGACATGCATTATACAACCTTAATCCAACGACTTGGGTCAAACCTAACTAGAACCACGGCTCAAATCCTAAAATCCTCAATTTCTGCCTAAACCAAACCTGACAGAGTGTAATCTTTGCAAAGCTAATTGACTACTCCACAAACATATCAATAGTTCATCATAACATTAATCTAGACCATCTCATATGGTCTTTTAGTAATCCTGCTACTTCGCCCACATCCAGGCAGTTTTCGACCGGGATTGGGAACCCTGCCTAAAACACATATAATTAGCAAGAAGTATGCTAAGCGCACAAGAATCACACAGTATATCCAATAAGAAGAGCATTACCAAATCCAACCTGCCATGGTAACTTCTCTTCAATGTGAATTTAGCATTAACATCAATTTTAGTTTTTTTAGGGAGGCAATGAGCTTTCATTAACTAGGACAGTACTGGTTCACAAGCAGTAGAATGTTGTTAACTGGAAAATGGGGATACGTACTCGACCAAACTTGCGGTTCCTGTTGTGAATAGACGAACTTAGCACAATAGTGAGCTGCAAAATTTGTCGAGCGATGTGCAAACTGAACAATAAAAGAGAAAAAAAACCAGAACTAGGCTCATCAAGAAATTAAATTGTGTAAGCATGTCACTTCGCTAAGAACAACTAATAGGTGGAACACAAATATGTATCATCTCCCCCTTGAGAGATCAGTAACTGTGCCTAAGCTCCTCATCGAGGATGAATTGGACATGACGTACGAGTCGAACCCTTGGCTCTGCATCAAGGCCAACATGCTGAAGCTCAACTGCGTCCATGTCAGCTCTGGAAGTGGCATGTCCCCGTCGAGGTACTGCATAACCTGTCGCATGCTTGGCCTTACATTGGCCAACGGATGTGAGCACATCAATCCTATCTTCAGTGCTAAACTCACCTCGCCAAGATCGTAGTCACCTTCAAGTCTCTGGTCGGCTACCTCGATGAGCGATTCCTTGCGCCAATGCTCGAGCACCCAGTCTACCAGCGTGAGCCTGTTGCCTTCAACAGTTTGCTCGATAGGCCTCCGGCCAGTGGTGACCTCGAGAAGGAACGCGCCGAAGGCGAAAACATCGGTGAAAGGCGATGACTTGCCCGTCAATGCTAGCTCGGGGGCCATGTAACCGAAGGTGCCGGCCAGAACAGTGGTTCGCAGCTCGGCGTCATGGTTATACAACCTTGCAAGACCAAAGTCACCTAGCCGCCCATTCATCTCGTTGTCGAGGAGCACGTTGCTCGCTTTGATGTCTCGATGGACGACGACTTGCTCCCACTCCTCGTGAAGGTAGAGCAAGCCGGATGCAACACCCCTGATAATCTGAAACCTCTGAGCCCAATTCAGGGTAGGCTTGTCATCATGGCCATACAGGTACTTGTCAAGGCTGCCATTTGGCATATAATCGTAGACCAAGAGAAGTTCGTCTTTGAGCCGGCAGTAGCCAAGCAACTGTACGAGGTTACGGTGCCGGAGGCGGCCAATGCTAGAAATCTCGGCAACAAACTCTTTCATTCCTTGTCCTGATTCATGCGACACCCTCTTCACTGCGACCTCCAAACTAGATGTGGGAAGCACTCCCTTGTACACTCTCCCGAACCCTCCCTTGCCAAGCAAGTTCTTGTCCTTGAACCCTTCGGTTGCCCGAAACAAATCCTTGTACAAGAGCCGGTGCGCCCCGAACTCGACCTCCCAATCTTCGCGCAACTCTACGTAGTGGTAGCGCCGCCGCACGAGTAGGAGAACACCAGCAACCACGAATAGCACAAGCACCGCAATGGCTATCGGTAGAGCTATCACCATGGTCTTGAACCGAGACTTCGAGCTTCTGCCAGGTAACTTGGGCAGTTTGGCCATGTCGATGACCGGAGCAGGTCTATCCATGCCAAAGCTCCAGCCGAGCACGTAGTGGTACGCGCTCAGTGTGCCCGTCGACGATGAGAAGCCGATGTATGCTTCCTCTGTGATCACTGATGAGAGGTCAAACTTAGCTGAGACCAAGGGCTTCGTCGGCTTCTTCATTCCTGCCGGAGCCAACGTCACGTCGATTTGTGTGGTATCCTCGCCGTAGTCCAGCCATACTTGCATGATTTTATTACTAACCAGGGTCAGGTTCTTGAATTCACCGGTCTTGTCGTCGTAGTAGCCGGCGTAGGAGACATTGAGGGACGCCAGGCTGTTGATGTCAATGCCGACGTGGTTGTTGTTGATGTCCTTAAACTCGGTGCTTTGGATGGTGTCGAGCTCCACGGCAAAGATGTGGTTGTCATCTCTGCCTTTGTTGGTGTCGTTGAGGAGGCCCATGTACGGGCCGGGCAGCCCTGTGGAGAGGTCCTTGGTCGGGGAGACGACAAGGACGATGCCGTGACCGCCCCCGGGCCAGCCGGGGGAGGCAGGGACGATGCCGAACACAAAGGAGGCCGAGAAGGACCGGACCGCCTTCTTCACGCCCGACTCACGGAGGCGCAGCGGCGTCGGGTGGAACGCGTGGCCTGTTTGCACGGTGGTGCCGTTGGTCAGCTCGAGAAGGCCGTCCGGCATGACACTGGCTGTGCCGTCGAGGGTGAGGTTCGCCCCTGCGAAGCCGGAGTAGACGAACTTGCCGTCACTGTCGCCGGCGACAGCAACGGCTGCAAGGTGGAGGCCATAGAAGAGGATAGGTAGGCACAAGAATATGAAACTGGACTCAAGCATATCTGTGATCGCTACTTGTTAATGGAATAGTGTTTACATGCAGCTTACAAATAATGGACGCCATTCTTTATAGAGATTGCAGTATGTGAAGAACATGACCTGAAGGTTGCAGTCTTGCTGCGCAGTTGCCTAAATGTGTGATTTAAATGGAAAAAAATGGAATCATGGAAACGGTCGTGTGCAGAAGATAAGTTCAGATTTGAAACAGCGATCTTGCTTCACAGTCGCCTATTTGAAGTTTGAAGGAAAATATCTCATATTGACTTTTAGTATCACCCAGCTCACGATTCAGTGATGTAGAAACTTGTGGGGAAATGGAAACAAATGGCTTTGATTGATTTGAGACGTCACAGTGAATTACATCAATGCCACGAAAGTGATGTTCTTTAGGCTCGGGTCTTGCACGGTGTCTACAGATTAAGAGGGCGCACTCCCGTGTGTATACATGTGTACGCGCGTGGAGTTGAAATGTAAATTTACCTCAAAATACTTTCATGATGTTATTCTTTTTTAATAAATTACATAGAAACTTCTAGACAAAGCTGCAATTTTGAGTTCATACCTATGTTCGAAAAAGAATTTTTTGTACGAATATTCTATTTTTTATTCGAAATTACAAAAATATACCCGCGGTAATATTTTTTACAGAAATAGGCTCCAGTCACCCAACCGGGAGGCGACTGGGGCAATCGCCCAACGGGAAAGCGACATGCGGTCAATTTGGTAACCGTTGGACGACAATTGCTGTCGCCGCCCCATGGGCGACTGGAACTCCAGTCGCCAAACTGGATTGTGTCGAAGGTGTCGAAGGTGGAGCCGCACTCTTGCATTCTTAGCAATGTTTTGGCGAGACATCGTAATCTAACGTCCGCCTTTATAGCCAATTTGATGTGGGGAGAGATAATGGAGAAAAAAAGACATGGAGGCCACACATATTGTGGTAGCTATCAAGAAGAAATTCAAGTACAAGATTAGCTACGCGAAGGCGTGGCGTGCTAAGCAGAAGGCGTTGGAAAAATATTTTGGGTCTTTCTAGGTGGCGTACGATAATCTTCCTCGTATGCTTGAGGTGTTGCAGGACAAGAACCCGAGCACGTATATCGTTGTGCAGGACAAACCGTCCACAAGTCTGCCAGGACATGCGGTGTTACAGAGAGCCTTGTTAGCATTTGGTGGTTGCATCGAGGCATTTAAGCACATGCTGCCAGCGATCTCAGTTGACGGGACCTTTCTGACAGGCAAATACAAGGGGCAGATCCTGGCGGCCATAGGCATTGACGGTAACAACCAAATATTGCCGCTGGCCATCGCATTCGTGGAAGGTGAGAATTATGAAAGCTGGTTGTGGTTTCTCAGACATGTCATGGTTGGAGTTGTCGGTGCTCGTCGTGGTGTGTGTGTAATCCATGATAACCATGCCGGGATTATAAAAGCAATAAAAAAACTTCAAGAAGACCCCGAGGAGCCCTTTTCTTGGCCAGATATAAGGAATAGGTCGTTCATTCATCACTTAGGGGCAAAATTTTTCAAGCAGTTCCCAAAACAACGTTTGATGAAGCTATTCAAGAGGCTGGCTATGCAGAACCAGCAGAGAAAATTTGATGCTTTGTGGGCGTTATTGGATGAGCACACCAGGAAGCACATTGACGTGAGAAGCAAGGGGCCAGTCATGCCTGGGGTGGCACAATCGGAATACTTACCAGCACTCAATGGCTTAACCTAACTGGTCCAAGAAGGAGGAGCTCACGAACATCAAGTGCTTCTCGCAGTGGATCGAGAGAGAACCATTGGAGAAGTGGTCGCTGTTGCATAATACGGAGGGTGCAAGGTATGGAATAATGATGACTAACCTTGCGGAAGTGTGCAATTGGGTTCTCAGGGGCATTCGTTCTCAGCCCCTTGTCGCCATTGTGGAAGGTGTTCTTCACATCACAATCGGCTACTTCAGAGAGAGGCACGCGAATGCCGCACTTCATGTCGTAAATCCCCGAGCATTGTATTCGTCGAAAATTACGACATACATAGAGACAAAGGCACATAAGGGACAATTGTACACAGTGTAGGTCATGGGCAACAAGGAGCATCATTTGACATGGTACTCCGTAAAAGAGCTGGATTTGGGATGGCTCGTTCCCTTGTTACCCACGAGGTATGCCTTAGAGATCATGCAAATGAACCTAACTGCACGTGCAACAAGCTGAAGCTGTTACACAATCCATGCTCTCACGTCCTCACTGCATGCGGGACCGTGGGCATGGATCCTTCGAACTTCATGTCGGAGTACTTCTTCAAGGAGAGGGTACTGCAAGTGTGGTGTGGGGAGCTTCGGGGGTTCAGGGTTGTGGGAATTTTTGCCACCTTGGACATTGCAGGGAGGACCTGGATTCCAGATGTTAACATGCCGAAGGGTGGGAAGGGTTGGCGACAGAGGCGGCGTAATAGAAACGATATGGACGAATCGCAAGCCGGAGCACTGGTGCACGTTACGGGCAATGCGGTCAGGAGGGGCACACAGCTAGACGATGCAATGCATGTGTTGATCAGTGGGCAGAGCGGTATGGTGCGTACTACTAGTTGTTGGAGACTAAAAATAAATTTGTATTGTAAACTATGTTTTGTTCGTACGCACTCTTGACAGGCCAGCTTTGCGCATCTAGAAGACCACACGGGCCAGCTTTGCGCAGTGAGAAGACCGCACGTGCCAGCTTTCCGCAGCGATTTGACCGCACAGGCCAGCTTTCCTCAGTGACATGACATGATGATGTAGCTTTTCGCAGTGGCATCACAACATGGCCCAGCTTTGAGGACTGAAAAGACCACACACACTAGCTTTCCTCAGTGACATGACATGACAACGCGGCATTTTGTAGTGACATGATAGCACGGCCCAGCTTTGCACAGTGACAAGACCTCAAGGCCCAGCTTTACCACCTTTGCACACTTTGTACCTTTGCGCCCCGTAGCAACAACCCCATCCCGAACATTCCTACCGAGTGTTCGCCGCAGCTCCCACCCGAGGGAGAGACGTCTCCTTTGTTGGTGCCAGGACATATGTAAATTCTTCAAGTCTAAGCATCGCCTTAGCCTAGCTATGCGTTACTGGGGTTGCACAAACTACTCCAGTGACTACCTCGACGATGTCTAGACACTGCAACCTATCGACAACCGGTAAGGACCAGTGCACCATTTTCCCCCTGACCTTTTCTCCTTCACATTACACACTGACAACCTCTCCCCTGTATTCATAATACTCGGAACCCTAATGTGGCTACCGCAAATGGATCGATCTTGAGATCCACACAAAGGACCAGTGGGCCCTCGATTTCGAGGAGTGGAATGTCGCAAGGTCATTGGAGATCCGGGAGGAGGAGCGCCACAAGAATGAGCAAACCATGCGTATACAACGTGAGAAAAAAGCTCATCTCGAGGCGTGCACGCGTAAGGAGCGGGAGGCTCACGAGAGGGAGCGCGAGAGAAAGAGGGAAATGGCGACCAAGGCAAAAGAGGCCGCCGATGAGTTCAACACCGAGATGGCAAGAAAGGGAAAATGGCCCTAGTCCACATAGTAGGTCGTACGAACAGTTGGATGGGTTAGTCGCACATGATGCTATATGTTATGCATGTAATAAAAAATTACGTGGCATATTTCTCCCAACTGTATTATGCATTCCATTATTCAGACAAGCTTATTATCTCGTCTTTTTGCATTCCATTATTCACATAGCATGCCATCTAATAATATTAACATACCGGTTTTTTCCGTATACGAATTCCCAGTAACATCACAATATCACTTACCATCGTATTTACTGATCGTTCTAAGGTCAATCGTTTTTAAATTTTTTTTCCAAATTTCTTTACGCACCTACAACATACAATGACCATAAACCTTTATTACAAATCCAGCAGATTATTTTCCAGTTATAATCTACAAAATTGACAAAATGAATAAAATTCACGGGGGAGTGAAACCAGTCGCCCGATGGGTGGGAGACTCCACATAAAGTCACCCCTATGTTGGGCGATTGGTTCTAGTCGCCCAAAGGTCGGGCGACTCGAGCTCTGTCGCCTGGCTATTGGGCGATTGGCTCTAGCCGCCTCCCTATTGGGCGACTGGAGCCTATTTCTATAAAAAAATTTACTGCGGGTATATTTTTGTAATTTTGAATAAAAATAGAATATTCGTACAAAACATTCTTCAAAAATTCGATCTTTTTTATGTTCCTGGAGGTAGTACGCATGTCAACTAGAACCACTTACTACTATAAAAAGAATTATTACAGACGGTTCGGAACTGTCATCAGAGATGATTTTTTAACTATCTGAATTTATGCGTCAGTGATAATCGGAGGTTATCACAAACAGTTTATAAGCCGTCTATGATATATATAACACATATGGTTTGTAACTAGAACTATCTATGAAAAACACTATCACAGACGGTTCAAACCAAAAAACATCTGTGATACTCACACATCACAGACAGTTCTATCTATCAACCGTCTGTGATGGGGAAGTATCACAGACGGTTTTTGGTTTAAATCATCTGTGATAATCATTCACAGACAGTTTATACTACAAAATTTTCTGTAATAGTTCATTCTATACCTAAATTTTTTCTATTTTTTGGCCAACTTTAGGAAATATTAACTGTGCCATTTGAAAACAAGCATATACAGCAACACATTTCATTTCCATTAAGATTAGAATCTACTATTGCAATATCACAAGATAACGAGTAGGTTAGTCATCGCACTGCATACACAAAGTAACACTTACAAATTTACAAATATAAGTTTCACGATTACAAATTCAGAAAGATGCTTACACTACAAGAAACTTCAGGCTAATGCAAGTTAGACTTACACATCATTCATTAGACTACAATCTAAAATAAGTGGTGTGAAAATTTTTTCCAGTAGTAGAAACAAAAAGGCAACGAAAATTATTTTCAGCTTCTATGCCAAAATCAACAGAATGCCACACTTTTATGATGTAACAAGCTGAAGCCCCCTGCCGATGCTAGCGACATGGAATAATGTAGATTTACCATTGTCTTCTTTCTTTCCATCTTGCTTCAAGCAAAATTTTAGTCGCCTTTACCGAACCCCTTCCCACCCTTGCCGCTCAAAAATAAGTTGGAGTAGTACTTACCGTTTGATGCGGAGGAGAGGGGTTAATAAGGGCAGCAGGTGGAGAGGGGTAGGGGAGGGGTTAATAAGGGGCGGGAGGTGGAGAGAAGACGGGTACTTACCGTTTGATGCGGAGATAATGGACGGGTGACATCGGGAACCTATGAGACATTCTACGGATCGGTGACGTGACAAGGTATCATAGATGGTTCAGATTACAAACCATCTATGATACAGACATCACAGACAATTCGTAACAAAAGCCGTCTATTATAACGGGAGATATCATAGACGGTTCTTATTAAAAACCATCAGTGATAATGGTCAAACGGTAGATCACAAAGATAATATATCAGTGCAATATTTTATATGGCTTATATATGCTTTATTGAAAGGTTTCGATGAGATCTACAACTTCGCAGTTGAGGCAAAACCCAAATTGCGAAGGAAAAACTAAAAAAAATGGCAAAAACAAAGATAAAAAATTTGTGATTCAAATTTGGAGCCAGAGATGGCCGATTTTGGTGGTCTTAGATGGTGACAAGCATAAGTTGGTCATTGTTTTGGATCGGGCTCATCGTTAGCTTTCCAACGAGTACAAGAACATAAAAAACAGACACTGTATACAAAAGTTATGCCCGTTTTACTAAATGTGTCTCGGAACGGAATCCTACTCGGACCCGAATTCATCTCAGGGACCAGTGAGCAGGAGATTATGAAATTTTAGGAGATTACGAGGCGAAAAACATATCACAGACATTTTTTTGTACAAACTATCTATGTTAACTTCATTATCACAGAGGTTTTATAATAAGAACTGTCTGTGATGTCTACCATTATCACATACAGTTTTTATCAATAACTAATTGTCTGTGATGTCATGTCTACCATTATCACATACAGTTTTTATCAATAACTATTTGTGAATTATCACAGATGGGTATTAGTAAGAACCGTCTGAAAGACGAAGACCAAGGATTCAAAACAACTGACTAAGAAGGCTTTGACTAACATCAGGGCCGTGGTAAATCGAGCAAGGCAAGTCATCACTTTGATCATATCGATCCTATATTTTATGCAAAATTATGTTCCTTTAAATTATCAAATTGCATGCTTAATTTATTATACAATTGTATGTCAAAGCTTAAGGTAGCTACATGCCTACTTGATGATGTAGTAATATTATTGTTATGCCATTCCTTGACACTTGAAATATCTTATCTTTGTCACCCTAGATGTTAGTGATAACTTTACTAGCTATAAGTCATACTTAATGCCATGCTAGTCTTGTAGAGTCCAGGGCACTAGTTTGCCCTAATCATCAATCTTTAAACATGGAAACTTGTTTTGGGACAGTTATGGGATATTAGTGGCTAATAATTTATGATAATTTAATTTATGCTTCTCAAAACCCTAAAAACTTGCTATACCTTTCTGAGCGGATGGCATGAGAGGTTGGTGTGTATGTAACATGAAAATCTTTGGTTTGTGGTATGTATTGCCCAAATAAATTAAGGGCTTAATTCTGTAATGACTTCCTACTATAAAATAGTACAACCATAAGCCTGCAAAAAGCAATTGGGCCAAGTAGAGTTACTAGATCTCGGAGTCTTTCCATAGGTGGGGGAGTGGAGTTGTGCATGTGCGGACCAAGGTCTAGCATGAATGGGACACCGTGTAAGGGTGATGTGTACCTGTTCACTAGCGCTTTGGAAAGTCGCAGTCCAGCTATGCTAGATGTTTGGGTATGACTTCCCGTACTAACTTATAAGCGCTACCTCGGGTAGATCTCCATAAGGGTGGATTAGCAATGCGGCATGGTAACTACAAAAAGCTATGTAATGATCACTCGATTTACATGACTAAGGAATCGTGTAGAGCTATCGAGTCGATTGGTTTTTGATTCTCTCAAATTTAACTGAGCTACAAAAAAATTGATTCTCTCAAATTCAGTAAACCCAAGCCCAATTACATTATGGTTTTTGATTGGTTTAGATCTCTAATGCTTTGAACAAGCTTTTATGCAAAATTTAAAAGTGTTTGGATGAGAATTAAGTATGTTTTTGAGATTTGAGTTTTGTCCTAAGAAGCTTTTAGGTCTAAGAATAGGGGACCTGTCAGACTGGCCCTAGAAGGCTCGATGGTCAGACCGGCTGTAACGCCCTAGGGTCCAAACCGGCTTAGGCCTAACCCCATTCTAGAAGGCCACGCACACGTAGTGTAACACCCTAGGACCCACAATGCCCTGGGATGTGCTGAAACTGCTCTACAACTAGCCAATTTATAGAATAAACTAAACTAGCAACAAATACTAAACAATATAATATAAGCGGAAGCGTAAACAACTAAGGAAAAATAGAATAATAACAATTCGATAATCATATTCAACTATAACATAATATCCATAGGAACGGTACACACATTTAATATTACTAAGAAGAAACATTTGTCAATGAGATAGCTAAACGAAACTAGATTTCTTTCAACTTTATTCCCGCATTAAGATTATAATCCAAGTGCATCAGTGCGGTGCCACTCTACCCTTCGCAATGCATGCTCAAAGACCACCTGTAGGGAGGGGGAAACAAGAGTGAGATAAAAATCTCAGCAAGCAAACAGTTTAACAAGTTATTCAAATTACAAGCAATTTAAACATCATCATTATAATTCCATACATCCACAATTACAATTTATGTTCATACTTATTAAACCACCATAAACTTTCATGAATCATACCTCTTAAATTTTCAGATTTAATTGGCATATTAATGCAATCATTTTATCCCGTATTAAATGCAAAAGAAACATTTAATCCTCCATAAACCACAATAGATTAATCATTAACATTTAATCCTCCACAATTAACAACGTTTATATTCCCATCCGCAATTCACTACCAATGACGGTAAAGCATAAACAATTAAAACATGATTGACTACTTTAAAACATCATCCACTACCACTACCAAAGGCAATAAAATATATGTATGTCTTACTTCAATACTTTAGTACTTCCCATATCCACATTCACTATCAACCATTAATACAAGAGAAAAGAATCTCATGCCATCACCACAATCCTTACCATACACAAAGGGGCGAATCCCGTTCCACAACCACAACCACAACCACAATACCACAAATAGCTCACATGAGCCAATTCCACATTACAACTATGAAGTTGTACATTCCACAAAATAACTTCACCATATTATATTGCATATGTATGCAAATGATCATTCCACAATGCAATGCATATGAATGCTATGCTCCACTTCACTCTTGCCAGGGCAGGAAGTGCAATGCATCGTATTTTGGCAATATACGATGCTTCCTGCGGGCGAAGAGGTGCGTCAGACACGGCAATATACTGACGTCAGACGTAGACGGTCGCGGCTATAAGCGGCGACATCCACATACACAAAGGACATGATATGACATGAATGATATAAAAATTCATTAATCACATTAGTTCATCCGCAAGGAGCATTATCATGATTTCAACATAATCACATCCACCATATACTAGATTCATGATCCCATTATAACATTAAGCAAGAATTTCACATGTCTATTAGCAATTTATCAACATATCTATGAATAAATAACTGCTTCCATCTCCACAGTTAAAGTATCATGCAATCATGGCAATTGTATCAAATTATGATAATAATGTAAATTGAAAGTAGTAGGAATAACATGTTAAACGGTAGCAACCACCGCTACGTTTACTTGCCTCAATCCGACGAAGCGAGGTACAACAGAGATCAAGAGCGCTCAGGGATAAGACCACCTGTCCATAAGACAACTCTCAGCACACAACCACAACATACAAGCACGACATAAATATATAAAACATCGCTAGAAACCCGAACCCACACAATCTCCTCTCCGCTCAACAATTCAACAAATTACTCTCTGCAGCAGCGCTACTTCACTTTTTCGTATCTTTAAAAATAATGATCCAAATCCAGCAAATGATACCTCTCTGGATTCACGACTTAAAAACCTACAATTTTCATGAATAACACCTATTTTTATTTTAATCACAGCTAGGAGTAATTTAATTTCCAAAACAAAGGAAGAACTCTGTTCTGGCAGATTGGACAACAGTATTCAAACGCGTTCCAACAATAGCACAGAGGTCTAAAAATTCTAAAATATATACATAAGCTATATCTCTAAATTATCTACAACTTTATCAACTACGTCCATGACCAGAAAATTCGTTTACTATTTCTAAACTCTGGATTACCATCGGACTGTACTAATCTGTCCGCCTGACGGACAGCGGTATTACCGACTCTGTATCTCCCAGATCCCACGGTAGAAAACTCCGAAACAAATACAGGAGATGAATCTGGAAGTCCTCTACAACTTTCCTTTTAGGAAGATCCGCAGGAAAATTCTTTTTCTAGATCAAAACCGCGTGATAAGCCGCGCTGCGCGAATCAATCTACAGACAGACATCATCTAATCTCTAATCGGGCAATTAATCTATTAACTACCTTCATAATCCGTGTCAAGAACCCTAATTAATCCATAAAATAGAGGATTTGAGATGGAAAAAAATTACCTAGATGAAGAATTTTCCCAATTTTTTCTCCTCTTCTTCTTCTCCTTCTCCTTCTCCTCCTTCTCCTTCTCCTTCCTCTCTTCCCTTTCTTTTCTTCCTTGGCACCATGGCAGCAGCAATGGGGAGAAAGGGGAGGCGCCCAAGGGGGTGGCGGCTGGTTTGGGGGAAAAGGGAGAGGGGAACCCTAGGGTTAATAAAAGAGGGAGGGAGGAGTGCGACATGGTGGGGGTGGCGCCTCCCCCTTGGGCTTTGGCCCATGGGTGGTTGGTCCACTCCCCCGGCAGCCCAAAATTGAATTTTTAAAATATTTTTTAATATATTTTATTCTATTTTTAATGTTCTACAAATTTTATTTTTCTCTTCCCGCGATTTACCGAAAAACTGGCGACTCCGCGATTGTTTTAAAAACTTACGCCGTAACGACATTCAGGGTATTACACGTAGCAACCCACTTGCACTTTCGTCCTCGCTTCACACATAACGGTTAACTGAGGGTGCTACCATTGGAACTCCTAAACTTATATGTAAGTGCTTCTCAAACTAAGCTAGCAATGTGGGACTAACCTATACCCTTATGTGCACACACGCATATAGGCTATCATGGGCCGGGGTGTCAGATACACCCCTCTTAAAGGACACGACGTCCTCGTCGGACCAACATACCCACACTAGGGCAAATGATAAGAATCTCCCCTCTTGGCACATGTCCGTGCATTAAGTGCCAGCACATATGTTGTGCCGTGTGTCCACTCCAGGCCCACACGCGCCATGCGCCATATGCCCGCTCCCCTGACCCGCAGGCGTCCATGTAACCGCGAGAGTCGGCTTTGATACCATTTGTAACGCACTAAGGTCCAAACCGGTTTAGGCTTAACCCTATTCTAGATAGGTCACGCACATGTAGCAACTCGATTGCACTTTCGTTCTTACTTCGCGCAAAATAGTTAACTGGAGGTGCTACCATTGGAACTCCTAGACTTATATGTAAGTGCTTCTCAAGCTAAGCTAGCAATGTGGGACTAATCCATACCCTCATGTGCACACACACATATGAGCTATCATGGACTGGGGTGTCACACCGGCCTTGTGCTATTGATGGCTGATTTTGTTGCCTTAGGTTTTATCCTTATTTTGCTTAGTCTAATTGATGTGATCTGAATTTGGTGACTATTATAGTCATTTAGTGAAGATTTTAAATAAGGAAAAAAAATCGGTAAGCATTCACCAACCTCTGTTTACCGACATATATCTGTTGTACGGTAACATATACACTCCCAAAGTGTGGAGCTTAGATTTCCCTTCTTTTTTTTCCGGATCCTACCGTTGAAGAGGCTACGCACAAAGCGAGAAAGCCTTTTTCGAGAGGACAAAATGTGAACCCACAAGGGTGTAGATCGTCTCCGATGTGGGAATTCCAGATCGAAGAAACTGTTAACGAATCTGCTCTTACTTTGGCACTCTGAAAGTCTGAATTGAACAAGGCAAAGATAGCTCGGTAAGATGCCATCCAGGGGTCATTCTCATGTCAATCATCCATTCTGGTAATCATATTATGTTTTGTAAACACAGAATTTTGGAAGAGCAACCACAGGAAGATTTTGATCCTTAAGGGGATTTTTACTTTCCAGATAAAATCAAAATTAGGTCCCATATCAGATGTACATAGAGCATCCTGTTCATAGATTTCACAGAGTAATGTCCAGATTTTTTTCACCAGCCCACTGCACCTTATCAGGTTCTGAAGTGAGATGAATTGACCTCATTTCATCCTTCACTTCAGACCAAGATGCTAAAAGTTCAGGAGGCAACCATCCCCTAAAAGTGAGATTTTTTCAAGTAACAATCATTTGCAGAAATTTCCCTGCCGGCTTGTTGGAACTTGGAACATTCATCTGTATAGTGACTTGTACGTGTTGAACTGGCATCATACAGTTGTTGGAAAATTGGAAACTTGGAACGGTCAGTCCCTCATGGACAGGGCACACGTAGGTCAAAGCTTAATCCAGCTGAGCATGCATGCATCAAACTCCCTCATCCTGCCGGTGAGCATCTTCCGCACGGGAGTGGACGCAGTCAAGTGCGGTCAATTTTTGGCCCACTTTATTCGCAATTTAACAGCTCCGGTGCTGATATTCTTCAGCGATTCTTCGTGAAAATCCACAACTTAAATCGAAAATACAAATATATATATGATCTGGCCATTTTTACCAAATCCCGGTGAGATCGAGTAAGCCCTGCAACAGACGGTTTCCCTCCTCGGATTTGGAACCACTAACCCAAGACACATATCATCAGAAAAATAAGCCTGTTGGTAGGATTGCTCAAAACTCTGCATGGATAGGCCGGGATCCCAGGCCATCCCGGCCCATCCAAACAAGGCTTAAGTGGCCAAGAAACGTAACTATCAAGTAAATTGACTGGTGAGCAGACTGCCAGACTGTAATCATGTGGTCACCTGTAATAATGGGAAATTTTTCTTCAATTGATTCCATTTAGCATCAATTTAGTTGGAGTACAACTGTGCAAGAATAATATCACTTCGATAAGAACAAATTTACGTGGGAATGTCTATCGTTGTAGGTGGTGCTGCGAAAGTCCTCCATGCATGCAATTCAAACGATTTGCGCCCAAATTTAGCAAGTATATAAACTTTTCGCTTTACAGCCAAGTACACCACATATATACAAGTATGCAAGAGAAGTGTGTGTCAAGAGACTTCAGATATTGAAAGGCAACATGTTTACAAACGATTTTTTCCCTAGGATTACAACAGTGTCGCTCACACTCACGTCCACTAGCACATGCCTAGAATTAGATGCAGAGGCCAGGGCACACTCACGTGTGCTTCAAGGTAGACATTCAAGATTTGATCCCTAAAACATGGAATCAACACATGTGCAATGCCCAATGCATGTCATCTCCCGCTTGAGAAATTGCTTATTGTGCCTATGCTCCTCATCGATGACGAACTGGACATGACATATGAGCCCAACCCTTGGCTTTGCGTCATGGATAACATGCTGAAGCTCAAGTGTGTTGCCTCCTTCAACCGCGGAAGTGGCTTGTGGCCATCGAGGTACTGCATGACTTGTCTCATGCACGGCCTTACGTTAGGAAATGGGTGAGAGCATAAGAGTCCTAGCTCCAACGTTAAACTTGCTTCATCAACATTATAATTGCGTTCAAGTCTTGGATCCACTACCTCAATGAGCGAGTCCCTACGCCAATGCTCAAATATCCAATCAACCAACACGAGCCTATTGCCTTGCAAGTTTTGCTCGACAGGTCTCCGCCCACTGGTGACCTCAAGAAGAAATGCGCCGAAGGCAAACACGTCGGTGAGAGGGGATGCCTTGCCGGTTCGAGATAGCTCGGGGGCTAGGTAACCTAAGGTGCCAGCCACAGCCGTGGTTTGTAGCTCGGTGCCATGGTTATACAACTTTGCGAGACCAAAGTCGCCTAGCCGTGCATTCATCTCGTTGTCAAGGAGCACATTGCTTGCTTTGACATCTCGATGGACCACAATTTGCTCCCACTCCTCATGAAGATAGAGCAAGCCGGACGCAATGCCCTTGATAATTTGAAACCTCTGAGACCAATTCAAAGCAGGCTTGCCATCATTGTCATACAGATACTTATCGAGACTACCATTTGGCATGTATTCATAGACCAAAAGAAGTTCATCTTTAAGCCGGCAGTAGCCAAGCAATTGTACGATGTTGCGGTGCCGAAGGCGGCCAATGCTAACAACCTCAGCAACAAACTGCTTCACTCCCTGCCTCGATTCATGCGACACCCTCTTCACTGCGACCTCCAGATTAGAGGTCGGCAGCACTCCCTTGTACACCCTCCCAAACCCTCCTACGCCAAGTAAGTTTCTGTCCTTGAACCTTTCGGTCGCCTGAAACAAATCCTTGTAGGAGATCCGATGCGGCCCGAACTCAACCTCCCAATCTTCGCGCAACTCAGCATACCTGTACCGCCGCCGCATGAGTATAACACCGGCAACCATGATGAGCACAAACACCACAGAGACTATTGGTAGAGATATCACCATGGTCTTGGCCTGAGACTTGGAGCTTTTGTAAGGTAACTTGGGAAGTTTGGCCATGTCGATGGCCGGAGCAGGCCTGTCCAAGCCGAAGCTCCAGCCGAGCACGTAGTGGTGCGTGCTCAGTGTGCCAGTCGACGACGAGAAGCCGATGTACGATTGGTCAGCGATCACCGTCGAGAGGTCGTGTCTTGCCGAGATCAGCGGACTCATAGGCTTCTTCGTTCCAAGGGGAGCCAGCGTCACATTGATTTGTGTGGTATCGCCGTCGTAGTCCACCCACACATGCATGGCGTTGCCGCTAACCAGGGTGAGGTCGTGGAACTGACCATTCCTGTCGTCGTAGTAGCCAGCGGGGTGGACGTCGCGGGACGTGAGGCTGTTGATGTCAATGCCGACGTGGTTGTTGTTGATGTCCTGGAACTCGAGGTTCTGGATGGTGTCGAGCTCCACGGCGAACAGGCGGCTGCTCGCGTTGCCGTTGCTGCTGCTGTTGAAGAGGCCCATGTAGTTGCTGGGCAGGCCGGAGGAGAGGTTCGTGTCGGGGACGACGACGAGGGCGATGCCGTGGCCGCCCAGGCCCGGGGTGGCCTCCGTGAGGATGCCGAACACGAAGGAGGACGAGAAGGAGCGCACCGCCTTCTCCGTGCCTTTGGGCAACCGGCGGAGGCGCAGCGGCGTCGGGTGGAACGCGTAGCCTTTCTGCTGGACCGTACCGTTGGTCAGCTTGAGTAGGCCGTCCGGCGTGATCTTGGCCATGCCGTAGAGGGTGAGGTTCGCGCCCGCGAAGCCGGAGTAGAGAAACTGGTCGTCGCCGGCCGCCGCAACGACGGCTGCAAGGTGAAGGCCGTAGAAGAGGAGTAGACACAAGGAGGACATGTGTTTGGTGCCAAGCATATCTGTCTGTTACGTACGATCACCTACAAGTAGTAACAAATAATCAACGCTCTCCACGGCTTATACTTTCCAGGTATATTGGTGCATATCAACATGAAGTGAAGGTTTGTTGCGCAGTTTGTCAGGGCACGCATTCGTGGCGGGACGAGAATCATGGAAACGGTCAGTCCAGTTTTCATCTTGGACCTGGTGCGTACAGAGAGAGGATTTGGTTCACATTTGCTGCGGGGTCCAACTCAGCTGACGCTCGGTTGTACTGAAATAAACAAGTGTATAATTGAAATTGTATTATAATTGATTGAAATTATATTGTAGTTGATGGTGACTTATTTGATGTAACTAAATTTAAAAATATAAAATAGAAAAAACAGATTAGCCCATCACATATAATGCAAACTACTACAGAAATAACTGACAAAAAAGCTCAAAAAAACAAAAAAAATAAAAAAGATGAGATTTAGAAATAGTAAAAAATAAGTCAGAAGCTTAAGCCCAAATGAGCGGGGCCTCAGAGTTTCAAAGAAAATGTTCTAATTATTGGCTTCATTTTTTAGCAGTAGCTGAAAAAATGTTGATGTAGAGACTTGAAGAAAAATGGTGCCAAATTAACGGCTCTGATTGATTGGGACATGCATCTCAGTCAATTTCAATGCCGGTAAAGCGATGGTCTTCAGACTCGGTTTGCAGTACAAATCCGTGAGCTGTGAGGTAGTACAAGCCAGGGAGTATTAATTTGTGAACAAGAATGGTCAAATTGTATTGCATCCACTTAATACCAATCTAGAACTTTTGAAAGAAATAAGTTTATCGGGTTGAATAATTCGTCTACTAAAACTCATGGCTTCCAAGTCAAGGATAAAACGACGGAATACATTAAAGCTTGTAGGAAGGTCATGTCATGCTCATGCCCCTAGAATACATATGAGCTTGTAGCCTTCCATATGAGATCTTTCCACGATATTTGGAAATAGAAACAATGAGAAGTCCTAGTGCATTCGGTGTCCATTGTCGAAAAATTAATTCAGAAAGAAACTGTAACGTATCTGCTTTTCTATTTTGACTCTGAAATCTGAATTGTCAACTCAAAGATAATTTTGGTGAGATAGTGATTGTTGGCTCGTTCTGACCCTGTCATCTCCTAGAACATCTTGTCATCTCCTAGAACATCAGGGAAAGAAATATTTGGCTTTGGCTTATGAATAATAACAGTATATAGAGAAATATATACAGAGAGACATTCACGTATGATTTTGACCAATATAAATAAAGTCACTACAGTATGTACTACAATCGACTAGTAGACTCCACCTTGAAAAGATACTCCATTTTGTAGGACCGGATAAGCAACAGAAGAGGGTGAATGGTGTCTTTAAATTTTCCCTAAGTATTCACTTATCCCTTTCTCCGATAGCTACAAAGCTATGAAGATTATGGTAAGAATCTCACTTGAAAGCTAAAGAAACAGAGCCATGTACGATTTGAAAAGACAGAGAACAAAGCCGAACACAACCAGTCAGCAGGGAAAACAACATGGTCTATCTGACAACGTGGACGAAAATCGGTTACCAGTCAAAAGTTCAACGTGGTCGAAATCTGACAACGTGGTCAAAAATCGACTACCAATCGGAAATTCAACGTGGTCGGAATTCGACAACCAGTCAGAAAACAACGTGGTCAAACTTCGACTACGTGGTCGGAGGTCCACAAAGCTGAGCACAACCTGATCAAAAATCAACGTGGTCGGATTTTGACTATGGTGGTCGACGACCAGATAGTGGTCCAGAACCAACGTGGTCGAAACTTGACTCAAGTGGTAAACGACAAGAGAGTGGTCGAGAACCAACGTTGTCGAAAACCAATGCGGTCGAAAATAACATGGTCAAAACCAATGTAGTTAAAACCAGTATAGTCGAAACCAATGTTGTCGAAGGCTAACGTTGTCGCAAACCAATGTGATCGATGACCAGCGTGCGTCGAAAGGCCAGTGTGGTCGAGGAGCAATGAGTGGTCGAAAACCAACGCGATCAAAAACCGATGTGATCGTAACCTACGTGGTCGAAGACCAATGAATAATCAACACCTCCATAGTCGATGTCCAGAGTGCGGTCAGAAAACACATATGGTCGAAGACACGTGTGTGGTCATAATAGTTCGGAATATGACCAGAGTGGTCTACGACCATTGAGTGATTGAAACCAATGTGATCAAACCAAGCCGAACTTTGACAAGTGAGGTCGACGACCAATGAATGGTAGAAAACCAAAGTGGTCAGATACCAAGAGCTACGGTACTATCGCTACTCAGCCTGTGGTACTACCATTGCTACCAGATGAACAGAGTTTTCAGCACAAACGCAAAGAATGATGAGGACATCACTTCTTCGGATATACACAACACTCCTCCACTTGATATTCAAGGATCAATCACTAGAGCTCGCTACCGATAATTGAATTTACATGTGAGCTCGTTCTTGAGTACTTCTTTTGTTCATTTGAGAATCGATTACTACCTAATGATTTAATTATGATTAGGAACCATAGAGAGGATCAAGAAGTACTTGGAGAAGGACTGCGAGGCGCACGAGTCCAGCAAGGGTGGTCGAATCATGTTGGATGTCCAACTCAAGCCGACTTCGAATCCAATTCGAGTCCAGGACTAGGCCGCACTAAAACGGACACCCAGATCGCATCCGACTCCGTTTTGGACGTTCCACATATGTATGGAAAGCTGAGAAGATAACCTTCCAATGGCTCTGGTCTCATATCAAAATTCCTTCTGAGTCAACGGGAATCGTCGAAACAAGTGGACGTCCAGAATCTGTCGAGTGCTGCGACACCGTCTTTTGGGCCGCTCGGCTTTGTATCGTGTTGGAGTCCATTAAGGACGCGTCCAGGGGTTTTGCACGCCCCTTACTCCTTTATATACAGCCGCCACCCCCACCATTAGGGTTGGGTTTTGCTTAGATTAAATCTGTCTTTGAACAGTTTCGCTGTTCATCGGTTTGTGAGACCCCAACTTTCGAGTGCTAAATCAATACATCTGCAATTCAGTTGTGATCTTCCTTGTTCTTGCTTGTGTTCTTCGATTCGCAGTGAGGATTAGCCTTCTTGGTGAGGTCAACCGGCTGCGCGTTGATAACCCGAGGAGACGTGGTGCTGCGATTGCGGGTTCGGACGTGTTGTTCGGGTCGGATCGATTTGTGTCGCGACTCCACCAAATCGAACTTATCCGAACTGTTGGAAGATCGGGACCCGTTCCCTTCGTGTTCCTCCGTGTTCGATCAAGTGGTATCGAGCGTGTTTAGGTGTTCCTCGGTAGTTGAGTTTACCTACCTTTCATACAAACCCTAGTCGGATTGTCTTGCTTCCGCCACCTTCATACAAACCCCAGTCACAATTTTTGTTTCCACCCACCCATCCTCTTCTTGAGTCATCCATTGTGTCTCGTGATCGCCCAGACCATCCCCCACGCTTTCCCGAGCTCCCGCCCCAATGTTCACCAATTGATTCTACCCGATCGTAGTTTCGCCACCACAAAACCATAACTCTGAGGCCCTACTTCAAACACCATAACTTTTGCATACGACTAAATCAGCGATTTTTTTGTTGGGTGAAATTAAATTTACATCCGAATCAAACGACAACGCCGGTTTCTAATTCATTTTGCCCAAATTCGCCCGCCGAAAGTGTAGTACTGAGTTCTCATCACCAACTTTTAGCACATTCACCATTTCTCAGAGGCCACACCTGAAAGCCATCCGTACAAAGAAAAAAACGTGATGAGTATACGCTTAGGTGACAAAGCCTCATTTGTGTTGTGTTTGTGCTTAATTAAGTTTCCGTTTCTGACTCCTTGTTCATCATATCACACCGTTATAGACACATTTAGACCAAAGAACTAGGACCAAGATTTTGACATTTATTCAAGATTGCTATCTCGTTATTGATTTGTGTTCCACTAATATAATTGGCCTGCCATATACCATATTCCTGATAGACAGCTTCACCTTGCAATCGCCGATCACACTCTCCTCCGTATCCTTTGCCTTGCTTTGGTAAGAACACTTGTAAGAGCTTGGTAAGTCACTTCTTTATGTTACCACCGCCTTCCTTTGTAGTTGATAGATAATCCTTTGTTTTCCCGATTTCCACCAACCATGGCAGGAAACGAAGAGGACGGACACCGGCCGATTAACGAAAAAGGGTCGCGCCGCCTACAAGTCGCCGACAAACAAAACGCTTCACTCACGATCTTGCCATGAGATTGACACCATCGCCGCCGCCATTACCCGCTTGAACACCACCAAGGCATTGAGCGGTGGAGCGACTCACCGGCCTGGATGGACACATTGGAGGCACGCCACCACCGTCAATGACGGCCATCATCATGATGATGCCACGTAGTATGATGCAGATGGCAACATTGATCGGCGACACAAGATGGTAACGACGACCCTTTTGCTAAAGTCAAGTTTACCATTCCATCTTTTTCTCGATGATGCTGAAATATATCTTGATGGGAGATGACTAGAGAGCGTAAGTTTAACTCACTTAGTTCCCGCAACATTTATATTAGTGAAGATTTGCAAAATGCTAAGTACCATAAAACTTTTATACGATAGTGCAATGTGATCAAACCAAGCCGAACTTTGACAAGTGAGGTCGACGACCAATGAATGGTAGAAAACCAAAGTGGTCAGATACCAAGAGCTACGGTACTATCGCTACTCAGCCTGTGGTACTACCATTGCTACCAGATGAACAGAGTTTTCAGCACAAACTGCAAAGATGCAAATCCACATAACTTCTGATTGGAAGATTCAAAAGCCATCCCTTATTCCAATCTTGAATCGAAAAATACATGACTAAGATAAGACCTTTTAGAGATTTGAGTAAGCGCACATGAACTGAGATCTAAAACCGAAATCGTTGATCAAAACTTGCTCATGGGTTAGAGATTGCCAAGATGGCTTTGACTACATTCCCACACGTCACAGCGAGTCAAAGCATCAACGAAATCAAGCCAAAAACCTCCAGATAAAGAAATCACCTGACGGGGCTAAAATCAAATAAACACGGGATTTCTTGATAAATTTGCTATTGAAGTATCTAAATAATTAGAGGTCAATCTCAAGAGTTTATCTCTACCTCGTCCATGTCCTTGGTGCAGCAGGATCAAGAGAGGAGCAGAAGAGAGATCAATCCAACCAAAACAAGAACAACAAAACGAGACCAGGAAGGGGTTGAGAGAAGAAAAACTAACTTAAACTAGAGAAAAATCAATCAGACAAAAATATACACAAAAAGGTAGATCAAAGATTGATGTATTGATCACTCAAGATGATTGGTTTTAAGCCTCTCCACTCAGGAGGACATATCTCTAAACCTAAAGCACACACCCACTCTCTAACCTATCTCCCATGGGAGGAAGGAGGCATTAGCCACCAAAAGGCTTGGCCAACTTTCTCAAATATTAGCTCTTGCATCTACTCCCCTTATATAGGCTCACAACCTGAATCAAAACCTAATGGATCCACCCATTAGGCCAAATCAGGGATAACCCGTTAACTCCACATAACATCGAGTTTTACTCTCACGCACGCTTCTCAAAGCGGCTTACTAGTGAATCATCACCCAATCCACTTCACATTTTCAGTATATACAAGATCTAAACCACTTAGGTCAACACCGCGGTTTCACATTCCGCCACTTTTCCGGTATTGGGCAATTTACCATAATGCCCCTCTACCGCCTTCCTCGAAGCTTTCCGCTTCCTTTGCCACAAAGCACCGCCCATGCTTCGCCATCTTTCATGTGGCCCCAATGACTTATCATCAAGCCTCTCACGCATTTGGATCCCACTGAATCGTCCTCGTTTGCAAACAACCTAAGTCACTTAGCGCACCACATGCTTCTCCTCGCGCATAATGGCACCCGGCTTCCTCGACCGTCTGGACCTTAACTCCTCCCTGAGCCTAGTCCCGGTCCACCTCGTTGTTGTCCATCATGTCCACTACTGGTAGCTCCCGCTTCGATACCTCTTCGTCCCGGCTTGGAACCACCCCGCAATCCTCAGTCATATTCGGCGTCTCCTTGACTGTTCTGAACCTCAGCACCACTCTGTGCCTAGTCCTGGCCCTACTACGCCTCACCATAACCTACCTCTCGAAGTCCTGCAACCAACAACAATAAGTAAAACGTTACATAGCACCGTACAACACACAAAGTCATCAATTGATACTATTCATCCATACAATGCACTATGCAAAATAAATGCAAATAAAATACTAATTCTAAACCTAGAACCAAACAATAAACCCATATATATACAAGCAACAATTAGAGGTGTCAATGGGTACCTGAAACCCGAGTACCCGATGGGTTTTACCCGATAAGGAGGTGGGTATGGAAAGATATCTTCACCCGCGGTATGTTGATGGGCAAAAATCTCTACCCATCGGTAGAGCGAATGCACGGCACGGTCAGATATTACCCGCACCGCATACCGTGGTAAAATATATCCGCATACCATATCAATGAAGCATGCATGCATGCATGATGTATACAAATATATAGCGTGCAACAATACAGATAATGCACCATCCACATTTAATTTTGATGCTGGCTACTGGTGTAAACTTGGTAATATGTCTGTGCTTTTGATTTAGTCAAAAACTTCTGTCATATTTTATTTAGTCTATCGGGTATGGGTTACCCGTCGGGTATAAATACCCACGCGGGTGCAGGTACAGGTAAGTTTCTATACCCATGTGCGGGTATGAGTATCGTAGCGGGTAGAGTTATATCTATCGGATACGGGTATGAAATGGCTATACCCATCGAGTATATACCCGTTGCCATCTCTAGCAACAATACCCATACTATGACCACATAGTCATCCCAACTCAAAAACCAAAATCCAATTTTTCTGCGAAATCCAGTAGTACCGCTCTTAACACGTCGGTACTACCGCGCTGCGGTACTACGTGCCCCAAGGCGATACTTCCGCACCATCACTCCTCACACAAGACCTCTCTAGAAAAAACGTTCCGCTGCTCAGACCGAAACTACCGCTCGAGCAGAACTGCCGTGCTCTCAACGGTACTACCGCACAAACACCTACAATACTTCTGATTTTTTTGACGGTTCCAGAAAATAACCCAAATTAAATGCAATCTTTGTAAAATCAATTGACCATTCTATAAACATTGCAATGGTTCATCACAAATAGACCTTCTCACATGGTCCATGTTTAAAAGCTAGGTACAAAAAAATAACTTTTAGAAACTAATTCAAGCAGAGCCAAGACCTGTGAAACCTGGATTGTTGGAACGTGAGCAGTAATTTTTCAAACGGTTTTACTAGTTATAGGTGCCTGTGATTTTTTAAAAAAAAAACGCAAGTCAAATTTACATGTTGAAGCAAGAAGGAAAACCAATGTCAGCATTGATCAGGTCAAATAATAAACAAATCACTATCAACGAAGTGCTCCACCTGACAATCCCTGTTACATCGCCTACTTACATCACACAGCTAGTCTTACTACGTAAAAAATGTGATTAAAGCCAGGTGGAGCAAAGCTCAGATTAACAGTGGTGATTCTTGGGAGGTCCCATGTACAAATCTAGCCGTGGAACTGCAGCTCTATGCAGGCACCTGCTTTGATGAGCATACTGACACAAGGACCAGGTTGCCGAAACAGAAACCTTGCCATGACAAGTGAGCGTGCCCGTATTCATCTAAACTACTGTCGAGTTGGGGGGTGTGATCCCTTGTGACAAGTAGTATGCCTTCTCCGCATCAGCTAACCTTGTTTGAAATATTCCCCATTCTTTTCTACAACGTGCTCTTACCTGTGGCACATAGCCAAGTAAAACAGTAAGAGCAGATGCATATGGCAGTGTAGCGAATGATAGCCGCATAACGAAGTATGCAGCTCGGAATTCATGTGTTAAAAAATCACACTATGAAGAGCCCAGATGACATAAGACCAGTAAGGCTTACCCCTTCCCATGGTGCTCTTCCATTCGCTGAGTTGCCCTGCGAGGTATAAATGTTACAGGATCAGGCAATGCAGTTTTATTGTACAAAATGAGGTGCGATGAATAACGCTAGTGGCTAGACCTGGTTTCCGAGTGACGGAACAGCTTGATGAACAATCCATTGAGCATCAACCACTCCAATCCTCTCGTGAGCAGGCTATTTAATTTAAGGTCAAGTAAAAGAATTCCAGCTCAGTAAAACATGAATGATTTAGGATAACATGTGAAATGCAAAAAGATATGAAGTTGGCACTCGATATAATTTCTGATGCTCCTAGCCTGTAAAAAGAGGTAGGGTTAATCCTGTGGAATAGCCAAAGAATAGGGTGCTGTGAAGTTCTTTACATGCTATTTGGGATCCACGAACCATAGTTTCCCACTACCTACAATTGGCTGCTCCGAGTCATCGCCAACAAGCTGTGGTGGTGTATTCCTATGTGCATGGGCTAACAGAGACGTTTTGCTATTTTGGTCTTTTGGGTGCTAGAATGATTGAGATATGGTTTGGACACGCACAAATGATTCATTGCTTCAGTACTTCACCGTTGTCATAGTTCGACATTGTTATGTATATTGCATGTTTAGGCCTCTTTTGGAACATATGAATTTCACAGTAAACAATACAATTCCTGCAAAAATCTATGGAAATTCACGCGTTCCACACAGAGCCTTAATTAGTTGGAACTGGAGCTTTATGAAAATTTTCAAATATATTCATTATATTTTAGCTATGGTGCCATCATGTACTAATTCTAGTATGACATACGTTAAAGGTCTGTTCCCCCTGTAATGCACTGCCTATAAAGAAAACATAAACCCAACCTCTGTTTCCTCTACATCTCTCCATCCACTCTAACCACCCCTACCCCTACACCCAGTGGCGAAGCCAGGATTTGGTTACGTCCCGAGCTCAGTGGTGGAATGATCTAGGCTATCTGGACTGGATCATGAAAATGTTACCCAGACTGGACTGAATTTACTTGGGCTGTACACTAGATATTTTTTCACACCCTGGGCTGAAGCCTACCCTGCCCGGGGTGTGGCTCCACCCCTGCCTACACCCTTGCATGGCCCACTCCCAGCCAACCCCGAAAATAAAATCACCCCATATAGTCTGCACAAGCCTTCTATAGTAACAAGTCAACTTCATACGAGAACAATATCTAATTGATAATGACAGCGAATACCTCCACACATTTCCTAAGAGCAAAATCAAGACCCCATCCATGGACCAAGTCATTCTGCAGAAAACAGTGTGTTAGCATACCACTCTACACAAAGCTAACCGATGAGCATGTAATGTCACTCCACCTGAATCATATGCCATACACAGCGCCATGCATCCCTAGAGAATACAGTTGCCATAATTTCAACAAATCTGCACATCAAATTGAAAGTGAAGGCAGATATTTGGACAAAGAAAATTAAATACACAACAAAAATTTGGACCCCTACGCTGCACATGGTGGCAGATGGAGATCAGTACACCAGCCTGGCCTCTCCTCAGTTACTCTGTATGAAGAAATATATCACTCAAGAAACAAATATAGGTGGGTGATGATTAAGCATTGAAAAAAAAACAATATGGATTTAGCATCTCACTTGTGAACTTCTTGATCACCTCTCCGTTTAGTCATTTGCCATGTTAGTCCTCTATCAGGTTCCAAACCAGGCTGAGAGATCTCCAGCCCATGCTTCCTAACAAGCTCAATGTACCTAAAAGAATAGCATTGGGAGTTTGGGACTATCTCACTCAAGAGGAACATCAGGTGAACAAACAAATGAAACAAGAGTAATGCTTACGCCTCTGCATTGAAATGTTCAACACCAAGATCCTCATCCCAGATGAATATGTAGTCATATCGAGCAACGACATCAGGATGCAAAAACCGTTTTGCATACCACCTTAGGTAAACGAGAGAAGTACATTATTAGAATTTTCTAGTCAAACACTCAAGAGGCCAAGGTATTGCAAAAAAACACAGAAGAAAACAACAATAACCTACCATTTAGTCTGCTTTCTGGCACTCACATGGATGGCTCTTTTAGACCACTCAAATTCATCCCATTCAGTAGTCCGACCATCATAATGGAACAACATAATAGTGAACTTATCTGAAAACTATACAAAAAAACATTTATGAACTTGGAAGCAAAAAATGTGCATTCATATTTGAATATAGTTACTACTAGTTCACTGGGATGCATGATTAATTGTACCTCAGTTTCAGAGTCTATTTGCTCAACGCACCCAGTTTAAGCATGTAAGGTGTCTGTCTCAGTCAGTTACCTTTTTTACTGCTGCATCAATGTTTGCCTTTTGCGTGATTCCAACTGTAAAAGTAACAAGGTACCTCGGCTCGCTAGTAAGGTCCTGATGATATGACCATATGTTTCAGGTTGTAGATCACAGAATAAAGAGGCTATAAAAAACCTCCAATTCAAGGCATCATTGAGCAAAGTTACAACAAAAACAACCACCAACCTCACTAGGGTCACCCCATAATCTTCGGAGATAAAGATCTGTTTCAGACACAACAATGCCTGGTGGAAGTCTTTCAGCACCTTTAGGGTTTGTGGGAACATAAATCTACACAAAGAATTGTGCAGAATTATAAAAACTAAAAATAAATAAATGAAAATAAGTTGCAATCTATGAGCACTAACCATCTATTATTCAGTTAATTAGTAAAGGAAAACAATCAATCCATGCTAGTGATACCAGGAGTCCCAAGATTCAGTCATCAACTATCACACTTTCATAAAATGCATCAGACTGTTCTAACATGGACAAAACACCCTAAAATTGCAGCCTTGACGGAATATTTGAGCCTAAAATTTTACGTTTTATGCACAAGAAACACAGGAGCAATGCAGCAGACCCAACATGCATGGACTGCAAAATAACAACTTATCAGATCTAACTAGAACTGGGCCTTAGTCACAGAACTGATACAACAACCTTCGAAAGTATAAAGTATTAGTGTGGCAAAGTACCTTAGGAATTTCATCAGAGTTTGAATCAGAACTGTTCCTTTTGTGACTATTTGCAGACGCCCACGCATGGTTCAGCAATGTCTGGGTTGTGATGCCAGAATTTCTATCTTCAATGTAGGAGATGATACTGGAAGGGAAGTGAAGCTGCTAAATGCAGTCAGTAAAGATTGTTCTCTGAACAAAGTACATGACAGAAGAAAACAAGCTAAGCAAATATTCCACTTTACCTTGGTTATGTTTACTGTAGGGAAGGAAACCCCGAATAAGTACCCCAGCATAACACCGACAACTGCTGAAAATATGAGCCTCATGCCCTCATTTGATCTTGGCGCGCTGCTGCTGACGAATATTCACAATAATATTACAATGTGTGATTACGAGCACCGCAAAAAAAAAGCTTATTATTTTTATTGGCCACTGGGCAGCACATAAACTAGAAGTCAGTGCTACAAATGGTGCAAGAGCTGCTCGAGAAGAAGCTGTAGCTGTGGTATCGAACATACCTACGGCCAATGCCATTGGTAGGCTTTGCCATGGGAGCTGCGTATGTTCTTTTTAGTAGTGCTGAAGAAACTTGTAGGCTGCAGCTGTCGATCCACAAGGAAATAAAAGAACAACAAATAAGAGCTTCTTAAGTAGCATAAGGTGGTTCAAACATGAGAGAAGGAGCACCCCAAGAATTGAATTCATTGAGAAGAAAGGATTGCTAGCTAAGCTGATTGTGACCCATAAAGATGAAGATCCCAAGTACTGCGCAACCATTCAAGAAACGAAACCACTAAATTACTATTTGCTGCCTTCTCTCAGCAATCAACGAACGCGTTTGCACGAATTAGACGGGATCTCGCAGGGAAGATTTGAATTTGGCCGCTCACAATCACAGCACGGAGCAAATAAGGATACGGTGGAAGTCAATAATCCAAGCTAGATAGAGCTTACCAAGAAACGGAATCAACCGAAGACCGGATGGATCTCCACTCCAATCCACTCCAGCGGGAAGGAGAAGGCGGAGGAGGGCACCCGCGGCAGCGAGGTGGACGCGGGCGACGACGGCGCCGGCGCGCCGGCCAGCGGGGCAGGAGCTGGAGGAGGAGGACGGCGCAACGGGGAGGCGGAGGCGGCGGTGCTCGCGACGGAGGACGGCAGCGAAGAGTATGATATTGAGGGGACAGCGATGGAATTGGGGATTGTAAGCAGCTAGGATCTGGTTGTCCCACACATGCCAATCAATCATTCACGACGAGCTTAGCTTAGCAAAAAGATGCTCTTCTCCGCTGATTGTAAGCGAGCTTGAGATTGTAGGGTCACTGAAACGTGGGACCCACCCTCTGGTCTGGGCTGTTCTATGCTGTTGTCTTTCTCCCAGACTCGCAGCAAAAGATTCTTGTCAGTTCTATTTTTTTATGGTGGAAATTGTTTATTTGACCCTGAACTGTTACCAAGGTTCAAGAATCAACCATTTCAAAATCGGACCTTCGACGCCAACTGTCCATACCAAACAAATTACCCCCACGAATCCAATCCGGACCATTTTTCGCTGATGTGACACAAATGTGGCAAGAATTTAAACATGTAAGTTCGTTTTAGGTCCCGCTTCGCTTTTGGCCTTGAAACACATCTTTTTTTTTTTACTATTCATAATTTCGTCTTTTTCTGAACTTTTACCTTTTCTTTGAGCTTTTTTACCGGTTCTTTTTTTTGCCGTATTCGTTTGCGTTGTTTGTGATGGGCTAACATATTTTTATATTTTTAATTTTTAAATTTAATTATGTTAAATAAGCCTCATCAACTACATGATTTTTTCACCATTCTGATGCTTTTCAGCCATAAGCCACTAAAAATAAGCCAAACTGATCACCACCTTAAGCTCCCATGGCAGCCCAGATAACCTAATCAACAAACAAATAAAAAGGCAAACCTACCCATGAGTGTCCATACTTTCCTTTCTTCTTCCTCCTTTTCTCTCTATCCCAACGACCATGGCTCTCTCCCTCTTGAAGAACGAGCTTTTGCACCATTCAATCATACTTACTTGGTCAAATAGGTCGCTTTTGGCGACACTTTCAAAGAGTATTTTTTCAAGATCATGCGATCTACGTTAAAAGCCCATAGGGCATGGCTCATCCGCAAAATTCAAAATTTCAACCATAAGCCATAAGCCGTAGAAAAAAGAACAGCCCTTACACAACACGTCATGCACCGGATAGGGCATGGCTCGTCTGGCACGGTTAAGTTACCGTTCTATGCTGTGCCGGTCCACGTGTTTGCAATCTGGTCCAAGCACGACACAGAGAAGGGACAAGCTGTTCCAGGCTGGCACGAGCATGTTTACTCTCAGTCACAAGTAAGTTTACTATCAATAGCAAGTAAATTTACCGCCACTCATAAGTAAATTTATTACCAATCACTAGTAATTTTACCATGTTGTGTATGCAATTTTATTATGTTGCGTACACAATTTTATTGTCATTCATGTAACGAATTACTTTACATAATGTACAAAAAATAACTCACAACATATGGTTCTAATCTGACGAGCTGCGTGTCCTAAGGTTCTCTAGAATGTCGGGGAGGGGATTGACAGCGTTGAGTGCATGGAATAGCATATAGAATAGTAGCTCGGCCATGTATACGTTGCACTTCTCCTGTGTATGAAAGAAATACATCATAACCCTAAATTACTACATATTATGAAATAATATACTGCATGTAATAGAAGAAATTATTGCTTACCAGTTCTATGACAATTTGGATCTTCTGTCCTTCACCGTCATAAAATTCCAGGAGCTTCATGGCAAAGAAGGCGCATTCATTCGGGAGAACCTATTTTAGTGTGGCGAACAACGGCCTTCTTCAGTTTACAAACTTTGGGAACTTCCTACCGGTCATGGCATAGAAAGCATCATTCAAACATGCTACTACCTTGCTGCCAACTGCACGATGATGATCATCAGGGTTGGTGCATTTTTGAACGTAGTCATTCGAGTCTAGCACGTCGATGCATCTATGCACAATGTTTATGTAGTACACAGTGTTTTCCTAGGCGCTAGGCGTTAGGTGGGCAGTGGGTGGCCACCTAGTGCCTAGGGGGCCTAGGCGGCCGAACAAAAATAGCAAGAATTCCATAATATCAAGCAACCAAGCATCAGTCATTCAGTCCAAGCTTGCTTATGTATATGTTCTTTGTATGCATATATGTAATTATTGTGTAGAGATGTTACCTGGGTGGCTTGATGTGATGCAAAATATTTGATGACGTGTTTTAATGACTTTGATGAGTTGATGACAAAAATGAAGCAGCCTAAGATAGATCCTCAGTCTACTGTAAGAAAGATATACACAAATACTTAGTAAATTGATTGCTCATGTTTTCCTAGCATAGCACAGCGTAGGTTAATTTTAGTCAAACATTTTCATTATGAAGCTGAAAGCAACACGCCAATACTCGGCATCCAGAATTCTCCTTGTATCTGGATTTAAAGCTATAGCAAGCAAGACACGCTTTGTGATGAAAGTATCAAACCATCAACATCATTACGAATTAAAATAGTTAAACAAAACTATGAGGGACGAAAAGTAAACATTTGCCATTAGGATCTGCAGAATATCTTCCCGCAATGTGTTTGAATGTTCCAGCTTTCCCTTCGCTCCTTTTCCAATCAGATTTCACCCAACGAGCCTCCCAACCATTTAAGCATTTAAACTGTATAGTTATACAACAACACAAGAAAACACTGGTCAATCAAAATAATAGGAAATTTAATAGTACAATAGCTACTAAGTCAATCAAGCTCATAAAATTGGACAAGGCACCACAGCTGTCATTCAAACCAGCCCATGTCATCGATTCAGTCTTCTAACACTCAGGTGAAAATGATGACAGCAGGGCCATACCATTGCCATTGTCGTTGAGGACATTTGGCCATTTGGGCATCGTCGCCGTTCATTATTTCAGATTCAGGTGGATCCACAGAGGAGAAGAGGAGGTGCTGTTACCTGGGGGCTCGGGGCGCGACTGGATGAGGTGCGCCGATCAGCAGGGTTGGAGGCGCGTGCGATGGTGACGACGAGCCGGGGAGGAGCGAGCCTGACGAGGCGATGGGGATGGGGAGCCGAGAAGGAGCCCGAGGAGGAACCACAGGAGGCGATGGGCAGCGGGGACGAGGAGCCTAGGAGGAGGAGGCGACGGGGACGGGCGGCGAGCCGAGGAGGACCCACAAGAGGAGGCGGCCGGCGGGGACGGGCAGCCTAGGAGGAGGAGACAGAGGAGGCGGCGGGGACGGACGGCGAGCTGAGGAGGACCCACAAGAGGCGATGGCCGGCGAGGAATAGGGAGCCTGGGAGGAGGCGATAGAGGAGGCGACGGTGCGCATGCAAGAGGTAAGACCAGATATGTGCGAGGAGACAGAGGAGAGGGTAGGGTTACCTTTTCATCGCGAAGCCCACGCGCCCATCATCGCCTCGGCCGGCCCAGCACCACCTTGGGACTGCCTCAGGACAACCAGCACCGCTGCGCCTTTGCTGCCTCGGCCCGCCTATGTTCGCCTAAGACCGCCTAGGCAGGCCGAGCGCCTAGGCCACTGACTACGCTTGAGTCGTGGCACCCGACCTGCGCCTAGCATGTAGGCAGCCACCTACGCTATCACTGGTAGTACACCAACCAGTGGGAGTTGTAAAGCAAGAGGAGGAAGACATGACAATTAAAACAGAAGGGGTTGATGACGATATGACACAAAATTTACTGCTTTCATAATGTAAAGTTAATGTAACTCACCAATTTTACTGTCTTTGTGTCCATCTTGTTGAGTTGAGCTCCTAAAATACTCATGATGAGCACATGATTGTACTCTTCATTTGTCAAGAACTCCTCGACGTTTAACAGTCTCTACAAAATATAAAGTCACAACAATTTTGCTAATATTTACTACATATATATCTAACAATTAATGCTAGAACACAGAGAGTTTACTGTTTAAAAAAATACATACTAAAAGCCTAGGAGAGAAAAATCATGTAGCCCACACTCTTTAGCCTCAGCTCCATGTCGTTGTGGCGCATGCAGTCGATGAACAAAGACACAAACATGTCTTTAGTCATCTGACCGTTGTTGAACAAGGCCATGATATCACCACCGGTGGCAAAGAGCACAACGTCATCTAACTGCAACAAGACCTCACTGTTGTTGAAAGAAAAAACCAAAGGTAAGTCACATCGGCGTAGATGATGAAAAGAAACAAAAGCGCTCGCATTGGAGAAAACAAAAGGATAGAATCTTACCCCTTTAGGCTCTGGTCATTTAGTATTAGCTCTCTAGCGTTGATGGCAATGTCAATCAGTACAGATAGCCGCATGTCACGGCACTTGAATGGGAGACAACCTTGCTAGGAATTATGGTCATCCTTTTCCCTATTTTGGTCTACTTGGCCTTGGTGGGCAAAACAACAGCCTACATAAAAAACTTTCTACTTTTATAACTGTATTAGAATTACTATGCGTTATGGTACATATTACTACTATGACATCATAATCACCATGCAAGCACCGGTGGTGGCCATAGTGGCTAGATCAACGGCAGCCAACACCTCCTAGTGTTTGCCTACTTGTGCAGTTGGGAGATCATGTAGAAACAAACATACAATTTACTATCATAACACTAATAGTTATTGTACTCTTATTGTAATATTACTATGTAATAAATAATAATAATACTCAAAATTACTGCATCTGACAAGAAATTTTACAATAGACGTGTAATACCCCGGAAAATATTTTATTAATTGTTTAATTAATAAAGAGAGGGACTTAAGTGAAAAGATTAAAATTAAAAGAGTTTTGGGGTTTTCGGAAAATTAAGACAACTCGGGCCTAGGCCTTGGCCTGTGGGATTTTCTAGGCCCAAGAGGGAGGAGGTCACCATTTAAAACCCTAGGCAGCCCGCCGCCGCCGCCGCCCTATTTGCTCCTCGCCACACCTTGCCCACGCCGCCGTGTCCCTTGCGTTGCAGCGCGGGTCGCCGCTCCGCCGTGGTGCTGCTGCCTTCGTCATCGTCATCGCTGTCGCTGCGTCGTCGTCGTCGCCGCCGCCGCCGTTGTCGTCTCCTCCCCGCCGCCGCCGACGCTCGTCGCTGTACCGCGTGGATCCGGAGGAAGGAGAGGAGGAGATCGCGGGCGGGTTCATCGTCGTGTTCGTCGTCGTGTTCGCCGACGTGTTCGCCGTCGTGTCGTCAAGGGTAATCCCGGTAGTCTCTAGATGAGTTTTAATCGATTTAGATTCGTCGGTTTTCTGGGCTGCTGGGACAGTAGTTGTTTCTCGGCGGTTTTGATCTAGTTTCGTCGGGATTCAGGTCTGGACCCCTTCTAGAAAGTTGTAGAGGGTTTAATTATCTTTCCAGGAGTACAAGAACACGTGATTCGGATTTGTGTAGCGAAAGTTATGAATTTTCTACTGTTACTGTTCTGCAGATCGGGGTAGTTCTAGACAGAGTTTAGTAGATCGGTTTGTGCGACGGAAATAGTTGCGATTCAGGAGTCCTTCAAATTGAGAAAGTTGTAGATAAGTTTCTTAGCTTTCAATAGAGGTAAAGAAGTCCGGATTCTGAGTTTCTGGGCGAAAGTTATGCCTGTTTTAGTGCGCTGTCCAGAGAGTCCGACGTGAATTTGGATGCTTTATAAAAGGGTTTGGATCGGTTAGTAAATGGCAGAATCAGAGAGTCTCCCCAACTAAGTTTTTGTAGATAATTTAATTATCTTTACAGAGAGTCCAAGAATGCTTAATTGGAGTTACGTACTGAAAGTTATGATTTTTGGAAGTCGGCTGTCTGTGGTTGGGCGATTTGGCCGAGGGAGTTGGGGATTTTAATTGAGATAAATTGTTGGGGAATTTGGGGTTGCTGATATTTTGTATCTAGAAACCCGTTACTGTTATGTTAGTAATTATTAATTAAATATTCAGGAGGAGAGCGGATTCGGGGTTGTGCCTTCTACGCTTCTTCATTTTCTCGCGGTTGAGGCAAGTATATTTGTGATGTGAAAATCTGTGTTTATGGATTTGTTGAATTGTTTGGATGATGGTTGAATCATGGCTGTTTAAATTGTGAGTATGAGTAAGTGATGAATTGAGAATGCTATTTATGTTCTGCTTACATTATGGCATTTATGAGATTGGTTGATGCGTAGTATGGTGAATGCTCGTTATCTTTTGATACATTCACATATATGCATCATATTGAGAATTGTTGAAGTCTTGGTCATGCGGTGATCAAGATCGAGGTCCCCACACTTGCGGAGTGTGGGCAATTGATCCCTGCACCGAGGGTGCAGGCATGGGTGTGCATTGACGGATGCACACCCGCGTCACGGTAAAATGCGAAGAGATGAGAAAGAGAGATTTTGATCATATTGCATAGCATGATGTTCTATGTTAATTGTTTAACTTGACGTTAATGATCATTGGTATTGATGTTGATATACTTGTCGAGTCATTGGACTCACTCTTCTTTGTTGTTTATTTGTTTTAGGTACCAACGTGAGAATGGCATATATGGGATCAAAAGGGATTAGCTTAGTTGCACGTGCACTATTCCTTCAATAAGAAATAAAGACGATCATGATAATCTTGTTGGCTTGTTAGCTTAATTGGTTCGCTTTATATTCCATCGATTAAATGTAATAAAGACTTAGTATCATTGGATATTATCTTCCGCTCATTATTTAGAACTTGTGCTATTCATGCTTATTTAAACCGCCATCCGGTTAATAAACAAAGGAGGTTATCTTGAAAATTTTAGGTAACCTATATTAGTTGTTGTTTTATTGTGGATAGTTAGTAGCATTTCAGGCCTATGTTAGGCTGGGGTGTTACAAGACGTATTACTACATTTTACTATCAAGATTATTTGAAATTACTGCATTTGACATGAAATTTTACATTATATGTATTAAAAAGTGCCATGTAGCCATGTAAACGTAGTGTTATTGTATTCTTACCTAGAAATTACTATCAGAGACACTTGCCTTCATCGTTGTCACAGCATTGGACCAATGTCGGTAGCCGCCGCCTCAGTGGTGTCGTCCTCATGCACCTCTGGGACGATGGCATTGGATGAGGGCTCGTGGCAGCCTGCGGCTTAGGGGTTGTGTCGGTGCTGAATATGTCAGGGTACATACCAGAGATAATGTCAGCCTCAATTGTCGTAATAATTTTGTCAATGGAAGCCATGACATTGGTCACATTGCCCTCATCCTCCTACTCCTGTTGGCCTATGTAAATAAAAAAATGCAATGAGAATTATAAAAATGTAGCCACATTGCACGGGATATGGCTTCTAGCTTCATATAAAAAATTACTACATCTACTATGTGATCTTACCACGCTGAGGATCAGTATCTTCATGTAATTGCTGGGAGGTTGCTGCGTCTCCCACGTCCTCCTTGTCACCTTGAGTGGGAGGGAACAGGGACCTCAACAGCATATATTGTGCATTGGGGGTGAAACGTAAATGCCTCTACTAGCGATGTTGTTGGTGCCACGGCCTGGAAAGGCATGAGCTAAGCATCTGGTACGTTGGACATCGACATAGCCTTACGCCATGTCACCCTCCTCTCCTCCGCAAATGGGGCAGATGTTAAAGGCTCATTTGGTGTGAGCAGAGACTTGATCACATGCACGACCTCGATCTACGCAGTCTGAAGTCTCCTCTAGGCCTTCTAGATCAGCCCCATGGCCTTCCCCACTTCATCATTGAACTTTTGAAGGGGCTCCATGGCCGCCCTTTGTTTGCCCTTGATCAACGATCATACAGATTCGTCAAGCTGAGTGTGCATGCTGGGGAACTATCTAGCGGTAGTACGATGCTTCCTTCAGCATCTCGACCTATGTTGGGGCACTAGGCAGGTAGCAAGTGCCCCCTGGATCTCACCTGCACAGGAAAAGGAATGGTACAATTACTCCATGTTCGTGTAACAATTATTGCATGTTCAGTAAAATGACATTGATATATTTCACTGCATATGACACAAAAATTACTGCAAGATCATGAAACATGTATTGCCTATGTAAGTAGGTAGACCTTTCATTGCATGTGACACCCCGTAAAGTGGCATTGATATATTTTACTACATGTGACACAAAGAGTTGTGCATATATGTGAAATGTTTACTACTTGTGTAAAACATACTTTTACTACATGTTATTACATACTTTACTGTCTTCAAATTATCATAGAAATTGGTTGTCAGGACCGAATTTTTTGGATCCGAACCCTCTGTGTATTATCACACTAGTTCCAAATCAAAGCTAATGCACACAGTTGAATAGTGATAAATACATAACCAAACAACGTTTTATTACAATAATAAAGAGTATTGGCCTTGTGGTCACTTATTACAATTGAGGTTATAAGACCTCTCAAACTTACAACACACAATGGAAGTAAAATAAAGCCTAAAGATGACCCATCAATACACCACATGCAATTAATAGGGGAAGCGCAACCTAGTACTCCAGACATCCTTCATGGAAGCCACCCGCAAAGTAGTCGTAGTCTCCTTCTGCATCTTCATAATTCTCTAAGATGGATTTGTAGATTGCAAGGTAAGTACATAAAAGTACTCCGTAAGTCTTGAAAGAATTCCTTAACAAAATAGGATTAATATGGTTCTTTTGCACAAAGCAACATTTGACAAACTTTTATATTTTACAAAGCACTTAATTGACCAAAGTATTTAGTTTAATTAAACTACATACTATTCTAGTGAAGGTTCCAATCACCTATACTAGTAAACAGGCTCTATCTGCCAAGATTCAAGAATACAAGTTCTGTCCACTGCACTTCTACATCCGCCAAAACACACACCCAAGAGTTCCATCCACTCCCAAGTTCCCAAAAGCTCATTTAAATAAACAAAATCGTAATTCTATCATGTGAAAATGCACCTTGCCCGTGGGTATGACTATTCTAATAGTTTTACACTCCACAGAGGTTGTACAGCACTACCCACAAGATATGATCATCTCATATATATTGACATGCAATTAACATACTTTCTTAAGTGTGCAGTGGATAGATCATGGCAAGGCCTTTACAATGTGCCAACCCAACTCAACTCCGCCCACCCAGTTAGAAGCCCCCTCTTGCGCCATGTGGGACAACTGTCTCCGTCCGACACCCACTCATACATAAATCATACCAATTTTTAAAAGCAAGCTTTTTCCCGCGACTGCGAAATAGGACGCCCGAGGGCAAAAAGGCAGTACACAGGGCCAAAGTGAAATCTTACGACAATACAACGTCTATTCGGGGAAGCACACAAAAGAGAGTACATGGTTCATCTGCATAGCCTAGTTAAAATGAGGACCATCTTATCTTCATGAACATTGTCGGCGTTCCTAACCTTAAATATTTGGAGTAAGGTATGAGAAGAGGATTAAAAATGTTCCTGTTTGATCAATAGACAGAAGAGGAAAATATTTGGGGTATTTTGGTTGATATCAATACTCATTCCCGTGTTATCATTATTAATACTATTATTTTAAAGGAAACTTTGTGGCAAACTGAAGATTTTTTTTAACTAGGGGTGACAAAACCAAACATGGGAAATAGGTTTTTACCAACATAACTCTTTCAAAGGTAACATCCTAAGGTTAACTCTTAGGATCTATTTTTGAAGAATAGGGTCCTGGTTGGGGAAAGCTTTCAAGAAATAACTTTGTTTTGCGCTATTTGAGAAACCAAGGTAAATTTTTAAATCAGTTTTAGGCAAGTAGTTGAGCTTTATGGAAATTTCCTTGGAAGATCCAGGTTTGTCAAAATGAGTTTGAAAATGGATTTCGTAAACAATTTGATAATCGATTCTCCAAGGATATACAATTTTTGAAATTAAGTTTTAAATCTAAGCCTCATGGTTTTGACCCCCAAAATAGGTTTTCAGAGAGAGTTTACAGGAGGAGTACTGAACTTTCATCATTTGAAATCGGGATAAGAGAGCTCTAGAAGTAAAAGCGGCTAAGACAGCATACGGATGAGAGGGAATCATCTAGGAGAGAGGAGATTTGAGCAATATAACTTATATTTTTGAAATTAGGTATTTAGGAAATAATTCTAATCATCAAACTAACGGCCAGGCTAACTAGGTCACGACCTGCAGTCAATGCTCTGATACCATGCCTGTCAGACCCCAGATTTTACATCCGGAATCCTCTGTGAATTATTGCACTATTCCCTGGATCAGTAGATAGTGCTCACAGCTACAGAAAGGAATATCAAATACATATCAAGCGGAAGCGTAAATAATATAGTAAACTTACACATGGGCCAATTAGGCCGAAATCAGAAAATTGCAGCAGCGGAAGAACGAAGCACACATGGGGAACCCTCAGGACTTGCCCACAGGCAGCCAACTGGAGGTTCGCGACCTAGCCCTCGACATCTTCATCTTCTTGGTCATCATGATCTGTAGTGTTGCTGATACATAGTGATTTGATCCTAGACTCTGGATTTGTTGTGAGAGCGAGTGTGAGTACACTAACCACCGTGCTCCGTGAGCCAATACACAGAATGCAAATAAATAGTATGCAAGGCTTATCAAGGAAAGGCTCGGGTTGTTTTATTTGCCAGCAACTTCTCTTTTCGGTAGCATTATCAAACCCTAGTGTTATAGTTGCAACCTAGGACTCCACACGGCGATTGCCATGATTGACTTAATCCACCAAAGACATATTTTCTTTATTGATTGCTGTCTAAGACTCCAAACAGCGGTGACATCATTTAGTTAATCCACCAAACATATCGACATTATTTATTTAATCCATCGAACATACACTTTCTATGTTGATTGCCGTCTAAACTCCAAACGGCAGGTGACATCCTTTAGTTAATCCACCGATCGTATATCTTCTATATACATATTATCTTATTCAAATCCACCCATACCTTAATATTCCGATTCCTAATACTCCAATCTTGAAATCACTAATCACCAACTCTTCACTTCTGAACTCTAATGATTCTCTAACATGATTACTTTTTAAACCACCGAAATCATTTGTATCAGAATATTCTAACAATTCAATCCTTTTGTTAATGATCCAACTCCGTAATTTACTTTGCCCATAATTAATCCTTACTTTCCATTATCTATCTCTAACTAATTCATCGGTATTTCTCCACCAAGATTGAATCAAGTTTACCTCCCAATTCTCATATCTCCAAATTTCCACAAATTCAATTCATCCATCTAGATCAAATCCTATTAATCCCATTAATTCCAGTAATTATCTTTACACCTTTCTAATCTTCCAAAATCATTTAAATCATCTATCTAGCCTATCTATTCATTTAGACTCCAATTTATTTCTCCTAGACTCCTTCCTACCATTCCCTTATTTGTAATCGACACGAATCCACCAAGCATTGTTAAGTATTTTACCCCAACAGTCATTTTCTTTTCTTACGACACAATTTATCTCTCCTGGCATTTTATTTTAGGAGAAGCATTGCCATTGTTTACTTTTGAAATATAATACATAAAAACTTCCTGAGGCATAGCCATTTAAACAAAACATAATGTGACAGAATGCAATAGTAATAGGGGTCCAGATCCTATCCACCATTTCATAGTCTCTGCACCATATGCTTAACTTTTCAGCGTTATAACCGCTTACATTACCACTGGGACGATACCCAGGACAATTCCACTAGGACGACACCCAGGACAATTCCACTGGGACGACACCTAGGACAACTCAAATAAGGGCCTTTCTTTGCCCTCCACTTTTCCATTTCCACCCACAAAGTTTTTGAAAGAGAACTATATCTGGTTAAGTTCCCATGTCCGCCCTTGACCGTGGGCACGGCTATTCGAATAGTTCTTACTCTGCAGAGTTTGTACACTTTACCCACAAGAGATAGATCTGCTCGTTGCCCCACATGATTCCTTAGCCATGCAGTTGAGTAGACTATCACAAGACTGTTACAATGCATAATCCTACTTGTGGTTACGCCCGCTAAGGTCTATCTTCTGTAGGATGCGACCATCCCTTGAGAAGGGTCCCTCGTGATCCATCACAGGCAAAGGCGGGGATGAGACCATCCATCCCTTTGCTCGTGTTCATACCTTCACGTAACCACACTAGTGCTATGCAAATTATTTAGCCCTGCCTACATTTAGCAGCGTGTGGTTGTACTGTTGTACCTTGGGAGGCCATCACAAGATTCGGTCCTTAGGATTATCTGGGCGGTTCTACCACATTCCCCTTTGTGCTATCACGGCACCAATCACACATACACACCCCATCGAACCATCCACCCAGATAGCTAAGCATGTGGGGTTTTTTGGGAACATAAAATATTCATTCCAACATATACCAGTCACCATCACAATGACTGCCCAACCAAATTCTCACATGTTTGAAAGTGATGCTTGGGCGTTTCCACACCCATGAATATCTAAGCAATACTAAGCATGTCATATAGTTACGGACTTATTTTCGAAAGAATACTATTATAATTTTGCTAGGGTGACAAGGTTCACATAATCAAGTATTCAAAAGAGGGTGTAATATTAGTCAAGGTAAACATGGTTATATAACTAGGATCTTAAATTAAACATGTACTTGCATATAAAATAATAGCATGCAATTTGATAATTTAAACAAAAGTAATTCGCAGAAAAGTAGGTTCAATATGATCAAAGTATTGACTCGCCTGACGCGGTTTACCGCGGTCTTGAGCTCACTCAACGCTTTCTCATTCGAAGGTCCTGAGCTTCTGGTCTTTATCTTCACCTCGATCTTGGCCTCGCTTGACCCACCGATTCTTCGGAGCTCCTGTTTCTAATCACACGATAAACGACTGAATCCAAATAAAAGCAAATAACTCAAAAGATCCAAATAAATCTGAATAAACTCAATTTTAGTTTTATTATGAGTTAATGGGTGATCCGGGTGGTTTGAAGCAAGGTCGGTGCTAGAATACGATGGCTCGGTCTTTTTATTAATAATTTTTTTTCTTATTTGTATATTTATTTAGGAAGTTCCATGAGTCAGGTTAGACTCATGATTCAATGTACGAGATTAGTGCAGCATTATTTTGTCGAGTGCTGTATTCAGGGCTCATGTTTTTATTTAAGCAACGCTTACAATGTTTAGCTTTATTTCTAGTTCATATTTTATTTGTCTAACAAGGCTTGTCTTACAATTCTTAATGCAATATCACTATTTATCTAAATCTACCATGGGGAGTTATTTAATGGCGACATGATGAATATTAGGGCATATATTATAGTTAAGAAAAGTCTTTATTAAGTGTGAATATTTAACTAAGTCATATTTATTTGCTTTGAATTTCATAATTAGCCCTTTTAGATGATTGCTCAAACCACTTTAATTAGCCATATATGGTCTAGTCTAAATTTAAATCTTTCATTAATCTTATTTACAACCTAGTTAAATTTATTAGTTTTTCTAAATTATTTTCTAATTTCAAATGAGCTTCAAAAATTATAAATTTTGGTTCCATTGGACAGATCTTGAATTTAGATGAATTTATAAATTTGTTTCATTCAATTTGGAATTAAAATGAATAAGTTATGCCTATTTTAAAACTTTCGGTTTACTAAAACACTGAAATTGTAAAAATCCTGACAGGTGGGGCCCACTGGCAGCACCCACTCATGCGGGCGCCAACAGGCGGGGCCCGCTGGCAGCGGCTGCCCTCTCTTCCCTTCCGTCGGCAAGCGGGCCCCACCGTCAACCGACAAGCTGGCGGTCGGTCACGACAGTGGGGCCCACTTGTCACCAATGATTTAAAGAAATGGGCTCAACCTCGGCTGCGTGAGCGGGGCTCGAAGCAGCGGCCGAGGAGCCCGGGGAAGAAGAGAATTAGCGCCTGTAAGCCGTGGGCGCTGGGTGTATCTTACCCCATAGGCGATTTTTCTTCTTAAGCGGGATGCCGCCTTGAATCGAGCGCAGCCCAGCCTGCAAGACGAGCCGGCGCAGCGTCGCCGGCGGAGGATGGTCGGACCGGTGGTGGAGGTGGCCAAAATGGATTGCGGGGGCTAGTGGAGGCCGGGAAAGTGGCGACTTTGCACGAGAGGCGCCATAGGCGGTGGCGTCGGCGTCGGCGGCTACCGAGGTGACTACCAAAGATGGAGACGAAGATGGAGCAAAATTTGGACGAGGGGCCTCGGAGAAACTTATCACAGAGAGGACGGGAGAAAATTTGGGTGTGCATTACCATGAGGGGCTGGAGAAACTTATCGGTGGTGACGGCTTGGTTCAAAAGTTATATGGGCAGGCACCAAATTTCATACAAAGCCTAAATATGAATTTAAATTTTAAATCACATGGGCAAACTAAAATTTAAATCAAATCCAAAATCCAAAGAAATGTTTAAGCCGGGCGATGGCCGGTGGTGGCGCCCGCCTGCGAGGAGGTCGCTATGGAGGGAAGAACTCGGGCAATAGGAAGATTGGCCGTCGGTTGGGAAGCCTCGGGCCGCGCCACCTGGTGATGCTCCCACCAGAGGAATCGGCAAGAGATCGACCGACCTCTCGTGGCCCTCTTCTCCCCACAACTCCTTTTGCCGGTCTCCCGCGCCTCTCCGCCTCGCCGCCGCAAGGCCCCCGTCCGCTTGCTGCTTGGCTCGTTTGGAGCACCGTCGCTACGCTACCTCTTTTAATTGTCGCCTCCTCCGTCAGTTGGCGGCACACTCCTAAGATTCCTAATGTGCACCTCTTTTCTTCTTTTGATTCCAACTTTCTTTCATCTAATTCAAGAATTAGGATGTGAATGAAATTGTTTAAGATTTAATATTAGAATAATTACGGTGCGTGAAGGCATTAACAAAAGATGGTTCTAAATTTAATAAAGATTACCCTCAATTAGGGAGAAGGTCGTGCGATGAGCTATGGTGCGAATAGTGACCCAATTAACTCGGAGGGAGGGATCGAGTTCAAATTAAACTTAGGTGGGGTCCCTGAACATTAGCAGAGTCGTCGGAACTTCCTAAATAAATACAAAATAATAAAAGAGATTATTAATAAAAGGCGTGGTCGGAGTGGTGGAGCTTTTGAGTTATTCGCTTTTATCCGGGTTCACCATCTAGCCGTAGCGACCGGGCGAGCTCAAGAGCCAAAGCTCAAGAGGCGGTTCAAGACCATGGTAAACCGCGCCAAAGTAGTCAATACTTTGATCATGTTGAACCTACATTTTATGCAAATTACTTTTGTTTAAATTATCATGGGCAAATACATGCTTAATTCAATATTCTAGTTATATGGTTTACCTTGATTAATATTACAAGGCCATGGAGGAAGGAGTGGCGGGGGCATTTATGGTCACGGGAGACAAGAGGCTCCCAAAACCCCAACTTGCTTGATCGGCGTGTGGGGTGCTCGGCGGAGGGAGAATCGCCCAGATACCACTAAGGACCGAATCTTGCAAAACAAAGGCAACCACAAGTCCGTAAGCAACTTGGCGTAGTTGTATCGAAACTCCGGACTCATCTCACCGGTAGTGGATTGAAGTGGATAAGAGGGAGGGAGGGCGCGTCGGACGCGGGGAGGGTGAGATGACAAAAGGAACTAGATACTTTGAACAACAATCGTGATGGTCCGCTCAACCACATGACTAAGCGTGTGGGGCAAAGAGTTGATTGTCTCTTGTGGTGAAAGTGTACAAACTCGCGGGAGAAGAAAGTTAACCGATATAGTTCGTTTCAAAATGAAAGAAAGGAGGAAGGAGGTTGTCCCGGTGTCGCCTGATGATATGTTAAGCGGCTATAACGTCAAGGATTAAGCATATGGTGCGATGCCATGTAACGGTGGATGGAATCCCAGCTAAACGATGATAAAACTTCGCTTTTATAAAGGTGAGAAAAACTTCTGCTTTATAGAAGGAGGTGGAGAGAGATGATTGGTGGATTCATGCCGATTATAAAAAAATATTAGAGAGGGTTTAGGAGAAATAAATCGGTGGAGTCTATATAAATGGATGGGTTAGAAAGATGATTTAAGTGATTTTGGAAGATTAGAGTGTGCAAAAGGGGATTACGACACTAATATAAATTCTTGAGAGTGGGATTGATAGGATTTGATTAAAATATCCCGGAGGAATAATAATTACATAACTGGATCAATGATTTTGGAGAATTAGAAGAGTGTAGGCAATTGAGGGATTAACCTAATTGAGGAAAATTTGAGGAAAGAAGAAAAGAAAAGAGGAAAGAGAGAGAAAAGGTGGGCCCACATGGAAGAGAAGAGAAAAAGGAAAAGAGATGATAGGATTTTCTGATTTTCTTGTAGTTTTGCATGCTATCCAAAACTCGAATTTTTATTTAAGATTTGTATTTAACTTTGGATTTTTTAATTCAAGTCTTGGTTCCATTTATCTTGATACAAAATCTAATAGTCCCTTTATTTTATTAATCTTGAATTTGAGTTCAACATGAGATCTTATATTTTAATTCAATTTCTCCCTCCTTTTCTGGATCATCTTTTCAATTTCTCCTCCTTTTCGGATTCTTTTCATATTTAAAATTTTAATTTTCTATTATTTGCCCTGGGGTTACTCTTCGATATTTAATTTGCACGCCACAAATCTCAAAAAGATTTCAACCAAAAGTTCAAAAGAAAATAAATGACAACCAATGCAGGAATTGATTTTAAAATTTCAAATTTTTGAAATAACCCCAATTTTCGGGATGTTACAAATCTACCCCCCTTAAATGAATCTCGACCCCGAGATTCCAGTAGAATAGCAAGAAAGTAGGTGGGGTTATTTTAGCTAAGTCTAGCAATGGGTTTCTGAATGTTATTCGACGCTCAATTCTTTATCTTCACGGAGAGGTGAAAAGCTGCACAATAGGGGTTAGTACTTGGAGAAGCAACAAGGGAAGAGAGAAACCTTGTTTTCCGGGATAGGTCGTAAATTTCCAGATGCCTGCTTGCTGATTTCGTCGTCTCTTCGTCTTCATAGAGTGGAGCGGTCGTATCGACCATTGGGCACATGATGGTCATAGAAATAACACTATTGCTCTATGCCCTAAAGAGTAGACGGTCTGAGGGATGTCGGTACGAGGATGGTGGGCTTTTGTCCTTGCTGTAATCATATTCCTATTATTTGGCTTTGTCAAACATGGGGATTGGAATTTAGGTGTGGCTCGTAGTCATTACTACCATAAAATTTCTAGCCTTGCAAATTTTCTTGTACTGGTCCGACTAGCTCTGAGTCCAGGTTGTTGTACCTCCAAAACATACGTAGCAATAGCTCTTCGACATTTTTGTCCCGTAGTGCTACCCCCTTAAAATGGATACCACTAGTCATTATTCGTCTCTTTGAGCTCCAGGCTTGACGGGTCCTATTGGAGGTTCATCCGTGGTGCTTCAGCTGCTTGGTCGGCAACAGGGTTTGGAAGCGATCTTCGGGTTAGGGGTCTTGTCTTCCACAGAGAAAACATATGACCCTGCTGATAGGGCATTCTCCATGTTGATGGTCATCTTTGTAGTTGGGGTAGTTCACAGAGCATTGGTATGCGTAATGTCTTCTCTCTTCGCAACGTCGACGTACTACTTGTCATTGGGTTTACTTGGAGGTGATTTGACCTGAACCGCCACACCGAGTGGTGGCAAATGTGGTGCACCCACCACCGCTCGGGGATGAGGAGGACTTTTGAGAGGTCATGGAGGGTGCAGCCAAGGCCTAGGTGGTGGCCGTGGTGGTGCTGTGCATGCGGTGTAATGGGATGGTGACTTTGCATTGCATCGCCATGATAACTATCGTCGTCCATGCAATGAAGATGATGGTTTGGGCAAGCTGAAGTTTTCCATGCCCAAATTTGCAAGTGGAACTAATCTTGAGGAGTATCTACTTGGGAATTGAAGGTTGACAAGATATTTTATATGTATCACTATACGGATGAGAGAAATATACAATTGGCATCTCTTGAGTTTGAAGGTTACGTTTTGGATTGGTGTGAACAAGTGATCACTCAAAGAGCTGAGAATGGAAAAGATCTTGTTGCTTCATAGCAAGAGATGAAGCGAGAAATGAGAGCCCGTTTTGTTCCTCGTCATTACAACGTGATCTATTCTGTGGATGAGTACTACAAGGAGATGGGGCTAGCCATGATTCGAGCCAAGGTTCAAGAACAAGAAGAGCAAACCATGGCACGCTTCCTCTCAGGTTTGAACCATCAAGTCAAACGAATTGTTAATTTTCAGTTTTATAACAATCTTTATGAGTTAGTACATCAAGCTACAAAGGCTGAACGACAATTACAAGAGGATGCTAAGTTTACAAGATCTACGTCCTTTACTGCCCGTACACCATCCAGCGGAGAAAGATATGTTCCCAAATCACAAATGAGCAAGAGAACAGCTCTAAGAGGTGGTTCAAACTTTCGCCCATCATCGAGCAAAAAGAAGAAGCCACTCCAAGTGCAAGGAAGCCATCAAATCCAACAGCTAGTAGTGCCTCTTCTGTGGGTTCCACGGCAAAGAGTAGTGGCATGCAATGCTTCAAATGCCTTGGTCATGGTCATATGCAAAAGGATTGCCCAAATAATAAGGTGATGTTGATGTTAGAGAATACGGAATATGACTCTACAAGTGAAGAGGAGGATGATCACCATGCTGATTTAGGGACGTATGATGATGCACATGAGGAAGAAGAGGTGGCGCAAGACATAGAGTATTGTGATCCCGGTGTTAGTCCTATACTTGTGTGTGCTCCGATAGTGTTGAGTGTGCAACCAAAGGCTTCCTATGAACAACGCTGTAATTTATTCCACACAAAAGCTCAAGTTAGCAAGGGTGGCAAATTTTGCAATGTAATCATTGTGGTGGGAGTTGTCATAACTTGGATAGCAAGGAGCTTTGCAATAAACTTGGGTTGAAGTACAAGAAACATACACACCCATATTAGATCCAGTTGTTGCATGACAGAGGTTCGTTGAGTGTGGGATACACCGTGGATGTTGAATTCAAAATTGGCACTTATCGTGATACAGTGAAGTGTGATGTGGTGCCTATGGATGTATGTCACTTGCTGCTAGGAAAGCCATGGAAATATGATCGTGTCGTGCTTCATGATGGAAGAACTAATCAATACAAGTTTTGGTGGAACAACAAGCAAGTGGTGCCGCGACCGTTGACTCAATCTCAAATTGTGAATGATAATGTACAAAAGATTGAAGTGCAAGTTGAGAGTGCGAAAGGGAGAATAAAAAAGTGCGATTCCACAAAAAGTGAGTGGGAGCCACAAACCAAAACCGAGAGGTAAAAGCAAGAGTGAGGGAGAGAAAAACTTAATTATGATAGCCACCAAATCTGATCTAAGAGAGATGAAATATGAGCCCACTTTGATGCACCTTGTATTGTTGTACAAGGATGCATTACTTTCTACTAATGATTTAATCTCTCTTCCTAGTGCTGTCTCACAAGTTTTGTAAGCTCATGACGACGTGTTTCCGGAAGAGGTGCCCGCTGGTCTACCACCTATTCGAGATATTGAGCATCAAATTGACTTGGTTCCGGGAGCCCCACTCCCCAACCGACCACCGTACCGCACAAATCTAGAAGAAACAAAGAAGATTCAACACCAAGTGCAAGCACTCGTGGACAAAGGGTACGTATGCAAGAGTCTTAGTCCTTGTGTCGTTCCTGTTATTCTTGTTCCTAAAAAAGATGATACTTGGAGAATGTGCGTAGACTGTAGAGCTATTAACAACATAATTGTTCGCTATCGTCATACTATTCCTAAATTAGATGATATGGTTGATGAGTTAAGTGGTTCTAGTATCTTTTCTAAGATTGACTTGCATAGTGGCTACCATCAAATAAGAATGAAACATGGTGATGAATGGAAAACTGCTTTTAAAACAAAATTTAGATGTATGAATGGTTAGTGATGCCTTTTGGTTTGTCCAATGCTCCTAGTATATTCATGCGCTTAATGGACCATGTTTTGAGACATTTCATTGGAAAATTTGTGGTAGGTTACTTTGATGATACTTTGATATATATCCTCTCTTTGGATGATCATGTTGAACACATCAAACAAGTGCTATAAGTGATTAGGCAAGAATGCTTGTGTGCCAATCTTGAGAAGTGTACTTTTTACACTAGTAAGGTTGTGTTCCTAGGCTATATTGTTTCAGCTCATGGAATTCAAGTGGATGAGTCTAAAATTGAAGCTATTCGAAATTGGCCGATTCCTGTGAATGTTAGTCAAATTCGTAGCTTCCATAGGCTTGCTAGTTTTTTATCGGCGATTTGTGAAAGACTTTAGCACCATTGCTGCCCCATTAAATGATTTAACTAAAAAGGGAGTTATTTTTGAGTGGGGAGAAAAACAAGATAAAGATTTTGCTGAATTGAAGAAATGTTTGATTGAAGCACCATTGCTTGTTTTACCTGATTTCACAAAAACTTTTGAGATTAAATGTGATGCTAGTGGAATAGGTATTGGTTGTGTTTTGATGCAAGAAAGAAAACCCGTTGCATATTTCAGTGAGAAACTTCATGGTGCACAGTTGAATTATCCTGTTTATAATAAAGAACTATATGCTCTTGTGCGTGTGTTGGAAACTTGGCAATATTATCTTTGGCCCAAGGAATTCGTTATACATTCTGATCATGAATCTTTAAAATACTTAAAGGGCCAAGCAAAATTGAATCGTAGACAGCTAAGTGGGTAGAATTCATTGAGTCCTTTTTATACATTGTCAAATATAAGAAAGACAAAGAGAATATTGTTGCTGATGCATTATCTAGAAAACATGTGCTTTTAGCTTAGTTGGAGATAAAGGTACTAGGATTGGAAAATTTGAAAGATTTATATGCTTCCGATCATGAATTTGCAGCTCCATATTCTAATTGCAAAGATGGAAAAGGGAATAAGTTTCATATTCATGATGGTTTTCTCTTTCGCATGAATAAGCTATGTGTTCCGGATTCTTTTGTGCGTTTGTTATTATTACAGAATCTCATGCAGGAGGATTGATAGGCATTTTGGGAGAGAGAAGACTAACATGATATTGGCTGATCACTTCTATTGGCCAAAGATGAGGCGAGATGTCAAGAGGTTCGTTCAAATATGCATCACATGCCATAAGGCGAAGTCAAAACTCAATCCATATGATTTGTATACTCCACTTCCGGTTCCTAGTGCTCCTTGGGAAGATATTAGTATATATTTTGTGTTAGGATTGCCTAGGATCAAAGAGGGAGGGATTCAGTCTTTGTTGTTGTGGATAGGTTTTCTAAAATGACACATTTTATTCCCTGTCATAAAAGCAACGACGCGTCGCATGTAGCTGACTTGTTTTTCAGGGAGATAATGAAATTGCATGGAATGCTAAGAACCATTATTTCAGATCGTGACATCATGTTCATGAGCTATTTTTGGAAGACTTTGTGGGCCAATCTTGGGAGAAACTTGTTTTCAATGACTTGTCAACCACAACCAGATGGACAAACGGAGGTGGTGAACCACACACTTTCAACATTGCTACGTACCATGATAAAGAAGAACTTGAAAGAGTGGGAGATTGTCTACCGCATGTATAGTTTGCATATAATAGGGCGGTACATTCTACAACTCAATTGAGTCCATTCGAGGTGGTGTATGGTTTCAAACCAATCACGTCCTTGATTTACTTCCACTACAAGAATGTGCTAATATGGAGGCTTCTAAACATGCTGATTTTGTGAAAAAGCTCCATGCCACAACCAAAGAGGTAATTGAAAAGAAGGTATGTGCTTATGCTTCCAAAGCCAAAAAGTCTAGAAAGAAAATGCTTTTTGAATCAGGTGATTTGGTGCGGGTACACCTTCGCAAATAACGCTTTCCGGAGAAGCGTAGATCCAAATTGATGCCCCGTGGTGATGGACCTTTTAAAGTTCTTGCCAAGATCAATGACAACGCATACAAGATTGAGCTTCCAAGAGATGCTTATGGGGTAAGTTCCACATTTTATGTTGCTGATTTATCACCCTTCTTTGGACAAGATTATACAGAGTCGAGGTCGACTCCTTTTCAAAGGGGGAGGATGATAAGGACATCTCTACTACATATTCATCTTCCACTTCAAGTGTGCATGATAGAACTAGTCATGAGGCTCCAACAACAGGTCCTATGACAAGAGCAAGAGATAAGCTACTGCAACAACATGTGCTTTTGTTTCTTAGAGAATTCCTTAATGCTTTCGATGAGAATGGTATACTACCTAATGCAAATACATTGTGTGTTCTCAGATTTGAAGCAATGAAAGAACAAAAAGGGAAGAACCAGCTAGCCAGCCCCAAGGAGAAAGAGAGAAACACGACCACAAGGGAGGAGGCCCATGCGGTCACATGTCAAAAGGAGAGGAAGCTCCACGCAGCCTAAGACTAGAAGAAGAGGCACATATGCTACTCGACCAAGGAGATAAACCGAATCTACCTCTGCACGCCGAAGGTCAATTTGTGTCCATCGGCGAAGGCCTCCCCCCGGAGGTGGAACAGGACCTACTCTGGGTCCTCCGAGATAACGCGAACATCTTCGCGTGGTCCCCAGAAGACATCAAAGGCGTGGACCGCGCCCTCATCAAGCACAATTTGGCAGTCCGCCCCGACGCCAAGCCGGTTAAATAGAGGCTCCAACGCATGTCGATCGAACGCCAGCAAGCGACCAGGGTAGAGGTAGTGAAGCTTCTCCGGGCCAGAGTCATTCGCGAGATCAAGCACCCAAACTAGCTTGCCAATCCGGTGCTGTGAAGAAGGCTCGGCGCCTGGCGTATGTGTATCGACTTCACCGCCCTCAATAAGGCGTGCCCGAAAGACAACTACCCCTTGCCGTGCATAGATCAGCTGGTGGACGCCACGGTGGGCTGTGAGCTCATGAGTTTCTTGGACGCATACTCCGGCTACTATCAGATCCATATGGCCAAGGACGATGAGGACAAAACCAACTTCATAACATCGGTAGGGACATACTGCTTCATCAGGATGCCCTTCGGCCTGAAGAATGCGGGGCGACCTTCACGCGTCTCGTCGTGCTGGCGCTGGCCTCCTAGCTTGGAAGGAACGTCGAAGCTTACGTCGACGACGTCGTCATCAAAACCAGCAGTTCGCCTCCCACGGGGAGGATCTTCAAGAGACTTTCGACAACCACCAGAGAGCGGGCATCAAGCTCAACCCGGACAAATGTGTCTTCGGAGTGCAAGCGGGGAAGCTCCTGGGTTTCCTCGTGTCCGGACATGGCATATAGGCGAACCCCGACAAGGTTGACGCCATCCTCTCCATGGAGCCGCCCAAGACGACGAGGGAGGTCCAGAGGTTCACTGGCTGCATGGCCGCGCTGAGCCGCTTCCTATTCAGGGCAGCGGAACGAGGCCTGCCATTTTTCAAGACCCTCCGTGGCTGCGATGGGTTCCACTAGGACGACGACTGCACGAAGGTTTTCGATGACTTCAAGAAGCACCTCGCAGGCCTTCCCACCTTGGTCGCCCCAGCACCAGAGGTTCCCCTCCTCCTATATCTCGTAGCCACAGCAACAGCGGTCAGCGTCGTCCTCATCCTTGAGGAGGGCGCCCACCATTGGCCCGTGTACTTCATCTTGGAAGCCCTCCAGGATGCCAAGACGCGGTATACGGAGCTGGAGAAGCTGGCTTACGCGCTGGTCATAGCCGCGAGGAAGCTTCGACATTACTTCCTTACCCACCTTATCATTGTGCCATCCTTGTTCTCCCTAGCGGAGATGCTGCACAACAGGGAGTCCACGGGGCGTATCGGCAAGTGGGTGGCTGAGCTCGCACCGTTTTCCCTGATATACGCCTCACGAACCGCAATCAATCCCAAGTCCTTGTGGACTTCCTTGCGGCACCCAGCGGATCCGTGGTGGACGCTCAACACCGACGGGGCTTACGGCGCCCCGGGCGCGGGGGTAGGCGCAGTGGTCACTACGCCGGAGGGACACCACCTACTGAACTCGGCACGCCTCGGATTTCCAGCCACCAACAACATGGTGGAGTACGAGACGCTACTCTTCGGCCTCACGAAGCTCAAAGCACTTGGCGCGTGAAGGGTCCTTGTTCGCACCGACTCACGTTTGGTAGCGGGCCACATCGACAAATTTTATCAAGCCAAGGACCCCGAGCTGGCCAAATACCTGGTGGCGGTCAGAGCAAGGGAGCGCCATTTCCTAGGCGTCATGGTAAAGGCCACCCCTCGCGCTAATAACAAACAAGCCGACGCTCTCGCCAAGGCCGTCAGCCAGCAACTCCCCGTCCCCGAGGGAGCATTTCATGAGGTCCTGCCCGCAGCAGCCATCGCTTAGGACAGCCGTGACGTGGCTCTCATCCATCAAATTGCCCAGCACAGTGACTGGCGGGAGCCCGTCTACGGTTTCTTGCAGGGCATAGCTGAACCAGATGACCCCCTCGAGCTGCGACGTCTGCAACACCGCGCCAGATCCTTCCAAGTGCTAGACGGTGTGCTTTACAAGAAAGGAGTCTGTGCCCCACTCCTTCGATGCCTCTCACAGGACGAAGGAAAGCACCTCCTCGAGGAAATTCATGCGGGGCTCTACGGCTCGCACCTTGCGCCGAGGTCCCTAGTCGGCAAGGCATTCTGGTAGGGCTTCTACTGGCCAACCGCTATTGCTGATGCGCAAGACCTCGTGCGTCGATGTCAAGGCTGCCAATGGATGGGGCGGATCATCCGCAAACCTTCGACGAGCTTGCAGCCCATCCCCTAGTATGGCCGTTGGCATGATGGGGCATCGACGTCGTTGGGCCACTTCCGCGGGCCCCGGTGACCTTCAGTTCATTGTAGTCACCTTGAAGTATTTCTCTAGTGGCCCGAAGCCGTCACTCTTGCTAGGATAACCTCCGCGGCCATGCAGCGCTTCCTTTGGTAGAACATCATATGTCGCTTCGGAGTGCCCAGGGAGCTCACCGTGGACAATGGCTTGCAATTCGACTCCGCTCCATTCAAGGAGTTCTGCGACAACATGGGTATCATGCTCCGGTTCGCCTTGATCGGACACCCACAATCCAACGAAGCCATCGAGCGGGCGAATGGCGCCATCTCCGTCGGAGTCAAGAAGCACCTCATCGGGCTACCAAACGGCAAATGGCCTGGTGAGCTCCACAGCGTGCTCTGGTCCCTTCGCACGACGGTGACACGCCCAACAGGGTTCACGCTGTTCAAACTTCTCTTCGGAGATGAGGCAATGACGCCCGAAGAAATTAAGGCCGGCTCGAGGAGGGTCCTCGTCCAGGCGCCGGCGGAAGAGCGACAGTTGTCCCTCGATCTTCTTAACGGAGATCGGGTGAGCGCCACCCAGCACGTCGCCAAGTACGCACGCCAAATGGCGCGCGCACACGATCGCACCGTATATTCACGAGAGTTCCAGTCAGGAGATCTCGTCCACAAAATGGCGCTTCACGCGGAGACGGTCGGCAAGCTGGAGTCCAAATGGGAGGGCCCATGCATCGTCACTGCAGCTTTGCAGTGCGGGGCTTACCGCCTCGCTACGCTGGAAGGACAGACGTTCGCCACACATGGAATGCAGACATGCTGTGGCGATATTATGTATAAGGCTGAAGGGAGGCCCCCAACAAGGTCAACACCCTACCTTTTGTAAATCGCTCGCACGCGCAAACGGGAGATTAATAAAGCCCACCATTTGCAAAACTTATCTTATTCTGTCTAAAGACGCGTGGAGGGGCGCTGTGCGAACTCTTTGAGTCTAAATAAAGCAAGGCCCGCCTCTGCAAGACTATTCGGAGTCTAAATACTCTACGGAGTCTAAATAAGGCGCGCCGAGGTCCGCATCCGCTCGCACTCTTTGGGGTCTAAATAGTCTACAGACTCTAAATAAGACGCGCCGAGGCCGCCTCCACGCGCACTCTTCGGAGTCTAAATAAGACGCGCCGAGGCCCGCCTCCACGCATACTCTTCGGAGTTAAAACAGTCTACGGACTCTAAATAAGACACGCCGAGGCCCGCCTCCGCGCGCGCTCTTCGGAGTCTAAACAGTCTACGGACTCTAAATAAGATGCGTGAAGGCACGCCTCCGCGCGTACTCTACAAAATATGAACAAGACGCGCAGAGGCACGCCTCCACACGCACTCACCGCCAGCAACGCACGAAGGCCCGCCTCCGCGCGTAGTCTACGGACTCTAAATAAGACGCGTGGAGGCACACCTTCGCGTGTACTCTACGGAGTATAAACAAGACACGCGAAGCACGCCTCCTCGCACACTCACCACCCGCAACACGCGGAGGCCCGCCTCCACGCGTAGTCTACGAACTCTACATAAGACGCTTGCCTCTGCGCGCACTCTACAGAGTATAAACAAGACGCGCGGGGGCACGCTCCACCTGCACTATACCGAGTCTAAATAATACACACGGGAGCACGCCTCCGCACGCGCACTATACGAAATATAATACGTACGATCGTCGCGCGCACTCTACAGAGCGCTCGAGCGTCTACTTCGGCTAGGTGCCAGCTCCGCTGCCACCACATCAGAAGGTAGGGGACGGAGCGCTCGAGCGTCTACCTCGGCTAGGCGTCAGCTCCGCTGCCACCACTTCGAAAGGTAGGGGATAGAACGCTCGAGCGTCCACGAAGCACCAAGCCCTACGAGTTAGTCGGAGGAAGGCGCAATCATAAGGAGCGACAGGGAAATGTACTCCAACCAAATTTTTATTGCATTCACAAAAGAATGACTGCAGAGACTTGGCAATTACAGTAGCGAAGGGCTAATGTTTATAAGCGCCTTCGAATGCCTAAGGTCGCTACTCTTCCGGCTCCACCTTAATATACTTTCGCGTCGAAGTATCACCTGCTGAAGCCCGCACCGCCCAGAAGTTTCAGGCATCTTCCACCCACGCCCAACGTCGAAGGTATCGTCGAATCGTGCGGTCCGAAATTAGTGATCGGCCCCGGTCAGGTATCTGCCCGGAGCAAAAATAGCACGCGTTATCAGAACACTTTGTTCAATTTCACTTCATTCATACAAAAGGACGCGGGCCATGGGGCGTCGACTTACAAAAGACAGGATACAATGCAATGCACTCCTACACGCACTATACCCTGGCATCACACCTGTGGGTCCGCACCATGCTCTGGGAGGACAGCAACGTCTTCGTTCCACCGCGGAACCTCGTCGAGCCACTGGCCGAAGTTCCCCTCACCATGCAAAGTGCGCCGCAACGCTACCTTTGCTGCGGCCTTCCCGATGTAGTCCGAGATTCGGTCGTGAAAGGCTTGGACGGCAGGGCGGACTTGTGCGTGCCCGACATCACCTAGCTCCTACCGGCATCTCCACCGAGGTTCGCCACCACCGACATGCCGGCACCCGGTGGTGGAGCAGGGGCAAAGCGTCGAGAGGTGACGAAGGAGCAGTGGTCGCCGAAGGCCTTAGCGGCGCGGAGGGTGAGGCTGAAAGCTTTTTCGATTCACCGAAGCATCCGCGTCATGTCCTCGGGGCCGAATGTCAGGGGTGGCACATCGATGGAGAGGTCCTTAAGGGCGTCTTTCATAGACTGCATGGTGTCCCACGCCACCACCAAAGCGTCACCCAGAGTCCGGTCCCTCTCTCCAAGGGACGCGGCGAGCTGAGCCTTCTCCTCCTCCAGCGTTGTAATCTGCTGGAGTAAGCCGTCGCACTCTTCGACTGCCGCATGCTGAGCCTCTGCCACTGCACATTGCGCCTCTGCCGCCGAGTGCTGCGCCTCCGTAGCGACCACCTCCGCATCGGAGATCGCCTTCATAACCTCCATCTCCAGCACACAAAGGCGCTCGTCCTTGGTGGCGTGGGCCTCTTCGAAAGCTCAAAGCCGACCCTCTAACACCCTCCGCTCACAGACGCACGCCTCCTACAGGGCTCGGCTAAGGGCAAGGGTCTGCGAAGTGCATCTGTTAGCCAAGTCCCAAACAGTTGCATAGACCATAAAGTCAAGCACTTACCCTAATCTCCGAGGCCTCCAACAAGCACCTTCCAAAGAGTTCAGACCAAGACGACAAGCAGCGTGCCCATCGATCCACGATGGAGTCGGCGCACTCTACGGCCCCTTGGAGAGCCCGAAGCATCTCTGGCCGGGGAAGAAAGTTGAAGATACTTGGCCGCTGAGCCTCCGCGCCGGTGGCTTCGAGAGCACCAGGCGTTGATATCACGTCCTAGGCAGGAAGACTGGGGACGTCGCGGCCGTCTCCGTTGCTCGATCCTTGGCAGCGTCCGGGAGACCTTGTCTCGCATGATGTTGACGATGGAATGAGCTACCAGATCGGAGAAAGCTTCACGAAGTCGCGGGGGGAGATCGGTACGCTCAGGTGAGGAAGGGGGAGGTGTTCGCTCCGCCTCGGTCCGGACTACAGAGGCCTCATCTACGTCGGGGGCGGCGAGTTCCCCCTCGGGCAATATGGCCTCCCGATCGGACCTCGGATCCTCTGTGACCCCGACTGCCACGGCAAACCCCTCCTTCGGCCGGGAAAGCGATCGTACCCAGGGGCGCTTTGCCCTTGGGGAGTCGACAATGCTTCCTCGGCCTCGCTGCCCGGCATAGGCAATAAGGCCTCGACGGCTGGTGCGAGCGACGAGGCCTCACCCTCCTGCGTGACGGCGCAGCGGTCTACTCCTTCAGTGCCGCCTAGGAACCCTTCACCAGGTACAGCGCGCGCCACCCACGCCCAAACCCGAGTTGGCGTGCTCCATGTCGAACCAGTGATGGCCGTGCCCTCGGACCCGGCAGCAATCACCGGAGACGCGGCTGGCTGGCTGGATACGGCGGTGGGAGATCGGGCCCTACGCCGAGCGGGAGATGCCTCCCCCTCATCGCCATCACGGCAACGGGCCCGGCCCGACGTTGGCACCGCACGCTCCGGCACGGGGATGCCTAGACCCTCGCATCCTCGATTTATCTGCCCCAGTTTCGCCGGGGCGGTCGTGGCTTTGCGTAGCTCATGCTCCTTGGCCGTGTATGGCCCAAGGAATGCAACTACCACGCGCTCCGCATCCTCCAGCAGGAGCCCTACAGGTAGAGTGAGGCGTCATTCATAAAAAATTACATATATATACATATTGTGAGACCATGTGGAGGTCACCCCATGGTTGTGATGAGTAATTGACTCTTGATCTAGAAAGATTGAGTTTGGTTTTTGAGGTTTGAGCCGGCTCGCAAAGTCGTAAGTCTTAAGAATGGTCGCAGATCGCTTACGACACGCTGTCCAAGGTCGGGGCGCGACGACCACTCGCCATGCTCAAGGCCACCGGAAAGTTTACGACCACACCGCCGCTGGTCGGAAGCCAACCGGCCGCACGATCATTTTGGATCCGGTCGGAAGCCGAAAACGTCGTCGACCATTATGGGCTTGGTCGGAAGTCTTTCGGGTTGTTTACGACCACGCCGCGGCTCTCTCGGCAGATTTGACCGTGATCGAAGCTTATCGAGGTATACGACCACGTTACGGCAACATCGGTGAATTTGGCCGTAGTCGGGAGTCACCGGACGACGCCGACCACTTTGGCCGTGGTCAAGGCGCTCGACCACGCTGAGCGAAATCGAGAACCGGTAGGTGGCGCACGACCACGTTGTGTAGTCTACGGCCACGCTGGTCGTGGTCGGAGGCCACCAGGCCATTTACGACCACGCCAGGCACTGCGACCACATTGGTCGTGGTCGGTGTCGACTACTTTGGCCGTGGTCTGAGGCCTCCGGGGCCATTTACGACCACGACGTGGCGTCTTCGACCACGCTGGAAGTGGTTGGCGAGGGCGCTTGGGAGATTTGACCACGTTGAAGGACGGGTCTTCGACCACGCCAGCACTCGAGCCACGACCACGTTGGGGGCTCGGTGGTTCGATCACGCTGGCGCTTGAGACATCGACCACGCGTTATCACGGGATTGAGCGTGGTCGAAACTCTGTTCGACCACGTTAGCGACGTAAGAGCCGTGGTCGCTTGGCGCCTCGAGCTGGTCGTCGACCACCGTAAACGGTCGCTTTGGTGGGAAATCGGTCGTAACGACTTGGGATGAGGTCGAGGCTTTGAGCGAGCTCGTGAGCTCAAGTGTATCTGTGTGCAATAGAGTGCTCGGATGAGGTACTAGACTTTGAGCGATAAAGTCGATCGGTGTTGTATGTGGTCGTAGCTTGTGGTCGCATGGTCGAACGAGCTTTGTGATTGTCGTGACGACATCTCCGTGTGGTCAAGGAAGCGGAAGTCTTCCGTGGTTTTGACCACTTCTTGTCTTGTGCTTCGGGTGGTCGAGGGATTTACGACTGTGTGTTGTGCCGTGATACTTGTGCCGAGTGATGGTCTCGTGTGTATTGTGCGGTGCTATGTGACGGTTTGCTTGTCTTGTGGTCAGCAGGACTTGAGCTATTTCATGGTGAGGCGTGGGAGGACCGGACTAGGCACGGGAGGTGTTGAGGTCCGACGGTCGAGACGCCAAGATGATCGAGGCCGGTGAGGTGGTTGCGAGCCGGGAGACGAGGAACCGGAGCTGAACTGTCAGAGCCGAGCACGACGGCAACAACGAGGAGGACCGGACTAGGCTCGTGGAGGAGCCGAGGTCCGGCAGTCGAGGAGGTTGGGTGCGGTCGCAGGCGGCGGAATAGACCGAGACTAGACTGGAGGAGTCGGATGTCGATCGGTCGGTTGCATGATCTTGGAGACAAGTCTTAGTGAGGCTTGGAGTGGTCGGGACTACACATGGGAGATGTTGAGGTCCGTAACGACCGGGTGAAGCCAAAGAAGACTTGGAGCTCAAGGTGGTCGATGAGGAACCGGAGTCGATGCGATCGGTCGGAGATAGGTCTGGCGAGGCTAGGATGGTCGGGACGAGACACGGTGGTGTCGGGGTCCGAACGACCGGGAAAGTCAAGGAGACCTAGTCTTGCGAGGTGGTTGCAAGCTTGGACAGAAGGCGGTGTGAGGGCATTTTGGAGAAATGCCAAAGTCGCAAAGGAAGCTGTCCCTCCGTAAAGCACCCGAGAAAAGAAGTGGATTCTGCTGGCGCTAACGGCAAAGTGCGGTCTCATAGGATAGCGGCAAAGCATTTGAGTTAGCGGGCAAAGTGAGTGTTAAAACCCGTGTTAGATGGGGTTTTCGTGTTATCCCAGATGGACTAATGGATGGATCCATTAGGGTTAGTCTCGTGTGAGGCTATAAAGGGAGAGGGAGGCAAGTGTTCGAGAGAGTTGGTCGGCTAGGCCTTGGAGGCACCGCCTCCCTCCCTTGGGAGTGTATCAGGTGTGTGTGCTCTAGGGCTAGAGCTTGTCCTCCTGTGGGAGTGGTTGCGAAACCTCCGTGTTATGATTTGAGAGGACTCATCTCTCGTACTTGTTAGAGTTTATCTATGAGATGGGTCTGTGTTTGTGATCTGGGTTGAGAGGCTATTCTTGAGATGTTTTCATTGATTTATTTGCCATCTCTTCATTTTTAGTTCCTTCTGTATTTCCTTTGAGAGTTGGCTTATATTTGATTTGCTCAGAATAGAGAATCTGGCTCAAGGCAATTTGGCCGCTCATTCCCGAGAGCAAGGTCGAATCGGAGAAATTTCGTGTCTCTGGTCATGCGCCTCCAGTTCTCGCTTTCGCTTTTGACCGTGTCGTTCTAGCCGTCCATTGCAAAGACTTTAGTTTTACTAGGTGATTTCTCTTCGAGGATGCTGAATCTTTGTGGTTAAAATATCTCCTCATTTCGCTTGAAGATTTGCAAGTTATCCGGTTTTGGTCTTTGCGGTCGTGCGCATGGAGCGGCTCTGCTCGAGCTTCGACCACGTGATCTTGGCTGTGTGCGCATATCTGACCATCGGGTTATCTCGCTTCTCGCTTCGACAACACAAGATTCTCGCTTATTTTCATTTGTCGGTTCGGGTAATCATTTCGACCACGCCGGCCGCTCATCATCAATTGACTTACTACCACGCCGAGTTCGACCTCTCTGTCTCGCATGCACCACTTCTGCCATCGACTACGAGTTGTCGCTCGACCACGTCCATATTCTTTGCTACGACCACGGCAACCGTGGTGGCTACTCTCATTTCAAAGGTCGTCCGCAGCTTTGCATTCTTGTATTTACGACTACCTTGAGTTGGTCTTACGACTACAGTTGCTGGTTGTCTCGGTCATGAGTTCTTCTCGGCTGTCTTTCGATCACGATAAAGACCTTCTGGCAGCTGATTCGACCGTGGTAATTCTCTGATTTCGACCGATGGTCTGATCTTCTCGGTTTAGACTGCTGACTGTTTTCTTCGTCTATTTTTGGTCTGACGACCACCGTAATCTATTGTCGGACTCAATCTGCCGCCTCTCTGTTTTTCCTTGATTTACGACCGTGACTGATCTTCATGAGATATCTTTGACCACGGCAATTCTTTGGTGTTCTCTGTTGTTTTTCTTCCAATGTGATTCTTCTCTCTGTTCTCTCCGAGTTTTCCAAAGAACAATCAATCTTCTTCTTCACGCCTCTTTAGCTATTGGAGAAAAGATAGAATTGAATTTTGGGAGAATTTTAAGGCACCATTCACCCCCTCTGTTGCCATTTGGTCCTACAATTGGTATCGAGCAAGGTTGGCTCAGATCGATCTTAACCGATCCGGAGCTTGGCAACTAGTAGGGAATCTTGTAAACTTTCCTTTGAATCTTATTGGGGTGTTTTGCCAATGATGTCCTTTGAGACAAGAGGCTTGATTTCGCTAGAGGATGATTTGATTTGCAAGAAACCACAAGTGTGAGCTTTGTGGTACATTCTTGTCCTTTGCTTAATCAAGTGGCGGGAAGGAGAAAGCCTTGGAGAACACACGGATGATAATGATAAGGACGAGCTCGACTTATCATGAGCAAGGTAAAACTTATTATGACCTTGGCCTTGTCCAAGATGAATATACTTGCTCTTCGGGATATTGTGAGGTGCCTAGATTATAAATTGCTAGATTGTTCTTGCTAGGTTGAAATCTCATTTCTCATGTGTAGGTTGTGAGTCTTTCTCGTAGAGATCGGTGAAAATTTAATTTCTTTACTTGAATGTTAAAATCTGCAAATGAGAAATTAAAACTTTGACTCACCGCACTTGTGTAGAGGAGTATGAGCTTACTAGAGTGTAGTAAACCGAGTTCCTCTGCATTGTCGTCGTTATAGTCGTAATGCCTTACGACCACAACTTGACTTCTCGACATAGTCGTAGCGCATACGACCATGTCTGGCGGGCGGACACTTCCGCTTGTTACCGTGGTCGAAAGTCCCTACGATCACGATCGCCGGTTCTCGAGCACGCCGCCTCGATTGCCGTGGTCATAATCGACTTACGACCACACCGCAATTCCCACCGTGGTTGTAATGACCAACGATCACATCTCTCTACCGTAGTCATTCAAAACTACGCCTCTCGTGCTACGACCACGCTCATTTCTTCTCGACCGTAGTCGTAGTACGTAACGACCACTCTTTTTTTTGCTGAGTGGCCGTGTGTCAAGTCTTGGGTTCAAGCATCTGCTTTCTAACCACTTGGGATCCAAGACTTGGGCACTTTGTTCTTGTTTTTGTAGGTGTCCGGGCGTTGGATGGAGAACATGGGATCGAATGGATTTTAGTCTTCGCTTCATCACGTGACTAGAACATTTGTTGGTTCTCCACTTCATGGCCTCCAAGAGGTATGTACCTTCACGTTTGGCGTCTCCACCTACTTTGTGAGCTACTCTATACCCTCATGCCCTTATACTCATGTTTGACCATAATTGGCATGTTGTGCTTGTTCATGTGCTCACATGTTCCATACCGCATGTTTTTCTTTCAATGCTTTAATGTCATGCCCTTATGTGTATACTGCTTAGGTATCCATGTATCATGCTATATTTGGACGCTTAAGCTTTGACTTGACTTCATGAGCTAAGTAGTATGTGTGTATTAGAAGTCAAGTATCATCATGACCTTGTGCTCGTAGTATCTATCATGGTTCACATCTTGCTCCTTATGTTCATTCATCATTATTTATACATGTTAGCATACTTTTCATGATGTTGATTTGCCATGTTGTATGTCTACATGATGTATGCATATGTATGGACAGTATGAGCTTGAGTATATCTTGGATAGTTTCTCTGTGTCATGATGGTGCGTTTATTCATGCCTTTGTATCTTTTCTATTATACATGCTTTTATCCATGCTAGCATATGCTTCGTGGATTCTGTCACACCGCTATGTGTATGGTTGTGATTCATTGTGATACATGTATATCTTGATCTTATTCATTTAAGTTTTGGCATGAAATAAACTGTACAACATCTTTGTAGCATTAGTCTCGTGCTTATGCTTAGATATCATGAGATTTGTGGTTAGGTCACAAGCTTCTTCTAGTATTTGGTGGCTCTAGGCTTGCTGCTCTAGATGCCTTTGTTGAGGGCTAGATTGAGCTTGTGGCGGTGCGTGTTCTCATGTGTTCTATGTCTTTAATACTAGTGATGCTACTTGTTGTTATCATTTGTCTCAAGATCGGTTCCATGTTGTATATCTTTTACCCTAGTACTAGGACACCGTTGTTCCCCATGATTAAACCGCAGCAGTCGATGAATGAGGGAGAGTGATCTGTTGTTACGACTTCGCGCTCCTCGGTCATTACGACCACGTCAGAGGAACCACGACCATGGTGCGGACCCTCGGCCGAACTCGTGTTATGACTTGACCAGGGACGCGACTATGACCGGACTCATTTACGACTACGGCGACTAAACAAACAACCGAGCAACCGCTACAAAGGTTGGTTCTCCTTATGATTTTCAGTGCTCTGCTTCCCGCCACTTGGCTTTGCATAGTATATGTCTTCTAGTGGTAGGAAGGGTCTTTTTGGACAGTAGGAGCCAACTCTAGGTGATGTTGTCTCATTCACACCTCTCATGGTTCTCTAGGATTATTTACTACCTAGTTTGGGCTTTGGTTCTCTAGGATTCTCTTCTACCTAGGTTGAACTTTTTCTTGGCCACTAGAGTCTTTTGCATTGACATAGTGTGCTTTTTGCCCCGTGGTATGAGGTTATAGACTAGAGACCATGAGGATAGGATGTGTTTGGGAATCACCTCTTTGAGCTAGAACCTTCTCTTTCGGATTTTGTGCCAAATTTCCGGTTCTTCTCTTTTGCCTTCTCTAGGGGAGTTGGAGTCTTTTTGTCTGTTTGGGCTATGTTTCAGGGAGAGCTTAGGGTGGTTTGTCCTTATGGACTATTGTGAGAAGGAGTTTCTGTGTTTTACTGCTTTATTTATTTATCTTGCTCCTGTTCTCATTTTTGTTGCACTGCATCGGGGTGCATTTGGGTTAGTCCTCCTAGCATAGATTAGAGTGTTTCTCTCGTCTAGTTAGACTTCTTACTCTTATCTATGCTTTAAGGACGCATGTTTTCTCCTTTCTTTACCGACTTCTTGTTTATTGCTTTGGTTCGGGGAGTTCTTTTGGGAGCTTCGAGCTTAAATTTGACTTAACTCAACTTGAACTAAAAGTCGCATCACATGTTGAGGGGAGTCGATTTTCCGCATTGCATTCTCGCATTGTAATATAACTACATTGAGCCTTGATTATTATCCGGTTATGACATGCTTACAATGTTTTACACCTTGCCATGATTTGTGCTCCATTGCTAATCTGATCATGACTTTATATGTGTAGTCAAGTCTTTGCCATGATAGGTTAATTAAAATGCCAAATTTGACCTAATTCATGTCTTGTTCATATTTGAGACTAGTCAGCCTTGTGTTATCTTTTTATGATTCTTGCCATGTCAAATAGGCTGAGTTGAGTCTTGAATCATTGTTGAGCAATAGATTGAGCTATATTAGGTTCTTGATGACACATAAGTTAGTACAATCTATTAAAAGCAAAAGATCTCTTTGTGCGAAAAACCGATCTCACCAATTCCTTCTCATGAGACGGCTTGCCATTGCACAAGGCATGAACTCGGAGGAGTTTTGATGACCAAGATCATTTCCTTAAGCTTCTCGCTTGGAATGATCGCATAAGGCTTGAGGTCTAGCACATGACTGAATAAAAAGATGGTTGAAAACAACCATATGATCTCTAAAGAAAATGTCATTTGTGCTCAATTGCTAAAATGTTCAATGTACTCCAACAATTGTATCATTCTTGAACAAATAGCACTCTAGTTGGCTCAACACTAGCTTCTCGATTCCATTTAGCTCATTGACATGGCTTGCATCATTTGTGGATATCATTAGCTAGACTAAAATCTTGTTTGACTTGACTTGCTAAGCACTTCAAATTAAAAAAATTTCAGTTTATACCTTCATTAGCTTAGCTTCTCTTTACATACATAGTCATGATCTTTGAAGCATACTTGTATGTTATGGCTTGTGTAATACATTTTGGTCATTTTGGATAATTCTCATGGCTCGCATACTTTGAATAATCAAATCAGCCATTTCATCCATCATCATGACTTATTCTCTCCTTGCATACTTGATGTGTTTATTGCCAAAAGGGGAGAATAGGTTGAAAAAAAGGAAATTTTCTCGATTCGGGAACTCGCTAGAGTTTTGAAGATCAATTTGCTCTTTATTTATTGCTCTAGTGTTCCTTCCGCGACATGGTCATTATTTCATTTTCTATCTTTGGACCATGTCGTCTTCTACAAACTCAACTTCATATTTTACGGTGTTTGTCAATATACTCATCAAGGGAGATTGTGAGACCATGTGGAGGTCACCCCATGGTTGTGATGAGTAATTGACTCTTGATCTAGAAAGATTGAGTTTGGTTTTGAGGTTTGAGCCGGCTCGCAAAGTCGTAAGTCTTAAGAATGGTCGCAGATCGCCACGACTACGTTGTCCAAGGCCGGAGGCGCGACGACCACTCCGCCATGCTCAAGGCCACCGGAAAGTTTACGACCACACCGCCGCTGGTCGGAAGCCAACCGCCGCACGATCATTTTGGATCCGGTCGGAAGCCAAAAACGTGCGTCGACCATTATGGGCGTGGTCAAGTCTTCGGGTTGTTTACGACCACGCCGCGCTCTCTCGGCAGATTTGACCGTGATCGAAGCTTATCGAGAGGTATACGACCACGTTACGGCAACATCGGTGAATTTGGCCGTAGTCGGAGTCACCGGACGACGCCGACCACTTTGGCCGTGGTCAAGGCGCTCGACCACGCTGAGCGAAATCGAGAACCGGTAGGTAGCGTGCGACCACGTTGTGTAGTCTCACGGCTCGCTGGTCGTGGTCGGAGGCCACCGGGCCATTTACGACCACGCCAGGCATCTGCGACCACATTGGTCGTGTCGGTGTCGACTACTTTGGCGTGGTCTGAGGCCTCCGGGCCATTTACGACCACGACGTGGCGCCTTCGACCACGCTGGAAGTGGTTGGCGTGGAGCGCTTGGGAGATTTGACCACGTTGAAGGACGTGGGTCTTCGACCACGCCAGCACTCGAGCCACGACCACGTTGGGGCTCGGTGGTTCGATCACGCTGGCGCTTGAGACATCGACCACGTTATCACGGATTGAACGTGGTCGAAACTCGTTCGACCACGCGTAGCGACGAAGAGCCGTGGTCGTTTGGCGATCGAGCTGGTCGTGCGACCACCGTAAACGGTCGCTTTGGTGGAAATCGGTCGTAACGACTTGGGATGAGGTCGAGGCTTTGAGCGTGCTCGTGAGCTCAAGTGTATCTGTGTGCAATAGAGTGCTCGGATGAGGTACTAGACTTTGAGCGATAAAGTCAGATCGGTGTTGTATGTGGTCGTAGCTTGTTGTCCGCATGGTCGAACGAGCTTTGTGATTGTCGTGACGACATCTTTGTGGTGGTCGAAGGAAGCGGAAGTCTTCCGTGGTTTTGACCACTTCTTGTCTTGTGCTTCGGGTGGTCGAGGGATTTACGACCGGTGTTGTGCTGTGATACTTGTGCCGAGTGATGGTCTGTGTGTATTGTGCGGTGCTATGTGACGGTTTGCTTGTCTTGTGGCTGCAGGACTTCGGAGCTATTTCATGGTGAGGCGGGAGGACCGGGACTAGGCACAGGAGGTGTTGAGGTCCGGACGGTCGGAGACGCCAAGATGATCGAGGCTGGTGAGGTGGTTGCAGCCGGGAGACGAGGAACCGAGCTGAACTGTCGAGCTAAGCACGACGGGCAACAACGAGGAGGACCGGACTAGGCTCGGGAGGAGCCGAGGTCCGACGGTCGAGGTTGGGTGCGGTCGTGTGCGGCGGAATAGACCGAGACTAGACTCTGGAGGAGTCGGATGTCTGATCGGTCGGTTGCATGATCTTGGAGACAAGTCTTAGTGAGGCTTGGAGTGGTCGGGACTACACATGGGAGATGTTGAGGTCCAGAACGACTGGGTGAAGCCAAAGAAGACTTGGAGCTCAAGGTGGTGATGAGGAACCGGAGTCGGTGCGGTCGGTCGGAGATAGGTCTCAGTGAGGCTAGGATGGTCGGGACGAGACACGGTGGTGTCGGGGTCCGAACGACCGTGGAAAGCCAAGGAGACCTAGTCTTGCGAGGTGGTTGCAAGCTTGGACAGAAGGCGGTGTGAGGGCATTTGGAGAAATGCCAAAGCTGCAAGGAAGCCGTCCCTCCGTAAAGCACCGAGAAAAGAAGTGGATTCTGCTGGCGCTAACGGGCAAAGTGCGGGTCTCATAGGATAGCGTGCAAAGCATTTGAGTTAGCGGGCAAAGTGAGTGTTAAAACCCTGTTAGATGGGGTTTTCGTGTTATCCCAGATGGACTAATGGATGGATCCATTAGGGTTAGTCTCGTGTGAGGCTATAAAAGGGAGAGGGAGGCAAGTGTTCGAGAGAGTTGGTCGGCTAGGCCTTGGAGGCACCGCCTCCCTCCCTTGGGAGTGTATCGTGTGTGTGCTCTAGGGCTAGAGCTTGTCCTCCTGTGGGGAGTGGTTGCAAAACCTCCGTGTTATGATTTGAGAGGACTCATCTCTCACTTGTTAGAGTTTATCTATGAGATGGGTCGTGTTTGTGATCCGGGTTGAGAGGTCGTTTTGAGATGTTTTCATTGATTTATTTGCCATCTCTTCATTTTAGTTTCTTCAGTATTTCCTTTGAGAGTTGGCTTATATTTGATTTGCTCGAGCAGTAGAATCGGCTCAAGGCAATTTGGCGCTTCATTCCCGAGAGCAAGGTCGAATCGGAGAAATTTCGTGTCTCTCGGTCATGCGCCCAGCTTCTCTGCTTTCGCTTTGACCGTGTCGTTCTAGCCGTCCATTGCAAAGACTTTAGTTTTACTAGGTGATTTCTCTTCCGAGGATGTTTGAATCTTTGTGGTTAAAATATCTCCTCATTTCGCTTGAAGATTTGCAAGTTATCCGGTTTTGGTCTTTGCGGTCGCGTGCGCATGGAGCGGCTCGCTCGAGCTACGACCACGTGATCTTGGTCGTGCGCATATCGACCATCGGGTTATCTCGCTTCGCGTTCGACAACACAAGATTTATCGCTTATTTTCATTTGTCGGTTCGGGTAATCATTTCGACCACGCCGGCCGCTCATCATCAATTGACTTACTACCACGCGAGTTCGACCTCTTTGTCTCGCATGCACCACTTCTCGGTTATCGACTACGAGTTGTCGTTCGACCACGTCCATATTCTTTGCTACGACCACGGCACCGTGGTGGCTACTCTCATTTCAAAGTGGTCGTCCGTGCAGACTTGCAACAGATTACTGACTACCTTGAGTTGGTCTTACGACTACGCTTCTCGGTTGTCTCGGTCATGAGTTCTTCTCGGTGTCTTCGATCACGATAAAGACCTTCCGGCACCGATTCGACCGTGGTAATTCTCGATTTCGACCGATGGTCCGATCTTCTCGGTTTAGACTAGCGATTGCTTTTCTTCGTCCATTTTGGTCCGACGACCACCGTAATCTATTGTCGGACTCAATCTGCCGCCTCTGCTTTTCCTTGATTTACGACCGTGATTGATCTTCATGAGATATCTTTTGACCACGGCAATTCTTTGGTGTTCTCTGTTGTTTTTCTTCCAGCGGCTGATTCTTCTCTGTTCTCTCTGAGTTTTCCAGTGAACAATCAATCTTCTTCTTCACAGCTCTTTAGCTATTGGAGAAAAGATAGAATTGAATTTTTGGGAGAATTTTTAAGGCACCATTCACCCCCCCTCTGTTGCCATTTTGGTCCTACACATATACGTGTGCACAACCTATAGCCGAAGAACTCACGAGGATCGGAGGGCTTCGGAAGAGAAGACACCGTTGGGCGAATACCATCCTGCTGGATGGGACCCGGCTGATGCTTCCACCAGCTGGAAAGCGGCGCCACTCCGTACATGACGAACTCCTTGGCAAGGTTGCGCATGTTGAATCAGAGGGTAGTACCAACAAGCCTCCGCGCCCGTTGCTCGTCATCGTCCTTGGGCCCCACATTCGGCGAACTATTGAAGGAAATTGGCCGCCCCCGGTACCGCAAGGCCGCTGGTGCTCATCAAGTAGTGGTAGAACCACCGCCGTGTCCAACTGGACTCCCACTTCCCTCGCGTCGAGTTGGCGGGAAAAATCCCACGCAGTCTTGGCTTCAAGACGGTTGACGCCGCCTTAGAAGTTTGAGACCGCCCCCCTTCGAGCCAAGATCACAGAAGGTCATAGGCCGCAGGGACGAAGGGGGCCAAATGGCTTAGCAACATGGCTTCGGCCTGTGAAGCCCTTCACCATGAGAGGCTCCTGTTGTAGGGGTGGCCCCCACGTAAGCCCAGCTGGTCTGTTAGAAGGCTGTAAAGCCCAAAATGAGACATGTATAATGACATAAATGCCCTTGAGAGGGATAGTTGGGTGTAAGGACACAATTGTAAAATTCTCTCCATGTGAATATATATAAAGTCATCACGGACACAGGGGAGCACCCAGAGAAAGCATTGCTCACCTAACATTTCCACTACCGTACTACTATATCTCTGTTTGGTCTGTAACCACAACAAGCGCCATCACAACCATGATGGTATCACACTATTGACTGAGCAGCATTGGTATGTCACTAAAAAGTTACTATCATTTTTGGAACTCTTTTATGATTCCACTATTGTTTTATCTGAAGTGTATTATCCAACATCTCATTTAATTATACATCATATTCTTGAGATTTACATGTCACTTGAAGGTTAATAAAAATGAGATAGTGTTACAAGATGCTATCTATGCTATGAAACTAAATACTTGAAATATTGAAAAGAGATTTAATATTCATACCCATTCGCATTTATTTTAGATCCTAGAGCTAACTTTCAAGTATTCACTATTGTTCTTGGACTTCTAAGTCAGGCTACAGGGATATATTATTCTAACTATTTTTTCAGATGTTCGTAAATTGTTCTATGTTTATCAAAAGTACGAACTAAAGTTTCAGGAGGTTCGCTTGTAACGACCTCCAACAACACCCATCATAGGTAAGAAGAAAACTATGTAGGGGCAAAATCTTTAGTGCATCAGATTCCACCAGAAGATCAATTTCTACAACGTTAAGTACTGGAGTAATACACAACCACCACAGTAGTAAGAACTATCCACTTTTCTAGATAGCGATCTCATAGATCACTAGTCAGAGGACTTCAATATTTTGGAATGGTGGCACGAGCATAAGATAACACATATGGTGCTATCCACATTAGCACATGATGTGTTAACTGTTCATGTCTCGACAGTTTTTTTTGAGTTTGCTTTCAGTCTTTCTGAAAAGAATATTGGAAGAGAGGAGAACAAGTCTCACAAGTGAGATAGAGGAAGTACTTCTAACAGTAAAAGACTAGGAACAAGTTGATTCGTAAGCTCAACACTCTGTAGAGAATACATAGTTAGTAGACACATTCAATAATCTTTATCTAGACTACGACACTTAGAGCATCGATGTACATTATACTTTTTCTTATTTTTTACATATACTGCAGAGATATAGGTTATACTTTTTCTTTGCTAAGGTTTTCTTAACTTGAGTTTTTACTTAGCAAAGTTTTGAACGAGGCAACCATTTAAACATTAGTAAAGCTCATTACTACATTTAGAACATTTGTCTCTTTTATGGTTATATCCATACATAATTCAATTCAATAATTTATTTTGTATTTTTTAAATTCTACAGATTTTTGAAACTAATGCAATTATTCAAAACTTTTGTACTAAAATGGGCTAGACGGGCCTCCTTGCTCCATCAGGCTATATGGGTCTAGTGCGGCATGACACGACCTATGAGCTCATATGGTTGTGCCTCATATGTCAACACAACACAACCCATTTAGACTGATGGGCTAAGTGGGTCGTGTTGTACCGTGCCTATGTCGTGCTGGGTCGTACCGTCCATTTAACCACCGCTATGTAGTGCACGAAAAATTCGGCAAGCTCTCAACTGTTCCGCCAATGTAATCATCATGTATGTCTTATTGGCCTTTTCTTTTTTGCTGCGACTGATGGCTTTTGTCTGCACTTTTTAAGATATCAACGGATGATGGACCATCGACATCATGATTTTAAGCTTAGAAAACTATTTAGAGAAATAGTCTTAAGAAGCTGTTTCTCCAAACAGCTCTATTTGTTTCGGCTTCCGAGAAACCAAAGCAAAAGCAAAAAAAGCAAAAACCAGGAAAGCAAAAAAAAAAAAAAGGGCCTTTTACTGCTCCAGCTAGGCAGCGGGTTTTCGGCTTTCCTTGGCTCCTCATAGACCCTTCTTCTCTGGAAACTTCCCCAAGATTAGATCTGTTTTTCTTCCTTTTTCCTTGTTCGATCGGTGAAAGAATGGAAGGGAACCAAGGGGCGCCGCGCTCCCGGCAGCTGCCGGACTCCGCGATGGCGGCGGTGATCGGCGACGACGACCTCCTCCGCGAGATACTGCTCCGGCTCGGCTTCCCCACCTGCCTCGTCCGCGCCGCCCTCGTCTCCAAGCGCTGGCTTCGCCACGCCTCCGACCCGGCCTTCCTCCGCCGCTTCCGCGCGCGCCACCCGCCGCACCTCCTCGGCTTCTACGCCGGCCACCCCTACCGGTCGTATGAGTTCGTGCCGCTCCCGCAGCCCCCGGAGCTCGCCGCCCCCTTGCGGCGCGCCGTTTCATCCCGCTACGACGCCTTCGCCAGCAAGACTCCGAACCTCAGGGACTGCCGGAACGGCCGCCTCATAGTCGAGTTCTTCCACGACGGCATATCCAGTGCCGTCTTCTCGTCGCTGCACGCCCTCCTCACGCTGCTGCACGCCGGGAAGCCCGTAACCCTCCTCCCGCTGACCCCGCTGCCCGGATGTGACTATGAAGCAGAGGACAACGACATTGAAGCAGGCCTTCATGGTATGTTCCTCCCCGAGGATGGCGCCGGCGACGGCATCACCTTTGTGGAACTGTGGAAGGTCGGGCGAAAGGTCTCCGCGGAAGTGTACGTCTTGCGGTCCGGCGGCTGGGGTGCCCCTGCCACAGCGGCGATGGAGCTCCCGGAGCCTGGAACTGACTTTTACGACATGCTGCCGCCCGTCCACGGCAAGGTCTACATGAAGACCACCTCGGGGGATTACATCCTGGGTTTGGATTTGGCCGCCTCACGCTTCTTCGTCCTCGAGCTCCCGGATGGATTGCTGAGCGACTTCAGGCTCTCACGCGCGGAGGATTCCGGGCTCTACCTCGTCTCTGCAAACGGGTTTCAGCTCAGAGTCTGGCTCAACACGATGGGCCGTGGCGATGGTGCAGGCGGCGGCTGGGTGCTGGTGGACACATTCTGCGTGCGGGAGGCCTGCAAACGTTGTCTCGCCGACCATAGCTGGGTGCCTGAAAATGGTGGTCATGTTCAGGTGGTTGCGGTCGGGGACAATGCCGAGTTTGTATTCTTGGATCATGAGGCAAGTGGTGTTGTCGTTCATGTGCATCTGAGGAGCAGGATGGTTGAGAAGGTGTATCAGAGGACGCCGGATGATTCTGGGCTCTCTGGCCCCGTGAGTATCTCTCCCTTTATGATGGCCTGGCCTCCCACCTTCCCTGCACTGAACGGAGGGCATGATCAAGAGGAATGACCCCACTCTCTTCTATGCGAGCTAGCATTGTAATATCTTCGGTGGGTATGACTTCTGTTACGGCATGCTTTGTTTCTGTGATGAGGTAACGTTGTATGCCGTTTTGGATTCCTGTCTTGACAATCTGGTCATTGCTCTCAACACCATTTGTGTAATTCTGTTTTGCCACTACAAAACAGAGTTGGCATTTCCTTGTTGCAAAGTCAGTTTGCAAATAGTAAGCGTAGAAATGCAATTGTATGGACTTTGGTGGATAGATCTAAGTGGCACAATTTTTAGAAGTTGGATGGAAAGAACCTCTGTTTATTTCACTATAAAAGCCTGTTTCCTGTAGTGTGTTCCACCTTCCAACCAGATCTAGCACTGGATCTTCCGAAGTTGACTGTAATGCAAATAAGATATTGCTCAATTGAATGTTTATTCTGAGTGTTACATTTCACAAGTAACGAAGATTTTCTGGATATGATCAGTAGTGTGAAAAAACTTTGGAAGACAACCAAATAAAACATATGAGCAGCAACTGCAACTGCAAGAGAAGTAACTGAAAGTACAGCTTGTACAAGACAGCTTCAGTTTGTGTTCTGGACTGGGATGGCTCAATCGTTAACACAAAGGTATTGATGTTACATGTTAATTGTGCTATCCATTGTTTTATCACAGAAATCTATAATCCATCAAAAGGTACTAGTAGCTCATTTAAATACTTAAAATATTAAACAAAATTGGGGGTCATAGACTACATGCAGGGCAATCAAATCAACCTAAAGCTCTCTTATTCTATTTTAGCTGCACCCTGTTTTGATCTCGTAATTAATAGCTCACTGAAATACAAAGGTCGACATTGCTGGAATCAAAATTTCCTACTTGGATGCATTTTTGCTACTAAAAAGTGGTACATCCTGGAAGCTTGTGCGCAAACTGCACAGCACAGTAGCATTCAGTTCAAGAAGTTGGAGGGCATACCCAAGCTAGAGATCCAACCACCGAAGAGTTTGTACACTTCATCCATCACTCTTGTTACATGCGTGGTCATGTCGAGTGTCTGTGATACTGTATTCGGGTTTGTGGTTTCGTGTGCAGGAGTTTGATATGCTAAGTAAGGGCAAATTGACACAGGCTGTTGGGCTCACTGTTGTCAGTTGCTTTCTATTGATCTGGCGGTAGGTGTTTTGATTGTGTTGTGATGCTTGGGGGACTGGTTCTTTTGCAGGAAAGGGGTGGCTTAGGCTCAGAAGAATTTCAGTGACAAATCAAAAAGGCAAGAAGGAACCGGTGTGTTCTTTTTTAGGATTGCTAATATAGTTTCGGTTGCCTGATCATGTAGGAACAACCATTGAAAGTGATGTGGCAGGACCCTCCACAGATCAGTAGATCTGGCCCTAAATCTCATGACTCCTGGCCCGCTCATGGAGTCACCTCCATGCGTGGCCACCTGCGGTGACCTCCGATCACTCCCTCGTGCCACTGATGACTACCCATCAACTTTTTTGTTGTGATTATAGACAAAACAGTAAATAAGAGGGGTATTGAAGAGGCCTTAAAGGGGCTGCCCTGAGCTATAGATGCCGTGGGGAAATGTGTAGGATGCTTGTTTAGAATACTTGTAGCCACGGAGAGGCTTATTATATAACTATCTCTACCAGAGTCTATACTTATAGGGATAAACCTGCTATTCTCTCTACTTCAAGTTACATGAGCATCCTTATCCGGGTCTATATAGGGGTAAGCTTGATATTTTCCTAGTCTATACTTCTTGCCAGACCAGACGTCTAGGCTGCTGGCATGATAGGCTAATTGAGCTAAGGTGGGAGCCCTTCCCTACCAGTAGTCCCTCATAATTGAGAGGCCTTGTTTTTTCGTGAGCCGAGACTATACTTGGTGTATCCTAGCCCCTTCTACCCCTTTGGCCCATCGAATCGACGCTCTTTAAATTCCCACCAAAATGGCACCGACTAGTCGGCGTGTGTGTTGATTCTCGAGACCGGGTTGGACATGGCGACGGTTACCGCACTACGCGTGGTGGCGGTTGGTTTTTCAGCTTTCGCGATACGAGGCGCTGCAGTAGTCCATGCGTAGCGCTAGTCCTCTTATTCCCACGCCCGATGCTTGGGCATTTAATGGCGTTGTCTCGTCTTCTTTTTAATCGTGCAACCGATTCCCCTTTGTGCTATTTGCTTGCCACTTTCACTATCATCTTCCTTCTATTTCTTGCACGTTTTTGCTTGCTGCTGCTCCTTTCCCGATGATCTTCTTGCTGCCTATCTACTTACCATTGTGTGCCTGCCTATTGAGATGGTACATGCGAGTGACCACTGTGGGCATAGTGGGGCATTAGCTTCGTGGAGCAGCCGGGGTAGTGGGGACAAACACTTAGAGGTGGCCGTCGTAAGCGATGGAAGGCGATGGGGAAGTTCGGTGGTATGTTCATCAACACTCTAGGCCCATCGATTGCGACGGAGGAGCTGGTGAAGTCCCTCATACGCGACGGAAAGATGACATCCCGGGATGCTGTGTGCCTCCTTGGCGGTGAGGAGGTCGAGCTATGGCCACAAGAGAGCAAGACGATCATGTTCGCTGCTTCAATGCCGGCTCTGCATTCCTATTGCATGCTTCGTTGGCAACCTCCTATGGTTGTACAAACTGGAGCTCCAGCAGCTGACGTCCAACACCATTGCGTACCTTGCTATCTATGCCTGGGCGGCCCATTCGGAGGGGACCATCCCCACCATGGCGGTCTTCACGTCACTGCATGATGCACGCTACCAACCGAAGCGTCTCATGCATGGTTAGTGTTCCAAATTGTGTAGTGTTAGTTTGTAGCTCTACAGTACGGCCTCGAAGGGCTTCCTCGTGAATTCCACGAGGACGAAGTGGGAGTCCCATTGGATGGAGCGATGGTTTTATCATAAGACCAAGCACGACAGCAGCCTCAACTTCACCGGCCACCTCATGGACTTTGTTGAGTCACCCCGCATGGCGCTCGACCGAGATGACGAGACCTGAATCCGAAGGCTCCTCACGATTGCCCTTTGGCTGAATATACGAGACTGTGCTGAGGAGTTCTACATGCTCCGTGTATCCTCGTTGGCCCGGTGATGGGAGGTATGGAGAGGCCCTGCTCAGGTGGACGACTTTTGCCCCTTGCTGATGACACTAGTGAAGCCTACGGGTCCTGGTAATCCCTATGCTCCGTAGCATTGCCGTTAACCCACACTACCGCTCTGCCTACTAACCTTGTGTACTCATAGTGTTGTTGTCGGCGGAGGCAGAGCATGCTGCGTGCTTGTTCCTCAGACCATACATCCATAAGGAGCACAACCTTCAGGCGTCGGCAACCTCAGGAGCCTACGCATCAACCGTGTGTGCAAAGCCCTAGACATCGACATGCCCAAGTGCCTCGTGCCTACCCTCAGCGGCGGTCGTGGGTGTGGTATAGGTGGTCAAGATGGCAAAGGTGGAGCCGGTCGCAAGGTGCTGGGTGAGCATAGGGGCTCAGCTTTGGTTATCGCAGTTGTGCCTCTCTCTTTGGCCCCTCCCAACCCTGCCGAGTGAGAGGTCCGACGCGGAGGAGGAGAGTGAGGAAGCCGAGGATGATGATGATGACGACGATGACAAAAGTGGCACGGGCGCATCATCGTCCCACCAGACTCCTCTGCGGTGGAGGGAGCGTCTCTTGGGGTGGGTGCTCTCGGTGGATGTGGGCAAGGACCAGCCTACTACTGAGCCAGGGGCACCAGACCCTATCGTGGCCAAGGGCGCGGGGCCTCCACTAGCCATGCTTGTGGCCTTGCCACCCCCTATGCCACCTGCCTCTGTATCTTTGCTGAGTCATCCGGCAAGGCATGCGCACGTGAGTTCCCCTATTACGGTCCCAATCACATGGTATCATATTTCTATGGGGGTCTTGGAGGAGGAGTTGAATTCGGAGGACGACATGCCACCGCCCCTCCGGTTGTTCCCCTACCTCCTCTGGGGACGATACCTTCAGTGGGGAACCCTGTCCGGGATGAAGGCGACGTGTCGAGGGTCGGTGTCAGCCAGCACATGCCAGGTACGAGCTCTTTCTATTGTCAGAACCCCAAGAAATACCCTGATTGGGGCAAGGGCAATGCTCCTGTGTGGAATGATAGCAAGCCAAGGTGGTGCCCTCTCCACAAGGAGGGGCATGACTAGGGATGGCATCGGCACGGCGGCACGGTAGTGCTCGCCCATACCCGCACCGCGACCCCATTTTACGCACGGTATACCCGCCAAGGACCACGGTAAAAACCTCGCCCATACCCGTCACCATGGTGCCGTCGCCCATGGCATACCCGTTACCCGCGAACAATTCGTACTACGACGTATGAGGAACAATCCAACAAGATTACTAGGTGAAAATGTAATGTACAATAAGGAAGAAGGGATTGAATGGCGGTCAAAATTGGACAAACTTCCCGACCGCCGGACTTCTGCAAAGGACAATAGCTACTTGCAGATCTTATTTTCTGAACCGGCTGATAAAGATCGTATAACAGTAAAACTATGAGCAAAAGAAATAATAGCACATAGTAAATCCTGCCAGACTTCCTGCAATGGAATCTATGTCATTCCGCTGCGAGAGCATAGAAATATTTTGTAATATAGTCTGCACATCGCTCTTCCAAAGGTTCCAGACTTCTAGGTATACTCAAAACAAGTGGCTAGTGATCTGCATAAGACAACTGAGATGTTTAAGAACATGATACTCGGTTTGTGATCGATTTTCAGAGGTCACATTAAACACTTAAGTCAGAAATATTTAAAATGTTTGCAAAGACAACAAATTGACAACAAGAAACTTCTGCAGAGGCTCTAGCATAGGATGATATTCTTCCTAAAATAAATTATGCTTTTCAAACCCACTCATGAACACTTGCTAACACACGGTGGGGGCAGTGGAGGAGGCGGTTGCACGGCGGCGGCGGGAGTAGGAGGGGGCGGCCGAGGAGGCGCGACAAGAAGGCGGGGGGCCTCGCCTGCCTCTCAAGCGCTTGGCCTCAAGATCTCCAAAGGGCATCTTGAGGATGGGACGAACGCCGGCCGGCGGCGTGCAAGCGGCCAATCGGGAGGAGAACGTGAGATTGGGGAGGCTGCCGGTCGGAAGGAGGACGAGGCGGTTGCGAGGAGGATGGGCGGATCCGGATCCGGAGGTGGGGTGGGGTGGCGGCAAATGACGGGAGGAGGATGTGGGAGGCACCGACGGGTCGTCACGGGCGAGGCGAGGCGCTGAGGGCTGAGGCTAGCGGAGCGCAGGCGGGCGGGCGGTGAGCGAGGAGGAGGAGACGGATGCAGGGGGAGGAGGAGGCCGGGGTTGGGGCGGAGGAGGAGGAGGCGGCGGATCTGGGGCGGAGGAGGAGGAGGCGGCGGGAAGTGGGCGCGGGCCGCGTTATCGGCGCATGAAGGAGGAGAGTGCGAGAGGGGGCGGAGATGCGAGAGGGACCGATGGGGCGGCGGGTGAAGAGGTTTTCAAGCGGGGGAGAGTTAGGGTTCTTGCTTTTAGGATGGCCCACCGGGTCTATTTCACGGGTAAAAGGCGAAACAGGCACGGTAGAGCTAATCCATACCTGCATCTGCTTACCCGATGGGTAGAGGTTTCCCCTATTTTCCTACCCGTGGGTAAAATCCATCCCATACCCGACTCCATTAGGGTATTTACCCACTGCACACGGCAAACGGGTACAATTGCCATCTCTAGGCATGACCTTCGTAATTGCCGAGTTTTCCAACAAAAACTCAAAGACTATTACTTCGGCAAAGGGCCATTCCCTACACTCAAAGAGGTAGGGCAAATGAGTGGTCGGAAGCAATCGAAAGTGATGAGGAGATGATTTTCCAGGATACGAAGCACACCATCGAGCACATCTGTGGAGGATCCTCGGTATACGAGTCAAACAATAGTACAAAGCTGTCGAGCAAGTGGTAAACTTCATTGACCGTTCTCTTGTTAATAATCTTCCAAAGTGTTCAGAAGTCACCATCTCTTTTGAGAAAAGTGACTGTCCGATCCCTTCGACTCGACTAGGTCAGTTTTTGATAGTGGTTGAACCCACCATCAATAACTTTCAAGTGAATCACGTGTTGATTGATAGTGACAGTTCTTTAAATTTTTATTTGTAAGTGCTTTGGACGAGATGCAAGTTCCTTGTACCAGAATAAAGCCTATACAACATTCATTTCATGGGATCGTACTAGGATCTTCGGCCAAGACCATTGGCCAAGTTGCTTTGCCTATTATGTTCAGGTCTCTGGGCAACCTTAGGACAGAGAAAGTCTCCTTTGATGTGGTCGACTTCAACACAGCTTATAACACCACACATGGACAACCAATTCTAGCACGCTTTCTGATTGTCACTCACTATGTGTATCAATATCTTAAGATGCTAGGTTCCAAGGGAGTGATCACAATTCGCTGTGATATGAAAATGGCGCTAACATGCGATGGCATGTCCCTTGAGATGGTCGACCAGTTACCGACTCGAGAATCTACCTAGACACAGCCTTTGACTAAGCACTCGAAGCCTAAAGCTGCACCGAAGCCGAGCGAGGAAGTAAAAGAGGTTTCTTCAAATACCGTTCGCATCAGGGTTACTTTCGACCCTACATAGGAAGATGCCCTCGTCACATTCCTCTAGGCAAATATAGATGTGTTCACGTGGCAGCCATCTGACATGCCCGGGTCCCCAAGGAGGTGATCGAGCACATACTAGCTCTATGGCCTGATAAGAAGCCCGTAAAACAAAAATTATAGAGATTTGCACCAGATCGATGAGAAGCTATCAGATCATAATTGGATAAGTTGCTAAAAGCAGGTTTTATAAGAGAAGTCGATTACTCAGAGTGGTTGGCTAATCCTATAATGGTTAATAAGTCTAATGGTGAGTGGCATATGTGTATAGACTATACCGATTTAAATAAAGCTTGTCCAAACGGTGATTTTCTGCTTTCTCGTATTGATCAATTGGTTGACTCTACTGCTGGTTGTGAAAGTGCTAAGTTTTCTAGATGCATACTCTGGTTATCACCAGATTAGTATGTCTTTAGAAGATGAAGAGAAGACCACATTTATTATGGAGCATTTTGCTATGTCAAAATGCCATTTGGCTTCAAAAATGCTGGTCCAACTTTTCAGCATTTGATGCATTTGACTTATATACATCAAATGGGTCGAAACTTGAAAGCCTATGTTGATGCTCTAGTCGTAAAGAGCATCAAATGACTTAATCACATTTCAGACCTATAGGAGACATTCGACAACCTTAAAAAGTACTACTTGAAACTCAATCCTGAGAAGTGTGTGTTCAGAGTTTCTTTAAGAAAGTTGCTCAGGTTCCTTATTTCGGTAAGAGGTATCAAGGCAAATCCAAGAAAGATCAAGGCCATCAAGTAGGTTGTAACACCCAGCCAAGCCATGGCCTAGAATGCTACCAAACTAACAACATAATAAAGATAGACTAAATTACCCTACAAAATTTTGGCAGAACCTCCTTTGTTTATTGTCTAATTCCGAGGTTCCCACAAGCATAATCAAAGGATATAATTAATCGTAATCAATATAAGCTATACTAAGTAGAATGTATAAACTTAATTAATGAGCGGAAGTAAAATAAGCAAGTTCTAGTTCTTTGTTACAATTTAACTTCTTAGTCATAAGCCAAGTCTCACTTGAGCTACTCAAGAAATATAATCTAATTTCTATATTTCTTCCATGGTGAATAATTCGTGCAAGTGCAACAACTCTAGTCTTCCTTTAATCCCATGCATGCCAACCTCATGAAGGTACCTAAAACAAACAACAAACAACAACAACAACGAAGAAGAGTGAGTCCAACGACTCAAGAAATATAATAAGTAATTACAAGAACAACCATGATTATCATCTCACAATTTAACCATCAATCATATAATGAACCATGCTATGCATTATGATCAAAATCTCTTTATCTCTTCTCTTTCGCATTTTACCGTAATGCGGAGTGTGCATCCGTCAATGCACACCCATGCCTATACCATCCGGCACGGGACCAATGCCCATACTCCACAAGTATGGGGACCTTTAACTGTCATGACATCAACATGACGGGACTCGACGCTGGTCACCTCGTGACCAAGACTTCAATATATCGGCATGATGCATATATGTGAATGTCCCAATAAATAAAAACTTGCATTCACCTTATCCATGCATCATAACTTCTCATAAACAACTTCAATTGCAGCATGCATATATGTGAATGTCTTAATGAATAAAACTTGCATTCACCATATCCATGCATCATAAATTCTCATAAAACAACTTCAATTGCAAAATACCATAATCAGTACCAACATGTCATTATCACAATCAAGATCGCATACACTCATAGTACCGATCAAACATCCACAAACCAAAGATTCATCAACAATCACACTATAAAATTTCAACCATCATTATACTTGCCTTAACCGCGAGAAACGGAGGATGAGTAGAAGGTGCAACCCGGAACCCGTCCTCCTCCTGAACATTAATATAATATTTTCTAAGACAACAGAGATGGGTCTATGGATAAAATAAAACACCCTTAAACTAACCCAACATATTTAACTTGACCCCAACTCAACTCTTCTCTCGGCCAACCCCTCGCTTTCTGAGACAGCCACCTTGAAAATTCGTAACTTTTGATACAGAAGTCTAAATAAGGCGTTGTTAGATTCTCTGGAAAGATAATTAAATTATCTAACTAAACCTATTTGGAGAGCCTTCCAGATTCGGCAATCTTCTACCCGATCCAACCAGTTTTCCTCAATCTGTATTTGTCTCTGGACAGCACACTAAAAACGCCGTAACTTCCACCCCGAAAGTAGTAATTTGGACTTCTTGACCGTTCTGGAAAGCTAACAAAATTATCTAAAACTTTCCTAATATGAAGATCCTCTGATTCTCCCGTTTACTAATCTCTAAAATCGATCTACCTAAATCCTGTCGGAAAATCCTCCGAGATGCAGAACAGTCAACTTTGAAAAATCATAACTTTTGCTACACAAATCGGAATGACGCGTTCTAGGACTTCATGGAAAGATAATTTCGTTCTCTACAATTATCTAGGAGGGGTCCAGATCTGAATCCCCACGGATCTATCCCAAAACAGCCGTCTAACCCGATCTGTTCTGGCTGTCCAGAAAAACGACGATGCTACCACTATTAAATTATTAATCTAATTGGGGAAATAGGGATTACCCTTGAAGAAACGATGAAGAACACGACGAACACCCACGAATTTCACCTCTTCTCCTTGGTCCTTTATTTCTTTTCTTTCCTCTTCCTCTTCTCCTTCTTCTCCCTTCCTTCCTCCTTTCTTCCTCGTTATCTCTCGCCACGGCAGCACAAACCTTGCCGCGGCAGCCAAAACCTCACCGTGGCAGCCGAAAACCTTGCCGTGGTGGAGGTGGCGGCTGCAATGGGGGGAAGAGGGTGGCGGCTGCAATGGGGGGAAGTGGTGGAGGCGGCTAGGGTTGGAGGGTGGCGCCTCCCCTCCCCCTTGGGCCAAAAATCCCACCTGGGCCAAGGCCCAGGCCCAGGTTGTCCTAAAAATTCAGAAATCCCACTCAAAACTTGATATTTTATTCTTTTCTTTAAGGTCCTTCTCTCCAAATTACACAATTAATTCTCGATAGACTTTTGGGATATTACATAGGTACTCTGACTACTAAGAAAGAAGTTCAAAAACTCACCAAGTGCATGGCGGCTCTAAGTCATTTCATCACACGACTGGGAGAGAAAGGACTTCCTTTCTTCATGCTTGTAAGGAAACACAAGAGTTTCGAGTGGTCGAAAGAGGCTAATGATGCCTTTGAGGATGTCAAGAGATATCCTATGAGTGCTCCTGTTCTGGTTTCTCCAAAACCAGGCGAGACACTCTTAATATATCTATCTGCTACGCCATAGGCAGCAAGTACAGTACTGGTTATAGAACGCGAAGGCGTCCAATGACCGATCTAATATGTAAGTGAAGTCTTACATGGGCATAAGTAGCGCTACCCTCAGGTCTAAAAACTCTTATATGCCCTCCTCATGTCTTTGAGGAAGCTGATGTATTATTTTTAGGTCACAAAATTATTGTGCCGTCTACGTTTCCCTTAAGAGATGTAATATCCCGGAAGTGATTCGACAAATAATCAATTAATTGGAGAGAAGGACCTTAAAGGAAAGAATAAAATAACAAGTTTTGAGGGGGTTTTCTGAATTTTCCTAGCGATGCTGGCTCGGGCCTTGGCCGGTGGGATCGACCAAGAGGGGCGCCCACCCCTCCAACCCTAGCCGCCCCTCTCCCTTGCGCCACCCTCCTCTTCTCCTTGCCTTGCGCCACCCCCTCCCTCCTGCCTTGCGCCGCCTCCCCCCCTTGCGCCCCAAGAAGACCTCTCCCCACCCTCTCCTCCATTGCGGTGAAGAAGTTCTCCATTCGCTGTCGGTCGAGCGGAGGAAGGAAATCAATCGCAGCGAGGCGATTGGATCCGGAGGAAGGGAAGAGGAAGGGAAAAGGAGGAAAAGGAGAAGAGGAGGAGTTCGTGAGGTGTTCACTGTGTTCTATAGCGATTCGTCAAGGGTAATCCCGGATTTTCCCCAAGTAGATGTGTATTTTAATTGTGGTAGCAATGTCGGTATTCGGACTACTAGGACAGATTGTGTTAGACGGCTGTTTTGGGATAGTTTCGTGGGGATTCGGATCTGGACTTCTCCTAGAGAGTTGTAGAGGATGTCGTTTTCTTTCCATGAAGTGCTAGAACGTGTCATTCGGACCTTTATAACAGAAGTTATGATTTTTCTTGTAGGACTATTCTGCAGATCGGGAGATTTCTGTCAGGTTTTGGTAGATTGATTTGGGCGATTATAAAACGGGAGAATCAGAGGATGTCCATATTATGAAAGTTGTAGATAATTTCCTTAGATTTCCAGAAAGGTCAAGAAATCATGAATCGGACATTCGTGCTGAAAGTTATGATATTTTTAGTGCACTGTCCAGAGAACCCGATATGAAACTGATGTTTTAGAAAATTGGATGGTGCGGGTAGAATATGGCCGAATCAGGGAGGCTCACCAACTAGGTTTAGTTAGATAATTTAGTTATCTTTCCATAAAGTTTAAGAACGCCTTATTGGACTTCTGTACCAATAGATATGAATTTTTGAAGTTGACTGTCCGAAGAGGGGGATAGGATGACCGGTAGGATTTGGGGTTTTGAACCAAGCTAAACATGTTGGGTTAGTTTGTGAGTGTTTTTATTAAATCTAAGATCCGCTACTGTTATCTTAGCAAACATTATAATTATTATTCAGGAGGAGGACGGATTCCAGGGGCAGCACCTTGCGCACGTCCCTCGTTTTCTCGCGGTTAAGGCAAGTATAATGATGGTTTAAAATTGATAGTGTGGATTGTTGATGTTTGATGGTTTATTGATGTTTGATGGTTTGTTGATGTTTGATTTATATTATGAGTATATGTGTTCATGGTTATGGTAAAGATATATTGGTGCTGTTTATGGTTGATTGCAATTTAATGTGTTCATGAGTATTTCTGGTGCATAGATATTGTGGATGCAAGTTTTACTTATTGAGACATTCACGCATATGTATCATGTTGATTTATTAAAGTCTTGGTCACGAGATGACCAAGCGCTGAGGTCCTCGTCATGTTGATGACATGACGGGCTAAAGGTCCCCATACTTGAGGAGTATGGGCAATTTGTTCCTGTACCAGATGGTACAGGCATGGGTGTGCATCGACGGATGCACACTTTGCATTACCGGTAAAATGCAAAAGAGAAAGAGATAAAGGCTTTTGATCATATTGCATAGCATATGTTTGGAGTGACAGTTGGATGTTCTTATGGAATGGTGCACATGTTTGCTTAGCATGTGTTGATAAGTAATGGTGGGATGTTCTTATGGAGTGATGTACATGTATGCTATTGTTACCATTTATTATATTTGCTGAGTCGTTGGACTCACTCTTGTTGTTGTTGTGTTTTTTAGATACCTTTGTGAGATCGGCATGCATGGGGAAAGGAAAGATTAGTCTTATTTCATTTTGCACGCTCTACCCACAATGGAAGGAAAGAAGAAACTTAAATACTATTGGCTTGAATTACTTAAGTTAAAAATGATTATTGATTGTTGGATTTAAATTGTAATAATGAATTAGAACTCCTTATTGATGCTTCCGTTCTTTATCTAAGTATTATAACTATGGATGCTCTAGTTGATTTAAGCTAATTTTGCTTATACTTGATTATATTACTTGATGTTATTCATTTCTTTAAATTATGCTTGTTGAGACCTCTTATTTAGGTAGTAAACAAAGGAGGTTCCGCCGAAATTTTGTGTAGTATATTTGGTTTGTTATTGTCATACTTCTAGTTTGGTAGCATTACAGGTCTTTGTTTGACTGGGGTGTTACAGGAGAGGTCCTCCAGAACAGGGAAACAGTGGGACGCATAGAAAATTGGTTAGTAGAACTTGGGGAGTTCAACCTCCATTTCGTGTCCTAACAACCATTAAATCCTAGATCTTGGCAGACTTTGTCACCGAATGGACAAATTCTGAACCCATTCAGGATCCCCAGTACAACACCCACGACCAATGGATGATGTACTTTGATTGGTTGCTTACACTATGTGGCTCGGGGGCTGGGGTGGTCTTGGAATCTGTAGGACTAGACATGCAACAGAGGAGGGTGAATGGTACCTAAAGATTTTTCCTCCAAATATTCACATATTCCTTTTTCTCTAATAGCTACAAAGCTATGAAGATTAGAATATGAGATCTACTTGAAAACAGAGGAACACAGAGCTTAGTACGACTAGGTCAGAGCACAACGTGGTCGAGAGACACCGGTCAGCTAAACTAAATACCACTGGTCAGTAGGGAAAAGTAACGTGGTCGAAAGACAGACAACGTTGTCGAAGGGTAGACAACGTGGTCGAAGCCAATGTGGTCGTAACCATCGTGGTCATAACCAACGTGGTCAAAACCAACGTGGTCGTAACCAACATGGTCATAACCAGTGGTTGAAACCAACGTGGTCGTAACCAACGTGGTCATAACCGACGTGGACGTAACCAACGTGGTCGAAACTAACGTGGTCGTAACTGACGTGGTCGAAACCAACATTGTCAAAACCAGTGCGGTCATAACCAATGTGGTCAAAACCAGCATAGTCGAAACCATCATGGTCGTAACCATCGTGGTCGTAACCAACGTAGTCAAGACCAACGTTGGTCGATACCAATGTTGTCAATGTCCAATGTGCGGTCGAAAGACCAGTGTAGTTCAGGACCAATGAGTGGTCGGACACCAGCGACTGTCAAAGACCAACGCAATCGTAAAGAACGTGGTTGAAGACCAGCGTGTGGTCGACACCACCGTAGTCAATGACCAAGGTGTGCACAGAAAACACATGTAGTTGAAAACCAGTATGTGGTCGTAACTGTTCAAAATATGACCGAGATATCTACGACCATTGAGCGATCGAAAACCGCTGCGGTCGTAAACGACTAGATGTTGCAGAGGAGCGCGACCAGACGACTTAGGACCATTGGATGATAGAAAGCAGATGTGGTCATAAATGATTAGAAGTACCAGAGGCACCCGACCACACTACTTAAGGACATTGAGGAGATCAGTTGTGGTCATGAACGACTTGAAGTAACAGAAAAGGCGCACGACAACCAGATCTAAAAACATCAAAACTTTTGATTCAGAGATCACATGGCCTCGAAATGTGTACGCAAGTAACTTAAGGTCTTAGGAAGCTAATCCCATCTTGGATTGAAAATTTAGTAAGCGAGTTGAGACCTTTTTAAGATTTGATTAAAGGCGCACAAGAACAGAGACTTGAGATCGAATAGATGAACCGATCATGCTCGTGGGAAGATAATAACCAAGATGGCTTTGCGTCCAATCCCACATGTCACAGCAAGCAGCTACATCGGAGAATGAAGTCAAAACTATTGGATTAAGAAAAGATCAAGAGAGAACAAAATGATCCCAAAACAGAGTAGTCATGAGATGTGGTCGAAGACTGTCGAGCACTCGTAACCATCTGTAGTCGTAACAACTCATAAGGCAGTGGAGGCACACGACCACAAGATCTACGACTATCGAGCTATCGAAAACAAGTTCGATCGAAACCAGACACAAAGCGATCTGAGTCTTGACCATGGTCGAAACTGGAAGCAGTCGTAACTTTCACGAAAGAGCAGAGGAAAGCAGAGAGCGCACGACTACCAGATCCAAACTCCACAGAACTTTTGATTCAAAGATCAACTCGCCATAAAACTTTGTACATAGCAAGATTAAGGTCTCAAGAGGTTGCTCTAATCTTTAATTGAAAACTTAGCAATCAGATTGAGAGCTTTATGAGATTTACGAGATAAATGGTCTCAAGAGGTTGCTCTAATTTTTACATATATTTACCTGTTATTTTACCCATATATTTTTCGCATTTTAGGACTATTTATCATCTACACGCTTTCTAATAATTAATTGGTCGAATTGGACTACTTTACATTTTTTGTGACTTTTCGTAGGTCGGCGCGATCAAGGCGCATAAACAACAAATCTAGACTGCTCCGTACAGATGTACGCATCACTGTGAAAGCGTAAGATCTTCCTACAACGAAATCGAACTTTCGGAGGGCCCAAACATAAGAAATCCAAAGAGCGAGAAAGAGATCATTGCAATTTCACTTAACTCCGACGACTAAAAAGCAAACTTAGCTGCAAAAAAATATCAAGGCTAAGCTGGCATTTCCTTTCTTCCTTGGATCTCCCTTGCTTCTCCTCCCCGTTCTTCACCACCTCCAACACCAAGCAAAACTGTGCCACTTGCTCCTCATCGCATGCCCTTCCTTCTCCTCTGTCGACCATCACCTGCCATCACCTCTCCTCACTCTCCCACCACGCCACCACTTCTCCTCCACCCGTGTGCCGCCGCCATCTCCCATTTCACAGATACGCCACATACACGCTTCCCAACAAGCCTCATGGACTTCCTCGGTCACCCCAAATCCACACACTAACCACCGTGCTCGTGAGTCAACACACATAAAATGCGATAGATAACATGCAAGGCTTTTAACAAGGAAAGGCTCAAGTTATTTTATTTGCGGAAGTATGCTTTTTGAATTACAATACTTAAAATTCCCTAGGACCTAGCCATTTAAATTTTTAATCATGATACTCACTGACATATATCTTTACTTTATCGACTCAGAGACCATCCACCATTTACATGATCTCTTCTTATCTGCCTGCCTTGATATAGCCGCTTACATTACCACTGGGACGACACCGAGGACAATTCCATAAGGGCCTTACTCTGCCTTCCCATAAAGGCCTTTCTCTGCCCTTTTAAAAGGATTTTTGAAACAGAACTATATCTAGTTAAGTTCCATGTGCGCCCATAACCGTGGGCACGGCTATTCGAATAGTTTTGACTCTGCAGTGTGTACACTTTACCCACACGAGATAGATCTGCTCATTGCCCCACATGATTCCTTAGTCATGCGGTTGAGGAGACTAGCACAAGGCTTTACAAGGCATTTTCCTAGCGAGTTGCGGCCGCTAAGGTTTCCACTTCCTCCGGGTACGACCACCCTTCCAGAAGCCCCCTCTTGCGCCATCACGTCGGAGGATGTGGCCATCCTCTACCCGCCCGTGTTCACACCGACGCAACTCTTGCTAAGTCAATGCAAATTAGTTGGCCCTGCCTACACTTTGCCAGCATGTGGTTGTACTTGTTGTATCGTGGGAGATTATCACAAGATTCAGTCCTTAAGTGCTATCTGGGAGGTTCTACCACAATCTATTGTGCTATCACGGCACCACTTATCACAAATCTGCTATCACGGCACCATTCAACACTCCGCCCTCAACCATCCGCCCGGATAATTAAGCATGTGAGGTTCTTTCGAAAATACTCTTATAACCACATAAACCGGTCATCATCGACCGCCTTATCGCTTTCTTTTAATTTACAAGATATGCTAGGGTGCTCTCACACCCTTGTTCATCTAAACAACTCTAAGCATGCATTTATAATTATAGACTTAGTTTCCAAGGAGTGGTAGCATTATTACTTTTACTAGGGTGACAAAGATCACATAGTCAAAGTATGGCAGAGGACATATACTAAACCAAGAGAACATGGGCATATATCTAGAATCTGAAATTAACATGTATCGCAACATAAATATAAGCATGCAAGTTATAGTGCTTAAAACCAAAATACTTTATTGAAATCATAGGCTCAAAATGATCAAAGCATTGACTCGCCTTGGTTGCTAAGGTCCGGGTTTTGAACGTTGGATTCTACAGCAGCTGCAGCTTCCTCCTCTTGAGTCTCGAAAGCTACGTTTATCTGTGAAAATTTAGATAAAAACATCACAACAATCAAATAACACAATGAAAATTTAAACAAGCTTCAAAAGTGTTGGTTCTGGTTTCATTAAGTAGCCCTTGATTTTAGATGAATTTAGAAATTTATTTCATGAATTTGGAGCTAAAATGAACAAGTTATACACATTTGAATACTTTCGGTTTGAATAAATCCCAAAATAATAAAATCGACGACGGGGCCTTGGCGAGACCTCTCATGGTGCGACACGTGGGACCCAGGCGGCAGGGGCTCACGCCCGCTCCCGCGCGGCCCTGACAGGCGGGGCCCGGGAGGCAGCGGCTGGCTCAAGCGCGGTCGCTGGCAGGTGGGACCCACCTGTCAGCGACGGTTTTTAAAAGAAATGGCTCAACCTCAGGCGCTGCGTGAGCGGGGGCTCGAACGCGCGCCGAGGGAGCCAGGGGGGAAGAGGGGTGAGCGACGGTAGCCAACCCGCCCGTTTTCTCACCCTTAAGGGATGATTTATTCCCTTAAGAAGCTGGGAACAGAGGCGCGGCCGGGCGGGCGGTGGCGGTCGCCGGCGAGGAGGCTCACCGAGGTTCGGGAGCTTCGTGAAATGCAAAGCTGGGATTGCGGCGGCGGCTGGCGGCGGCGGGGCGGGGTCACCGGAGGTGGGTCGGCGGCAGCGGCGGCGGCTCGAGGGCTCACAGTGCCGTGACTACGGCCGTCGGCGAGCTCGGGAGGCCGGCAACAGCTCGGCGATGGTCTAGAGATGGTGTGGGAGCAAAGGATCGAGCTCCCAGTGAGGATCAGCGGTGTGGAGAGGGCAGCCGTGAGTTGGGAAGAAGCAAGAATCTGGCGATCCGGTGGCTTTTAGAACAGTGCTGTTGGAAAGAGCACAAGGGTGTACGGCATCCCATTAGGCGCATCAGCTTTATAGCCGACCGGGCGGGCCGGCCACAGCGGACCAGCCATGGGACATGGGCGTTGCCGCGTGGCATGTCGTGCCGGCCGCGGGCGGCGGGGTGTGGCGGGCGTGGGCGGCGCGGTGGCCTTTCCCATGCTGCCCCTCTGCGGGATTCTCGCAGAGGCGGTCGCGGCGGGAGTCGTGGCGGAGGGGCGGGCGGAGGAGAAGAAGGGGGCGGCCCCGACAGTGAGGCCCGCTTGACAACGAGAGGAGGCGGGTGGGCGTCCGTGCGCCACAAATCTCTCCTCTTTGCACTCCCTCCATTAGTGCCACCACATTAGAGCTCAGCATTTGCTTCTCCCCTAGCGCCCCTTTGCTCCTCTCCTCCCTCCTACCAAATAACTCCACTGCCCTACAGTGCCCCATCTTCCCACATTGGCCGCCATCACCTCCACCCCTCCTCCTTGAGCCGTCGACCCCGACGCTGAACCTCGCCAATGCGCCACTAGATTGATGCCACCCACAGCTCACCGGAGGACACCCACTCCCACCGTTCCTTCGCACTACACCGACTCCTCCACCACCATCGACGCATTGCTCAACTCTTGTTCTACTAAATAACTATTAATTCTTGCTATTGCAAGCTCATCTTCCTTATATACCCCGCTTACTAGTATTCGCTACCTTCGCTGTTTGTTGTGGACTACACCGTTTTGTTAGTGTTAGTATGTCAACTTGTGCGAGTTAGCTAGCCTTCGATTGTTTCCTCCCCCGTGCTGTCTCAACTCTCTCTGAGCTTTTAGACCCTCTCCTTGCTTCTAGACTCCCTCTTTTCTCTTTTTCGTGGTAGTAGTGCTTTGTGTTATTTTGTACCAACATCGCCTTGTGTGACGTCGACCGTCTTCCCCCTCTTTCTCTCTTGACTCAATCCATGCTTCTAGACTCCCCAGTGCTTCTCGACTTCCTCATTCTGTCTTACAGTTGGTAGCTAGTTAGGTCGTCAGTTGGTAGTCATGTTCGTTCGTGTCTATCGTCATGTTGTTCGTTTGCTCGTGCGACATCAATTTGCACGGTCGACCGTCCAGTCATCCTTTGTTCGGTCATTCGTTTAGTTTGTTTGTAGTTTTTCCTTGCGACTAGGGTTTTGTTTGGTCATTTTCGATTTTTGTTTGTTCGGTTGATTAGATAGTCATATTAGGTTTAGTTTTATGCTTTATCCCCTGTTTCGATTGACCTAGCTTTAGCTGAGCACCATAGCCTCAATCTAGTCCCAGTGGAGAACACAACTCTCACCGCTATTTCAGTGGCAACCCATGCACTTGCTAGTGTTCTATTTTTGTACGATTAAGTATTTTGACACCATTGCTGGGGATTAGCTTAGAGTGGCCGTGTGATGCTACAGACTAGGTTGTTGTTTTTATTTTTTTGTTTTGTGTTTTTACTAACTTATCTTTCATATTGTCATTGTTCATATTTGTGATATATCGCTAACCCCTAACCCTTTCCCTAGTTATTTCTTTTGCTCATGTCTTTTCATGTCCTTCTCATAGGTTGAACGATATAGGTATTTATTGAGGCTATGGCTTACCATTTTGATTCTCGTGGATTTATGAGCACCTCTAGCAATTATGATACTCTTCAAGAACAAGTAAATCTGATGTCTCATCAGTTAGAATGTTATGCTTTAGAGCGAGGGATTGTGTTGGAGAGTAGGCATGATCAGTGCAATTCTTTATCAGGCACCCACTCTCCTATTGTTCTCATATGCGAGACTTGTGGTTTTCAGGGCCATTTACTTGCTAAGTGCTAGTGTAGTTATTCTCCCACTCCAGAGTGTTACGGGATGAGCTTTACTCAGCCAAGCAGGCCATACCCTAAGACTTACTACCCTAGATGGCCTGAGCAATTGAGTCTGTCATATGAAAATGTCAACCCTAATATCTCATCATTGTCTAGTACATCATCGCAGGGTTTTAGGTATGGAGACCAAGATTACTCTTATTGGGCACATCATCACTATCTTGTACCTCAGCATCAGGCTCTAACTCCTGAGCTCAATCAGATCGCCAGATTTGGGGAGAGGATATCTAGGATGTTAGGAGATTTTGAGAGGAGATTGAGTAATGACTTCGCATTGGATCTGACACCTCCTATCTGCACTTTATCTGTACCTTCACCTAGCCAGTTTATAGCTCCTGTGCCTGAGTTCCTAGTGCAGTCTCATGAGCCACCTCCTTCACATGAAGACCAGGCTGCCAGACTTGATGAATTAAGTAGGGAATTCATGGCTTTGCCTCTTGGTTGTGACCAGGTTGCCAGGCGATTCAGGACAAGATTGAGGCACTTATGAGCACCATGTCTACTCGTGTGGATAGTTTTACCACTTCACATCATTCCTTTAGCACCATAGAGATAGTTCTTGATAGAGATGAGAGTCAGCTTATCAGTCCTACACCTGATCTTGCTAGCGAGGGCCTGTTGCTAGAGACACTTCAGATTCACTTAGAGGCACCTCAGTGGGATCCTTCACCTATTGACTATGAGAAAGGGGATCATTCTTCTTTATGATGAGGGGTCTGCTTTTGATGTCAAGGAGGAGCACATTTTTATTGATCCACCACCGGCTACTTCCTTAGTCGACATCGCTCCTTTGGAGGTTTCTACTATTGTATATTCTACTTCACCTTCACTTCAGGTAGTATTGAAACTCCTTCCCGACCATCTCAGGTTTGATTTCCTTGGCCCTGACGAGACATACTCTATTACTGATTGTGCTCATCTCACTTATAGTCCTCATGATGTGTCTTCCTACGTTATTGGATATTCAATTGATGACTTACAGGGTGTCGATCCTATCGCATATACTTGCCATGTCTTTGAGTTTATTTGCAGGTTTACGCTTGTGTACCATCGACTACGAGTGGACTTGGCTCGAGTTGATATTCCTTGGGATCTAGGTGGATATTTGAGGCATGCTGCTTCACGAGGAGGGCTGACATGTGCCTTTTTCATGTCCCGTCCTTGGCCCTCCTGCAGCTACACCCATATGAGCATCTCTTTATCTTCATCTTTTTATTTCCTTAGCTTTTATTAGTTTGTGTTGGTTTCTCCTCTTTTCTTTCTTTTTATTTCAGGTCCCATGCTAGATCTTCATCCTTATACATGCGAGAAGCCACATGTTGATTCATCTACTTCTACTACATATATGTCCGGTGAGCTATTTCTTAACCTTTCAAGCACATTCTTGATTCATTGCTCAATCTAAGCTTGGGAGAGGATTTGTATGTGTATGGATGATGTTCTAGCATGATTGTATCATATTTGTGAGAATTTGAGCTTATTGTTGTGTACTTGATGATATATGGTCATTCTTATGCTTCATATTATGTTTATGTGATGATATATGACCTTTACTATTTGCTCTCATGTTATGCTTGTTATGTATCTTAGCCATGTGAGCCCATGTCATGGTTAATCTAGAAAGCTCATGCAGATATTTTTCTAATTGAGCTATATTGTTACTAGTTCTTTGTATGTCCTAACTCACTTGGTATCATATTGTAAAGCTTGAGCTTTATTTATTATCCTTGATGTGCTTAGAAATCTTGTGATCCTATAGCATTTGATTCATTACGAGTTACATGTATGTTTAAACCATTTATGGATTGAATTGGTTCTAGTCATCGCCTCTTGAATGATTATATCTTAGATTCATGTTTTGGCATACTATATTATTTTAGATATTGATACTTTACTTGAATGGAATATTGGTGAAAGGGGTAGTCCTATCTTGAGCTGATGACTTGGTTGATTTATCTAGGTATCCATGTCTCAAGACACATGTTACTTAGCATTAATAAAAACCGGTTATAGATGCTTAATTAAAACTAAAAAAAGAAAAATTGTGATGCAATGTGTGAGTATGTGGAATAAGTGACTTTGTCATATTGGTTCGGAAATGTGTTGAATAAGTGGCAAAGTTTTGCCCAAGTGAAGTATGAGTGTGAATAAGCGGCAAAGTTTGCCGAAGGGTGTGAATAAGTGGCACAAGTGCCCATTGTGTGTTCCAAATTTGCTAAAAATCAACAAAAATTAGGTATCATGGTTCAAGTGTGAACTTTTTCATAAATATCACACAAGTATTAGTCTCTTTGTTTCAAATAACAAATGCCTTAGCATGACCCTTTAATATGCTCATTCTTGATGTTACACCTAGTTTCGATGCCTTACAATTTTGGTTAGATTCATGTGATCACTTGAGTGTATTTCGACACGTGTGTGTAACTTGATGTGGTCAAATATTGTAGTTATCACTTTGATATCTTTGCTTGAATGTTTCATTCTCATCATGGATGGTTCTCAAAATTCAAGTTAGATAATCATATTTTACATTGTTGTATGTCTCTTGACTTATTACATGCACTTAACTAGTCTTTTACCTCATGATTACTTGTTATCCGGGTTCGATAATATCATGTTATTTACTCGAGGGCAAGTAAATGTTTAAAGCTTGGGGGGTATAACATGCGTCATTTTTACATATATTTACTTATTATTTTACCCATATATTTTTCGCATTTTGAGACCATTTATCATCATCTACATACTTTCTATAATTAATTGTTTGAATTGGACTATTTTACTTTTTGTGGTTTTTCGTAGGTCGATGTGATCAAGGTGCATAAACAACAAATCTTGACTTCTGGAACTGCTCCGTACAAATGTACGCATCACCGTGAAAACGTGAGATCTTCCCATGATAAAATCGGACTTCTAGAGGGCCCAAAATGAGGACCGCCTTCTTGGAAATGAGAACCGCCTTGTCAGTGGTATGCAAAGGAAAGTCCAAGCAAAATTAACAATGTCATAAAACCCAGGATGATTGATCCAAAAGTTTTCAAAACGAAAGATTTCCTCTTTAGGGGTACCAGTGCAAATAGAAACCACACAAGGGACATGGTCTTAAGCAATTTAAGGGAGAGCTCGTACCACTGTATTAGGATATTGAGAGATCCAATGAGAGGAAGTGAAGAACCAATCTAATTGTTGAAGTAAAGGAGAGTTCTGCATGTTACTCCAATTTGAATTGATGTCCTTTTAGAGGGAGCTCCAAGAGACCCAAAAAACTAATAATCTCATTGAAAATGAAGATATCATTGAAGTTGCCACCCGGTTTGTTACAATTTTCTGGGGAGCGATAGAAGTTAAAATCGCCCAAAAGAAGCCAGTGGTCTCCATCAGGAATATGCAAGTTGTATAACCACTGAACAAAATCATCTCGCAGGGTAGATCTAGTTGGACCAAAAATTGCAACAAGAGTCCAGATTTGAGTAGTCTGAGTTGAGGTCAACTGAACCATAACCATAAATTTTTTTTAATGATCCAAGGTTATCATTGATCCTACGTCGTAAAGATCAGACCCTGTATCACATGTAATGATTTACTTTATGTTAAATATCTATCCGTAAGAACTCTCCATCTGAACTCCAGTCAACAATATAATTTAATAAAGGGAAATTGCAAAAAAAAACCTTTGAAGGTTACTCTGAGTTTGATTTTCCCCACTATCTCATTTTTTAGCAAATGCCCCCAAGAAGTATGTGACAGGTCAAAATAATCCCTCCCCTACCATTACATTCTCTATTTGACCAGAAGGAAAATGTCGAACTAGCGCTATGTTTGCTGATCTACCACATCGGCAGTGGTGCCAACATCACCAATAATGGCTCCGCCGGTACCAGCGCCATTGTCCTCCTCCCCTTGGCCTCTCACTCACCGCAGCCCTTCTCCCCTATTCCTATGTCTCAAAAGATGACGGTGGAGCAAGCCCCTGGGCGTGAGGCATGTTTTATATCACTAGTGAACCCAGCAAGCAATAGTCGTGGCCGGTGCTAACCCTATGGACAATTTTAATTTAAAGACCGTCTGTGTTATTGGTGTAAAAAACAAGTATCACAGACATTTTTACCGATGAACCATCTATGATACTAGAATATGACAGACGGTTTTTATTAAAAACCGTCTGTGATAATATGTGAATTATCACAGACGGTTTTTATTAAAAACCGTCAAAAAACCGTCTGTGATAAGTTAATTATCATATTTTTAAAAACCGTCTGTAATAATCGCCGCTCAGATCTAGATATGTCTGCATCGGCACCAGGAGGCTCAGAACTGCATTTGTCTTCATTTCAATCCAGGTCTCGCCGGTGCTGCACATGGAGGAGGCAAGGCTTTCAGGCCAGTTAATTTGGTGGGAGGAGGCATGAGAGCTTTGAAGATTCATACGTTCCTGGTTGCCCTAGATATGGTTACTAATGAAATTTATTTTTCTTTGCATTACAATTTAGATCTAAGTTTTGGTGAGTGTTATTGAAGATGGTCTGCATCTACTTGACCATACATGATCAGTTTCCGTCATGTGGGAGGCCAAATTTGTCAAAATTGTTGGTTATAAGCGGTTCGTCAATCGCTGGGGAAATAGCTATTGTGTTTATAATATGAATTAAGCTAGCAAAACCTCAATGCATGTGGTATATATGTAGTAATAATTAATTAATTTAATTTTTAATACTAAGTTGTTATATATATATGCATAACGTAGGACCGAAACTGGATGTATACCGCGAACCGTGTGAGTGAAGAGTACATTAATGGCGTGTCTGCTTTTACAAGAGCTGCCGAGGAGGATATGTTGAATAAGGGGTGGAATATATGTACTGCCCATGCACCGATCATGAAATTTAAAGATGTTTAAGAACCGAGAGCGATTGAAGCGCACTTGATTCGTAGGGGTTTCAAAAGGGTTATATGTGTTGGACCAGTTATGGCGAAGTCAATGATATGCTGTCGGATGATATCGCTGGTGAAGTGAATGATATGTCGTTGGATGATGTCGATTGCTGTTCGGATTCGGATAGGTTGCACGATGACAATCTGGATCAGATGCTTCGCGATGTAGAAGAGAACTATGATGAGAGAGAGTACGTTAAATTCTGAGGCTTGATGGAGGACTCGGAGAAACTTTTTGTTCACGTGCTGCATGTCAAAGTACACGAGGTCAAAGGGCTTATTACAGACGGTTCTATTTCAGAAGCGTCTGTGATATCGTTATCACAGACGGTTCTAAACTAGAACCGTCTGTGATAACTATATCACAGACGGTTCTCAACTTCCCCGAGCCCAACGCCGGCTGCCTACTTCCCCGAGCCCGTCGCCGCAGCCTTCCCCGAGCCCGTCGTGCAGCTCTTCTACACCCGCCTCGCAAGGTGATGCCTCTGACTGGATTACTCATGTGACATGGTTCCAAGTGCCGAGTGTTCCATGCCATCAGTAGATTTACAATGTCGAGTACTAGGGCTTTTGTTGATATTATATCCTATTTTGGGGTTCAATGGGCGGTGGCCGCTGCAGCTTGTATTTGGGTGACTCAACTAATACAATGTTTGTATTTGGCCGTTGCAACTATTGATATATAACTTGTGTAGGACCGAACTGGCAACCAGAGGGGGGGTGAATGGTGCCTTAAAATTCTCCCACAATTAAACCTAATCTTTTCTCTCGATAGCTAAAGAGCTATGAAGAAGAAGATTGATTGCTTATCGAGGAATGAGAGATCGAGAGAATAACCGCAGCTAACCGAGAGCAAAGAAATCGAGAAGAGAACCGGTCGAAAAGTCACCGTGTATTCATTTGACTTTCTCACGTGGTCGAACGCCAACTCGTGGTCGATCGAGCCAAACGGACTATAGCTATCGCCTCTGCGACGAACACACGTGGTCGCTGACCAACAGGTGGTCGAACTACCGATGTGGTAGAAACCGAACAGAGGCGTCAAGCGTCAGGCCCTGGTCGAGCTACTGCTTGAAAACAGCAGAGAGGAAATCAAAGCAAGAATGAAAGTCCTCTCACGAGAGAAATGAGAGCTGCGGTCGGTCGACTTCAGATAAATCCGCCGTGGTCGAAACCACATCCGAGAGAATCGATCGGCCGAAAATGTAAACAAAGCAGACGCCACCGCAATGTACCAACCACGTAAATTGCCATGGTCGTAAGAACGAAAACAATGAATACTGTTGTCAAGCACGACCATAAAGCAAAATTTGAAGAACTTTTTGTTCAGAGATCCAAAACGCATGAAACTTGAAACCTAGTAAGCATGAGATCTCTAGAAGTGAATTTACCAAGAATCTCCAAAGACTTCGCAACGGTCAGAGAGAACAGCAAAGTCGAAATCCTAAACAGAGAGCTTCAGGCGGAAGTTTACAGAAAACGAATTTCTCTCTGATTTGTTCTTTGCTCTCGGGAATGGTCTTGCCAACTAGCCTTGAGACATATTCCCAGTTCTGAGCAAATCAAATATAAGCCAACTCTCAAAGGAAATACGTATGAACTAAGAATGAAGAGATGGCAAATAAATCAATGAAAGCATCTCAAGAATAGCCTCTCAACCCGGATCACAAACACAGCACCCATCTCATATATAAACTCTAACAAGTACAGAGAGATGAGTCCTCTCAAATCATAACACGGGAGGTTTCTGCAACCACTCCCCCTGGGAGGACAAGCTCTAGCCCTAGAGCACACACACACAGATACACTCCCAAGGGAGGGAGAGGCGGCTGCCTCCACGGCCTAGCCGACCAACTCAAACATTCTCGTGCCTCCCTCTCCTTTTATAGCCTCACACCGAGACTAACCCTAATGGATCCATCCATTAGTCCACACTGGGATAACCCAGAAACCCCACCTAACACCGGGTTTTAATACTCACTTTGCCCGCTAACTCAAATGCTTTGCCTGCTATCCTATGAGACCGCACTTTGCCTGCTAGCGCCAATGAATCCACTTCTTTTCTCGTGTGCTTTACCGTAGGGACAGCTTCCTTTGCCTTTGGCATTTCTCCAAAATGCCCTCACACCGCCTTCCTCTGTCCAAGCTTGCAACCACCTCGCAAGACTAGGTCTCCTTCGGCTTCCCCGGCCGCTCGGACCCCAACACCACCGTGTCTCGTCCCCACCATCCTAGCCTTACTGACCTATCTCCGGCCGGCATCGATCGCCCGTTCCTCATCACCACCTTGAGCTCCAGCCTTCTTTGGCTTCACCCACTGCTCGACCTCAACATCTCCCATGTCTAGTCCCGACCATTCCAAGCCTCACCGACTTGTCTCCAAGATCATCTCGTCCCTCGACCTCCGTAGTCTAGTCTCGATCCGCTTGCCGCACACGACCGCATTCCGATCTCGACCGTCTGGACCTCCGACTCCTCCCCGAGCCTAGTCCCGATCCACCTCGCCGCCTGTCGTGTCCACCTTCTGCAGCCTCCAGCCCGGTTCCTCGCCTCCGGCTCACAACCACCTCACCGACCTCGATCATCTTCTGCGTCTCCGACCGTCTGGACCTCAACACCTCCGTGCCTAGTCCCGGTCCTCCCACGCCACCATGAAATAGCTCAAGTCCTGCACCACACGCATAAGCAAACCATCACATAGCACCGCACAATACACATAGACCATCACTCAAGACAAGTATCACAAAGACAACACCGGTCGTAAATTCCCTCGACCACTCAAGAGCACAACTCAAGAGGTGGTCAAGCCTCGGAAGACTTCCACCTTCCTTTGATCACACAAAGACGTCGTCACGACCACCTCAAAGCTCGTTATGACCATGCAGACACAAGCTATGACTATCGCTAGCTACGACCACACACAGTCTCGCTACGATCACCGCCAAACAGAGAAACTAAACTCGCACCGCCAACAGAGCTCACACCTTTTCCTCGTAAAATAGACATTGACAAACCCTCACAAAAGATGAACCAACAAGTCCACAAGGTCCACAACATCACCAGAACCCATACGATCAAGTCCCAACATAATCGGACATCACATGGGCTCATACGACCGCTTTGAATGAACTCACCGACCACGGTCATTATCGCCGATAACGTGGTCGAACGCGTTTCGACCACTTTCGCTCGCGCTAACGTGGTCGATGCTCCGATCCGCCAACGTGGTCGACACTCGAGCCACCGATCGCGACACGTGGTCGATCCACTAAGTACCCACAACGTGGTCGTACTCACAACGTGGTCGAACCACTGAGTACCCGAATTGCACCAACGTGGTCGATGTCGAATGTCACAATCGTGGTCGAGCTTGAGCGCCACAACGTGGTCGACTTACCGAGCAATCGACTACCCACCATGACCACATAGTCGTAAACCCCACCCACGATCACCGACTACGACCAACGTGGTCGTAAACTCCCTACCGGCTTCCGATTACCTTCAACGTGGTTGTACGCCACCGACCACGGTCAAGGTGGTCTTAAACTCTTCCGACTACGCTCAATTTTCTCGAGTAAGATACCGCGTGGTCCCACGCAGTCCGACCGACTTCCGATCACGCCCAAATTCACCGAGGATGCCGCAACGTGGTCGAATCGCCCCGTGGCCTCCGACCACGGCCAACGTAGTCGTAGACTCCACAACGTGGTCGTACGCTACTCGACTGGTTCTTGATTTCGCTCAACGTGGTCATATACCCTTCCGATCACGACCAACGTGGTCGCACAACACTCGAAGGGTTTCACCACGACCAAACGTGGTCGTAAATGGCCGGGTGACCTTCGATCATGGCCAAATATTCCGAGGGCTCGCAACGTGGTCGCACTCACCCGAGACTTTCGACCACGGCTAAACTTGTCGAGAAGGCCACAACGTGATCGTAGATCTCCACAGCGTGGTCGATAGCCTTCCACCACTGCTCAATGCCTCACCTTGGTTTCAACTAAGGACAACGTAGTCGTAAGGTCACGACAATTGTTAAGGCTTACGACTTTGCGAGTCACCAAACCTCAAAAACCAAACTCAATCTTTCTAGATCAAGAGTCAATTACTCATCACAACCATGGGGTGACCTCCACATGGTCTCACAACTTGTAACTTACAGCATATAGGAATGTTATTGATATGTGATTTATAAATTGTGACTTGTAACTTGAATTGTAACTTGAATGTTATTGATATGTTATTGAATTGTAATGTTATTGATATATAACTTGTAACTTGTAACGTATAGCATCCTTCGTCGAGAGGTATATTACAACAACATTGCTGGCTCACCGCGATAAGGAATTTGTACTTATGGCCTACAATCAAGGGTTCCACTGGATTTTAATTGTAATTATACCAAAATAGAACAAGGCAATATACCTTGATTCTCTAAGTAAGAACAAAACCGACTACGTAGTTATTGACCAATTACTCGATAGGTAAGTACATTTTCTCCATACATGACTATATTGTACTATTTCTTTTCTTCTGAATGACTAAGCTAACTTTTTCGAATCACGAAGGTCGTTCGTCACGTACGTTGCAGAGACACGTGGCTCGACGGAAGGGGCCAAGCCCTTGCAACATGTTCAAAATTTTCAGGTATTCGCTAGTACACATTAATTAATCCTATACAATACTTGGTAGTAATGCCTCTTGAATTAATACATTCTATTTTTTGAAGTGCCACCAGCAGCAGCCGGGCAACACGTGTGGATTCTACGTTTGCCACTATATGAAATTACTACTCGATTCCTCGAAGATCACCAATCCTAAGGTTTGTCAATATTCCCACAATTATTTCATACTTATCAGGTAATATCACTACTACAGAAAGCCTAATACTAGACGCCAAATCACAGACGGTTTTGTGAAACCGTCTGTGATGTATACTATTATAGACGGTTTTAATTTGGAGGCCGTCTGTGGTATTTGTATGGCGGAAAAAGGAGTATCATAGACGGTTCTTACCGAATCGATGCTGTGAGGATATCGAATATCACGCACGGTTTTATAATAAAACCGCTCGTGATATTTCAGATATCACGCACGGTTTTATTATAAAACCGCTCGTGATATCGAATATCACGAGTGGTTTTATTATAAACCGTCGGATATTAGATATCGCGCACGGTTTTATTATAAAACCGTGCGTGATATTCTAGTATCACGACAGTTTTATAATAAAACCGCCTCGTGATATGTTTCCGCCTGCAATTCCTCAAAATTTCATATTTTCCGCTTAAGTCCGAGTATGATTCAGTTTTGAGACACCTTCAAGAAACGGGCATAACTTTTGCATACGGTGTCCGTTTCGACGTTTTGTACTGTTGGAAAGCTAACGACGAGCCCGATCCAAAAATAACGACTAGCTTCCGCCAGTCGCCCTCCAAGACCCCAAAATCGGCCATCTTTGGACCTAAACCTGCGTTGCAAGTTTTTGGTGTCTGTTTTGCCTTTTTCTTAGTCTTCCTTTAGGAATTTGGATTTTGCTTCAACCGAAAAGTTGTAGATCTCGTCGAAACCTTTCAAATGAGTATATATAAGCCATATAAAACTTTGCTATTTTATCTTTTCAGACTAGTTGTTTATATTGCATCGGTATATAAAATTTTGTGTTAATTCACGACGGTTCTATATATCGAACCGTCGTGATATTCATTCATCACGAGCGGTTCTATATGTAGAACCGTCTGTGATAATCAGGCCCGCCGATCCTACTCGACCCAATCATAGCCAATAGAAATCGACCAATCCTCACCCCACGGATCGTAGCTCCGCCTCCTCCCCTCCCTATAAATATAACCAAAACCCACCTCCTTGCTAGTCTTCTCTTCCTTGCTATCCTCCTCCCATCTGTTTCTCCCTCCTTGCCGGTCTCCTCTTCCTCCTTGTTGTTCTCTTCCTCCTTGCTATTCTCCTCCTCTTGTCGTCCTCCTCCTTGCACGACACATAAGTCTACGGAGGCAAGACATCGCAAGCAACTAGCTCGTGCCAACCGTGCACACTCATGCGTTGCATCGTGGCTAGAAGGCATAGAGGATCTTGCTTTTCTCTATTCTTGTTGTGTAACCCGCTCGTTGTTTTGAGATATTGTAATGTTTTGAGATATTGTAATGGTAGGCTCTAATCTTAATAAAATGGATGTTTTATGTTTGTGAAAGGAATTGAGATGTGAATTGGATGTATACATGTATATGTTGATCCGCTTATTTCGTAAGGCATGGCTAGCATTTCACGAGGCTAGCCAATAAACGTAAATAGGTTTAGAGAGAATATCACGACGGTTCGTAACTAAAAACCGCTCGTGATAGTTATAATCACGCACGGTTTTAATTAAGAACCGCTCGGATTTATAATATCACGACGGTTTTAGTTAAGAACCGCTCGCGATATAATATCAGAGCGGTTCTTAACTAAAACCGCTCGCGATATTTAGAAATCGCGCACGGTTCTTAACTAAAACCGCTCGTGATTATAACTATCACGACGGTTTTAGTTAAGAACCGCTCGTGATATTGCACCACGCACGGTTCGAAGCCGCCGTGATGATCTCGTACATTATCGATCCATAAATTGAGACGGTTCACAAAATCGTCTGTGATGACGTTTTTGAACCGTCTGTGATGACCTTTTCTGTAGTAGTGTATATGTATGCACATTGATATTCCTATTGACAGGCTGCGCCCATCCCTACAACTGCATTGCAACAGCCCGACCTTGCACGAATTCGAGAATGCACGTACTTTTTGGTGGCTGGAGTCATAAAATCAAATGGAGAGTTCCACAACGTACAATGATTTTTTATTTGGGATAAGATTGACATTGATTGTAATTGTGTATTTGTTAATGGATATTTTATTTCATTTCAATTAATTGATTTGTGAAATGATGTTTTATGTTTGTAAAATGAATTGAGATGTGAATTGGATGTATACATATACATGTTGATCTTCTTGTTTCAGGGGGCATGGTTAGCATTTCCTGAGGCTAGCCAATAAACAGAAATAGATTTAGGGGTAGAAGAGAATAGCACAGACGATTTTTAACTAAAACTTGTCTATGCTAATTGATAATCACAGACGGTTTTTAACTAAAAACCGTCTGTGCTAGTTTATCACAAACGGTTTTTAGTTTAAAACCGTTTGTGATTATCAACTATCATAGACGATTTGTAATTAAAAACCGTCTGTGATATTTACACAACAGACGGTTCGAAAGCCGTCTGTGATGACCTCGTATCATTACTGACCTATAAATTTAGACGGCTCACAAAACCGTCTGTGATGACGTTTCTGAACCGTCTGTAATACAGTTTTCTATAGTAGTGTTATGGGGTGTTTTGAGTTGTCAGGCACTTCTAGAGGGGTTTTGGTAATTTTCCCTTTAACAACCTTGATACTATTCTCATCATTCCGTAACATATACAACCAAATTTGCAATGTATACCAATATGGAGAATAGGAATCATAGTACAAATGAAAAATACATTATTTATATATACTCTCACAAGATTCTTTGCCTCTCGATCCATTCCATCAATTCTTCATGGCATTCTTGCTTCTCGATCAATCTGTGGGTATCGCCCAAATGTAAAAATTGAGAAACCGAGTAATCTTTTAACTTGCATTGTCAATTAAGTTTGGATTTAAAATTGCCATTGTCTCAGAGAGTATGGAGAGAATTTAGCAAGATTGGAGGACAAGAAGATAAATGTACTAGTGTATACAGCAATATGTATTCAAATGTCTGGAAGTAAATATGAAAATATATTAATAGTTTGGTAGATTTAGAAAACGAAATGTGGTACTGTTCATTCTCACTTTCAGGTTTTTTAACTTGATGTTTAATCAGAACAAAAGAATCTAGTAAACAGACATACAAAGAACCATCTACAGGTCAATAATTTGTACTTCACAGAAAAAAGACACTGTAATATCTGAAACAACCCACGTCATTAATTAACCTTAAGTGACGAATTACGATATTAAGCAGGGTTAATTAGGTAGCTAATGATCTAAAATACGAGGGAATTTAAACTTTTCTTTGCCATCGTATAAATTGAGTTCAACGAGCGATAAACAACTGCAATGCATTTAGTACTTTATCGGCGAGGACGCAAATAATTTGTAACTCAACGAAAATATTGTATAACAGTCCGTAGTACAACCGTAATTAATTACAATCCGTATATGGTAAAATCAATTACATCCATTGAGCGACAATTAGAACTTGTACCAAGCCAAATAAAGATATTACAATTTGCATTACATAATAGCGATTACAAATTACAACAAATATACAAATTCATGTCGCAACCAAATAACCATCTTAAAAACTAAGTAATTGCAATACAATGTATTCAGTCAGGAAGTACATAATTTAACTTGCACTAAGTCCATCTCACAAATATTCAATTGCATCTAAATTAACGGAGAATAGAAATTACATTTAGATAACATGCAGTATCATCTAGACATCAATATTAAGAGAAAGTCCAAATACATTAAGGTCATCTCATACATTAGAATCTGTCGTCAAATTGCCACCACACCGCTATTTCATTTGGGAGCAAACCATTAATTTTAATACCGAAAAAGATCGAACAAAAGAACGAATAAAAATAAGCGAAGTAAGGAAAAAGGATAGAAATTGCCGTCAGAGCCCTAGAGGTTAATGTCGGGCAGGGCAATCCGTTCACGGAGATACCTGACCGTCCGGGGGCCAGTCGGCACCTCTCACAACCGTAGGGTCATCACTCGGCATAAACAAACCTGTAATATATTTAAAATACCAGAGCCACTAGCAAAATAATCTCAAATTACCAAAATAGCCCTTATGAGTTCCACCGGCATCAGGAGAGCCAGCAAGGCCATAGTCACAGAGAGGAAGCACAAGCCATCGAGAAGGCTCGGCACAGCTAGTTAGCACCGCCACAAGCCAACCATCACACACAGCCAACAGAGAACAGAAGAAATATCACGGCAGAGCAAGCCACCACTGCCTCTATTCTCATTCCCCAAACCAACCGAGAGCAGAGAGAAGGGAGAAGAAGCCCACGGCTCCAATAGGCCATCTCTTCCTATCCCCATCCCCAAACCCTCAAAACTCCACTGCCAAACATCACCGGCCACCACAAAGACGACATCGGGACAAGCCAACCAGGAGCAAGGCGGAAGCAAGGTGAGCCGACCAAGAGCACGGCGACGGCAAGAAGCAGGACCTCATGCCAACAAGCTGTAGGAGGAGAAGGCCACCATCACAGCCGGTCAACACATGGCCAACGCAAGGGAATGGCGACGCCATAGCCATTAAATGTCCCTCCCCAAAATCAACCCAACCACCATTCCACAAAGGTAATCCATGCCACAATCCCATGATTCCAGTATTCAAAACCACATGCAACATAGTAAAATACTAGAGCACCATCACTTGCTAATCAACTAGAAGAACCTAGCAAATCAGTGAGACCATGAACCTAGCCGAACCAGCGTAGTAACCCTAGCGCCCACGGCGCTACCAGATCACTAAAGCATCATCTAGCATCACAGAGTAACTGCGCATAAGGGGAACGGAGTAGAGGTGGAGGAGGCTTATCAGAGATGAAGGCGGTGCGTGCCACCACATAGCCACACACCAACCGCCATCACACTCCCCACAGACGGGCGGTTCTAGCCGGCCATGACTAGCCCGGGGCAGCACACCTCCAAGCCTACCATCACATATGCAAATCCATTAGAGCCAAAGTAAAATAACTAGCAAACCAACAGTAGACCGAAGCTGATTCAAGGGAGGAGGCACCAGATCCGAGCCCTAGGCCACAGATCTGGCAGCAGCAGCAGCCGGGCGGTGAGGCGAGGACGGCCCAGGCAGTGCGGCGCGGTGCCGCTAGGACCGGCGGCGCGAGGAGGGAGCACGTAAGGAAGAGAGGCGGCGTGAGAGAGAGCCGGTCATGGACGCGTTAAGGCCGGGAGGAGGGAGAGCCGAGACGGCGCGGCGCGGAGGAGCCAAGGTGGCGCTAAGGCAAGTGAATCCGGAGAGGGGAGAGAGAGCCGAGAAAAGAAACAGGGAGGAAGAAACGAGGCGTCGGCGGAAGACGCAAGAAAAGGGAGCGGCGGAGAGAAAAAGAAAAGGAAAAAAAGAGAAGAAAATAGATTAGGTAAAATAAAAGATTATAGACTAGACTTGCCGAAATTTAGAGATACTCGTAAATGTGCTTCATAAAATCTGATCATAAACGAGTTGTCGTAGTTAAATAAACTAATAAAAGACTAGAATGATAGATGTAACAATGTGATTGGAAATTCTTCTAGAAACTACCAGAGATCTAGTAAAATCCTTGGTGTCAATATAATATTCTTACACTTCCACGCATATAAATAATGCCAGTCCAATAACAAGTGTCAATTAACCAATTCAAGTCAACCAGGAACCCCAGGAGCCGATTTTAAGCGAAACGAGAAACTGGAAACCCACGCAAGCATACATGGTAGGATTCGCTCAATTAATTAGGCCATGTTATCGCTTCAACGCCATAGATGAAGTCATAGAAACTCATAATATTTCCCAAGTTCTTGTAATAAATATAATCATGTCAATGGATTAAAACTGGTACGGAGGTGCATTAAATTTGTGTATCGTCGTTTAGACCATTGCATGGTATATTTAATTACTCAAATAATTTAGCTAATAGCAGTGAAATTATAGAAATCCACCCCTGATTACTTCGAAATATTAGAACAAACTAACTGTGGTCCGACGATTTAAAACATACTAGTCGATTAAAGTTATATGTGTATGGGTTACATTAAAGGACGGTAATCTAGACTAATTTGTTGCAGATTTAAATACCCGGATAATTTAGTTAAGTCTATCTAAACAATAGAGAACCATTAATCAATAATTGCAATGACTAGAATAAATTAAGTGCCCTCAGTAGGTTAAAACATAGCTGTACCGATTCAATTAAGATATTGCAAAATAAATCATTCAGAGTGGTAACTGAATACCCAATTAACATGAATGGTGTTAAACCATAGAACCTTTCTAGTAAATATTATTAAATATTAAAGGTAAATTAAATGATACCTATATGCTGGAAATGGCATGCATGCGAAATAAATTAGCCTAATACTATTTAGATCACTCTGTTGCGCATTTAAATTTAGTCACTTATAAATGGTAGAAAATCACTAATAAATATTCTTAATTATTAGAATAAATTAGTAGTCATATTCTCAATTATTATCCATTAGAAGATGCAAAATTGTTTGTGACAACTAGAATAGCAAGCTCCAAGTAAAAATAGTATGCGAGGATATAAAATCATGCGCGCCGAATAACTTGGACCTAACAATTTAAATAGCATAAAGTGGTTACAATCCGCAGCGAGTTAAAATAAAACTTGGAGGTCATACTGAGATGCCTTAGTATAATTTAACCAATTAATTACTTAGGAGTTAATTCCATTGGTGTCGATAACGTAAATAATCACGCTCGTATTAATTTCGAGAAAGGACCGGTACTAAGAAGAAAGAATTTATTTAAATAACCCTAAGACCTAAAATGAATTAGAGAGGTGAATAGATATATACACACCTATGAGAGACTAAATTGGTATAATTATTTGCGCGAGATCGACTATGATTAAGGTTCGCCAATATTTGTACGTGTATATATTTCATCGTATCGCAAGGGTAGATGGTCGGAAATCAACATAAGACTAAAGCTAACTTTTAAGTAAACAACTCAGCCCCATATTAGAAAAATGACGTCAAGTGATGAGTATAAAATACGAGTAAACTAGAGCTACCACGATCGGGTTAAATCGAGCGAAGCTTTATCCTAGGAGCACAAACACATCGACACCTTGTATTTTATTATAATTCTATAAATTAAGTCGTAGCCGACGTATTTAATTGCAGGCGACAGTCCAAGCCACAAGAGGGACTTCATCTGATCCTACGTGAATCCGAGTATATGGTTAAAATTCAGGCAAGCATTCCTTTGAACATATCTCCAGAGTATATTTTGTAAAACAAGTATTTTTGTATTAATCTAGTATCACCTTGCATGAAAGAAATAAAGAATATTTAAATCTAGCAATGGCTATAAGAGAAGAGAAAAGAGATAGATGGCAACTGATGGAGTAGTTGGCCACTTAAGTTAATTAAGAAGGTGGGCAGAGGTTGCTAGGGCAGGTGACAAGTGGGCAGGTTTGGGACCTCTACATAAGAATAGAATATAAGGAATTACAAACTTCTTCCGTGAATGATGCACTAAACCAGTATCAACCAACATTTCATTTTTTATGGGCAGACTAGTACTCTATTGAGGTATAATATTCTCCACATGGGTAAGTATTATTTAGGGGAGGAACCCACAAGAGCTGGACATGTACCGGAGTGGGGGATCCACATCCGCGCAGAACCTAGAACTGGTAAGTAGGCCAGAAGTGGGGGAGGCGGATCGCAAGAACCCAAGACTGATCAGATATTCAGTAATAGGGTACGCGAAGGCGATATATTACGCAGTTGGGTGCTGGGTGAGGGTCAGAACCCACCCCAGCCAACAGTTATGTTGCTTTCGGTGGGTCTGCGTGAGGGTGGCACACCGCTCCAGGCTACCGCTTGTGAGTAACTGGGTGGAGATATAATACTAAGATAGATGTTATTAGCACTGTACTCTGGTCTGGGCACCTCATCAAAGGAAATGCGGAGATTCGAGAGCCAGCACGAGCAGAGTGATGATGGGTAAAGTGATACAAGCTTGCGCAATGCTATCCAAATCATGAATTCATGCCTGTCTACAGGAAAGGAGAATTACGGAAACTTATAGGGGTTTTTTTCTGTTCATACGAATGCTCAGTAGTTTTCTAAAATAATAAATTGGAGTTCTTTCAAAACCAACAAAACTTATTTTTCTATATGGCATGGGAAAGAAAATGAGGAAGGAAAAGAGGCTAAGATTGAGCAGGAAATTGAGAATAGGAATTGATATTCCTGAGAGTGTGGAAACAAGCATTTTATGCATTTTGCTAATAACGCTTGCTGAGTACTTTGTACTCACCCTTGCTATTATCTTCCTTTGTTTAGGAGTATGTCAGTTCAGCCTGGATGAAATACCGTGGACTCGGAATACAATGGTATAAGGTGGACACCCCGTTTGGAGTAGTTTTTGAATAGAAAATAGTTAGAATATTTTTCTTTTCTAAAGATTGCAATATTCAAACCCTTGAGGCTTTGTAATAAATTATAGCCCTGCGTGGCGATATTCTTGTAATATCATGTTGTCTCTAATTATTGTTCTGCTGCAACACTTTGATAGGCTTATTATTCGTTAGAGCGATGTTTTATCGGCTAAAACGAATAATAATCCGTTGACTAGCGTTATTACCCTGTGGTAATAATGCGGGTCGTCACAATATCTGAATGATAGATAATTCGATATATTCAAATCAAGAGACCTAGAGATTACAAAAAAGAACTACAGAAGTTGCATATAAGGATCTTTTAATTTTTCATCTGACACTAAAATAATCTACACAAACTAAACATTTTGGTGCCTCAAATCTCACACTGGCCTGAACCTAGGAATGAGACAAAAGGCAACTAGGAACTAGGTGTAGTACGCAGTTCTGCATCAGGCTAACGTATATACCAGAAGTTCGTTAGAAAAGGTAAATATCCCAAGTAAACTGTGAAACCATAATTAGACATATTTTTAACACCTTACAAGTTACAATCAAACATTATTATTTTTTGGTAAACTTAAGAGAAATGGACAGAATGCGGATAGAATCCACGTTGCTAGAAAAGATATAGATGTTGAAGAATTAGTGTACATGACACACACATGGGCCTGTTTGACAAGTTAAAAGCCAAGCGGTTTTTGGCTTTTGCTACAATACCTAACTTTCAAACGGAGTATTTTCTCAAGACAGGGTCTACAAGTTAAACGTAGTATACGTTAAAAGCCCAACATCTGTACCAGCCAAAATCGTAAGTGGGTATCGGTCTCTCCGTAATCTGCACTGTAAATGTACCAAAATTCAAAATTTCAACCAAAACCATAAGCCATGACCAAAAAGAACAGGTCCACATATATATATGTGCCCCCCACACACACACACACACACACACATATACACATATATATATATATATATATATATATATAAAAATACCTTTTACACCGGTGTAATTACACCCACCTCTAATATACCACCTAAACAAACTTGAAATATTCCTTTATCACTTTAGGTACATTTGTATACTAATTATAAGATACTCCAATGTGAACCACACGAAAAATTTGAACTCCTTTATATATATATATATATATATATATATATATATATATATATATATATATATATATATATGTATATGAAGCCTCTTTTCTACACCGGTGTAATTACACCGATATCGTATCTCCCAATGTAGGAGTATATCTCGTAACTAAGGGTATGTACGTGTAGTATACAAGTATTTAAGACCATCTAGATAGTATGAACAATTTTTCAGAAATGGTATGTACATTTTTTCGACATACTCCTTTTATGCGCCGTATATAAGGGTATTTACAAAATACGCTAAAAACTATGAACTCCTATACAAGTTTTTTCGTGTGGTTCACATTGGAATATCTTATAATTAGTATACAAATGTAGCTAAAGTGATAAAGGAGTATTTTAAGTTTGTTTATGTGGTATATTAGAGGTGGTGTAATTACACCCTGTGTAATATACACCCTGTGTATATATATATATATATATATATATATATATATATATATATATATATATATATATATATATGGCATTATACATACATCTTAACAGTGTTAAGCGGCTTTACGAAAATAAAAACTCATTCTTAGGTCCCACTAATTGTAAGAGCACACAAAGATGAATAAAAGATCAAAGCACTACCCACGTTATGACATCGTTGCATTCTATCCGACCACTTCATAATATTAAGTATCAACCCATTATATTGTTATCATAGTATCAATAGCAATGTTATGCCTCAGTTTCTTAAATAAATTATATTCACTTTCATTTCTTTATTCCCAGATCCATAATGCAAAAGCATACAAAATAGAGATAAAACAACAATTAAGTTTATTTTCCCTGTACAACACACTTTGAATTGTTTTATGCAGGGTTTCAAATTATGGATGCAAAAAAAATTCGACGCCGACGGAAGGAACGAAAGAACAAAATTTTGTTAATTTCGTTCAAAATTTGGATGAAAAAAATCTAATTTTTGATGAAATTTAACTAAAATTTGAATAAAATTTGAACAAATTCCAAATAGGATCAAATTCAACCAAATTTTACCCGAATGAAACCTATTTCGCTGGGCACCGAAAGGGACGAAATTTCATCCATTTCGCGAAATTTCGGACGAAATTTGAAACCCTGGTTTTATGAACTCATAAGAGATTCAGTACACTCGATCAAGGAAAAGAAATCGATACTCCTTGATTGAAATTTACTTGATTTCCACTATTCAGAGTTTCAAATACCATGATCCATGTATACAACCATTACATATCGTCTAGCTGCTAGTGACATACAAATGATACAATAACAATTAATTGCATAAACAGAACATCATTCGGCCATCGACCCAAACCAATTGAGCGTGCGATTCATTCGTATCATTCAGCATATGGTTTCGATGTACAGCTTGGTTGCCTACGGCATGCGGATCGATGCAGGCCGGAATCAGTTGTTGGCTGGCCTCGGGACGTACTTGCGGAGCCAGATCTGGCGGTGTCCGATGCTGATCTTGACGAGGCGCTCGCCGTTGAGCACGAGCCCCACGAACGCCTCGCTCTTGAAGATGATCCGCCCGTACATCGGCGGCATCCCCCCCGCCGTCTTCTCCATCAGCACACGCACAACGCAGTCGCCCCACTTCCTGCAGATGCAAATCAAATGCATATACATGCGTACGTTGCTAGGGTTTAATTTGATGGATATCCATGCGATGCGATGCAGCATTGCAAAAAAGAAACATATACACGTATACATAGATATCCATGCGATGCTTACTGCCTGAAGTAGTCGAATATCTCCTCTCGTCCGATGGGCATCCCCCTTGAGAAGGTGACGAACATGGAGCGGCAGTCCTCCGGCACGGTGATGGGGCGGCAGCTGTATGGCGCCGCCAGCTCGGGCGGGTTCCCGACGAGGCCCGTCTCGTAGCGGCGGAGGAGCACGTGCAGACGATCGTCGAAGATGAGGGTGCCGACGCCGTCGAGGATGTCAGCGACGCCGCGCACAACGAGGTCCTGGTGGAAGGCGAAGAAGCGGGGGTCCACGTCGCCGTCCTTGCAGAGCGCAGAGATGAGCGGGATGGCGGGCAGCATGCGGTCCTCCTCGCGCAGGCAGTCGAGGATGGAGTTGGCCTCCGCAGCGACTTGGTTGACGGCGCTGGGGCTGAGGTCCGGGACGTGGTGGATGGCCGGCACGTTCCCCTGGTCGAGCCAGGCCAGCAGCGCCACCGCATTCCGCGCCTGCTCGGGGTTGCCGCCGATGCGGATGAAGCACTCGTAGGCGGCGCGGGCGGTGCCGTAAAGGTAAAGGACGTCGCGGACGATGAGCGCCATGGGAATGGGCTCGATCCAGCACACGAGAAGACAAGGGAAGAGAAGATCTAGCTAGCTAGAGCGAGGTATGGTTTACTACAGCTATGGCGTTGTGTGTTGTGCTGTGCCACGAGGGAGGTATTTGTAGGTGGGTGGCTCCACCTGACGCGTCTGCCTGCGGCGGTTACTGCCGGCGGCCTCGACAAAAAAAGGGAAAGGCGCGCGGGAAACAGGTGTCATTCGTTTCGAACGGACGCCACGCCGCCCCCCCTCTGCTTTACGATTAGTGCGCCTCGGGTCCGATCCTCGTGGGTTTCCTCTTTCTTGCATCGTTCTGTTCATATACATATCTATACACAACTACATCTACATGCATGGGTATGGATGTACATTCACTCATGCTTGGTTATCTTTTCATGGAAACAATTAATTGCTGCTAAATATTGTGCTCCATGCTTGCTTATTCAAAGTATTCGACTCTTATCTTTTCCATCGTTCCGATTAATTGGCACCTGGCTTTATTTATCAAATTAATGACGTTCTAGAGTAATCCCAAGCACATCCTCACGAGTACAGGCTAGTATTCACATGAACAATGCATATTTACCACCGAAATTCCATATATGCATAGAGCACCGCGTTCAAATTCGATTATACTTGGCCGATCATCGATCTTCACAAAAACATTTCCCATTCATTCAAAACCTGTTAAATGCTACCATCTGCAAGATACACTGCCACAGTGTACAGGATCTTCATTGCGGTCAGTAATTGTAATCATGAGTCCATGAGCACGTGCTGAAGACAGGCGTACGGCAGGGCAGACGTGTCCTTGATTGTATTCTCACCGGGCCGGCCATGCCAAGTGCAAGGCTACAATATCATCCATTTAGCACACAGGAAAAAAGAAAAGAAAACTAATTTAGAGGATATCTTTTCTTACCGGAATCTGCAGACTAGCCGGAACTTCATACACAACTTCAGTCAACTCAAGAGTTTTCCATTACACTAGCCTTGCGCGCCCATGTGTCGCACTGCATTTTATCGATGTTTTAATATCGATCTTACGTATAATTTATTTGGATTCGAAAAAACTCTTAAAATATTTGATGTATGCGCATACAGAGTAGAGACACGAGAATTTTATCCAGGTTTGGGCTTTCTCATCAGAGAATAATAACCCTACATTCTGTGCGATTGCTAATTACTAGAAAGAGGAATTACAACAGAGAACTATGCAAATAGCTAGCAATATCTCCTCCTTCGATCCGAATGCCTTCCCTCTCTCTTTAATGTCAACCTTTATATAGCCAGCAAAGCGACGACAGTTGTCCAGCGTCAGAAGGCGTCTCAATGCTTCGGATGATAACCACATAACGGAAGTTACTGCTAGAGAGATGTAAAAGGCTGTTCGTTGTGTAGCAGTTGTTGTCAGAGAGAGATCGTGTGCAGTTATTGGATAAACACACGTTCTAACTGCCTTATCAGACGAACTGATGACGCAGTTACTCGTCGTAGATAAGTTGTCGGAGATAGGTTGGTCGCAGGAAGGTCCGCGACCATAAAGTAGTCACAAGTCAACTTACAACTATGTAGTCGTAGAAGGACTTACGACCAGATAGTAGTCGCAATAACACTTACGACTATATGGTCATAGAAAGACTTACGACCAGGGAGGTAATCGCAGTAAGACTTACGACTACATGGTCATAGAAGGACTTACGACCAGGTAGTAGTCGCAGTAAGACTTACGACCAGGTAGTAGTCGCAGTAAGACTTACGACTACATGGTCGTAGAAGGACTTATGACCATATAAAATAGTTGCAGTAAAACTTATGACTATCTTGAGGGACTTCTCCCTACTAATAATGGGTATATTCAAGAAATATAGTGACATAATAATTTGATGATTATTCTATCCTCGTCATCTAGCCCCCAACTTTAAGTGAAAGACACTTATTCGAGCAAGCAAGGTCGTAGATAAAAAGTGTGGTTGAAAACAAAACCCTTCTCGACTCTTATCAACCAGGAATTGGCTTGGTCGATTTGGTAATTTTGCTTGAGTTGTGAAGATAGATAGATATCAGATAGTGGAAATGCAATCGATTTCCCTCGACGTGTCCGTTGAATCGGTTCCTAAAGCAAGCGTTCGGTTCCCGAGAGAGGTAATCGACGCATTAGCTATAAAAACTTACTAAGGGTAACATTTGGTTTTTCAATTTCCCCATTTGTTCCGATTCTTTCAAGCTCTCCATCTCCAATCGATCTCCATAATCTCCCACAATCTCGCACAAATTCCTTCTAATCATCCGCAAGAATGATGAAGTCTTCATCAATCTGGGTTGAATCAGAGATAGATCATGCCAAGATGAAGGTATTAGAGACTGCGGAGAAGATCCCGCCGTGGTGATTCGACAGATGGATCGAAGCCGCTGGGCAACGCTGGCCAACCGGACAAATCGGAGAGATTCCAGTATTCCAAGCGTAATGTGAGTGTGGCCTCCATCTCCGTCTACCTTGGGCCCACAACCACCTTGGAGCGACGACGCCTGTTGGAAGGTCTACCCTAGGCCATGTCTGGGGCCAACCCCGAGCGGAGTACTCGGGATTGGCCCTAGGAGGGTCCAAGGCCAACCTCGGGCGGAATACGCGGGATCGACTCTAGGAGGGTCCGGGGCCAATACCGGGCGGAGTACACAAGACCGGCCTTGGAGGCATCCGAGGCAGACCCCAGGCAAGGTACGCAAGATCGGCCCCAAAGGCGTCCGGGGCCGACCCGAGACAAGGTGCCCAAGATCGGCCCTGGAGGCGTTCGGGGCCGACCCCGGGCGAGGTGCGCAAGATCGGCCTCAGAGGCGTTTGAGGCTATCCCTGGGCGGAGTACACGAAGCTGATACCAGGAGGGTCTATGGCCAACCTCGGGAGGGGTACGCGAGCCCGACTCCAGGAGGGTCCGGGGTCGATCCTAGACAGACCCCGAGGTCCCAGACGCGGCAGGGCCCACAAGGAGCAAATGACCAAAATGCCCCCAGAAGTAGGCCAAATTCTAAGGGCAAAGTTATAACTACACTGGCCTCCCTCTCTCCACCATAAATAGGATCCCTTGTAATAGGGGAGAGATGCCATTTTATAACACTAGACTCTCGTATGAAATATACTTGGTGGTTGTGTGCTTCTTTTTAGGTCATCTTCGCATTCTCAGCGGTCTTCGCATTCTCAGCGGTCTTCATATTTGACTAAAGATGTTTCCAAATTTATTGTCTGAACTCATATCGACTCAGGCAAAAAATCACGCCGCCTACAAAGCAGAACGTAGCGCCTCGGACCTCCCCGGGTTACCTACGCGCTCTGCCCCGACCTTTGTTCGGGCGCACCACCCCAGCCTCGTCCATGCGCTCTACTTCGGCTCCGTGTTCGCGCGCGTCACCACGGCCTTCGTGTGCACGTGTCGACCCCAACCTTTGTTCTGGTGCTCTGCCCCAGCCTCGTCCGTGCGTGTTGCCACAGCCACGTCTGCGCGCTATGCTCCGGCCTTCGTCCACATGCGCCCCACCGGTTAGTCTCCCCATCCCTTCTTCGAGCCGGTTTAGCCCGCTTGGTGGAAAGGATTCCAAGGCATGCCCGGGCGTGGGTGCAGTGTGTGGGGTCATGCGGTCAATCATGTGGAAATCACAAAGCGAGTGGAAGCGGAGCGGTGGTAATATGACCCAGGCAACTCTGGGCTCCCCTTCGAACTTGGGTCTCCCTCTCCTCCCATTGTCCGGGGCTCATCTGTCAGCAATCCGCCGGAGAGACGTCAACTTCTGGACGCCGGCGATCTGCACCTGAAGACAGAAACACACACACTGGAAGAAAACAAGGTACAGGTGGTTTTTGGTGCACTCCAGAACAAACATCTTCTGGGGCTTTTCCATTTATATAAGCAAACTGATTTCAACTAAAAACATGGGACACCAAGTCCATGATCCTACAAAGTAGCCATGACCATGTATACGTGCAAAAACAACAATAGGAAATGTAAACATGTAGACTAAAAATAGACTAACTGTCATGCACAAGAATTATTCAAACATTCTCCTCCTAAGTCTTGTGCACCTGAGTACAGGAAGATAAGCCAATCATCTTGACGAATTCTTGAAACTTGATCTTCCCCAGAGGCTTTGTCAGAATATCTCCCAATTGCTCATCAGTTCGAATGAATTCCACTTCAATCTGGTTGTTGCTTACATATTCACGGATCAAATGAAACCTTGTATCAATATGCTTGCTCCTGTCATGATGTACTGGATTCTTTATCAAAGAGATTGCAGATTTGTTGTCTATCCTCAACACTGGTCTCATCGACGTTGGATCGGCGATTTCGACAACAATGAGCTAACCACACACCTTGACAGTCATTGCTTGCAAAGAAGAATGTATTCTCGCCGCAACTTGACAAGGCTACAACCTTTTGTTTTGTAGACTGCCAGCTGATTGCACTGCCTCCCAGGAAGAAAAATATACCACTCGTGCTCTTTCTACTGTCAACATCACCTGCTAGATCACTGTCGCTGAAACCTAGTAATGCAGGCCGTTGATTACTTCCTCTTGCATAAAACAGTCCCATCTCCCTTGTCCCAGCAATGTATCTCAGAATGTGTTTTACTGCTGCAAGGTGATCTTCATGGGGTTTCTCCATAAATCTGCTAACATATCCAACAGCGAAAGCAATGTCTGGCCGAGTGTTGACCAAATACCTAAGACTTCCAATCAGACTTCTGTACATTGTTGCATCAACAGTTTCACTTGAGCTCTCCTTGGACAGTTTAAGTTTTGGTTCCATAGGTACTTGCGATGGATTGCAGTGACTCATCCCTGCCACTTCCAAAACCTTCTTAGCATAAGCTCCTTGACTGATTGAGATCCCATCCTCTTGCTGTTTTACTTCCAGTCCCAAGTAGTAATGTAGCAATCCCAGGTCAGTCATCTTGAACAGCTGGGCCATTTCCTTCTTGAATTTTTGGATGATGCTGCTGCTGGTCCCTGTGATCACAAGATCATCAACATACACCCCAACTACCAGCTGCTCACCAACTTTGCCTCTAACATAGATGGCATGATCTGATGGACACTTCTTGAAACCCAAGGACATCAGGCTCTCATCTAACTTCTGATTCCAGGCTCTTGGTGCCTGATGCAGACCATACAAGGCCTTTTGGAGCTTATACACCTTGGATTCACTTCCTTTCTTCACAAAACCAGGAGGTTGTTGTACATAAACTTCTTCTTGCAGCTCCCCATTCAAAAAGGCTGATTTTACATCCATGTGATGGATTTCCCAGCCTTGATGAGCTGCTAAAGCCATGAGTAGCCTCACTGCTTCTATGCGTGCCACAGGTGCAAAGACTTCATCATAGTCGACACCCAGCTGCTGTGCATACCCCTTGACGACCAGCCTAGCTTTGTGCCGCACTACAGCCCCCAACTCATCCCTTTTTACCTTATACACCCATTTCAGGCCAATTGCTCGACGATCTCGGGGCAGTTCAGTGAGTGTCCATGTCTTGTTTTCTTCAATTGCCTGTAGCTCTTCCTCCATAGCCTTGCACCAGCTTGCTGATTTTTCTGCCTCGGCCACTGAGCTTGGCTCCTCAAGACTTCATCGCTAGCAACGCCCATCTCCCAAGTTACGAACAGCATAACCGGGTGGCGAACCTGGTCCCACAATGTCGTCCATCGCCCGGAAACGCAGCGGTGCATCTTCATCATGATCGACATCGAGGAGTTGTCCATATCTGCCGGTGGAGACACGAATCGACTCCCCGAGATCGCGCCCCCGGGTCTCCCGGTGAAGATGGCGCCCGGCCATCGGTGTTGGGGGCGTGTGGTGATCCAAACCACTCCGTCTCCTCGGACGTCATGTCCGCCTGAGCACCAGGCGGACTCGCTCCTCCGTCTTCATGCTCCAGGGTGCCGTCGCGGCGCGCACGGTCATATATTCGACGACGAAACCGCTGCCGCCGCTCCCTGCGGACGCCGCCTCCGCCAAGGCGTACCGGTCCCCACCGCCCCGCCGTCCTGACAACATCCCGCCACATGGACGCGCTTGGTGGTGGGATTATATGCGCGACGCTTGGACCCGCGCCATAGCCTCGAAGATCATCTTGCGCCACGATCATCAAGCTTCTTGAGATGCGGCGAGGTGTCCCTGACGAAGACGATGCAGCCAAACGTCTTTAGATGGTGCACCGCCGGCTTCTTCCCGCACCACGCCGAACGGGTCATCCCCGTGACGCTCTTCGTCGGGCATCGGTTCAGACGTACATCGCGGTGTTAACCGCCGCCCCGTAACCAACCCGGCAGCCTTCGCTTTGAGCATGCCGCGCGGGTTGCCACCACCATGCCATTCCTCCGCCGACGACACCGCTCGCTGGGACTATATGGTGCCGTGAGTTGCCGATGGACACCGTCCGCCGCACAATACTCCGCAAACTCGATCGCGGTGAACTCGCCACCGCGATCGCCGGAGTCTTGCCGCTTTTTCCTGACTCACCTCCTTGCGCTGGAATTCCTTGATCGCCCCCGAAGCTCGGTCCTTTGTTGGTAGCACGGTGACCCACATAAAACGACTGAAATCATCCACCAACAGAAGAAAATACCTGTTCCCGCTCGGGGTTGCTGGAGTAATAGGCCCGCACAGGTCACCATGCACCGCCCGGCGCGCGCCTGACATCGCGTTTCTTGAACGGGACCTCTTCGCTTCCCAGAAGGCAAGCTTCAGAGAGTTGGTCGACCGGTCGATGTCCGGCGACCACGCATCAGCCTCCTCCTTCGCCATGCGCCGCAGAGCCCCATGTTCGATGTCCGAGCTCGCATGCCATCGCCAGTCGTCTCCCCGCCACAAGACGGCTAGGCACACGGGCTGCGCGATGGTCACCCGCAGACGCGTACAGGCGATTCGGCCCGCGCACCACCTGTGCCAGCAGCCGCCCGCCTGGTTCCCGGATCCTCATGACTCCATGCCTGATGTGGACGTCGTAGTCGATCTCGTCCAACTGGCCGACGCTCACAATATTCGTCGTGAGCTGTGGAATGAAGTAGACGCCGCGAATGATCGTGCTCGCCGTTTTGCAATGAACAGACGGTGCCGCAGCCCTCGATCGCGACGACGAGTCGCCGCCAACCGCACCGCCCCGCAGACCGCCGTGTCGAGCTCGACGAAGGCGCCCGACCCCGACATATGATTCGTGGCCCGTGTCGAGCACCCATGTGCTCGTGTCGTGCTCCTGCTCGGCTCCTAGCTGCACGAAGACCTTCTCTTCCCGCAGCGACACCCGGCCGCGAGAGGTTACCCGCCGCCGTGCTCGAACCCCGATCCGCGCCGCGGGCGCCCCATGAGCCGCGCCATGAGCCGCCTTGCCCCGCGCCGCCCGTAGCTAGTGTAGGCGCGGGAGATCGTCGCCAGCCGGTGTGGATCCCTGCTCCGTCTTGCAAGCCACCTCCGGCGATGGTGAGGGACCCGCACCAACACAGGTCACGAGACCACCGCCGCATCCGGCATGGATCCCGTGATTCGCGCCGAACCTCCCTCGATCCGCGCTCCTGGCGTGCTTGGCGGTGGCGAGGACGTCCGCGCCGCGTGGGAAGCGGATCCGCCTCGCGCCGGTGATGGCGTCGGACCGAATCTCCATGCGGCAAGGGCGTGATTGGGAGCCGAATGGGAATTTTTCCTTTTCCCACGCCGCTCGCAATAGCAATGAGAAGCCTCCTCCTCTTGACCACGTAAGCCTCCTCCCTTTTTGGCTTGGAGCGGCACTCACGGGCCCAGTGCCCATTCTTTCCGCACCGCCGACACTGGTCTCTGCCGATCTTGCTGGGACCATTGGCCGGCCCCGTCGAAGATGGCAACTCAGATGCAGAAGATGAGCCCTTGTTGTTCCCGCGGCCACGACCGTACCCACGCCCGCGCCCACGCCCGCGCCCGTCGCTGTTCTGGGTCTCCCCCTCGCGACGTTTTCGCCACGCATCCCATTCTTCCTCGCCGTAAAGTTTACCTTCGTGAGTCACCGCCGGCGGTGGTGCCTCAAAGCCTCCTCGGCCCTTCACCGCCCGACCGTCGGCGATGTCGACACGTCGAAAGGCCGTGATCGCTAACACGATCTCGCTTGAACTTTGGCGACGCGCGAGGATTTTCTCCACAACCTTGGTCTCTCCACAACCTCACCGAGAATTGCGAGGTTGGCCACCATGTCGCTCGGACGCATGGAGTAGTCCTCCACGCTTTCGCCTCCTCTGAACGTCGCCAAATCGTATTCTCGGCGTAATTGTTGCGCCGTCGCCTTCTTCACGCGGTCGTCGCCGATCCGCATGGTTGCGATGGCGTCCCACGCCTCCTTTGCCGTCGCTTTCCGCCGATCGTGGCACCATTTCCGTGACGCACGGCCACACAGAGCGTCAAGGGCCGACATGTCGTTCTCGACGTCAACACCACCCTTGTCGACGGCCGTCCAGAGCGACCGAGCCTTGAGCTTCACCTTCATCAGCAGCGCCCAGTTTGAGTAGTTGGTCTTGGTGAGGACGGACCAAGTAGTCCCGCCGCCCACCTCACGAACCACTCGCTGAATGACGACGCCGCCCATGGAGCCGCCGTCCGTCTGCTCGGTCGCCGTCCTTCGCAGGTGATGGTCCTGTCATCAGTGCGTGTTCGATGTGTAGCGACGGTTCCTCGCTGCACTCGAGTCCCGCCCGTAATGTGGCTCGATACCACTTGTCGCCAATCCACGGAGAGACGCCAACCACGGACTCGGCAATCCGCACTGAAGACGAAACACACACACCGAAGAAAACAAGGTATGCAGGTGGTTTTGGTGCACTCGGAACAAACATCTTCTGGGGCTTTTCCATTTATATAAGCAAACTGATTTCAACTAAAAACATGGGACACCAAGTCCATGATCCTACAAAGTAGCCATGACCATGTATACGTGCAAAAACAACAATAGGAAATGTAAACATGCAGACTAAAAATAGACTAACTGTCATGCACAAGAATTATTCAAACATCATCACGTTGCCCCCAGGTGCCCCGGGATTCCCGCTCGCCCCCCTGGGGGCCTTCTCCACTTCAGCCCGGGACTGCCCCCCAGACCGCCGTGGTTCATCACGCTTGTCCTCGCCTTGGGTCCAGGACCCCCCGCGCTGCTAGGCTCCTGGGTTCCGCATCTCATGGCAGCTGCCTTGGGATCAGGATCTTGGCCTCGCCTACCACACGTCCTCTGCCTACGCTCCCAGCCGGTCTAGCCTTCTCCGTTGACCCGGCCTCGCTCGCCTCCATCCTAGGGTCCGCCCGCGGGAGCCGAGACCGGCGAAGGAAGGCCGCGCGGTGGTCGGGGAGCCAGTGGCCAATCAGACCGGCGGCGCGGGGAACTAGAGCCGGGGGAGAGCAGGCCGGCAGCGCAGGGGACCGGAGCCGGAGGAGAGCAGGCCGTTGGCGCAGGGGACCGGAGCTGGGAGAGCACGCCGGCGGCGTAGGGAGCCCGGAACCAGGGTGACACACCGGGGGCTAGGAAGCAGAGTCGGCCGGATCTGGAGGGAGATTTGGGGGAGGAGCGAGGAAATGGAAAGAAAAAAAAGAAGAAATAAGGAAGAGGTGGGGGGAAAGAAGCCGCTCCAGCTAGCCTACTTGGACCCGGACGGGCTGTGGACAGAGATAGCTTCCACCCTCAGCTGCATAGCCTTGGCTGGGAGTCCACCAACACCAGGACCACCAATCTGCAGCACGGTCGTAACCTTGCCCCATGTCGTCCGCTGGTAATCCATGTTCCAGCGGCGCATTCTACTTGTCATTTCCTTGAACCACTCATCACCGAGTAAAAAAAACGGTGCTTCCTCAAAAGATGCCCATCCTCCACCTCGCGTCCTGCTTGGCATGAACCGGCTCTAGTTCACCCGTGCATGTCTTCCTCCTGGCCCGGCCGACGCCTGCGCTAGCCCTGCTCCGCCCTGTGCGCCTCCTTCCTGGTTTGATCTATCGCGTCTGCACCGCTCCACCCCATGGTCCGACCAGGGAAAAAATTTTCGTCTGGAGTTTTGTTATTTCGACGTGTTGGATCAGAAATAGCAACAGAGGGGTGAATGGTGCCTTCGAAAAATCGCCCCCAAAGTATTCTCACAAATTTGCTTCTTCTCCGATAGCTATCGTACCTATGAAGCAAGAAAAACGAATTTTGCCGATTAATGCAGCCGACAGAAGGAGAGCAATAGGAAAGAGCCGAGTTCAGTAAACTACAGCTAAACATGCTGAACAAAATTGCAATGACGGAAGCAGTTTGTCACAGCCGAAACCAAAAAATGAAAACCAAATAGCTGAACCAAGATCAAGAGATTAGATTGAAATGCTGCCAGAAGACACAGAGATGATTTCTTGCTGTCAAAAGACTGTAGATAAAGAAGAAAAACAAAAATAGAAAAGAAAAGCAAAACCGAAAGAAGGAAAAGAGACTGCAAAGAAGACTGAAAAGAGCAATCAGAAAACCTGCAGAAAAAGGGTTTGTTGCTACCTGACAAAAGTCTGCACAAAGTAAATCAAAGAAACCGAAACATGCAGAGATGATCAGAGCTGAAATAGCCAAAGAACTCTTAACGGGTCACAGCCTGTACACTGTCCAGACTGAAATCAACACTGATTGAAAACTGTTAAGAAGTGAAGATTCTGAACTAACACTGCTCTTCTCTGACCAAAGTAAGATAGAAGGCAAGGCACTGAATGTTGTTGGCACAGCAAAGATCAGACAGACCCGAAAAACAGTGAAACTTCATCCCAAACAGCAGCTAGAACATGGCACAAAAACTGCAGCCAAAGCAAAACAAAAACAGCACAAAAGAGAACTGCAGCAGCTGAACTTGTTACAGAACAGCAAGCTGAAGACACTGCCGAACACAGATGCTGCAGAAAATAAACTGGACGGGCTGTAGAATTTGTTTGACTGAAAACAAAATGATCAACACAAACCTGCACTCAGTTTGGGAGCTGGTCAGTATTACCTTTGCATCGCGGTCTAACAGGCAAAGTTTTCGGCTTGAGATGATCGAACAGAAATCAGTGAGGAGCAAGCCGAAAAACAGAAACAGCAAACTGAAGTTGTCGGCAGCAGTAAGTACTAAGCAGAGAGAACACTGCGAGGTTTATGCCCATTTGCTGCTCTTTTCAGACAAAGCGAAAACTGAGAGAAGAAAGTAATCATTAAATCCAACTTTTGCTCCTGAAAATAACTGACCAATTGGTCTTGCATCATATCCTCATCACAGAGCAAAGTTTAGAAGCTTCTCTCTAAAAGATTCAATACAGCCCAAACACAAACAAGAAAGCCAAAGTACAGGGCATGAAACAAAAATCCATCTTAGACAGGAAGAGAACAATCCATCTCAAACAAGAAGTATCTCAGATTGATACAAAGAGTGGAATCATTTCAACAGGGAGACAACACTACATCCTTTTGAGAAGAACGCACGCACACAGGAGATGAAGAACCCAAGCCAGGAACACACACGGGACAGGGCACAACAACCTCCTACACTCTGCACCCACTCCTCAACTACTAAAGCCTCAAGCCAAAATAAACTCACAAAGTTTCTTTTGACTCTAGCAAACCCTAACTCTCTCCCAAAGCCATGAGGGGGTATGCAGCCCCTCACACCAATTTATAGCCCTTGGTTACGCCGGCTAAACCTGAACGGAGCCCGCTCCCGCTTGTGCAGCCTCGCGAAATCACCATTTCGCTCCTCCTGCACCTTCCGGGAAGCTTCCGCGCTTCTTGTCATCCACGACTCGCAACCACATCGAATCTCCGCCGTCTTCGACACATCCGACCGTTCTGACCTCGACACCGCCTGTGTCTAGTCCGGTTACCCCGTGTCTCACCACGACTCCGCCTCGACGTCCTGCAGCCAACACAGACAAGACAACACATCAAATAGCACCACTCGATAAATGAAAGCATAATAACATCAACAAACCTGTCGAAACATCAGAATATGCATCCTAAACCTTTTGACCAGGTTTGACCAAGTCCGACCGAGCCCGTTGCACCACGCAACGACATGGTCCGAACCAACCAACTCAAACTCGACTTTCTTAAACCGATGTCAATTACTCATCATACACACGGGATGACCACCACATGGTCTCTCAATCTCCCCCTTGATGAGTATATTGACAAACCCAGAAAAAGCACAAAGTTGAGTTTGAAATGCAAGAAAGAAGTCAAACATGATCCAAAGGAAGGAAGTGATGCTAATGACCATGTCAACACAAGGAGCAAAAGAAAGAACAAGTTTTTCTCAAAGCTCCCAAGATGACTTTTTCTACCACTATTCTCCCCCTTTTGGCAATAAACACATCAAGCATACAAGAAGGAGAATAAGTCATGAAAATGGATGAAATGGCCGAAGTTTGATTATGCTAAGCATTTAGAGCCATGACAATTATCCAAAATGAACATTAAGAATTACATCAAGCCATAACTCAAAAGAATGCTATCTAGATCATGATAAAATATGTATAAGCCAGCTAGCACAAATAGATGACGATCTGAAGTGTAGTGCATTTTGTGAGCATGTCAAGTCATCAATAAGCAAAGTCTAGCTAGAGATATCCAAGGATGATGCAGGCCATGTCAATAAGCTAAGCGGAACCAAGAAGCTAATATTGATTCCAAATAGAGTGCTATATGCTCAAGAGTGAAACATTGGTTCAAGTACTTGGTTCTTTTAGCAGCTTAAGCAAATTGAGTACAAATGACATATTTTCTTTTGAAACTTATGGTCGTTTCCAACCAATATTTTTATCATGTGCTAGATCTCAAGCCTTATGCGACTACTCCAAGCAAGAAGCTTAAGAAGATAGTCTAGGTCATCCAAAACTCCCCTGAGTTCATGCCTAGTGCAATGGCAAGCCGTCTCATGAGAAAGAATTGGTGAGATCAGTTTTTTCGCACAAAAGAGATCTTTTTGCTTTTTAACAGATTGTACTAACTTATGCATCGTCAAGAGACTAAAACAGCTCAATCTAAGGCTCAATAGAGATTCAACGCTCAACTCAGCTTATTTGACATGGCATGGATCATAAAAGAATAGCTCAAGAAAGACTAATCTCGAGTGCTAACATGACAAATTTTAGTTTAAATTGAGCAAGTTTAATTATCTTATCATGGCAAAAGCTAGTTTACACATATGAAGTCATGATAAATGTAGCAAATAAGCACAAGTCATGGCAAGGTGTAAAACATTTTAAGCATGTCATAACATGATAATAATCAAGGCTCAATGTAGTTATATCACAATGCAGAATGACATGCAGAAAATCCAGCTCCCCCTCAACATAAAATGCAACTTTTAGTTCAAGTTGAGTTAGGTCAACATTAAGTTCTAGAAGTTCCCAAATAAACTCCCTTGAACCAAAGCAATAAAAACGAGAAGCTTGCAAAGAAATCAAGAAGGGCAGTGCTTAAAGCATAGATAAGAAAAGGAGGATACTATGGCTTAGATTGACTCTCGTCTACCCCATATGACTCCAGGACTATCAACTGGACATCTAACAGACTAAGGAGCAAACACGTACCCTGTCTACCCGAGAGTGGCCCAACCCTCGCTAGAACCTATAAGCAGTGGGTAAGCTCGACTTAGTAAGAAAAGAACCAGCTAATAAGCAGCAGCCTAGAATCACAAGATAAGAGTAAAAAGTCTAAGCAACTCGGCAAGAGAGACACTGTTTTACACGGGCTATCATGACAAGATTCGGTCCTTAGGGCTATCTGGATGGTTCTACCACATTTCACAATTTTTGTGCTTCCATTGCACCACATTCCAGCCCCCAATTCATCCACCCAGATACTAAGCAAGTTTGAGGATTTTTGGGACATAAAATAACAGTTCCAAATTTTCTCCAGTCATTCCCACCATGACTGCCCAAATCATTCGTCATATTTCATGTGAGAGATTTTGGGTCAACTAAATGTCCCCGTCTAGCTAGCAATGCTAAGCAGTGCGATAAGTATAACTTTATTTGGGAAAAACTACTCTATACTAGTTTTACTATGGTGACAAGGCTCACATATCCCAAGGGGTTCAACAGGTAGTACTAGCAACCATAATAATGGGTGTACTCTACATTCTGAAAAACTGAATATAATCTACACATAAAATACTAGCATGCACTTTAATAATTTAAAAGAAACTAATTTGCATGAAATTGGGATCAACATGGTCAAAGTGATAACTCGCCTTGGTCACAAAGTTCTGGGGGTTGGGAGCTGGGGTCTGCTGCTGCTTCTGCTTCTTCTTCTTGTGCCTCGTACGCTATTTTAACCGTGCGCGAAAATTTGCATAAAAAGAAAAGCAACAAATCAATCCAAATAACACCAGAAATTCAAATGAAATCTAAAAATTATGATTCCAGTTCCATTTGATAGATCTTGACTTTAGATGAATTTAGAAATTTGTCTCACCCGATTTGGAGTTAAAATGAAGAAGTTATGACATTTTAAAGATCTCAGTTTAAATAAATTCCTAAAATTATTAAATTCTGACAAGTGGGACCCACACGGTTTATTTTATATTTTATTATTTTCTCTCGTACACGACATGTGGGTCCGCATGTCGCCAGCTGATTTTTCTGCACACCGACAGTGGGACCGTCTGTCGGCCTCTCTCGTCCATTGCGGTGACAGATGGGGCCCACGTGTCGGCACAGAAATAAAAAGAAATGGCTCAACCCAGCACGCGGAGCCGGTGGCTCGAACGCGCGCCGGGGAGCCAGGGGGGAATAGAAGAACGAGCGGCGCTAGCCAAGTCGCCGCTCAATTGTTCTCACCCTATATGGGTGAGTATTTCCTTTTGAGGTAGCTCGGGGAGGCGGCTGGGTAGCGGAGGCAGAGGCAGGGGAAGGGCGGTGACGCCGGCGGCGAGGGGTGACCGGAGAGGGTCGGGGCTGCCCTGAAATGGGTTCACGGCGTCGAGGGGAAACCGGTGATGATGGCGGTGGCGGCCGGGGGGCGCCGGAGATAGGCCGGCAGCGGCGACGGCGGAGGTCCGGGGAGGTTCTTCGGTGCCGGCGAGGTACGGCCGATGGGAGGTGCGGGGGAGGCCGGGGATGGGTCCGTGGGGCTCCGGAGGTGGTGTGGGAGCGGGGAATTCGGCTCGGTGGCGCGAGTCGGCGGGGAGGGTGTCGCCGGCGTTGGGGAAGAAAGGGGAGGCCGGCGGCGATTCGGGCTATTGGAGTTCAATTGCTCGGCAGGAGAGTGAGAGGAGGGTGCGGGGAGGTGTCTGGTGCAAACAGAAGATCTTATAGGCACGTGGGAGAGGGCTGGCATCGAGAGGGGGTCCGTGCCATCGCGTCGGGACAAGAGGTGGCGTCAGGCGGCGGAGCGGCAGCGGGATTCCAAGGCCTCGGCGCTCGCGTGACCACACAGGGCTGGCTCCGTAGCTTTGCGCCGCGCCGCGGAACGGCAGGGGAAGTTCGCGCCACGTGGCCAAGCGACACGACCGGGCGGAGGAAATCCTCGGGCGGTGGCGCCGTACCGAGGGCGGGGCGGCGAAACCAGGGGCGCGGTGGTTTTGCAGGCGCCCTGACCGGCGATGGGACAGCTCGGCGGGTGACGGTGGCCGACGAGGAGGTACGCCACTGGAGGAGAAAAATTCAAGCGGCAGAGATGAGCAAGGCGGGGAGAAAGGAGAAAGGAGAAAGGAGGGGGTTCTCCAGCAAGGGCCCCAGTGATGAGAGAGAGGGTGCACGGAAAAGCGGTTTGGTACTGCGGTAGAAAAGCTGGGTGGGTGGTTGGTTGGCCGTACGGGCGTTCTATTCCCATTTCCATTTTATCTTCTTTATATGTTTTTGTATATGTGTGTATATATATATTATCCAATTTTAAGAGGAATTTTGTCTACACATATTTCCTCATTAAAACCCCTTTTTGTTATTTCCATTTTCCATATAAAAATATTTATATTTATATATATCTATGTTTCTATTTTATTTCCTCCTCTCATTTCTTCATCAAATCTTTAACCATATTGTTATTCTCAAATTTTTAGGACCAACTTTATTCCTTTTGCACTGGATCATCTTTTCAGATTCTTATTTCAAAACCTTTGTTTTCTAGTATTTTATTTCTTTGACCTTTTTGGAACCTTAATCCTTAATTAAGAAATGCTTTAAAACTCAATTTCAAAACAAAACATCAGGAATTAATGCAAAAATTTTATAATCCAAATTTCAACTTTTGAGGACGTTACACTCACTCAACAAGCCAGAAGGTTTGTGAGTAGACCGGCGAGTTGTTGGACTTGGCGCTACTGAGGAGGAGCGAGTCAAGACACTAACAACATCTTGATCACGCCGCGGTAGCTATCTCGACGGAAGCGAGATCTACCGTCGGGGCGGCGGAAGTCACGATCAAAGGGAGCATGAGGACGAAAACCAGAAAATTGGAAAAACCAAGTCCTCGATGCTGCCCAAACCCATCAGCTGAAGCGACTCTAGACCTTGTGTTGGTCTTAGGTGCACTCAAAGTCTGGGGCTGACCCTGAATACGCCTAAGAGACTCAACATGGTCTCTACGCGCGATCCTGACACGCCTGAAGCATCGATCGATCAAATATACATCCTTCTAACAGAAGGTGCAATGATACTTCACTTTCTGAGAGGTAGAAGTAACATGATGAGGATATGCCTTCTGAGAGGCTGAAGCTGCAGGTGGAATCACCTTGCTGTCAGAAATCCCTTGGACAAAGCCTGCTGACTTAAATTTGATTTTCTCAGTCCTGGGCTTGACCTCGATAACACCTGCGACTATGGGTCGGAGCACGGCAGGTGGATGCTTTCTCACATCCTCTAGAAAATCATATCCTAGACCTTGATTGAATTTGCAAATCTTCGATTGGTCTAGAATAAGATTAAGCTTCTTCTTGCCTCCTACAAATCTCTCGAGAGTGCTCATAAGGTACCGACACTCCCGGAAGAGAGAGGTGCAAGAAGAGCACGGAGGAGAAGAAACAGTAGGAGGTAAGGGAGCGGAAGAAGAACCAACAGTAGAGGAAACAATGTCTTGTGCACACACAGCCAACTCTGAGGGGACAGTCCTACTACTAGCCAGTTGGTTCACATCGCTAAGTGTCTCCACCTTACCCTGGGGCTCCTCCCCCTTCTCAGCAATCACATTACAAGCTGAAAGTGGCTTCTCTAGAAGGTTCTTAGTTAGCTTCACATATTTTTCATCCAATGCAATCAAGTCATATTTTAGTTTGTTATATTTTTTGCATGGTGAGCTAGCAGGGTCCTTAGAAGCATACTGAGCCATTTTTTTATTGTGGTCAATCATTTCTTGAAACTGTTTTGAGACAGATTTAAGTTCAGCAGTTAACTTAGGACAGTTCAAACAAGAATCAATAGGCTCTAGTAATGAAGCTTGTAATTCAGCAATTTTATGATCTGCCCGTTTTAGGTTTAACTTCAAATTATTGCAATTTTCACAAGACTCGGGCAGATCCAGGAGCATGGTATAAAGACCTCTAACAGCAATGTCCTTATCCTCACATAAGGTGCAAGCAACAGTCTCAATAGTAGAAGATGAAACAGGAACTACCCTATTCATCTCAAGCTCAGCAAGAAGACTAATGTTCTCCACCTTAATCATATCAAGTTCAGAGGACAGACTATCATGCAAGGTCCTTAATTTCTCCATGTCACCCAATAGAGCACAACATGTATCACAATCATCACGGGAGGGAGCAGATGTAAGTGAAGTAAGATCCCGTGATAGTCTAGCTACTTCCTTCTCCAACTCAGTACACCTAGCCCTAGACTTAGCATGGAATCTACCTAGCTTAAGGAAAGCATCATTAAGCTAATCATAGGTGGGGCTCACCTCGTCGGAGTCGGAGTACAGCTCGCTGTCGCTCAGTTCGCCCTCGAGGGTCATGAAGCACATGCCGGAGAAGTCGTCGCCGCCTTTGGGGTCTTGATCACCGATCCCGTCGTCATCGCTCCATCCCTCCACCTCGCTGAGGTCGAGGTCGTCGAATACGGTGAGGACGCGATGGAAGAGCTTCTTGGCCTTCCTAAAGTCGCGGAACTTCTTCTTGCCTTGTGGATGTGCTGGAGGCTTCTTGTTACGGTTCTTGTCGGTGTAGTCGTTCTTGCCCGAACCGTCGTAGTCGTTCTTGCCCTTCTCCAGCTTGGGGCAGTTTGCCCGAATGTGGTTGGGGTCACCACACTCGAAGCAAATCACGGGTCCTACTCTCTTTCCGTCCCTCCTTCTCTTGTAGGCATGTGAAAATTCTGAGCAAGAAGAGCCAACCGATTATCCATGAAATGTTCTAGCGATCATCGCTTACATCACGAGAGACAAGGGAGAAACCGGAAATCGAATCAGAAGAAGGACCAGAAGAAGAAACGGGATCGGTGACCAAAGCCATCGACTGTGACTTCGACCTACGAGAGACAACGTCAATCTCGTGAGTCTTGAGGCGCGAGTACAGCGTGTCAAGAGTCAAGGTCGAAAGGTCTATCGTGTCTTTGATGGTGGTCACTTTGATCTCCTAAACACGCAGATCGAGTGTAGTGAGCATATGACGAGCGTTATCCGAGTCGGAGTACGTGAGATCGACCGCTCGGAGGTTGCTCAAGTTCTTGTGAAAATGAGCAAAACACTCATCAAGGGACTCGCCAATGAGCATTTCAAACTTTTGTAATCTCGCTTGAATGGTCTGTCGCACCGTCTTTATTTGGGTGGTGCCCTCATGGTAAGCATCGAGGGTCGCCCAAATATCGAAGGCGGACAAAAGATGAGATATGCGGTCAAACTCACTACGACTCAGGCCCTAGATTATGATGTTCCTTGCGTTAGCGTTTGCCTCAACATCAGGCATGTTTTCAGCGTTGATGTTTTCATCGGCAAGAACAACAAATCGTACCTTCACCTTCCGCCAGATGGCATACCCTTGAGCCTGGATGTATGTCTCCATTCGGCTCTTCCAGAAAGGGTAATCGATGCCATCAAAGGCGGGAGGCTTGGTCGAGTACTTGTCTGTCGCTATGGCTCTAGAGACCGGTTAAGATCTATTGAAAAAAGCTAACCGGCTCTGATACCAATTGTTGGATCAGAAATGGCAACAGAGGGGATGAATGGTGCCTTTGAAAAGTTGCCCCCAAAGTATTCTCACAGATTTTCTTCTTCTCCGATAGCTATAGTAGCTATGAAGCAAGAAAAACGAATTTTGCCGATTAACTGCAGCCGACAGAAGGAGAGCAATAGGAAAGAGCCGAGTTCAGTAAACTACAGCTAAACATGCTGAACAAAATTGCAATGACGGAAGCAGTTTGTCACAGCCGAAACCAGAAAATGAAAACCAAATAGCTGAACCAAGATTAAGAGATTAGATTGAAATGCTGCCAGCAGACACAGAGATGATTTCTTGCTGTCAAAAGACTGCAGATAAAGAAGAAAAACAAAAATAGAAAAGAAAAGCAAAATCGAAAGAAGGAAAAGAGACTGCCAGAAAACCTGTAGAAAAAGGGTTTGTTGCTACCTGACAAAAGTCTGAACAAAGTAAATCAAAGAAACCGAAACATGCAGAGATGATCAGAGCTGAAATAGCCAAAGAACTCTTAACGGATCACAGCCTGTACACTGTACTAACTGAAAACTGTCAAGAAGTGAAGATTCTGAACTAACACTGCTCTTCTCTGACCAAAGTAAGATAGAAGGCAAGGCACTGAATGCTGTTGGCACAGCAAAGATCAGACAGACCCGAAAAACAGTGAAACTTCATCCCAAACAGCAGCTAGAACATGGCACAAAAACTGCAGCCAAAGCAAAACAAAAACAGCACAAAAGAGAACTGCAGCAGCTGAACTTGTTACAGAACAGCAAGCTGAAGACACTGCCGAACACAGATGCTGCAGAAAATAAACTGGACGGGCTGTAGAATTTGTTTGACTGAAAACAGAATGATCAACACAAACCTGCACTCAGTTTGGGAGCTGGTCAGTATTACCTTTGCATCCCGGTCTAACAGGCAAAGTTTTCGGCTTGAGATGATCGAACAGAAATCAGTGAGGAGCAAGCCGAAAAACAGAAACAGCAAACTGAAGTTGTCGGCAGCAGTAAGTACTAAGCAGAGAGAACACTGCTAGGTTTATGCCCATTTGCTGCTCTTTTCAGACAAAGCGAAAACTGAGAGAAGAAAGTAATCATTAAATCCAACTTTTGCTCCTGAAAATAACTGACCAATTGGTCTTGCATCATATCCTCATCACAGAGCAAAGTTTAGAAGCTTCTCTCTAAAAGATTCAATAAAGCCCAAACACAAACAAGAAAGCCAAAGTACAGGGCATGAAACAAAAATCCATCTCAGAGAGGAAGAGAACAATCCATCTCAAACAAGAAGTATCTCAGATTGATACAAAGAGTGGAATTATTTCAACAGGGAGACAACACTACATCCTTTTGAGAAGAACGCACGCACACAGGAGATGAAGAACCCAAGCCAGGAACACACACGGGACCGGGCACAAGAACCGCCCGTGTCTAGTCCGGTCACCCCGTGTCTCACCACGACTCCGCCTCGACGTCCTGTAGCCAACACAGACAAGAAAACACATCAAATAGCACCGCTCGATACATGAAAGCATAATAACATCAACAAACCTGTCGAAACATTAGAATATGCATCCTAAACCTTTTGACCAGGTTTGACCAAGTCCGACCGAGCCCGTTGTGTAAACTATCTCTTTGCGCCTGGGGTCTAGATCTGAGAGGGAAGGGAGAGAAAGAGAGAGTGGGGTACTGACCGTCAGGTGCATTGGAGGAGTTGGCCATTGCGGTTGCTCGGTGAAGCAGTCGGGGAAGAGGTCGATGACGGCGGCGGCGGAGAAGATCCGGCGATGTGGATGGCGAAGAGGAGATGCGGTCGCGAACGACGTAGCTCCGGTGACGACGTCGGCAGTGGACCTTCCCGTCGCCTACTGCGCACCCTCTGCGATCGGTCTAGGGTTTGTTGGGTGGGGTTTGCGGCTCAGGTGAACCTCGTAGTACTGCCGCGGCCTCCACCCCCTCTATTTATAGCGCTTGTGACAGGGGCCCATCGGCCAAGGTTGGGCATGCGCCCCGATCGAGCGGATCAAGGCCGATTGCGTTGGGCTGTCGGCTAAGATCAATCTAACATTCTCCCCTTGATCTCACTCTATACTTTATCTTTAATTACTTTTACTCATTCCATCACAGTTAGTGCATAGAACATGTCTTATCGTCACGGTCAATTGCCGATAGATTCAACACTACAATACACCTCTTTGTTCAAAATAGTTACTTTAATACTTTGGGCCCTTTATAGTCCAGGAATCATAGGCTTTCCCTTAAACCCATGCCGGCTACATGTTCTCTGAACACGTTGGGTGGTAAGCCTTTTATGCGGATCCGCTAACATCTTTGTGGTACTTATATGATCAAGACTTATGATCGATCCGGACTTTATCTTTCACAACATAGTACTTTATGTCAATGTGTTTGGCGGCACCACTTGACTTATTGTTGTGGGCATACGTTCTGCGGGTTCATTATCGCGATACAACTTAAGTGGTCTATTGATGTCGTCAACCACTTTTAAACCGGTATGAACTTCTTAAGCCGTTCACACGCCTGTAGCCTCATAGCATGCTACAAACTCGGCATACATTGTGGGCGATGTAGTGACGGTTTGTTTTGAACTTTCACGATATAGCTCCTCTGCGAGAGTGAATACATATCCGGATGTAGACTTTCTATCATCTCCGCATAAATTAGAATCAGATACCCCACTATATGGAGTGTATCGATTTTACGTATGTCAACATGAGGCCTTTTGTGCCTTGCAAATAACATAAGACTTTCTTTATCAATTTCAATGTTCTATTCGTGATTGCTCGGAATCGCCAAGTAACCGGTAACAAACGCTAAGTCGTAGCGTACACACTTGAGCATCTTGCAAGCTTCCGACGGTGAAGCATATGGAACCGCTTTCATTTGATCGATCTCATCTTGGTTCTGGGGCATTGAAAATCCCCATATCTGTAGCCTTGACTATAGGTGCGGTGAAGGACTACTTTTATGCATACCAAATTTCTTTAATACTCTCTATGTATGCCTTTTGTGACAGTCCCAATACCCCTTGTTTCTATCCGGTGAATTTGATCCCTAGAACGAGCGAAACTTCACCAAGATCTTTCATATCAAAGTTTGAGGACAAAACTTCTTTGTCTCGATGAGGCATCGACATCACTACTAGCCGATGGGATATCATCCACATCTGAGGATTAGGAAGATAAACTTCCCATCTTTAAACTTTGCATAAACAGTTGTCCTCTACATTCTCTTTAAACCCAAATTTTCTTATCGTCTTGTCAAACTTCAAGTACCACTTGTCTTGAAGCTTGCTTTAACTAATCGATTTCTTTAGGCGGCATCCCATTCTTTCATTTCCTTCCACAACAAAACCTTTCGGTTGTGCCATGTAAACATTTTCCTCCAAATCCCCATTAAAAATGCCGTCTTTACATCCATTTGATGTAACTCTAAATCATAATGTGCAACTAATGCCATTATGATTACGAAGAATCTTTACATGAGGCCGGAGAAAAGTCTCATTGTAATCAATCACTTCTCTTTGCGTAAAGCCTTTTGCCACAAGTCGCGCTTTGTATCTTTCTACATTCCCTTGGGAGTCAAGCTTTGTCTTGTAGACCCATTTGACCCTCTTTGCTTTGGCTCCTTTAGGAATAATTTTCAAGTCCCGGACTTTATTAGCCTTCATGGACCTCATTTCCTCTTCCATGGCCTCAAGCCATTTTGAGGAATTTAAACTTCTCATGGCTTCTTCAAATGAGGTGGGATCATCCTCCATTTGAAATTCCTCTGTATGATAAATCGATAATCATCAAAAATATCGATCTTCTTACTCTTTGAGACCTCCTCGGGGCCTCCACATTTGGTACATCTTCTGTTTGAGGCTGCTGTTGCTCCCCCTCATCTGTGGCAATTGGTTCTATATGATCACGAAAACAGGTTCTTCATTCTCATTCATTGTTGCCACGGAGGAACAATAACAGTCTTGGCACCACGGTGTCTTGTACCATCGGTGCGGCTGACGGTAGTGCGAAGAATGGCTCTTGAATCATCGGAGTGGGCACATCGTCCGCTTCTCTTCAAGGTCAATCTTTTGAGCTACCATGCTCCCCTTCATCATCTCATCCTCTAAGAAGGCAGTGTCTCGTTTCTACAAACTTTGTGTATCTGTGCGGGCGGTGAAAGCGAAAACCTTTGACTTTCGGGTAGCCAATGAAATGACAACTTACTGTTTTGGGATCAAGTTTCCCAAGGTTTGGGTTAAATACTTTAGCCTCAGCAGGACTCCCCCACACGTAAGTGGTTTAGTGAGGGACTCTTCACATCCACAACTCGTGCGGTGTTTTAGGCACCGACTTGCTAGGCACTGTTGAGAATATGAATGGCGGTTTCAACGCCTCCATCCATAAACTCAATGGCGGTGTAGAATAGCTCATCATGCTTCGCACCATATCCATCGAGTGCGGTTGCGTCTTTCGGCTACTCCATTTCTTTGAGGTTCGCCTTGTAGAATCTTGGGCTACTATGCCATTTTCTGTAAAACCTTGCAAAAGGTCCAGGAACTTGTCCATATGGGGTATGTCGACCATAGTACTCCACCCCACGGTCAGATCGGACTATCTTAATCTTTAAATCGTGTTGGTTTTCAACTTCAGCCTTAAATATTTTGAATTTATCCAAGGCTTCACTTCTTTCTTTGATTGGATAAATGTATCCATAACGGGAGTAATCATCCGTGAATGTTATGAACGAATCATAACCATCCACACTTTTCACAGAAAAGGACCACAAATGTCTCGTATGAACAATTTGTAGAACTCACTGCTTCTTTTTAGCGTCTTTCTTAATTTTCTTTACAAATTTTCCTTTAATGCATTCTATGCATTGTTCTAAGTCCGAGAACTCTAATAGAGGAAAAATATCATTCTTAACTAGTCTTTCTATTCTCCCCTCGAAATATGGCCTAAGCAGCGATGCCATAATTTCGACGACGCATCTAGAGTTCTCTTTCGTTTCTGTTTACATTCGTGAGCGAGGATTCATTCACTTTCTCGCCTTGACGTTCCCATTATCGCATCGACATTCACATCATCATGTAATGATAATAAATAAAGCTCATTTTGTAAGATGGCAAGACCAACACATGCTTTATTAAACATTATTTCACACTTGCCATTTCCAAAATGACAATCATAACCATCATTGTCCAAACATGAAACACTAATCAAATTTCTCTGTAAAGAGGGAACATAAAGAACATCTCTAAGTAAAAGAGTGAAGCCATTAGCTAGCTCTAATGAAACATCGCCAACGGCTTCGACTTCAGCTTGGACTCCATTTGCGACTTTAGCGCATCTTTCTTTTCTTTGCGTATTCCTCGTCGAGCGGAATCCTCACAAATTATTAGCAACATGAGCAGTTGCACAGAGTCAATCCACCAAGTAGATTTTGAATATTGTACATACAGGATTCATTTATGAGCGTAATAATGTTCTCACCTTTCTTTGACATAATCATTTTCAAGAAATCGGGACAATCTTTCTTGTAATGTCCCTTTTCTTGCAATGAAGACACCGATCTTTCTCCACCGAGAAATTATTCTGCTGAGGCTGAAAAGCAGGGCTTTTCCTTGTTCTTTGAGGAGAAATTATCGTTGAAAGTCTTTTCTGTTATCCTTCACATAGTTGATGAACCACCATGTGAGGATTTAAATCTTTCCTCCTCTTGCACACACATAGCTATGCATTTTCTAAGTCCCATTTCTCGGGTGCATATTGTAGTTGACAACAAAGGTGTCAAACTCTTTCGACAAAGAAGCAAAAATCAAATGAATAAGGAACTCATCCTTGAGAGCCAAATCCATTGGTTTAAGCTTGGATGCCAAGTTACTCATCCTTAGTATGTGATCTCTTATGCCACTTTGCACCACCGTACCTTTCGTCACAAGCGCTTAATCACCGTGTAGCATAAGTCTTTGAAGAGCGATGGCTGACTCTTTATTTTGTCAAGGTACTCTCGACGGTGTCACACTCTGCGATTGAGCCCACAATTGCGAGGCTCAATCGTGTTCTTTATCACAGCCAAACATTTCTTGTTGGCAGTGACCCACTTTTTATGATCAAGATCATATGACATCTTTATGGGAGCAAAGTCCCTCTGCAGTGCATGGCGAAGATCGACCTCATTTTCATCCTCACCGGTGCCACAGGCTACATGGGACACGGTGTGGTGACTACCCATCCACCTCGGCTAGGATGAATGCAAGATCAATCTTTTCTTCCATTCACCGTAGTTGTCTCCTTTAAAACGAGGATATCTCGATGTACCCCATCAAAGAGTATCCTCCCGAAAATACAATTCATATATAGTGAGAACAACAATAGCGCATGCCTTATTTTCAACGTTGGTTAAAATTAAAACATCTGATTGTTTACACATTAAATCTACATCACCGTTGGGCAGAAATAGAAATAATGCATAAAATCATCAATTAAAATTATAATACTTTTAACAGCAAAATTATATGCCTTATTTTAACGTCGGTCAAAATCGACATACAATTTCATTTATACATTAAATCTACATCAACATTGGTGTAAATAGAAATAATGCATAAAACTTCAATTAAAATTATAATAATGTTATTATCAATGTTGGTCGAAAATAACAATATCATAATTAATCAAATTTTATCTGTTTTCCAAAATTAAATTCTCCGTTGGTTGAATTTAATAATGAAAATGTCATCACCATTAACTTTTGCGTGAAACAATAAAATTATTCAAAATAATTCATTTTCGAAGCAATATTACTGTACATATTTAATTTCTGTAAAAATAACACGTTGGTGCAAAAATTTACAGAAATTTTGGTTCAAATTTCATTGAAATTCATCAAAAATTACTCCTGAAAATCAATTAAACATCTAAAACAGTTTCTTTGTTTAAAGCGCCATTCGGCCCCATTCGTGACCCATGGCCCACGGCCCCGGCCGGCCCTCACACCCCGCACGGCCCACGGCACAGGTCGTGTCCGTGCGATGCAATCTCGGTAGTCGGTAGCAAGCAGACGGTGGCGTCAATTTCGAGAGACAAAAAGGCGCTCGTGGTGCCCTGTTAACCCTAGTCATATGCATCCCGAAAAACGGATCCGCGACGCGCTTGGCGGGCGGCGGCAGATACCCGTGCGGCACGGCGCAAGCGGCGTGGGGGCGGCAGCCCGGCGCGCCCAGCGCAGGCAGACGACGGCGGGAAGCGGAGCCTGCGGCCAGCAAGCGCGACCGGCGGCGGCGGCGCTGCAAGCGGCGGCGGCGGCGAGACAAGATGTAGGGCCCCAGATTTTACTATCTCGGAATCCTCGTGATTTAATGCACTATTCCACGGATCGATGAATAGTGCTCACGATTCTGAAAATGAATATCAAATACATACCAAGCGGAAGCATAAATAAAATAGTAAACTTACTCATGGGCGATTAGGCGAAATCAACAAATTGCGGCGGAAGAACGAAGCACACATGTGGGACCTTGAGGACATGCCCACAAGCGACCAGCGGAGGTTCGCGACCTAGCCCTTGCGTCTTCATCTTCTTTGCCATCAAGACCAAAGTATTGCGATGCGTGGTGATCCGATTCACGATTACGAATTTGTTATGAGGCGAGTGTGAGCACACTAACCACCGTGCTCATGAGCCAATACACGAACCCGATTACGAATTTGTTATGAGGCGAGTGTGAGCACACTAACCACCGTGCTCATGAGCCAATACAGAATGCAAATATATAGTATGCATGGCTTATCAAAGGAAAGGCTCGGTTTGTTTTATTTGCCAGAAAACGCTTTTGGTAGCATTGTTATTATTAAACCATAGTGTTATTATCGCTACCTAAAACTTCCCACGCGATTGCCAAATTGACTCACTCCCCCAATGCCATAGTTGACTTAATTCCCCAAAGACACAATTTTCTTACCAAATGTCGTCTAAGACTCCAAACAATGAGTGGCATCATTTAGCTAATCCACCGATCAAACCTTTTATATATATATACATTCCTTTTGAATCCACCAATGTCTTCACGTATTCCGAATTCATACTAGTCCAATCTTGTAATCAATATTCACACACTCCCTACTTCTGAATTCCAATGATTCCCTAATAGGATTACTTTTTAATCATTCATATCAAAACTTTCTAACAAATCAATCCTTTCTGTTAATGATCCAAGACCATAAATTGCTCTTTCCATAATCACCCTTATTTTCATTATTTATCTCTAACCAATTCATCAATACCACTGCACCAAGAATATCATTAATCTAGTTTACGCTTCAATTATCATATCTCCAAATTTCCTCAATTTCAAATCATCTATCTAGATCAATTCCTGTTAATCCCCTTTAAATCCAACAATTGCCTTTACACTCTTCTAATTCTCCAAAATCATTGATCCAGATTATACTCCGGTAATTATTATTCCTCCGATGTACCCAGGAATTCAATTCATCCTTCCAGTATTTTAATCAACTCCTATCAATCACATTATTACTAACATTTCCCAAGAATTTATATTAGTGTCGTAATCCAACAATTTCTTTTGCACACTCTAATCTTCTAAAAATCATTTAAATCATCTTTCTAACCCATCCATTCATGTAGACTCCACCGATTTATTTCTCCTAAACCCCTCTCTAATATTCTCTTTTTATATTCGGCATGAATCCACCAATCATCGTTATGTATTTACCACAACAGTCATCCACTCTCCCTACGACTCTATTTATCTTCCTATCACTTTACTTTGTAAGCGAAGCTTTATCATCGTTTAGCTTTTGAAATATAATACATAGAAAACCTCCCGAGACTTAGCGGTTTGAACAAAGCGTAGTATATATGAGAATGCAATAACGATGGCGATTGGATCCCATCCACCGTTACATGGCATCGCACCATATGCTTAATCCTTGATTATAGCCGCAACTTATCATCGGGCGACACCGGGACAACACAAACCGAGGGCCTTGCACCGCCTTCACTTTTCCATTCCACCCACAAATCATTTTGAAACAGAACTATATCGGTTAAGTTTCCCATGTCCGCCCTTGACCGTGGGCACGGCTATTCGAATAGTTTTGACTCTGCGAGTTTGTACACTTTCACCACAAGAGATAATCAACTCGTTGCCCCACATGATTCCTTAGTCATGCGGTTGAGCGAGACCATCACGTTGGATCTCAAAGTATCTAGTTCCTTTGTCATCTCACCCTATGGGCTTATCCCACTTCGGTGGGTCCCATACGTTCTGCGGGATGTTTTCCACACGATTACTAGCAGTGGGGCTCCACTTCCCGCAGCGCTTAGAACAGTGGAAAACTTCACCTCCCTTGGTGTCCCTTTAGGCCTCCCCTTGCCCTTGCTTATCCACTTCACTCCACTACCGGTGAGATGAGTCCAGAGTTTCGATACAACTACTTAGCCAAGTTGTACTTCTGAGACTTGTGGTTGCCTTTGTTTTACGTAGGAGATCATGACAAGATTCAGTGCTATCTCGGGCGATTCTACCACAACCCACTTTGTGCCTCCACACCACTTCACACACACCATCGAACCATCCGCCCGGATATTCAAGCAAGTAGGGTTTGGGAACATAAAATAATCATATCGAACATATACCGTCATTACCACCATGACAACCAAACTTTCTCATGATTAAAGTGATGCTTGGCGTTTTCACGCCCATGAATACATATGCAACACTACGCATGGCGTATAAATTACGGACTTATTTTCAAAGGTTATTATCATAATTTAGCTAGGCGACAATGTTCATATATTCAAATATTCAACAAGGGGTGTAATATTAATCAAGGCAAACAATGGGCATATAACTAGAATCTTGAATTAAGCATGTATTTGTACATAAAATAACGACATGCAATTTGATAATTTAAACAAAAGTAATTTGCGAAAATGTAGGTTCAACATGATCAAAGTATTGACTACTTTGGCGCGGTTTGCATGGGTCTTGAGCTCACACAATGCTTCTTCCGACCTTCCGGTCTTTATCTTCACTTCGCTCTTGATCACGCTTGATCTCTTGATTCTTCAGGGACTCCAATTGATAATTACGTGCTAAACGATTGAACACGAATAAAAGCAAATAACTCAAAAGATCCAAATAAATCCGAATATACTCAATTTTATTTTGTTATGAGTTAATGGGTGCTTTGGGCGATTTGAGGCAAGGTTGATAGTATAATATACCGACTCGGTCTTTATATTAATAACTTTCTTTTGTTATTTTTGTATTTATCGAGGAAGTTCCATGAGTGAAGGGCCGGTGTATAATTTTAGCTGGGCATTATTTTGTCGAGCTCTAATATTTAGAGCATGAGTTGAAAGCATTTCATGGTGTGACATTTTATGTACACTTGCTTTTTACTAGGCATAACTTACTTTGAATTAGGATCTATTGGTTCGAGTCCTAACTTGCTACATTTATTCATGCTCGACTAAATGTTAAGATTTAATCACTGACACCATCATCATTTGTCTACACCTTTGTTATTGTTAGGCTTAGCTTTACTTTTAATTTACTTACCTAGGTAAGGTTTCTCATACATGGTCATCTTGCTATTTTGATTAAGCCCACTATCAAAATTTATTTAATGATAGCATGTTAAATGGTAATGCATATATTCTAATTATAATTATGGTTAATCTTTAATTTGAAACTTTTACTTTTATGGTCAAACATATCATTCCATTTATTTCCCTTTTTAATTCTATCTGAAATATCCTTTTAGGTTACATTTGAATACTTAACTGGAGTCATCTTTTATTAGTGATTTTAATTAATAGCTAACCTTTACTTAAATATTCAAGTCACAAATGCGATAATTAATCCAATATGAAACCTTAATAATCCTAGTAAGATTTTATTAGCCTTGGGCATTAAGCATAATCATCTTTTACTAATGCCCTAATTAACAATTAGTCTTTTCATTCATCTATGCAACCCCCATTAATTCTTCATACGCGATAACTAATCCAAATTTAAATATTGAATAATCTCACTTACTTCCTAATAAGTTTATTAACTTCCCTAATTTTATTGTCAAATTTTCCTTATCAATGCCTTTAATTATGAACTAGATTTAAAATAAATACTAAAGGCACATTAGTTACTAACGTATTTTAATTCCTCCATGATTAAATATTTATTAAGCTTAATTATACCCTAATAATAAATTATTTTTTTGTATCTTTTATTTATTTACTTTATATCTTTATTTGAGTTGTTCCTTCACTTGCGTTTGCTAGCACAAAGGTTTGCAAAAGAAAATAAAACAAAACCTAACTACATTGCGGCTCAAGGGTCGAACACGACAGAGACAGCGCATGCAGCACTAGCCACTCGATCTCGGTATTACTTGTCTCTATAGGGGTATGGATTTGTTTTGAGCCCAAGCCATGGAAGCACGACCCACAAAATGGGTTGCGTGGCGCGAGGGTGCTAGGGGTGGCCGGGCGGACGGGCGGGCGGGCGGGCGGTGCGGCGGCGGCCATGAGGTGGTAATGGTGCGGCAGCGTGGTGGAGGAGAGGAGGAATTAAGCGCGCGAGCAATAGGGGTCGGTAGGAACTCACCCATGGCGGCGGCTTGGCGGGAGGTCTGAGGTGAGCCGGGCGGAGGCCATGGCGGCGCGGGGAAGCTTCACGCGTCGGCGTGGGGAAGCTCCGGTATCTTGAGGAGGTGCTCCCTCTACGAGGAATCGAGCCGGAGGCCGCCGAGGAGGAACTGGCGGCGGTTTGGCCGACGGTGGAGAAAAGCGGCAATCGTGAGCTACGGTGTGGGGTTTTCTAATTAGGCCGGAGGGGGGGACTAGATGCTCGGCAATAAAAGGTTGTATGCTTGAATTGGGGAAATGCCTTTGAGTGCGAGCAGCAAGAAGACAGCCGGCACAGGCGGGCGGAAGAAGACAGGGAAGTAAAGGGGGCAGGGGGCTACTTATGGCGGAGGGTGTTACTATGGACAATGTGGGCAGTGGCGGAATCATAGCGAGCACAGGCGCAGACGTGCGATCGGCAGGATTCGTCGGGGCGCGACGAGACAAGCGGGCGCTTGAGGTGACCCGAGGTGGGAGCAGAGAAGTAGGCAGTGGCGGCGGCGAAGAAACCGCATGGCACAGGAAGGCGCGACTGGCGCAGAGGAAAGAAAAGGGAGAAGGAGGCGCGGCGCGGGAGGAAGAAAAAAGGAAGGAAGGAGGCGCAGCGGCAGAGGAGGAAAGGAGGAAGAGAGAGAGAGAGAAGAAGGATTGGGTCCCATGTAATAGAGAGAGAAGGATGAAAATGAAGGAAAATGAGAAAATGCTTAGAATTTGGGTTCTCAATTTGAATTTCTATTTAAGATATTGATTTCAATTTTAATTCAAGTCTTGGTTTATTTGTAAAATCTAATAGACCTCTATTTTCAATTAAATTTTGTGAATTGTTCATACAAACTTTAATGCCCAACTTTGGATTTTGTATGGTATTTATGCTATTATTTCCAAAATGAGATTCTATATTTTAACTCGAGTTCCTCCTTGCACTATGAAACAACATGGTTTGTTTTGTTTTCATGAACCAACCAACTCAAACTCGACTTTCTTAAACCGATGTCAATTACTCATCATACACATGGGATGACCACCACATGGTCTCTCACGGCGATGGAGGTAATCCCCGAGCCGATTTCCCTTTTTTTTTTCTTCTGCCGATCCGATCCAAGGCTCGATACCAATGTAAACTATCTCTTTGCGCTGAAAAATTCGTGTACATTCGAAAAGAGGACGATTGCTCGGCGAAGAGGAGATGCGGCCTCGGCCCAAATGCACCCTCTGCGATCGGTCTAGGGTTTGTAGGGTGGGGTTTGCGGCTCGCCTTAGCCCGCCCCCCCACCCTCCACCCGCAGGGCCCATCACTTGGGGGCTCTCCATTCGTAACCTAACAATCTAACACGTTGCACTATGAAACAACATGGTCAACCAACCAACTCAAACTCGACTCACCGGTCATCATACACATGGGATGACCACCACATGGTCTCTCACCCTTCGCCGCGCCTCCAAAAAATTCGTGTACATTCGCCTTCCTCCCTTTCTTGTCCTCCTCCCCTCGCCTCACGACCCGCCCACGACCGCCTTCCTCCCTTTCTTGTCCTCCTCCCCCGCCTCCGACCCTGCCGCCGCCCGGTGCTCCTCAACCTCGTCCCCTTCACCACTTCCAGCTCCCGCATCCTGGCCGTCGTGGCCCCCAGTGGCACCGACAAGTCGACGATCCTCCGCATCCTCTCCGGCCGCGGGACCGGCGCCGAGATCGCCAAGGCGCCAATGGTGTCCACCAAAGGCCACGCTGTCACCTACTCGCCACTCCCCAATCGCATTCCTCGGTTCCTCCCCATCTTGTCACCGAGCACCGAGCGGCGGCGGCAGGCAAGGCGGGAAGAAGAGGCGGGCGCGGCCATCCCATCCCCATCCTCCACCAAGCGGCGGCGGCCAATCACCATCCCAATCCACAGCTAGTCAGAGTTACGACTATCGACCACGGCCATTCAGAGCTACGACTATCGACCATGGCCAGTTAGAGCTACAACTATCGACCACGGCCTGTCAGAGTTACGACTATCAACCACAGAGTCGTAAAATCGACTGCCGACCACAGAGTCGTAAAATCGACTGCCGACCACCAAGTCGTAAAATCGACTGCCGACCACCAAGAGGTAAAATCGACTGTCGACAACCAAGTCGTAAAATCGACTGTCGACCTCATGGTCGTAAATGCCACTGCCGACCACATGGTCGTAAATGCTACTGTCAACCACAAAGTCGTAAGGATGACTGCCGACCATAGAAACACACATCAACGATCATAAAGTGCAAGTCATAGAGGGTAAACTTCTGCATAAACCTCAAAGACCAAACTCAACCCCTGCACAACTTTAAAACAAAGGTCAATTACTCATCACAACCATAAGGTGACCTCCATATGGTCTCACACAAACACTGCAAACTAATCAACAAGATTAAATCATGCTAATAGAAGGAGATCGGTGGGATAGAGGCGACCATATATTGTAGCCTGTAGAGTGGTTACATTCGATGCTGAAGCTGATGACATGTTGTAAAACTAGTGTTATCCGACAATCCAATCATCCAAACACTAGCAAGTACAAGCAAGGTCAACCAAGCAATTAGAAAGCTAAAAAATTGAAGAACAAAAACAGACACAGGATGTGAGAGAGGAAGCTCTTGTAGCCTTGTTTATTAGTCTGATATCTCTGGGTATGCTTCTCTTTATGTAGCCTAACTACGAGATGTCCCATAGGGATTGTACAATTCGGGATGAGCCCGTAAACCAATGTGAATACGAACCCTTCATGAGTTAACATCCTGTTCCGCAGCAGCTTAAGGCTCTTCTGTCCGCATAACTGTTGGGCCGCCCGCCGCTCGCGCCGGAAGGACAGAAGAGGAGAGCGGAGATAATTCACTTACATCTTGGACTGACAAGAGAAATATTATTTCCTCCCACTGACAGGTGGGACCCACTGGGGTTAATCGAGACTATTGCATAATACAAGCTAAGGTAAAATACTCCGCTGAAACTTTAGGCGTTTCATCTCTTCAGAATTGACTATTGTAGTTCATTTCCTCACCAAGGAACGGAAGAAAGCAAGCTTGGAAAGAAGAAACTAGTAGCGGAAGTTACTCAACGCACAGTTCTTGTCTTGTGATGGAAACAAAGAACAAACATCATATATACATGATCCTTCAAGAAAGAAAGAAAAAACAGCTTGCATGAGATTGTTTCATTGATCATCATCAGCTGTCCTGGAGGACAGCAGAGAGCTGAGCTCCCAGTGCTGCGAGCGTGATTGGTTTCCGGATCAGACCGTTTATCCCCGACCGCTCGCACACGTCACGGTCACGGACATTGTGGTCGATGGCCGTCCCCGCGAGAGCAACGACGATCAGCAGCCAGCAGCTGTTCCTGAGCTCCCGGATCCTGAGGGCCGCCTGAAATCCATCCATTGCTGCAGCTCCCGTACGCATGTCAAGATCAAGGAGGACGAGCTGGAAAGACGAGTCGGCGCTGCCCAGCAGGCTCAGGCAATGGGCGGCCGACGACACCGGCATGACCTGGCAGCCGAGCTTCTCGAGAAGCCTCTGGGTCATCCCCCGGCTCATGTCGTCGTCGTCAGCGAGCAGGATCCTCAGGCCGTTCAGGTGAGGGATGCACGGCGGCGTTCCTCGGAACGCTCCTCCGGACGGCTGCTGCTTCGTCAGTGCTTGCTGCAGCTGGAACTGCAGGATGAGGGTGATGCTTTCTCCGAGACCTTGGGAGTCTGACGCCGACCACATGTTACCATTCATCATCTGAACGAAAATAGCAAACAAGTCATTCGAATTGGAAATAACATACGGGAAACCTTCTCTCTCTCTCTCTCTCTCTCTCTCTCTCTCTCTCTCTCTCTGTGTGTGTGTGTGCTGAATTGATTGAGCAAACAAACTACTGAATTGACGACAATTGATAACCATTGGTAGTCCAACATCTGGCTGTATTATAGATGGCACATATTACCTGCACAATCTTGTTGCAAACGCCGAAGCTAAGCGCCCTGATCTCAGGAGTAGCGAGAGATCTGGCATCATGAGCCGTTGATCTTCTCTGAATCCTGACCTGGAACTTGACACACACGTTGCAGCCGGACAAGTTTGGCCGCATCGGGATCCAATCCTGGCTGTACCTCTCCTCGCCCACATTGCAAGGCCTGACGGAGAAGGAGAGACGGACTGCGCTGCAGCAATGGCATCGGCTTCTTAGCAGAGTGCCTACCATGTACAGCAGCAGATGGAACACTCTCTTGTCGTCGCCAACGACCCACTCCGGCAAGGAATCCTCCTCTGGCGGCCGCTGATACGAGAAGGCGACCCCCCTGCAGCCGGCCAGGCACCCTGCGACGCTGATAGCCTCCCTGATCACCGCGCGGAGCGCGAACGGCTTCCTCGCCAGAGCCAAGCGGTGCTCGCCGCCCGTCGTCGTCAGCGTTTCCATGACGTCGTTGATCAGCGTCGACGAGAGAGTGCCTGTCCTGGCCATGGCGTGAACGACGAGCCTCTGCTCGGGGCGCATGTTCTTCTCCTCCTCCTGCATCATGGAGAGCATCCCGATGATGGAGTGCAACGGCCTTCGCATGCCGTCGCACATGGCGCTCCGGATGCAGTTGCTGGCTCTGGTCGCCATCGTTGCCTCGTGCCTGGCCTGCAGCAGGGCCCTGTGCTGCTCGGCAAGCTTGTCCCGCATCGACTGCGACTCCTCCAGCACCGCCGCGTGGGAGAGCGCCACGGCCACCTGGTCGGCCACAACCTGCACGACCTCCAGGTCTTGGCTGCTCCATCCTCCTCGGGAGCTGGAGCTGGAGCCATCCTTGACGTCGGGCAGAACCAGCACTAGGATGGCGTATAAGCTCGCCTCCGGCGTCCCGGCAGCTCCCCCTCCGTCGAAATCGAAATTGGAGGCCTTGAGCATGGGCACCCGTATGGCGGCCACGGCCCCCAGTGGCTGGGGGCCGCCGCCGCTAGCCGTCCCAAGCTCCGAGCCCGGGCTGAGCACCTTGGCGGCCTCGCTGGCCACTATGTCGACCACGTCAGGGTCATCGGCGGAGATGCTGCATGTAATCCCGGAGTCCAGCACGACGGCGGTCTCCTTGTCCCTGATGGTCAGGTGGTGCACCGGGTGGAGGATGGTGGCGTCGTGGGCGGGCTGCATCCAGACGGCGCAGGCGCGGAGGGCGAGCGCGTCGGCGAGGTGGAGCATGGTGGTGTGGAGTATGGTGTGCGCGTGGAGCGGGGAGCTGCGGATGTGGTGGGTGAGCATGCGGACGAGGCGGGTAGTGGCCTCCTCGCGGCGGCGGATCAGGGCGAGGTCGCGGTGGAGCTGGCGCGCCTTGGTGCGGAGGAGGGACTCGCGGAACTTGAGACGGAGGAGGCGGGGGATGAAGGTAGGGAGGGAGAGGACGGTGGCGAAGGAGGCGAGCGCGTTGAGGATCTTGGCAGCGGTGAGGGCGAGGAGGAGGCGGGGCGAGGTGGGGTGGTGGTGGGCGAGGACGGCGAGCAGGTGGGCGGCGCCGCAGAGGACCATGAAGGCGCAGGAGTGGAGAACGAGCCACTTGAGCGGCGCGAGGTCGGCGCAGGAGGCGAAGTAGAAGAGCTCGAGCGGGATGGACAGGTGCGACGCCGCGATCAGCAGGTCGCTCACCTTCTGGCACTGCAGCATCGCCTCCACCGCGCCGTCGTCCCGCCCGTCGCACCCGCCGCACCGCCGCGCCGCCGCCTCCACAAACTGCCGTGCAGCAGCTGCCATCTCTCCCTGATCCCCTTGATCAGCTCAACCAATCAAGGACAGTTTTTTATAGGGAAATTGCTTTCGAAGCAGGACACTAGAAGAGGTGAGATGAGAACAGAAGGGAGGAGGAATCAGGAATGGGAGGGGACGCGTGGACATGCTGAGGAGCTGAGAGCACAAGTGATTGCAGTTGCAGCTGCTGCAGGGGGCAAGTAAACCCCAATATAAAATTTATATTGGCGGTGTCTAAAGAGAATTTAGGAGTTTTTTAATAGTATTTAAATTTTAAGTCTTTGGATCTAGATCTAACGAATAAAATCACTGCTTTTTCTCCTTCCATTTGAGTACTATTTTGTTAAGCAGTATTTAATTTTTTAGATGTTAGATGTATATCTACATCCATCCACTAGTTTGCTCAGTAGTTTATTACCATATGATATGATATATTGAGAAATGATCTAATACATATTATTCTTTTTATTTATGGCCCTCTTACATCAATTATGTACTAATTTTACATAAATTAAACTATGTAAAAATGATGTGACAATTTGTAAAAAAGAGGAACAAAATAAATTAAAAGGAACACAACAAAAAACTATACAAAAAACCTACTTGGTTGTTTATGTTGTGCCATAAAGCACAAACAAAACAATATCTATGGATAAAAAATTGAGTACTCATAAATAAAAAAACATCCAAGTGCCATCTAGCAAATTCCATTTATATTACAGCTAGTGCTACTGCTGTGAAAAATAAAAAAAATACATTACGTCTTCCGGATAATACCAACATGCAGATGCAGGAGAGGAGCTCATAGGATGTGGCGGCTCCTTTTTTTAGCTTCTATGGCTTATAGCTTCTTCTGAAAAATAAACAAAATATCTTTTTCATCTTCTTTTTAAAATAACTTATTAGGATAGTTTTTTGAAGCAGATTATCGATATTCGTTTCATTCGTACAAATACTCGTGTTAGGGCTATGAGTCCTCAATCATAGCCAAAAACCCACGCACTAGTGCCGCCAATAACGTTTGGAGAGCACTAGCGAGCCACGTCGCACAAGTAGACCCCAGCGGCGTGGCGCCCGAAAAAAGCGTACGGTCGGGAGGGAATAACCTATGGTTTCACGAATACGTCAGGTCCACGGTTCTCGCGAAAAGGTCCTGGATTTTTGGCCCTCTGTTTTGCGGGATAGCCCCGCGATTTCGAATTGCGCGGGTCCATTTTCTTCGTCTGAGCCCTTGGTTTTCAAAAACCCTTTGCTTTTCCCGAAAAACGCCCGGTTTCTGAGGCCCTCGTTTTACGTACAAACCCTTTAACTTTTCGAAAATGCGTGTTGCCGGTTTTTACTCCTCACAGTTCGCCTCTTTTTTTTTTACGTCCGGTGGTGGCGCGGACCCTTTACTTTTCCCGAAATCGTTTTGCCCGGTTTTTTGGGCCCTCGTTTTTACGTACAAACCCTTTAACTTTTCCGAAAATACGTGTTGCCGGTTTTTGCTCCTCACAGTTATCGCCTCTTTTATTTTTGTACGTCGATGATGGCGGCGGCGTTCTTGCGCCTCGAGGCTAGTTAATAGAGTACTAGCAGAGTTCACAAGTAGACTAGTACTACTAATAGATTGTTCACCCAATTGGCCCTGTAGCAATAAGTTTTTCAATTTTGACCCCCAAACACCCATTTTTACAAAAAAAAGCTCATCTACTGAGCACAGAAGGCATGACAAACGATACGTGTCACCTGCCGAACCCCCTGCTCGGTAAACCAGGTGGTGCGCGATAAGATGCGGGCACACGGGACGGCAAACGGCAGGTGCGGCAGCGGGTGGGCCCAACCATTTACCAAACTAGCACTACTTGGTAGCAGCTTGCCGAGTCGCCCCTGCTCGGCAGGCTGCTACCGAGTGCCAATAGCTCGACAGGAGGGCGGGCAGCGCGAAGGCAAGGGGCGGGAAGGCTAGTAAAAAATGTCTATTTTTGAAACTAGGTGAATTTGAGTGAAAGCTAATTAAAACATGTGCTTTGATTTAAAATAGCTAAAAAAAGTGTGTTTTTTATACTAACAAATTCCATTTAGGACTACTACGACGAGTACAAAGTATTAATGAGTATGTAATTAAGTTCGACCTGCTAAGACTGAAGAGCGGCATCGAACACAGTACCGTATAAAGGGTTGCCCGCTGTCCGTTTCTACTGGCGGTGAAGCTAGCTCTAAGGAAAGGTCAGCCTATCAGGAAAGCGTCATATGTCACATAAGTCGTATTGTGTTGATGGCCGAGTAGGAACGGGTGCACGAGACAATTGGCATGACCCAATCTCTTACGTGTTGAACATCTACTGCACCTAGTCCTTCGCATAATTGCTGTCGTTCTATGGATGAAAACACGTTTTGTTAGGTCGACATATGATAGAACTAAAATGAAACCCATAATTGTACCTACCGATGTCATGTGTTGCGTGGACAATGAATCTTACGGGTACTACGGTCCACGATGAGTCATTGCGGTGAAGCCGATCTTTGTCGCGATCCACACTTTACTAGTGGACTGTGTAGGTATCGTATGTTTGATCGTACCACTCATCACTTTGCCAGAGATGTGGGTGGTCCGCAGGTGTGTACGTATTGTACTGCATCTTGTAGTCTTGGATAGTGGAGTCGATATCAGTGCCTGCGATGTCCTGTGTGTCAGGTTGTCTCCGCGACAAGGATGGAACTAGAGTGATCCCTTATCCCCATCCCCTATGTGAGGATGATTTAGGGTCGGGCTTCCTCCGTGATGAAGATGAGAATAGAGTAGTGTCGGTGCAGACGTCTTACGCGAAGACGACATGTATGAAAAAGCAACAAAAATAAGGTATGTTGCTGATTGCAGCAGAGTACGAAATTGTCAAACCTAAGCAATGCACTACACGGACTGGGAGCGACCGAGGCTAGGTGTGCGTCGATATGTTAGGACGTGTGGATGAAGTTGTCGACGGACAATGCAGTGGCTCATCGCCGTCCAGGATAAACACATCGCTAGCACGGCTGTAGTTGATGGGCCCCAGTGCATGATTGGCTTCCTCGTCCATGTTGCGAACGGACCCTAGAAGTTATTTGATCATGCTCGGTCATCCGTGGCACAGTGCGTCGCCACTCTTGGACATGATGCGACGCAGCTAGTAGACCTACAATGACGAATGAAACATGTTAGGCATGCACGATGTAATAGTAGGATACAAATACAAACTTTAAGTCTTTTACCGCTTCATCCTACTGTACTGCACGGTGTTGGTTCAGGCCAAGTGCCAACCTGTCAGTGTGTGGCCTACGAGAGGGACTGCACAGGGAGACGCATAAGTCTGCAACGGGTTCATGGCACGTACCACTCTAAGTACAAGTGGAACGTGTCTAGGTCGCATGGACATCACTCCTGCTCGACCTCCATCCTTGCCAGCTGCTCCCAAGCATGTGTCCACGGGGCCTATGTCGCCCTTCACTCATTGCTCTTTCATCCCTTCTTCAATTGCCTGCGAAAAAAAAGGGTTACGCAACTGTTACTTCAATGGGGAAATAAAAATAGACACAGATGGTATGCAACGAACCGTACATAATGAGGTAACAAATAAATTTACTTACAACTGAACGTGGTTGGGAAGTGGTCGACACGGTGCTGATGGCACCTACTGGTGAAGCCCAAACTGTCTCATGACTCGTTTGGGGGCGTACGGCTCCACCATATGAGAGAAGACGAGGTGGCAGGTCACGAGCCAGTACTCCCTATCTTGCTCACACTGCTCTGATAGTCCAGAAGGAGCTGTCTCAAAGATAAACTCTGAGGTCCCCACAGTCTACATAACGCTACCCTAGTCCAAGATCACAAATGCGTTGTGGAAATCCAAGTACGCTTGTCATGGCCTCTCCCTAGACTATTCTAGCTAGTTGGTAGTCCAGTGAGTACCTATGGTTGGTTTATCCACTAGGTCATCTCCATCATCGGCATCGTAGAAGCACGCCTCCAATTGGTACGGGTGCACCCACACCCGAAAGTAAGGATGACCAACAAGGAAGTGCTTGCATGACCATAGCTGCAACAAGATGTAACAATTGGTGAGGTTTGGCACACCAGTGGCACGCTACGAGAAGTCGCACAAAGTCCTATAGGTCGCGTACAAATCAACCGAGCCCCAGCTGTACATCAGGATCTCCGGATGCTCGGCATCGACTAGGGACTCAGCAATGTAGAGGTAGCTGGACTACACCTACTCTCCCTATGTCGTAGGAAACATGGTCCACCCGAACAAGAAGAGCAATGACATGTGTATGCACGTCTACTGGGTATTGCTTGTACCGCCACAACCACCCATGTGGCACTCTAGAGAACTTATCCCGAATGGGATGACCAATCCGGTGCAGCATACGTGTCTTCCAATCGAGTGATCTAGCAGGTGAAACCATGGGATAACCCTACATTGGCAGACCTATGAGGTACACAACATCCTACTAGGTCATGGTCATCTCTCCCCACCAGAAGTGAAATGTGTAGATCTCCAACCTCCACGAGTTAACGAGTCTAGCATGAATGACCACCCATTGTCCATCATCCTCGCCATAGGCAGCAACCTGGCCCGCCGCAAAACTGGAACATACTGATCGTTGAGAAAACACTCCTCTCGGGGTCCCTGGAGAACAAAGGGGGCCAGTCCTTCACCATTTGACCAAGCCCGATAACGATGCTGGCCATCCTAGGATGGGTCTAGCAACGTGCCACCCCCGAGACCGCCACTAGCAGCTATCCCCTATAGCACATAAAATAATATGTCGGTATCAAACGGTGCTAAATACAAATGACCACAACTGAGAATAATCACATCACATACGTACATACATATTTCCTAAATTACATTTTTTTTCTTGAGTTAGCTTGCTTCTATGATTAAATGCACACTAATACTAATTTATTGCTATCAGTACTAATTAATTATGATTAATACTAATTAAATACAATCAACAATAATTACAATGCTAATTAAGCATGCACAGTGCGTACAAACCCATTATTTTCTACACATTCTGTAATCGCATAAAACTAATAAATATATACATCCGCACATACATGAAATTATTTGAACTATTTTTTGACCTGTATTTTCTGCAGTATTCAGAATAAGTAAACATAGCTACTTACATAACACATCCGCCAACTAAACATGGCTACTTAGCGTATTCCACATTACAAAACCATAGACCTGATACCGATCCTCCAAACACTACTACAAAAAGAGTCATCACAGACGGTTTTTTGAACCGTCTGAATTTATAGGTCAGTGATAATCGGAGGTTATCACAGATGGTTCATGAGCCGTCTGTGATAATCACAACTCAGACAATTTGTAACTAGAACCGTCTGTGAAGAACACTATCACAGACGGCTCGAATCAAAAACCGTCTGTGATACTCACACATCACAGATGGTTCTAGCTACCAACCGTCTATAATGAATGAGTATCACAGACGGTTGGTAGCTAGAACCGTATGTGATATTTTTTCATCACAGACGATTGGTAGATAGAACGTCTGTAATGTGCTATTATCACAGACGGTTTTTGGTTTGAGCCATCTGTGATAATCCTTCACAGATGGTTTATACATTCTATTTTTATTAAGATTAGAGCCTATCATTACAATATCCCATAACAACGAGCATGTTACCCATCTAGCTAACACAACAAGAATAGAGAAAAGCAAAGATCCTCTATGCCTAGGCCTTCTCGCCCATGATGCAGCGCACGAACTGGATGTCTTTGACGCCCATCATCGTCGGCGTTGATTGAGTGTCGCCTTGGTAGCTAGTTGCTTTTGCGGTGTCTTGCCTCCCGTAGACTTGTGCACCGTTTGCTTCGTGCGGGCTTATTATGGTAAAGGTGAAGGAGGAGGAGGAGAACAACAAGGAGGCTGGGTTTGGGTGATTATTTATAGGAAGGGAGAGGTGGGAGTGCGAAAATTTTTGGCGCGGGGACGAAGAGGTGGAGCTACGATCCGTGAGGTGAGGGTTGGTGGATTTCTATTAGCTAGGATTGGGATGAGGAGGATCGACGGGCCCAGCGGTCAGATTATCACAAACGATTCTACATACAAACCATCTGTGATACTCTCTATCATAGACAGTTGGTAGCTAGAACCATCCATGATGAATGAATATCACAGACGATTCTATATACCAACCGTCTGTGAATTACAACACAAAGTTTTATATACCGGTGCAATATAAACAACTAGTCTCAAAAGATAAAATAGTAAAGTTTTATATAGATTATATATACTCATTTGAAAGGTTTCGATGAGATCTACAACTTTTCAGTTGAAACAAAATCCAAATTTCGAAGGGAAGACCAAGAAAAAGGGCAAAAATAGAAACCAAAAACTCGTAACTCAAATTTGGGGCTAAAGATGGCCAATTTTGAAGGTCTTAGAGGGTGATTGGCACAAGCAGGTCGCTTGTTTGGATCAGGCTCATCGTTAGCTTTCCAACGAGTATAAGAACGTCGAAAACGGACACCGTATGCTAAAGTTATGCCCGTTTTACTGAAAGTGTCTCAAAACTGAATCCTACTCGGACTCAGGCGGAAATTATGAATTTTTGGGGGATTGCAAGGTGGGAAACATATCACAGACGGTTTTAATATAAATCGTCTGTGAAGTATCACAGACGGTTCTTGATAAAAACCGTCTGTGATGTCTACCATTATCACAGACAGTTCTTATCTAGAACCGTCTGTAATACTTCACAGGCGGTTTGTATTAAAAACCGTATGTGGAAATACCACAGATAGTTATTCGTATGAACCGTCTGTGATACTTGCAGCACGACGGTTTCTAGAAACTATCTATGATGTAAGTGTCCAATTTAACCTCTTTTATAGCAGTAAATATTCACCCTCAAGCACATGATCCAGGATGATAATCTCACCTCTATGCCAACCAAGGACGAACTTTTTCAAATCGTCAAATTCTTGAGAAAGGATGCAGCGCCAGGACCTGATGGTTTAACTGTGGCTTTCTTTAGGGCTGCTTGGATTGGATAGGAGACCATGTCTGGTAAATGACGTTTATCTCGATAAAAACCTCCTAGAGACAATAAATCAACCAACATTGTCCTTATTCCCAAGAAGAATAGTCCTACTTATCCTACTGATTTTAGACCTATTAGTCTTTGCGATGTGATTTACAAAATTATTGCTCATTCCCTTGCCAATCGTATGCAATGCCATATGCCTCTTTGCATAGATTAATCTCGGTATACTTTTGTTAACTGCTGAAGGATCAATGAAAATATTATCATAACTCATGAAATTATCCACTCTTTTGGCCTTAAGAGCTGGAAAAATAATGTTTTCCATCTTAAAATCGATTTAGCCAAAGCTTTTGATAGAATTGAATGGAACTTCTTGAGGTCGGCCATCCTCCGTCAAGGGTTTGATAATTCATTTCGCAGACCTCGTCCGTGTATGCACTAGCCTCCGTTTTTTTACCACAGTTGATGGTTTTTTGTTATAACCGATGATTTTTATTTTTACTTTTTGCTATGGCAGTGAACGATGAAAACATCGATATAGATGACGTATATAGTTTTAGACTAGAAAAACAATTTGAAAAATTCATTTTAAAAAATTGCTTTATTTATTTTAACCTTTAAAGAAGATAGAAAGTTAAAAGCTATAAACCCAAATGAAACAGGACTTAATAGCCCCAGTCTCTGCACCTGTTCTTTTTCTTCGAAGCTAACGGCTTTTGACTTTTGCTACAGCTAATGCTATTTCATTGTTTATTGCGCAATAGCATGCTCTTTCATTGTTTCTTATGCAATAGCCGGCTACTAGTTAGTAGACCATCGATTTCTCTTTTTTTACTCTTTTTTATTTATATCAGTAAAAATTCTAGATGACAGGGCTACTCATAGCTGGTATATTGTACATTGCCTTAGAATTGAGGTTGAGACCTTGAATATTATTACTAATTAGAGCTTCGTTGAGTCTGCATGAAAGCTCATTAATGGCAAGGATAAAAATATAAGGGGATAAAGGACAACCCTGTCTCATACCTTTGCTGCTTCGAAAGCGACCGAAGGATTGACCATTGATGAGAACAGAGGGTCTGTTTGGCAGCAGCTGCAGTTTATGATTTTTGATTAAAAATTTTAATTTTGGTTATTTACGGTACAGATTACAAAGAGAGAGATACTCACTTACGATTTTAGATGATACAGATGTTATATTTTTAACGTGTATATCGTTTAACTTGTAGACACTATTTTGAAAAAATACTCCTTTTAAAAGTTAGATATTGTAGCAAAAATCAAAAGCCAAAAGCCACCAGTTTCGGAGGAAAAGAACAGACCCGTAATTAGTAATAATATTCAAGGTCTCAACCTCACTTCTAAGGCAATGTACAATATACCGGCTATCTATAGACATGTCATCTAGAATTTTTACTGATATAGATAACAAAGAGTAAAGAAAGAGAAATCAATTGTCTACTAACTAGTAGCCGGCTATTGCATAAGAAACAATGAAAAAACAATGAAAGAGCATGCTATTGCACAATAAACAATGAAATAGCATTAAAAGACTGCATAATCTATAAAGAAAACAAAAGATAACCTATTGTATAAGCTGTCTATAAATGATATAGATAGATATTATAGACAATAGCTATCTATATCATTGTACATGCCCTAAGCCCCTGCTATCCACTCACTACTATTTGCTGATAATCTCATTATTTTTGTTAGAGTAAATTACATAAAACCACATGTATTGTGGTCATTATTGTACAAAATCATATATTTTTGATCGGTGACATTTAACCCCAGGTTTTATGTTCACAAAACCTCACCTGTGATGCCACGATGCCGTCGGTGACGCCGATGTCCGTCTCGTCGCCGGACCTGTCCGTTAGCGGGATGGGCAGGCCGGTACTCGGCGGCCCGTTGCTAGATCGTAGCTTCTCGGTATATTCGATGGCATTACCATAACCAAAGATTCGCTCCTCCCGGTCATGCCATTCACGAGGACATCAATGGTGCGCGCCTTGGACACGATGCTAGGGAAGAACTCCATCCACTTGCTCTGCAACCGCAATCAATCAGCAGCTCAACACCGCATGTCATGGACGCGAGCAATCAATAGAACGGTTTGAAGCGAGGGTGGCTCACCGAGTCCATGAACATGTCGACGAGAGCGACGGCGCTCATGAAGACCAGCCCTGAGTCCCGGGACCCCTCGACGTTGATGTCGGGCGCGTGAAACAAGCTACCGGGATTGGAGAAGATGCTACCGCACTTACTCGTTCCACACAGGAAGTAGAATATTCTCGAATACCTGTGCCTTTGAGAAAACAGCGTCTTCGAGTAGATATGGTTTGGTTTGCTCTCCTTGGCCATGCGCAACTCTACATGAAACAATAAGTCAAAGACAACGCTTAGAAAAACATGTCGCCGGCGTCGACTAACTTTTCTGGAACAGATCTAATCTTTATTTCTGAATCATGATTGGTGTCTACAAAGTGTCCTCACGGTACCTCTCAAACCCTAGCACAAAAGCTTTCTCTCTAAAGCCCCACCAAAAACTACACGTTAACTCTTAACCTATCCCTCCTATTTATATGTTAGAACCTCAAACCGTGTCCTCATCAAACACGGACACGAAATCCTTTCTCTTTCGAAAATCAAGGGACCCAAATCCTTCCAAACACGGGTTTTCAATATATCTAAATCTCCTAAGTTACAGACTCCTTCCACAACTTCCCCAGTCTCATCATGTGACAAAGCCTCTAGGACCGCACCTCCCGTAGCTTCTCTACGCATCATCCACCTTTGATCTTCCACGTAATCCAACTTGAGCTCGACCACCTCGTGACATCCTCGACCGCCTGAACCTTAGATTTCCCCTTCTAGTCTCAGTCCTTCTCATCACTGACCATGATCGTCTCCACACCTACCTACACATGCAAAGACCAAAGACCGCACAGCTTCTTCACTCATCATCCAACTTTGACCTCCATGTGTTTCAGCATGAGCCCGATCACCTCATGACATCATCGATCGCCTATACCTCAGATTTTCCCCCTCAAGTCCCGGTCCTCCTCGTCACCGATCATAACCGTCTCCACGCCAACCTGCACATGCAAAGACTAAAGAACTTTCTGTCAACACAAGTTCTCCCAAACTTGACATATATCAGTCCATACACGCAAACAACACTTTTAACCATTAGTAACTATAAATTAGATCATCTACGATCACCAATTCCACGCTCTGCAAAAATCAACTTCAGACCACCTAGTAAGACCAGTCTGACCCCAATGCACAGGCCGGTCAGATCGATGGCCCATCGGACACGAATACTCGAGGTACTCGAAGATCACTGGAATGAAGCACTCAAAGTCTATGAGGACCTACCATGAAGCTTACAGCAACCGATCGCAAAGCCTAAGATAACCGATCACAAAGTCTAAGACAATAGATCGCAAAGTCTACGACTATCGATCACAAAGTCTTCGATCGCAAAGACTTTGACTACCGACCGCAAAGTCTACAACTATGACAACGAAATCTAAGACTATAACAACAGTCCACGAAGTCTATGACTTTGACAAAAGATAGCAAAGTCTATGACTATAACAAAGCACTGCAGTTACTGTAGCTCACTCTATCGATCACAGATCGTGGTCGATGCCTCTGGCTATCTACCGTGGTCATAGTTTACTGATCAACCAGTTCAACATAAAGCTACGACTATTGACCATTCACTGTAGCTCATGACCGGTTCACTGTAGTTCACAACCAATTCACTGTTGCATATGACCGGTTCGCTATTGCATATGACCGGTTCACTTTTGCATACGACCAGTTCACTGTTGCAAACGACTAGTTCCCAGTAGCATATGACCGGACACTGTAGCTACGACCAGTTCACAGTAGCTTATGATCGGTTCACTGTTAGAGATCGAAGTCTACCGATTACTGTTGTGGTCATTCTGCAATGATCGAAATACCGTGGTCGTTCTGCCATGGTCAACATATCGTGGTCACAATGCCGTGGTTGTTCTGCTGTGGTCGACATGCCATGGTCATTCTACCGTGGTCAATGCCTACCGATTGGACCATCCATTACAAGACCGATCGAACTACCATCCATGGTCGAAACCTGCTGATCACCAACCATGGTCAACCAAACTTTTATAAACGCAAATTTCAATGCAACTCAAGAGACAATTATTCATCATCATTGTATTCACGACCTCCACGTGGTCTAACAATTTCTCCATTGACGAATACATTGACAACACCTTAAAAACTTTTGAATAAAGCAAAATTTGCGAAAATAAAGTTTCAAAGATGTAGAGAAAAGAATTTTCACAAACCATAGCAATAAGCACTTAGCAAATGCTCATAAAACTCCCCCTCAACACAAGAGAGGTAATATTAGCAAATTTCTCTAACTTCTCCCATTTTTCTGCCCACTCTCTCCGATTTCTCATTTTCACCCCCTTTGGTAATGTAATCGTCAAGAATTCCAGAGAGAGTGAAAATTCTAAGAAGGAGCAATGAGAGTAAACATCTAGAAGTTTTCTCGAAAGCATCTAGGAGGTGAGGGGAGTCCATTTTAGAGAATGGCGGGGGTGGAAACTCACGGAGTGGCTTGTCGACGGTGATTTCAGGCGACAGACAGAGGCAATTGAGCCATCGCAAGAGCGCAACCTCTACGGGTCAATGTATGAACCACTTGATGACCCAGACATTCGGTTTGGTTAGTGCTGCTATTTTCTTAGTGCTGCTTCTGTTGGAAATTTGGGCAATATTTTAATTCCAAATTTTAAGAGGAGACAAATACAATAAACTAGTGATGCAAAACTTACTACTAACAGCAGGCTACTCATCATACTTCAGAATTACTCAATAAAAGTACAGTAACAAAGTCGTACGTGCGCGCGAACGACTTGCTTGTTAACTGAAGAAGAGCAGAAAGCAGCGAGCTTGGCGCGATGCAAAGCGTAGATGATGCAGTGCAGGAGGCGGTCAAAGCGCTGCCCAGAAACCTTATTGCCGCCCCGTACAGGTACTCTCTGCAGCAATGGTTCGGAAATAGCCGCTCTCCCTCCTTCCAGGTGCACGTCGGGAAGAAAGGTTGACGAGGTTCAGACAACACAGTACTCGAGCACATAATCGCAGAGAAGAAGGAAATAGAGGCAGTGAGTTTCTCGCACATACTCTAGACGTCTCCAAGCATATAAATAGAGATCGATAAGCGACATGATTAAAACTTTACCCATTAACTAACACATTCAACTAGCTATTATCCACTGGTAACTACCTGTCATCAAAACTCCAATAAAGCCTCAAATTTAAACGTTTGAATCTCATTCAAACACACAGAGAGTGGTGCAGAGTTCGGCAAAAATATAGATAGGCTTGGTCTGCCAAGTAGCGCGCCATGTCACAAGTCATGCAAAAATCACGCGATTTTCGGTATATCGTATATTCGCCTGCGTGTGTATGTGACTAGACAGAACCCTCCACATACCATCTCTATCTACATTCAAGGAGTGGTGAGGACTCCACCTTATAAATTGGTATTCCTCACCTTTCGTTAGCAATATGGTACTAAACCATGCATGCTTTGGAATTAAGGAAGTGGGCCATAAATATGGACCAATTTCTAGCAATGTCATTAGCAAAATCGTTGGATTTGCTAGAATGCGTTGTCTGTGCCTGTTGCTGTGGGTTGAAATTTATTTGAAATTCAAATTTTGTCTTAAATTTTCGGTCCAAAAAACTCCGAAATTTTCCATTTATCGTGATTATCACTACTATCGGCCACCTCCGGTAAAAATTACAAACCGATATTGAGAACCCTGCTCTTCACAGATGTTGCATATAATAATTTCTCAACTGCATAATCAAGTAATCAACAGGACATAGAATTTATCTTTCATCTTCGGTGGTACATCTGGATAGCTAGAAATGACTTCAGGTTCAACAAGAAAGAAAGATCCATCCGGAGCATTGTTTATGATGCTAAAGCCTCTCACTCTTCCATTACACATTTTAGTGAAATGGATGACATGTACAATCGTATTTTTCTTTCTGATTGTCAGTTACTTACCAAAGCACTTCAATCGAGCGATCCATTACTCCAACGAGCGCACCGGACCGGACCACCAGGACAACGTTGCTGCAGATCAGGAAAGTGCGACAAGATGCAGACAAGACTTGCTGGTGAGTCAGGGTGACCAACATTTAATCTTTTTAGGATTTAAGAATGTGTGTTATAAAAAATTATAGATGAATTTTATTAGAATTAGAACTCCTACTCCTATTTAGATTAGTATTCCTACTATATTTTAGAGAATGACTAGGAGAGACTATATAAACAATGAGGATGACCATAAAGAAGAACTAAACAACCAACCAATCAAGTCTACTCATCTAAAGCAAAGGGAGTACCAGAGGATTAGAGACTATGATATTATTTAACACTACATTCTCATATAGGATAAGAATTCGAGGGTCCTACAAGATTCGAGAGTGTGCGGATGAGCGCTCTCGTCATGGTTGCTTTTAACGTTGCTATTTTGGTTCTCTCTATGAGATTCATCTTCTTCTTTTTTGATACCATGCACGCTCGTGCCATATCTCACATGCTCTGATTCAATCCAGGGGCTGCTGCATAAGTGTAACAAGTGGCATCAGAATCAAGGTCGAATTAATCTGATTTGTGAGAAGGTCAATAAAGCATCAGGTGGCACAAGATCAAAATTGATGTCGATGATGTGGAATCAAGTAGAGAAATATGATGGCGGAGAAAATTTCAGCATGTGACAATACGTGATGAATAATATCCTTGTCCAGCAGAAGCTAATCGATGCTCTTGAATAAGACAAACTATAAAAGATGTCCGATGAAGATTAGAAGGTGATAGAGCAGAAGGCTGTCAGTATAATCTGTCTATGTTTCCCCGATGAGGTAAAGTATTTGGTGATCATGAAGAATTTGCTGAACAAAATTATGGAAGGAGTTAGAATAATTGTATATGGCAAAATCGCTGACAAACTGGTGGGTGCTGAAGCAACAATTGTATAGGTTGCGCATAAAGAAGGTACATAGTTTGTTGACCATGTCAATGCCTTCAACAAGAGTAAGATCAAGGGCACACATGCATGCTATATATGTGACGAGGAAAGTCACATGATAAAAACGATCTGAATTTGAAGCAAATGAAGGGTGTACGCTTAGTGGTGGTAGTAAAAGATGATTCAGACATACTAGTCGTTAGTCAATCAGGTACTTCTCATGGATGGATATTAGATTTAGATTGTTATTTTCATGTATGTTTGGTGAGGGAGATGTTTGACGAAATATCTTTATGCTCAACGCATGAAACCGTTAACTTTGCAGATTGTAGGGGTATGCAACTACTGAGGTGAAAACGGTTGCATTGGAGATGTATGATAGAGCATATCGCACATTCATGAGAGTTTAGTATGTTCCCGACTTAAAGAAGAATCTAATATCTGCGAGGTCGCTTGAACTCGAAGGTTGTGAGCTATCACTTTGAGGTGGGGTCATGCGAGTTACTTGCAAAGGACAAGTAATCATGAGAAATATTTGGAGGAATGGAGGATATCGATTAAATGGTAATCTTAAAGGTAGAGTAACTAATGAGAGGTCTAATAAAAATCCTAGTCACGAAAAGGAAATCATGTAGTCAACGGTAGGTACTTAGATCTCATATGTAGTTATGTGTAGAACTGTATAGACGGTTGCAAAATATAGTAGACGCAAAGGCGAAGGTGCGAGCTATTGGAAGAAGGAAGATGTGATGGGACCAAACACGTGGTATCGGGGAGCAGGTGGAGCTCGAGGCGGTACAAACATGTGGTATAGAAAGCTGTAGGAACAGGAGGTGTGGTTATCCAAACTACACAACAAATGAGGTCTCAAGTGAAGGATCCGAGTAGGGTGCCTCAGACACTAACACACACATTGCGATGATATATATGAGCCACTATGGTGAGAGCACTCTCAAAGGTGGGAGAAAAAAAGGAAAAAATGTGGAGCAAACTTGGAGTGAATTTTTAGAAGAGCACAGTGACTTCAGCGGATAAGAGCCAAGATGAAAATTGTTGAGTTAGGATGACTCATATATAGCATTTGAAAAGGTGTGATATAAAGAGCTCTCGATGAATCGTGCTAGGATTAGGACTTTTACTCCTATTTGGATTAGAATTACTACTCTGTTTTGAAGAAGAGATAGGATGGACCATATAAACCATGGGTGTGACCATGGAGAAGAACCAAGCATTCAAGCCTACTTATCCAAAGCAGATGGCACGCAAGAGAATTAGAGGCTAGGATATTCTTTAGCACTAGGTTCTTGTATAGGGTAAGGATCCGAGAGTCTTAAAAAATTTGAAAGGGTTATGAGTGACAGTTCCTTGTATTCTTTTGATATTGTACTTAAGAATTTACGATCGGTTTTGCCAAATCTTTTCTCTCTCATCGTAGTTGCTTCAATGTCGTTATTTTGGTTCTCACTACAAACATCATCTTTTTCGTTCTTGATACTATATAAGCTCGTGCCATATCTCACAAACTCTTATCTGATTCAGAGTTGTTACACATAAAAAGATATATTAGAGTGCAAGACTAGCTTATATTAGCAGGAACAAGAACAACAACCAAGAAGCTGATGCCTTGGCAAGAGTGACTCTTGCACAAACTCAAATTGTAATGCAATCTACATGCTGTAACACACTACATCACAACAAACTGGCCAGTTCTGCAGCTCTTCCTGATGAAACCTTATCTTAGAGGTGGGGTTGGGCGTGCGTCTTAAACACGGCCCGAGCCCACCGTGCTTGAACCGCTTCGTGCGTGCCGACTCGGCCCGATCATCTCGTCGTGCCGTCTTGGTGCCGTCTTGGCCCGTCTCACTTCGGCCAGGCCCAAGCACGACCCAAATCCCACCGTCGGCGTTCGTGCCATGCCATTAAGCCCGGCCAAAGTAACTATACCGACAAAGCGGCGGTGACAATGGTAGCGGTGGCGCCATCTTCCTTTCTCTTGTACCGTCTTATTAAAACCTACTTAAAATTCGATACTATTGTCTCATGCAATTCCACCTCCGAAGTTGGTCATCTAGTCCAATGGTATACATATCTTGGTGCAAATTGGACTATAGCGTACGTGGATATCTAGCTCATCGACCAACAATCTAGCATAGGGCTGCCCAACTAGTCAATTAGAAAAGCTCAAGGAGAGTCATGAGTACAGCTTACTATAGTTAAGAAATCAATGGGGGTGAGCTATGTTGTCAAATTATAATATATGTTAGAATATGTTGATTTGATTGATCTTATTCTCCAGTAGTCCAGCCCTACGATTTTATACAAAGAAGCAAGAAAGCCGTGAGGATGCAACCTAGGGTTTGGTGGTGGTGACCTAAGGAGGAGCAACATCGAAAATACTCATTACAAGTGCATAAAAGACACATTATATTACACGTTATATTACAAGTGCATAAAAGACACGTTATATTACACGTTATATTACGCGTTATATTACAAGTGCATAAAAGACACGTTATATTACACGTTATATTACAAGTGCATAAAAGACACGTTATATTACAAGTGCATAAAAGACACGTTATATTACACGTTATATTACAAGTGCATAAAAGACACGTTATATTACAAGTGCATAAAAGACATGTTATATTACACGTTATATTACAAGAGCATAAAAGACACGTTGTATTACACGTTATATTACAAGTGCATAAAAGACATGTTATATTACACGTTATATTACAAGTGCATAAAAGACACATTATATTACAAGTGCATAAAAGACACGTTATATTACAAGTGCATAAAAGACACGTTATATTACACGTTATATTACAAGTGCATAAAAGACATGTTATATTACACGATGTATAGGATTTTTTCGTGATGAAATTAGAATTTATGAGGGCTAGAATAGAAGAAATCAAAATAGATAAAAACCTATTCATAGATTTCAGAAAAAGCGAAGGACTAAATCGCAAAATATCTAAAACCAAAACCCTAATACGAAATCGCCGTAGCCCAACTCATTCCTCCTCGATCTCTTGTGCTCCTCGGTCTCTTCACCCCTCCCGTCGCCGCTCCTTCCCTTCTCCGGATCTCCCCACCGCCTCCTCGCCCGTAGCCTCCCCCACCGCCCCTTCCCCGGATCTCCCCACCGCCCCTCCTCGCCCGGCCCCCTCCCGCCCCCTCCCGGATCTCCCACCCCCCCTCCTCGCCCGTGAGCCCCTCCCAGCTGCCCCCTCCTCCCCGCCGCCCCTCCTCCCGGATCTCCCCACCGCCCCCTCCTCACCCGCCACCTCCCGGCCACCCTCCTCCCAGTCGCCTCCTCCTCCCCCGCCCCTCCTCATGGTGGCCCCTCCTCCCGCCCCCCTCCTCCCAGGTCGCCCCTCCTCCCTCCTCCCCGTCGCACTCTCCCCGGCCGCCCCTCCTCCCGGTTGCCTCCCTCCTCCGCTGCCCCTCCTCCCGGCCGCCTCCTCCTCCGCCTCCCCTCCTCGACTACTCAGGCAGCCTACTAGCGGCGGATGCGGGCGGCGACGACCCGCGGAGGCGGCGAGGCCACACCGCTCCTCCTCCTGCGGCCATCGTCGACCCGTCCATTGTCCGAGCTCGGCGACTTGGCGGGAGGCAGCTGCGACCACACCTCCTCCTCCTGCGACCATCGTCCACCCGTCCGATTGTCCAGAGCTCCGGTGACCGGTACACCTCCTTCCCTCTACTCCCTCTCTCGCTCTGTGATGTGTGATGGGTTGTGGCCTTGTGGGGAATCTGGGATGACCGTGAGAGATGTCGGCGGGATCACGGGAGGGGGCCCGGGAGGCGAGGTAGAGGACGAGGCGGTCGGCAGCGGCACCGGCGTGCCCGCCGTGCCGCCCGTGCTCGCCGTGCTCCCGTGCCGTGCAGCCCGCGACGGCCATACGATGTCGTGCGGGGCGGGCGGACCGGCGTATTTTGGACTAGCCCAAAAAGCACGACTCAACTCCCGGCTCTATCTTATCTACGAACTCATGTAAAATCTACTGCTATCGATGAAGAAATCAGCCCCTATGGGGCTTTTCACTAAAAAACCGAGATCTCAGCCTGTCGGGTGAGGGACGCGTGTCAGCGTGCCACGTCATCGGCTACCATGCCGGCATGCATGATGCACCGCTCTGTACACCCTTTTCCTTTTTCTCTTCTTTAATTTTAAGGAAAGGCCTACACAACTTTATTGAAAGCTCTATGCATATATATGTATAAACAACTCTACCCGTCCAGACTCAAGCTACAGGGTAAAGCAACAAAATATTTAATGGGGGCCGCTCCATAAGCTCGTCCACCACCGTGCTGCGCTTTTTGAGGCATTAATTAATGCATCTCTTTTACAGACGTGCGTTGGCTAGGAGCTGGGCCCACCGACTGGCTTGCTTACAGCCCACCTCAACAGTCCATCCATCCATGCAAGTGCGCCGTTCCGACTAGCCGGCAGCCGACGACCGACACATGCAGCATCGCATACGCACCTAGACACCAATGCCCCCCGTTGGGCTCAGACTCCGTTAAACCAAAGGTGGGCTGCGATAACCTCGTTTAGTGCAACTGCTTTTAAATATCCTTCTGTTGAGAATGAAGCAAATGGCTGGCGAGCTTCATCGTCGAATGAGCTATTTGGGCACCATTTGTTTTGATTTCAACTTATGATTTCTGACTTCTAATCTACTATTCTTTGATTTCATCTTTTTTGGGTTTTTTATCTTTTCTTTTTTTGTATTTATTTGTATTGTTCATGATGGGCTACTCTGTTTTTAATTTTTAATTCTTTTTAAATTTAATTACGCGAAATAAGCTAACATCTGCTGCAGTAGAAAATAAGTCAGCTACAGTGTAATTTCAACCATAATCCAACTTATTTCTGCCGAACGGAGCGGCCCCTGAGTATCTCACCATATGCATGCATGGATGTTCAATGAAAAAGCATGTGTCCATACTTGGTAAGGTGCCGGATAAATCGTGATATTCACTTAAGTCCTAGTGTGTGTTTCAATAGGATGCACACGTGCATGTGTGATGTGTTGTGTGCGTCCTGCGATATAATTAAAAAAATGTACTTTTGTTTAGTGCCCTTTCTTTTCCTTTCCACACCATATTGTGAACCAGTATTGTTGTGTTCCAAATAACATTAGAAGATACGGCATAGCCTTGACCACCTCCTCACATGTGTACTCCGCACCACTGGTGATCCTCTGTCCCACCGTACAAGAGTCCTTCCAAATCGCAACACTGAGGTCCGTCTGCAAGAAAAACACGAAAGGGTCAAACCTATAAGTGGGATTGGCAGAAGCGAAGTTTTACAAATACGATGTAACGTACCGCGATATGAGCGTTTCGCATAAGGTGCACGGGGTATGTGTCGATCGGTGCTGCGAAGTGTGGTGTGGGCGGGTCGACAGCATGTATCAGCCTGGTACGTATTCGAGGAGCATACCAACGCAGGTACTTGACCTACGTCCTTGTATTTGCAAATCAAAAAGATCCTGTCAACTGAGATCACGGGCAGCATATCCATGAATGCCTTGATGTATGCACCGAAGGCTAAGAAGGCCCTCTGCAACACTGCAAAACTTGGAGACCTTGTAGATGACTTGTCCTTCATAGCGATTATGCGTGCCTAGGTTCACGTCTGCAACACACAGCACATGAGGAAGGTTGTCGTATGCTACCTCGAAAGACCCAAACTGATTTTCCAAATCCTTCTGCTTCGCATGTCACAGCTTCGCGTATCTAATTTTGTACTTGAATTTCTTCTCAATAGCCACTATGATGTGCGTGATCTCCATGTCCTTCACCACTATCTCTCTATACATCAAATTGGCTATGAAGACGGACATTAGGTTATGATGCCTTGGCAAAACACAACTGATAATGCAGGACGGCTCCACCTTCGAGACAATCCAGTGAGTCTCCTACTACGGTCTTCGTGGTGCACCCTCTAAGGATAACCGGCTGCTCACGCTTCATGGTGTACTGCTCTTAGCTAGATTTGATGACTCGAAAAGTCCGTTGCATAGACAGGGCCCACAGCTTGATGGAATCCTGTAACGATGACTTTTCAGCATACATTGAGTGCAACAGGACCTCTATACCATGATACTCCCATGGTGATTCGTGCTCGTCCTGCGCAACAAATCCTCAACGTCAAACCTGTTCTATTCCTACAGATGGGAGCTTCGTCCTCATCGGAACTGTCATTGACATCCTCCTGTATAGCTTCTTCTTCAGCCCAGACCATCTGGTCATCCCTCTCCATTTGATGCACTATGTACTCCATATGCTCCCTTCCATTAGCCTGTCTTGTAGGCTCTGCATGCTATGACCCTTCTTCTCCTTCATCTACTGTATTGGCCTCGTCACAAGGAACTTCCTCCACAACCTCTCTGACTCCGGCCTCCGGGTCCTCCTGTTCACCAACATGCTGGGCGCCCGAGCTGCTCGCACCACCCGCATGATAGGGCCTTGTCGGGACCCGGAGCAACAACTCCGAAATCCTCTGTGTTATCCGCACTATCCCAGGAAAGCTTAGTGCACACAGCAGAACAAAGACAATTATCATGCATAATGATAAACTTTATTTAACTAAATATGAGCCTGATGGCCAAAGTTTACAATAGCAGCGGAAGATAACAGCGGAAGAAAACACAAAGCAGCAGCCCATCCTGCCTTCCCACAAGGCGAATGACTGTAAGACGTGGCCTAGTCGCAATCCTCACCGAAATCGTCGAAGGCTTCCTCTGAAAAGAGTTAGATATAGCCACATGAGTACAAACGTACTCCACAAGTTACACCAGCAGTTTTAATAGAGTGGATGCATGCATATGGATATCAAAGGAAGGCATATATGGTTAGTTTGCATCAAAGGCGGCATTGAGTAAATATCATAAAGTAAGTGCAAAAGCTGAATTTGATACAATAAGTAAAACAATATTGTAATCAACATAAGTAGCGTTAGTGCGAGCACCAACCAAACACTAACCTATCCACGGGCATCCCACGGGACCAACTTTTCAAAAACCAACTCGTGCAGTTCCATACATCCATACGGTTTCCAAAAACTCTCATGGATTCCATCCATCCACAAGGTTTTCAAAAACTCTCATGGATTCCATCCATCCACAATGTTTTATAAAGCGTTTTCAAAATCAAAGTCTAATCCGTGAAAAACTTTACTCGACTTGCCCATGACCGTGGGCACGGCTATCGAGATAGGTTATACACTCTGCGAGAGGTTGTGCGACTTTACCCACAAGACATGATCATCTCATATTGCCGCGATAAGCACACTTCCTTTGGTGTGCGGCGAGGAGATCATGACAAAGCCTTTACAATGATTCATTACCAACATAATCACGCCGCCACTAAGGTTTCACCACGCATGAATCCACATCTGGAGCCCCTCTTATGCCATGTGAGACTTCTCACGGACTACCGCCCACATTCGACCTATAGCGAGATTAAGTTGGAACTTCACAAATTAGTTGGCTAGGTCCGTCCCATACGGGACTTGTGGTAGTCTGAAAGGGCTTTGCAATAGTGGCTCAGGCCGGTCCTTCTTGACTTAGGCACAACCACAAACCCCTCGTGCACGGCAATCAACATTTCGTCACCAAGCGACAATGCATGCCGCAAGCACCCACCACTCTTACCATTTGCCTAAGTCTAAACCAGTTTTATATTTTGTTTATAAACATTTTATAAACACTTCCGACTTTCAAAGTCCAAATCAATTTTAGAGTCTATCATTTTATGTAAAGAAGTATCATTTTATGTGAAAGAAGTACCATTTATGTGAAGAAAGTTCCCAAAACTTAATATTCTTCGCATGGCTAAGCAAGTTTATGAAATTTCTAGTTAATACTAATGTACTAACTAGGTTTTAACTATGTTTAACAAGGTATAATTGCATGAAATATCAAATTTGGCTGTCGAAAGGAATTTGGGTATAACTACAGTTCAAACTGAATTTAAATTAAACATTGATTAAAAGTAAGCATGCATATTAGTTTAAAACAATATAAATAATTTTAAATATTGGGATCAACATGATCAAAGGTGTAACTTGCACTGGTTGCTCTGCTGACGAGCAGCGTCGTAGAAATCGAACTCTCAGGATCGCCGAAACCTAAGCGAAAATCCAAACAAACCAAATTCAAATAAAATTCAAATAAAATTCTAAAATTGAAAATAAGTATATATTTGAATAGTTTAGGATTTTAGAAGAATTTAGAAATTTGAACGGCTCAAATCGGAGTTAAAATGAACGTTTTCGGGCTTTAGGAAGTTTCAAAATGAAGAAAAAAAAAGATGATTTTCTTGATTTATTTTTATATTGGAAAATCAGGAATTATGACATCATCACAGGAAAATAAGTAAAAGAAAAATGAATTGATGACGTGGCGGTCGGGGCTTATGTGGCGCCACGTGGGCGCCACGTGTGCCACATGGCGGTGGCGTGGCGGAGGTGGCCGACAGCGGGGCCACACAGGGCGGCCTTCGGAGTGCGCCCGCTCCGCGGCGGCGGCGGGGTGGAGCCGTAGAGGAGGATGGGGATCGCATAGCAGTGCCGTGGCGAGCGGTGGCCGGAGGTGGCGGCGGCGAAAAGGCGGCGGCAAGGGCTTGGCGGCTCTCGGGCGACGGAGAAGGAGGAGGTGGGGAGAAGGGGAGAGGTGTTGCGGTGCCAAGAATGCGGTTTGGGGTGGGGTTTATATAGGAAAGGAGGAGGCGAGAGTCGCCGGATTTTGAGTTACTGTGGTTTAGGCGGTATGAGCATGCGGGCGCCATTAATGGCGAGGAGGTGGCGAGGTGGAGAGGGCCGAGGCGACAAGTTTGAAATTTTAAATCGTCGGTGGAGCTCGTGGTGTTATGGTGGTGGCGTCAGGTCGGTTTTGGCGCATGGGGCGGCGGCGAGGTCGGGCGGCAGTGAGGTGGCGGGTGGGGTGGCAAGGCGGTGGCGGGGGCAGTGGCCGGCGCGAAGGAGGCGGCCAATTTCAGCCGTAGAGAGAGAGAGAGAGCAAGGAAGAAGAAGGTGTTTGGGAAGAAGGATATGACAAGTGGGCCCCAATGGTAAGTGAGAGAGGAATAGAGTGAAAAGAATGGATGGCTTAGATTGAGAGATGTGGCAAGATCTTGGCCATCCAATTTAAAATGAAGGTGAGGGTTGAGATTGAATGAGTGAAGGGTAAGATTTAATCACAGTGCGACACTTGTCACCGGATTAATCCGGTTTAAATTCGGATTTTAATTCGAGAAAATAGGAGAAGATTTCTTGAACACTTTAAAAATAGCAAATAATACTTAAAAATTCCAGAAAATTTATAGAAAATCCTAGAGATATTTTCACTTATGAAAAATATTTATAATTTATTTTGACCATTTTAGCGCTTTATAAAAATATCTTTTGGCATCAAAATTGATTTTAATTTCCAGAAATCTTCAAAAATTGTATAAAATATTTTTAGACTTTCTAAAATATTTTCAACTCAAATTGCTCTTTTATTTTTACAAAAATACCCTTTGGCTTTAAAACACGATTTTGAGATCTCGAAAAATCTCGAAATTAATATTAAATTTTGGGAAGCTTGGAAAGGCTAAATAAAATCTTTTAGCTTTAAGAAAATATTTAAAATATATTTTCTTGCTTTTGAGCTTTGAAACAAAATCCAGATAACTCGGATAAACCAAATAAAAGCCAAAAGCTTTTAAATACTTAATTTGAAGTAGTTTCTTTTATGAAACTTACCAAAACCTTTTATTTGATAATAGTTTATGTTTTAGTAAAATTACTTTTAACGAAAACCTTTTGAAAAGGCTAAAAGCAGGCAAACACAAACTTTCAAATTCAAGCAACCAAAGAACACTTATTTTTATTTTAAATTGAATTAATTTTTTTTTTGAAAATTTGAAAATAACAATTTGAAATTTTACATCTGAATTACACAACTTCTATTGGGCATGGTTTTACAAGAAGCACGTATTTGTATCTACGGCGCCGGCAGCCTTACATAAAGCCCTTCCACGCAGCGGTGCGCATCAATGGTCTCAACTCCCATCTAATGTGCGCGGGAGACCGACTCCAAAGCCCTTGTATGGTAACACTGCACACCTTAGGGTCCAAGGAGAAGCTGTGGGTGAGCCAGTACATCACATTTACTATTCGAGCATTCTCGTTGTTTGGGTATACAAAAGTGGCTTGCACAAAACTGCTCAAGTCAACACCGTTCGGACACCTAATGCACTTTCAATGTAGTAGGTATCGGCTTACTGATATCTGCCTGCAAACATTTTCAATGTTGCTACTGGTCAAATTGTATCACACAATATGAAACTAGTGCTATACTGTAATTTATATTTCTATGACAGTTCGCCTATCTTGAACTACTACAGTACCCTCAAGCATAACCCCTCCTCATTCGCATCGCCACTGCTCTCTATCCTCCGCCCCAATATGCATCAACTCCTTACCAATTCCCACGCACACCAACACTGCTCTTCTCTCGCTGTTCGAGCTCTCTCTTACTGTAAATTATTCCTAATGGGTTTCGATAATTTACATGACATAATAATTTAAATGCTACTATGCCAATTCTAACGGTTCACGTGCATTTTCATGTGCTAATGACATTACATTCATTCGTAATAAATCGTAAATGTTATCTAATAATGTTTTACAGGAAGCAAACTATTTACTTCATACAAAAATATTAACTAAATTTTCTATGACTACAATTATGTACGGATGCTAATTTTGTACATATGCAAATTTTGTATACAATATTGACTAATTTTTCTACAACTAGAATTTTCTACATATGCTTATTTTCTACGGATGCTAAACCCTACAACTATAATTTTCTACGTGTACTAGATTTCTATAACTATATTGACACATTTTTTACAACAATAATATTTACTAAATTTTCTACGGATATTAATTTTTCATCACTATGTCGATTAAATTTTTTACAACTATTTACTTCATAGCAAAGTTCTACAACTATAATTTTCTATGGATTCTAATTTTACACTAAACAAACTATTTACTTCATACAAAAATATTGACTAAAACATAGAAAATATTTACCTCACAAAAGTAGCAGAACATCTCCTCTTCGTCTCCTCTCCTCTCCCCTCTTCTCTTCTTCTTTCTTTCTCTTCTCTCCTCGCGCGTGCTATACAGAAACCGGCCGCTCAGCCAGGAACTCGGCCAAGCGGTCGAATATATATTGCGTCTAGTAGCCAAACGGTTGGACGACTACATCCAGTCACCCTACCGTTCGATGACTACAATTATATCGCCCAATGGCCCACTGACTGCATTCATGTCGTGCGGCCATTGGGTGACTGGTTCCAGTCACCTAACGGTTGGGCGGCTGAAGCCCATTCCTGTAACAAAATTTTGCATTGGTATATTTCTGTAATTTCTATAAAAAATATATTATTTAAAAAAATTCTAGTTACAACATGTTTTTAAAATTTTATAGTTGCTTCATTTTGGAACATTTTTAGTGAGCGTCCTCTGCTATCGTCCTAATGACACCCTAAAATCACCGAAATTGTGCATCTCCTATCCCTCCCCTCAGTTTTTGAACTTCCAAATATAATTTTGAGAAATTTTAGTTCAATTTCCTAGACTTTCAGTTAGAAAATTGAACACATTTCAAAAAGGTTTGAATTGTTGAAGCAAAGTGCTAGTTAGCTTATTTTAACCCTCTCGACATAAGAGAGAACCAATGAACAACACATTCCTCAATATGAGAACTATGCCCGAAGTAAGCTTCAATTCTACCTTCGCCACACCATGAACAGCTTCAGCTCCACCTTTACCCATTAAGACGGTGCTACCTCCCACAGCCTATAGAGAAGAGAAACAGGACCGATTGGAACAAATGTGTCTATTAGCTCCTGTATCAATCCATCAATCAGTGGGTTAACATGCCATATAAACAACAGGTCCATCATTGATCAAGCAAAAATATAAAACCAGCAAGTGCACAGATTGCCATCGATATAGCGGTAAGTGTCGTGTTTTTCACAGAGACTAGACTAAGGCTACTGGTGCTTAGTTAAGGCTAGGTCTATCAAAACTGGGGGATAAAACAATAAACAAAACCTAAACTAACTATTGAATCGGCCAAAAGAATGAGCTCACACAGAAAATGACGTAAACAACGAAAACTACCGAACAAACCCCTATTTGCATGGATGAACTGATAAACAAACTAATCAAATGCGTGAACAAAAACATGGATGAACAACCATACGAACGGACGTTATATGACCGAACGAATGACACACGAATGAAACACATCCTAACTACTACATGAATGAACATGACTATCGATCACGCGACCTAACCCGACCAACCACAAAAAGAAGAAAGGAGGGAGTGGAGAAGCACTAGAGGGTCTAGGAGCACGAATGGGGGTCGAGACAGCAATGGGAGGGGAACGACAGCCGACTAGCTAATTCACACACAAGAAAACACAAACACAGAGAAAAACCGAACATTAACAGATAATACGCAGATACTACACTAACATCTACAACTATTACTAACAGAACTCACAGTAAAACAGATCACTAGAACAAGGTTACACAAAGAACTACTACTACAACTTCACACAAATCAAATTCACAACCACTACCAACAGTTACTTACCACAACAAGAACTACAATGAAAATACTAGTAAGTACTAATTGTCATTCCACACAAAACAAATAGCCCAGCACAAATATTGCTAATCTCGACACAAACACACATCACATTCACAGTATACAATCATACGGTGCAAACACACATCACATTCATAGTATACAATCATTCAGTGCAAACTTAGAACAATTAAATAGTAAACATTAGCAAAGAACAATAAAGGGAGAGAAAGGGATAGGAATTGGATTGCATCGAGGAGGGTGTAGTAGTGGCAGTAGAGGAAGGGGATCAGTGGGGCTTGCCAGGTTTGGTGAAGATGAAATTTAGGAAGTAGAGGTTGAAGAAGATGAGGTCGATGAAGAGGAAGTAGCGGAGATCGCTAGAATTTGCATGGTAGTCTCTGCCTAATTTGTATTTTTTTCTGGCCCTAGAATGTCCAATTTCTTCGCGGAAAGATCCTATACGTCCGCATCAACGTGTAGATCTATACAGAGTTGTCCACGAAGTCCAATTTTAAAGATAATGTGTCTCAATGCGCTGACCTACAGAATAATATCAAAAATTGTAAAATAGTCCAATTTGAACAATTAATTTTAAAAAAAACATGTAAATGTCAGATACTGGCCTCAAAATGTGAAAAATGATGGGTAAATGACCGGAATATATGTATAAATATGACTCATGTCAATTGTCACACCCCAAAGCCTTGGCCTCCCAATGACAACATTAGCCTCACATAAGCCATACCGACCCCCACCATGTGCCATGCCACAACATAGCACTCGGTGCCCTTTGTTTCGCTAATCTTAAATTTAGTGCTACTCTTAGGATTACTATTACTGCTCTCATTTGTATTACAACATTAAGCCATTTTTTTTCTCTAGATTGTTGGAAGCAAAGTGCTAGTTGGCTTATTTTAAACATGCGATTAATTCCTAAATTCAATTTTATGAGACCATGTGGAGGTCACCCCATGGTTGTGATGAATAATTGACATTTACCTAAGAGTTGTGTAGACGTTGAATTTGGTTTTTGAGGTTTATGCAGAAGTTTTTACCCTCTACGACTTTCTCCTTTCGACCGCTGCTATGAGTTTCTATGGTCACCAGCCAGACTTATGTCTCTGTGATCGGCAGTCACCCTTAAGACTTGATGGTCGTAAGTGCCGTTACGACTTGGTGGTCTTAGCTGGTGTTACGACTTGGTGGTCGTATGTGCCGTTACGACTAGGTGGTCGTAAGTGCCTTTACGACTTGCTCTTTACGACCACATTGTGTGCCTCTGTGATTGGCAGCCATTTTTACGACTTTGAGGTCGGCAGTCGATTTTACAACTTTGAGGTCGGAAGTCGATTTTACGATTTTGTGGTCGGTAGTCGGTTTTACGACTTTATGGTCGGCAGTAGGTTTTACGACTTGATGGTCAACAGAGGATTTTATGACTTCATGGTTGATAGTCGTAGCTCTGTCTAGCCGTTGTCGATAGTCGTAACTCTGACTGGCCGTGCTTGATAGTCGTAGCTCTGACTGGCCGTGGTCGATAGTCGTAACTCTGACTGGCCGTGGTCGATAGTCGTAGCACTGACTAGTCGTGATCGATGTGTAACACCCCATGACCCACAATGCCCTGGGATGCTACGAAAAACTGCTCTACAACTAGCCAATTTACAAGATAAATTAAACTGGCAACAATACTAAACAAATTAGTATAAGCGGAAGCATAAACAACTAAGGAATAACAGGATAGAGATAGCAATTCAATATTTAAAACATCCTCCAATATTTTAATCTAAAATATTGTTCACAAACTTGACATTATTAAGATAATGTAAACAAAGCTATGCAAAGGTCTAGAATCCTTTCAACTTTATTACAACATAAAAATATGATTCGCGTGCGTCAGTGTGGTGCCGCTCTACCCTTCCCATGCATGCTCAAAGTCCACAGCAGGGAGGGGAAACAAGGGTGAGATAAAAATCTCGGCAAGCAAACTGTTTAACAAGCTATTCAAACTACAAATAATTATACATCATCATTTATAATTCCATACAACTACAACCACAATTCATGTCCATAATTATTAATCACCATAAACTTCCATGAATCATACCTCTTCAATTTCAGATTTAATTGGCATATGAATGCAGTCATTTAAATATCAATTAAATGCATATGAAATATTTAGTCTTCCACATCTACAATAGATTAATCATCAACATTTAATCTTCCATAAATAACAATGTTATATCCTCAACTTCAAATCACTATCAAAGACAATAAAACATATGTATGATCATCTCACAACTTTATTAATTCTCACATCCACAATTGCTATCATTAATTAATACAAGTGAAAAAAATCTCATACCACAACCACAACTCTTACCATACACAAGGGACGAATCCCATTCCACGACCACATCCACAATTCTCATACCACAAGTAGCTCACATGAGCCAATTCCCCATTACAACTAGAAAGTTGTATATTCCACAAAATAACATCACCACAATATGTTGCATATGTATACAAATGATTCTTTCCACAATACAATTCATATGAATGCTTCATGCTATGCTCCACATCACTCTTGCCAGGGCAGGAATTGTAGTTCATCGTATTACGGCAATATACGATGCTTCCACGGGCGAAGAGGTGCATCGTATTACGGCAATATACGATCTTTGTGCCGGTCTGATCGCGGCTAAGTCGGACAACATCCACATATGCAAATGACATGATATGACATGAATGATATGATAATTCATTAATCACATTAATTCATCTACAAGGAGCATTATCATGCTCTCAACATATCCACATCCACCACATGTTATTTTCATGACCACATTATAACATTAAGCAAGAATTCCACATGTTTACTAGCATAATATCAACATATCAATGGATAAATATTTGCTATCATCTCCACAATTAAAATATCATGCAATCATGGCATAATGTATCAAATTAAGATAATAATATAAATTGCAAGTAGAAGGAATAACAAGTTAAACGGTAGCAACCACCGCTAGCATAATATCAACATATCAATGGATAAATATTTGCTATCATCTCCACAATTAAAATATCACGCAATCATGGCATAATGTATCAAATTAAGATAATAATATAAATTGCAAGTAGAAGGAATAACAAGTTAAACGGTAGCAACCACCGCTTCGTTCACTTGCCTCAATCCGATGAGCGGTAAAATCAAGAGCGCTCAGGGACAAGACCACCTATCCAAAAGACAACTCTCAGCACACAACCACAGCATACAAACATGACTAAAATATATAAAACATCGCTAGAAACCCGAACCCGCACAAACTCCTCTCCGCTCCACAATTCAATAAATTACTCTCTGCAGCAGCGCTGCTTCACAATTTCGTATCTTTAAAAATATAGATCGCAATACAGCAAATGATACCTCTCTGGATTCATGACTTAAAACCCTACAATTTTCATGCAGAATACCTATTTTTATTTTAATCACAGCTAGGAGTAATTAAATGCCCAAAACAGAGGAAGAACTCTGTTCTGGCAGATGGGAGGCAGTATTCAAACACGTGCCCACGACAGCACAGTGGTCCAAAAATTCTCCAATTTATTCAGAAGATATACCTCTAAATTATCTACAACTTTCTCAACTACTGCCAAGGCCGGAAAAATCGTTTACTATTTTTAAAATACGGATTACCATCGGACTGTACCAATCTGTCCACCTGCCAGACAGCGGTATTTCTGACTCCGTATCTCCCAGATCCCACGGTAGAAAAGTTTGAGAAAAATATAGGAGATGAATCTGGAAGTCCTCTACAACTTTCATTTTGGGAAGATTCGCAGAAAAAATCGTTTTCTAGATCAAAACCGTGATACAAGCCTCGCTGCGCGAATTAATCTATTATCAGTCAGCATCTAAACTCTAATCGGGCAATTGATCTATTATCTACCTTCAAATTCCGTGCCAAGAACCCTAATTATTCCATAAAACAGAGGATTTGGGATGAGGAAAAATTACCTAGGTGAAGATTTTCCCAAAATTTCCTCCTCTTCTTCTTCTCCTTCCTTCTTCTTCCTTCTTCTCCTTCTCCTTCTTTTCCTTCTCCTTCTTCTCCTTCTCCTCCAATGGCGGCTCTAGGGCAGCAAAAGGGAGGGCGCCTGAGGTGGGGGTGGTGGCTGGTTGAAGGGGAAAAGGGAGAGGAGGAAACCTAGGGTTTATATGAGAGGGGAGAGGTGGGGTGGGGTGCTGACCAAGTGGGGTGGCGCACCCCTTGGGCCCTTGGCCCAAGGGTGGTTAACCCACCTCCCGGGCTGCCCAAATCTGAATTTTAAAAATATTTTTATTATATTTTATTCCTTTTCCAATGTTCTACAATTTATATTTTTCCTTCCATGATTCTGAAAAAGCGGCGACTCATGATTGTTTTAAAAACTTACACCATAGCGACATTCAGGGTATTACATTCTCCCCACCTTAAAAGGTTCGTCCTCGAATCTCGCTCCTCGACCCACGAGACAAAGAACAATCAAGGAAAGAACAACCAAAGAATAGAGCATCACAATGATAGAACATCACAAGGGAACAACAACTACGGGTTCTCACCCGCCTCGAAGAACTCGGGTTTTTCTTCTACATTTGAACTTCAAGTTTCCACATCACCTCCTGCTCGGACTGACTCGTCCAGAGGGCATCCACATCAACTCCGATGAGTCCTCGACCTGCGCGGGTCAACACCGAGCACCCGCAACTCTTTTATCGACTCTGAGCGGCCAACAGATCCTACCGTTCTCGCATAATTATCAAGCCACTACCCAATACCATCCTTTTTATTAAAACATTTTCTGCTATTTATTATAATCGGGATAATACGTTGTACCCTTTTTAAAGAATTCAACCGCAGATTCCACTCATAACATTACTCGAAGTACAAGCAATAACTGTTGCAAACGTAACACAACCACAGGAAGAATGAAGCATTCTCAAGCAACATACTAGCAACCAACTCACCTTCAAAGGACCACGGTCCAAATCAAAGGATTCACAACAAAATCATTCACACTCTCCAAATAAACATTTGGAGAATCCACACCGCACAAGCCAAGAGTGAAAATCACTCGACAGACCAAAACAATCATTTTCCTTTCCTAACTGGAAAAGAATATATCACAACATATAACAACTCAATTTACAGATGACCTCTGCCATAAACACATAGTTTAAACAAGAATCAAGAGAGCTTATTACTGCTCGAGATATTATTAATTTCCCAATCCGTTCCCTTTGGAAATTCAGCTTCCTTGAACCAAGGATTTCCAAATCATCGCCCAACACACCAACTAGCTGCTATACACCTCTTAAAAGACTTTACAACCCAAATCAAATACCCCTTTCTTGGAGAGGCAAAAAGAAGTAAATTCCAGCACAAAAAAGATGTTACCATCTGCAATAGACACAAGACCAGAAGAAAATAGCAATAAATATTGGACAACAAAAGATAAGATCACAGCTGAAGGCACATGCCTCCCCAAGAAGAACAAATATCAAATATCCACCAATAAGAATACAGTATTGCCATTCGAGTTCAAGAAACTCTTAGGCGGCGAGAAATAAGAAGTCAAACACACATCAAAAAAGATTGCACAACTTGACTTCAACCTCCAATACTTTTACCAAACTGTTTTTTTTTTAACAAAGGGAACAACCTTCTTTGATTACGGTATCACCTTGACAATTCCAACAAAAGAGAATTGAAGACCTCAACACATTAATTCTTTAAGAACTAATAAAACCTCTTAACACGACACTTTGCTTAAAATAATTTCAGCTACCACACAAGTCATGATATCAAAAGAGGATTTGGGATGAGGGAAAATTACCTAGGTGAAGATTTTCCCAAAATTTCCTCCTCTTCTTCTTCTCCTTCCTTCTTCTTCCTTCTTCTCCTTCTCCTCCAATGGCGGCGGCTCTAGGGCAGCAAAAGGGGAGGGCGTAAGGATGGGGGTGGCGGTGGTTGAAGGGGAAAAGGGAGAGGGAGGAAACCTAGGGTTTATATGAGAGGGGAGAGGTGGGGTGGGGTGCGACCAAGTGGGGTGGCGCACCCCCTTGGGCCCTTGGCCCAAGGGTGGTTGGCCCACCTCTCAGGCTGCCCAAATTTGAATTTTAAAAATATTTTTTATTATATTTTATTCCTTTTCCAATGTTCTACAATTTATATTTTTCCCTTCCGTGATTTCTGAAAAAGCTGGCGACTCATAATTGTTTTTAAAAACTTCGTATAGCGACATTCAGGGTATTACACGATGGTCGTAGATTCTTCTGGTTGTGAGCGATGATCGTAGCACTCTGTCTGTGTGATTGTAAGTCGTAGAGACCAGGTGCGTTAAAGTCATAGCCGTTGTAAGCGATGGTCGTAGCGATTGCTATGTGGTCGTAGCGGTTGTTTCATGGTCGTAGCAGCCTGTGCGATGGTCGTAACGACTCACTGGGTGGTCGTAAACTGCTAGGAAGTCTTTTAGGGCTACGAGTACCTCATGTCCCATGCATACGAGTGGTCGTAAGTGTGTTAAGACCAGTGGTTTGCCAAGATTGCTCTCTGGGATTCCTTTGGAATATGCAAATTGATGAATTTTGTTTATAGTGCGGTGCTATGTAATGCTTTGCTTGTTTGTGATGGCTGCAGGACTTGGAGCTAGGTCATGGTGAGGCATGGAAGAAACGGGACTAGGCATAGGGAGGTGTTAAGATCAAGAACGGTTGGGAAGATGCCAAAGATGACTAAGGCTTGCAATGTGGCTGTAAAGATTGGACGGCAAAAAAACAGGAAGCTTCCAAGAAGGTGGCAGATGGGCATTTTGGTGAAATGCTCGAGACCTGAAAAGACCTACAAAAGAAGCTGTTCTGCTAAAGCATTTTTGTCTTGGCTATGTTAACTGGTGCGTGAAAACCCGGTGTTAGGTGGGGTTAATGGGTTATCCCCGGTATCTAGAGGCTATAAATAGGGGTGGAGGGCTACCCATCCGAATGAGTCTCTAGGGTTTTCATTCTTCTTGCGTGCATTCTTGTTTTGGTTTTGGAGCACTCGTGCTCTTGGTCCTCCAGAATGGAGTTGTTGTAGAATCAACTCCCAGAGCAATATATCATCTTTTGATCTATATTTGTGTATGCTTGTATGTGTAGAGTTGAGTTAGTTTTATCCATTTTAGATGTCATCTCTCTGTTCTTCAGTTAGCTCTTCACTTTCTTGATCTGAGAGTTCTGATTTCGGTTGATTTGTTAATGATCTGACTTGCCTGGTGTTAGGAAATCATACTCGAATCCATCTTGGCCTTTCTATTCCCACTTGCATGGTCTGATTATCTTCTTTTCTTCTCAGACTCAGTTTTGAGCGCTTCAGTTGAAATCACAGAAAGATCTCTATTTTCTTGATGAGTTTTCAATTAGAGATCAGATCAACCTCTTGAGATCCTCACCTTCTTGTGTGCAAAGTCTCTTGATCAATTGATCTTTAAGTCGAAAGTTATCGGGAATCTTGGTCTTGTGATCGTGCGCCTCACTGACCCTCCTCTGTTTTCCCGAGAGAGTTACAACCATGTTCAGTCCTGTTAGTCCTCGGGCTTTGATTGCTTTCGACCACGTTGATCTTCTGGTTGCAGAGTGGTTTCGACCACGTTGGTTGTTCGATCACTTGTTGGTTTATGACCACGTTGGTTACGACCACAGAGAGCTGACTGCTTACAACAACGTTGGTTATTCAACCACTTGTTGGCTTATGACCACGTTGTAAATTTCGACCACGTTGAGACTTACGACCATGTTGTAAACTTCGACCACGATCACAGAACTCGACTCTCTTGCTCTGTTCAGTCTATCTTCCCGGTTTGAGTGTTATTCTTGCTTAGTCTCATTTAGATGAAAATGTGAAATCAAAAGAGGTATGCATTCGAAATCACTCTCTCATATATTAATGCATTTCTTATATCCAAAATATAGATTGAACTCCTCTAGTTGTTCAAAATGAATATGTGCATATGTCCTTCTTCTTATAAACTTGTATGCACACATTTAGGGGAAGCTTTCTATATGTTTTGGAGTTTTATGAGTACTGATCCATGCTTTCTCAATATGTATATTTGGGATCTTCACTTTAAAATACATTGGAGAAAAAGGGTTAAGTGGATACTTGAGGAGATTTTGAAGGCACCATTCCCCCACCCCTCTGTTGCCTATCCGGTCCTACAAGTGGTATCAGAGTCCGATTAACTCTTTTCATGTAGATCTTAACCGGTCATTGGAGCCATGGCAACAGACAAGTATTCCACCAAGTCTCCTATCTTCGATGGGGTCGACTATCCCTTTTGAAAGAGTAGGATGGAGGCTTACATTCAAGGTCAAGGCTATGCGATTTGGAGAAAAGTTAAGACTCACTTGGTTGTTCCTGCCGATGAGCACATCACAGCGATGAATACGCCAGATGTGAAGGCAAATGTAAGGCAAGGAACATCATCATCCAGGGTCTTAGTAGAAATAAATTTGATCGCACTTCTCATCTTTCATCGACATATGACATTTGGGTGACCTTCGATGCATACCATGAGGGCACCACCCAAATAAAGACTGTCCGACATGACCAATACAAGCGAGAGTACAACAAATTTGAGATGCTCGCTGGTGAGTCCTTAGATGAGTGCTTTGGCAGATTTCACAAGATTTTGAGCAACTTCCGAGTTGTTGGTCTCACATACCCCGATTTGGATAATGCTCATCAAATGTTGTCTGCTTTGGACTTAAGAGTATGGGAGATGAAAGTGACCACCATCAAGGACACGACTGACCTATCGACTTTGACTCTTGATGCATTGTACTCACGCCTCAAGACTCACGAGATTGACATTTTCTCTCGCAAGTCGAAATCACAGTCGATGACTTTGGTTACTGATCCTAGTTCTACTCTTGGAGCATCTTCTGATGGTGCTTCTGGTTTCTCTTTGGCTGCTTTGTGTGAAATGAATGATGATCAATTTGAGTAGTTTCCAGAGAGTGAGTTAGCCCTCTAAGCTAGAAATTTTTCACACGCATACAAGAGGGTTAGGGAGAGAGAGGAGTGGGCCAGTGATTTGCTTTGAGTGTGGTGGCCCCAACCACATTCGAGTAAACTACCCCAAACTGGATAATGGCAAGAATGACTACAGTGGTGTGAGCAAGAATAACTATATCAGCAACAACCGCAACAAGAAGCCCCAGCTCGTGACAAGGCAAGAAGTACCGCAACCTTGGCAATGCCAAGAAGCTCTTCCATTGCGTCCTCACCGCCTTCAACAACTTCGACTTCAGCGACATGGAAGGCTGGAGCGACAACGATGGTAAGGATGATCAAGACAAGGACACCAAGGACAACGACGAATCGAATCCGAACTGACTTCAATCTTCATATGTTTTCTTTTCTTGTTCAAGAGGCTTCCAAATACATTTGGAAGCCGAAAAGGAATCCTTATCAACCCTTGAAAAGCCATGGTGTGGTCGGATTTTACCATTACATGCATTGCAATACTCGGACTCGTTATGTTTGGCAAGTTTCGTGCGTCTCTCCGGATAGCTCGTGCAACATCTAATGAATTTGTCATAACTTTGTGTAGGAAGCTCCAATCAAGTGCCATTTGATTCATTGAAAAGTAGACTTCATTAGCTTTCCAAATATGTATTTTGTGTGCATTATAAACCTCAGAATTGGCATTGAAATCTTCATGAACATTATGTACAGAATTGCAATCACGTGAACTTGATTGATCTTGTGTCTTGTTCTTTAGCCAAACTACCTTTCTTTCTTCCCTATCCACACCTCTAATTCCATACATTGTTGTCTTGTTTGCATTGCATAAAGGAGGAATCACATAAGCATCCGCATGAACTAGGATATTTTTCTCTCTCCCATAACCGATTGCTTCTTTCTCCTTGCGCAATTCGGCACTACTAAGCCTTATAACTTCAGATTGCATAGATGAAGCACAAATCAATGTAGCATTTACACTATTGGCCACATCATCCCCTCCCACATCAAGCGAAACCATCCTCGGTTTCGTGGTAATCTTAACAAGCTCCTTGCTCTTGATGGCAATGTCAGAAATAATCTCCTCATCTCTCTTGGGCAGCAAAGATTGAAATACACCTTTATGCATAAAAGTGAAGCGATTGGCTCTCCCTTGGTGTGTACCATTGCAATCAAACTACCACGGATGCCCCAAAATGATGTGACACATGTGCATAGCCACGACATCACACTCCACCTTGTCTTCATAACCATCAATTGAAAATGACACGTAAACTTTATGAGTAACTTTCAGCTTACTAACATTGTGAAGCCATTGCATATAGTATGGCTTAGGATAATGCCATGTGGTTAATGAGAGTGCATCAACCATGTCCTTGCTGATCACATTGTTGTAGCTTCAACCATCGATCATAAGCTTGCACTGTTTACCCTTGATCATACATTTGGTTTGAAATACACCACATCGTTGCCCCTTCTCAACAATCAGCTTGTTATCACCATCCACCTTATGAGTCATCAAAGTTGGACCAACCTCAAGATCACAATACACAACTTCTCGCGGAGAATCATTGAATTTCTCATTGTCATGTTCAGATTCCTCGTTTTCGCCCTCCGTGACATATCCCTCATGTGTGAGTAACACTTTTCTTGCATTTGGGCAATCCCTCATCATGTGACCCCTGCCCTTACACTTGAAACACTCAATTTGACTTGTTCTAGCGGTGGAGAAGGTGCTAGAATCAGATTTGGATGCCTCCTTGCTCGATGAACTTGTCACCTTTGATGCTTCTTAAACGGAGTTCCAACCGATTTAGTGGATGCAACCGGCTTAGAACTTGTGCCTCCTTCGCCTTCTTGCTGATTTGGGCATCTCCAAGTTGAAGTAGCTCTTGTACGGTGTCGTATTGCATCAAATCAACATGATTCCACACGTTGTCGTTTAGCCCTTCAAAGAATCTTGTCATAGTAGCCTCCTCGGACTCACGAACTACAGTACGGATCATGAGCACTTGCATCTCCTGATAGAATTCATCCACGGACTTGGAGCCTTGATTCAACCATTGTAGCTTTGTATCCAGTGTGTGTGTAGTATGCTGGTACAAAACAGTCCCTTATGACTCACTTCATCGCCTCCCAAGTGTGTGGATGTTCACCTACACGGTTCAATTGATCCCACCAAATAATAGCATATTCGGTGAACTCAATCGAAGCAACATGAACCTTCTTTTCTTCAGAGTAGTTCTGGTTGTCAAAAATCTGATTTACACGCATCTCCCACTCCAATAAGCCTCCGCTTCAGATCTGCCCTTGAACTCCGGTATGGTTATTTTGATGTGACCAATACCGTCATCCTCACATTCCACACCTCCTTCGTGGTGTCCTCCATGTGCAGCAGCTGAAAGATCAAGCTACGTTTAAGTTAGTTTTGGTGTTAATGACAAATATCATAATATGATTTTAATGATAATATCATATATCATTATGTTGTTTTGGCGATAATGACAAATGCATATATGAGATTAATATACTTGTTTGAGTGTTATTCTTGCTTAGTCTCATTTAGATGAAAAGGTGAAATCAAAGGAGGTATGCATTCGAAATCACTCTCTCATATATTAATGCATTCCTTATATCCAAAATATAGATTGAACTCCTCTAGTTGTTCAAAATGAATATGTGCATATGTCCTTCTTATAAACTTGTATGCACACATTTAGGGGAAGCTTTCTATATGTTTTGGAGTTTTATGAGTACTGATCCATGCTTTCTCAATATGTATATTTGGGATCTTCACTTTAAAATACATTGTTGGGTATATATATAACTTGTGTAGTTCATATATACTCACGTGTAATCGAGTTGTCAACTAACTCCTCCATTATGTGTTAATGGTTGAATAGTTAAATGACAACCGGATAAGTAAGCTTTGTGTTTATCTTAGAGTATACAAATTATTGTGTACAAGTTGTATACTCGCAAAACAAATTCATATCTCATTATTTGTTGAGATTGTCATGAATTACCAAAAAGGGAAGATTGTTAAATCTTGTTCCTCCATTATGTGTTAATGGTGAAGTTTGGTAATTGATGACAATTGTTTTGTGGATTAACGGTTTCCGTGAGTTAGATGAATATGTTAGGTTCCACAAATGAAGATGACTTGGGATAATTTCATGTGTTGAAGGTCATCAAGTCAAGATGCGAGAAGAAGATAGCTTCTTGTGTTGAAGGCTGTCAAGATGAAGATGGCGTCATATGTTGAAAGGCCATCAAGAGATGCATCATGAGTTGATGCATGGTGATCATGTGTTGATCAAGCAAAGTCCATCATGTGTTGATGGAGTTGATGAAAGGATTCATCATGTGTTGATGCATATGAAGATGATGACCCAAGGCAAAGGTATGACTAGCTAGCTAGGGCTAAGAATGTGTTCCTAGTCTTTTACCGGTCTTGGTGTTTGGTTGGAAGACCAGATTGCTAGTATATGTGTAGGACCGGATGAGGCAACAGAGGGGGGGTGAATGGTGCCCATAAATTTTTCCTCTAAATATTCACATATTCCTTATTCTCCAATAGCTACAAAGCTATGAAGATCCAAGATATGAGGTCTAGTAGAAGACAGAGGAATTCGAGACTATCTAATGACCAAATCGAGCCTTTGTGTGGTTAGATTACGACCACTTGGCGGAAGCTCAAACGTAGTCGAATACATCCACTCCGCAGAGACAGGGCTGTCGGTAACAGGCGACGTTTGTTGGGAAGACAACGTGGTCTAGACCGACACCATGGTCGAAACCGACAACTTGGTTGATAGCCTGTACAGTGGTCGTAACTTTGACCACTCGACCGAAGAGCATCTTGGTAGGCAATCGATGATCAAACGAATTCAATGGAGTCGATAGCCACCAAAACAAGGCCGACAAGATCGAAAGATGAGTCCGGTCGGAACCATCATGATCGTAAGCCAATGGCATGGTCGTGCGATCAACATGGTCGAAACCGACTTGCACCTATTACCGATCGCGGTCGCAGACACCTCATGAGACCGTGGGGGCACACGACTACGAGATCTACGACCATCAAGCACTCGGAAACCAGTGCAAAAGAAAGCAGATGATCTATGTCTTTGCTGGTCGAAAATCAGAGAAGAGCAGAAGGCCAAGACTTCGTGATCGCAAGTAAATACTGTGTTGTCGAAACGAGAAGCGAGATAACCCGATGGTCGATATGCGCACGGCCCAAGATCACGTGGTCGGCTCGAATAGAGCCGCTCCATGCGCACGACCGCAAAGACCAAAACCCGGATAACTTGCAAATCTTCAAACGAAATGAGGAGATATTTTAACCACAAAGATTCAGCATCCTCTGGAAGAGAAATCACCTAGTAAAACTAAAGTCTTTGCAATGGTCGGCTAGAACGACACGGTCAAAACGAAAGCGAGAACTGGGCGCATGACCGAGAGACAGAAATTTCTCCGATTCGACCTTGCTCTCGGAATGAACGCCAAATTGCCTTGAGCAGATTCTGCTTACGAGCAAATCAAATATAAGCCAACTCTCAAAGGAAATACGTAAGGAACGAAAATGAAGAGATGGCAAATAAATCAATGAAAACATCTCAAGAACGACCTCTCAACCCGGATCACAAACACGGACCCATCTCATAGATAAACTCTAACAAGTGCAGAGATGAGTCCTCTCAAATCATAACATGGGAGGTTTCTGCAACCACTCCCCCTGGGAGGACAAGCTCTAGCCCTAGAGCTACACACACACAGATACACTCCCAAGGGAGGGAGAGGCGGCTGCCTCCACGGCCTAGCCGACCAACTCAAGTCCAACACTTGCCTCCCTCTCCTTTTATAGCCTCACACCGAGACTAACCTAATGGATCCATCCATTAGTCCACACTGGGATAACCCGTAAACCCCACCTAACACGGGTTTTATCACTCACTTTACCCGCTAACTCAAATGCTTTGCCTCGCTATCCTATGAGACCGCACTTTGCTGTTAGCGCCAATGAATCCACTTCTTTTCTCGGTGCTTTACGGAGGGACAGCTTCCTTTGCAGCTTTGGCATTTCTCCAAAATGCCCTCACACTGCCTTCCTGTCCAAGCTTGCAACCACCTCGCAAGACTAGGTCTCCTTCGGCTTCCCCCGGTCGTTCTGGACCCCAACACCACCCATGTCTAGTCCCGACCTTTCCAAGCCTCACCAAGACTTGTCTCCAAGATCATCTGGTCCCTCGACTCCTCCAGAGTCTAGTCTCGGTCTATTCCGCCGCACACGACCGCACCCAACCTCCTGACCGTCTGGACCTCAGCTCCTCCCTGAGCCTAGTCCCGGTCCTCCTCGTTGTTGCCCGTCGTGCTCAGCTCTGGCAGTTCCAGCTCCGGTTCCTCGTCTCCCGGCTCACAACCACCTCACCAGCCTCGATCATCTTCGGCGTCTCCGACCGTCTGGACCTCAACACCTCCTGTGCCTAGTCCCGGTCCTCCCACGCCTCACCATGAAATAGCTCCGAAGTCCTGCAGCCACACAGACAAGCAAACCATCACATAGCACCGCACAATACACATAGACCATCACTCGGCACAAGTATCACAGCACAACACCTGGTCGTAAATCCCCTACGACCACCCGAAAGCACAAGACAAGAAGTGGTCAAAACCCTGGAAGACTTCCCTGCTTCCTTCGACCACCACGACATGTCGTCACGACCATCACAAAGCTCGTTACGACCATGCAGACACAAGCTATGACTATCGCTAGCTACGACCACACACAGGTCTGCTACGATCACCGCTCAAACAGAGAAACCAAACTCTGCACCGCTCAACCCGAGCTCAAGTCTTTTGCACAGAAATTAGACTTGTCAAAATGCTGTCAAAATGATGAACAAACTAGTCCACAAGGTCCATGACAGCCGTACAAACCCATACGACAAAACCCCAGCGAAATCGACCACTTCCAGAGGTCATACGACCGGTTCAAAGATCGCCAATCGACCACGGTCGTCCTGTCGATAACGTGGTCGAACTCCGTTCCGACCACGGCCATTTCGCGTTAACGTGATCGTAATCGGGTGCACAACGTGGTCGATAACCGGGCGTTACAACGTGGTCGAGCCACCGAGGGCACAACGTGGTCGAACCACCAAACGCATAACGTGGTCGAACCACGAGCACCCGCAACGTAGTCGTAGACCCACGCGCCAACGTGGTCGTACGCTCCTCGGCTGGCTCTCGACCATGTCCAATGTGGTCGTAAATGGCCCCGGTGGTCTCCGACCACAGCCAGAGTGGTCGTAATCACCACAGCGTGGTCGTACTCCCAACGTGGTCGAACCACTGAGTACCCGAAATGCACCAACGTGGTCGATGTCGAATGTCACAATCGTGGTCGAGCTTGAGCGCCTGGCGTGGTCGACTTACCGAGCAACCGACTACCGACCATGACCACATAGTCGTAAACCCGACCACGACTACCGACTACGACCAACGTAGTCGTAAACTCCCCGGCTGGCTTCCGATTACCTTCAACGTGGTTGTACGACACCCGACCACTGCCATTTTCACCGAGGATGCTGCAACGTGGTCGTATGACCTTCCGACCACGACCAACGTGGTCGTACAGCACTCGAAAGGGTTTCGTCCACGACCAAACGTGGTCGTATGACACCCAACGTGGTCGTGCTCCACCTGAGAGACTTTCGACCACGGCTAAACTTGTCGAGAAGGCCACAACGTGATCGTAGATCTCCAGAGCATGGTCGTATAGCCTTCCGACCACTCGTACGCAGCCCGACTGACTTCCGATTGCGCCCAGACTCGTCGAGGAAGCCGTAACGTGGTCGTAGCCCTTCCGATCACGCCGAGTGGTCGTAAACTTCCCAAGAGACCTCCGACCACTCGTTCAATGCCTCACTCGGTTCCAACTAAGGACAACGTAGACGTAAGCAGTCTGCTGACAATTCTTAAGGCTTACGACTTTGCAAAGTCAGCACAAACCTCAAAAACCAAACTCAATCTTTCTAGATCAAGAGTCAATTACTCATCACAACCATGGGGTGACCTCCACATGGTCTCACAATCTCCCCCTTGATGAGTATATTGACAAACACAGAAAAAGCATGAAGAAGAGTTTGTTTTTGAACAAAGAAAGGAAGGAGATGCAAAAGTCACACATGGTCTAAAAGAATAAAGAAGGGACTCAAGACCATGTTGACACGAATGAAATGGAGCGATGAAACTCCAAATCACACAAAAGTCCAATCTTGCTCATGGTCCAAGAAGCGATGCTCACATGACCATTGTCATAGCAAGATGACCAAGCATTCTCCCCCTTAATGCCTTTTATCCTTCTCCCATCCCTTGATGCATTCTCCCATTTTAATGCCTTTTGCACCCTTAATGCCTTTTCTCTATCCTTCTCCCCTTTGGCAATAAAGTCATCAAGATGCAAGGAAGAAACATAGAGCATGAATGAAATGGGTGACTACAAGTAATTCATTTTAAGCAAAGGGAGCCATGAAATTATCGAAAGTGACTTCACGAAAAATTATATCAAGCCATAAAGGTGACAATGCTATCTAGATCATAACAAACTATGTATTGCCAAGCTCAAGCCAAATAAGTTATGATCTTTAAATTAAATGGTTTGATTAGCATGTCGAGTCACTCAAGAGTATAGTCTAGAAGAAGGTATCCAAACGTGAGTCAAGCCATGTCAATATTCTAAGTGGAACCAAGAAGCTATAGCTGAGTCAATTTTAGAGTGCTATAAGTTCAAAAATGAGACATTTTGTTCAAGCACTAGATATCACAAGTAATTTACTACTTGTAGTACTTTGGATACCACTTGTAGAATACTTGTAGCTGAGCAAAATTAGCACATTTGGCACTTTTCTTTAGAGATCACATGGTTGTTTTCAACCATCTTTTTATTCAGCCATGTGCTAGACCTCAAGCCTTATGCGATCATTCCAAGCGAGAAGCTTAAGGAAATGATCTTGGTCATCAAAACTCCCCGAGTTCATGCCTTGTGCAATGGCAAGTGTCTCATGAGAAAGAATTGGTGAGATCGGTTTTTCGCACAAAAGAGATCTTTTGCATTTACTTGAATTAGTTCATGAACAAAGAGTTAAGACTTAACTCATGCATCACTAATGAACTAACTTAGCTCAATCTAAACCTCAAAACAGATTCAAGACTCAACTTAGCCTATTCGACATGGCACGAATCAAGAGAGGATCACTAAAGCCGGACTATTCATAAGATTGAACAAGACATGATTTGATTCAAGTTGTTCTCATTTAATTAAGCTAGTATGGCAAGAGCTAAGCAACACATAGAAGGGCATGATAAATCAAGCTATCACAAGACATGGCAAGATATAAATCATGATATTATATCACATAAAGATAATATTCGGGGCTCCAAGGCAGACAGCATTCATGTGAATGTTACGCACTATTGAACAAAAGAATGCACATGAGATGAACTCCCCACGAAACATAGCCCGAATAGGCAGAAAGGATCCAACTCCCCTAGAGAAGGCAAAAGAGAAGAACCAAGAAATTTGGCATAAAATCCGAGAAGAGAAGGTTCTAGCTCAAAGAGGTGATTCCCAAACACATCCTATCCTCATGGTCTCTAGTCTATAACGTCATACCACGGGCAAAAGCACACTATGTCAATGCAAAGACTCTAGTGGCCAAGAAAAGTTCAACCTAGGTAGAAGAGAATCCTAGAGAACCAAAGCCCAAACTAGGTAGTAAATAATCCTAGAGAACCATTTGGATGAGAGGTGTGAATGAGACAACATCACCTAGAGTTGGCTCCTCTTGTCCAAAAGACCCTTCCTACCACTAGAAGACATATACTATGCAAAGCCAAGTGGCGGGAAGCGAGCAATCGAAAATCATAAGGGAGAACCAACCTTTGTAGCAGTTGCTCGGTTGTTTAAGCCGTATTCGTAGCCGAATTCCATGTCCAGAACGTGGTCGTAGTCAAGTCAGGACGTTGTCGTAGTCGCGTCCTTCTCGTGTTCAACGTCGAGTCCGAGTTCGCGGTTGTATCCGAGTCCGCACCGTGATGAAGTGATCGAAGACGCGTAATGGTGCGGACCATGGTCGTAGTCGTAAATGAGTGCGGTCATTGCGTCCTTGGCGAAGTCGTAACACGAGTTCGGGTGAGGGTCCGAACCATGGTCGTGGTTCCTCGACGTGGTCGTAATGACCGAGGAGCGGTCAAACAACAGTATCACTCTCCCTCATTCATACAGCCTGCAGTTTAATCATAGGGGAACAACTGGTGTCCTAGTACTGGGGTAAATGATATACAATATGGAACCAGTACTGAGACAAATGGTAACAACAGTAGCATCGCTAGTATTAAAGACATAGAACACATGAGAACACGCACCGCCACAAGCTCAATCTAGCCCTCAACAAAGGCATCTAGAGCAGCAAGCCTAGAGCCACCAAATACTAGAAGAAGCTTGTGACCTAACCACAAATCTCATGATATCTAAGCATAAGCACGCACTAATGCTACCAAGATGTCATACAATTTATTTCATGCCATAACAGACAATAAGATCAAAGTATACAAGCATCACAATGAATCACAACCATACACATAGCGTATGACGGGAGCGATCACGAAGCATATGCTAGCATGGATAAAAGCATGTATACTAGAAAAGATACAAAGGCATGAATAAACGCACCATCATGACACGTAGAAACTATCCAAGATATACTCAAGCTCATCTTGTCCATACATATGCGTACATCATGTAGACATACAACATGGCAAATCAACATCATGAAAAGTATGCTAACATGTATAAATAATGATGAATGAACATAAGGAGCAAGATGTGAACCATGATAGATACTACAGAGCACAAGGTCATGATGATACTTGACTTCCAATGCACACATTCTACTTAGCTCATGAAGTCAAGTCAAAGCTTAAGCATCTAACAAATACAACAAGGTGCATGGATACTTAGCGACATACACATAAAGGCATGACATGAAAGCATTGAGAGAAAAACATGCCAGTATGGAACATGTGAGCACATGAACAAGCACAACATGCCAATTATGGTCAAACATGAGTATAAGGGCATGAGGGTATAGAGTAGCTCACAAAGTAGGTGGAGACGCCAAACGTGAAGGTACATACCTCTTGGAGGCCATGAAGTGGAGAACCAACAAATGTTCTAGTCACGTGATGAAGCAGAAGACTAAAATCCATTCGATCCCATGTTCTCCATCCAACGTCTGGACACCTACAAAAAACAAGAACAAAGTGCCCAAGTCTTGGATCCCAAGTGGTTAGAAAGCAGATGCTTGAACCCAAGACTTGACACACGGCCACTCAAGAAAAAAGAGTGGTCGTTACGTACTACGACTACGGTCGAGAAGAAATGAGCGTGGTCGTAGCACGAGAGGCGTAGTTTTGAATGACTACGGTAGAGATGTGATCGTTGGTCATTACAACCACGGTTGGGAATTGCGGTGTGGTCGTAAGTCGATTATGACCACGACAATCGAGCGGCGTGCTCGAGAACCGGCGATCGTGATCGTGGGGACTTTCGACCACGGTAACAAGCGGAAGTGTCCGCCGGCGGACATGGTCGTATGCAGCTACGACTATGTCGAAGCGGTTGTGGTCGTAAGGCATTACGACTATAACGACGACACAGAGAGGAACTCGGTTTCTTGCACTCTAGTAAGCTCATACTCCTCTACACAAGTGCGGTGAGTCAAAGTTTTAATTTCTCATTTGCAGATTTTAACATTCAAGTAGAAATTAAATTTTCACCGCTCTGAGAGAAAGACTCACAACCTACACATGAGAAATGAGATTTCAACCTAGCAATAACAATCTAGCAATTTATAATCTAGGCACCTCACAATATCCCGAAGAGCAAGTATATTCATCTTGGACAAGGCCAAGGTCATAATAAGTTTTTACCTTGCTCATGATAAGTCGAAGCTCGTCCTTATCATTATCATCCGTGTGTTCTCCAAGGCTTTCTCCTTCCGCCACTTGATTAAGCAAAGGACAAGAATGTACCACAAAGCTCACACTTGTGGTTTCTTGCAAATAAAATCATCCTCTAGCCGAAATCAAGCCTCTTGTCTCAAAGGACATCATTGGCAAAACACCCCAATAAGATTCAAAGGAAAGTTTACAAGATTCCCTACTAGTTGCCAAGCTCCAGATCGGTTAAGATCCAATTTAGAGCCAACCTCGCTCTGATACCAATTGTAGGACCGGATGAGGCAACAGAGGGGGGGTGAATGGTGCCCATAAATTTTTCCTCTAAATATTCACATATTCCTTATTCTCCAATAGCTACAAAGCTATGAAGATCCAAGATATGAGGTCTAGTAGAAGACAGAGGAATTCGCACTATCTAATGACCAAATCGAGCATCGTGTGGTTAGATTACGACCACTGGCGGAAGCTCAAACGTAGTCGAATACATCCACTCAGAGAGACAGTGCATCGGTAACAAAGCACGTTTGTTGGGAAGACAACGTGGTCTAGACCGACACCATGGTCGAAACCGACAACTTGGTTGATAGCCTGTACAGTGGTCGTAACTTTGACCACTCGACCGAAGAGCATCTTGGTAGGCAATCGATGATCAAACAGAATTCAATGGAGTCGATAGCCACCAAAACAAGACTGACAAGATCGAAAGATGAGTCCGGTCGGAACCGTCATGATCGTAAGCCAATGGCATGGTCGTACGATCAACATGGTCGAAGACCGACTTGCACCTATTACCGACTGCGGTCGCAGACACCTCATGAGACCGTGGGGGCACACGACTACGAGATCTCGACCATCAAGCACTCGAAACCAAAGGTAAAAGAAAAAGATGATCTATGTCTTTCTTGGTGAAAATCGAAAAGAGCAGAAGGCCAAGACTTCGTGATCGCAAGTAAATACTGTGTTGTCGAAACGAGAAGCAGATAACCCGATGGTCAGATATGCGCACACAGCCAAGATCACGTGGTCGAAAGCTCGAATAGAGCCGCTCCATGCGCACGACCGCAAAGACCAAAACCCAGATAACTTGCAAATCTTCAAACGAAATGAGGAGATATTTTAACCACAAAGATTCAGCATCCTCTGGAAGAGAAATCACCTAGTAAAACTAAAGTCTTTGCAATGGTCGGCTAGAACGACACGGTCAAAACTGAAAGCAGAGAACTGGAGGCGCATGACCGAGAGACACAGAAATTTCTCCGATTCGACCTTGCTCTCGGGAATGAACTGGCCAAATTGCCTTGAGCCAGATTCTCTGTTCTGAGCAAATCAAATATAAGCCAACTCTCAAAGGAAATACAGAAGGAACTGAAAATGAAGAGATGGCAAATAAATCAATGAAAACATCTCAAGAACAGCCTCTCAACCCAGATCACAAACACAGACCCATCTCATAGATAAACTCTAACAAGTACAGAGAGATGAGTCCTCTCAAATCATAACATGGGAGGTTTCTGCAACCACTCCCCCTGGGAGGACAAGCTCTAGCCCTAGAGCTACACACACACAGATACACTCCCAAGGGATGGAGAGGCGGTGCCTCCACGCCTAGCCGACCAACTCAAGTCCAACACTTGCCTCCCTCTCCCTTTATAGCCTCACACCGAGACTAACCCTAATGGATCCATCCATTAGTCCACACTGGGATAACCGTAAACCCCACCTAACACCGGGTTTTATCACTCACTTTACCCGCTAACTCAAATGCTTTGCCTGCTATCCTAACAGACCCGCACTTTGCCCGTTAGCGCCAACAGAATCCACTTCTTTTCTCAGGTGCTTTACCAGAGGGACAGCTTCCTTTGCAGCTTTGGCATTTCTCCAAAATGCCCTCACACTGCCTTCCTGTCCAAGCTTGCAACCACCTCGCAAGACTAGGTCTCCTTCGGCTTCCCCCGGTCGTTCTGGACCCCAACACCACCCATGTCTAGTCCCGACCTTTCCAAGCCTCACCAAGACTTGTCTCCAAGATCATCGGTCCTCGACTCCTCCGAGTCTAGTCTCGGTCTATTCCGCCGCACACGACCGCACCCAACCTCCTGACCGTCTGGACCTCAGCTCCTCCCTGAGCCTAGTCCCGGTCCTCCTCGTTGTTGCCCGTCGTGCTCAGCTCTGGCAGTTCCAGCTCCGGTTCCTCGTCTCCCGGCTCACAACCACCTCACCAGCCTCGATCATCTTCGGCGTCTCCGACCGTCTGGACCTCAACACCTCCTGTGCCTAGTCCCGGTCCTCCCACGCCTCACCATGAAATAGCTCCGAAGTCCTGCAGCCACACAGACAAGCAAACCATCACATAGCACCGCACAATACACACAGACCATCACTCGGCACAAGTATCACAGCACAACACCTGGTCGTAAATCCCCTACGACCACCCGAAAGCACAAGACAAGAAGTGGTCAAAACCCTGGAAGACTTCCCTGCTTCCTTCGACCACACAGCATGTCGTCACGACCATCACAAAGCTCGTTACGACCATGCAGACACAAGCTATGACTATCGCTAGCTACGACCACACAGTCTCTGCTACGATCACCGCTCAAACAGAGAAACCAAACTCTGCACCGCTCAACCCGAGCTCAAGTCTTTTGCACAGAAATTAGACTTGTCAAAATGTCACAAAATGATGAACAAACTAGTCCACAAGGTCCATGACACCGTACAAACCCATACGACAAAACCCGGTAAATCGACCACTTCCGAGGTCATACGACCGGTTCAAAGATCGCCAATCGACCACGGTCGTCCTGTCGATAACGTGGTCGAACTCCGTTCCGACCACGGCCATTTCTCGCGTTAACGTGATCGTAATCGGGTGCACAACGTGGTCGATAACCGGGCGTTACAACGTGGTCGAGCCACCGAGGGCACAACGTGGTCGAACCACCAAACGCATAACGTGGTCGAACCACGAGCACCGCAACGTAGTCGTAGACCCACGCGCCAACGTGGTCGTACGCTCCTCGGCTGGCTCTCGACCATGTCCAATGTGGTCGTAAATGGCCCTGGTGGCCTCCGACCACAGCCAGAGTGGTCGTAATCACCACAGCGTGGTCGTACTCCCAACGTGGTCGAACCACCGAGTGCCGAAATGCACCAACGTGGTCGATGTCGAATGTCACAATCGTGGTCGAGCTTGAGCACCTGGCGTGGTCGACTTACCGAGCAATCGACTACCGACCATGACCACATAGTCGTAAACCCCAGCCACGACTACCGACTACGACCAACGTAGTCGTAAACTCCCCGGCTGGCTTCCGATTACCTTCAACGTGGTTGTACGACACCCGACCACTGCCATTTTCACCGAGGATGCTGCAACGTGGTCGTATGACCTTCCGACCACGACCAACGTGGTCGTACAGCACTCGAAAGGGTTTCGTCCACGACCAAACGTGGTCGTATGACACCCAACGTGGTCGTGCTCCACCTGAGAGACTTTCGACCACGGCTAAACTTGTCGAGAAGGCCACAACGTGATCGTGAGATCTCCGAGCATGGTCGTATAGCCTTCCCGACCACTCGTGCGCAGCCCGACCGACTTCGATTGCGCCCGGACTCGTCGAGGAAGCCGTAACGTGGTCGTAGCTGCCTCGATCACGCCGAGTGGTCGTAAACTTCCCAAGAGACCTCCGACCACTGCGTTCAATGCCTCACTCGGTTCCAACTAAGGACAACGTGAGCGTGGCGATCTGCGACAATTCTTAAGGCTTACGACTTTGCAAAGTCAGCACAAACCTCAAAAACCAAACTCAATCTTTCTAGATCAAGAGTCAATTACTCATCACAACCATGGGGTGACCTCCACATGGTCTCACAATCTCCCCCTTGATGAGTATATTGACAAACACAGAAAAAGCATGAAGAAGAGTTTGTTTTTGAACAAAGAAAGGAAGGAGATGCAAAAGTCACACATGGTCTAAAAGAATAAAGAAGGGACTCAAGACCATGTTGACACGAATGAAATGGAGCGACGAAACTCCAAATCACACAAAAGTCCAATCTTGCTCATGGTCCAAGAAGCGATGCTCACATGACCATTGTCATAGCAAGATGACCAAGCATTCTCCCCTTAATGCCTTTTATCCTTCTCCCATCCCTTGATGCATTCTCCCATTTAATGCCTTTTGCACCCTTAATGCCTTTTCTCTATCCTTCTCCCCTTTTGGCAATAAAGTCATCAAGATGCAAGGAAGAAACATAGAGCATGAATGAAATGGGGTGACTACAAGTAATTCATTTTAAGCAAAGGGAGCCATGAAATTATCGAAAGTGACTTCACGAAAATTATATCAAGCCATAAAGGTGACAATGCTATCTAGATCATAACAAACTATGTATTGCCAAGCTCAAGCCAAATAAGTTATGATCTTTAAATTAAATGGTTTGATTAGCATGTCGAGTCACTCAAGAGTATAGTCTAGAAGTACCGGCATATGTTGCGGCACTACCGGATGTTGGAAGTCCGAGCGGCTCTGTGTGAGTAGATGGTCCGGCCTGCGGAAGTACCGGCTTTGTGTGAGCGGTACTACCGGGGAGCGAAAGTACCGGCATGTGTTGTACGGTATTACCGGACATTGGAAGCTTCAGACCTCCTGCGGACCATTTTTTCCAGAGAGCGCCAAGTTTGGGCTCGGCTCGAGCGGAAGTACCACGCCGACTTTGCGGTACTACCGGTGAGCGGTACTACCAGCAAAATGAACGGCGGTACTACCGCGCCGACTGTGTAATGGCTAGTTCAGAAGCTCTGACATAGCCATTACAGCACGTCAAATATGGGAGTGGTAGTTCCGCTCGTCCTGAATTTTTCAGGACTTTGCTCCAACGGCTGGTTTTTTGGTGTGGGGTATTTATACCCCCTTGTGGCCGGTTGGAGAGGTTGCTGGTTGATTCATTGGTGCATGTGTTGCACTCCTTGAGCTAGAGTGAGGCTCTCCACTCAATTGTGCATGTGTTGCACTTTGTGAGGCATGAGAGAGGAACTAGAGTGCATGTGTTGCCTCTAGTTGTGGACTTTGTGTCCAAGTAAGCTTGTGCATTCGTTGCACTTAGTGAGAGTCAAGTGAGGGACTTGACTTATTACTCTTGGAGTTTACCGACTCCTAGACGGCGTTGGAGGCATCGTGCGCGGTGATCTTCTCAACGGAGGTTGTGAGAAGACCCGGCGAAGTTGTGAAGGTCGGAGCTCACCTACCCGGAGCGGGAAAGAGCAACCACTAGTGGATTGAGGTGTTTCGGCTTAATTGGTGGAGCCAGTCCGATTTGTTCGGACTAACCACAACGTGGATTAGGGGAGAACGGCAACTCTCCGAACACCACGGTAAAACGTCATCGTGTCAATTGTGGTTTGTTTCCTTGTGCATTATATATATTCAAGCAATTTACATTCATAGAATTAAATTGATTGCTTGTACAACTAGGATTGCAAACATTGACATATGATAGAATTTGGTGCACTTAGGCAAAATTCTTGTTGTAGGCGCTAGTTGAGCTAAACCAAATTGATTTATGCTTCCGCATTATATACTTGGTTTAGGCAAATAGAAAAGCTCTTGAATTAATTAGCAATAATTTGTAGAGAATTTTTAAGACCGCCTATTCACCCCCTCTAGTCGGCCACCTCGATCTTACAGCAGCCCGACGGTCAAAAAAATCACACCGTGGTGGTCGTGGATAGCCTCCATGGCCATCGGACATGTCCTCATCGTCTTCGTAGTAACGTGCATCGTCATGCGACTGCGCACGTCGCACAAAATAGGGTACTTGGTGCTATGCGCCGACCCCTCTCGGTAGCGGTAGTCGTCCCTCCAAGCGACGGAGTGTCACCTCTAGATTGTTGAAACCCTTCGTGAGGCAAGTGTTCAACGTATCTTGCACCTCGATGATCCTTGTATGCACGCCATTGATACTTTGGTCGAAATTAGCACGCATGACATCCTCTCGGCGTTTGATGTGGCCATCAAGTGCCTTGACTCGGGTCCATATAGCGACTGGTAAATCATCACCTAGTGGTTCGCCCAATTCATCATTGTGGTAGCCGCTCGAACCTCTTCTACTCGCTCCCAACATCTCGAAATCAGCAAGAAACACAGGCACATACCGCAGCCAACTACGCTCTGATACCAAGATGATATGGGCCAACTAAGAATTAGTTGATGCGTAGCGATGGCCCGATCTTTCCCGATACGTTCAGCGAGGTTCCTTCTTCTTTGGTTCCTGTGGATAGAGTCTTCTCCTTGTCTTGACGCAACCAACAATCTTGGTAAGGGCAATTTGCATTAGTACGCATGGTACACACTAGAAGCAATCCACCGAACTCCCCAAACCGTGAATTCAGTAAGAAGACACGAATTAGAAAAGATGAACCTTATAGATTTGATGGGCAATCTCAAAAATCTCCTATTCTTGCCTTGCACCAACTCAGCAAACTTCAAATGAGAAAACCTTGCAATCACACAATCTGGCCGCCAACACCATCATGGTGATTTTTTCCTTTATTTCACAAGTATAAAAACTTATCATATCATACCCTAAGTTACAATAGGGCTAAGCCATGGTCTTATATAGGTGCACAATACACGGCCTTGACTAAAACACACACACAACCTGGCCTAAGGCCGAAACAAATTTCAATACGAACTAAAAAGGAAATAGCTAAATAACTGTCGTCGAATTCTTTCCTAATCTGGCACCTCATCTATTGCGTGGGGCTTCGAATTAGCTTTCAAACGAGTCCAAGAACGCCCAAATCGGACTCCGTTTGTGAATGTTATGTGTGTTTTAATATTGGACTTCCTATCTGACCCGAACTAAATCTGACTGACTTCAAATCTTTATATGTTCTCTTTTCTTGTTCAAGAGGCTTCCAAATCTATTTGCAACCTAAAAAGGAATCATTCTCAACCTTTGAATAGCGATGGTGTGGTCGGATTTTACCCTTACCTACATTGCAATACTAGGATTCGTTATGTTTGGTAAGTCTCGTGCGTCTCTCTGGACAGCTCATGCATCATCTAATGAATTTGCTATAACTTTGTGTAGGAAGCTCTAATCAAGCGTCATTTGATTCGTTAGAAAGTAGATTCATTAGCTTTCCAAATATGTATTTTGTGTGCATTATAAACATCAGAATTGGTGTTGAAAACTTTATGAACATTGTGGACAGAACTGCAATCACGAGAACTTGATTGATCTTGTATCTTCCACTTTAGCCAAACTAGCTTTCTTTTTTCTCCATCCACACATCTAATTCCATGCATTGTTGTCTTGTTTGTATTGCGCAAAAGAGGAATCATATAAGCATCCTTACGAACTAGGATATTCTTCTCTCTCCCATAACCGATTGCTTCTTTCTCCTTATGCAATTCAGCACTACTAAGCCTTGTAACTTTAGATTATATGGATGAAGTACAAATCAATGTAGCATTTACACTCTTGGCCACATCACATGGTTTAGTAAAAATGATGGGTCTTAGGAATTTCTATTTATTGTAACATGCAATTGTAGTCTTTAGCAAATAAAATAACCCTAGCCTTTCATTGATAAGCCATGTATCTATGTATAATTGCATTTTGTGTGTATTGACTCACGGAGTACGTTTGTTTGTGGTCACCTCACTCAATTAACTCAAAACCTATGGAGCAAGACCACTACATATACTATGATGCTCCCGGACTCGACGGAGAAGAAGATAGAGGAAACCAGGACGACCTCTAGTAGTATAGATTTGTCTAGTTAGGTAGATTTTGATGGTGATTGTATGTACATCTATTATCTAGACTTCTTGGAGAATAGTATAGCATCATTTACCCCCAGTCGCTTGCCTGTGGCAAGGTGGCCTCACCTTTTGCTTTCTATTTCCGCTTCCACATTTATGTAATGTAAACATTTGGTCTAATCAACCCATATTGTAAACTATACCCATAATGGGATATGTGAACTTTGATATGTAATATAAGTGTTTGGTATGGTTTATGCAATGTATATAATGATTAAGTAATATATCTGTGGGTACTATCTACTGATCTAGAGAATAGTACGATGAAAATTCAAAGTCCTACAATTGGTCAGACAGGACAACAAATGGCGGTTTGGCGGTGAAATTTTTTTAGCACAGACAGACAATGCATGTGTTTCAACAACTCGCAAAACACGTTTGCGAATTTTGGTACCAGCAAACAAAGATTTAAAACATGATCCACAACAACTTGCAACACATTCGTAAAGCTCTTGAATCATACAACAATGATTTGGAACATGGACTCAAGCCGTTTGCAAAACACATTTATAAATCTAAATCAATGCGACAAGGATTATGCATGAGCCTCAACTATTTGTAAAACATATTTACAAATACTAGCATCATGGCTAGAAAAGCTAGAGCAAACACAGTGAGCTGTCAACATATGACACACTTAAGTTACTAGTCAAGACCTCTCTTAATAATACAACAACCTATACTAGCAATTCAGTCTTTCACCAAACACCAAGATCGGTAAAATAACTAAGGAATACATTCTTAGCCTATACTAGTTATACCTTTAGCTTGCGTATTCTCTTGAAGCTTAATGATGGACACCTCCACTTTAAATCTGGAGTTCTTGACTTTGAGCATCAATACATGGCATCTCACGCTTGACTTAATTACAATCAACGCATGAAGCCATCACAAGTCATCCATCACCAGTGACAACCTATTAATCCAACTCATAGAAAATATTTATCTCATAATATAATTATCATTAATTACCAAAATATGATATTAATTCATAATAGTGGGTCTAGATTCTTTACAGCTACCACCTACCTCCTGATCATCTCTTTCACATTGGGGGAGAGTTCTCAAAATAAATAGCGATGATTAAATATGAAACCAAATCTATCTCTATACTAATCGGAGGTGCCAACAGGAGTCCCCATGTTAACACAGATATAAAATGCTAGAAATTACAACATTAATCAATAGAAATATAACTAGAAATTATCACATTAATAGTAGAAAAAGAAAAGAATTCGATGTCCATATATTATTGTCAAACGTGCATGCATACATATGCGAGTAGAGCACAACATCCTGATTCAAGTCCGTTGCTATTACGTAAGTCCAAAGGCACCAGAAAAAAAAAGGACTCCATGCATGGGGAAAAGGCAAATCTCTGTATTCTCCTGGAAAAATAGGACTCCATGCATAGATGCAAGTATCCTAATAGAACACAACATCCTAATTCAAGTCCATGGTATTAGGTAAATACAAACCATCGTCCATAATTTTTTCAACAATTTCGAAATATTACTCTAATTAAAATTTGAAACATAGAAAAATCCAAACTCAGATGTGGAAATCAACTTTGAATTATAATCAGAACTAAATAAACTCCACTATTGAGAAATATTTTTTATGCATAATAATGGTGATGATCCTAATTAGATGTAGAGAGTCACAGGTCATGTGATATGTCGGCTGCTCATGCTACTGAAAGGATTCATTCCATCTGTACTCAGTCCAAATCTTATATTCCTTGGTTATGCACCAAAGTCTGCGAAACTCCTATCGATGTTTCTCCACTGGACGGAATCAGTAAGGTGTCTTAGCATTCCATCCTTCTTGCGCTCCTCCGAGTGCCAACACAGCAGTTTTGCCTCCTTTGGATTTGCAAAAAACCTTTTCAAACAGGGGATTATAGGAAAATACTATGCCACCTTAGTAGGAGGTTCTTTCTTCGCCTCTGTTCCCTCGCTGTCATCTGATTGATTGTTACGTTTGTATCGGCATGCGTTGCATACCGGACATACATACATGTTTGCATACTCTTTACGGTACAGGATACAGTCGTTCGAACATGCATGTATTCTTTCTACTTCCATTTCCAACGGACAAAGAACCTTCTTGGCTTTATACATGGTTTTAGGCAGTTCATTTCCCTCCGGAAGCATGTCCGCTAAAAGACCTAGCAGCGCCGTGAAACTCTTGTCGGACCAACCGTTGCTTGCCTTCAATTTCAACAGTTCAAGCACGGCCGACAACCTCGTGTACTTGCAGCACGTGAACAAAGGTTTCTCCGAGTCCTCCTTCAAGCCCCGGAATTTAACATACTCTCTCTCATCATAGTTCTCTTCTACATCACGAAGCATCGATCCAGTTATCATCGTGCAACCTATCCGAATCGAACCACAATCGACATCATCCGTGGCATATCATTCACTTCACCGGCAATGTCATCCGGTGACATATCATTCACTTCACCGGTGATGTCATCCGGCGGCATATGATCATTCACTTCGCCATGACTAGTCCAACACGTATAATCCTTTTGAAACCCCTCCGAATCAAGTGCGCTTCAATTTGCCCTTTCTTAAACATATTTAAATTCTCAGGACATAGTACATATATTCCACCCCTTATTCAACATATCCTCCTCAATTAACTTGTAATCCATGCCATTAATGTACTTTCACTCACTAATTACATACATAAATTAGGTGCTACGTTACGTACATATATAACAACGTAGTATTAAAATTAGATTAACTAATTATTACTACATATATACCGGACATGTATTATATTGAGGCTTAATTTGCTAGCTCAATTCATATTATAAACACAATTAAATTATATAACCAACAATTTTGCAAATTAACCATCTTCAATAACACTCACCAATTACTTAGATCTAAATTGTAATGCAATTAAAGAAAAATAAATTTTACTAACCATATCTAGAGCTACGAAAAATTTTGAATGAATCTTCAAAGCTCAATCTCTACCTCTTCCCACCAAATTAATAAATCGCCTAGCTTGCCTCCCGAGCGAAAGAGTGTGCAGCGGTTGATCCGGATCGAAATGAAGATTGCGATCATAAATTTTAGTGGGATTATCACGAAGTTCTTAATACGTCGTGATACTAAAAATATCACTGATTCATCGGTTGAGATCGTTGATACTCCTTTTCTCCGACGCCGCTAACACGGGGCGGTGTTTAAATTACCGTCTGTGTTAGTGTCGGTCACAGATGGTTTTGTCAAATCGTCTATTAGTTTTTCTGTAGTAGTGTAATGTTTATGCTAACATGCCAATAGTTACTATACGTCTACCATTGTGCTATTTCACAATATTTGTACAACTACCATTGCACATATATCAAGGAAGCACAAACTCTAAGTAATAGCTTATAGAATAAGACTATGCTTGCCCCTATTAAATGTCATGTTTCAACCGCTCATCATCTTTTAGATTATTAATAGCAGGGTACAGGATGACAAAAGTGCAATAACTACACTCTCGATCCCCTTAGTGAATATTGATAAGTGAAAGTAACAACTATCTCTATATCCATATAAAAAAAAGTAGCAATGTCGGTGCTTGAAATTATATATTGTCTCAATGCCAGCCCTATGATCGACCTACTAAAACTAGAGCTATATAACAAAATATTATTCACCTAAACTTAACAAGTATGTTTGTAAAATACCTGGCCAAGCACATGGGTTGATATCTAGCGTCCTAAATGTATTTTGTTAGCGAAGCCAAAGTGGAAACTTCAACATTTCGATTTCAAAAATAGAATTTGTGTACGCTCTACTGTACCACGCTATACCAGCCGGTTCTTCAATAGACAAAATAAATATGGTAATTTATTCTTCAATAGACAAAATAAATATGGTAATTTATTCTTGCAAAAAAATGGTATTGTAGATTCATTATGAAATATATTTTTTATAACATCATATTGTTTTTATAGAAATTAGAAGTGCAAAAAAAGGAGTTGGCAGGAGGGGTTACTTTGCGGGTGAGTTCAGTCACCTTGATTCGTATTGACGGGCCTGGTGGCGTGCTTGTTGTCAAAGCGTCGAATCTTGGATGGCATCCGGACAAGGGCTTGGGCCTGTGCCCTGAAGTTTTAATCATCCCCGTCTCACCCCAGAAAAGCCCAACCTGCCAACTCCCGCCTCCTGCACCACCGGACCCGGCGAGAAAGTACCCGGTTACAGGCCATCTTCTCATTTGTAGACTACTTGGACATGGCTATCATTTAATATAGTTAACTTTGAAAATAGAAATCAACCTTTGTTCTTTTTTTAATTCTGGAAACATAGCTTCCATGTGCTGTTCTTATATCTTCTAAATGTTTATAATCTGTATTTATAGACCATGGCTAAGTCTTAATTCGTTCACACTTCACACATTTTAACTTGAGCTCTCCAATAATTCTGTCTACGCAGGCTATGCAAAAGTTCGCCAATCCAGGCTACAACAAAGGCTTACTCAAGCCACTGGTAAGCAAGGTCATTGTTTAGCAGACATGTCTCTTGAGATCTAATACCAGGGATGATCTGCTAGATCCATCCATCTTGCTTTGAAATAGAAATCCTCTATTCATACAATATTGTATCAATATTTTCTTGACTCGTGTTTTGTGGACCTTTGGTTGTTGTATGCGAACATTATATATGTAAATCTATAGACCTTTGATTGATGTAAGCTATTGATACAGACATGTGTATGTGTGTTTGAATGCAGGATGATGAACTAATAAAGTGAGCAAATACGTCCGTCAGAGAAACCAAATATCCCCGACCGGACAAACCGTCAGGAATATGGTTGCTAGTTCGGTAGTCAAACTTAGCCGCCGAGAATAATTTTTTTTATAGGTGACCGGTGGCGAAAATTAAATTTCTGCGCCACTCTATGCCAGTAAGGGTTATTGCCTGACGGTTGGCTAGTAGGAGAATATTTCCTAACAGTTTTACCATTTTCGTGACGGTTCTTAGCCATCACGAAACAGGCGCTTGTCCTGCAGAAGAGTCACCAGTGGCTCTGGTGCTCAGGCATCTTCGCCTCCCACTGGAGCTCGCTGCAGGCAAGCTCACCGTGGTCTTCACACGAGCTACGCCTCCTAGCCAGAAGCATCCTCAGGTAGGGGCGAAGCCTAGTAGGCCCACCAGGTGTCACAAGACATCGGGTCCAAAAAAATCTTAGTAGGTATCAGCCCATGTATACTATATGTGAACCACTTAGCCCAAATCTTGTGACCCCGAAGTAGGCCGAGACCCTTCCTTGTAGCCCAACCAGACAATCAGTCCACCACGAAGTCCCACGCCCACGGCCCAATATCGTGGCCCACGTCCACGCGCCAGGCAGCCACACCCACACCCGCATAGGATGCGATCCTTCCATGAAGGTGCGCCTGACTCTTAGCTAGTTCGTTCCTCACTCGCATCAATAGCACCAAGCCACCAAAGGAAAGCAGAACAGAGGGACCGAGGGAATTTGCATCACACTCCACGTGAGGATACCGAAAACGCCCCACCATGCGTGGCTCTTCTGGCCGCTACCATTGGTTGCCAGACGGCTGAAGACCTTGTTCGCCACCTCGACGCCCGCACCCGTCGGCCATCGCAGCTCCTCCTGGTGGATCTCCTCGACGGCAGTAGAGCGTCCAATCAGCGAGTCGAGTCTTGAATCAACATGGAGTATCACTTCTTTGTTCTATTGTGTTCCAATTTGGCAATTCTTCCTATTTCTTAATAGAAAAGGGATTTGATTAGAGTTGTTTTTCCACCAAATTTTAGGGTTATGACTTAGGTTTTCAAATTGGATATTGGAAATACTATCCAAGTTGCAAAACAAAGGAGAGAATTGAACATGATCCAGAAAAGTGTGCTCAACCTCTCATCTTTAACTACAATGTCAAGTAAGTAAACTTAAAGCTTCTAGAACATGCCATGTGTTTTATGACTTAGGGATTCAAATTGGATTTTGTCTTTTATTTGCACCTCATGTTGACTATCTTAATAACCATAAAACACATTGTCAGTAGCACTACAATGGAAGGATCAAGACATTGTGAATGCCATTAAATGTGCGAAATCTACTAGAGGCCATTTGGATGAGCTTTAAAGAGATGGATGGGAATCTGTCATAGGTGAAATGTATGCCTTTTGTGATAAACATGGCATTCCCAAGATGAAAATAGGAGAAGCTTATGTTAATCCAAAGAAGCAACGGTAAATAACTGGAATTACCAATCAGCATCATTATGAAATGGAATGTTTTAACGATGTTCTTGATTGGCTACTTCAAGAGCTTGATAATCACTTCAACGAGACAGCTTGTAACTTAATTGTTAAGTCGGATGCTTTGAGTCCAAGAGACTTATTTCATGATTTTAATTTGGAGAATTTGATGACCCTAGCAAAACTTTATCCCAATGATTTTGATTCTACGGAATTGAGGAACCTTAACCACCATATGTGCCTCTACATTGCCAATTGTTGGAATATATCCACTACTGACCAACGTCATGGACCGAATCTTGTGGATCGTGTCAGAGTGGCAGTGCACAGATAGGATCGAGAGTGCTATCCTTCCTTTTGTATTTATGTTACCTTGTATACTTTCTTGTAATGCATGTATATTTACATGATTCTACAAATGAATAGATGTTGAGAGCAATACTATCTTGGTATGAGAGCCTTGTTCCTCCCAATCTCTTCTCTTCCCTTTCGCTCACCATGTCTGATACCTCTCCCGCCACTACGACCAACACTGCTTCGATGACCGTCTCCACTGCTCTCGGTGTTGTCTGTAACAACAACACCCTAGTTGTTAGGCCAAGTATGCTGCCATGAATCAAGTTAACATCAATAGCATGATCTTGTTCAATCCTGACCTAGCCGAAAACAACTGAATAGGTGGTATAATTTCATGACCATGGTGCTCGCGCACTTCAAGGTCACACTCCACATTGGTGACGACGCCGAGCCCAACCACAACAACAAAGAATGGTGTTGCATCGATGTCACCATCACCATGTTGATATATGCCATATTGAGTGATGAACTTCTGGACATCATCATGTTCTCAAACAATACAGCCTATAATGCTTGGACTAAACTTGCCGACTTCTTCATCAACAATAAGCAAGGATGTTTCATACACATGGAGACCCAGTTCAGGTCCACCATCCAAGGCAATCTCACGATCGCCCAATACTAACGCCGCCTCATGATGCTCGCTGACGCACTTGCCAATGTTGACGTCAACATCTCTGATAAGACACTCACTTTGCAGATGATCAGAGGTCTCAATCAACAATTTCACGTTTAGAAGTCTGTACTGCCCATGCAAACACCGTTCCCAACCTTCATTCAGGCACAGTCTCGCCTGATACTGGCGGAGAACGATCTGGACACCCAAGACAACACCAACTCCTCTACCGCTTTCTTCTCACAAGTAGGCGATGGTGGTCAACAACAAAATCAAGGTTGCGGTGATTGTAGTGACTGCAGAGATCTCTCGTAAGGGGGGCTGACAAGCGGCTACCAAGGTGGAAGTCAAAACCACCGCAACCATGGCAGCTACCAGAACCGCAGCAATGAGGGCAGTGGTGGTGGTGATCGTAGCCATCGTGGCAGATGTGGTCGCAGCCACGGTTGTGATGGCAGACGCAGTGGAAATGGAGGAACATTGGTTTTTCCTATCATCAACAACAACCTTGGATGGGGTTCTTTGCCCTGTGGAATGCACCATGGTTGTAGCAATGGAACCAATGGCATGGCATCTAAAATGCACCCACTGCACTGGAAGTACTCGAGGCCGGACGCTCCTACTCAGGCTTTCCCTGTGATGTACTTAGGGAAATCAGTACACCGAGCACACCAGCATTGCAGTAGTCGTAGGATCAATTAGCATTTTTGAATGTTGCACTCAGCAACGTCGGTGTTCAGCAACCAAATCCAGGTGATACATGGATACGAGTGCTTCTTCGCACATCACCAATGATGGGGGTAACATTTCTAAGTCTTATTCCTCTTCAAAGCTAAATTCCTCACCTTGCATTATAGTCGGTAATGGGTCTATCCTACATATCACTAACACTGGTTCTACTACTATCCCTACACCCACTACCTCTTTTCAACTTAACAATCTATCCCTACACCCACTACCTCTTTCCAACTTAACAATGTCCTAGTTTCACCTCAAATTGTTAAAATCCTTAGTAATGTTCGTCGATTTACTAATGATAATGTTCTTTCTGTTGAGTTTGACCCATACAACCTCTCTATGAAAGATCTGGAAACCAGGACCACCATCATGAGGTCTAATAGTTCCAGCAACCTCACCCTTTCATTGGCACCTCCTTATCTAGACAAGCTTTGGTGGTAGCGGCACAATCAGTTGATCTTTCGCATTGCAGGCTTGGACATTGTCAGACCCCAGATTTTACATCCGGAATCCTCTGTGATTTATTGCACTATTCCCTGGATCAGTAGATAGTGCTCACGGATACAGAAAATGAATATCAAATACATTCCATGCGGAAGCATAAATAAAATAGTAAACTTACACATGGGCCGATTAGGCCGAAATCAATAAATTGCAGCAGCGGAAGAACGAAACACACATGTGGGACCTTCAAGACATGCCCAGAGGCAGCCAACTAGAGGTTCGCGACCTAGCCCTTGACATCTTCATCTTCTTTGTCATCATGACCAATAGTGTTGCTGTGGTGCGTGATCTGATTCTTGATTCTGGATTTGTTGTGAGAACGAGTGTGAGCACACTAACCACCGTGCTCCGCGAGCCAATACACAGAATGCAAATAAATAGTATACATGGCTGACTAAAGGAAAGGTTGGGTTGCTTTATTTGCAAGAAATTGCTTTTGGTAGCATTATCATTATTGAATCATAGTGTTATAGTTGCTACCTAAAACTCCACATGGCGATTTGCCATAATTGACTTAATCCACCAAAAACACACTCTCTTTACTGTTTATTGTCTAAGACTCCGAACAGCGAGTGTCATCATTTACTTAATTCACCGAACATATTCTTTCTCAATTGATTGCTGTCTAAGAGTCCAATCAGCGAGTGACATCATTTAATTAATCCACCGATCATACACTTTCTATATTGATTGCTGTCTAAAACTCCAAACAGCGAGTGACATCATTTAGTTAATCCACCGATCATACACTTTCTATATTGATTGCTGTCTAAAAGTCCAAACAGCGAATGATATCATTTAATTAATCCACTGATCAAACACTTTCTATATTGATTGCTGTCTAAAACTCCAAACAGTGAGTGACATCATTTTAGTTAATCCACCGATCAAACACTTTCTATATTGATTGCTGTCTAAAACTCCGAACAGCGAGTGACATCATTTAGTTAATCCACCGATCAAACACTTTCTATATTTATTGCTGTCTAAAACTCCGAACAGCGAGTGACATCATTTAGTTAATCCACCAATACCTTTTGTATTCTGAATTCCTAATAATCCAATCTTGTAACCACTATTCACCAACTCTTTACTTCTGAATTCTAATGATTCTCTAACATACTTCATCGGTATTTCTCCACCAAGAATATATTTAATCAAGTTTACACCCCAATTATCATATCTCCAAATTTCCACAAATTCAAGTCATCCATCTAGATCAAATCCTATTAATCCCATTAAATCCAGCAATTACCTTTACACTCTTCTAATTCTCCAAAAATCATTTAAATCATCTATCTAGCCTATCTATTCATTTAGACTCCACCAATTTATTTCTCCTAGACTCATTTCTATCATTCCCTTTTTATAATCGATATGAATCCACCAATCATCGTTATGTATTTACCACAACAGTCATCTTCTTTTCTTACGACTCTATTTATTCCTCCTGGCATTTTATTTTATGATAAGTATCGTCATTAATTGCTTTTGAAATACAATACATAGAAATTCCCTGAGACTTAGCAGTTTAAACAAAAACATAATGTGTATGAGAATGCAATAATAGTAGCGATTTAGATTTCATCCACCGTTACATGGTATCTGCACCATATGTTTAATCCTTCAGCGTTATAGCCGCTTAACTTATCACTGGGGCGACACCCAGGGCAACACAAAACAGGGCTTTCCGCGGCCCTCCACTTTTTCATTCCCACCCACAAAGTTTTTGAAATAGAACTATATCTGGTTAAGTTCCCATGTCCGCCCATGACCGTGGGCACGGCTATTCGAATAGTTTTGACTCTTTAGAGTTTGTACACTTTCACCACAAGAGACAGTCAACTCGTTGCCCAACATGATTCCTTAGTCATGCAGTTGAGCAAACCATCACAGTGACTTTTCAAAGTATCTAGTTCCTTTTGTCATCTCACCTTATGGGAAACTGCCCACTTGCAGTGGGTCCCATCTATGCACGGGATGTTCCCCACAGTTACTAACGCAGCCGGGCTCCACTTCCCGCAATGATTAGAACAGCTGGGAACTTCACCCTCCACTTGGTGTCTCTTTAGGCCTCCTTGCTCTTGCTTATCCACTTCTATCCACTATCTGTGAGATGAGTCCGAGAGTTTCGATAAATTTACTTAGCCAAGTTGTACTTTACAGACTTGTGGTTGCACTATTTTATATAGGAGGTCATGATAAGATTCGGTCCTTAGGGGAATCTAGGCGGTTCTACCACTAACCAATTTGTGCTTCCACTGCACCACTCACACACCGTCGAACCATCCGCCCAGATATTTAAGTAAGTAGGGTTTTGGGAACATAAAATAATCATACCAACATACACTAGTCATCACCACCATGACTTCCCAAACTAGTTTCTCATAATTGAAAATGATGTTTTTGGGCATTTTTGGTGCCCCTGATTATCTATGCACAACTAAGCATGGCATATAATTACGGACTTATTTTCAAAAGGTTACTATCATAATTTTTTTAGGGTGATAAGGTTCACATATTTCAATATTCAAAAGAGGGTGTAATATTAACCAAGGTAAGCAATGGGCATATAACTAAATTCTTGAATTAAACATGTATTGGCATATAAAATAACAGCATGCAATTTGATAATTTAAACAAAAGTAATTTGCAGAAAATATAGGTTCAACATGATCAAAGTATTGACTCGCTTTGTGCGGTTTACCGCGGTCTTGAGCTCACTCAAGGCTTTCTCGTTTGATGACCTTGAGCTTTTTGTCTTTTTCTTCACCTCGATCTTGATCTCGCTTGATCCATTGAATTTTCACGACTTCCAATTCTAATTACATGCTAAGCAACTGAACCTAAATAAATGCAAATAACTCAAAAGGTCCGAATAAACTTAATTTAGTTTTATTATGAGTTAACGGGTGATGCGGGTGATTTGAGGCAAGGTCGGTGGTAGAATATGATGACTTGATTTTTTTATTAATAAATTATTTTGTTTTTATCAAGGAAGTCACATGAGTTAGGTTAGACCTATGAATCGGTGTATGAGATTAGCGGAGCATTACTTTGTTGAGTGTTAATATTCAGGGCATATGCCATATGTGATGTTTACAATTTTTAGTCTGCTGAATAAATTTTAGAGTTCGGGTTTATAGCATTTTGTAGTACAACATTTTTATGTACAGTTAGTTATTACTAGACATAAATTATTTTGAATTAGGATCCATTCGTTCGGGTCCTAGCTTGCTATATTTAATCATGCTCAACATTTTGATTTACTAAATCTAATGTTAAGATTAATTACTAGCACCACTATATGAGGGCTAGCCCAAGATTAAACTTTTTATAATCTTATTTATGTACCAATCCAATTTATTAGCCTCCATGGGTTTTTCCTTAATCACTTAATCAACTATATGCATAAATTTTTATATTTTGGTGCATAGGTAAATTTTATGTGAACCCAACTAGATTACCTCAGCTTCTTGGAATTATTTCCTAATTATTTTCTATTTGAAATGGTTAGGGAAAAAATAAAAATATGGCCTAATATGGCCGAAGAAGACTCGAACTTGGGACCTCACAGGGAATCTGCTCTCTAAAGCTTGCTCAGGTAACCCATCCGGCCGATGGGTGTGTCCTGACAAGAGGAGGGGGAACAATTTAGTAAAGAAGACGTGTGAGCAGGGCAAAGCAGGGGAAACAATCGGCGTAACTAGGCAAAATGGAATCCCCCAAGGCGGGGATGCTTCTGGGGGTGGCGGCTCCGGCCAGGATGCGCGGTGGCGGGATAGCGGCGGTGGAGAGCGACGACGACGAGGGTGGAAGGGGACGGCGATGCCGGCATGGAGGGGAGCGGAATCCAGCGAGCGCGTGAGCAGTAGAGGACGTCGAGAGAGCTTACCGTGCTGTCGGTCAAGTCGGGGAGGGTCCGACCGGGCCACCGTGGCGAGGGTTGCTCGGGCGGCGGTTGGGGAAGCTTCATGACGCTGAGGTCTTGCTTCCAATGTGAGGAATTAGGCGGTGGTGCTCCGAGAGAAGAATGGCGGCGACAATGGCGGTGGTGGACGGAAACGAAGGAGGGCGGCCGTGCGGCGAGCCAAGGGAACCGGAGTCCGATTACTCGTGGGAGGAGGGAGGAGGATGCTGGGGGCGCGCCATGACGCGGTCTAGGTGCGGGGACTTCGCCGGAGCGACCAGGGCGGCGTAGAGGTGTGGCGGCCGGTGCGGGCTCTGCCCAGCTTTGGCTCGGGGAGGAGATGGAGGGCAAGCATTGGGGCTTCGGGCTTCTTGTAGCCGAATGGAGGGAAGGCGCAGCTAGCGGAGGACCGGTCGGTGGCGGATGGACTGTGGGGCAAAGACCGGCTGGGCTCGGCTCGGCAAGTGTGAGAGGCGGGCGGGGCTCGGTGCGTGGAGGCAACGAGAGGGCGCGGGGCTCGGCGGAGAGGCGGCGTGAGGTGGGCACCAGGCACTGGGCAATGCTTCGGCACGACGCGGAGGAGAAAAGGAAAGAGGGAGACGCGGAGGTGGCTTGGCCACAGAAGGGAGGAGGGAGAAAGAAAAAGAAGAGGTGCGGACGCATGGGGGGTGAAGGAAAAGAAAGAAAGAAAGGAGAAGAGACCCAGGCCCAACGAGCAGAGGGAGGAAAGAAGGAAAGAGAGAGGAAAAGGGTGGGGTCCACATGTAAGTGAGAGAAAAATATAGGAATGGGGAAGAAAAGGGAAAAAGGCTCAAGCAAAGTTTTTGAATTTCTGGATTTTAACTTAAATTTCTATCTCACATTTATGACTATTGATTTCATTTTTTTGCATGACATTTAAATTTTAAATTTTAAATTTTCAACTATTTAGATGTGAGCTTTTAAAACTTCTTTAGCCATTGCTTCTCTTTTCTTTAAGTAAATTGGATTTCAATTTCTTATTCCCATTATTTAATACCTAAATTTTAAATTATGTGCAGATCCTTTGATTTTCTATTTCTTTTATTGACACCAACTTCGCTTTTAGAGTTGGATACTATTTCTTAGAATTTTAATCTGCATGCCACAAAACCCAAAAGATTTAAATTTTAAAAGAAATTTCATAATCTAGGCCGTGCTTTTCTTTCCACTTTATCAAATACTACTAGCGTCCCATGTAATAAGGATTTACATCCATCCTCGATTTGTTGGGCTTGCCAGCTAGGCCAACAACCATGTTTTCCTTTTTCACTCACATATTCCTCTACAAATATGGCTTTTTCAATTACTTCACTGTGTTTTGTGGACATCCCTGATTGCCAGTTTCTCTAGTTACAAATATTATCTTATTGTGCTTGATGATTTTTCCCATCATTCTTGGTCATTTCCTTTGCGAAACAAATATGATGTTTTCCCACCATAACACGCTTCTAGCATCTGTGCTCCACCATTTTCAATTGTCCATCCAATGTGTGCAGTGTGATAATGGTGGTCAATTCCTTAATTCTGATTTGCCAAATTTTTTCTCCATACATGGCATTTCCCTCTAACTATCTTGTCCTCATACTTCACCTCAGAATGGCAAGGTTGGATGCTTAATTCACACCACAAATGATGTCATCCGCACTCTTTTATTGCAAGCCAACATGTCGCCTCAGTTTTGTGTTGAAGCTTTACATACAGCCACCTATCTCTTAAATCGCTGACCCTCAAAATCATTTTTTCTTCACACACCTTATTATGTTCTTTACGGTTGTCATCCCACATATGATCACCTCCGTATTTTTGTTTGTCTTTGCTATCACAATCTTCTTGCCACTACACAACATAAGCTCTCCCCACGATTAACTCCCTGTGTTTACCTCGGATACCCCTTAGAGCACAAAGGCTATCGTTGCATGGACCTTCAAACAGACAAAGTAATCATCTTCCCACATGTAATTTCTGATGAGCACAAATTTCTTTTTGAATCTACAGGGCATCAATCTTCCAGTTCACCCTCCATAGAAAATCCACTTACCCAACCAATTCCCCTAGATCTGCGCGCACCTAACTTGGCTAACACATGTGCATCTTCGACTTCGGGATCCTCCTTTCCCGATTTTCATGGCAATCTATCCACCATTTCTTTCACACCAAGTCAATCTGATTTGCCTGCCACATCGTCAGCTGGTTTGCCTTCTATATCGTCAACTGCTTCCACACCTCACATCTCCACCTCCTCGTCGTCCCAGCAATCCACCTCGGGAGATTTTTCCTCATCTGATTCTAGTCGGTCACGTCCACACACACACTCTACCAGTTGGTTCCATGCCGGTTGCACCTCCAGCAAATACTCATCACATGCAGACCAGAGGAAAATCAAGATTCCACATTCCTATCTAAAAAATCACTCTTTCTGCTACCGCATCTTCCATCTCTCCTATACCCATCAACTACTGTTCGGCACTAAAAGACCCACACTGATATAATGCAATGAAAGAGGAATTTGATGCTTCGTTGTGAAATGACACTTGGTATCTTGTCCCTCGTCTTGTAGGTGTGAACATTATTACAGGGAAATAGATATTCCGACACAAGCTGCATCCAGATGGCTCCCTTGCATGACACAAAGCTCGGTGGGTTGTACGTGGTTTTTTCCAACAAGCTGGAGTTGATTATGGGGAGACCTTTAGCTCAGTCATTAAACCGGCAACAATTCGAGTTGTCCTCAGCCTTGCTACTTCCTACGGCTGGCCCATCAATCAACTCAACATCAAGAATGTCTTTCTTCATGGTAATCTCACTCAAGCTATGTTTTGTACACAACCATCTGGTTTCGTTGATCCCCTTTGGCCCTCTCATGTGTGCCATCTTCAAAAGTCTCTTTTATGGTTTAAAACAAGCTCCTTGCCAATGGTTTCAAAGATTCACAAATTTCCTTATTTCTCTTGGTTTTCATGTTTCTAAGTCAGACTCTTCCTTGTTTATTTTTTGCCAAGGCTACCGCACCGCATATCTTCTACCTTATGTAGACGATATTATTCTCATAGCTAACGCAAACAAGTTCTTGCATTTCCATCATCAACTCTCTCCAGCAAGAATTTGCCATGTCTGACTTAGGCGCCTTAAACCACTTTCTTGGCATTTCTATACACCAAATCTCTTCTGGTCTTTTCTATCTCAACATCAGTATGCTCTTGACATTTTAGAGCGTGCCAAAATGCTTAACTGCAAACCAGTCTCCACACCAATTGACACACGCTCTAATATCTCATGATTACGCATCCTGACCTATCATATGCAGTCCAACAAATATGCATCTTCATTCATGATCCTTGAGTGACACATTTCTAGCTCGTCAAAAGAATCTTGCGGTATGTCAAAGGGACGGCACACTATGGACTTCAAATTCACCGGTCAACTTCTCATGATCTGGTGGCCTACTTCGATGCGAATTGGCCAGGTTGTCCCGATACCCACAAGTCGAGCTCTAGTTTCTGCATCTTTATTGGGGATAATCTTATGTCCTGGTCCTCGAAGAGACAACACACTGTCTCAAAATCAAGCACTAAGGTAAGGCAGAATATCGAGATGTGGCCAACTTTATAGCTGAGGTCATGCTAGCTTCGTCAACTTCTTATCAAGCTTCAACAACCTCCTCGCTATGCAACCATGTTGTACTGTGATAATGTGAGTGCCATGTATCTCTCCAACAATCTAATCCAACACCAATGAACAAAACATGTTGAGATTGATCTTCATTTCGTACAGGAACAGGTCACACTTGGCATGGTGCGTGTGTTTCATGTCCTGTAAAAATCTCAATTTGTTGATGTATTTTCAAAGGAGCTGATGTTTGCCATGTTTGAAGACTTTTGAAACAGCCTTAACGTTCTCTCACATCACGATTAGGTTGAGGGGGCTGTTGGAATATATCCACTATTGATCAAGGGCATGGATCGAGTCTTGTGGATCGTATTAGAGCAGCAGCGCACAGATAGGATCAAGAGAGCTATCATTCCTTTTGTATTTCTCTTACCTTGTATACTCTCCTGTAATGCATGTATGTTTACACGATCATACAAATGAATAGGTGTCGAGAGCAATACTCTCTATCTTCGATGTATGAGCAAATGACATATTCTCTAGCATACAGACTATTGGTGAGCTTTCTCAAAAAAAATGGTAGAATAGGAAATATCTTTGTTATTCTTTGGTTTATCAACTTTTGAAGTTAGTACTAGTATTTCCTGTCGCTGCTACTACAGTTGAGAGGTGCTTTCAGCCATGAAAATTGTGAAAACATATTTGCACAATTGCATCAATGATGACTTCATGAGTGACAGCCTTATTTATGTGGAGAAACAAGAAATAAAAAAGGTTACCAATGATGTTGTTGTTCGTCCCTTCATTAACTTGAATGAACGTAAATACTAAAAGGAAATGCATTTGTTTAATTACTTTCATTTGATCACTCTACTATTTTTACTTGAGAATTTAAGTCATTTTGTTCTCTTCTTTTTAGGCCATTGAGGTCGGATGATATATTTTACCAATACCGACCATCTTTTGTGTGTAGTTTCATCCTTAATTCCTTCACTCTACTACAATTAACAAATATTATTAGTGGGTTCATTCATTTTGGTAAGTATTTTGATCGCTATTTCTTTATTATTGTATATTACCATTGGTTATGTCTAATTATTGATGCTAAAAATAGCTGGACATATTACTATTTAGTATAATATTACTTGAAATTTTCATATGTTGTCATATACATGATGAAGTGGTGAACCCGGTCATTTTTTGCTCTGATTCCACACCTGTGCTCAGATTTGCACCAACCGTCAACATTATCTCTGGCATCTTCGTCAAATTCTTACCGACCGGCAACATCTCAAGCGATGCTGTCCGGTCTGCTCTAGACATCAACTTCATCTCCGACGAACTATCACTATGTGCGGCTCAGGCGATTTGTGCAAGTAGCTAGAGAGAATAGTCTAAAAGGGCATTCTATAGTTTTCTTTTTTCTAGGACTTTTTATGTAATGTTAGGGACTTTGTTGTGCTTATTACAATAATATAAATCAGGGTTGTTTGTTCCTTAAAAGAAACATGGAGTTTGGGACAGTATGAAAGTACCTAGCTAGCGCTATATCACTATGGGGCTGTTCTTTTCGATTTCTAACTTATGACTTATACTACAGTAACTAGCTTTTAAATAGAATATATTTTAAAGTGGATTTTATAAGTTTATTATAGTAGATATTGTACCGATTTCAGCTATATCGATCAAAATAGCACGTGTGTATCAACCATAGCCCAAAAAAAGACCGCTATATGACCTACCAAGAGAGAGCGCGCGTACATCTGTATGGCTTTGAACGAATTGACTGGCTGGCTTGGTTACCTTGGTAGAGACGATATGATTTCTTACATAGAAACGCTCAACTCAGCTCCTAGCTTTAGCTTCGAGCTTCTTAATTTCGTCTTTTTTTGTCTTTTCGGTTTTTTGTATTTTCTTTTTTTCTCTTATTCATTTGCATTGTTCAGGACGACGTAACATTTTTTTAAAATTTAATTACATTAAAAAGCTAATATCAATCATAATGTAAAAGAAATCTGGTACAGTATATAGCAGTGTCATAAGCTCGCAGCCCGCAGAGAGCCAACATAATTAAATTTAAAAATTGAAAATATAAAAATATGAGAATACGAGAAAAAAGAACGCGTCAAAATACATGTCTTTGCATGGTCTACTTTATCTGTATGCATTATGACGATATATTTGAGTGGTCAAGTGTTGCAGCCGGATGTGACACCTTAACCAATCATTAGGCATGGAGCTCGATCGATGGCTTGATCAGATTCCCCGTCAAGCTCACAGCTTAATGCAAATGCAGCGTGAGGCCATGCCTCCTCTAGGGTGAATTCAGACGTCAGAAATACTCCAGACCGCCGCACATGAATGGATGATATGAACTTGGTGTTCAGTTCGGCTTATTTTTGGTGGCTTATAGTTGAAAACACTATAGTGGTGGTGAAAAAACACCAGAATGACGGAGGCTTATTTAACATAATTAAATTTAAAAAAATTGAAAAATATAAAAAATTTGTTAACCCATCACAGACAACGCAAACGAATACGGGAAAAAAAGAACAGGCAAAAAAGCTCAAAAAGCCAAAATTCAGAAAAAGACGAAATTATGAATAGTGCAAAAATAAACGAGAAACCAGAAGCTCAAGTCATATTGAGCGGTGCCTCAATTCACGCATGTAGACACGCGTTGAAGTAAGTCAGAAGCAAACCGCAGATATTATACAATTAATGCTGCTAGTAGGCTATATATGCATCAGCTACGTAGTGTTCGTCAGTACTTCATTCATGTGTTCAAAGCAAACAATAGCTAGGTAGCTAAACTAGCTAGATGGTTTTGGGTGCATCTGTGTCCCCTAACTCCAAGGCCAGGTTTTTGGGTTGGAGTCGCTTTGGCCCCCGGGTGTCATGTCGACCTGCAGTAACTAAGAAAAGCCGGCCCCTGCACTGAACGTCGTCAATTAGTATTGCCTACAATGGGTGATGTTGCCCTGCTAGAATCTTTCTTGTACCATCGATTGACATACATCTCTCTCTCTCTCTCTCTCTCTCTCATGATGCATCCATCCAGAGTAAAGATTTATGAATGTTAGGTACACCAGCTACCAATGAATAACCTGTTTGAAAAAACTACCAATGAATAACCATCGGAATCATAAGTCAATGGATAGGAGGAACAGTGTTCTCTAATGTACAGAAGAGCGAATTCTTGCATGCATGCGTGGCGGACACCATAGCATCAAAGTAGTGATATGATGATATGTCCTATAGCTGCTAGTGCCCATCCTTAGCTCTTAGTAATATACCTTTAAGGTAATCGTAAATATGATTATACAACTTCTATGTTTATAATCTTTTAAATAATATGCTATTTTATATCTTAAATAAATATCTTTTATATTGATCAACAAGTGTGTGACTTATTCGTAGAACTTTTTATTCATGTTTTGATGTTATTCTAAATTGTTTAAGATCTTATGTCATTATGTGGGACAATTATGATTTACAGATCAGCACATATATTGATTGATGATCATGTTTCACAGATCATGGATATGAGATATCAAATCAATAATATGGACACATATTAGAGAACATGGTATTGGATTGATCTACCATGAGACATTGCAGGAATTATAATATTCTTAAGTATCATCAGTTGGTCTTATACATAGTGTATGTAGAATCTTTAGACCTAAGATCATCATGGTTTCCTACATGTGTAATAGTTTAGTTAGGGTTGCCAAACACTACTCCACAACTCAGTGGTCATAAAGGTAGCTTTCGAGTTTACTATGAAATATGCGGAGAAATGTGAACGATCAAGATAGAATTTATCCCTCCAATATAACAGGAGGGACATATCTAAGCCCTTCAATGTGGTTGGATTAAGGAAGTGCATGACTATACTGAATGTGGTTGAAGAGTCAATCATAACTGAGTAATCCACTACATGTTCTAGTAAGGATCAATCTATCATAGGATGCTATGCTTTTCGTCTTGAATTCAATCTAGTATCATGAGGCAAAGGGACCGGTACATAAGCACTATATATGTTCGTCTGATATGATCTTTATGTATATTTAGGAGTCGTTATATCCTGCTAGGGACCACTACTGACTTATGGACTAGAAAGGAGTTTTCGGCCCATGATTTATATACATAACCTACAGGATCACACACTTAATGGGTCAGAACAATAAAGCTTTGGATGATAGACACTGAGTGGGATATGGTCTCTACTCATATTGGATTCGATTGAAGGTTCTTCAAGTGAGATATGATCTCTACTCATAATGAATAAAGATCCAGCCTAAGGCATTCTGAGTTGGATACGATATCTGATCGTATCGGATAAGGATCCAATTGGAAGTTATATAAAGGGGGTGAGGGAGCTGAGAGAGGCATCCCAAGATACACCCATCAAAACTCTACCCGCCACCTCTCATAACCCCTGCCGTACGCACTGGTGCTAGCACACCGACGCACGACATTCCATACTTGGATGTGTGAACCTCGGTAGAGGTGCTACTGTGACTACGGCGGAGATCAGAATGATTGCGAGAAGGAGACGGTTGGCCAAAGGACAATCAATTACTTTCACTACACCGACACGCGCTTCGTTGAACAGGCCGCTTCAACTCTACTTCCGCTGCACTGCGCATCTAGTGGTAATGACCTATGACCTTTTACTTACATGATTTCCTGATTTACGCAATAGAAAGGAAGTGCTTCGATGCTTTTCTCAAAGTGATTTATACAACTTTTAAAGTAGAACTGAATAGTGGATAGTAATTATTTACCCTCTTCGTGTGCTTTGAGATTAGTACCATTCTTGTTAGAGTAGAAAATATTGAAGCATTACTCAATCTACGCTCGTGTAGTCACTCGCACAGTGATCTCTCTCATGTGCAGATCCACATGCACACCACCGTGCATGCAGTGAGACCAGTTTGACGTACGTGAGTTTTGAAATGTCTTGTTTGATGAGCGTAGCATGGGAGAGCGAGGCGGGTCCAGCCCCATGGGTTTGCCATTTCCATGTTGGTTTCTAGCTACTAGCTATACACTCCACTTGACTAGCTAGATGTTGCGTACTCTTGATTGATTATATGCTAGAAAAATTAAAGTGGAAGATGCATGAATGAATATATGTACTAGACCAATTACAGTGGAAGATGCATGCATGAATTAATCGTCCCGTCTTATTAGCGGGGTTCCGCGCAGCGCACCGAGCCACGTCGCCCCCGCCCACGCGAGCGCCCGGCGCGTGTCGCCCGGTTTTGCGTACGGTCGGGAGGTGATTCCTTCGCGTTTTTCTGAAATTACGTACATGTCTTTGTTTCTCGCGGATAGGTCCCTGCCAGTTTTTTTTAGCCCCTCCACTTTGCAGGATGGCCCCCGCGGTTTTTTGAAATTACGCACGGGCCCCCGTTTGTTCACGTACAGGTCCCCGCGGTTTTTTTATTTACGTACAGGTTCTCGTTTTTTTGCAAAAAAAACCTTTACCTTTTTCAACAATACGCATATGCTCTTAGATTTTTTTTAAATAATTCCTCGCGATTACGGTGCCTGACGCGGCTTGGCGCCGCGCCTACGAGGCTAGTATGTATAAACACTAGATCCATGCATGATGATGAGAGAGGTCTTCATGTATGCATGTTCAATTCTTGGCAGTCCAAGTGGCCTTTTTCTCTGTCAACAAGCTTGGATTGGATTCATGGATTGCATGCATAGATTTGCACGTGGCTGGTCAAGCTGCTGAGAGACTGAGTAAAGCTGATGCTGGAGTGGCCAGCAGCAGCCTGCAGTTTGTTATCTAAGGAAAGGTTTTCACTGCACACGTTTGACAAAAGAGAGAGGTGCATGGCATTACCGAGGAAGCTATATCTGGATCGGAAGAATGGCCCGGTCGCACGCACACCTGGTCCCACATGTCCAGCACAAAACAATGAAACGCAACTACTACATGCATGCATGCATGATCTACAGTACTAGCTAGTGCTGTTCCCGGCCGGCCCGGACTCTCTCACACACACTCCGTGTCTCCGTGTGTGAGAGAGAGAGAGGGACTGCCATGCTTGTGGCCATCTAGCTAGTCAAGACTCAAGTCCACAGCCATGATATCACTGCTCAGGGGGGAGAGAGAGAGAGAACAGTGGAAATTGATCCATGAAAGTAGCCAACAATCAGCAGCCGTGGTAGCTATAGCTAGTACATATACTAGCTACCGCCATTTCGCGTCGCTTTGCTTCACTTGTCATATATCCACCTCTTTCAATTCTTTCTCGCCTTCGAATTGGTTGGCCGTCTCAGCTCAGCTACTTGCTCACTACTAGCCAGCTAGCTCAGTAGAGTAGTGCAGAAAGGCGCAACACTATGGGGAGCAGGAGCACGAGAGAGCAGCAGCAGCAGCCATGGAGCTACAGCTGTGGCCTCACGGCCATCGTCGCATGGCCGCCGAGGCCGTACCCTTGCAGCTTCTGCAAGAGGGAGTTCAGGTCTGCGCAGGCCCTCGGAGGCCACATGAACGTCCACAGGAGGGACAGGGCAAGGCTCAGGCACTGCTCCCCTCCTCCTCTTCCTGTTGCTCCTGCTGCTGCTGCAACCCCTAACCCTCGATCGACAGCAGCTACTACTCCTATTCCCAACCTCAACTATCCACCACCACCAGCACAGTACCATCACTGCAGAAGCAGCAAGAACAACGATCATGAGCGCTCATCGGCGGCAGCGGCGGCGAAGGCAGGGGCGTCGTTGGAGGTGAACTTGGAGTTGGGGGTTGGGGTGTGCTCGGAGGATGATGGTCTGGACCTTGAGCTTAGGCTCGGGCGCTTTTGATCTAGTATTATAGCTAGCGAGCTATCTATCTACATGCATGCACTATTTTCTAATTATTTCAGTTAGTTTCCCCTGCCAGCAGTTTATCTTGTTTCCATGCATGCATCTTGTTTATTGCTCCCCCTTTGTATTAACATCTAGCACTAGGTAGCTAGCTAGAGTTGGTTCAAGGAGAAGGCCAGCTGAATGAATGTCTCTTTATTAATTTAGTTGCTAGCTCTCTTGCATTGGGATGTTTCAGGCTTTCAGCTAGCTAGGTTGGTGCCTGTAGCTAGCCAGCTTGCTATATGTATTATTTGTCCTGAAGGATGCTTGATTTGCTTATTAGGATGATATATATGCCCAACTGATGATTAATCGAAGTTTCTTGAGCAAGCCAATGATGCTTGCAGCGTGATTATATATGTTTTTTAATTTCGGTGTAAGGATGTTTTATTCCGCATCTCATACGTCGTGCCAGGAGTTAAAATTTTATGTTTTGCAAAATTTGAAACAGTTGTTCTCCCTCTCCCTAAAAAAAGGAATTATTCTTTGGAGATATACTGAAGGCATATACATACGAGACTATATAGTTTTAACAGTGAGTACAGAACAATACTAGCTAGTCAATGGAGCATTGGATCTAGCTAGCCTGATCAAATTACTGAGAGAGAGAGAGAGAGAGAGAGAGAACGTACTAGCTGCTTCCCCCTGCCACTTGAGTAAAAATTAAGGCTGTAGGCAAAACTTAATACGTATGAAGCATGCGTGGATTGTTTGGTTAATTGGAATGCAGTTTGTATCATGAAATGTGCATCATACATCAGAGGCTTTCAGTCGATCGATCTCTGTCAAAGTTAATTTCCGAAAAGTAGTACGTGCTACCAGTGTGATTGGTTACAACTTACAATAAACTAGTCACGTGTCCGTACGTTGCAATGGAATTCATTGGATGTATAGAGAATTATGCTATGAAAGATAGTTTTTTTGATCGATTAGGGAGTAGAGAGTGATGAGAAGTTAAATGAATAGAATGGTTGGAGGAGAACAAACGTACAACCACCAGCTCGTTCTTTTATAATAGTAATGATAATCTACAGGTTACTCCCTCAGTTAAAAGATATATAACGTTTTAGGAAACATGCAATAAAAAGTATTTATATCGGTCAAATAAAAACGGTATGAATATATTATTTATGTATTTATGAGAAATATTTTGTATAATGTAGTAATTTTATATTTTTAATTAGCATACTCATAAAAAAGTAGTGATCAAAGTTATACATTGTAGACCGTGTTAATATCTAAAACATACATAGTCATAGAAGAGGGAGTGTGTCTTAATTTTGGAAGACATTCCCTGGATGGATCGATCATCGATCTGCATGAAGTCTGAAGAGGAGTGGCCGAATGATATGTGCATGCATTTGCTAGCTAGCGTTTTGCAAACACGTCGGCTTCAAATCAGGGCAGGGCAGGGCCAGCCCCGTGCTTCACGTACTGCAAGCAATGCTCCGATCGAGTACTGCTCGCTAGCTCGGTATATCATTGTTGACCGGCCTGCATTGCATGCGCCATCTGCTAGCTAGCTGATCAGCGGCTGCACTGGCTCGATCTTCGCGCACATGCATCTCCATTATACATGTACTTGCTCTCATGCGTGCATGGGTGCATGTGCTCCCTAGCTTAGCTATCCAGCCTACAGGAGTCACCTCAAAATAAACGCATCAATCAATCTCTCTCTCTCTCTCTCTCGGATTCTTGCGAGCCTCTCGTTTGAAACACGCCTGTTTACAAACAAGTCTTGATTCGTAAACCATGGACAAAAAAAAAGTGTAACATGCATGAACAATAAGTACAACGTATGCCTAGAAAAATCGAAACAAGTCATAAAAAAGCGATCATTAATTACTGTGTCAACGGCTTTTGCTGGATTGAAAAGTTCACAAAAAGATGAATCACCAAATGTAACGAGTCATATATAGATAAGGGTTTTTGGCCCGAAAATGGTTTGCCATGTCTATCTATTTATCAATCTATACATATACTAGTTACACACTCCAATGAAATTCCCCTGCTAATCTAGAAAACAACGAAGAAAAAAGAACTAGTTGTCCACCCTGCGCACCTTAGTTATAATTGTTTAAATTAAAAGAAAGCATCCAACGCCAAGTACAATCCAAAAATAATTGGAACTCGGAATAAAAAATATATAGTTATCCATTTGGCAGGCCGAGTTATAATAATTTAGATTAAAAGAAAGAGTTTATGTTAAGTACAATCCAAAAATAACTAAAATTCAAAATAAAAAAATAGCAATTTGACTACAATACCTGTTCCAAAGTAAAATCAATAAATATCTAAAGTCCTCTACCTATACTAACTACAAACTTCAAGGAAATTCCCATATTAATTGAGAAAAAGAAGAAGATCTAGTCATGCATCTAGCGGACCGAGTTATAACGGTTAGATTAAAAGAAATAATCCATGCCAAGTACAATCCAAAAATAACTAAAATATGAAATAAAAATTAAAAAAATTGCAATTTGATTTCCAATAAATTTCAAATTAAAAACAATAAATAACTAAAATTAAGAATATAAATTAAATATATATTACAATTGAATTTGCATATGAATTCCAACTAGCTAAGACAAAAACTCCATGACAACAATAGTCTAAAAATATAGAAAGAGTCTATGTCATGTACACTAAAAATTACTAAAATATGGAATAAAAATAAATTAGTATAAAATTAGAAAATTTATTTTCAAATGAATTCAAAATTAAATTACTTAAATAAATAAAATTGTAATAAAAACTAAATGAAAATTAGCAAATGGGTTTGTATACGACTTCCATCCTATTTTTTTTCAAAAACTTCATGCCGAGTACAATCCAAATATGTGCACATTTGGAATAAAAATCAAAGGATGATTACTTAATCAAAAAAAAAAAGATCAAGCTGCCCATTTGGTAGATTACGTTGTACAAGCTTAGATTAAAAGAAAGATTCTATGTCAAGTGCAACCAAAATATAACCAAAAATTCAGAATAAGAGAGGAACAAAGATATTCACAAGCGTCGAAGTTGTTGATAAGAGCCTGATGCACAGTTTGATTGACAAGATCACTAACCTGGCCTTGGGTAATTTGATGTACGCACGAGGAACTTGTCAGAATTGATATTGGGATTAGCAGGTTCCGCAAAATCTACGGAATTGTTGGAACAATAGTCGGCATCAGATCCTCTGTGCTAGGGAAAGCTTCCCCACTTGGAACAATTTGGCAATCACACTTCTTGACAAAACAACACCAAAATCTCCTCGTCAATTCCTCCAACTTCTGAGTAAACTCGGCTTGTGCTTCCTTAGAAAGTTTTTCGATCTCCAAAAGAATTAGATTTTCTTCGGTTACATCAAAACTACCCAACAGCTTTCCAGAAGCCGATGAATCATCATTAGGTTTTCGTGGTATCTTGATCTTGATCAGATGATTTGGATCCCACTAGACGTGCCAAGAGTGTGTTGCCATCAAAAAAATCCTGATAGTAGCACCGCGTCCCTATGTAGAGTGCACTCTAGTAGCATATGTGATGTGTCATCTGATTTTTCAGCAAATTGGCAAAGTCGATAATAGGTAAACCTGAATGAATTCTGATCCTCGACAAAACATCAATATGAAGTAATAACAAATAGGAATAGATTTTGAAACAGGGGGTAGGTGTAACTCACGGATTGATCAACACATTAATGCAAAACAATATTGATCAAAGTCGAATTACAAAGGTAAGATTATACTAGTTACAGCCTATTCCTAAGATACAAGAAAAGTAAATGGAAAAAGGTAATAAAGGTTAGTGTGTGTGTTTTTCATCTACCAGTACAGGGTATTTATATCCTAAAACAACTGACTCAATCTTGGATTGTGTTTCAAGTATCTCTCTTCATGTCAGCTCAACCTTTTCTTGGATAGAATCCTATCCACCTTCAAGGCTGGGTTCGAGAGGACTTAAAGCTGGCTTATGCTCGTACTATCTACAGTAACTAACTTTTAAACAGTGTGTTTTTTAAGATGGGTCAATAGGAAGATTGCAGCAAAAAAGTGTACTGAGTTCAGGTGTACCGGCAAAAATCGCATGCGACTTTTTTTCTGTGCGTACTACCTCTCGCGAACAGCCAGAATTCAAATATTTAAGCCATAAGATATAAGCCATCAGCCCAAAAGAACCCACCCCAAATCTTCTTGTTTCCAATCTTCTGTTGACGATTTCCTTCTTTACATTTACCTTTCCTAAGTCGGTACCTTCTTGAAGCTTCTTAGCGTGGCTGATATTTAAATTTGATTTCTAGCAAATCTTGATCTTTCCTTATAATTACATCAAATGCCAAAAATACTTTTATCGACTATTTTGTTTGCCAAAATCTGACGATGATAGCTTTTTCAGCCCTACTCCACCTTGTCTCCTAAGATAAATGTTTCCAGTGCCGCAAAAGAGTAATTAGTTTGTTAAGTCTAAAAAAAGAGTTATGAGTTTGTTGAGTATAAAAAAAGAGTTATGAGTTTGTATAATGCATCTATTGGTGAGACAACGTTTTCTTTTCTATCGCCAGTTAACTGTGAATACACCACAGTTCAATCCAAACCAGCTCAACCCTGTTTTTTTATTATTGCTCAGGATGCCCAACTAGTTCCACCCAAAATCACAGAGAGAATCTAGAGGTGCCTCCCATTTGAACTAAAGGGCATCCACAGTGCTCCACTCTAACGATGGCCTCGCCAGCCCATGTTGGAGCCAAGCCATGGTAGAGGGGAAGAGGAAAGGTGGTGGCTTACAGTGTGTCGGAGAGGTCTATAAAAGTTATGATGGTTTGAGAGAGAAGGTGGTCCATAGAGAGAGGAGGGTGAGAAAAGGGCACCGCACCTCCGACCGCAAGACTAACAAAATGACGTACGCTTACAAGATTACTTGCAGTGTGTCAGAGAGATTTGTAGAAGCTACTGTGATTTGAAAGAGAGAAGGTGGTTCAAGAGAGGGGGGAGAGAAAAGGGCACCGCACCTCCTACCGCAGGACTGGCAAAATGGCGTACGCTTACAAGATGATAGACATAGATCAAACTAGCGAAATCAGAGAGCAAAAGATCGATCGAACAGAGCTGAGGTGATGGCCGAATTTTTACCTCCGATCAAGCTGCCGCGCCGTAGATCCCGCGGGAGAATCAATCGATGGCTACCCAACACCGTGAACTCCACAGGCTATAGCATACTGCAGTGGGTGGAGCCGATCAGGTAGAGATGCGAGCAGACCAGGTTGGATCGGAGGAGTGGAAGGTTCAAAAAGGGGAAGGAAGAGTCCAGACATGTAGAGCTGGGAGTTGGGCCATGCTTTTGGGCGGTCAAAGCACGGCCGGCCGGCAAGACGGCCCAAGCATGGCCCGCAAAACACGTGGCGGGCCGTGTGACGCAAGACGAACGCCGGCCAGCCGGGCTCGCAAACCAGCCCATTGGGCGGACGCGGCAGTGAATCGTGTCGTGCTTGGGCCGGCACGCAACGACGGGAGCACGGCGAGCATGGCGCACACACGCAAGACGGCGAGCACGCCGGACACGGGCCGAGCCGCCTCGGCCTCTACCTCGCCTCCCCAGCCTCCCTCCCGTCGACATCTCTCACGGTCATCCCAGATTCCCCACAAGGCCACAACCCATCACACATCACCGAAAGGCAGAGAGGGAGTAGAGGGAAGGAGGTGCACCGTCACCGGAGCTCTGGACAGCTTGGACGGGTGGACGATGGCCGCAGGAGGAGGAGCGGTGGGCGCAAGATCTCCGGCCAAGATGCCCGGCGACGGCAGCTCAAAGAGCGAGCCATCGATGACGAACGCGTCGTCGGTCCCCAGTCGTCGCCCGAGCATCCGCCGCTAGTAGGTTCGCTGTCGTCATAGTCGAGGTCACCGTCGCTCAGAGGAGGGAGGCGGCCAATGGAGGAGGGGAGGCGAGGAGGAGGAGGTGGCGGGGAGGAGGGACGGCGGGGAGGAGGGAGGCCGTGGGAGAGCGGAGGGGCGGCGGGAGAGCGAGAGGGCGCACGGGGAGGAGGGGCGCCACGGCGATGAGGGGGTGGGGAGATCCGGGAGGAGGAGGCGGTCGGGCGAGGAGGGGCGGGGGGGAGGAGGAGGCGATCGGGGAGGAGGGAAGGATGGGGCTGGGGCGCGACCGGGGCGGAGGCGAGGAGGGGCAACCAGGCGAGGAGGGGCGGTGGGGAGATCCGGGAGGAGGTGGGCGGAGGAGGAGGGGGTCATGGCGGATGGGCGGCCGGGCGAGGAGGGGCGGTGGGGAGATATGGGGAGGAGGGGCGGCGGGAGGAGGGGAAGGAGGGGCGACGGGGAGAGAAGGGACCGAGGAGGCGCCAGAGATCGGGGAGGAATGAGTTGGGCGACGGTGAATGATTTTAGGGTTAGGGTATTTTTACGATTTAGTCCTTCCGTTTTTCTGAAATCTATGAATAGGTTTTTATTTATTTTGATTTCTTTTGTTCTAGCCCTCTTAAATTCTAATTTCATCATGAAAAGATCCTATACATCCGTTATGACATGAACATCTGTACGGAGCAGTCCTTTGAATGCCAAATTTGAAGATTGAGTTAGGGTTTGGAGATGTGAATGTGTGGTGTATATATATATATGAGATGAGGAGAAAGATGAGGATTGTTGGATCTGAATATAATGAATGAAAAAATGTGTGTCTTTTGTTGGTCTTCATTTTTGCACTTGTAATATAACGTGTCTTTTATTGTTCTTTCTTAAGAAATATCATCATACAAAAATAATGAGTATTTTCAATGTTGCTCCTCCTTAGGTCACCACCACCGAACCCTAGGTCGCATCCTCACGGCTTTCTTGCTTCTTTGTATAAAATCGTACGGCTGGACTGCTGGAGAAGAAGATCAATCAAATCAACATATTCTGACATATATTATAATCAAATCAACTATTTAAAATTGATTTCTTGACTATAGTAAGATGCACTCATGACTCTCCTTGAGCTTTTCTATTAGATTAGTTGGGCAGCCCTACGCTAGATTGTCGGGCGATGAGCTAGATGTCCACGTACGCCACAATCCAATTTGCACCAAGATATGCATACTATTGGACTAGATGACCAACTTCGGAGGTGGAATGTCATGAGACAATAGTATCGAATTTTAAGTAGGTTTTTAATAAGACGGGTACAAGAGAAAGGAAGATGGCGGCCACCGCTATCATTGTCGCCGTCGCTTTCGTCATGTATAGTTACGTTGGGCCGTGCTTGGGTCCGACCGAAGCGAGATCGCCGCCAGCACGCAGACAAAGACGATGAGATGATCGGACCGAGCCAGCACGGCACGAAGCGGCCCAAGCACGGTGGGCTGGGCGTGCAAGATCGGTGAGAGACCATGTGAGGTCATCCCGTGTGTATGATGAGTAATTGACATCGGCTTAGGGAAGTCGAGTTTGAGTTGGTTGGTTCGGACCATGTCGCTGCGGGTGCAACGGCTCGGTCGGACTTGGTCAAACCCGGTCAATAGGATTAGGATGATTTTTCTGATGATTTGACAGGCTTAGGCTTAATATTGTGTCACTGATGCTATTTATGCTTTCATGTGTCGAGCGGTGCTATTTGATGTGTTTCTTGTCTGTGTTGGCTGCAGGACGTCGAGACGGAGTCGTGGCGAGACACGGGGTGACCGGACTAGACACGGGCGGTGTTGAGGTCAGAACGGTCGGATGTGTCAAAGACGGCGGAGATTCGATGTGGTTGCGAGGCTTGGACGACAAGGAGCGCGGAAGCTTCCCGGAAGGTGCAGGAGGGGCGAAATGGTCATTTTGCAAGGCTGCACAAGTGGGAGCGGGCTCTGTTCGGGTTTAGCCGGCGTAACGGGTGGGAGACCCATTAGCCAGGGGCTATAAATAGCTGTTGGGGGCTGCGTACCCCTTCATGCACTTGAGAGAGAGTTAGGGTTTGCTTTAGTCAAAAGAGCCTTTGGAGAGGCCTTTTGCTTTAGGATTTAGTGGGTGGAGACTAGTTAAGGGCAGCAAGGGTGTCTCCCTCATGGGCTCTCCTCTCTAGTGTGTGTGTGTTCCTCCCAAGAACATGTGAGGTTCTTGGTGTTCTTGAGGATGGAGAGGGAGAGGATGGATTGAGAGTCTTGTAATCTTTCTTCTTGTTCGAATGTACATGCGTATCGTGACTCCTTGTAATCTTTTCTTTGAAATGAAAATCTGAAGTTTCTTCTCTCATGCACTTTTTGGCTTCAATGCTTTCTAAGATTGATTCTTGAGATTTTCATTTTCTTGTTGTTTCTTGCCCGGGAGGTGTAAAATGGGTTACTCTATGTTGGACCTCCTCTGTTCCTTCTTTTACTGTTCCTAAATTTCTAGGGTACTATCAGGGGATGATGAAATCTTTTATTTCTCTTCATAAGATGACTTAGGATTCGTGATCTTGTGGTAAGAGTTCTTCTCCTGCTGTTATTCAAAGTCTCTTGAGCTAAAGATTGGAGGTTCACAAGTAATTTAGAAATCAGCTCTTTGCTGTCAGAGTTTCAGTTTTCCTCTCAGATTTTGAGTTCTTGCTCTTTTGGTATGAATTCTCTTGTTCTTGAGATCTAATTGATATTTGGCTCAAAGTTCTTTCATCTGGTTTGAGAAGGATAGCAGAAGCTTGCAAATCTCCTTGTGCTTCCAGTCTTCGGCAGTATTTATCGCTTCATGTTTTCAGCTGCTGTGCATTTTCGGTTTTCAGTTTTTCGGCAGTAGTTTCTTTTCTTCAGAAGTTTCGTTTTTCTCAGTTCACTGCCTGAAAATCTTTGGCCGACAGCAGCAGACTTGTGTGCTTTTTTGTCTGCAGTAATTTTAGTTCTCGGCAAGAAGAGTACTCTTTTGGTTCAGTTTTGATTGCGCTTTCAGTTTTCCGCTTGACCGCTTTAATCTTCTTTTAAGTCTCTTTGCTTGCTGATTTCTCTGTTGTCGATGTTGTTTTGGTCTGCAGTTTTCATCCGAAAAGTGCATTCTATTCTTCTTTTAAACCTCTTCTAGCTGCTGATTTCTCTGCTGTTTGGTCTTTGTTTTGGTCTGCAGTTTTCAGCAGACTTCTCACACCATCTCGCATTTCAATTTGTTGTTTTCACCGCACTGCAGCTCTTCTAAGCCTCGCTTGCAAGTGTTCGCCAGCCATCTCGCATTTCAATTTGTTGTTTTCTGCTTGAGTGGATACTTTTGGGGGTCAACTTTTAAGAGGCACCATTCACCCCCCTCTGCTGCCATTTCCGATCCTACAATTGGTATCAGAGCCGGTTAGCTCTTCCTCCTAGATCTTAACCGGTCTCAAGAGCCATGGCGACGGACAAGTACTCGACCAAGCCCCCGATCTTCGATGGGATGGATTATCCCTTCTGGAAGAGTCGGATGGAGACCTACATCCGTGCTCAAGGCTACGCCATCCGGCGAAGGTCAAGATCGGTTTGTTTGTTCTCGCCGATGAGGACGCCAATGCCGGAAACATGGTCGACGTTGAGGCAAACGCTAAGGCAAGGAACATCATAACCCAGGGCCTGAGTCGTAGTGAGTTTGACCGCATATCTCATCTTCCGTCCATCTTCGATATTTGGGCGACCCTCAATGCTTACCATGAGGGCACCACCCAAATAAAGACGGTGCGACAGGACCAGTTCAAGCGAGATTACAACAAGTTTGAAATGCTCGCTGGCGAGTCCCTTGATGAGTGTTTTGCGTGTTTTCACAAGATCTTGAGCAACCTCCGAGCGGTCGGTCTCACGCACTCGACTCGGACAATGCTCGCCGATGCTCACCGCACTCGATCTGCGTGTTTGGGAGATGAAAGTGACCACCATCAAAGACACGACGACCTCTCGACCTTGACTCTTGACGCTACTGCACTCAAGCATCAAGACTCACGAGATTGATGTTGTCTCGTGGGTCAAAGTCACGATCGATGGCCTTGGTCACCGATCCCGCTTTCTTCTTGGGCCCCTCTTCCGATTCGATTTGCGGTTTCTCCCTGCGCTCTCTCGTGACGAATCGATCATCGCTTAGAGCAGCTTATGGATGATCGATTGGCTCTCCTTGCTCGCAAATTTTCACATGCCTACAAGAGAAGGAGGGACGGAAGGAGAGGAGGACCCATGATTTGCTTCGAGTGTGGTGGCCCCAACCATATTCGGGAAAACTGCCCCAAGCTGGAGAAGGGCAAGAACGACTACGGCGGTTCGGGCAAGAATGACTACACCGACAAGAACCGCAACAAGAAGCCTCCACTGACGCAAGGCAAGAAGAAGTTCGCGACTTTGGGAAGGCCAAGAAGCTTTTCCACCGCGTCCTCTCCGCTGTTCGACGACCTCGACCTCGCCGAGGTGGAGGGATGGAGCGACGACGACGGACGGGTGACCAAGACCCCAAAGGCGGCGACGACTTCTTCTAAGATGTGCTTCATGGCCCTCGAGGGCTTAATCGAGCGACAATGAGTCAGACTCGACCGACGAGGTTCGCTGGCGGGAAGGAAAAGTTTGGCTCGTAGACTTCGGGTGTTCACGACACATGACCGGAGATTTCCGTTGGTTTTCTTCCCTTGCCCGAGCTCCGTGTGATGAGATGATCTCCTTCGAGACGCTTCATCCGGGCGCATCGCCAAAGGTACAGTCGCATTAATGATTCATTTATTTTGAGAGATGTTGCCTTGGTTAGTAAGTCGTAGTATAATTTACTTTCCGCTTTCTCGCTTCCGATGACGACTTTAAGGTGAGCTTTAAGAAAACAATTGCAAAATTCTTGATTCTTCTGTAGTCCGGTTTATGGATTTCTTGTTTTGGGAGGATCTTTCGTGCTGATTTTTCCGAGTCTTCCGGTGATCATCTCCTGTTTGGTTGCTTCTGAGTCCCGTGATCTTTCTTTCTGGCATAGGAGACTTGGTCATATTGATTTGACCATTTGACCCGAGTTAGCGCCATGATCTCATTCGTGGTCTCCCGAAACTCAAGATGGTCAAAGATCCGGTTTGTGCTCCATGCCGCACGACAAGATGGTTGCCGCTTCTCATCCTCCCACACAGCTTACTATGACCGATGCACCGGACGACTACTCCATATGGATACGGTTGGACCAGCTCGAGTGCAGTCAGCAGGAGGGAAGTGGTATGTTCTTGTCGTGGTCGATGACTTCTCGAGGTATTCTTGGGTGTTTTTCTTGGCCTCGAAGGATGAGACGTTTACATATTTCCGAGGTCTTTTCAGTAGGCTTTCTGTTGAGCTTCCAGGTGCCTTACGAGCGATCCGCAGTTACAATGGCACGGAGTTCAAGAATTTCTACTTCGAGAGGTTCTGTGGTGAGACAGGTGTAGAGCACCAGTTCTCTTCTCCGCACGTCCCACAGCAGAATGGCGTCGTGGAGAGGAAGAACCGCACCTTGGTCGAGATGGCGGTGACGATGCTCGATGAATACTACACCGCGGAAGTTTTGGGCTGAGGCTATAGCTACCGCGTGCCATGTTTCAAATCGAGTTTTTCTCAGGGCACACTTGCATCGCACTTCTTATGAGTTGAGATATGGGCGGAAGCCCAGTGTATCTCATTTTCGTGTGTTTCGATGCAAGTGCTTTATCTTGAAGTCAGAAAACCTAGATAAGTTCGAGTCACGTTCTTGTGATGGTATCTTTCTAGGCTACTCGACTTCTTCGCGGGCTTATAGGGTCTGGAACTACGAGTCTAGCAAAATGGTAGAGACATGTGAGGTGACCTTCGACGAGGCCAGTCCAGGGACTAGGCCCGATATCTCAGGTTCTTTAGAGCAGTCCGAGACCATCTTTGTGGATGATGAGGACGATGGAGACGAGGGTTGTCTATCCGATCCAGTCCCTCATCCACCCCTTGAGGTGCCATCTTCCACCGCACCTCAAGGCGATCAGCCCATGCCTTCTGCCTCCTCTGGAGCTAGTGGCTCTGTTCCTACCTCGTCAGCTCACGAGGTAGAGGCCACTTCTTCATCTCATCCTGGACCACCTAGGCATATCCAGAAAGCTCATCCTTCTGAGCAGATGATTGGAGACCTCTTTGAGCGAGTCACACGCTCAAAGTCTGGCATGTCACTCTTCTGTCTCCACTCTGCTTTTGTTGCCTCATTTGAGCCCAAGGACATTTGTCATACTCTATCTGACGAGTCTTGGGTAAATGCCATGCATGAGGAGTTAGAGAATTTCGAGAGAAATAAGGTCTGGTTGCTTGTTGAGCCCCCACAAGGTCACAATATCGTTGGGACTAAGCGGGTGTTTAAGAACAAGCAAAGTGAGGATGGTGTGGTTATTCGAAACAAGGCTAGACTAGTAGCTCACGGGTTCTCCCAGGTTGAGGGTCTAGATTTCGAGGAGACCTTTGCCCTTGTAGCTAGACTTGAGGCCATTAGAATCCTGCTTGTCTTCGCAGCTTCTAAGGGTTTCAAGCTTTATCAGATGGACGTCAAGAGTGCCTTCCTCAATGGCCTTATTGAGGAAGAAGTTTATGTGAGACAACCTCCTGGTTTTGAAAACCACAAATACCCAAACCATGTCTACAAGCTCTCCAAAGCGTTGTATGGACTTAAGCAGGCCCCTAGAGCTTGGTATGAGAGGCTTAAGTCCTATCTGTTGAGTCATGATTTCGAAATGGGTAAAGTAGACAAGACCTTGTTCATCCGCCAAGCATGGCAATGATCTTCCGCTCGTCGGATTTATGTTGATGACATCATCTTTGGCGGATCCTCGCATGCTCTCGCTTCCCGTTTTCGATGTCATGAGCTTGAAGTTTGAGATAAGCATGATGGGCGAGTTGAGCTTTTTCCTTGGCTTCCAAATTAAACAGACTCAGGAGGGTACCTTCTTGCATCAAGGCAAGTACACTCGAGACCTCCTGAGATGCTTCGATATGAGTGATGGTAAGCCAGTGTCCACTCCGATGGCTACATCAGTTCCACTCGACCCAGATGAGGACGGCGAGCCAGTTGATCAGAAGGAGTATCGTAGTATGATCGGCTCCCTCTTGTACCTCACGGCCTCGAGACCGGACATACACTTCTCCGTGTGTCTTTGTGCCCGGTTCAGGCTTCTCCTCGCGTATCTCACCGTCGGTGGTGAAGCGCATCCTTGACGCTCGAGCTACCACCGACTATGGTATCCGGTACTCTTCCTCTTCGTGTCTTTCCTTGAGAGCCTACTCGGATGCAGACTTTGCTGGTTGTAGGATAGATAGGAAGAGCACTTCGGGCACTTGCCAATTTATTGGCACTTCTCTCGTTTCCTGGTCCTCGAGGAAGCGATGCGGTGTTGCACGCTCTACGTAGAGGTCGAGTGCGTTGTCGCAGCCGATTCTTTGCGGCCAAGATGGTCTCGACCTGCGGGACGTTGGGTTAGCTATCGACAGTGTTCCACTCTTTTGTGATAACACCTCTGCGATTAGCATTGCTAAGAACCCAGTGCAGCATTCTCGGACCAAACATATTGATATTCGATATCACTTCCTTCGAGACCATGTGGAGAATGGTGACATAGTGCTCCGCCAGGAGAGTGACCACCGTTGGTCGATATCTTTACCAAACCTTTGGATAGCTCTAGGTTTTCACTCGAGGGAGAGTTTGGGGTGGTCTCGTCTTATGAACTGTTGTGAGAGGGAGCTTTGTGCTTTACTGCTTTATCATATTTATTATGCTCTTACTCCTTTATGATTGCATTGCATACGGGTGCATTGGGATTAGTCCTTCCAGCATAGGTTAGAGTGGCTCTCTTGTCAAAATGCTTAGACTTCTTACTCTTATCTTGTGCTTTCAAGATGCTGCATATTAGCTGTTTCTTATCTCACTAGGTTGAGCTCACTCACTTCTTGTAGGCTCTAGCGAGGTTGGGCCACCCTGCAGATGCAGGTATGTGTTTGCTCTCTAGTGTGTGTTTTCCGCCGCTAATAGTCCTAGAGTCATATGGGGTAGATAAGAGTCAGTCTGAGCCATATTATCCTCTATATCTTGTATATGCTTTCAAGACTGCCCTCTTTGGTTTCTTTGCCAGCTTCTCGATCTTATTGCTTTGGTTCAGGGGGAGTTCATTTGGGAGCTTCTAGAGCTTAATATTGACTTAACTCAACTTGAACTAAAAGTTACATCACATGTTGAGGGGGAGCTGGATTTTCTGCATGTCATTCTGCATTGTAATATAACTACATTTGAGCTTTGATGAATATCCTGTTATGACATGCTTAAAATGCTTTACACCTTGCCATGACTTGTGCTTATTTGCTATTTTTATCATGACTTCGTATGTGTAAACTAGCTTGTGCCATGTTAAGTTAATTAAGCTTGCTCAATTTTAACTAAAACTTGTCATGATAGCACTTGAGATCAGTCTTTCTTGAGCTATCCTTTTATGATCCATGCCATGTCAACTAGGCTGAGTTGAGCGTTGAATCTCTATTGAGCCATAGATTGAGCTGTTTTAGTCTCCTGATGATGCATAAGATTAGTACAATCTGTTAAAAAGCAAAAAGATCTCTTTTATGCGAAAAAACTGATCTCACCAATTCTTTCTCATGAGACGGCTTGCCATTGCACTAGGCATGAACTCAGGGGGAGTTTTGGATGACCAAGATCATTTCCTTAAGCTTCTCGCTTGGTATGATCGCATAAGGCTTGAGATCTAGCACATGATAAAAATCTGGTTGGAAACGACCAAAAGTTTCAAAAGAAAAATATGTCATGTGTGCTTAATTTGCTTAAGTTTCAAAAGAACCAATGTTTTATTCTTGAGCATAATAGCACTCTATTTGTACTCAATATTAGCTTCTTGGTTTCGCTTAGCTTATTGACATGGCCTGCATCATCCTTGGATATCTCTAGCTAGACTTTGCTTATTGATGACTTGACATGCTCACAAAATGCATTACACTTCCGTTCGTCATCTATTTGTGCTGGCTAGCTTATACATATCCAGTCATGATCTAGATAGCATTCTTTTGAGTTATGGCTTGATGTAATTCTTAATGGTCATTTTGGATAATTCTCATGGCTCTAAATGCTTAGAATAATCAAACTTCAGCCATTTCATCTATTTTCATGACTTATTCTCCTTCTTGCATTCTTGATTTGTTTATTGCCAAAATGGGGAGAATAGTGGTAGAAAAAGCCACTTTGGGAGCCTTGAGGAAAACTTGTTCTTTCTTTTGCTCCTTCTGTCGACATGGTCATTAGCTTCATTTTTCTTCTTTGGACCATGTTGGATTCTTCAAATTCAACTTCATGCTTTTTCGGTGTTTGTCAATATACTCATCAAGGGGGAGATTGAGAGACCATGTGAGGTCATCCCGTGTGTATGATGAGTAATTGACATCGGCTTAGGGAAGTCGAGTTTGAGTTGGTTGGTTCGGACCATGTCGTTGCGGGGTGCAACTAGCTCGGTCGGACTTGGTCAAACCTGGTCAATAGGATTATGATGATTTTTCTGATGATTTAACAGGTTTGGGCTTAATATTGTGTCACTGATGCTATTTATGCTTTCATGTGTCGAGCGGTGCTACTTGATGTGTTTCTTGTCTGTGTTGGTGCAGGGGCCGAGGCGAGTCGTGGCGAGACACGGGGTGACCGGACTAGACACGAGCGGTGTTGAGGTCAGAACGGTCGGATGTGTCAAAGACGGCAGAGATTCGATGTGGTTACGAGGCTTGGACGACAAGGAGGGCGGAAGCTTCCCGGAAGGTGCAGGAGGGGCGAAATGGTCATTTCGTGAGGCTGCACAAGTGGGAGATGACTCCGTTCGGGTTCACAAGTCCTGCTGTTATTCAAAGTCTCTTGAGCTAAAGATTGGAGGTTCACAAGTAATTTAGAAATCAGCTCTTTGCTGTCAGAGTTTCAGTTTTCCTCTCAGATTTTGAGTTCTTGCTCTTTTGGTATGAATTCTCTTGTTCTTGAGATCTAATTGATATTTAGCTCAAAGTTCTTTCATCTGGTTTGAGAAGGATAGCAGAAGCTTGCAAATCTCCTTGTGCTTCCAGTCTTCGGCAGTATTTATCGCTTCATGTTTTCAGCTGCTGTGCATTTTCGGTTTTCAGTTTTTCGGCAGCAGTTTCTTTTCTTCAGAAGTTTCGTTTTTCTCAGTTCACTGCCTGAAAATCTTTGGCCGACAGCAGCAGACTTGTGTGCGTTTTTCGTCTGCAGTAATTTTAGTTCTCGGCAGCAAGAGTACTCTCTTTTGGTTCAGTTTTGATTGCAGTTTCAGTTTTCACTGCTTGACTGCTTTCGGCTGCTGCTTTTAAATCTCTTTGCTTGCTGATTTCTCTGCTGTCTGATGCTGTTTTGGTCTGCTGTTTTCAGTCTGAAAAGTGCATTCGGCTGCTGCTTTTAAACCTCTTCTAGCTGCTGATTTCTCTGCTGTTTGGTGCTGTTTTGGTCTGCAGTTTTCAGCAGCTTCTCACAGCCATCTCTGCATTTCAATTTGTTGTTTTCGGCTGCAGCCTGCAGCTCTTCTAAGCCTGCTTGCAAGTGTTCAGTTTTCAGCCATCTCTGCATTTCAATTTGTTGTTTTCTGCTTGAGTGGATACTTTTGGGGGTCAACTTTTAAGAGGTACCATTCACCCCTCTGTTGCTATTTCCGATCCTACAACGGCACGGCCCAATTTTCACCTCTACAGATGTGGGAGGGGAGGAGAGGAGCGCAGCGCAGTGGCGGGGAATGGATTTGGGGATGAAGGGAGTCAGCAGTGGACCACGAGTCACGAGAGGAAAAATGTAGAATACAGCACCACTCTGCGCCTGGGTCCCCTATGAAGCGCAATGCATTTGTGTCTAGATTTTTTTCTAAATATTTTTATTTAATATATATGCCACTGAATATCTCATACTATTCTAATTGGCGCCCATACTCCTTCCGGTAAATAAAAACACACACATCGTTTTAGATATATAGTGTGAAGGGGAAAAAAACCAAGTGTGTGAATTCGTCCAAAGGACGCACCATATTGTTGGCATTCTGGCTGAAACAAAAGGCCAAACATTAGAAAGCTGTACTACATAATTAAAGCTACCACTTTAAGCCATCATACACTATGAAAGAAAAAATTTATACGATGGTTTGAGCTGATGTGATAGTATTCTCTCCCATAAAATCACTATTTTATAGTACTTTTCATTCACTACTACAAAAAGGGTCATTCCAGACGGTTCGGAACTATCATCATAGACGGTTTTCTGAACCGTCAGTATTTATATATCAGTGATAATCGGAGGTTATCACAGATGGTTTGTAAGTTGTCTGTGATAAAAACAACACATACAGTTTATAACTAGAACCATCTATGAAGAAAACTATTACAGACAGCTCGAACCAAAAATCGTCTGTGATATTTACACATCATAGACGGTTCTAGTTACCAACCGTCTGTGATTGGCGAATATCACAGACGGTTGGTATATAGAACCGTCTGTGATAGTCCTTCATAGACGGTTTATAGCACAAACCGTTTGTGATAGTTCATTCTATACCTAGATTTTTTCTGTTTTTTGGTTAGCCTCAAAAAATAATGTTACATATGCCCTTTGAAAACAAACAAATACAGTGGCAAACAAAATAGCACATTCTATTTTTATTAAGATTAGAATCCACCATTACAACATAACAAGATAACGAACCCAACTCTTTAACACAGCAAGAATATATAAGAAGCAGAGGCCCTAGCAGACAGTAGAAGCTGGATGTAGCGCGCGATGTTCTTGACGCCTACCATCGAGGAAGAGAGAGGAGGGCATCGGATGGTAGCCGGATATCACCGGCATTGAGAGGCGGTGGTAGCGTCACCTTTGTGGCACGGCGTTGAGACTGCACAAGACACTCTTATTGTACAGTCGACCGTGGTGTCACAACGGAGTCGCTAGCTCATGGCGGTAGTCGACGTCGTCGAGGAACAAGCTAGATGCATCGGATGGCGGCCAGATATCACCGGCAATAGAGAGGCGATGGTAGCGCCACCTTTGTGGCACGACAGTGAGACTGCATAAGATACTCTTCGACTCTTATGACAAGAGTGTGTTATGCAGTCGACCGTGGTGTCACAACGGAGGCGCTAGCTCTTGGTGGTAGTCGATCAGTGTCATCGAGAGGGGGATGCAGGAAGCTAGCTAGTGGTGAACTCACGTGTGACTGTCGGTGAAAAGGTATATGGAGAGTAATTAATAAGGGCCGAGCGGTGGGGGAACCGGTGCCTACCATCCGATATGGAGAGAATGGACAGGGTGAGATCGAAATCTAGGGGATACGTCATGGATCAGTGACATGTCATTATCATTGACGGTTTATTATACGAACCGTCTGTGATAATGCACATATCAGAGACAGTTTGTTATACGACCATCTGTGATAAGACATATCAGAGACGGTTTGTTATACGAACCGTCTATGATATTAATATCAGAGACGGTTTGGTATAAGAATTATCTGTGATAACACTTAAATGTACGCGCCCTAATCCAGCTCTTCTAAACTGTCCTCTCCATCATCTTCTTCACCAGATTTCTCAATAATGGCATCTAATATTCTTTTGATATGCTTTCTCTTATCTATCCATCATGAGTTGTTCGGCCGCAATCTTACATAGGCGGCTAATAATTTACATCTGGAGCAGCTCCTCCGCTCATGTCCTGCTCTCCTTCCTCGAGTCGCTTCCATCCGTCAGTTGAACCTCATCATCCGTCGTGACAGAGGTATCTTGTTGCCTCTCAGGAAAGGGAAACCACGCTCAACCTCGTTCTTCTCTGCAATGTGCATAAAGCGGAAGAAGCTCTTGTGGGAGTGGAGAGACACATGGGTACATTGCCGATCAAGCAGAAGCGGCCGATTCTAAGGAAGCTTATCATGTCATCCTCTTTGAGATTGTGGGCCATGCTAATGATTTGCCTAGGCTAGAGGAGGAAGTGGAGAGGGCAAGGATAATCTTCACGACATTCGAGAACTCAGCAACTGATCCTCCAACTCCAAAAGTCGAAGAAGTAGCATATGAAACCCAGAAGACTAAGATCTGAGAATATCTTTTTGGGGAGTTTTGTAATAAAATTTTTTCTTGAATTTGTCTCTCGTCTCGGTAGCTTCTGTAGTTCATACGACAAAGGACAAAACACAGACGGTTGTAAATAAAAACCGTCTATAATAGTTTTATAGACGTTTCTAATTAAAAAGCATATGTGATAATACGTATATCACAGACGGCTTTTAAACCTAACCGTCTGTGATAGTTTCAGAGACGGTTTTAACCATGAACCGTCTGTAATAATTAAAGCACAGACGGTTCTATATAAACCATCTGTGGTGAGATATCTAGTATAGTTTATTTTGTAGTAGTGACAGTGAATATCCTAGTTTGACAACATGAATGCCCAGAAAAGGTCGCTGACACACACGGCATATCATGGTCGGCGAACCCCTTTGATTCATCAACCGGTACCAGTCTTTTTCCTACTTTATTTGTCCAATTGCATGAAAAGTACTACATTAGTTAGCTAACCTGCTAACCTTTATCACACACCCACTCAATTTGTCCACCAACAGGTATCAAAAGCAGCTCGGCTGTTCCACGGCTTTGCGATATGCTAAATCGGCATCAGGAAATTGTCACCTGCGAACTGACTCAAAGCAACCTTCAATGATACTTTCTAACTCGGATATCTTCAAAATTGAAAAGAAATGTAAATTGAAATGCCATCGCAAGGATGGTACGTGGGGCATGGTGCCGCTAATACGTTGAATGATATTTTCTAATTAACTCCGTTATCTTCAAACTTGTGTTTTTTTAATAAGAAATTCTCCCCCAAAAAAAGGCCAGGCTCTAGATTGCATTGATATAGGGTAGTTTACAGTGTACATTTCATAAAAAGACCCTAAAAGATTATATATCGGCAAGGTGTTGTTTTTATCTAAATAGCTAAGAACCCAACTACGAATATACGATAGACGAGAAAAGAGGAGGGAATGCATGCCCCCAAGCCGCCACTGGTAATGTGTGGCATCTAGTGGAGGAATTTTTTGTACGAATAATCTATTTTTTATTTAAAATTATAGAAATATATTCGCAGAAATTATTTTTACAAAAATAGGCTCAAGTCGTCCAATAGGAGAGCGATTAGAGCCTATCGCCCAACAGAGGGCTGACGATGCCCGATCGCGACCCTTAGACGATCGCAACCGCCGCTTCATTAGGTGACTTGAAGTGCAGTCGTCCCCCCCATTGGGCGACTGCACTCACCGTGAATTTTGTAAATTTTGTAGTTTTTAACTGGGAAAATAATTTATTGAAGTTGTAATAAAAGTTTATGTTCATTGTATGTTGTGGGTGTGTAACAAAATTTGGAATTTTTTTTAGGAACGATTGAACGTAGAACGATCGGTACATACGATGATAAGTGATATTTTGATGTTACTGAGAACTCGTGTGAGTTTTATATACCGATGCAATATAAACGACTAGTCTGAAAAGATAAAATAGCAAAGTTTTATATGGCTTATATATACTCATTTGAAATATTTCGATGAGATCTACAACTTTTCAGTTGAAGCAAAATCCAAATTCCGAAGGAAAGACCAATAAAAAGGGGGAAAACAGAAACAAAAACTTACGACGCAGTTTTAGGTCCAAAGATGGCCGATTTTCAGGGTCTTGGAGGGCGACTAGTACAAGCTGCTCGGTTTTTTTGGATTGGGCTCGTGTTTAGCTTTCCAACGAGTACAAGAACGGCGAAAACGAACACCGTATGCAAAAGTTATGCTCGTTTTACTAAAAGTGTCTCAAAACTGAATTCTACTCGGACTCAAATGGGAAATTATGAAATTTTAGGGGATTGCAAGGCGGGAAACATATCACAGAAGGTTTTTAATGCTATGTATGTGTAGTGCTATTGGTAATTTTTTATGCTATGTTCTGACTTGTGTTTATTGTTATCGTGAGTTGTAATGCTGGAGGGTTGATCTATGTATGTGTAATGCAAGATGTTACCTACAGTGGCCACATGCGTACGTACTCGTCATATTAGAAGGATGCCTTAACTGTAGGGAAAAAAATTTCAGAAGCACATTACAGTATGAACAACATTATTTGCGCAACATGGTGTGGATATGTATTACATGTACGTACGTCATACAAATGATTACGAGTAATAGGTAGTAGGTCGTACGAGCAGTTGAGTGGGTTAGTCGCATATGATGCTATATATTATGCATGTAATGAAAAAGTACGAGGCATGTTACTCCAAACGGTGTTATGAAGTTTATTTAAATTCAGACAAACTTATTATCACATCTTTTCGCATTCAATAATTCACACAGCAAGTCATCTAACAATATTAACATATCGGTTTTCTCCGTACACGAATTCTCAGTAACAACAAAATATCACTTACCATCGAATGTACCGATCGTTCTACAGTCAATCGTTCCTAAAAAAATTTTCCAAAATTTGTTACGCACCTACAACATACAATGAACATAAACTTTTATTACAACTCCAGCAGATTTTTTACCAATTTAAAACTATAAAATTTAAAACATTCACGGGGGACTGAGTGCAATCGCCCAATGGGGGATGACTACATGAAAGTCGCCCAATGGAAGGGCGACTGGTTGGGCGATAGGCTCGGGTCGCCCGCCCATTTAGGCGACTTGAGCCTATTTTTGTAAAAAAAATTGCGGGTATATTTCTATAATTTTGAATAAAAAATAGATTATTCGTACAAAAAAATTCTCTAGTGGAGGGGTATTATTGGGACCATGCTAGGCCGTGGCCCCCCAGTAAAAATTTTTAGATCAACACTGTGTATATAGTAAGAATTTGGGCCATGTATACTTGTTAGGCCACCCCAAGGCCTGGCCATGACCCATGAACCCATAGTTACTCTTCTAGTTTCTACAGCTAGTGTTGAACGTGCATTTCCGAGTTTGAAGATTATTAAGACAAGGTTACGCAATAAGATGGAAGATGACTATATTGCCAATAGCTTGGTACTCTCTCTGACCCAAAATGTAATGCATCTTTCGTGCATCGCTTGAAAGACAGTTTTAGTTTAGTGATCGTCTGTGTTGCTGGCTGCGCTAAGAACGGTCTATGAAGAGGTAATATCATAGAAAATTCATGTTAAGAACCATCTGTGAAGTGTCTAGACCGTTCTTAATAAGAACTGTCTGTGATATTACTAAATATCACAGACAATTTTTTCTTAAAACCATCTGTGATAATTTCACTTATTGCAGATTCGACCCTCACAAATCTGTCTTAAATTCCAGATCTATTCTCACAGATCGTTGCTTTGAGGAGGTGGGGCCAATTTCTATCAAGCATGGTTTAGGATTTAGGGTTTAGCTAATTTATAGTCTATTTCTACTTAATTCAATTTAATTATTCTTGCTACATATAGCTACATTAGATCATATATAATATACTAATTAATTAATTCAATATTTAACACTAAATTGTTATATGCATAGTGTAGGATCGATGTTGGATGTACGCTGAGAACTGTGTGAGTGAATATTACATTAATGGTATGTCTACATTTACAAGAGCTTCCATGGAGGATATATTGAATAAGGGGGTGGAATATATATATTGTCCATGTGTTGATTATGACAATTTGAAGATGTTTAAGAACCAAGTGCAGATCGAAGCACACTTGATTTGAAGGGGTTTCAACAAGGGGTATACATGTTAGACCAGTCACGGTAAAGAGCAGATTACCCAAGAAGATATTAATAACAACATCGTTAATGAAGTCAATGATATGCCGTCGGATGATATCGATTGTGATTCCGATTTGGATATGCTACACGATGATAATCTGGATCAGATACTTCGTAATACAGAAGGGAACTGTGATGAGAGAGTATGCTAAATTCTAGGGCCTGATGGAGAACTCAGAGAAACATTTGTTCACGTGCTGCAAGTTGAAGTATACAAGGTTGTCAGCCATGCTTGAACTGTTGAAATTGAAGGCAATCAACGGTTTATCCGATAAGAGTTTCATGATGTTGTTAGGTCTCTTAGCGGACATGCTTTCAGAGAAAAACGAGTTGCCCAAAACCACCTACAAAGGCCAAGAAGGTTCTTTGTCCATTGGGAATAGAAGTAGAAAGAATACATGCATATCTGAATTATTGTATCCTCTACCATAAAGAGTATACAAACATGCATATATGTCTAGTGTGCAACGCATCCCGATACAAGTATAAGAATCAATTAGATAACGACGAGAGAATCGAGGCGAAGAAAGGACCTCTTGCTAAGGTGTCGTAGTATCTTCCTGTAATTTCCCATTTGAAGCGGTTTTTTGTGAACCCAAAAGTGCAAAACTGCTGCGCTGGCACTCGGAGAAGTGTAAGAAGGATGGAAAACTAAGACACCTTATTGATTCCACCTAGTGAAGAAACATCAATAAGAGGTTTGTAGACTTTGGTACAGAACCAAGGAATATAAGATTTGGATTGAGTACAGATAAAATGAATCCTTTTAGTTACATGAGCAGCTGACATGGCACTTAGCCCGTGACTCTCTGTATCTACAACTTTCCCCCTTGGTTATGTATGAAGCGAAAGTATATTTTGTTATCGATACTTATCTAAGAGCCGAAATAACCTAGGAATGATATTGATGCAATTGCGAACTTCTAAGTGCTCCTAATAAGGCAAGTCTTAAAATATTGATCTCTTCTTCCACATGTTCTTCTGGCGGGTCCTCAACTTATGTCCATTTCTAAGCACAACATCGATATCCTTAACCATATCATAGACATTTTTTCTGCTAAAAGGCCTTAGAGATGAGTTGTTCTCTTTTTCTGTCAAATTGTTTCTTTATCTTGCGGTATGGGTGATACCTTGGAAGGAACCTACAATAAACCATATACACAATTTTGTGCGAGTTGTTCAACCACACACTCTCGGTATAATCCAAGTAGTGTGGACAGGCTCTGGCTCCTTTTGTACTCAACCCCAACAGGTTACCAAGGGTAGAAAAATCATTAATGGTATAGAACGACATGACATGCAGAGTGAAGTTCTCTCATTTCTTCGCATTCCATACCTATACCCCTTTGTTTCACAGTATCACAAGATCTTCTAGCAATGATGCTAGGTACACATCAATATCGTTCCCTTAGATAAGTAGTGACATCAAAATGTATTTTCACTTCATACACAGCCAATGAGGAAGGTTGTACATGCATACATTCACAGGCCAGGTGCTATGTCGGCTGCTCATATTACTGAAAAGATTTATTTCATCTGTACTCAACCCAAACTTTATATTTCTCGGTTTTGCACCAAAGTCTACAAAAATTATATCGATGTTCGTCCACTGAGCAGAATCAGCAGCGTGTCTTATCTTTCTATCTTTCTTACACTCATCACAATGCCAATATAGCAATCTTGCATCCTTTCGGTTCACAAATAAACGCTTCAAATGGGGAACTACAAGCAGAAATCACAACATCTTAGCAGGAGATCCTTGCTTCACCTCGATGCCCTCAACGTGATCGAAGTAATTCTTACGCTTGTATCGGGATGCTTTGCACACTGGACAAACATGTATGTTTACATACTCTTTACTGTAATATCTCGAATGTCGTTACGGCATAAGATTTTAAATCAATCGCGGAATCGCAGATTTTTCGGTAAATCACGGGAAGGAAAAATATAAATTGTAGAACATTGTAAAATAAATTAAACAAATTAAAATAATTAATTTGAATATTTTGGGCTGTCCGGAGGGGTGGGCCAGTCGATTTGGGCCAGCCAGCCCAAATGGGGCCCATACCCACTCCCAAACCCTAGCACCCTTTATAAACCCTCCTTCCCCTCTCCCTTTTTTCCCACTTGGGCACAGCCCCCTTCTCCCTCTTTTCCCCACGACCACCCCCCTTGTCCCTTGGTGCTAGGAGAAGGAGAAGGAGAAGGAGAAAAAGGAGAAGAAGAAGAAGGAAGGAAGGAGAAGGAAGGAGAAGAAGAGGAGGAGGAAAATTTTGGGGAAATTCTTCAGATTGGTAATTTTCCCTCATCCCAAACCCTCTGTTTTTAGGAATAATTAGGGTTCTTGGCACGGATTTTAATGGAGGATTATAGATTAATTGCCCGATTAGAGTTTATTCGCGGGCTGATTTTAGATCTATTCAGCAGCGCCTTGTTTCATGGTTTTGATCTAGTAAAGAATTTTTCCTGCGGGTCTTCCCAAAAGGAAAGTTGTATAGGATTTCCAGATGCATCTACTGTATTTTTTCAGATTTTTCTGTCGTGGGATCTGGGAGATACGGAGTCGGGATTACAGCTGTCCGTCAGGCGGGCAGATTGTTACAGTCCGACTGTAATTCGGATTTTAAAAATAGTAGATGAATTTTATGGTTAGGGCCGTAATTGAGAAAGTTGTAGATAATTCATATTTCTAGTAGATGTGTAATTTTCGGGATTTTTAGACCTCTGTACTGTCGTGGGGACGCGATTTGGTTTCGCTGTCCAGTCTGCCAGATCATAAAGTTTTCTATTTAGGGCATTAAATTACATCTAGTTCTGATCCGAATAAAAATAGGAGTTCTACATGAAAATTGTAGGTTTTTAAGTCATGATTCCAGAGAAGTATCGTTTACTATATTTGGATCATTATTTTTAAAGATACGAAATTGTGAAACAGCGCTGCTGCAGAAGGGTTCTTGCCGTTTCTTTGAAGGAGAGGAGTTTGTCTTGGGTTCGGGTTTAGTTAAGATAAATTGTTGGGGTAATTGGGGTTGTTGATATTTTGTATCTAAATACCCGTTACTGTTACGTTAGTAATTATTAATTATTATTCAGGAGGAGAGCGGATTCCAGGGGTTGCACCTTCTACTGCTCTTCGTATTCTCGGTTAAGGCAAGTATAATAATGGTTAATTCTTATAGTATGGATTGTGGATGAATAATGAATGTGGATGTGTGATTTATGATATGATTACGTGTGTTCATGCTTATGAAAATGCTATGTGGTACAGGTTATGGTTTATTGCTATTGCAAGTATAATTGAGGTGATAAAACTATAGTGTGAATTGTGGATGATTGATGCTTTGGAGATGATTGTTCTAAATTGTGTGTTCAAATGCTCTTGGTTATGATAATGATTTGTTGTTACTATTTATGGTCAATTGAAACTAAAGATGTTCAAGGGAATTTATGATGCATAGATATTGTGAATGCAAGTTTTTTTATTTGTTGAGACATTCACACATATGCATCATGTCGATATTTTGAAGTCTTGGTCACGAGATGACCAGCGTCGAGGTCCCCGTCATGTTGATGTCATGACGGGTTAAAGGTCCCCATACTTGTAAAGTATGGGCAATTGGTCCCATGCCGGATGGTACAGGCATGGGTGTGCATTGACGGATGCACACTCGCGTCACCTAAAATGCGAAAGAGAAGAGATAAAGAGATTTTTGATCATATTGCATAACATGGTTCATTTACATGATTGATGGATAAATTGGTTAAATGATGTTCGTGATTGCTTCATTACTACTTATTATATTTTTGAGTCTTTGTACTCACTCTTTACATTGTTGTTGTTGTTTATTGATTGTTTTCGGTACTTTCATGAGGACAAGATGCATGGGAATAAAGAAGGATTAGCGTTGATGCACTTGCACGAATTATCCATCATAGGAGAAAATAGATAACTTTGAATATTAATTATTCAATTACTAAAGTGGTATTTGTTTTATGGCTATCGGGTTTAAAATGTAATAAAGGTTTAGAACTCTTTATATTGCTTCCGCTTTGATTAAGTTTGATAGCGCTTTGCTTATTATCGATTACAATGCTTACTGTTACTTATAGCTCTTGATTATACTTGTTAGAACTCAGTTTTAGTCAATAAACAAATGAGACTCTGCAAATTTTGTAGATTGCAGCTAGTTAGAATTGCCATATCGTTTAGTTAGTACTATTTCGAGCCAATATATGGTCGGGTGTTACTGATTGGTATCGAGCGGTACTGTAGGTCCGTGGTTAATGAAGTATTAATTTTGACACACTAAGCCTTTGTAGGTGGGAGCGGGGTTTGCATTGCGTATGCGTTTAGTTGATTATCATGGTTGAATGTGTGCTTAATAGTTGGCTTTGTACTTGTTATGCAATGATCTTTTGGTGCCTATGATTTGACTATGTGACTGTTATGTGTGGTGATAGTTAATGTCGAGAGATAGAGGTGTTGGTGCTGCCATAGCCATGGCCAAGTTATAGCACTATTCGTGGTATTGAATTGGTGAGGGATATTTTCTTGGGCAACTTAATTTCAGAGGTTAGGAATAAGTTCTTTAGAAAAGCTTCTCTCTTCCTTGAGTTGAATTTGGTTAATTTTTATCCTATGGTGGAGGATGAATTTATCTTGGGATTCGTGGTTTATTGTGGTTGAGGGTTTTAATTGGTCTCTACCTGTTCTTTGAAGTAATTATTGTTTTTTGGACTATTGAGACACTTTTGCTATTTGACAAAATTATTGATTTGCAAGGTTGGTCCTTTCGTGGAGTTTTGTCTTGTTGTGAAACATGTCTTATTTGTTCGCTTGGAACTTTTATTAATGAAAGTATTATATTGCAAATTGTAAACATGGGAAAGCCTTGGATCTTTGCATTTATTTGCATTATGCCGGTGTTACATAGATGTATATTTTAATTGCGGTAGCAATGTCGGATTCTGGACTGCTAGGACAGATTTTGGTAGACGGATGTTTTGGGGTAGTTTCATGGGGATTCAGATCTGGACTTCTCTAGAGAGTTGTAGTGGACATCATTATCTTTCCGTGAAGTGCTAGAACGTGTCATTCGGACCATTGTAGCGAAGTTATGATTTTTCTAGTAGGACTGCTCGTAGATCGGAGATTTTTGTCGGTCTTGGTAAATTGGTTTGGGTGATTAGAAACGGGAGAATCAGGGGATCTCCATATTATGAAAGTTGTAGATAATTGTCTTAGCTTTCTAGAAAGGTCAAGAAATCGTGATTCGGACACTCGGGGTGAAAGTTATGATAATTTTAGTGCGCTGTCCAGAGAACCCAATGTGAAAATTGATGTTTTAAGAAAAGTGGTTGGTGCGGGTAGAAGATGGCCGATTCAGGGAGGCTCTAATGGATCGCGCGAAGGCTACATAAGCAGAAAACAAAATTTTTCTACCGCACACAAGGACATCATGCTTAAGGAGGATCATGGATCGTTACCACTAGGCCAGTAGCAATGAAGAAGAGTTCGAGAAGCCGATCCAACCACACGCGTCGAGGTAGTAGTGGAAGTAGTCGATCGTCCCGAACCGATCGTCTCCTCCACGTGATCAACCGCACCATGAGCGATCCAATCAGAGGTTGTTGATGCCGATCAACGCCGCAACAAGCGGCGTCTCCACCGGTATCCACACGTCCGGGTGGAACGCCGATCGCGAGTGTACCAAAGACTCGCGAGCGGCTAGGGTTTGGCTCGGAGGTGGCGGCTACGGATTAGCTCGGGATTATCATATCGTTCCCTCACCCCTCGCCTCCATATATAGACCTCCTCACTTGGGCCTCGTGGACCGAGGCCCAATAGAGTCTATCCGGATCTCTATCCGAATTGAGCCCATATCCGAATCACATTCAATTAGTGTTCCAACCCGTTAAGTGTGCGACCACAGTAGGTTCACGTATACTTGGTCGCGACCGTAAACACCTTCCGGTCACCGTGTTAATAGCGGCCTCTAGTAAGACATATTAACCCCAAAGTATACGTAAAGATCATATCTACTGAACACGTAATGTTCTCATGTACTAATCCTTTGCCTCACGATATAGATTAAGCTCAAGGCGAGACCTGTCATCCTCTTAATAGCTCAATCACTCTCTCGATTCCGTGATGGATTATAAACTCGTGATTGACTCCTCAATCACCTTGGCATGGCCATGCACTTTCATAATCCATTACATCGAGGGGCCCAGATATCTCTCCCATAAGGAGGGCAAATTCTATCTTGATCATTCACATCCCACTACATGTTTCATGGCAAACCCAAAGACTACTTTTATGACTACCCGATTCGGAGTAGTGTTTAGTAGTCCCAAAATAAGCTACTACACATGCTGGGAACCATGATGATCTCAAGTCTAAGGATTCCACATATACACTACTTGAGACCAACTGATGACACATGGATTCTCTGCAGTGTCTCATGGCGGGTCTATCCAACATATGTTCACTAACACATGTCCATATTATTGATTTGGTATCTCCATACCATGATCCATGAGACATGATCATCAATCAATACATATCTTGATCTTTGAATCATATTTGTTCCCATATGAAATATAATCGGGATCATTTAGAAATAGCAACATTTTGGCATTAAGAGTCTCATGAATAAGTCACATACTCATTGATCAATAATGATAATGTCTATTTCAAGGAACAAAGCAATGTATCATAAACATAGTATGTGATATATTCAACATCTCCATGTTGCCTCTAGGGCATATCACCAACAGTCTCCCACTTGCACTAGAGTCAACCATGTAGGTATCTAATACCCATTGCCCTAGTGTGAGCCTCATGCTTTGGTGGGGAAGCGCTTTGTCAACGGATCCGCAATGTTCAAATCCGTTTGTACTTTGCATATCTTAACATCGCCTCTCCACAATCTCGCGGATGAGATGAAATCGCCGTAGAATGTGCTTGGACTTACAGTGCGATCTAGGCTCCTTGGCTTATGAATGGCTCCACTTGTTGTCACAGAGAGGTCCATTGACCTGAGGCACTAGCCATCACACCAAGCTCGAAACAAATTTCTTGATCCAAACGACCTCTTTAGCGACTTGAAGCCGCTATGTACTGGCTACATTGTAGAATCAAGAACTGTCTCTCGCTTGGAACTCTTCCACTCACCGCACCGCCATTCGTGCAGAACACAAATCCAGTTGCGATCTAAAATCATCTTTGTCGGTTTGGAAGCTAGCATCGGTGTAACCATTTACAACGAGCTCTTCCTCACCCCATAGACGAGGAACATATCTTTAGTTCTTCTCAAGTACTTCAAGATGTTCTTTACTGTAATCCGATGACTTTCACCGGATCGTGGTATCTACTCGTAGCACTTAAAGCATACGAGACATCCGGGCGATGTACAAAGCATGGCATACATAATGGATCCAATAGTGAAGCATATGGAATCGCATTCATTTTATCCCGCTCATCGGTGTACTAGGACACCGATTCTTGCTAAGATTTATACCATGTGACATAGGTAGGAAGCCTTTCTTGGAATCTGCATGTTGAACCTTTTCAACACCTTGTCAATGTACGTATCTTGGCTTAATCCAATCACCTTTTGATCTATCTCTATAGATCTTGATGCTCAGAATATATGCCGCTCCTAAGTCTTTCATAGAAACTATTTTCAATGAAGACTTAACGATTCGAAATAGGAATGTCATTTCCGATCAATAATATGTCATCCACATATAAGACCGTAAACACGAGTGCGCCCCACTAGCCTTTTTGTAAACACAAGGCTCTTCTTCGTTCTTGATGAAACCAAACCCTTTGATTACTTCATCAAAGCGAATGTTCCAACTCCGAGATGCTCGCTTTAATCCATAAATGGATCTTTGCGCTTGCATATCTTTCGATTGATTGCGGATCGACAAAACACGTGGGTCGTGTCATGTACACATCCTCGCCGATTTCCATTAAGGAAAGCTGTTTTGACATCCATTTGCCATATTTCATAGTCGAAATAAGCGACAATCGCTAGAATGATCCGAATAGACTTTAGCATTGCGACGGGCGAAAAAGTTTCATCATAATCAACACCTTGAATTTGTTTGAAACCTTTGGCCACCAATCGCGCTTTATAGATGTGAACATTTCCATCTATGTCTATCTTTTCTTGAAAACCCATTTGCATTCAATGGTTTTAACACCATCGTGGATCAACCAAGTTCCAAACTTGATTACGTGCATGGATTCAATTTTGGATCTCATGGCTTCAAGCCATTTCTCGAGTCTGGTCCCACCATCGCTTCTTCATAGGTCTTAGGCTCATCGTTGTCTAACAACAATATGTCCCGTTGTTGAGTAGTCAAGAACATGTACCTCTCGGTGCACGACGTGACCTCTCGACCTACGTGGTGCGGTGTGTCCACAACAGGTTCTCCAACAGTTTGTTCATCTGTTGTGGTTCGTGAGGAGCTGAAACGTTTTGGTGTTTCTCGAATTTCTTCAAGTTGCACCATGCTCCCACTATCCCTTCTTGAGAGAAACTCTTTCTCTAAGAAGACACCATGCCCAAGCGACAAACACTTTGCCTTCTTCTTGATTATAGAAGTAATATCCTTTTGTTTCCTTAGGATACCCGATAAAGAAGCATTTATCGATTTGGGACCGAGCTTATCAGTTGTAAACGCGTTTACATAAGTCTCACATCCCCAAATCTTAAGAAAAGACAAGCTAGGACGTTGTCCCGTCCACATCTCATATGGTGTCTTCTCTACGATTTTGATGGAACCCTATTTAGTGTGAAAGCGGTACATTTCTAGCGAACCCCAAAAGACAACGGAAGATCACATGGCTCATCATGGGCGCACCATATCTAATAAGGTGCGATTTCTCGTTCGAATACCCCATTCCATTGAGGTGTTTGGTGAGTCAATTGTGGAACAATTCCACAATCCTTGATGATTACCAAACTCATGGCTCAAATACTCGCCTCCACGATCGGATCGTAGAAACTTGATTGTCTTGCCTAAATGATTTTGCACTTCATTTTGGAATTCTTTGAACTTTTCAAAGGATTCGGACTTATCTTCATCGGTAGATATATCCATATCTACTAAAGTCATCGATAAAGTTATGAAGCTTGAAAACCACCTCTGTTGTTGAGCTCATTGGTCCACATACATCGAATGTACGAGTGCCAATAAGTCACTTGCCCGTTCACCTTGACCGGTGAAAGGTGCTTTTGTCATCTTGCCAAGTAAACAAGATTCGCATGTCTCAAATGATTCAAAATCAAATGAGTGCGAATATCATCTCTATGGAGCTTCTCCATGCGTTTCTCATTTATGTGACCTAGCGGCAGTGCCAAATAAGCGTGGGATTCAAATCATTCGATCGTTGCCTCTTTGCATTAATGTTATAGACCGATGACTCTTCAAGAGTAAGAACATATAACCCATTCACCAATGGAGTATGACAATAGAACATATCTTTGAAATAAAGAGAACAACCATTGTTCACGGATCTAAAGTCATAACCTTCGCTTGCAAACATGAAGCGAAATAATGTTCTTGGAAAGAGATGGAACACAATAACAATTATTCAATTCCAAAACTAATCATGAAGGTAAAGACAATGGCATGGTGCCAACAGCCACCGCAGCAACTTTTGCTCCATTGCCAACGCGAAGATCCACTTCGCTCCTCCTCAAACTTCTACTTCTTCTTAGCCCACGCAACGATTTGCAAATGTGAGCAACCGATCCGTATCAAATACCCAAGAATCGGTAGATGAAGTAGCAAGATTGATTTCTATAACATTTATACACGGAGCGGAAGTCGTACTTCCTTCTTTTTCTCAAGATCCTCCAAGTACTTTGGGCGTTCCTTTTCCAATGTCACGATTGCTTACGATAGTAGCAATCGCATCGAGCAGGGCCCTTCTTGACTTGATTGGCCTTAGAACTGCTCGCGATCTCGTCGGGAGCTAACTTTCTTTTGACCGCGCCTTTCTTTACATAGGGCTTGCCCTTGCCTTTCTGCATCATCATCACATGATGGCTGCTTTTCTTAATGCTTTCCTCGGTGATTTTAGCATCCCATGCAACTCGACCAGGTCTTGTCCATGTTGTTCATGTGATAGTTCGAATGAATGGCTCAAAGCTCGAGGAGCGATCAAGAATCACATCGAGCCAACTCTTGGCTAAGGGGAAAACCAAGCTTTCCGGACTCTCAATGTAGCCAATCATCTTAATCACATGAGGTCGACGGATTCCTTCGCAAGCTTTGCACGCAAACAAGGACTTTGAAGTGTTGAACCTCTCACCCTTGCTTGGTTCTCAAACATACCACGCAACCCCACAATGATATTGTAGGCATCGTGTTCTCATATTGCTTCAAGCTCAAAGGACATTGTGGCAAGCATGAGGCGACTCACATCAAGGTAATCATTCGTTTGCTTCTCATAAGCTTTCCGTGCACCCACGTAGCATTATCGGGCAAGTCATCGGGATAAGGAGACTCAAGGACATACTCCTTGCGCTCTTGCTTGAGAACAATTCTCAAGTTGCGATACCAATCCAAAAGTTCGTTCCATTGAGTTTTCTTTCTCAAGAATAGATCGCAAATTAAAAGAACTGGATGCGGCATTAGTTGACATGATCTACAACAAAGAATACGCAAAGTTTAGCACTATGTTTATGTTCATCTTTTATTAAACTATTTAACAAAAGACTCCCACTATGTGTTTTGCAACAAAACTCCTCTAAGTTACATAGTGGGTCAAGATCCTCATTTCATTAGTTCCTAGTGAGCTTTGGCATCACGGCTAGAAGACTAGTGACATGGGTAAGCAACACCTTGCTAATCACATCCCTATGTGACTCTTGCTTGTTGGGTGACATCAATATGTCCGGCCCCAACCTATGCCCCAAGGTCCAAAACTGTTTTGATAACCTTGTTAAGTAAACCAATACTATGCATGTGGATGTCCGACATCCACCCTATTAGATCAAGATAGTTGATGGTACTGCTTTGGCGGACCTACCAAACAATGATCATGATTCTTATAGGCGCGACAATTGGAAGGGCATCAAAACAAATTCTTAATTTTCTTGAGAAGCTATTCTATCATGAAAACACACCCTCTATAGGTATGGCATGAAAGAATAGTATGACAAGAAATAAACATCACATGCATATAATCACATTATCTGTGAATGGTATGGCATTTTGTATCGTAGTGGTCGCCATCGCCATGGTTCCACGGTGATATTCTTTGCCACACTTCTTGTCCTCTTTGTCATCATGCTTGAAGCCTCCATAGCAAAGAACTAAACTATTACAACTAATAGGTAGCAAACGAATTACATGAGGAGCTCAAGCATCACAAGTCGACACGCAGGTCGTTATACAATTAAAGAACGACCTCAACCCGGTGTGATTAATACGACACACAGTCGCCAAAACACACATGCATCACATATGCATCTATGCCATACCATTCACATCATTCCTCAAAAACAAGTTAGCGTAGAACGTATTCTACCATACGACATGAATGTGTTTCTATAACAATCTATGCGTATGCATACGGCGGTCCCAGCATACGAAAACCTCACGGAATTACATAGATCGCATCTATGAAATCGCTATGAAAATCTCATCGGTGATCAAATCAACCCAAACCGAGCCATTCAAAATGTCTCAATTTTCATTAGATCAATCACATTGATCATCGCGATCGGTATGCTTGAGGAGACCGCAACACAAGACCTTGATCCGTTGGCTCAATCTCATCGACCGTTGTGCTGATTAGCCCGATGGTGTTACCGGTAGGTAGGGGCAAGTCGCGCGTACATCAAAGAAGGAGCACGAACTAATCTTTTGGCCACATGATGCTATCAACTCATACATATTCCAACCCCTTATGACCGATTGATCTAGTCCGTAATAGATCCAATCTATTACAACCGCATATCAACATATGCGCCGATCCGGATCGCAAACAAAGCAACCTCGGCTCGATACCACTAATGGATCGCGCGAAGGCTACATGCAAGCGTAAAACAAAATTTTTCTACCGCGCACAAGGACATCATGCTTAGGAGGATCATGGATCGTTACCACTAGACGCCTTGCAGCAATGAAGAAGAGTTGGAGAAGCCGATCCAACCACGCGTCGAGGTAGTAGTGGAAGTAGTCGATCGTCCCGAACCGATCGTCTCCTCCACGCGATCAACCGCACCACGCAGCGATCCAATCGTAGGTTGTTGATGCCGATCAACGCCGCAACAAGCGGCGTCTCCACCGGTATCCACACGTCCGGTTGAACGCCGATCGCGAGTGTACCAAACTCGCGAGCGGCTAGGGTTTGGCTCGGAGGTGGCGGCTACGGATTAGCTCGGGATTATCGGATCGTTTCCTCACCCCTCGCCTCCATATATATAGACCTCCTCACTTGGGCCTCGTGGACCGAGGCCCAATAGGAGTCTATCCGGATCTCTATCCGAATTGAGCCCATATCCGAATCACATTCGAATTAGTGTTCCAACCTGTTAAGTGTGCGACCCTGTAGGTTCACGTATACTTGGTCGCGACCCAGAAACACCTCTTCGGTCACCGTGTTAATAGCGGCCTCTAGTAAGAAATATTAACCCCAAAGTATACGTAAAGATCATATCATTTGAACACAGTAATGTTCTCATGTACTAATCCCTTTGCCTCACGATATAGATTAAGCTCAAGGCGAGACTGTGTCATCCTCTTAATAGCTCAATCACTCTCTCGATTCCGTGATGGATTATAAACTCGTGATTGACTCCTCAATCACCTTGGCATGGCCATGCACTTTCATAATCCATTACATCGAGGGGCCCGAGATATCTCTCCCATAAGGAGGGCAAATTCTATCTTGATCATTCACATCCCACTACATGTTTCATGGCAAACCCAAAGACTACTTTTATGACTACCCAGTTACGGAGTAGTGTTTAGTAGTCCCAAAATAAGCTACTACACATGCTGGGAACCATGATGATCTCAAGTCTAAGGATTCCACATATACACTACTTGAGACCAACTGATGACACATGGATTCTCTGCGATGTCTCATGGCGGGTCTATCCAACATATGTTCACTAACACATGTCCATATTATTGATTTGGTATCTCCATACCATGATCCATGAGACATGATCATCAATCAATACATATGTTGATCTTTGAATCATATTTGTTCCTCATATGAAATATAATCGGGATCATTTAGAAATAGCAACATTTTGGCATTAAGAGTCTCATGAATAAGTCACATACTCATTGATCAATAATGATAATGTCTATTTCAAGGAACAAAGCAATGTATCATAAACATAGTATGTGATATATTCAACATCTCCATGTTGCCTCTAGGGCATATCACCAACAGGCTCACCAACTAGGTTTAGTTAGGGAACTAGAATGAATATTATGATTATTTAAATTTCTATCCTATTGGATAAATTGAAATTAATCTTGTCTTGATAATTAATCGACCGCTCGAGATGATTAAGTAAGGGGTGTTGGAATATTACCTAAGTAATATTAACCTTTAATCTATCCTTTATCTAGATACTTTATGAGCATGTACAATGCTAGATTCATCTATCTTTCACCATGCTAAATTGTTGAAATATGTATAAAGAAATAGATGAAGGTTGATGTTCTAACTTGTAGAAACTTGTTTTACAAGTTGGTATTATTGAAGTTTAAAGTCATTTCCGTTCTAATTTCTGAATGTAAAGTAGGATACAGAATTTATGTTCATGATTGTTTTATGATTGTAAAACGAAGTTAGGATCGTGAATGTTGTTGTGACCAAATAATAATCAATTATTGCCAATAGTGAATAGAGTACAATCAATTTGTGCTAAGTTAGACTTGAGCATCAATAAGAATTGAATATATGAAATCTAGTAAGAAATTTATACTAGCATGTTTTGTGAGATTATCTTGCTCTAGTATCATCTTGTTTAAGAGCTTTGTTCTCTTGTATGGCTTATACATTAGGTTTTCTAGACCAAGTAGTTGCAATCTTACTTAAATATTAGAACATGATGAAATAATTTCTTATGTTTCCTTTGGAAACGTTTATGAAAGGATTTGAGGATGTGATGATGCTTGTTTAGAATGTATTATTCTGATATTAGTATGATAGTCAGCATGTGGTTGTGATGATAATGTTGAATGTTCATTTAATAAGAAGGATTTGATAACTTCCATGATGCTATTTAAATCAAAAGCTTTGATAGTTGCATACGCGATCTTTTGATCTCATGACTTATGTGGTAGCTGAAATTATTTTAAATCAAAGTGTCGTGTTGAGAGGTTTTATTAGTTCTTAAAGAATTAATGTGTTGTGATCTTCAATTATTTTGTTGGAAATGTTAAGGTGATACCGTAATCAAAGAAGGTTGTTCTCTTTGTTAAAAGGAAAAGTTTGATAAAAGTTTGGAGGTTGAAGTCAAGAGGTGCAATCTTTTTGAAGTGTGTTTGACTTCTTATTTTCTCCGCTTAAGAGTTTATTGAGCCCAAATGACAATATTGTATTTTTATTGATTGAGATTTGATGTTTTCTTCTTAAGGAGACATGCGCCTTCAACTATGGTCTTATCCTTTGTTGTCCAAGATCTTTGTTTTCTTGGTCTTGTGTTTATTGCAGATGGTCTTTGTCTGAAATTTTTCTTCTTTAGCTTCTCCAAGAAAGGGTAAGCAGTTTGGGTTGCAAAGACCTTTAAGAGGTGTATAACAACTAGTTGGTGTAGTTATGCGATTGATTTTAGTGAGATTGTGGGTGTGATATGAATTTTAAGCTGTTATCCTTAAAAGGATTGAGGTGCTTTAAGAATTATATGTCAAAGTAATTTTATTGGTCGAGGTCTTGACTAGAATGTATTTTGTGGAGACAGTAAAGTCTCTCTGCAAGTGTGTGGGTGATGTACTCAGTTTAAACGTAATGTCGAAGTTGCCAACTTGAGATAAATGAGTTGGTGTGTTGGGGCGATGATTTGAAAATCCTTGGTTCAAGGAAGTTAAATTTTTTCAAAAGGAATGTATTGGGAAATTATTAATATTTGACGATAATATGCTCTCTTGATTCTTGTTTAATTGTGTGTGTTTATGGCAGATGTCATCTACAAATTGAGTTGTTTGATGTGAGGTGCATTCTTTTCCAGTTAGGAAAAGAAATTGATTGTTTTGGTTTGTCGAGTGATTATCAGTCTTGGCTTGTGCAGTGTGGATTCTACGAATGTCTATTTGGAGAGTGTGAATGGTTTGTTGTGAATCCTTTGTTTTGGATTGTGGTCCTTCGAAGGAAGGTTGTTTGCTGGTGTGTTGCTTGAGAATGCTTTATTCTTCTTGTGGTTGTGTTACATTTGTAACAGTTATTGTTTGTGCTTCGAGTAATGTTATGAGTGGAATCGTGGTGAATTCTTTAAAAGGGGTACAATGTATTATCCGATTATAATAAATAGGGAAAAGTTTTTTAAAAAGGATGGTTTTAGCTAGTGGCTTGATAGTTTTGCGAGAAAGGCGGGATCATTGGCCGCTTAGAGTCGTGAGAAGAGTTGCAGTGCTCGGCGTTGGTGGCGCGTGTCGTGGACTCGTCGAGTTGGACATGAGGAAGAGAGCCAGAGATATGCGGAGGCCCTCTTGACGAATCAGTCCGAGCAGGAGGTGACGTGGAGCTTGAAGTTCAAATGTAGAAAAAGGACCCAAATTCTTCGGAGCGAGTGTGAACCCGTAGTGGTTGTTCCCTTGTGATGTTCTATCCTTGGGATGCTCTATTCTTTGGTTATTCTTTCCTTGGTTGTTCTTTTTGTCTCGTGTGTTGAGGAGCGAGATTTGAGGACTAATCCTTTTAGGTGGGAGAATGTAATATCCCGAACGTCGTTACGACATAAGATTTTAAATCAATCACGGAATCGCAGGTTTTTCGGTAAATCACGGGAAGGAAAATATAAATTGTAGAACATTGTAAAATAAATTAAATAAATTAAAATAATTAATTTGAATATTTTGGGCTGTCCGGAGGGGTGGGCCAGCCGATTTGGGCCAGCCAGCCCAAATGGGGGCCCATACCCACTCCCAAACCCTAGCACCCCCTTTATAAACCCCTCCTTCCCCTCTCCTTTTTTTCCCACCTTGGGCAGCCCCTTCTCCCTCTTTTCCCCACGGCCACCCCCCTTGTCCCTTGGTGCTAGGAGAAGGAGAAGAAGGAAAAGGAGAAGAAGAAGAAGAAGGAAGGAGAAGGAAGGAGAAGAAGAGGAGGAGGAAAATTTTGGGAAAATTCTTCAGATTGGTAATTTTTCCTCATCCCAAACCCTCTGTTTTAGGAATAATTAGGGTTCTTGGCACGGATTTTAATGGAGGATTATAGATTAATTGCCGATTAGAGTTTATTCATGGGCTGATTTTAGATCTATTCGCAGCGCATCTTGTTTCATGGTTTTGATCTAGTAAAGAATTTTTCCTGTGGGTCTTCCCAAAGGAAAGTTGTATAGGATTTCAGATGCATCTGCTGTATTTTTCAGATTTTTCTGTCGTGGGATCTGGGAGATACGGAGTCGGGATTACAGCTCTCCGTCAGCGGGCAGATTGTTACAGATCCGACTGTAATTCGGATTTTAAAAATAGTAGATGAATTTTATGGTTAGGTCCGTAATTGAGAAAGTTGTAGATAATTCATATTTCTAGTTGATGTGTAATTTTGGGGATTTTTAGACCTCTGTACTGTCGTGGGAACGCGATTTGGTTTCGCTGTCCAGTCTGCCAGATCATAAAGTTTTCTCTATTTAGGGCATTAAATTACATCTAGTTCGATCCAAATAAAATAGGAGTTCTACATGAAAATTGTAGGTTTTAAGTCATGATTCCAGAGAGGTATCGTTTACTATATTGGATCATTATTTTTAAAGATACGAATTGTGAAACAATACTCTGCAGAAGGGTTCTTGCCGTTTCTTTGAGCGGAGAGGAGTTTGTCTTGAGTTCGGGGTTTAGTTAAGATAAATTGTTGGGGTAATTGGGGTTGTTGATATTTTGTATCTAAATACCCGTTACTGTTACGTTAGTAATTATTAATTATTATTCAGGAGGAGAGCGGATTCCAGGGGTTGCACCTTCTACTCGTTCTTCGTATTCTCGCGGTTAAGGCAAGTATAATAATGGTTAATTCTTATAGTATGGATTGTGGATGAATAATGAATGTGGATGTGTGATTTATGATATGATTACGTGTGTTCATGCTTATGAAAATGCTATGTGGTACAGGTTATGGTTTATTGCTATTGCAAGTATAATTGAGGTGATAAAACTATAGTGTGAATTGTGAATGATTGATGCTTTGGAGATGATTGTTCTAAATTGTGTTCAAATGCTCTTGGTTATGATAATGATTTGTTGTTACTATTTATGGTCGATTGAAACTAAAGATGTTTATGAGAATTTATGATGCATAGATATTGTGAATGCAAGTTTTTTTATTTGTTGAGACATTCACACATATGCATCATGCTGATATTTTGAAGTCTTGGTCACGAGATGACCAAGCGTCGAGGTCCCCGTCATGTTGATGTCATGACGGGCTAAAGGTCCCCATACTTGTAAAGTATGGGCAATTGGTCCCTGTGCCGGATAGTGCAGGCATGGGTGTGCATTGACGGATGCACACTTCGCGTTACCTAAAATGCGAAGAGAAGAGATAAAGAGATTTTTGATCATATTGCTTAACATGGTTCATTTACATGATTGATGGATAAATTGGTTAAATGATGTTCGTGATTGCTTCATTACTACTTATTATATTTCTTTGAGTCTTTGTACTCACTCTTCTTGTTGTTGTTGTTTATTGATTGTTTTAGGTACTTTCATGAGGACAGCATGCATGGGAATAAAGAAGGATTAGCGTTGATGCACTTGCACGAATTATCCATCATAGGAGAAAATAGAGAACTTTGAATATTAATTATTCAATTACTAAAGTGGTATTTGTTTTATGGCTATCAGGTTTAAAATGTAATAAAGGTTTAGAACTCTTTATATTGCTTCGCATTTTGATTAAGTTTGATAGCGCTTTGCTTATTATCGATTACAATGCTTACTGTTACTTATAGCTCTTGATTATACTTGTTAGAACTCAGTTTTAGTCAATAAACAAATGAGACTCTGCCAAAATTTTGTAGATTGCACCTAGTTAGAATTGCCATATTGTTTAGTTAGTAACATTTCAGGCCAATATATGGCTGGGGTGTTACATTTACGGTAGAGGATACAATCATTTAGACATGCATGTATTCTTTCTACTTCTATTCCCATGGACAAATAATCTTCTGGCTTGGTGTGTGGTTCTCGTCAACATGTTTCCCTCCAAAAGGATGTTCGCTAGGAGACCTAACAAAGCCATGAAACCTTTATCAGACCAACCATTGCTTGCCTTCAATTTTAGCAGTTCAAGAATGATGACAACCTACTGCGGCTTGCAGCCTGGGAACAAAGGTTTCTCTGAGTTCTCCATCAAGCCATCGAATTTACCAAACTCTCTCACTTTAGTTCCCTTCTATAATGCATAGCATCTGATCTAGATTGTCATCGTGTGACCTATCCTCATCGAAAATACAGTTCACAACCGGCATATCGTTGTCTCTCTTGACGATGTTATAACCGCCTTCATGTGTAATCTTCTCTTCACTGTGACTGGTCTAACATGTATACCCTTTTTTGAAACCACTTCGAATCAAGTGAGTTTCGATCTACGCTGAGTAGGTAAACACCTTAATATTATCACAATCGATGCACGGACAATACATATATTCCATCTCCTTCTTCAACATATCCTGCTCAGTTGCTCTTCTAAAAGCAGACAAACCATCAATATACTCTTCACTCACACGATTCTCAACATATATCCAACTTCGGTCAATCTGTGCTACGCATGTAACGAATTAACGTCAAATTAGATTAATACACCTATAGCTATCTAGCCTAATACTTACACATAGTTGTCATTCACCTTAATAAATTGTCCATTTAAAGTAGTTAGGTATGTACTATTCATGAAGCAATATTTATCAAGTAAGAATATATTGAAGTAAACTAGGATTAGTGATCCATTATTAAATTAGAGCAAACTACCAAGCTAGATCTAAATCTAGCTATCATCTCTCTTTATTATAATGCACATAATTAGAAGCAAATACTAACCTCAAATCACCAAGAACAAATCGATCTACAAGCACACGTGTAAATCTACGGTACGCTTTCACCAAAATCCCCAAAATCAGTCGCCTCCTTCAAAGCAGCGCAATGCATAGCAGACAGATATGTTGGGATTGGCCTGACGAGGTATTTAATAATACCACGTATCACAGACACTTCCAACCACGAACGGTAAATATCACAAACGGTTCGTATTAAGAACCATCTATAAATTATCACAGACAGTTCTTAATAGAGCCGTCTGTGATAATGAGATACTTCACATATGGTTCTTTATTAAAACCGTTTGCGAATTATAATAGATAGTTTTTAATCAGAATCGTCTGTGGTAATGCGAGACTTCACAAATGGTTATTTATTTGAACCGTCTGTGATATTTCACAGATGGTTATTAATATGAACCATCTGTGATAATTATGTATCACGACGTTTCTATCCATCGCTACTAACATAAACGATCACATATGTAAAACCATCTGCAATAATTGCAACACTGATGGATTCGAGGAATCATCTATGATGAAGCTCCAGTTTGGCCTTCTCTGTAGTAGTGTACCTATATGTTGATGTTTACTATTTTATTATGTACTTACTGAGTCCTGGATTTACCCTTGCTTAATTCTTAATTTTTTAGGTGGCCGACGAAGACAATGTGCATGGAAGGGAATAGCACATGATCAACACATGCATCACCATTGTTTCACCTGTCACACTTAAATATGTTCCTTATATATTAGAAAGATCAATCATGCAACAGTGAGAGTTAGTTAATGAGTCTTCCTAGAACATAATAATATTACAATGGAATTCTAATAATTAAAGTACCATTGTTTAAACATGATATATGGTTATCTCAGTTAATGTTAACCATGTTCTTTTATTAATTGTCATGCTTGTGTGTTAAATAAATATCTTGTGGAAAAGTGGTTAAAATATTGTTCGAAGTTTGTTAAAGATGGTTTAAATTAGTAGGAAAAAGGTAGTTATGACATTCTGGGCTCTTTGTTGGGTTGTGGTGTTACAGTTAGTATGAGAGCGGGTGTTAGGTTCGTGGTGAATAAATTGACAACTTGGGTTAGTCAACAAACTAAAATTTTGACTTAGTATTGGTGAACTAAAAGGTTTAAAATTTTACTTAGGTTAGTTAGTTAAGTAACATTTTATTTAGGTTAATTAATTACTAATACTTGACTTAGGTTGGTTAAATAATTTAATTTGACACACACTAGTGCACAGTAGGTTGTGTTTGGTTCATGCATTGCATTACGCTTCCGTTGGCATATTTTGTTGTTAAAAAATTATGAGATGTTGCATATATTCTCATTGCATGGTTGTTTAATTGAGATAGATGTCAACATGGATAGGTAGAAGACTTGGTTGTGGCCATGGGCATGGCCAGATTGTGCCACCGTGCGTGGTACATGACAAGCGATGAGTTTTCATTAGATAATCTTAGTTAAAAATGATCGGGGTGAGTTTCTATTGGTCATTTTAGTTCTAGGGTGAGTTATTATTTGTTCATGAGTTTTCATTGGTTATTTATTTACAATGCTACTGGTGAGTTTTTTATTGGCTATTTTGTTCCATGAAGAAATTAATATTTTCCTAATTGTTGAGCTATTCTTGCTGCTTATGAAAATTGTCTATTTGCAAGATCAACCTTTTCATGGGGATTTTATCATTTTTTGGGGAATGTTATATTTACTTGCTCGATGTTGTGGGTAATGAAAAAAAATATCTTTTGCAAGTTCATTATCATGAGGAAGTAGTTACATGGTGAATAGTGACTACAAGTATGCTTATTCCTAATAGGAATTAATGGATTATAAGGAAATATGGAACATTGATGAATCATCATTAAGATTGTTTAATCTACCAATTTTGTTGGACATATTGGATTATTTGGGTCTCAATTGATCAATCTAACCGTTTGGGATGGATAAGTTAAGAAGATCTTGAATTATTGCCTTGGTATAACTTAATCTTAGAAGTATCCTTTCTATGGATACTTAGTGATCACATAAAATTGCTATATTCATTTCTTAACATGATTAATTGTTGAAATCATGTACAAAGGATTCAAAAATCTTAATGTCGATGTATCTAGGATTTATTTGGGAGGATTTTTGGATAGTTTTTCCAGCTAGAGTGATTGGATAAAATTTATTGCAGTGTCGTGAAATACTTTGATTGATATAAGATTACGATTGTTGAAGTTTTAATGGGATTATACACTAAATTTTGAACATGAGGTGGAACGGTTGAATCTGTATTTGTAAATGTTCATGTGATTGCAAATAGAAGTAGGATAACAAGTAGGTTGTATGATAAAGCTAATTGTTAATAGAAATTATTGGAGTACAAATATTATGTGCTAAGATTTGGTGTTGAGGATTACTAAAGAGTTGAGTTGATTGGCTTCAATAAGTGTTTCATATTTATGTGCTTATGGAATTGTCGAAAGATAGTTGATGATTGATAAAAGAATTTTGGTAGAACCTTTTGATTTGTGCATTATATTTCTTCTAGAACAAAGTGGTTATTGTAGTGAAGTTGTGAAGTTTAGGTGGATTCTCAATTTGAGGAGGAGATGATAAAGTAGTATGAATCTACTTAGTGAGTTCTAGAGAGTTTTATGATAGAGTAGTAGATTCTGATGATTATTATTAAGAGTTTTAGTAAATTGATGATATCAAGCTTATCGTTAAGGCATACTAAGGGTAATATTGATTCTTTTAGAAAGAAGATAATCTAATCATATTTCATGGTGTCATTTAAATGAAAGGTTTTGAGTGTTTGTATTCATGAGTTTTCGGAGTTCACGACTTATGAGGTAGTTGTATCTTATTTTCATCGAAAATAAACTTTAGTGAGGTATTAGAAAGTTCTCATGGTTTATAAGTGGTTTATGATATCCCTTCTTTAAAAGATTTTCTTGTTTGGTAAGCAAAATAACGTTGTGATAAAAGGAAAATGGTGTCTTTGTTGAAGGGAAATGTGTAGTAAAGTATTTGGGGCAAGAGTCAAGCCTGATGACATGCAGCATTATGGAGTGTGCTTAACTTTTTTGTTTTGCCGAATAAAAGTACCTCGAGTTTCAACTACAATATTTTTTATTGTTGATGTTTAAGCTTTTTAATCTTGTGGAGCATGTACCCCTTAATTCTGGTTTTTTAAAATGTTATATATTATTTAATTATTTTCTTGGAATTTTGCTTACTGTAAGTTGCTAACGTTTTTAGGTATACTGGATTTATTTTTATTGTTTTTTTGTGAAGAAAATATATAATTCGTGTTATGATGTCTTTTAGGGTTTATAGTGACAACTGACAAGTAGTGATCAAATGTACGATCCTATAAGGCATTAGGTGCTAATTTATTTGAAGTACATAGGAGGATGATTTGTTTTTATGCTATAATTCTTAGAGAGAAATTGACTTCATGCAATGATTATCTTTGGAGCAAAACTGGTCATATTGTTGCTACTAGTAGAATCCATAGTGGATAATAAATAAGACTATATTCTATATATTGTGGATTATTTGGAGTTATCAAAAGTTTAAAATCTTGATGAATTAGTTAGAATGTTGTGATTATGTAAATTGCTAGATTTTGTAGACAAAATTGGATGATGTGGTTTAAAGAGAATCTAAGATTGGTGAAGTAATTTAATCGATGTGGCAGTAACTTGAATGATGAGGATTGTTGAATTATTATATGGTATGATTTGATCTTTAGTGAATCACCCTTGGAGTTACAATCTTTCTAAAGCTCAGTTGGTAGAGATTGTATTTACCTGTTGATGTTATACTGATTGAGTATATTTGGATTGCTAGAATTTCAGTCAACAGATTGGAGGATTTCCCTACCAATTATACTGAAACTTTATTATATGAGTCACTGAGGTTGAAGTTACTATGAGTAATAGGGGAATTTTTTCTCGGTTTGTGAGATTGTAAACTTCTGGATTACTTATGGTTACAACCTTAACAGGATTTTGCTTCAATCTATGGATAGGAGGGGATGAAATTGGACTCTATGCTTTATTCTAGAACTACAATTGCCCATAATTATGTGTGGAAGTAGTAGAACAAATTAAATATAAGAATTGTGATGATCATTGATTGAATTCATTTCGTTTTTGTAAATATGTATGTGCTAGGATCTTCAAGGTGATTATCCTTAAAGAATTGAGGTGATATGATTCAATATGAAATCTATATTTAAGTGCACTTAGAATTATCTATCGAATTACTTCTTTGATGGAGGAGTTAACTAGAGCATTGTGGGTTAGTAGAGCCTCTCTAGATTGGTTTGGATGCTGCTTTAGGATTATACATATCCTTGAGGTTGCCAATTTAAGATAAATGAGTTAGTGTGTCATGTGGGGATTTGGAATTCCATGATTTAATACCAAAATTTATTCCTTCAAATTGAGTAGAATATATTTTGCTAGGGTAGTGAGATACTCATCTGGTTCTTAACCAATTTATGTGTTTATATCTGATATTTATTTGCAAAGTGAGTTTGTTTTATGTTGGTATTGTGGTCCTTTTCTTTTAAGAAAAAGAGGAAATTATTAATTTGAGTATTTAAGTGATTTCGCCTTTGGCTTATGTGGTTTTATTTGTAATTGCTTCTTTGGAAGTTGAGGGTTTTCATAGTGAATCCTTAATTTTCAGAACTGGTTCTTTTTGGAAGAGAGTTGGTTCAATGGGTGCTTTATTTGCTTCTCTTGTCAAAGAGATGCTCTTGCAAAATTGAGGTGATCTCGCTATGTCACAGGTTATTCTCTTCTATGAATGGTTTATTTCAAAATGGAGTGATTTTAGAGGTGGATTTTCTTGTTTATGAGGAGTGAGTAATTATTTACACCATAGATGGAGAAATTGAATGGCGTGTTGCATTCGCATGTGTACTAAAGTATTGGGGAGTCTTAGGGTGTGCTGGGCTGTTCAAGCTATTTGTATGGAATTGGAGTGCGCGTGATGTCTTGAGTATTTTTTTCATGGTGAGTATGGGATGAAATATTTGAGTTTGCAAGTAGGATTGAGAAGTGTAGAATTCAGGGCGAATTCCTTAAAGGAGGGGAGAATGTAATATCCCTAAAATTCTAATTGAGAATTAATTAAATACTTGGTATTATTTGGGTCTAATTGGCTATTAGTAGGCTAATTATTTATAACGTTAAACTCTAATTAGTATGTAATGTCCTAAATATGTGACAATTATGACTAAAAGAAAATAATAATAATAATAATAATAATAAATAAGTAAAATGCACAATAATAATTAATTTTGGCGTATGAGGACAGGATGGGCCAGCCCATCTAAGCTTTGCCCTATAAGAAAGAGTTATACTCGAATTCCCCTAGGGTTGCCCCTTTCTCCCTAAAGGGCAGCCGCCAGCTTCCCCAGGAGGTGCACCTCTCTAGAGCTTCTTCTTCTTTTTTCTAGGGTTTTGCCACAACTGCTCCAGGAGCTAGACGGGGAGGCAAGGAAGAGATTGAGAAGAGAAGACGAATTCGCATGTTCTCTTTATTAGATCTTTTTTGATCCATAAGTAATCCTCTAATACTTTCACCATGTCTGGTAGATAAACTTTTGGGTGAATTAACTCAGTAATTAGGGTGTGATTAGCCCCATAGATCGTACTCATTCTTGTTTAGGATTACTAGGTTTTTCTAGTTTCGTGTAGTTTAGATCTAAACGATTTTCAAGGACTTTAGAGGCCGAATCCGAGCAGGGTATGTACCAAAGAGATGTAGATAAATTCGTAATATTTCCAACAAGCTCAAGATCACTAAATTTCATTGGATAGATTATAAGATATAGTCTTTGAAAGTCTATTGTCCTGTAGGTCATTATAATCGAGCGATGTTGCGGTTTTTGATGGTTTAAAATATCAAGATGATTGAATTAGCTCTAGTCAATAACTAGAGAGTTATAGATAATTTCATTATCATTCCATAGAGTCCTAGATCAATAAATTGAACAGGTAAGTTGGAAGTTATGGTTCTAGGAACGTATCTATTCTGTAATTGGTTTTCATTGGGTGCAGTTGTGGTAATTGGCTATGTACACTTAGTAGATTACAAAATTAAATTTTGGGGTAAAGTAAAAAAGACATAGACAATTTTCAGTAGATTCTGAAAGTTGTATCACTTACTATGTTTTGTGTTGTAGAAAAATAGTTATGAAATTGTGAAGTCTGCTCTCTAGAATCGTCTCAGATTGACCTTAGGGATTAAAAACGAGGGCTTAGATGACCTAATCAAGAGATTTGCATAACTAGAAAATTGTATAAATCTTATCTAGATTCCATACATTATATGATTTAACATGTTCGGATTCCTAGGCTGCGAGTTATGCATATTTGAATGCTTGGATAGCAATATCGGTAAGTTGGGGGAGAAAGGAAGAGAGGCTTGTTTAAGCGTAAAAGTATATGGTATTATTTGTATGTTCAGGCTTCTGTCCAATTATACTTCTTCTCTTTTTTATGCAGGTGGGTCATTGGTCTGGACAGCTTCAGAATCCTTCTATAAAGCATCTGTTTTATCCGGCCAATTCGAAAAAACTACGTATTTCAGTTATTGATGTGTGTTGCTTCCATTCCAAGATAGCTTCTACTTTAGATGGATCGACTGCTACTCCACCAATAGATACAATATGTCCGAGGAAACTATTTTCATGGAGCCAAAACTCACACTTGTTGTACTTTTGCATACAATCGATGTTCTTTAAGTTTTTCTAGAACCAATCATAGGTGTTCGGCATGTTTTTCAATGGTCTTGGAGTAAATCAATATGTCATCTATGAATACAACCATAAACTTACATAAATATTCCATGAATACTTTATTCATGAGATTCATGAAGTACGTTGGTGCGTTGATCAAGCCAAACGACATGACCGTGAACTCATACAAGCCAAACCGGGTGGTAAAAGCCATTTTGGGGATATCTTTAGCCCTGATCTTGAGCTGATGGTATCCTGACCTTAGGTCTATCTTAGAGAATACAGTGGATCCAGAAAGATGATCGAATAGGTCATCGATACATCATTTAGGGATCTATAGTCCACACACATTCTGGTGGTGCTATCCTTCTTTACAAAAAGTACTGACGAACCCCAAGGTGATGATCTAGGTCTAATGAATCCTTTCTCTTGTAAGTCCTCAATTTGTGTCTTTACCTCTTCGAGCTCATCGATAGCCATTCTACAAGGTCTCTTGGAAATTGCAGCGGTCCCTGGTTTTAGATTGATGACAAATTCTATATCTCGATCTGGTTGTATGATAGGCAATTCTTCCAGGAATACTTCAGAATACTCTTAGACTACTGGCGTTGCTTCTAAGGGTCTGGGCTCAAGGTGCTAAATTGCGTAGTGCCAATCCTCCTCATCACCGACCATGATCGTCTCTACACCCACCTACACAAGCAAAGACCAAAGAACATTTTACCCGGCACAAGTTCTCCACAACATGACCGACATCAATCCACACACGTATACTCACCCTCGTCTATCCACAGAAAAGAACCAAACCAACCACTAACACCAGCCAGGTCGTCCACGACCACAATCTCCTCGCTTTCCAGAAATCAGCCTCAGGCCACTCATTACGACCGGTTACAACCGCTATGCAAGACTAGTTGCTAGCTCATCGAGTACTCGAACACAAATACTCGAGAAAACACTATTGCTCAAAACACTCAGGAATAACAAGCATCACTACCGACCACAGAACCATCGAGTACTGACTATCGAGTATCGATCGCTACGACTAATACACCAGATTCTAAGTCTATGACTACCGATCTCCAGCCATTCGCTGCACGATTGATCACCGAGGACCGCATAGACTACCATCCACGAGTACCGAAGCACCAACCACCAAGTACCTACTGTAGCAAAGACCACCGATCATCGACCACCATGAACCAGCCAGTCATATCGCTAGCCTAACACGAGTACTTGAAGTACTCGAAGATAGCAATAATTGAAGCACTCAAACCGACCATAAAGTTTACGAGTACCGACCATGAAGCCTACGACAACCGATCGCAAAGCCTTCGACTATCGATCGTGAGGTCTATGACAATCGATCGAAAAGCCTAAGACAATGATAGTAGACCGTAAAGTCTACGACTATCGATCACAAAATCTTCGACTATCGAGTACCGACCAGTAAAGTCTACGACTATTGAGTATCAACTAGGTACAGTAGCTTTGACCATGAAAAAGTATTATAGCTACGACCATCGATCGGTTACTATAGCAGATAACCTTACGACCTCCGACCAGTTCATTGTAGCTAAGACCAGTTATCTGTCTCTTATGACCGATTAAATGTTTCTTATGATCGGTTCACTATTCGAGATTGAAATCTATGATTACCTGCCATAGTCGTTCTGCCATAGTCAAAATACCATGGTCGATTTGCCGTGGTCAAAACCAGACGTAGTCGAAGTCTGACGTGAACAAAGTCTGACGTGATCGAAACCATACTTGGTCGATGTCGAACGTGGTCGAAGTTAGTCGTGATCGAAACCGGACTTGGTCAAAGTCAGATGTGGTCGAAGTCTGCCATGATCGAAACCAGACATGGTCGAAGTCGGACGTGGTCAAAGTTTGCCATTCAGACCTGCCGATCGGACCATCCATCACAACGTCGATCGGACTACCAGACGTGGTCGTTCTTTCATAGTCGTGGTGCTTGTACTGCTGTGGTCGTAGTCTGTCGATTCTAGTTCTGTAAAAGATCACTGACCGAAACTTTCCCAAACGCAAATTTCAATGCAACCCAAAAGCCAATTATTCATCATCAATAAATCTACGACCACCACATGGTCTAGCAATCTCCCCCTTGATAAATACATTGACAACACATCAAAACTCTTGAATGAGAAATTTATGAAAGAAAAAATTCAACACTATAAACCACAGTAAGAAGAGCTATCAGACCATAGCAGAAAGTTGAAAGCTTAAAAAACTCCCCCTTAGACCACACAGACAGCTCAGAAAACTCTTGAAAACTTCCCCCTCAACATAAGAGAGCAATTTTAACAAATTCCTCCAATTTTTCTCCAATTTCTACCATTTTTCTCCTATACCTCCCCCTTTGGCAACGTAATCATCAAGAACTCCAAAGAAAAGAAAACAATCTAAGAAAAAGCAATAAGAGTAAAACATCCAAAAGCTTTGTAGATTATCCAAGTTACTTTGCATTGATTTAAGAGTGTGCACAAGCCATCATTTTGAGTAGAGCTCTCTAGATCATATGAAGTCATATACCATATAGTATGTCAAAAACTAGTCTTTAACATGATTAAGCAAATTAGATTAATGACAGACATCTCATAGTGACCAAACCGATCTATAAGGAGCATAATGGGATATCACAATAAAAGGTTAAAAGTTAAAAGTGAAGCAAACTTTAAGTCTATATGAGCTAGCAGTCTCATATGACAACCTATTGCTTCACACTTAATTCCTAGGCATGTGGCATGTTTGTAGCATACTTCTTTCTTAAACGGTGGCATGCTTGAAGCATACTTCTTTTCATTTGAGTGTGTTTTTTACTTTTTCTTTTATTTAACCATGGCATGCTTGAAGCATACATCTTGTCAATCTTTTCTTTTTTTATATAACATGCCAAATTGAGTGAATATAAAAGGATTGCAATATGAAACATGCGAGCCTCATAACTAAGATTTAAATGTAGACTCACAATCAAGCTAATCCTTTTAAATGAACATCACAAAGTGCTATCTATAACCAATTTAGTCAAAATATTTTGCCATGTCATATTTTAATTCAAGTATAGCAAATTCATTACTACCAGTCATGACCAAAGCTACATAACATGTAAGTAAATATGATAAAGAAAACTCTTTTACTCATTTGATTTCAAGACTTAGACTTGATGAATTGTTTGACATGCATAATAAACAAACCCCTGAAATATTTAAACAACAAGCTCCCCCTCAGAATAATCTCATCTCACTCAGCAAAACAACAAAAAGAGAAGAAACAAGCAGTTGAGAGAAAACGAACAATCTAAAAAAGAAACTCAAAGACCACTTATAGGACAACATCATCTTTTCCATATGGTCTAACCAGAAGGTGAAACTCTTGGAAGCCATCAAAGAGAGTGAAGAACCAACAAGTATTCAAGTCAAGTAATGACGTAAAAGACCGATACTCACTCAAGCACATGTTTTTCATCCCATGTTATATGGTATTACATCATAGAGAGCATCGGTCTCATAGTACTGGGGTTAGTGAGATAAGATTTAGGAATCTAGTACCGAGCTACTCAATGAATTGGAGCAATAGCAAGCAATGATAAAGATTTAAGTAAAGCATTAGCATTTGACAAATTTCGACCAAACAGTCGATGAGACGCCGGTTTGACCACGAGGCGGTCTGACCTCCTCAACCGAGCTAGTCTGACCGCTGACCGATCTAGTCTAGTGGTATAAGCTGGTCAAAAATGATCTGGCTACATGAGTAAAGCTGCTATAACTTCCGACCAATCTAAATGAATAGAGATTGTTGATCAAAAGTCTCTGGAGAAAGAACTATTCGACCATGCAGGTTCCACCACGAGAAACAACTGGTCGAATGTCTGGTCTAGCCTCGTGTAATATCCCGAAAATGATTCAAGAGATAGCCAATTAATTGGAGTGAGGGACCTTTTAGAAAAGAATTAAATAATGGTTTTAGAGGGGGGGTTTTCTGAATTTTAAGCCAACCTGGGCCTGGGCTTTGGCCCAGGTGGGATTTTTCTTGGCCCAAGAGGGGAGGCACCCCTTTTAACCTAGTGCCTCCCCCCTCCCTCTACCCATGCCCCCGCCCCCCCCCTCGCGCCCATGGCCCGCCTCCCCCGCCTTGCCCTGCCCACACACATGCCACACACACCACGCCGTCATGCCGCCTCGCCTCGCCGCCTTGCGCCGTCTTGCGCCGCTGCCCAGGTGTCGTCGTCGTCTTCGCCTCCCGGGCGCGCCGTCTCGCCTTCGTCTTCCGGGGTGCGCCGTTGTCGCCTCTCCGCCGTTGCTTTGCTTGGATCCAGAAGATCAAGGGAAGAATCAGCGGGCGTTCGTTGTGTTCTTCGTCATGTCTTCGAGGGTAATCCCCGTTCTTCCCAATTAGATTGGTTTTAGTTGGGGTAGCAATGTCGGTTTTCGGATCTGCTAGGACAGAACATGTTAGACGGCTGTTTTGGGTTATATCCGTGGGGATTCAGGTCTGGACCTCTCCTAGAGAATTGTAGAGGACGAATTTATCTTTCCATGAAGTCCTAGAACGCATCAATCGAACTTGTGTAGCAAAAGTTATGATTTTTATAATTTGACTATTTTGCATCTCGGAGGGTTTCCCGACGGGTTTCGGTAGATCGATTTTAGAAATTAGTAAATGGGAGAATCAGAGGATCTTCATATTAGGAAAGTTGTAGATAATTTTCTTAGATTTCCAGAAAGGTCAAGAAGTCCAAATTCTGACTTTCGGGGTGGAAGTTACGTCATTTTTAGTGCGCTGTCCAGAGACAAATACAGATTGAGGAAAACTGGTTGGATCGGGTAGAAGATGGCCGAATCTGGAAGGCTCCCCAAATAGGTTTAGTTAGATACTTTAATTATCTTTCCAGAAAATCTGAGAACACATCATTGGACCTTTTTATCAAAAGTTATGAATTTTTTCAAGGCGACTGTCTGTAGAAGGCAGGGGTTGGCTGAGAGAAGATTTGAGTTTGGGTCAAGTTAATATGTTGGGTTAGCTTAAGGGTGTTGTTATTTTATCTAAAGATCCGCTACTGTTGTCTTAGCAATTATTATAATTATTGTTCAGGAGGAGGACGGATTCCCGGGGTTTCATTTTCTGCTCATCCTCCGTTTTCTTGTGGTTAAGGCAAGTATAATGATGGTCTATGATTGATAGTGTGGATTATTGATGGTTGATGAATTGTTGAAGTTTGATGAATTGATGATATTTGATCGATGCTTTGAGTATATGTGTTCATGTTTATGATAATGATTTGTTGATACTGTTTATGGTCGATTGCAATTGAAAGTATTTATGAGAATTTCTGATGCATAGATATTGTGAATGCAAGTTTTATTTGTTGAGACATTCACACATATGCATCATGCTGATATTTTGAAGTCTTGGTCACGAGATGACCAAGCGCCGAGGTCCCCGTCATGATGATGGCATGACGGGATAAAGGTCCCCATACTTGTGGAGTATGGGCAATTGGTCCCTGCACCGGATGGTATGAGGCATGGGTGTGCATCGACGGATGCACACTCGCGTCTTGGTAAAATGTGAAAGAGAAGAGATAAAGAGATTTTTGATCATATTGCATAGCATGATTATTTATATGATTGGTGGATGAACTTGTGAAATGATGATAATGTTTATACATGTTACCACTTTTATATTTGCTGACTTTTAGACTCACTCTTGCTGTTGTTGTTATTGTTTGTTGTTTGTTTTAGGTACCTTCACGAGATTGGCATGCATGGGATTAAAGGAAGACTAGATTTGTTGCACTTGCACGAATTACTCACCCCGGAAGAAATATAGAACTTAGATTATATTTGATGAGTAGCTCAAGTGATAATTGGCTTATGACTAAAAGGTTAAATTGTAATAAAGAACTAGATCTTGCTTATTTTGCTTCCGCTCTTTAATTAAGTTTTATAGCTGTTCTACTTAGTAGTGCTTATATGGTTTACGATTAATTACATCATTTGATTATGCTTGTTGGAATCTCTAAATTAGACAATAAACAAAGGAGACTCTGCCGAAATTTTATAGAAAGCAAATAACCTAGCTCGTTATGTTGTTACTTTAGTAACATTCCAGGCCATTGTTTGGCTGGGGTGTTACACCTCGCTTGTTCGACCACGAAGGCAACTGGTCGAAAGCTCTTCCTCATCATGTCCTTCTCTTTCTTTGCTTTTCTAAAGCAGAATTGAACCAAATGACCATAAGATTAGAGGGGAAACTATGATTAAAAAGACAATAAATCCAAAGTTTAGAACTATTTGCAAGTACTAATTAAGCAAAAGTTGAATGAAGGCCCCATTCAAAATCTAAAGCTTCAAAAAGTAGTTGCTATCTAAGGGCTCTAAATTGGAATTTAGGAAAATTCCATGAAGTAGGATGAAGCAAATTCATGTGTGATTTGAACCCCAAATTAATTTGGCAATGGCATAAACTAAAACCTATATTCAATTATGAAAATTCATGAGAAAGCAGGAAAATTTGGAAAAGCATTATGGGCCTGGCCCTAGGCCCATTGGCCCATCGCCCGTGGGTCTTTTCCCATTCCCCTTGCCCTAGCCCAGCCTGGCTACACTAGAACGCACTCAGTGCACCACCTCGGTGCCCTAGCCACGCTCACTCGACACCAACCGTGCTGCCACCTGAGCCATCTTGCCGTCTGACTGCGCCCAAGCCAAAATAGCATGCGCGTGATCCATGCCCAGCCCTCACCGACCTTCCTCGTGCTTGTCTGTGCTGGTATAGCATGCTACCTCGCCATGCCAAGCCCTATCACCACGTAGGACCATCCTCGCTCGTGTGTGCAAATTGCATCACGGCTGCCACACCTCACCTGTTGCCTTAACTTGCACATCATCGTCCTCTATCGCATGGGTTCCTCCCCCTTGCCGCGCCATCACTTCAGCACACATTGCCCGGTGACTAGCCAAGTGAGAGCAAGTCGTCCTGGCGCCCACCTACTTGTCCTAGCACCTGTATGGCGTCTCGTCCAACTTCCTATGGCCATGCCCGAGCTTGCACCAACCATTAACACCGCCGGGACATCTCATCTCCTCCGCTAGAGCCAGCCCAAGTCACTATGTTCCCTCACTGCTTATAAATACCAAGGCAGGCTCAAGATCGCTTCGCCACACGACACTCATATTCCCCTAGCTCACCGGAATTTCTCATCGTGACCAGCTCTGGTCACGGTCACCCCCATCACCTCGATGAGTTAGGGTCAATTTCCTTAAGCATAGAACCTCACTAGCACACCCTAATACCTTTTCTGGCCCTTAATTGAAGCAAAGACCATCGTAGCTCACGGTGTCATGCTCCTCTTCGCACCGCCATCGGTCCATGACGTCACGCCACCTTGGACATCCCTGAGCTCATCCAACCTCTTTGGTAGCATACTTGTAGTCCCTAGATGTTGTCTTAGCATGGAATTAGGCTCTAGTAGCATAGAACATCATAGTGCCATGCATCGGCCATCACTGCCGACCACCGCGTAGACCAAATCGGCCGTGAGAGTTGACCTGGAGGTGCACATGATGGCAATAATTCCATTTCGGCCATGGTCATCGGCCGTCGTGCCTCTCCTCATCGACGATGAGCATTGCACTCATTGGTGGGGAAGAAGAATACCGTGCATGTGTAATTAGTTTAAAAGGGTAATTAGGTTAAGTTAATGAACCATGGTTAAATTTAATTAAGCACCAACTGACATGTGGGCCCTCTCAATTTAAATAGAGTGCAGTACCTAAGACCTCTGGGCCCCTCTACAATTTAAAGACTCTCTAAAAACTAGTTAAGTAACCATGAGCCACTAACATGGGGGCTGATTCACTGTGGGTACAATGCGAGGGTCGCACTTACCAGTCACAATAGCCATATACAATTAAGAGATAATTCAAAAAGAAATTAAAATCCGTGGACCCCACCTGTCATACACTATGCTAATTTGTAATAGAAAAATAAATAAAATTAAAATTAAAAACCGTAGTGGGCCCCACTTATCAGTGAGGGAGTTTCTCTCCCTCTTATTTTCTAGGATTTATTCAAAACTAAAACTTCAAATAAGCATTCATCGTAAGTCCAATTTAGTGATATTTGTTTTTAAATTCATCTAAAATCAATATCTATCCAATAGAACTAAAATCATGAATTTGTAGTTCATTTGAATTTTTATTTGAATTTAATTCTATTTGACTAATTTTATCCAATTTTTCGTGCAACGTTTAAATAGTGTACGAGGCCCAAGAAGAAAAAGAAAGTCAAGGCAAGCCAAGACCCACAAGACCAATCAACTTGTGAACAAGGCGACTCAATACTTTGATCAAATTGAACATATATTTTATACAAATTTAATTATGTTTAAATTATCAAATTGCATATTGTTATTTATTATGCAAATCTATGTTTGTCTTAAGATTCTAGTTACATGTCTATTATTCAATTTATTGTTATTATATCCCTCCCATTGGAATAGTTGAACATTCGAGCCTTGTCACCCTTGAAAATTATAATGGTAACATTCTAGAAATGAGTCTATATTTACATGCCATGCTTAGTACTGCTTAGATACTCGTGGGCACCAAACTAACTCAAGCATCATTTTCAATCATAACAATTTATTATGGGCAGTCTTTTGGGAAAATGGCTAGTACGATGTAGCATGATTATTTATGTTCTCAAAATCCCCAACATGCTTATTTATCTGGGTGGATGGTGAGAGGCGTTAGTGTAGTGAATGCATGAGAGTGTATGGATTGTGGTGGAACCATCCAGATAACCCTAAGGACTGAATCTTATCATGACCTCCTAATGTAAAATAGTATAACCACAAGTCTGTAAAGTACAACTTAGCTTAGTAAATTTATCGGATCCTGGAACCATCTTGCGCTGGTGGGGTAGTGAGGTAGTGCAAGTGCAGAATGTATTCCAGCTTGAATGGGACACCAAGGGAGGGTGAAGTTCGCTAGCTATGCTAGTCGTTGTGGAAAGTTATAGTCCGGCTACGCTAGTCGTTGTGACGAACATCCCACACAACTTTTGAGACCCATTATGTGTGAGAAAAACCCATATGAGTAAGATGAGAAAGGGGCGAGGTAATTGAAAGGCTACTGTGATGATCTACTCATCTACATGACCAAGGAATCGTGTGGAGTAACGTGTGGATTGTGTCATGTGGGTAAAGTGTATGAAATGATTCAGCAATGTATCTATGAGCACTATCTACTTATCCAGATAATAGTGTGGTGGAAATCATAGAGGATTCTTGATTGTAAAATCTGGGTCCAACAGTGACCACAAGCAATAGTGCTCCACAAGCCAACACACAGAATGCAATATTTATACATGCCATGCTTAACAAGAATGGCCCGTGTTCTTTTATTTGCTAAAGGCAGAATTTGTAAATTACCGATAATTTAGAAGGTCCTATGACTTAGCATTTTAAACAATCCAAATTTTATTAAAAAGAGTGAAAGTGTGCAACATTAATAACGGAGTAAGTTCCATCCACCATATGCTACATTTTTATTACTAGGGTTACATCCACCCAACTATCAGCACTAGGTTACATCCACCCAAGGGAAACCAAATTCAGGGTTACATCCACCCGACGAGTTTTCATTCCACCCACAAGGGTTTTGAAATAGAAACTAACTCGACTAAGTTTCCATACCCGCCCTTGACCGTAGACATAGTTGTTTAAACAGTTTATACTCTACAGAGACTGTACATATTACCCATAAGAGATAATTAATTTGTTAAGTTCCACATATTTCCTTGGACATGTGAATCAAGAAGATCACTACAAGGCCTTTACAATGCATCACTTAGTGTAAGTTACACCCACTAAGGTGTCTCCTGAGTGAGGTTATGTCCACCACACCCAGACCCCTGCTTGCGCCACACGGCGGTTTACACCAGCGACACGACTCATGTCCACGATGGCTTAAAACCAACAACACAATTCGTGGGTCACTCCAATGGTGCAACCCGCATTGGTGGATGCAAATTAGTTAGCCAGGTCATACCCATTATAGACTTATGGTTGTACTGTTTTATATTTGGAGGTCATCATATGATTCAGTTCTTAGAGTTATCTGAACAGTTCTACCACCACCCATAATTTCTCATGCTACATCTGCACCAACCATCATACCATTCATCTAGACAAATAACAGTAAGTTTTAGGGTTTTGAGAAGTACAAAACTAAGTTATCTCAAATATACCAATCATTTCCCTCCAATAACTGCCTAAAACAAGTTTTATGATTAAAAGATGATGATAGGGCAATTTATACGACCTATAGCGAGTAAAATTATTATTAAATATCTAGAGTGATAAGGATTATGGGATTCAAATATCAAGGATGATATAATAATATTATAATATCAAGTAGCTATGTACATACATTTGCATAACAAATAATATCATGCAATTTGATAATTAAAATTAACATAAATTTACATAAAATATAGGTCTTGAAAATCTTGAGTTTGCTCGAACTGGGGTTCTTCCGTGTCCTTGTACTCTACTCAGATGGTCGCATGACAAAACGTACACACAAGAGAGCAAAGCAAATAAATACAAATAAAATTTTTGGAATGAACTCCTAACTGAACAAAACCATTGCCATTAGATAGATCGTGAATTTAGAAAAATTTAGAAATAAGTTTCATTAAATTCAGAGTTAGAATGACTGAGGACAAGTCCTTCGAATTTAAATATAGATTTAAATCAAGAAAAAGAAAGAGGAAAGAGGTTACCTCACAGACACATGGGCCCACTAATTTTATTTCGGATCCATGTCGCTCGCCGTTTGATTATCGTCATGGCAAGATCAGGCCTCCTGGGCCTGTGTGCTGGGCTCAATTTGAGGCTATAAATGTGGGATATCCGAACTCTTAAGTATGTGAATAGTTCGGATCCATGTTTACGTTTTCATATCCGTTTCTGAAAAAACGTATTCGTTTCTCATGTAACGCTTTTCAACAAAAATCCGAGCAGACACCCTCCGTATTCGAAAATTGTGCGGTCGGATCCGTTTTCACCCCTGCCCCTCGACCCTCGTCCCTTCCCCTCCCCAGCTCCTCTCTACCATCCAGCGCCGCCGGCCGAGCCCTTTCCTCGTCAGGGCCGCCGAGCGAGCCTCCTTCCACCGAAGCACGACGCCTCGAGTTCTTCTCTCCTCCTCCTCTCCCCTACTGGATTGGCGTGGATTGGACGGGAGATCCATCCAGGCGGACTTCTGTTGGTAAGGAAGCCCTAGCGTAGCTTTCTTGGATTTTTCCGGGAGCTTTTTGGTTTGATCTATTCTTTGCGGCGAGCAAGCAAATCCGACTCGTTCCTTCCATCCATGCAGTTAGTCGCGGATTTGTTTGCCGCCTGGTGCTAATCTCCACGGTTCGATTCGGTTCTTCAAGATCTCAGCTTTTTTTCCAGAAATTTTTGGGGTTCATCTGAACCCCACGCCATGGAATCAGGTGATTAATGAATTATTCAATTTTTCTCTTAGTTTATTGAGATCTGCGTGAGAGTACATTGCTCCAAGGGAGAAGTTTTTGTGATAGCGATTGGATTGCTCTGGTGAACCAAGCTTTTTTTTTTAAGAAAAAGAATCCTTGAATGTTCTGGTGGCTTAGATTCTCTATAGTGGCAATAAAGTGTGATTTTCAAATCAACCAGCTGAGATTCTACCATGGTTTCTGTGCAAGGGATGTGATGAGAATTGATTAATCAATTTGGTCGTGGTGGTGAATTAAGCTAATTTCACCTGTTGGGATGAGTTCTGATGCCCACCTTGGTTTGGACTAGTTCTGTGGTTGAGTGAACGAATCAACAAAGCTTGTGGTCATTTATCCAAAGAATTCTGCTGTCCCGATGTTTTTATGAATAGCTAAAATCTGCAGCTTTGATTGGGCTATACTAATTAAGTTAACTAAGCTTATTATTCTATGCTATGATCGATTGTGGTCTTTTGCTGTACCACCCTAGTAACTTGATAGCTGGAGACTCTCTTAGCTAACAAGATGTGATTCTCTTGTAAGATTTTTTTTGTTTAACTGGGATATAGTATACTTATTCGGCAGTGATTGAATTGCAGTGGTGGGCTGAACTTTTATCATTTAATCTAATATTTGCAATTTTAATTGCTGATTTTGGTGACTGCTGAACTATGTACCATCTATGATGAACATTCTATAGTGATGTTCTATTGTGATTAACATTGTAGCTGTGTTAGTCTAACACGGCTTTCATTGAGTGTGCTCTATCTAGTTTTTTTTTTCAAATACTATAGCATCCGACAGTGATTGCTAGATTCTTTTATTATCTCTGTGCAGGCGATACCAAATTTGATGCATCACAGTATGCTTTCTTTGGTAACAATGTCATGGAGGAGGTTGAGCTAGGTGGATTGGAAGATGATGATGGTGGTGATGCTGCTTTTGTTGGGCCTGGCAACGAAGAATACCCTCCTACTTATGGAAGGGATATGTTAGAGGTAACACAGATGATATATCTCATTTATGTTTGATGTGATGACCATCATCCGTTTTCTGTTCTTTTTTCAAAAAAGAAAAGAAAGATTCACAGTGAATAAGTGCTATGTTGATGACATAATGTGGCAAATAAGTAATTTTGGATAGCATTATAATGCTTCATTATATATCAGAAGGGTAGCAAACCCCCTCTTGAGTTCAGAACATGATGTGGACAGGTGCTCTTAGAAACTATTTTGATCGTTCTGTTCTAGCTCTCCTTTTCCATTTTGGTTCATGCCATTGGGAGCCTGTTAGAGTATGCAACCAATTTCATTTTAGGGAAACACATACACCAAATACGCGAATACATTGTTATGTGAACTTAGAAACTGGCATTGTCTCTCTTGTGATTCATACAGTTAAAAGGCTGGTAGAGAATGCAATCAATTGTATTTTAGGGTAATTATCATGTCACCAAAAATGTCGCCTTGTAAACTGATGGAGTTGGCATTATCTCTTTTTAATAATGCAATTAATTAACTCAGCGGAGTGCAGACAGCTATGGTTGAAACCCTGTCTACATAAGTTGGAAGAATTAAAATGTTTATGACGAATGTATGCTGGAGTAGTCCCATTTGTAAGCTAGTTTTAGCTTTGTAGTAACTTCAGGTAGAAAACATTGCAAATTATTTTCTGTGTACCGTGTCCTGCATACTTGTCTTGTTCTAGTTTTCTTCACTTACCGTTGGAGACTAAACATGCATTCAGCAATGATTTAGAGATGGTGTGCTGCTCATTAACTTGAAAAATGGCAAACTGTAGCATTGTTTATTTCTGGTACACAGGAAGATATCAACTGCTCACATTGATCAAATTTTGCTTTTGCAGGATGAAGGTGTAGGTTCATTTACTGATGTTGATGATCTTGCTGGAGCATTCTCAAAGGTTTTCTTTCTTTGAAAAAACTTTGTAGCTACATCCGGTACATGCATATAAAAATGTGCATTTGTTGGGATTTAATTTTACCGAATCATGATGCATTTAAATTCTTCGTTAAAGATTGTAGAATGTAGATTATAGTATTATAGTATTCACATGAGCTGCACATATTGGTTCTACCTTTATAACTATGTACCTAATTTGCATGTTTGTCCTGTTGCATTTGCTCTTGTTTGACCGTGAAAGCTGATTTATTGATTTCTCTTCAGTTTCAGCTGACCAGAACTGTTGATGTACCCAAGCAACAAGGAATAGTTGGTCGCGGGGGATCAATTTCCAGACAAAGTGAGTAATGCTCTGTTTTTGTCAATTTTCTTTTTAGAGTTCTTTTTCTTGTCGTTGATGTGGACCATATGGTTCTTCAATCTACTTGCTTGGGTGTTCAATTTACTTTTCGTCTTTTAAGGATATGCCTGGTGGTGCATATATTTGAGTATGCATGTTGTTAAATGGCAAGTTTGTGTTTCAACAAGGAATGTGTTCTGGTAGTTTACAAAAAAAATAGTAATCTCTATCTCTACTCATATAAAAGGGGAGTTTATCCGTTCACCACCTTCTCCTTTTCGTACTCGCATGAGAATGAGATGTGACCCATCACGGATCGTGTAGACCAGACATGTCAATTGTTTTTTCGGTGAAAATTTTTAAGGTCTACTTCGAACATAGGAGTGCTGTAAAAAAGAGTTCAAATATTCTTGCATAAATTAGAAAATCCAAAAGAAGCCTTCGTTTCAATTTTTTTATTAAATCACTTAGCACAAGGTAAATTATCTTGAGTTTCGACAAGTTAAATTATCTTGAGTTTCGTAAAACACCCTGTTAACAAAAAACTTTCACATATTATAAGATTTGAGATAAATCCTCAACTTTACGTTTATATCTATTACCTTTTTTAGATATCGTTGCAATGCACGGGTACCTTACTAGTAAGTCATAATTCGTGAGACTTTAATATCACATCACATGCTTAACAGATATTCTCTGAATTCCTTGCGACTTCTGCAACAGCTACAGTTATTGTGAAATACTTCAAGTGGCTTTGTTATGTCTAACTAATATAATGAATGTACAATAGGACTGTTTATCTTTCATTGCTAGAATGTAAAATTTTGAATTCACCAATGAAAAAAGAATAATCTTGGTCACTTGTTGGGTACTATATGCATTTAACTGTTTCTTATTTCTAAACATTTTATTCTAATATCTGCAATTTATAGGTTCCACGGTAGACTGGGTACAACAGCCTGAATCTTCATATTGGCCTTCACAGCCTGTGTCGGACGCTGAACAAGAACTGGATAACAAGAACTGGTGGTCTCAACCACCCCATTCAGCCTGCTTCGCTGATTCCAGACTGCACAGGACATCCTCATCCCTACAGCAAGATGCCCCGAACAATCCTAATGAACCTATTCTTGGACCAAGGCCATCTCCTTTGCACAGAGCATCATCGTACCCCGACAAGAACATCAATACAATCATACTGAACCGATTCCTGTACCTAAATCATCATTCATTTCATACCCTCCGTCTGGTGCAGTATCTCATTCTTCACCTGGTCAACCACATCACATGAACACGCAATCGCCTCCCACAGCATTCCAAATGCCTATGTCCGCACAGAATGAGCTACCTTTTCCCCAGTTCCCTCATGGAGGTACGCCACCAGGTCCACTGTTTGGTAGGAACCTGGCTCATGTAGGTTCAACAGGCCTATCAACTAACAATGTGCAACAAAACCATGTTGTAAATAGTGGGCCAATTCGTGGGAATGGTACCAGGTTTACACCGGCTTTGATTCAGCACCAACTACAGCGCCCAAATGGATTGATGCCACCTCAAATGCCACCGCCCCGTCAACAACATGGAATGTTCCCAATTCAACAGTCTCCACCGCAGTTCTCACAGCTACATGCCCAGATGCTTGGTCCCCAGCATTCTCCACAAAGCCTGCAGATGTTTGGTCCTCAGCATCCTCCGTCACAAATGATGGGTAGATTTGATGCAAATTTCGTGATGCCTGACTTGAGTGATCCAAGAGCAAGATCAATGTTGCACCATGGAAGGCAGGGTCTGCGTTATCCTCCCCAAGGTTTTGAGCTCGGCAATAGGATGGATAGTGGGTGGCCACGGTTCAGATCCAAGTACATGTCCACTGAAGAAATTGAGAACATTGCAAGGATGCAACAAGCCGCCACACACATCAATGATCCATACATTGATGATTACTATCATCAAGCTTGTTTGGCTAGAAAATCAGCAGGGCCACGACTGAAGCAGCACTTCTGTCCAACCTTGATCAGAGATCCATCTTCCCGTGCACGCAGTAAGGATGAGCCACATGCGTATCTCCAGGTTGATGCTCTTGGGAGGCTCCCATTTTCTTCCATCCGCAGGCCTCGTCCGCTTCTTGATGTTGAACAAGCCTCTGAACCAAGTGATAACATTCCTGAAAAATCTGTTTCAAAACCTCTTGACCAAGAACCTATGCTGGCCGCTAGGATCACAATTGAAGATGGCCTTTGCCTACTACTTGATGTAGATGATATTGATCGTTTGCTGCAATTTAGCCAGCAGCAAGATGGTGGTTTGCAACTGAGAAACAGAAGACAGGCTCTCCTTGAGCAGCTGGCAGAATCACTGCAATTAGTTGATCCACTTACACCTAATAAGAATGTACCTCTCTCGCCAAATGATGATTTGGTGTTTCTTCGCATAGTCTCTCTACCGAAGGGGCGTAGACTACTTTCCCGTTACCTTGAACTTGTGAATTCAGGCAGTGAGCTGGCAAGGATTGCTTGCATGGCAGTCTTCCGGCATCTAAGAGTTATATTTGGCAATTTGCCCTCTGATAGCAGCGCAGCTGAGACAACAGCCAAACTTGCCAGTGCTGTATCCACCTGTGTTCTTCGGATGGAGTTAAGTGGAATCAGTGTCTGTCTTGCTGCTATTGTGTGTTCGTCATTGCAACCACCTCTTCGGCCCCTTGGATATGCTGCAGGTGATGGTGCTTCTGTCATCATAAAGTCTGTACTGGACAGAGCAACGGAGCTTCTCACTGATCAGCATGTGGCTTGTAACTACAGCATGCAGAACCGAGCTCTTTGGCAGGCATCATTTGATGCCTTCTTCGGGCTGCTTACAGAGTATTGCATGAGCAAATTTGATAGTGTGATTCATACTGTGCAAATGCAACCTGCTGCTGCAGCAGTGATTAGCAGGGAGATGCCAATAGAGCTTTTGCGTGCCAGCCTGCCTCATACAAATGAGCATCAGCGAAAGCAGTTGCTCAGTTTTGCTCAGCGCACTGTGCCTGTCAACAGCTCTAGTGCTCATGGGCCTGGTAATGTACCCATGACATCAGAATCTGTCCCAAGCTGAGATGGTCTGAAGAAATAAGTTGAAGCATCAAGTTTCTGCTTCCTTTGGTAATCTGTATACTTGATATACAATGGTTGAGGTTGGATATGCCTTTGCCCCCAAGGAAAGGTTGGACTTGTGATTACTTATTAGTAATATGAATCTCGAGAATCAAGATTGAGAGGGTTGACGCATCAGTAAACAGCTGGTAATTCAAGGCTTCAAATATACTCACTCAAAAACATGTCTGTTTTGATTATGTTTTCAGCGATGCAGTTTGTCTTTGGATGAATTACGCAGTCAGTGATGTTTTGGTTACTGGGCACTTCTGCTGGTCTGAGTTTTGTTGCTCTCAGGAGGAAGCGGGAAACCCCAGGCGATTTGTAATTGTGCATGCTGTCACTTGAAGACACTGTTTAATTGCTCTTCAAGGTTAATTGTCCGAGAACCATCAAGGTGTTATTTCAATCAGTAGTTGCCTAGGTGTTATTTCAATCAGTAGTTGCCTTGTTTTTGCTGAAGTTCTGTTAGCCTCATCACGAGATGTGGAAGTTGTCGTGGTCACCACACGTCCTTTCAATTTTACTTGGTAGCATTTTAGTTCTCGGAGAACATGGCTGTTTCTTCTATGAAGTTTGTAAAATGGTCAGATGTTTGTAAAATTTAAACGTACATTTGGATAAAAACTCACTTTTGTTTTAGGGTTTAATTTTACTGTTGATTATGTATGCCCTTATACTGAAAACCCTTGTTGGCCTGAAACTTGGGCAGTGGTACATGATGGTGCTATATGCCATTATCTGTTAATTTCTCTCTTTCCAGTTTATGTTACTCTACGGTGTTTTTCTTGTTTCAGTGCAATGTATGTCTGAGAATTTTAGTTGGGCAGAGAGGTCGATGAAGGCGTGATTATCCATCAAATTACTCTATTGAGGGTGCCTGCCTTGTTCATGAGTGTGCTTATGTTAATGCACAGGCTCCATTAATTAAGGGGAGATTTGATGGTTTGTCTCATCTTTTTTTACAATTGATAAAATGTTCTGTAATATCTCACTGATATACAGGACTAGGACATATAAATCAATGAAATATCACTTGCTATTTCAATAAAAGATAGAGCAAATCATCAATTCATCCTTAATTAAGGCTAGCAGTCTTGAATCTTTCGTTTGTAGCTTAAAAGAATACTATTGGACCTCTCTTCATGTGTAGCATTGTGATCAAACTGATATGCATTTATAGGCACAACATCACATTCTACCTTGTCTACATAAGCACCAATAAAGAAATGGAACTCTTGTTTGTAATCTTTAATTTTCCGAACAGATTCATCCATTGCATATAGTGTGATGTAGGATGTCTTTATGTTGACAATGACAATGCTTTCACCAGAACTTTGCTTATAATATTGGTGAAACTCCCACCATTAACAACAGGTTTGCAAACTTTGTCTTTAATCTTGCACACGGACTAAAACACACTCTATCGCTGTCCCGTCCCCTTAACAACGGTGTTATGAGAGCAATTCTTATTCATCGGCAAATTAAAGCCCTCTTTTGGGGCTTGTTCTTCAACTTTACTAGAAGTAAATTCCACCTCCTTTTGCTTGTGTAGACTCTTCTCAATTTCAACTTGCAAACAATCGTGCCTTCGGCAATCCTCCAAAAACTGTTTGTTGGTATATGTATCAATAAACATCCGTCTTCCTTTCCTCACAAAAGAAAAACAGCTGAAATTCCATGGATCAGAATTATCTCCTCTTCACCTTTCGCCTTTCAAACCATGGCTTTCCAAGCAATAAAGAACATATGGCCACCAAAGTAGATACGGAGGAAGCTTCAATCCATCGACAAGGTTTTGGCTTGCAATATTGATGTGTGAATTGATGGATCACTGTGGCGCACGTGCTCGATCCCACCTGACACTGTGTATAGTACTGGAACAAGCTAAGATGGCGCAATGGGTCCTCTCATAGTTCTCAATCTCATAGTTCAAGTTGTGATGCTTCATCCTCCACAAACCAGCCATTGCAAACAACTTAAGTGGAAAAACTAGTAAAAATCATCAAAACAGTATCATGATGAACAGGATTTTGATACCAAGATGATACGGCCGGGCCAATTAGGTTTACCAGTCGACGCGTGTAATTGCCCCCACTTTCACAGTACCAATCAGCTCTTCCAAACAACCAGGAAAGATATTCTAGTTTACATGCATATAAGTGTAGCTATAACTTCTAGTGAGTAACCAAAAAGTAGCGAACTTATTCTCTGGATGGAAACGAACAATAGATAGTACTAGCAGATGCAGTAGAAACAATAGACGTCCTCCAATTGATCTTGAGCAGCAGTGGAGATAAGGATGTGTAGGTGTATGTGCAGGTAATCAGCCAACTAGTTTTGTCGGATGAACAACTAGAGCAGCAGGAATAGCAGCAGTAACTAAACTAGTAGATCAATTCGGTTGAACAGAAAGGCAACAACAAACCTAATTCCTCAACAGCATCAGTTTTACCGGTCTCCAGCAGCAATCACAAAGTAATAGATCAACTCCTCACGGCAAGAATAACGGAACAACTCAACAATCAACTCGGTTGGGCAATTAGGGAAGAGATAACCCGAATTGAAGAGCAGCTGTAAGATTGATAATTGGGCATGATTTGATCAATCAGCAACAAAACCGCTCAGGATAACAAATTTCTCATCGTTTTATCAAATTTCTCATGCCATTGCTTAGGAGCTTGCTTTAGACCATACAGTCGTGATCAATCGACATACTTTCTTTTCTTGCCCTTCAACCACATATCCTTCATTATTGCATATAAATCTCCTCATCCACTCTCCATTTAGGAAAGCGGTCTTTACCGATTATTTTGGTGGGAAGAGGAGATTGAGCTTTGAAGATTCATTCATCTAGATATGGTTAGTAAGAAAATTTATTTTTCTTTAATTGCATTACAATTTAGATTTAAGTAATTGGTGAGTGTTATTGAAGATGGTTAATTTGTAAAATTGTTGGTTATATAATAGTTGTTGTGTTTATAATATGAATTGAGCTAGCAAATTAAACCTCAATATAATACATGTGGCAGTATATATGTAGTAGTAATTAGTTAAGCTAATTTTAATATTGAGTTGTTATGTATGTACGTAACGTGGGACCAAAGCCGGATGTATGCCATGAGCCATGTGAGTGAATAGTATATTAATGGCGTGTTCGCTTACAAGAGCCGCCGAGGAGGATATGTTGAATAAGGGGTGGAATATATATCATCCATCCATGCGATCGAGAATTTAAAGATGTTTAAGAACCGAGGGCAAATTGAGCGCACTTGATTCGGAGGGTTTCAAAAGGGTTATACGTGTTGGACCGTCATGGCGAAGTGAATGATCATATGCCGCGAGATGACATCGATGCAGCAGCTATTGCTAAAAGCACTCGGTTGTGGGTAAACGAGCCACGTGAGAGTATGTGTCAAAATAGTCTTCTCCTTCCTTTTGCGTGAAACCTTTAGCCACTAAACGGGCCTTGTACGTTTCGATAGTACCATCAGGTCTACGCTTTCTTTTAAATATCCATTTGCAACCTACTGGCTTACAACCAGGCGGGAGATCTGAAATTTCTCAAGTTCCGTTAGCTATGATGGAATTCATCTCGCTACGGACTGCTTCCTTCCAGTAATCCACATCCGGAGATGCGTATGCCTCTCGAAAGTGTTCGTGGTTCATCATCCACGACATAGGTGACAAAGTCTTCACCAAGTGACTTTTCGGTTCTCTCTCTCTTACTCCTCCTCAACTCCAAATCAAGTAGTGTTATCCACATTAGGAAGAATAGAGAGAGCATCTAAACCAGAATGGTCACTAGCTTCCTTTGGTCTCATAGGAAACACTTGCTCAAAGAATGTCGCATCACGAGATTCCATCACTATATTTGTAGTGATGTCAACTACCTCGGATTTGACCACTAAGAATCTATAAGCTGTGCTATGTAGAGCATATCCTAGAAAGACACAATCAACGGTCTTAGGACCAATCTTCCTTTTCTTGATAATGGTACATGAACCTTTGCAAGGCATCCCCAAGTCCAAGAAATGATAGGTTAGGTTTTCTCCCTTCCATCCTTCATAGGGTGTTTCCTCCGATTGCGGTGGAACCATATTCGTGATATAGTTAGTCAGTGAGAACCGCCTCACCCCACCAATAGTCCCAAGCATACCGAACTCAAGCATGGCGTTAACCAAGTCACATAGAGTTCGGTTCTTCCTTTCGGCTATTCCATTTGATTGGGGTGAGTATGGTGGAGTAACTTCATGAATTATTCCACTTTCTTCACAGAATTGGGAGAACTCATGTGAAACGTATTCACCTCCTCGGTCCGATCTTAACCGTTTGATTCTTTTTCTAGTTGATTTTCAACTTGACTTTATAGATTTTAAAGTGTTCAAGTGCTTCATCTTTTGTTTTAAGTAGATAGATATAACAATACTTAGTTGCATCATCTATGAGAGTTAAGAAGTATCGTTTGCCACCTTTAGTTAATATTCCATTCATCTCACAAATATCGAATGTATTAGTTCAAGTGGAGAAGTGCTTAGCCTTCGACGCTATGAAAAGGTTTTCGGTGCTGCTTAGCTTGCACACACACTTCACATTTTGAACCCTTCTCATAATTATAGCTTGGAATTAAACTCATTTTACTTAACCGCATAATGGCTTCAAAATTTACATGACACAATCTTGAATGCCAAATATCATGAACTTTATTGCAATGGGAAACATTAAAGATGTTTACATTATTCGAATCAAGAGTTGATAAGCGGAACATGCCTCCGCTATCATAGCCTTTGCCCACAAAGTTACCAAACTTGGTCAAGATGACCTTATTTGACTCGAATACAAGCTTTATTCCTTGCCTACATAACATTGACCCGCTAAGGAGGTTGCGAGTCATCGCAGGCACATACAGCACGTCTCTCAGGATGAGTGTTTTGCCCGAAGTGAGCTTCAGGCAAACCTGTCCAATCCCACGTACTGTAGCGGCGGCTCCGTTGCCCATTAGGACGGATCCACCACCTTCACCCTGAAATGAAGAGAAACAAGATCGATCAGCACATATATTGTAGGATCGAAATTGGCAACAGAGGGGGGGGTGAATGTTGCTTATAAAAATTTTACCCCCAAAGTATCCATCGATTGACTAAAAACAAAACTCGCAAGAGTGACAAACAAGACAACAAAAATACTCAACTATTGCAAACCAGTCCAGACAGCAAGGGAGTGAAGTCCTGAAAAATTAACACTGATCTGACAAGAGAAGCACTAGTGGTTTAACTGCCTAAGAAGGAATGCCTGTCTGAGTGCTAGCTAGAGAGTAGCAAGATTGTAATTGGTCTGACCTGAGAAAATCAGGAAAACAACTGAGAGCCCAAACTCCGGAAGCTCCAGACAACTGAAAGTTACGGCAACAGTGAAAAGAGAGGAAGAGCAATAACAGGGGAAAACCTAACTCTCACTGCTCTTCTTAACGCAAAGAGAACAGAGATTTAGCAACTGAAAACTGGGCTGCAAAGAACTGAAAACTGCAAAGAGACTAAAAGGCACTTGGCTGATTTTTGCAATTTAGAGAAAAGTAATTGCCGAGAAGCTCACAGGCTGATTCCTGCATTATTCAGCTGGAAGCAGCAGGGAATAGAAGATGAAAACAGCAGTCGGCTTCAGTTTAGAGAAAAACAGGCAGTGAGCAAGGAGTTTTCGGTTGACAAAATAGCAAATACTGGAGACTGAACAAACAGCAAGGCTCAGTTCTGAAATCAACAAACTGAACCGAAAAACAGCAGTGAATAGTAACTGAATTTAGAGAATTTGCATAAACTGAAATCTGCAGTGATTTTGCTACAATCTGCTGCCATATACTACCGGTTCAAACTGTATTCAGGACAGCTAACAGGGAGCTATAACTGTCGGCAGAAGAGGAAATTAGCAGATGCTATCGGCTGTAAGAGGAACAGTGAGTAATTTCCGACAACAAGATTTCGGCAGGGGGCAACAGAAAACAGGAAATGCTGATGAACCACTGCAGACAGCCGAAGCGAATCCCCTCGCTGCAGTTCTGAAACCAACCGAAAAGAGCAGAAAACTGCAGGCCGAAACACCAAGAATATTGTTGGTTCAAACATAAACTGCAGAAACAGTATGTACTTGCTGCCAGAGACTGACTTCGTGAGGGATTCCCAGATGACACCGAAATCTGATTTTTCAAAACTGAAACTTGAAGTTAGGCAGAGAAATGGGAAGGATGCAGTTTACTGAACTTCTGAACAGAGCCACGCCGAGACCAGAAAATGGAAGCTGCCGAGACAGAGAAAGAAATAGACAGCTACAGTAAATACCGAATCCTTGCCGAACTGAACAGCAGGAAGATTAAATTCAGAGAATCAACCGTAGAACAGAGTCTAAGGAACAACAGAAATTGAAGGATTTCCCTTGGGAAAAGATTAGCCAAAAGAGCAAGAACTCAAAATAAATATCAGCAAGACTTTGGAAATCAACAGAACTCACCAAGTAAACATGAGATCAGTTTTTTCGCACAAAAGAGATCCTTTTTTTTTGACAAGTTGTACTAACTCATGTTACATCAAGAGTTTAAGACAGCTCAATCTAAGGCTCAAAAGAGATTCAACGCTCAACCTAGCCTATTTGACATGGCATGAATCATAAAAGGATAGTTCAAGAGAGACTAATCTCAAATGCTAACATGACAAGTTTTACTTCAAATTGAGCAAATTTAATTAACTCATCATGGCAAAAGCTAGTCTACACATATGAAGTCATGATAAATCTAGCAATTAAGCATAAATCATGGCAAGATGTAAATCATCATAAGCATGTCATAACCGGATAATAATCAAGGCTCAATGTATTTATATTACAATGCAGAATGACATGCAGAAAATCCAGCTCCCCCTCAACAAGTGATGCAGCTTTTAGTTCAAGTTGAGTTAAGTCAATATTACATTCCAGAAGCTCCCAAATGAACTCCCCCTGAATCAAAGCAATAAAATCGAGAAGCTGGTAAAGAAAACAAGCAATCCTTAAAGCATAGATAAGATATAGAGGATACTATGACTCGATGACTCTCATCTACCCCATATGACTCCAGGACTAATAGCTGACCGTAAAAACACACACTAGAGAGCAAACACGCACTGCCTGCAGAAGGTGGCCCGACCCTCGCTAGATCGCAAGAAGTGAGTGAGCTCAATCCAGTGAGATAAGAAACAGCTAATAGAGCATCCTGAGAGCATAAGATAAGAGTAAGAAGTCTAAGCAACTAGACAAAAGAACCACTCTAACCTATGCTGGAGGGACTAAACCCAATGCACCCATATGCAATGCAATTAGAAAGGAGTAAGAGCATAATAAAAATAGTAAAGCAGTAAAGCACAATCTCCCTCACAACAGTCCATAAGGACAAACCACCCCAAGCTCTCCTCAGAGTCGAAAACCTCGAGCCATCCAAAGGCTTGGTGAAGATGTCGACCAACGGTGGTCACCCTCCACAAACTGGAGCACGATGTCACCCTTCTCCACATGGTCTCTAAGGAAGTGAAAGCGAATGTCGATATGCTTGGTCCGAGAATGTCTGACTGGGTTCTTAGCAATGTTAATTGCGAAGTGTTATCACAAAGGAGTGGAACACTGTCGATAACTAACCCAAAGTCCCGCTGGGTCGAGACCATCCAACGGCTTGCCATTGCACTAGGCATGAACTCAGGGGGAGTTTTGGATGACCTAGACTATCTTCTTAAGCTTCTTGCTTGGAGTAGTCGCAGAATGGCTTGAGATCTAGCACATGATACAAATATTGGTTGAAAACAACCATAAGTTCCAAAAGAAAAATGTCATTTGTGCTCAATTTGCTTGAGCTATCAAAAGAATCAAGTACTTGAACCATTGTTTCACTCTTGAGTATATAACACTCTATTTGGACTCGATATTAGATTCTTGGTTCCGCTTAGCTTGATTGACATGGCTTGCATCATCCTTGGATGTCTCTAGCTAGACTTTGCTTATTGATGACTTGACATGCTCATAAATGCACTAAAATTCAGATTGTCATCTAATTGCTTCTAGCTAGCTTATACATATCCTGTCATGATCTGGATAGCAGTTCATTGAGTTATGGCTTGGTGTAATACATTATGGTCATTTTGGATAATTCTCATGGCTCTAAATGCTTAGATTAAACAAACTTTAGCCATTTCATCCATCATCTTGACTTATTCTCTCTTTTGCATTCTTGATGTGTTTATTGCCAAAAGGGGGAGAATAGATTGGAGAAAAGTCTTTTGGGAATCTAGAGCTTGGAGATCAATTTGCACTTTCTTGAGTTGCTCTAGTGATTCCTTCATCGACATGGTCATGAGTTTCATTTCTTTCTTTAGACCATGTTAGACTCTTCAAACTCAACTTCATGTTTTTTCTGGGTTTGTCAATATACTCATCAAGGGGGAGATTGAGAGACCATGTGGTGGTCATCCCGTGTGTATGATGAGTAATTGACATCGTTTCTGAAAAGTCGAGTTTGAGTCGGTTGGTTCGGACCTAGGCGTTGCTTGCGGCGTAACGGGGCTCGGTCGGACTTGGTCGAACCTAGTCGTATGGGTTAAGGTCGCATATTCGATGACTCGGCTGTGTTTGATCTCCGTTACGCTTTCATGTATCGAGCGGTGCTATTTGACGTGTTTCTTGTCTCGTGTGACTACGGGACATCGAGGCGAGTCGTGGCGAGACACGGTGGACCGGACTAGGCGCGGTGGCGCCGAGGTCGAGCGGTCGTGATGTGTCAAAGACGACGTGGACTCGAGGTGGTTGCGGGCGTGCGAGGCAAGGAGCGCGAAGCTTCCGGAAGGTGCGGGGGGGCGAAACGGAATTTCGCAAAACCGCAAAAAGCGGGAGGCGGGCGCCGTTGGACTTAGCGGGCGTGAGGGCGGAGACCCGTTAGCCAAGGCTATAAATTGGATTGGAGGGGCTGCATACCTTCAAGTCTTCCAGAGGGAATTAGGGTTAGGTCTAGTCAAAAGAGGCTTTGGGGGTTGTTTTGCTTTATGACTTTAGTTGGTGGAGAGAGCAGGTGAGTGCAGCAAGTGGAGGCTGTTCTGGCTCTTGTCCTCCATGGCTTCGTGAGTGTGGTGAGGAGAACAGAGTCCCTGGCTGTGTGTCCTGTTCTTGATTTTCTTGAGTGGAGTTCTTGGTTGATGAGAGGGAGAAGATGAGTTGATGCATATGTAATCATTCTTCTTGTATCAATCATGTATGAGGACATCTATGTGATCCTCCTTTTGGTTTGAAGTGGAAATCAGAATTTTCTCTTTTTCGAGTTCCTCTGTTCTTCATTTTCTGATTCTAGGTTTTGAGTTTAATTCTCTTTTTCTTTGGTGAGATACGATGAAACTTGATATCTAGAGTCCTATGACTATTGCTAACATATCCTCAAAGTTTCATATCCAAAAGATCAAGGATTGAGAAGAACTCTGAATTTTTCGTCTCTCTGTTCATCCTCCTGAAAAGCTAGGTTTTGGGATATCTTTTGATTCCCTTCTGTGAGATGGCATGATTTTTGGGATATAGAGTCCTGAGGCTATTGTCAAGATATCCTCAAAGTTTCATTGCCAAAGGATCAAAGAATGAGGAGAAATTTAGTTTTTGGTAAAGTCTCTGTAGTTTTCAGACTTGAGAGCAAAAATCTGATTTCTTGATCTTCTTTTGTTTCTCTGGTTGAGTGATATCTCCAATTCCGAGTGTCCGTAGATGGTGAAACCACGGCCAATTTGGCCGGAGAACCACCGGAGTTCCATAGCGCCTAGTGGGCCGTCACCACCCGTCGCTTCATCCTCACCTCCCAAAGTACCAAAATAGAATCCCAAGCTAACTCGTCTCACTCGTGAAACCCATTCCTCTAGAAAACCCTATCGTCGCCTTGGCGGGAGACGGGCTCGTTTTCCAGCGGGAGGAAGTCCGAGAGTTGAAGACGACCTCCCGGGCGGCGTGGTCGCATCGTGACCATCGGCGCGTTCATCCTGGACGATCGCGCCCATTCAAATCTCGTGATGACCTGATACGGCCAACCATCCGGCGCTCGCTCGCTTCATCGCGCTCTCGCGCCGCAGCATCGCCCATCAAGCGGACGTGGAAGACGATGCTGCTACCAGCGTCCGATGCGCGGCCGAACGCACACTGCTCATTCAGGCGAGCTCTTCGTTCATAAGAGTTTTTAATTTCTGAAAATTCATGAAAAATCCCAGAAAATTCTAGAAAATTCTAAAAATCCCAAAAATACACCATTCTGATCAGTTTAATATCTAGAACCCAAATATGACCTCCATTCCATTAAAATTGAATTTTATAAATTCAAATTTATAAATTCAAACCCTGTAAATTCATATTCCTTTCTTTTCCAAAATTCAAATTTCCATCCATCCTCCAAAAATCAAACTCGAATATTATCCAAAGTCTTATTTGAAATTTTGTGCAATCAATTTCTTTTAGTTAGATTATTTTTCCTAACTTGATAGAATCATGTTTGGACTTATATTGTTATTTTATGTGTTTGCGCTAACTTCCGAGTTCGCCGAAGTTGCAGCTGCAGACCCGGAGCCAGTCACCCAATTATACGAGATACTAGAAATCACAGCTCAGCAAGGCAAGTCATAAGTTTTTTATCATGTTGAATCCTGTGAAATTACAGTATTTAGTAAATGTATTTGCATTATGGTTAGTTGTGAAATATTAATTGCTTAAAATAAAATGTTTAGAATGGCATGCTATTCAGTTATTTCTACCACGGAAAAACGCCATGTCTTAATTGATAGCCATGTTCACCTTGATAACCATAGTAATAATTGAAATCTTGTAAGATTTATAGATCATCTCACTCAACATTTTGGGGGTTTTTTTTAGCCATTAGAATTGGAAAACTTGTACCAGGTATGAGTCAAAATGTGGGGTCATCAGATGTGATCCAAGCCCGACTCTACCTTGGGAGAACTAGGGAGGATCGAAAGTGGGGTCATCACAGTGATCTAAGCACACCAAACCCTAGTTTGGACCTAGTCAAGTAGACTCAGGGGACTCTGGACCATGGATGACCTCGTTACCCTAGGATGAAGGTTTTTGATCGTTTGGTCGAGTTTGAGTCGTTGTCGGCCAGGACGTTTGTGGTTGGTGCTCGGTCGAACTTGGTCGAACCTATGTCGTAGGAGACATATAACGTGCAATTACGATTGACTTGCAGGGTTTATCTCAGATTCGACTTGAATCTTAGTCGAGCGGTTGATGATGGATTGGTGTTTCTAATGATGAGTGACTACGAGGAATCGAGACTTTTAATCGTGGCTAACACGGTGGCGGACTAGCGCGGTGAGCAATAAGTTGAGGTCGAACGCGTGATGTTCAATACGGCGAGTAGGACTCGAGGTGGTTTGCAGGCGTCGAGGCAAGGCTGAAGCTTCAGGAAGGTGCTGGAGAGCACGTAATTCGCAGAACGTCAAAAGCGGCAGGAGGCTGTTGGACTTAGTGGAGCTGAAGCGAGAACCGTTAGCCAAAGCTATAAATTGGATTGGAGGGCTGCATACCTTCAAGTCTTCAGAGGAATTAGGGTTAGGTCTAGTCAAAAGAGGCTTTGGGGTTGTTTTGCTTTATGACTTTAGTTGGTGGAGAGAGCAGGTGAGTGCAGCAAGTGGAGGCTGTTCTGGCTCTTGTCCTCCATGGCTTCGTGAGTGTGGTGAGGAGAACAGAGTCCCTGGCTGTGTGTCCTGTTCTTGATTTTCTTGAGTGGAGTTCTTGGTTGATGAGAGGAGAAGATGAGTTGATGCATATGTAATCATTCTTCTTGTATCAATCATGTATGAGGACATCTATGTGATCCTCCTTTTGGTTTGAAGTGGAAATCAGAATTTTCTCTTTTCGAGTTCCTCTGTTCTTCATTTTCTGATTCTAGGTTTTGAGTTTAATTCTCTTTTCTTTGGTGAGATACGATGAAACTTGATATCTAGAGTCCTATGACTATTGCTAACATATCCTCAAAGTTTCATATCCAAAGATCAAGGATTGAGAAGAACTCTGAATTTTTCGTCTCTCTGTTCATCCTCCTGAAAAGCTAGGTTTTGGGATATCTTTTGATTCCTTCTGTGAGATGGCATGATTTTGGGATATAGAGTCCTGAGGCTATTGTCAAGATATCCTCAAAGTTTCATTGCCAAAGGATCAAAGAATGAGGAGAAATTTAGTTTTGGTAAAGTCTCTGTAGTCCCTCCGCCGCCGCCAGACGCCTATCAAGCGGACGCGGCGAAGACGAAGTGTTCTCTACCGCTGCCCGATGGGTCATGGGTCGAACGGGCCACACTGCTCACAAGCCGAGTCTGCTATCGCTCATAAGAGTTTTAATTTACGAAAATTCATGAAAATCCTGAAAATTTAGAAAATTCTAAAAATCCCAAAATACACCATTCGATCGCTTTAATATCTAGAACCCAAATATGACCTCCATTCCATTAAAATTGAATTTTATAAATTCAAATTTATAAATTCAAACCTCAGAATTCATATTCCTTTCTTTTCCAAAATTCAAATTTCCATCCATCCTCCAAAATCAAACTCGAATATTATCCAAAGTCTTATTTGAAATTTTGTGCAATCAATTTCTTTTAGTTAGATTATTTTTCCTAACTTGATAGAATCATGTTTGGACTTATATTGTTATTTTATGTGTTTGCGCTAACTTCCGAAGTTCACCAAGTTGCAAACAGCAGTAACTTTAGCTACCACCCAATTATACGAGATACTAGAAATCAAACCAAGCAAGTCATAAGTTTTTATCATGTTGAATCTCGTGAAATTACAGATTTAGTAAATGTATTTGCATTATGGTTAGTTGTGAAATATTAATTGCTTAAAATAAAATGTTTAGAATGGCATGCTATTCAGTTATTTCTACCACTGAAAAACGCCATGTCTTAATTGATAGCCATGTTCACCTTGATAACCATAGTAATAATTGAAATAATCAGAAGATTTATAGATCATCTCACTCAACATTTTGTACTACTATGACTTTGGTCACCATTAGAATTGAAAACTTGTACCAAGGTATGAGTCAAAATGTAGGGTCAATACGATGTGATCCAAGCCCACCACTCTACCTTGGGAGAACTAGGGAGGATCCAAAGTGGGGTCATCACGGGTGATCTAAGCCCACGACCAAACCCTAGGATTGGACCTAGGGTAGAGAGGCTGGTGGGACTCCGGGTAACGGACTAGACCTACCGCTTTACCCTAGGATGAAGGTTGTTTGATTGGTGGTGGCTGGTGCTGTTGAGCTCAGCGGAAGTTTGTGGTTGGTGCCTCGGTGAAAATATAAGGACAAGAACCATGTGCCAAGTAAAAGAACATAGTAATCGCTCAGATAACAGGAGTTGACTTGTCAACGCTGGTTTAGTAGCTACTCAATTCGATTGAATCTCTACAGGCTGAGGTGTTTTGATGACGTGGAGTTAGGTATGTCATGGGTACTAATACAGAGAAGTCACTCACACGGCAAGGAAATGAGAACTTTTTAAATGTGTGCCTAAATGAGTGACGCTACCGGGTAGAAGCTATATAAAGATTTGAGCAGGTCGTGAAACGACTTGGCTTTCTTTAACTCGTCATGAGAGTTAAGGGATCGTGGGGTAAAGTTGAGCAACTCTGCAGAGTGAAATAATAGTATTCAAATACGCCGTGCTTTCGGTTAATGAAGCTCTGTTAATTGGGCGATTCCAACAATGAGGCATAAGTAGAGCTTTTGATGTTAATTTGGATAATGGTGAACTTTATCTGATAATTGAAAACCCCTGATCTTAAGGAGAAAATGTTTTAACTTTGTTTGTTTGCAAATAAAATTGCATCCACCAAATGTAATAAACCCCTATACATCCATCCTTGAATATCCTTGCAAGTAGTAAGACATGACTTGCTGGGTACGGTGGTACTCATGACTTGCTAAACAATTTACCAGAAGGTCAATGGATTCAAGATGAACCAGCAGAGGAAGGAGCCCTGGAGGAACCAATCTTATCTGATGAGGATTGATTTTAGGTCTTAGCCTCGCTCAGGCCGCCTGGTTGTGTTTTTGTAATGTATCGTGGTTTGTGGGCTTGCGCGCCCGCTATCTAAACTGATGACATCCATGTATTGTAATAAAGTTGAATCTTTATTGTAACCTTGTACTGTTATGATAATCGCTTTATTTAGAACGTCGTAACTGTTCATTCTTGTACGGTTACAGAGTTCAGTAATATCTCCAGAAATGGAGACGTTACAACAAGCATATATGACTCGAAACCGACTAGGACTCGACTCAGTTTAGTTTACAACTCGTACTCAAAAGAAATATGAACTCAGATTAATATGGACCCAATGTAGATATAATTCCTGGTTGGTGATTCTTGTTTCTGGCTCCACTTCTGGCTCCCTTGACTAGAGCTTCTTTTCTCGCGCGTGCACCGTCAGACATGGCACACGAGTACTTGCTGCATTTGCTTCTCCTTTGTTCTTTTCACCTCCCATGCCATGTTGCGGTGTGCCATGCCGGTCTCCATGCGTAGGCATACGCGCTGCACTTAGGAGGCCCAAATTGCGCACGTAAATTTGTGCACCACTCGGCTCTTGAGTCTTCCTTCGTTGGCCTTCCATGCTGTGCTCCCTTTCCTTCCGCTTGGCAGTAGCAAGTATTTCACTCACTAGGAATGAATTATCAACCAAATCAGCACTAACAGTAACAAGTATTTCACTCATTAGAAATGAATTATCAACCAAATCAGCACTAACGTCTTTATCTGATTTAATAGCACAAATTGATGTGGCTTTGATGGTTGATCCACATCACCGTGGACCTACCGAGCTTGGTAAGTACTGCTGAGCTACAGTAGCTCGACAGGAGCTACGGAGCCCCCAACGTGGCAACAATTAATGCTAGGTGATTAGCATTTTAATCAATCACATAATTAGTGCTAATTAAATACGATTAGCACTAATTAAATGTATAGACAGTGCTACACATTAGCATACACAGTGCTATACATTACCTACACAGTTGTACACAATGCTATATAGTTCGGCTGGCAGACCTACTGAGCTTAGTAGGTCCACAAAGTAGGCTGGATTTACAAACATAGATGTTTGGAAGCTAAATTTAATAAAAAATAGTTACAATGCAAAAAAAATTAGCTTATAATATTCTTTGTTGTCTCGGCTTGGTCTGCGTGCCCATGCCGAGGGCGGCAAATGAGTTTCGCACGTTGCCAAATAGCAACGCCCCATGCACGGGTTTATTTCGTTTTGTTTAAATTTCTGGATTCTTTTTTTTTTGCAAAATTTGAACATTTTCTCAGTTCAGTTTTTCGATCATATTTTGGATTTTTCACTTTTGGCCAAATCTTGAACATTTTTCAGACAAATCTTGCACATTTTCTGGTTCATTTTTCAGGACAAATTTTGAACTTTTTTGGGTTCATCTTTCAGTCAAAATTTTAAATATTCTGTCGGATTTTTCGGTCAAGTTTTCAACATTTTTCTGGGTCAATTTCTTTGAACATTTTTGCAGTTCATTTTTCCTTTCAAATTTTATTTTTTTCTCAAAATTGATGATAAAAGATAAAAATCACTAAAAAACCAAAAAGAATAGGACCTATACGAAGCACATGCACATTTCAAAAAAGAATTTTTGTAGAGCAGTTACAGGAAACATTTCACGGTAACAGATACAAAACCTCGTTTAAAAACAAGACAATCAATTTAGCACAGATCAGAAATATATTTCAAATTGTAAGTTCCTAGTTTGATTTAAAGTGTGAGATATGCATGCAGACTTTGGGATGACTTGCCTATGAGCGTTCGTGAGAACGGAAACTTAAGGATGTGCACAAATAGTCCAGGGCCGGCCACCCTAATTCTTCACGAAAAAAGATAGAAAAAAGCTCACTTTTAGTGCCTCTCAAATAATAGGACAATTTAATTACAGATTCCATCTTTCAACTACAAAATTCCAGTAATTTCAATTGTGATTCAAACTTTCAACAACAAAAACCGAACGATTTCTACCATGAAATCCAAATTTTAATTACAGATTCAACACTGTTAACTACGTATACAAGCTTTCAACTATTGAAAACTTCAAACATTTTCAACTACCAATTCCAACTATCAGCTGCAAAAATCGAACGCTTTCAAATGAAAAGAAATCCCCAACTTTCAACTTGTGGTTTGGGGCTTCCACATACGCTTTTCCCTCATTCCTATCTGTGGTGGCGACGACACAGTTAGGGCTTCATTTAGCCGTATCTAGGTGAGTTTGACTAATGGTGGAAGTAGCGGTGAGACGGGATGATGTTGCTTTCTAATGGACGAGAAAACTTGTAACGGATTTGGTACGGGGTCGCCCGATCTTCTCGACGTAGGATGGATACTCACGGGAGTCTTGATGAATCGTAATGATCCTCCAATGCCAATGCAAGGGACGAACACTCTTTAATCCGCCAAAACACACTCGTGTTGATTTCGCCGACCACCAAGCGAAGATCTATCGCGCTCTCAATTCCCAATGGAAAGGTTGAACGATCTTGATTGAAGAAAATCACTCATAATTCCCCATGGAACTTCGGTAGCAATGCTAAACTCGAACAAACTTTAGTAGATTCATTATTCTCAAACATCGTCTGCCTTACAATGGGGGTCTAATTCTCAATATATAGTTCCCTGTCCACCTCATGGCTGGACAAGAGGTCCTAAACCAACTCTAACTCATCCCTACATGTATTTGGAAACAAACTCACACAAAAGGAAAAACCTAAAATTAAGCCGTCATAATGTTTCGGTCATAACTTTTCATCCGTGATGAATTTGAAGGTGGGGCTGGATCCATTGCGTATCCCTTGAAATTATCTTTCCAACGAGTACAAGAACACCTGAATCGGACTCCGTTTGTGAAAGTTATGGCCTTTAGTAACTGTCTATCAGGCTGTCCCAACCGAATCCGAATTGAATTCGAGTTGAATCCGAGTTTGAATTGGATTGAGGACGTGGGAGGTCCGAATTTGGCTTGAAAATCTTATCCAAAACTTGTAGTTTAAGTCCTTGTGCTCCTCCCTTTTGCTCTCCCAAGTCTTCACGTGAATCATACCTAAGAATACATAAAACAATAGCATGAGGTAGTATTCCAAGTTCATCATCAATTAAAAGAAACTCCTTAAGAAACAAATTCACCTGACAATATTTAATGCGGCTCAATACGTCTTTTCCAGTAAAATAATGTATTTGACTGAAAAGTGCTAAGTTTGTGCGTATCCGCATCATCCTCCCCTTCTTCAAGAAAAGTCCTCGGCTTTTGGTAGCTTAAATTGTACTAAGCAAAGAATACAACGTATGCATGGTATATATATTTGTCATCAACTCTTCTTTTGCTTAGCATATCAAGAACATCCAGAAGGCGTAGTAGATAAAAGAACAACACATATGCATGGTATATGTATGAATCAATTGTTGTGTTATTCGCATTGTTTTACACAAAATAAGTAACACAACTGCAACCATAGGATGTATTTGATATATACATTGCGGTACCTTCATTCACATTATTCTCCCTCCCATGAGAAAAAGTCATCCTCGTCTTTGCTAGGCACATGGACAAGTCATTAATGGCCCAAACCAAATTAAGTTGTTCAAATATGGGGAGAAAATTTTAGTTCCTTCCATGCTTCAATCAAGCTATCTCGATTATTTGTACATGATTGTACATTAAAGGATGAATAAGTAGGCTTAAGAAATCTTTTGAAACATGTAGCATTGTTGTTGAAACTCATCTCATTGTGATCATGATATGGCATGTAAGATTGTTTATCCAAAATATGCAATTTCAATCCAAAGAACTTATCACATGTAATGCATATTCGGTAAACATAAAACTTATCATCTATACCATAATTTCCAATCAAATTGAACTTATATGTATATGCATAGGTACTAACTAGTGATTTTAAACACGAAATTTTAGCAACATTCTCAATCACACTAGATAGTTTTTTAGAATCATCAAACATGATATAATATAAAGAATCATCAGGAGATATTCTCGCCGAACTTCCTTATGAGTAATCAATTCCACATTATGTAAATTGAGCAAAGAAATTTCAGAATATGGAATTTTCATTCAGATATATGAGTTCTCACAAGTACTCACCGTTTCACAATTAATTTCAGACCAATATTGTTACCTTTATTGTTCTCCTCGGTTGATGCGGTGTTGTAGGTATTAAATCATCATGATGTAACAATGGATCAGCAAGTACTTCATCTTTAGCTATGATTATCTCCTCATCGTTTATCTTTAATGGTGCTAGTTGTTGAACATTTGACTCATCTTCTTTAATATCAACCTGCACAATGTGAGAAACAACACTAGAAGTAGATATTAATGTGTTAGTTTCAAAATCAACCTCACTTTGTCCATCTTTTACTTCTCTTTTCTTTAGTGTATCTCTCACACTCTCGGTTGGATGCTCTCAAACTCACATATGGTGGAATCACACACCGCTCTTTTAACACTCTCACCAATTTGGTTATGTGGCTCTCATTCTCACATAGGTTTTGATGCATCTCAATTGTTGTATGTATCATTGGGGCAGCATAAGATGTCTCCTTTACCAATGGAAAGTCACATAAGCCCGTAACCTCCACACACCGAGGAATAGAGAAGAACCAGGAGAACTCTGCTGGAAAACCAGATCGGAAGGAGGTACTTCACCGGATCCGAGCTCGGCTATTTGTAGAAGGCGCGGGTCTCGCGGAAGTGACGCGAACGCCGGCCCGAGGAACCCGCCGCCTCGTGCCTCCGTCGCCGCTTCTCCATCCGCCGCCTCACCACCAGAAAATCACGGATTCGAGAAGAAGACGCAACGGCCATCGCACAAGAGCAGACGCCTGTGCAAGACGCTGGGAGGAGACGAGTCTCCTCCTTATCTCTTTGCGCTGTCACGGCTGTGTGGCCCCCACCATTTTCCTTTTCTTTTTCTCTTTTCTTTTCCTAAATTGGGAATTTACGATTTTGCCCTGAAATACAACACTGGCGGCTTGAATCCTTGGATTCTGTGCATGACTCCAAGATCACATGACCTGAAAACCTAGATTGATTTCATCACACTCAAGGTACGACACGGTCGCCAATGCTTGGTCATCTTCTCATGTGCCACACTAGTGGAACCATAAGAGTCAAGTATGGACATAGATTGAACCGTGATGTACGTTTCTCCATAAGTCTCTTCTCTCAGATAATAGCATAATTCACAAGATCATGCATGCTACTAAAATATTTATGTTGAAGTGCGCATGATCTCGAAATTCAAGCCACTCCTAAAGTATGCCTTCTCCTTGACGGACTAGTGACACCCAGACGACGATCGCATCTTGCGCTCAAAATAGTAATCTTGGACAAGATTACTCCCTTGTGTGATATTCTCGAGATGGTGAAGCAATTCCTGCAATAATAGGATGGCACAAACTCGCTTCATAAACGCCTTCAAATCTAACCAAGATTTAATGAGTTATTTTCCAATTAGTTGTTGCCACCAACTATAAGCATAGTCTTCAAACTCCCTTGTGGCACGATCACCTCTTGGTCTTTGGAAAGTTTCAAATCTAAACACTTTCTCCATTTGCCATTCCCACTCAAGATACTCCTCCGGATCATCACCGCCATAGAAAGGAACAAAGCTATCTTTTGTTGTTGTGGACGAAGTGCTTGCACAATATCATTCACGATGTTTTTGTGTAACACCTTCATTTGTTGATTGAATTCAATATGGAAATCCGCATATCCGCCGTAAGTTGTGCGTGCTTAGCGGTGGTGCTGATTGGAGCTCTTGTTGCAATGTACTTCTCAATGCCTGATGTTTAAAGCGTGTCACCGGGGCATTAAGATTAACTTCATTCTCATAACTATAGTTGTCTTCTCCACCTGACATGGTTAGATTGTGCAAAGACAACACAAAGCAATAACAAGGTATATTAAATCACTCGATCTCACTCTTTTCTCTCACAAGTAAATTTCCCACCTTTCCGAAGTGAATTGAGGCCAAAAGAAACTTACACCTGGTGGTGGCTATAATAATAAGTGATGATCAAGCGGATTTAAAAGTGACTCACAATTGCACAAAGAAAGGATATTTTGTGGAGCTTGGTTAGAAGTATTTATCCTACGATCCGATTTCTCGATGTTGTAAAATTAAGTAATAATCCAAGTTAGAATACTTTGCCTAAGTGCTGATCCAAAAGATTTAAGTGAAGTATATGAACGCACACGCAAAGATCAATGTGACTCGATGCAAACAAAGGAATGAGCTAACTAGAGGCAATCTGAAATTAAAGATTAGATAGCTCGTTTTGTACCAAGTACTAGGAAAGACACTAGTCAATTGCAATGATATGAATGTAAGGGCACAAGATTGCTCAAAGGAATTAAATACACAAGCTGAAATTATATATTAGAATTAGTTAATCCCAATTTGGCCAATGCTCACTTGCCTTTTTTTTGTCGGTTGCCTTCTTTCTTTCGTTCCTTCTTTTTTTTTAATTTGTAGTTGGCACTAAGGTTTAGCTTTCCCTTCCACAAAAGAATAAAATTTCAGCCAGTGTAAATTAATATCAAGAACAGCCCTTAATGCAATTATCAAAGACTAGTCTCAAAGATGAATGGAAAATTAAGGATATATGTAATGTAAATGTACCACAGTCAGAGACATATTTTTTCAAGTGATCATAAAGAAGACTATTCACTAGATCAGTAAGCAGATTGTTTACGCATGTAGCTATCGGATTTTTTTTTTGAATTTTGGATTGGACACAAAGATTAAGCTACACAAATAAACACGTACGATCAGCATGTAAACAAAATTCTAATGGATCAAGACATAATAAAACTCACGAAAATAGCAGATGTGAAACTAGGGTTTGGATATTTTTGTGTGTGTTTTCGGTTTATGGACTATAGGACAATAAGTAATAAACTAAAATTTAAAGGGATAAGATCCTACCGAGTAAATCAAGGCCTCGATACCAAGATGATACGGGTCGCCTGATCTTCTCGACGTTGGATGGATACTCACGGAGTCTTGATGAATCGTAATGATCCTCCAATGCCAATGCAAGGGATGAACACTCTTTAATCCGCCAAAACACACTCGTGTTGATTTCACGACCACCAAGCGAAGATCTATCGCTCCCAATTCCCAATGGAAAGGTTGAACGATCTTAATTGAAGAAAATCACCCTAATTCCCCATGGAACTTCGGTAGCAATGCTAAACTCGAACAAACTTTAGTAGATTCATTATTCTCAAACGTCGTCTGCCTTACAATGGGGGTTTAATCCTCAATATATAGTTCCATGTCCACCTCATGGCTGGACAAGAGGTCCTAAACCAACTCTAACTCATCCCTACATGTATTTGGAAACAAACTCACACAAAAGGAAAAACCTAAAATTAAGCCATCACAATATTTCGGTCATAACTTTTAATCCGTGATGAATTTGAAGGTGGGGCTGGATCCATTGCGTAGCCCTTGAAATTATCTTTCCAACGAGTACAAGAACACCTGAATCGGACTCCGTTTGTGAAAGTTATGACCTTTTTAGTAACTGCGTGTCAGGCTGTCCCGAACCGAATCCGAATTGAATTCTGAGTTGAATCCGAGTTTGAATTGGATTGAGCACGTGGGAGGTCCGAATTTGGCTTGAAAATCTTATCCAAAACTTGTAGTTTAAGTCCTTGTGCTCCTCCCTTTTGCTCTCCCAAGTCTTCACGTGAATCATACCTAAGAATACATAAAACAATAGCATGAGGTAGTATTCCAAGTTCATCATCAATTAAAAGAAACTCCTTAAGAAACAAATTCACCTGACAATATTTAATGCGGCTCAATACTTCTTTCCAGTAAAATAATGTATTTGACTGAAAAGTGCTAAGTTTGTGCGTATCCGCATCAGGATTGATTCCTAAACACAGTAGTTTTTTTAATGAAAAATCCTCAGATCAATAATAAAAAGGAGAAAATTGTTTGAGACTTGCTTACTAGAAGTGGCTTTGAACTTTTCATTATTTTTAGAGAAATCATGTGTAGCCACTTTGTAAAAAAAGAAAACCCTTCTAAAGTTGGAGCCCTACGGTGACTATTGTTAATTTATGTGAGAGATTGTCTTAGTTTATAATGCAAAAAACGGTGATTGATGTCCAAATGGGTGCATACTTAATTGTGTAGTTACTCTTATCTCAATACTATCAGTTCTGTCTAAGGCAACTCTTTTTATCAATTCAATGGCATCATCCTCTCCTCTCTATGGCATTATGAAGCATGGGATTCCCTGCCTCTTTCTTAAATAATATGCAAGGTGTCACTGTTTTGATGGTACTCTTCGTGTTATCATTCAACCCAACATTTTTGTCAACATCTCCTCTGCCCAAATTGATGTCAAAACTTGCAAGGAGCTGAAATTTGATATTTACTTGTTCTCATTTTCTAAGTTCTTGGGATTTTTGTCGTGGTGAAGTTTGTTTAAAAACTCCGACTGATATATCGCCCCAAAAGATTAATAGCACTTTTTTTTTTGCGAGGGAGAATAGTTAACAATTCTATCGGTATTAGCTATGCCCAGCTAACAACAAGACAATCTATATTTCAAATCCACCAATGTGAAGAACCAAGGAGTATGGGACAAACTAGGCAAATTATTAGGTTTATGCCATTGGTTGCGGTAAGAGCAGGAGAGATGGAGCAAAGTATTCTTTTATAAGCAGGGTTCCAGTTAATTTTACACCTAGTTGCACCCTGATCACCCTTTGCGCTAGATAAGCAACACATAATGGATTTGTCATCATGGTCAAGAACACGGAAGACAAAACTGACGTGCCTTGCAACGTGGAAGCAGCCAGGGAAAAGCGTAGGCGCCCAGCCCCACGACACAAAAGCGATAAACACTCGCTAGTCGCTACCCTCCAGGAGGGAGGAGACCTGCTCCAAAAATCCACAGGTACCTTTTTTCCTACGCGCCCCCCGCTCCATACCTTCCACTTCCCGCACGAAACCCCACCTCCTCCCCTCCGCCCCGCCATGTCCGCCGCCGTCCGCTCGCGCGCCGCCGCCGCCGCCATCTCCGCCGCGCGCCGCATCCACGCTGGCCGCGCCGCCGCGGAGCAGCGGCACCAGAGCCCGGCCTCCGCCGCCCCTGGGCGTACTTCCGCCGGCGGCAGCAGGAGTCCCTCCGCGCGTCGCCCCGCTTTCCAGGACGCCCTCGCGGAACGCGGGCCGGCGCCTCGGACGGCGGCGGGGAGCCGCCGGAGATCTGGCGCCAGCCCGGCGAGGCGCCGGGCGCGCGCGGGCGCCGTCGGGAGGATCGATGTGGTTAGGGTTGCGGGGGTGGTGGTGGGGATGGGGATGGGTTTGATGGGAAGGATGGGGAGGTGCCGGTGCGGGGTGGGGCGGCTCGAACCTGGGGCGCCGGTTCCCCACGCCCAAGGAGATTTGCCGTGGGCTCGACAAGTTCGTCATCGGCCAGGAGCGCGCCAAGAAGGTGAGGTTTTGGGAAAAATCTCTTACGAAATTTTGGTGTTCCCCCCTGAAGCTGTCGAGTATGTATTCGGCGTTTCTTGATAAATCAAGACAGTGTAGCTTGTGCTTAGTGGACACTTCTTGTTCTAGTATTGTAGCCTAGACTCCTAAAGGTTGTGTTGTTGTATAGTTGTTACTTATATTGTTTATCCCTGTCTGACGGTAATGGCCCTCGTTTGTTTTGTCAGGTAACTTAATATAACATGCTTGTGTTTGTCTTTTCGCAGGTGCTGTCTGTAGCAGTTTATAATCACTATAAAAGAATATATTGCGAGTCACTCTCCAACCGGTAGGTGTTGTATAAACATCAGTTCTCTGAGAGCTGTTGTGTAGCATCAGGTGGTAATATTTTCCCAAAATGTGGACTACAGGTCTGCTGGAGATAGTAACGAGGGTGATTCTTGCACGAGTGATACTGACATGGTAGAGCTCGAGAAAAGCAACATCCTTGTGATGGGTCCGACAGGCTCGGGTACATGCTCTGATCATTGAGTATGTTGGTGCTGTGTGTTGCAATTGTTCGAAATACACATAATACACTGTAAAGAAATTTGCCATCTGATTAGAAACTTATAATCAGTTTGTTTGTTGAACATCCTTCTGTCTCCATTTTTACCAGTGCTAACATTGTTTAGTGAAAAGTTCTTGTAGCACTGTAGAAGCATGGACGGAAAAGTACTGCCTGTTGAACATCCTTCTGTCTCCATTTTTAACAGCTTTTAGGGTGGTCAAACAGTACTGCCTGTTCATAGTCATACAAATGATGGAAAAGTGGTATACTGATATGCTATATATTCATATGGTAGAACTTGCAACTACACCAAATGCTAATAAATGAAATAGCTATGCATTTGAAATCTTCTGAACATTAGAGAATTTGATAGATGGTTTATTAATTGAATTGTCACTGTCTTTCTTTCCACCGATGATTGGTACATTCTGGTGACCAGAAACAAAATCTACATTAATATTTACATCTTGATTTGATTTCTCACTCTCTTACATGCTAGTTACTTTATGCCATGAATAAGTTGTCTGTAGATCTCCTTATATTGTTAATGTTTTACTTATATCATTCTAAAATCTTTCCCAAAGTCAGGGAAAACATTGCTGGCAAAAACACTTGCAAGATTTGTTAATGTGCCATTCGTTATAGCAGATGCAACAACCCTCACTCAGGTTAGCTGAATTCCTCACTCAGGTTAGCTGAATTATCTGTATTTATTAATCCATTCACTTTGCATTTTGCTCTTTTTCAGTGTAGCATTACTTTTTTTCATTCCTGACAAATAAAAAACTAACATGAGTAAAATTTACCATCTTGAAGTTCTTTATCCCTTTTTACTGTAAATGAGAGTATGAGACTAATATCCGGAGGTTTCGAAAAATCATGGATACTGCAGTCAAGCTTTTGTCACTTGGATCTATGTATTTGTGGTATGTGCGCCAATTATTATTTTTATTTCACTACTTGCCTTGTAAAATTTGATTAGTTCTTAACATGAGTTACTTAGTACTCATGGCCCAATGCTGTTACTTTTTTACTGTAGTAATACATGTGCAGGTACTATGTTCATAGGATCGAAAGCATGTCACTATCATAAATTTCTTGAGTAGTGCTTCACTGCTTCTATGTTCCCCCATAAACTAAATTGCACAAATCTTGAAGCAGCACAGTTAGTAGTGGAGTAGTGGGTGGTTGCAAATCAGATCTCAATGTGCTTTTAAATTTGCTCTTTTCACTTTTGAGGAGAGCAGTGGAACACCTCTCAAATTTCTTTACTCCCTTTTTCTTGCATAAAATCCTCAATCATGATCTGTGACAAATGTAATGCTTCTGTTTGAGAGTGTTGGACTTGCAACAGCTTGATCTAATGAACTGCACATGTTGGTGCTGAGAAGTTCACTTTTTTTTAAAAAAACTGTTTTCCTCTGTTTTGTAGGCTGGATACGTTGGTGAGGATGTTGAATCTATTCTGTATAAGCTCCTAGCGGTACTGCTCAATTCCTGTGTTATGACAGTGAAGTTTATACAGTTTTTCCATTTTACTTGCTCTATTTGTGATTGCTAATCTGGAGAACCTTCTGAAATTTTCCAATTTTGCCCATAAAATATGTCAACACAATAATATCTGAGCTGTAGTCTGTAGATTATTCAAGAATCTATTACAAATTAGAGAATGTGTCCTCATAAAATGATAAAAAATAAATGAAATACTAAAGCCATCTATTTTTTGTTACTGATAGCCAGCATAAGCGGTAGGCAAACTAGGCATATAAGTCTTGCTCTCTAGCTGAGCTTATATGCAGTATGGGAAGAGTTAAGAGCAAGCTCCAACATCCTGAAATCCACAATAACAATATGAGCTTTAAAATGGAGGTACCCTATATATTGCCTTCAAATTTGCCTGTTGAGTCATGAACTCTTTAGGATACGAAGAAAAGAGAAGATAAAATGACTGACCACGAGGTCCTCCTTGCCCTGGAAAATTGAAAACTGTAAGGTAGAAATTTTGATAGCAGTTTTATTTTTTCTAAAGATGGAACCTTGGCATGTATAATTTAATGAGACAATTTTTCAATGACACTAACGTCTCAAATTACTAATTATGTTACTCAAACCCATAGATTGGGATACTCAAACCCATAGATTGGGATACTCAAACCCATAGATTGGGAGGTCAACAATTTTTCTTTTAGTTATCCAAGCAAGATATTGATATAATTGGGTGGGTGGCGCCTGTAGTAGAGGCCGAACCAAGGCGTGGAGGCTGGAGGTGTCGGTAGGGCAGAACCGGGATCTTAGTGAGGGCCGGAGCCGAGGGAGGCGCGCAGGAGAGGAGGAGGGCGGTGGTAGGCCAGATCTGGAGGGTGATTTGAGAAGTGAAGAAATAGAGAGGGGAGAGAGAGGTTGGGGGAAGAAGAAAGAATAGAGGGGAAAGGATAAGATTGGAGGCGGAGGAGGAAGAAAGTAACTAGCGGCCAGGAGGAGGCTTCGGCCAGAAAAAAAAAAGGAAAATATGACAACAGCCGAACCGAAGGGGCCTCGTCTAATCACCGCCTAGGCGTCCTGGCACCTCCGGAGCGCCTCGCCTCGCCTTGTCGCCGTGACAACATAGGTTGCAACTTGTGACTTAGCTAATAGGCTGTTCTATGTTATTGAAACTAATTTGTTGCCCATCTTCTTAACATTGGGCGTTGTATGTTATGCTGATTATGTTCACAACTTAGTTATAACTTCGGTAGCCTGAATAAGGATTGTTTGGAAAACTGTTGCTTGTAGTGGAGCATATAATTGTTAAGGAGATAGAGTTGTATTAGGATATAGAGTTTGTATTATATTCCATATATGTTTTATCTCTATATGGCATATCCTCTTGTACTCTCCTATATATATATGACCCTTTAGGTCTCATATCAATATACACAATATTCCTAACATGGTATCGGAGTCTAGGTTTCATACCTAGCCTCCGTTCGTCTTCCGCTGTCGCTGCCCCCGGGAGAATCGATCTCTCCTGGGGGCGGCCATCTTCTCGACGCCATCGGTCACCTCCAGGCCGCCGCCTGTCGGGACGAGTCTTCGGGCCGCCGTTGGCTCGTGCTCCGCCCGGATCTAGCTCCCGCGTCACCTCTTCCGGATCAGGCGGCCACCGGCCTTGCCCCGCTCGGATCCGTCACACGTTTCTGCCGCGCGGCGTCGTGGACGACGACGGTGTCACCGACGTGGTTGGTCAGAGCCGCCTCATCGATCCGCCGCCTCCTCGGTGGCTCGTCGTGTGGTCGCGGACCCGTCAATCCGCCATTGCCGGCTCTTCTACGTTAGATCCGCCTTCTTCTCGGGCCGCGTCTGCGCGCCGCCGCCTGGAGCTTCTCGCCGTCGCTGGGCGGTCGAATCCGGCCTATCCGCCCGATCCGGCCTCATGCCGCCAACGCCTCGGGCTCCGCCAGGCGTGTCTTGGCCTCCACGCGCCGCTGCCGCCTCGCCTCATGTGGATTTCTCGGGCCGCCCGCTCATTCGTCGCCGCTGTTTCGTCGTCGCTCGGATCCGGCGCTTTGACGCCGCAAGTCCGGATCCGGCCGCCTCGGACCGGATCCGCCTCTCCATGACCGATCTGCTGATCCGCCACCTCCGCGTCTTGTTGCCGCCTCGGATCCGATCGCCACTCCTCTTCTCTCCGAGCAAGTGGAGGAAGGGAGGATGGTGGGAGATAAAGAGAGAGGGATGAAGAGCTGAGCCGAATCCGGCGCGGACAGAGAGCGGCAACAATGAATCGGTGCGTGCGGGAGTGAGGAAAGGAGGTGGTGACCGAGTGGTGCGAATGGGGTGCTCCACCCCTTGCGGTCGTTGGTGAATGGGTTTTTGAGTCCCACGGCTTCGAGTCGATCGTCTCCTCACAGACCACACCGCCTGCCTCTATTCTATTCACCACCAAGCCAAGAATAGCACTACTGATTTCTTTTGAGTCAGTTTTAGTTATTTTTTTTCGTTAGTCTTCGTTGCGTCCATCCAAATCCGTAGTTTTTAAATAGTTCGTCTCATCCGTGCGGGTCCACAAATTCATTGTCAGTCATAGAAGTATAGGAATTTTTTGCATGACATGAATTACCGCCTATTCTTTGAGCCACGTGCAGATAGTAGAAGTCGTTATGATGCTGCCGCTTTTCTTGCCGCCGCCTCGAGTTTTAAGGCATGCGCTTCTTACGCATCGCGTCTCGTTGCGCTTCTTGTGCCTTCGCCATTGCTCGGACTTCGATCTGCGTCGTCATGCTTCTATCTATTCCTGTTCGGCTTGATTTGACAGTTTATTCCAAGGCTGCACGCGATGACATCATCAAGACTCGGACTTCGGATTTTTCTTGTTTTTAGTATTAACTTCTTTTTCAAATGCAATGCTATTGCATATGTCTTGCATTTGATGGGGGCTGTTAAGGATAGAGTTGTATTAGGATATAGAGTTTGTATTCTATTCCATATATGCTTTATCTCTATATGGCATATCCTCTTGTACTCTCCTATATATATGACCATTTAGGTCTCATATCAATATACACAATATTCCTAACAATAATGACCTTTTTATAAATAATTTTGAGATGTGGGTTTTTGTACTGACAGAAATATTTGGATATGTGACATGAGTTGAAGCTATTTTCGATTTTTTTGGGCTAAGAGATCTAGATAATAACCATTTTGCTTTTTTTCCTGTTGAACCTTTGCCCAAGCTGCTAATAGTTGATACATAATCCCCACTTCAGCTAAACGATGTTTGTACATAAGAAGTCTAGAGTTGTTTTAAAATGTTCTTTCTATTGGATGAACTAAGAGCTTTACTAAGTATTTTAGAGAAACTAGGACAAGACTTCAAAATTTCTTTCTGCATTGATGTTGCTAGCACAATATACCCTCTTTAATATTTTCCTTCAAAGCACTTTTTGTCATGGTTGGGAGGTATTACATGTGTCACAACAAGCAGTCCACGTCCGGTGCAGCAGGAGTCCAAGCACCAGACGCATGAGCTGCGGTTGTGTCGGACGGACTACAGTCCGGTTCGACTGCAGTTTGAGTTACCGATTGGATTGTTTAGAGTTTCCTTTTTAAATGTGTTTGCTTTCCTAGTAATAGCTTGATATTAGAGATAAGTATTCTATTCGGATTAGACTTGCCTTGTTAGAGGATAATGTCCCTTTTGGAAGAAATCAAGAAAGAGATTTTACCTTCTCTCCGTGTGCACGTTCATCTGCGTGCTTTGCTTCTCTCGTCCAGCTGGCGCCTTCTCGTCGTCGGGCGTACAGAGTCTGCCCGCCTGTGTTCCACTCATATCGCCTCCGTTCATCCACATTGGCCCACGACAACTTGGTATCAGAGACCACTTCCGTTCCTGCCGTCATGTTCAGCAGCAGCGACGAGCTTAGTCCCGTCGACAAGAAGCTGGATCAGATACTCACGCAGCTGGCCACGCTGACTACTCGCCTCGACCGACATGACTCGCGGTTGGCGTCACTAGAGGGGGTCGGTGGCAGCAGTTCGGATGCATCTAAGCAACCCCTGGCACCGCCATTGCCATCTTGAACGGCCGGACTGCTCGACGTCAAGCCTACGCGCTTTCACCGTCTAGAATTTCCAGTATTTAATGGAGACGACGACCCGTTGCTGTGGCTCAATCGTTGTGAGCAATGTTTCCAAGGCCAACGCACGTTGAAGAGGAAAAAGTGTGGCTTGCGTCCTACCATATGACCGACGCTGCGCAACAATGGTACTACCGCGTCGACCGCGACGAAGGTACTCCGAGCTGGCGCCGTTTCTCTGAGCTAGTGCATGCTCGTTTTGGGCCTCCTCTCCGACATAATCCTTTGGCCGAGCTTATGCATCTCCGACAGACGGGCATGGTGGCCAACTACCTCAAGCAATTCCTGGCGTTATTGACCCGAGCAGATCTTAGTTCAGCACAGCAGATCAATGTTTTCACTGCTGGTCTGGCCAAACCACTTCACATCGACGTGGAGTTAGCAGCACTGCACAGCTTAGAGATGGCCATGAGTCTGGCAAGGGCTTACGAGCATCGAGCGCAAGCAGCAGTCAAGGCAGCCAGGGAGATGGTCACCGCTAAACCCGTCGCCAAGATCACCTTCCCGGCCCAGTCCGCCGCGTCCGTCACAGCGGCTCCCCACACGCCACCCATGCCTAGCAGTGGCCTGTCGGACAAGTCATGACCACCTACCGACCTGAGTCAACGCTACATCTGTAAACTGACGCGGGCCCAAATGGAAGAACGCCGACGTTTGGGCCTCTGCTATAATTGCAACGACAAATTTACGCCACAGCACGTCTCCCGACAGCTTTTCTTCATCGAGGTTGCTCTGGAATCGGGGGATGACAGAGCTACCACCACGGACACCACAACCGGCGACCCGGAGATTTAACTCCACGCTCTCACCAGAATCAACACGGGGCGAACAATGCAGCTCGTGGTAACGGTAGGTGACCAGCAGCTAGTGGCCCTGGTAGACTCTGGCTCGACCCATAATTTCATCGACGAAGCCGCCCAAGCTCGCCTCGACCTCCTACTGCAGTTGCACAACCACGGGTTGCGTGTTGCCATGGCCAACGGTGACCAGCTCTGGAGTGGCAGCATTTATCAGTAGCTTATCTTTGCATTGGATCCGACCACTTCATCGTGGACTGCTACGCCATTCCGTTGGCTGGTGTCGACATCGTATTGGGTGTTCCATGGCTCACAACCCTCGGTCTCATGTACCCTCACCATGGCGTTCTGGTACGCCGATTAGCGTGTGCTGCTGCAGGGCACCACGGGCGGTGACCCGCTGTCCATAGCCTCACAGGCGGCACCGACGCCCTGTTGGACGTGCTCCTCGCCGAGTTCAGGGACCTCTTCGCCATGCCGAGCGGTTTACATCCCATCCGCCCGTATGATCACCGCATTCATCTGCGCCCAGGGACGGACACCGTAGCAATGCGCCTGTACTGCTATCCCCAGTTGCAGAAGGACGGGCTGGAATGACAATGTTAGATGTTAGCCCAAGGCATTATTCGTGTCAGCACCTCGCCGTTCTCATCACCCATTCTCCTGGTGCGTAAGAAGGATGACTCCTAGCGTTTTTGCGTCGACTACCACGCCCTCACCGACAAGACTATAAAAGACAAGTTCCCCATTCCAGTCGTCAAGGAATTGCTAGATGAACTCCGTGGTGCCCGGTTCTTCACCAAGCTGGACCTTCGCTCTAGATATCATCAGGTCCAGATGCACCCCGACGATGTGATGAAGACGGCCTTCCGAACACATCGCGGCCATTACGGGCTCCTCATGATGTCTTTTGGGTTGACAACTGCTCCAGCCACTTTTCAAGCTCTCATGAACGACATCTCGGTCGGTTTCTTTATCGACTCGTCCTTGTCTTTGACGATATCTTGATTTACAGTTCCCCATAGTCCGAACACCTCTGTCATATTCGCAGGGTGTTCCAGGAACTGCGACGACACCATCTCGTGTTGAAGCAGTCCAAGTGTTTGTTTGGCGCCACTTCGATCGCTTACTTGGGACACGTCATCACAGCAGAGGGGGTTGAGACGGATTTCCAGAAGGTGGCGGTTGTTGAGGCATGACCAACGCCCACGTTAGTGCGCGCCGTTCGAGCATTCCTCGCTTGGCGGGATACTATCGCCGTTTCAACAAGGATTATGGCTCCATCGCCGCTCCCCTGACGCGCTTACTCCACAAGGAAGCATTTAGCTGGCCGGAGGAGGCGACATTGGCCTTTACAGAACTTGAATGTGTCGTGTCTTCAGCGCCAGTGTTACAATTGCCAGACTTCAATCGGCTTTTCATTGTGGAGTGCGACGCCTCCGGTTTCGGGTTCGAGGCGATGCTCCAACAGGGCGCAAGACCCATTACGTTTTTCAGTCGCCCCATTGCTGCTCGTCACACTAAACTGGCAGCACACGAGCGGGAGTTGATCGGCTTAGTGCAAGCAGTTCGTCATTGGAGGCCATATTTATAGGGACGCTCGTTCCTCATTCGCACGGATCATTATAGCCTCCAATTTCTCCTTGACTAGCGATTGTCCATAATACCGCAACATTAGTGGGCAAGCAAGTTGGTCGGGTATGATTTTGCAGTGGAGTATCGTTCGGGGAGGCTCAATACCGTGGTGGGCGCCTTGTCACGCTGGGATGGTGAGATACTACCGTAGTCTACTGCCGCTACCCTCCACGCCATCTCTGGGCCGACGATCAGCATGTTCGACGAACTTCGCCACGAGAACACCAGGGATCCAAGCCTGGTCGCGCTTTAGGCGGAAATCACAGCTGGCAACTGTGGGGATCAATGGGACATCACCGATGGTCTCGTGCGGTTCTAGAGATGCATGTACGTTCCCTGTTCATCACCGTTGTTGTCCACCCTTCCGGCCATGGCGCATTCCACAGGGCATGAAGGCGTGCAAAAGACTTTGCATAGGCTCCGTGCGGATTTCCACATTCCACGTGCCCGTCAGTTAGTCCAAGAGTTCATCAAAGATTGCATTGTATGTCAACGGAACAAAACCGAGCATCTCCATCCAGCAGGCCTCCTACAGCCCCTGCCTGTGCCTTCGCAAATTTGGTCCGATGTGGCTATGGATTTCATCGAGGGTCTGCCCAAGGCAGGAGGCAAATCTGTCATTCTAACAGTCATCGATCGCTTCTCCAAGTTCGCTCATTTTCTTCCGCTCCCTCATCTCTATACGGCGGCATTAGTGAGCTGGGCATTTTTTGACGAGGTGGTATGGCTCCATGGCCTCCCGGAGTCCATCGTCAGCGATCGGGATGCAGTCTTCACCATCATGTTTTGGCAAGAGCTCTTTCGCTTAGCTGATGTCCACTTACACATGAGCTCGGCCTATCATCCTCAATCTGATGGACAATCGGAGGCCGACAACAAGGTCATTGCTATATATTTCCGCTGCTTCATGGGAGATCGGTCCAAGCAATGGCATCGGGCCCTGGCGGAATATTGCTATAACATGTCCTATCACTCTGCGCTCTGGACGACACCATTTCGCATGGTCTACCGGCGTGATCCCCCTTGTTTACACTCTCATGAAAAAGGGGATGCACGAGTGGCCGCCATTGATACTATTATGACAGATCGAGATATCTTTTTGGCAGAGGTAAGAGATTGTCTCCTTTAGGCCGTGGAATATGTAGTGGACAGCTGGGTGTGGCTGTCTCCTCCACCGGCCGGCTGCAGCCATTTCGGCGCCATCATCTCGCGGCAAGTTGAATCCTCGTTACTACGGGCCGTATCAAATTACCCAAGGCATTGGGTCGGTGGTGTATCGTCTTCGCCTTCCCGCTGGTGCCTGTATTCACGATGTTTTTCGTGTGGGTGTTTTGAAGAAGTTTCATGGTGAGCCGGCCTCTCAATTGCCACAACTTCCACCCATGGTTCATGGCCGTGTCATTCCGACCCTGGCTAAAGTAATTCCGGCAGGTTGGCGCGTGGCAAGTGGCACGTCTTGGTGGCATGGTAGGGTGCTCCTCCGATCGAAACTACCTGGGAGGACGTGGCAGAATTTCAGCAACTATACCCTAACTTTCAGCTCGAGGACGAGCTGTTTTCGGAGGACGGGAGAGATGTCATGGTCGGGAGATATTACATGTGTTGCAACAAGCAGTCTATGTCTGGCGCAGCAGGAGTCCAAGCACCAGACACAGGAGCTGCAGTTGTGCCGGACAGACTACAGTTTGGTTCGGCTGCAGTTTGAGTTACTGATTGGATTGATTAGAGTTTCCTTTTTAAATGTGTTTGCTTGCCTAGTAATAGCTTGATATTAGAGATAAGTATTCTATTCGGATTAGACTTGCCTTGTTAGGGGCTAACCCATATATGGGTTTGTCGTCCCTTTTGGAAGAAATCAAGAAAGAGATTTTACCTTTCTTCTCCCCGTCCGCACGTTCATCTGCGTGCTCTGCTTCTCTCGTCTGGCTAGCGCCTTCTCGCCGCTGGGCGTATAGAGTCCGCCCGCCTGTGTTCCACTCATATCGCCTCCGTTCATCCACATTGGCCCACGACACTTTTCTTACCCATTTCTTTTGGACCCTAGGCTGCTGATTTTGACATAGCTGCTGCTCAGCAAGGGATCGTCTACATTGACGAAGTTGATAAAATAACAAAGAAGGTACTGTTGAACTATGGGTGCACTTATGCATTCGTCATATATTTTATTTTTTGTATTTTGATGTTTCAGTGCCTTGCAGGCTGAAAGTATCAACCTTAGTAGAGATGTTTCAGGTGAAGGTGTTCAACAAGCACTGTTAAAAATGCTTGAGGGAACGGTGAGCTTGCCAGCCTTTGTGGCCATTCATTGGTTATTTGTTTTGCCCCAGTTTCTGCACAAGAAACAGTTCAGTTATATTTGGTAGTTTGCTGATGTCGAGTATTATTTCAAATGGATTGCCAGCATAGAATATGATACAATATGAATGGCATATATGTACTTCATTCTGTGTGCAAACTTGTTCTGTTGATATGTTTTGCCAGCAGGACATTATATGGTATAGGTTACTTCGTAATTATGTTCCATTCTATTGCTCAAATCTATTGGCCACTTCTTAATATCTTATCTTGTTATCTTGAACTATGTACTACATATTGTGTTCATAAGTTATTACATTCCCCCTTATTCAGTACATGAATTTGTCCAAATTGTTAAGGATAGAATAACAATCCTATTCTATCCCTATTCTATCCTTAACACAAATCACTTTGTTTCCGATGACTTATTTGCTTCATCAGTGTAAAATTAATTACAAGTGCTTAGATCAATATAAATTAATTCAAACAAAATCATCAGAGGACTATTTAAGGGATTCTGGTGCGCAATGTTTTTAGATTTATGGGTTACCTTTACCAGGTTTATTGTACTAGTTGTACGCAAATGATGGGCATTTGCATTTCCATGGTTCAGCATCGATTAATCCATGAAGCTCACCACAATCAGTGGCCAAATAAGTTGTTCAAGTTCTTGGTGATTTCTTTTTTATTAAGTCCATAAAGGGGTTTTCCCCTGAAATTTGTGCTGGTATATATAGATTAGTCTTGTGTAGACATCTATGTTTCTTCCATGCTAGATATTTGTGGGACAGTACCCTTGAATGCTTAGAATGTAAAATATTGAGGGTGCATGATAAGGTAACCGATGACTAATCTTATTATAATTGTTTTTATACTGTCAAGATAGGTCGTTAGTGTTCCTGAGAAAGGGGCTAGAAGGCATCCAAGGGGTGACAATATCCAGGTATCTTATAGGCCAACTTTGTTCTTTTGCTGCTGTTTGATATCAGATTTATATTTTCGATGTATGTTCCATGCATCTAGTAGTCTAGGGAATGAGGAGACTCAAAACAAATTATTAGGGATGCTGGAATATTTTGGATGGCCTTGAAATAGAATATTTGCATTTCTGATAACCTGCTTGTGTGCTTGGTTTGGAATCTAAAGCAAAGGAAGTATACCTAACTGGCTAAATTAAACAGCTCAGCAAAATATACATGATGGGGGGAACAGTGAAACTTATTAAGAAAGTAGAGCATAGGAATAAGTAGTTTTTCTGTTATGCCTTTTGGTATTAATATAACAACATATCCCTCTGAGGTTTTGTCTAATACCAGGAAGCCCTTCTGATCTCCCGTTTGTTGCCCTGAAAAAGAAAAAAAAAGGAAAGAATGAAAAGACTGTTTTCCCCTTTGTATCATGTTGACCCAAATATTTCTTTGTATCCAAACATACCTGTGAGCGAGCTGGCTTTTGCATAACTTGCACTTGTGTTCATTTGTTTCCAAATAAGCCTGTCAAAATTGTTCAATATGATTTGATGTTCTTTTGCATGCATTGCAGATTGATACAAAGAATATTCTCTTCATTTGCGGTGGTGCTTTTGTGGACTTGGAGAAGACTATTTCTGAAAGGTTGTACATATACTATTTCATTCATATTTCACCTGAGATGTCACAGGTTTTGCTTACTTTAGGCTTCCCCTGAATCTTTTATAGGAGGCATGATTCTTCCATTGGTTTCCAAGCACCAGTTCGTTCAAATATGCGGACTGGCAGTGTTATAAATGCTGAGATCACATCTTCATTACTGGAATCAGTGAGTGAAAACTAAGTGACTTTTATTTAGTATTAAGTGGTAGAATATATCCAGTTCTTTTGTTCTGCACACCTGCTTGATGCTTGACTCCTTTGGAATATTTGAAGTTCTTATTTGGAAGAAATTTCTGCAGGTTGAAAGTGGTGATCTCATTGCGTATGGATTAATCCCAGAGTTTGTTGGTAGATTTCCAATTCTTGTTAGTCTATCGTCCCTCAGTGAAGATCAGCTTGTTGAGGTAACTTGTATCGCATACATGTAACAGGCTCATTTTGGTTATTTCTTTCTGTTTATGAGGCTTGTGTTGCTTCAATTTATTATGGTTCTAAAGACAGCACCTATATTTTTTTTGCAGCCCTAGTTGCATGCTGTTTGCATATTTACATGAACAATTTTAGCAGTATGTTGTTCATGAAAAATTGATTGTGTATCCTTTTTCCTGTTAATTTTGTTCTAAAATTTGGGTCAGATGTGTTATCATCTGACACAAATCAGAATGGGCTTATATGCTCACGTATTTTTCAGTTACTATGCTGCGGCCTGCACCGGTTACCAGACAGTAGTGGTTATTATACGATTATACCAAATATGGCCACTATACTGGCTGGTGTCCTAATGGTAATGTCTTATGGGTTAGGGCCTGTTTATTTTGTGAGCACTAAATATTCACAAACCATCCATATGGGCTGATCTTGAAAACCCTGCTTGGTACGCACAATTGGGCACTATCACCTTTCACTTTCAGGGTGTAGTGCCGTAGATCACAAAGTTTTCCAAAATTCAGGCTTTGTTTCCATATATTTTGTTAAGCATTCCTGGTTCCTACTTCCTAGATAGTTGATTTATATTCCTCTTGCTTAATACTTTTGTGCACCTCTCTGCAGGTACTTACAAAACCAAAGAATGCCCTTGGCAGGCAGTACACGAAGTTGTTTGAAATGAATGATGTGAGAGTGTTATAATAAGTTTTGAAGCATTGCTTGCGGTCATAATGCTACTGTAGTATAACCTCTTAATGTATGTTTTTTTATATGCGTTGTTCCATTATAGGTCAAGTTGCATTTTACTGAGAAGGCTTTACGTCTTATTGCCAAAAGAGCAATAGCTAAGAATACTGGTGCTCGAGGTTTAAGGTCCATATTGGAAAGTATATTGACTGAAGCAATGTATGAGGTATATTGTATATATTCTTCTCTTCCTGCCCTGCTGAAACTCATCAATTGGGCTATGAACATTTTAGAACGTCTCAACTTGAAGCAGCATTGTGGCAGCCATGCAAACCTGGTATAGAGTTTTGGTATCTTTTGGTGAGCCTTCCAGAACCACTCTGCCATTGAGTCTAAAAAATGATCCTCAGCCATATACTAAGAGGCATCAGGCCATCAACAGTTTATTTTGGGTGGAAGTCAAATCGCAAGCACTGATCAATTGGTAATATTGACGAAATCTTCACTGGTATACAGTCATACCCCAGAAAGAAACCCATTCTATGCCCAAGGCCCCAAATATCTGACCACATGAATTTATTCTGGGAAATGTAGTCAGAGATTTTCACAATTTAAATGAAACTTCCATGAGCCTATGTTGTTGCCTTGTCTTTCTCTGCTTTTCAATGCTAAATCTTGCAAGTAGTAAACCATCAAATTAGATGATGGTAGATATCTTGTGTAATCACGATATAAAAGAAACTCCATGAGCCTATATTCGTGCCTTGTCTTTCTCTGTGTTTTTCAATGCTAAATTTTAAACCATCAAATTAGATGATGGTAGATATCTTGTGTTGTATTACATTTTTGGTTTTCAATTTGTACCATTACGTTGTTCAACTAGCTGAATCTGTTTTTATTACTCATTATGCCAAAAGTTCTGTTGTTACTTCAACCATCCTAATGAACAAATTTTTTCCAGATTCCAGAAACACGAACTGGAAAAGACAAAATTGATGCAGTTGTTGTTGATAAAGAGTCTGTTGGATCTGTGAATCAGCATGGATTTGGAGCTAAGATTCTTTGTGGAGAAGGAGCATTGGACCTCTACCTGGACAAACATAATAAAGAATCAATGGTGCGTGTCATTATCATTTTGTTATTCACATGCTACTGTCTAATAGCATTGGATCCTATAACCAAATGAAACGGAAATAGCCTTACAAGTTGCAACCAAACTCTTATGTGCACCTGATCATTTAGCACTGTATTATTTTGAGAACCAGCTCTAGGACTTCGCAGTAATTCAGGCTAGTCCTGTTCTATATCAATGGTTAGGAATGGGGTTGCAGATGTTATAGGCATGCTGGTTTCTACTGGTCAGGTCATTTCCTGTACTTCCCCTGCAGATATCGGGAATACATCGTTTCCATGTTTCCTTAAGATGCCTTCTTCTTAGGGGTAGGAATATGTATCGAAGCATGTAAAGAACCGAGCATTATTATTAGCCTGATAGAAGTATTGGCGTTTCCTTTATCCCTTACTGTTGGTGACAAAATTAGTGGATAGCCTTTAGGTTCACCACCTTTCGTTTATCACTTTTCTGCATAACTATTCATTTTTGAATTAGACAAGGGACAACCAGGAATGTGATCACAGGATAATGATCGTTAATCTGTTTGTATGGATAGAAAAAACTAACCAGCTGCGTCACATGGAAAAACTAATCTGCTGCATGCTTGCATCACTAATCAGCTACATACAGATTCATTACTAAGACCAATCTGTGTGTTGTTGGTTGATCGCTCCAGCTTCACCTGGCTGTATGCCTCTAAAAGTAACTTGTTATGTTGCAGCTACGACAGCCGGAGAAGTCGGATGGAGAACCTGAGATTGATACAGAAAACCCTTCTAGAGTGGCCAGCATGTAGGGTTCCCGACCACAGTGATTATGTATATAACTTGTCATCAGCCATGTAACTGTAGCCAATTCAAATGTAAAGCCATGCCCATAAATTAATCATGTATAAGGCCCATGTTGGGGGTGTAATTTGTCATGGCGCCCTATCTAAACCTTTCGTTTATATTACATTCGGAAAAACGTAAAAGAGGTGGATAGCCTCTTTTGGTCATGTAGTTCCGTGTTCTGCCGGGAACCGGCCGGTTTAGCAGAGTAGCGGGATGGGATGAACCCTTCAAGGCCGTGCTTGGATGGGCTAAAATCCTGCTCATCCATATGGATGAGCCATATGGGCTAGGATTTTAGTCGAAATTTCTGGCCTGCACAGGTGGGTTTCAGTCTAGTATAGTCTATCCTGATCTAAGGCTTTGTTTGTATTAGTTTTTAAAAGCTGATTTTCTACGCTAAATAACTTTTCTATAGTGCGTAGCTTTTAAATGGAGTGATTTTTTAAGGTGACATGTACTAGTTGATTGTAGTATATATTATAGTGACTTCATTTATATCAATTAAAATCGCATATCTTTCTCTAAGTTTTTTTTTACTTTTACTATTTATAAGCTAAAGCTAAAAGCTAAAGTTAAAAGTCAATATAAATGGGTCTTAAACAAGGCTTGTCAAGTATTTCTGGGATTTGTTTTTTTTCAGTTTATAGTTTATGATTTTTCTTCAATAAACGAAGCAGATTATCGAAATAGTTTTTTAGAAACGGTTTATCAGCTTTCAGTTTGTTTGAATGAGCACTCGTATAGGACTAAAAACTGTAAGTCGTAGTCATAAGCTGAAATTCAAAATAACAGGCCTAGGTACATACAATTGTGTCCGTCACATGTGTTCCAATCATTTGAAGAATGTCTGGGTGCAGTCAAAACAAACAAGCCGGTTCGCCGGTACCGCCCCAGGTACATATAATTGTGTCTTGTCACATGTGTTCCAATCGTCTGAAGAATGTCTGGATGCAGTCAAAACAAACAAGCCGGTTCCCCGGTACCGGTTTCCTGGACGCTTGTACGCTGTAAAGCGAAATGGTTCTTTCATTCGGTGTTTGGTTTATGCCCCCTGCCCTATGTTGTTATCTGGTTGGCGTCTCTCTCTTGGATGCAAAATCACCGACAGTATACATTTTATCACGCCATTGAAATATCTCGACAAAAGATCTGAAATGCCCTTATGACACAAAGTTATACTGCACAAATATACGCGTTTGGGAGAACGTGCGGTTAATCTTTCTAGTTTTGACTAATCTTTACTATTATAGAAGGATGAGTTAGTGAGTTAGTGGTTATACGTCCATTCTCCTTCAATCGCTTTATTTCTTCAACTTCTCACATTCTTCACTTACCAACTGATCAAAACAACTCTCTTCTATTGCACGATTCTCTATACATTAAATGAGTTCCGTTGCAACGCACGGTACATAACTAGTAACATTAAAGTATGAGTAGATTGAGTATGTGAAACATAATCAGTAGATTTACCATAAAAATACTTTTAGAATACCATGAAAAATTAGTGGTTATAGTTGCACCTTAAAGTTCATATCAATACCCAAAATGACATATTTATGGATAAATATTGATGGAAAATACAAAAAAGAAACAATATACTAGAATTTAGTCCCATAGAAGAACCACAGTATGACATACCCATCGGGCATCATACATTCTCTCCATCCATTATCATTTTCAAATTTTCAGATCTTACAACTTGTAAGTTGAATACAAAAGAAGTCTCATGAAAGCTCCACCTTTCCCTTGCCTTGTTCGTATTTACTCCTGCCTAGAAAAACCAAAAGGTAATACGAACATATGGTTCCTTGAAGCGGCTTATCCACTCATTTCGCTGCTGTCAAAAGGCTACATGTGGCTAATCATTTGTTTGAGCCAATCACATTCTGGTGAGGCTTCATACAACAATATGCATATGTCTCATTAAAAACTCATTCCAAAAACCCAGTGGAAAAAAAAGGAATGGAGAAAAGAGTATACAACGCACATTAAATTGTATTGCACTTGTTGCCTCATTAAAAACCTTCAAATAAGAAACCCAACGGGGAAAACTTACTAAGAGAAAAAGAGTACAATGCTTATATTCAGGATTTATTATGATCTTTAGGACCTTTATCATATCCATCGATTGGGTTTATACCAATAAGTGGTAAAGACCTTCAAGGTAGTGATCATCGAGTCAATACCTTCTAGGTTAGACTAAAGTCGAGATCTTTTGAATCTCGTGCATAACTATAAAGATTCAGTATATGCTCTCCCTGAAGACCACTTCCGGTGAAGTCTCATTATTCCAATGCCTTTAATAAGAAATAAATACATGCCAGTATATATTGTGAGTATATCTACTGGATTACCAAAATGTATAGTCTTTTAGACATTTGTCTCATTATTTTTCTAGATAAAGAGACGATAAAACAATTTGGGAGCAATATACTTAACTTTCCAAAAATACCACTTATCTATATGTGCAACACAAGCAAATTTTATTCTAATCAGGATATGGGGGTAATCAACCCCAATGCCGCATTTCTTCAGGACGTGACTTATCAAAACCTTTTAGAGTCTTAATATTTAGCATCCATCTCTGAGTGGTACTATATAGCCAAAAGTCTATTCTACAGAACTAAAAGCATGGTCATACGGCCATAGAATTAATATAACCAGTCTTATTTGGCACTTACGGGATTAATAAATTTACCATTAACACCAATGTATATGATACCTTCATGATAATAAAGGATATTGCCACTTTGTAAGTTTCTGGTAGGAAATGCACTTCATACGTGCTTATGTGGCGTACTTATGGTTTTTAGTTTTCTCATTCCATCCACTCGGGTCTTGGATGGGACCTTATCCACTTCTAGGTATTTCATAATCTTTGATGTATTTTCGATCAACTGGTGATTTAATTTCTCTGCAGGGAGATATTATCTCTTCTAGGAGATATTTTCTTTTCTGGGAAACACTCTTTCTTTGAGTAAGAGTTTATCAAGTATGAGTTTTATGTACATGTTGCAATTTACATTCTTGTTGAAACACTGAGTCCTTCAAGGATCGAGCTTTGAGTCACTTTAGGGATCTCATCAAGGATTTTCAGAATCCAATAACTGCATATCTTATTCATATCATATGCTAGAGTTATTATATAACGAAACATTATTTCATTCATAACAGGAGAATATTGACCTCTTCAGGGATCCTTGAACCATCGCTTTCACCACCTCCTTATCGCATAATGACTCATCAAGCCTGAACTAACAAGTTCCAAGACTTTTATCTGCGGTATGGTTCGGCCTCAATTGCTTCCTTTCATTTTCTTTACTTGATATGAACACTTCAGGTGCTCGGCCATGGACTTCAGTTCCGTATTTATGTTCTCATACGAGAAACTTCAGCAATTTTAGAGGCAAACTGGTTGTCGACAACTTTTCTCCAAATATCCTCATAATTGAGTTTCTTTTAATGTTTAACCAAATCTTCGTCATTTCCCAAGCAAAAGATTATTAGTCGTTTCATGCTCCCCAGTATTGAAATATGTGCGCGCTTAATTACTGGGGTTTTCATCTTCATGATGAGCCTCTTCATGAGGTATTTTACCTTCAAGGTGATTTCTCTCCTGAAGTATTTAAGGAGTGTTTAATGATTATTTTGACTAGTGTCATTAGACCTTAGATCCATAGGTGTCCCCATAGACTCTAGATTAATGACCAATAAGTCAACTTCGTAAAGATGGATATACTATTCAACCTGGGGTATTCTAAACTTAGCGATGCATTTACTTCAAGTAAATACTATACCACTCCGCCATGCAATGGAAAAGAAATTTGGCAACCTCCCCGCTTCTGGCATATAGGAGTATCAGCTAAACTTAAATTTAGCTTAGTGCATGAACCATATACTAAAGATCTTTCTTCAGGAAAAAATCACGGCATCCCAAGATTTTGGGAATTTATCTCCCCCTGATGCCGGGATTTGATCTTGCGTAATAGCACTCAAAAATCCTCTTAGTATGGACACATGATAGATGGAATTTCGGACCCAATCTTATCCCAGCTTCTGGTGGTGGCCCAAAATAGTGTATACTACGGTGGTGATATTATATGGGAAATGATTGGTTCTTCTAATACGCACTGATCCTCCATTCGGGGTTCTTTTTCTTAATGTAGTGAGCTAGACATTTACTAATGCAGTCGCATGAAAACTGCACATCTCTACTACTGGTAGATTATCCCAAACATCTGGTGGGTTATTAATCTACGATAGAAAAAATATTCTAGCTTCTTATATATTGCCCAATATTATGATCCAATTACTCATACTTCTTATTTAAAATTGGGATCATTCAAACTTCGAGTTTTGTGTTGATGCAACATGTTTTGACCTGATCAAGAGTATTATGTTTTGACAGCATAATATACATCTTCAGGATGTTTACAAGGGTATAAATATAACACTGTCACATAAAACATGACCATCGATTAATCTACATGGAATATATATTCTGATAGAATAAAATTCTAATTTAACCTCCTATATGGAATAATTATTCTCCAGGAATATATGTGATTAATTAGGAGGTAATTTATATGCCTGTTATAATTTATGATGCCAAATAAATATGACAGATTTAGATCATCCAGGATCATTAACATCCAATAGGTCATCTAGTATTTTGAGAGTCATATTTGCTTCAGGCAAATAGCTATAGCTTCCAGTGGCATTATAGTTGCAGACTGTATTTGCCAAAATACATGTGTAATATCAGATGGGTATGACATACTCCAATGTATACCATTCTGGCATATGCACGGTAGCTTCATGCTACCGTGTAATTCACATGTATGTGGTCGCATGCTAGTGACTAATAATTACTGGAGACAAATCAATTACCCTTCAAGGGTTGCAATAATTTACTAACAGTGTGGATAGCAGTTTCTATTATCTCTCAAATAAACTAGATTATTTATAGCTTCAAGCTTATTTGCTTTTGGATTTGACCTAGGATGTGCCACTATGCTTGTCATTATTCTTGTGCCTCGGAGGTTCCACATGTGTCCCAATTTCTCCCCCTTTTCACGTCAACCATAAAATTCCAAATGAGAGTGCCTGCTTCTAGTATTTGCTTTGAATGATCTTAGAGTTTTAGCAATAAATTGCTATTATACTACTTCAAGCGTAACATTTTATTTGGCATGAAACCAACATACATTTTGGAATATGGGGTTACATATAGACTTCAGGTCTTTAGGGTTCATAGCATTTTCAAGTTGAGGCGATCCTTCTGGGATTTAACATTGACTAGATTTCTTGTGTCTTCAAGAATGACAATTTCCCTATTGCCATATGGGCATTAATGCTCAAAGAACTCGTAAACTGAGGCATATCATTCCTTTCAAATGTCAGACGTAATATTTACAAATTATATTCCATGCATGATTAATTATTTTACTTCAGGTAAGATATGCTACTGGCAATGTGTTATATTAAGCAACTGTTCAACAAGGGTAAGGCTTTAACAGAACAACTTAGACCAAACACATTTATGACATATAGGAAAATAATTATCTAATGCCCAATTTCAGTCTAAGGCAAAAGATAAGAGGTGCTCTTCATGAGCAAGATCAAACTCGACAGGAGTTATATCTATACTATTGATGCTACTCATGTAGAAAAATAACATCTAAATGAAGCTAAGGGATAACTGGGAGAATGCTACCGGTCTCCATATTGTTCACCATGGCATATGCTTGCTTATAAATGCACCTACTTATTGGTAGCATACGTGTTACCTAAACTCAATCCATAGACAAAATGGTGCAAGGCGGGGTAACACTCAAGTGGGGACTTCAGGTCCTAGAAATAGAAATAGATCCGGTAAAGTGTCTACATGAACACTAGTAACTTTTTACAGACTTGGCCATTCTTTCAGAGAAAGCCCTTGTGCCCAACGGATCTAAATCATATAGTCATTCTTTATGGTAGAGTAGAGACAATACCTCATAAACTACAAAGTTTATACCCTTCAACGGTAAAAGGGTACAACTACGTCAGCGTTAGCCTTGACATTAGTATGACTATATGATAATGAAATAAGCCTAGGTGATACAACTGCAACCATTCGGGGTGCGTGAATATCCACTTAGTGATGCCTAAAGTCTTACAATATTCATGCAATTCCCTGCATACTTACTTCTGGTAAGTAATTTCAAATGCATGGAATGAGTGCAAATAGTAAAGATTTACTTTTAACTATCCAATAGATAATTTATCATTTCCCAGATCTTTCCTAGCAACCTTTGGGATTTTCTGATAATTATTAATGCATTTAAGTATTTTTCAGAATTACTAACCCATTAAATAAATCCCAAAACACACAATGCCAGTAAATAAACTATAAAACAAATATGATGCTTCCATGGTGTACTATGTCTAAGGTTTCATAAATTTACGGAAGTTCATATACCTAAAAACCATGTTTTAGGATTTTCTAGAATTGTCTGGAATTTTCTAGCAAGTTTAATGAATTTCTGCTTATTAATAAGCAATTTTCAGAATTACTAAAAGTAGAAATAATATGCCAAATAAAATAATTCCAGAAACATAAAACAATAATGACACAAGATAACTAGATTATAATGAAGCATAAATAAGCTAGAAAATAAATCACGTGGAAAGAAATTCGGTCTATTGGACGTAATTGCAGTTCTGACAATCTTCTGGGTCAAGTTTTATAATTATTTTCAAATTTTTGGCAGGCTTACTGAATTTGCCGAAAAACCCAGGGTCTAAAGTGAAAACCGCTTCCGACCGGATTTTCTTTTCCTTATTTATTTTGTGTTTGGGCCAAAATTCGGCCCGATCCTTTCTCGGCCATCCTGCCCGCGGGACTAGGGTTAAAGGAACCCTAGCCCATGACCTTCGTGCGGCGGCCGAAAAGAAAGGCGCCATTGCGGCGGCTTATGCGGCCGCTTGAGGTGAGTGGCCGGCGTGGCCGCGCGGGTTAGTTAGGTTCGTGCGACGACCGGTGGGCTGCCGCGGCTGGCGGCAATCGGCAATCGGCGGGCGATTGCGGCAAGCAGCTGCCACGAGGCACGGCGCGAAGGCCGAGTGGTGGGTGGCCGGGCACAACGATGGTGTCGAGTTCGGCCACGGTGGCATCATCAAGGTTCGGCCTCAGGCGAAGACGGTCAGGTTTGGCCATGGGTGGCGACGCCGTATGGTGGCTGCGGATCCCAGCGGTTGGCAGTGGATCTTGGTGGCTTCAAGCCTACGAGGACTGGGCAGTAGCCGTGCGGACGACGTTGGTGGCTGCGACCGGTGCTTCCTTGGGTTTTTCGGCGGCGGTCAGCGCGTCTTCATGCGACAGATTATTTCTGATGGGGTCGCTGGATGCGACTTCGGGTGGCGGCACAAACTGAGCTGAGGCGCTGTGCTTCGGGTGGCGATGCTCGCCAGCGGTTTCGGTGGTGAGGGCAATCTGCGGCCGTGCGGTGGCCGCGTCGGGCGATGATCGAGGCCATGCCGTGGCCGACATCCCTGAGTTTACCCTCATATTCATTTGATTTTCCAATTCTAATCTGAGAGTGCAAACCGATCTAGAGACTAGATGAATAATTTACTGGGTTCTAGATCTAAAACACAAATTTTAGATCAATCTACTGCTAGGAACAATTACCACAAGATTGATCTAATCATGGTATTGCTAAAGAATAAAGAATCAATCTAGATTGAAAACTTGAACAACAATACATAGCAGATTGGTTCGTGATTTACATACCATGCACCTTGTAGAGCGATTCGTGCTGATAACGTGTTAAGAAATCGATGTAGAACAGATGAACAGTAACGCAATCCACGCAATCAACTATCAAGAACGCAATAGATCAAACACATGAGACACCAATGAGAGAAAACACCACACGAAGTCTTTATTAATTCTCATATCTTTTTACATGATACAATGCCTCTCTATTTATAGCCTAAATCTCCTAAGAATAGTTCAAATATTTGTCCATACTAGAACCTTCTAGGTTTCCTAGCACAAACAAGTAGGGGTGAAAACGGGTCGGATTCGGTCGGATATTGTTGTTACCATATCCTAACCCATATTTTTTCTCCTGATTCGGTACTAATCGGATTCGGTACCAATCGGATTCGGTCTTGGATCGGTCGGGATTAACCCGAGCCGTTGCACCCTACTTGTTTGTAAGGAATGCATGCAAGACAACAATAGAGTAGGAGGACGTCGTCAAGAACTTGATGTTACTACTTAATAGCGATGTGGAAGATTTTATTTTACCATTGCAAAAGAAAATGAAATGTCAAATAGTAGCACTAACCCGAAATCAAACTTGAAGACGATCGGATTCGGACGGATATCGGATTCGGACGGATATTGTCATTACCATATCCTAACCCATATTTTTTCTCCGGATTCGTACCAATCGGATTCGCATCAATCGGATTCGATGCCGGATCGGTCGGGATTAACCCGACCCGTTTCACCCCTACAAACAAGCGCACTTGAGTTTGCAAATTCCCTTGATCCCAGCGGCCAAGTGGCCAACCCACTCCTGCTGTCCTCCGCGCTCCTACAGTGCCAACCCACCGGACGACTCCCAAGTTTAAAATTCGAACATGCACCGCACCACCTTAAATCAATCCCCAAAGAAAAGAAAAGAAAAAAAAACGAAACGAGCGAAGCAGGCCGGCCATCATACCCCACACCATAATAGCACAGCGCAAATCCGAGTTAAAATCACCCAAAACCACTCCCCTCTCTGTCTCTGTCTCTTCCCCTCCCCTCGTTTCCCGTCGCCGTTGGCCTCTCCTTCACTGTTCTTGTTCGTGGAGGAGCAATTTCCTCGAGAATTCGAGCCCACGACGGAGGAGAGGGGGAGGGAGGGGAGTTGCACCGGGCGGCAGAATCCCTACCCCCCGAGCTCAACCAAAAGTCCGGCACGATTCGGTTCGATCTGCTCCGGGCCATGGAGATGGACAGCATCGAGTGCGTGTCCTCCTCCGACGGCATGGACGAGGACGACGCGGCGTCCCACCTCCCCCGCCCCCTTCTCAAGTCGTTCTCCTCCGCCGCCGCGGCTGCTGCTGCTGCTGCGGCGGCGGCCGTGAACGTGGTCGTCGTCTCCGGCGGCGGGGGCGCGGGAGGGGCGATCACGGGGCCGCTGATCTCGCCGGCGACGAGCGTGCACGAGCTGCTCGAGTGCCCCGTCTGCACCAACTCCATGTACCCGCCCATCCACCAGGTCCACGCCCGCCCTCGCGCCGCGATTCGTTTCTTGCCATCTTTCGGGATCTCGGCCTAGTGTCGGGGAATTGCGTGATCTGGTGCCGTAAAGGTGGGATCTTTGTTGCGTGTGCGTGGGTTCTTGGTCTTGGGTACAATCTTCCTCTCATGGGACATGGCGTAGTTGGCGCATTTTGAGGGAATGGGATGGCTTCTTCAACTAGTAGCAGAGCAGTGTCGTACAATGTAGTTTATATTAAAAGAATTGTGGGTAAGGGTTGAGACCTGGAAAATATCATTTAGTTTAGGTTTGTTTGTCAAACTGTTCTTTTGTTTACTGTCATGCTTTTTGCTGTATGGTTGTATTACAAATTTACCGATAAGATTTTCTACAAGCTGACAAAAAGTTATGTGTTGAAATGTTGAATCCTTCTAGTGGTTAGTTCTCAATTGATCTTCTCCATAAAATTTATCATTTTGTCTATTCTTAACATAATATACTTTGTTTGTCTTCCAACTGGAGTATATTAAGACAGATATGATTAATGAAACATACTTTAACAGCAACCATAAATCATCTAGTAATATGCTAATCTTGAAGTATTGCAGTTTCAGGTTTTATGCTTATTATATGATACTTGCCTGAGTGACATACGGTGATACCGATTTTGTTTTGCTCTTTAGGACTCAAATACAATGTCAATAATTCAGTCAGGGTTCTCAAATATCTCTATGTTTGGGTCAAGAATTGATTAGTGAAAAATCCTAAATACTTCCTCCGTTGAGAAATATAAGATGTATTTTGACTTTGCACAAGGATTAATGTGGCGATGAAATTGAGAAATGTATGAGATAAAATTACTTAGATACCCTTCATAAGTGTCTTGGAAAAGATGAGAGAGATTACTTTGTGTGTGGGTGATAATGAGTAAATGCACATGGTTGAGAGAGAATAAATAGGGGGTATAACAGGAAACACCTCATTAAATCTACATGCAAGCCTTATATTTCTATAGTTGAACAGCTGATTATACATCTTATTATTTGTAGTGTAGATTTTGTTCTTGAGCTCCTTTTCTGAGAGCTGGTTATGCAACTTTCTTGCATCTAAAAGTGCTTCGAAGCAAACATCTTATCTGCTTGTTATAAAAAGGATTTGGCCAATAGCAATTAGTAAGCAGCGTACTGTAGTATAATGTTTCTTTTTTGTCAAATATTGAGAAAAATTAGCTAACTACCATTGCAGAAACGTATAGTTGGAAAAATACCATTGAATGTGAGGCTGACAACTGAGCCTGGTCCATATATCAGTGGCACATCGATGGTATTTTCCAACTTGAGTTATCTTTGCGATGGTAACGAGTAGTTTGCTCTGTCAAATATTCTTCTTCCATTTCCTCCTTTTCTTTTTTCTTATCCTATACTCTCTTTTTTTGTGCAGTTTCATATTGTTTCCTCGTACCATTGGATTTTACTGCTATGTATTTTCTTTCTTAAGTTGACTAGACTATCATGATATGTTGTCACAATTTTTTAAAATTGAGTGATAACCTACCAAATGACCTGAGTGATAACCTACCAAATGACCTAAAGGGTATAATTCTTATATCAGGGATATGGCACATTTAAAGTGTACTTATAAAAATAAAAGTTGCGTATTGGAGTATGAGCATTGAGGTTTTGGTTGGGTTCTTTTTGGCTCAGGTTTTGGCTTATTACTTCCTGCTACAGTAACTAAGTTTTAAACGATGCATCTTTTCAAGGTGGGGTTTATAGGTGGATTGTAGAAGACAACATCGCATCGAAAGGGCACTTCTTTTCTACTATATGGCTTTTACGGCTAAAATCGCATTTTGGATGGTACAGATGTTGGGCTTTTAATGTGTAGATCGTTTTACACAGACCCGTTTGTTTCCAGAAAAGCCAAAGTCACGGCGGAGGAAAAGAATAGACCCAAAATCGCATGCATTTGTTTCCCTCTATATACTGTCTCTCGCGAACAGCTAGAATTCAAAAACCATAAGTCAAAAGCCAAAGCCACATCATAAAAGAACACACCCTTTGTGTTGTAGTGAGCTGCTAGTTAGCTTGCTTGAAGCCTTCGGACATCTTGCGCAATCTATCCTGGATACCAGTTGGAAGTTAATGTTACTTTAGATGAATAGATGAATGGATGTTGCTATATTGCATAGCCCAAAGGGGCATTATATAGTACATGAGACACACACACAACCCTAAACCCTAGACAATAGGAAATAACTCTAATACCCTTGACACGCCCCCTCAAATGCAAGGCATATGCAATTGCATTGCATTTGGAAGGATTTACACTAAAATAGGGAAAATCCGAAGTTCAAATCTTGAAGATGTCGTCGTAGCGTACGGCTCTTGGAAAACTGTGTTGAGTACTAACCATCCGGAATCGTGCAACAACCCAGAAAGTACAAAGTGCATTGGCTAGGAAAGTAGAGGTAAGCGGTAGTAAAGTCAACCACGGTAACACGATGAAGAGGATGTAGAAGGTGACACAAATAGAGAGCTATCAAATCAAGCCGAAGAGAGAGATAGAAGCATAGCGGCGCAGATTGAAGCCCGAGACGGCGGCAGCGCGGAAGAGAAGCGCGGCGATCTTGGAAACTTAGGGCGGCGGCTCAGAGAGAAGCGGTGGCGTCATAAAGACTTATACGATCTGCAACGACTCAAAAAGAAGAGCGGCCGCTGCAGCTATGCGAAAGGAAGGAGAGGACCACACTCAATCCAAGAGGATGAACCGTGGCTAGCAAAGCAACCGGCTGACTGACAATAAATTTGTAGACTCGTACGGCTTTGACGAACTGAAAGAGATATGCTACAGACTTGGATGGTGTAACAGAAGACTCAAAAGGTAGCGGATTCTAGAAGCCACATCCTTCAGCAGCTCAACACCAACCAATCCCTATCAATGTCAGCAAGTGTGACACATGGGTTGGCCACAGCAGCCCCAGCTGCAGCTGTTAACCCAAATCCTATTTCCCCCAGACCAGCTGAATACAACCATTGCTATGGCCAACACTAGCCAATCTCCTCGTCTCCCCCCAAACTCCACAAAAATCTCCCCTCCCTTTCTGCTGCATTTCTTTCTCCTCCTCAAGCATTGCCAAGAACGGCGGGCTCCGGTAGGCGGCGGTGGAGGGTAGCTGCAAGTTCTAGCGGCCCGAGTAGGAGAGGGGAGCTGCGGGCTCCAACGGTTCGTCGAGACAGGAGGCGGCGGCCAAGCCCGGATCCGAGCGGATCCAGGGAAGGAGATGGCGATAGCTAGATCCGGGGGAGGAACGGGGGTGGTGGGCTAGGGTGGAGAGGCTGTCGGCGACCCAGGGCGGCCGGGAGGCGGCAGTGCGGGTACGACGGCCAGGAGACGTCGGCGGCTGAAGTGGAGGCCATGCGAGGAGGCAACGGTGGAGGCGGCGGCTTCGAGGGCGCGGAATGTGGCGGGAGTTGGAGGCATGCGAGGAGGCGTGGTCGTAGGGGTTGCAACGCCAGCGGCCGGATCCATTTGCCCCTGCCCTCGCCAACGCCAGATCTGTCTATTTCCGCCCACGTCAACGCCGGATCCAGGTTGGGGCGGCGCGGTGACGACAAATCCGGTTTGTTGAGATGGAATGGATGAATGGCATGAAGGTTAGATATGTATTGCACAGCTCAAATGACAATATATAGAGTAGATGAGTCCAAACTCTAGAAACTACGAAAAGACACTAATACGCTTCACAGTTAAAACTAAGTACCTATCTATATCTTCGCCTTGGGTACCATCTCACCTTCTTGGCGACAAACCATAACCCACAGTTCACTGGGATCTTTGCTAGCGTGTTTGATAAACTAGGGTTCAGAATACCGGCTGCCTGTTTTCGGAGATCTCGATGCTCCCAAAGACTTTCGAAGTTGCTCTAATTTGAAATTTTCATATTTGAATTTTTACCTTCTTGTATGGTTTGAAATTAAAATGTAAAATTTGAACTCCTATTTTTGGGTGGTGTTCAGGCGGTTACCGCTGGCAACCGGTGTAAAACTGGAACCAACCGTGGAGCGATTTTTGTTTTGTAAAATGACATTATAATACCTGTGGTACACTACCATAAGACAGTGGCTTGTCATCTTTAGCAACAGTAACTTCATATATTTAAGAATGTTTTAAGTGTATGTAGTCCTGTTGTAATCCAGCTGTTGTTTGTGTTTTACTAAACATAAACTCATAGCTCACAAGAGAAAATTAAAGCTAAAAAGATGCACGGCAATAAGATGCTAGTCAATGTGTTTGATGAATGATCTCGGTGGAATCCTTATCTCGGTGGGATCCTTATAACTTATATGGCATTTAACACAGAATGTGATGTGGGATAATCTTTTGCAAAATTACTTCAAACACATATATTAAAAAATGCTGCTGTGTGGTTAGAACTTCATAATATTATACAGGAAGCTTTTAGATAATGTACAGCCGTACATGTGGGTACACAAGTTTCATATGGTGGTATCATCACACGCATGGATTTAGCACGTGTTTCCCCCTTTTTTGTATTTTTGTCCTTCATCCTTGATGTCCCAATACTGTCAATAATTTGTTTGTTGGCATAATTGTTTTTTTCCCCAATTCTTGCCTTTGTTCTCCTGGTAGAAATAGTAAATGATACTATGGATCTCAGTTATTGTGATTTACTGCATGAAACTTTGATTTATTCTTTCTTGGTTCAGGCATTTGTAAGTAAGGATTCAACATGAGTAATAATTTGTAACCGACTAATAATTGTGTCGACTAATAATTATGCTATGTTTCAGTGCCAAAATGGTCATACTTTGTGTTCGACGTGCAAAACCCGGGTGCACAATCGCTGCCCAACCTGTCGACAGGAGCTCGGTGACATTAGGTGTTTGGCATTGGAAAAAGTGGCTGAATCACTTGAGCTTCCCTGCAAATACTACTCACTAGGTTGTCCAGAGATCTTCCCGTACTACAGCAAACTCAAGCATGAATCGCAGTGCAATTTCAGGCCATACAACTGCCCTTATGCGGGCTCTGAATGCTCAGTTGTCGGGGATATGCCTTTCCTTGTTGCACATCTAAGAGATGATCATAAAGTTGACATGCATTCAGGGTGCACATTCAATCACCGTTATGTTAAGTCCAACCCCAGAGAGGTTGAAAATGCAACTTGGATGTTAACTGTAAGTATCTACTTCCGTTCATGGTATTTACTATTTAGTGTACGCACTTTAACTGCTAGGCTTTCTTGATATGTCTTGATTGCTTGTACCTCTTGTATCAGTTTTATCAGACCAAAATATATGATGGTGTAGATGGTAGTGGTCATGGTACTATTCTTACCTTCAGTGATCTGCAAGATCCCTCATTATAAATACTAGGGTTTAGAATTAGTGCTGATATGCAGAAAAGCTTATCAATACTCAACATATAAGAAAAATTGTTTACCCCCATCACATTCCATTGACATGATAGGGAAAGTTATGCTTTATCCATGTTTGAATGATGTGATAATTGTCTAATCGTCTCGTATCTCTTTCTAGGTCTTCCATTGTTTTGGGCAGTACTTCTGCTTGCACTTTGAGGCCTTCCAACTTGGAATGGCACCAGTGTACATGGCTTTCCTTCGTTTTATGGGCGACGAAAATGATGCAAGGAACTACAGTTATAGCCTTGAGGTTGGGGCGAATGGCAGGAAGATGATATGGGAGGGCACTCCCCGTAGCATCCGGGACAGCCACCGGAAGGTTAGGGACAGCCATGATGGCCTCATTATTCAGCGCAACATGGCTCTATTCTTCTCAGGTGGAGATAGGAAAGAGCTGAAACTGCGGATCACTGGCCGTATCTGGAAGGAGCAGCAGAATCCTGACTCGGGAGCCTGCATTCCTAATCTATTCAGCTGAGATGAATAACCAGGGATAAGGAATTGATTCAGGCGTATACTGTTGTGTCAGATGCGCTTGTGCCTGTATTTTTATAATTTGTGTTATTTTCATCGTTCTGCCACGTCGCAATTGTGGTCTGCCCTAAATTTGTTAGGGCTGATCGTTGGGAGGATCATGAAAATACGAGTGGAGCTTGTGTGTTGTCACTAGCTCATGAATCACATCGCATGATAATCATTTTTCTCGATTGCTGTGTGTATCTTGTGTCAGTTTGAGATGGAGGCCATTATCTTGTGCTTGTCATTTTATTTCAGGCCACTGCATTTCCGGACACCTGATGTCTGGCATTTATGTTTGTTAATTTGGGTGTTCGCTTATCTATGAACAACTGGGTGAAATGTGAAAGGTCAACAAACCATGTAATCTTTAGCTGAAAATACCATCGCCTCCCTGGATGTGAGAAGGGTAGGCCGGTAGTCTGCCCACGTGAAGTCTGCTGATTGGGCAATTCATATCTGTCGGTCAGTTTTCGGATCATGGTTGTCGTGATATTTTTTATTCTAATTCTTGTGTTCAGGATCATCGTACGAGGACTCTGGTTGATCCTAACCCTTGTCACTGTGATTCACGATGGCTTTGAGAACTTGACTGGCTTTATCTTCCTTCTGTTGCCCCTGTCAGTCTTGTCGCCTCCATCACCTCTTTTGCATCTGTTGTATTCTCTATTGTGTATTTTACTCAACAGCATCATCGTTTAGGATATCTTTATGAGTTGTATGTCTTTATTAGTTCGTCATGATCTTTTGGGGTTTGCGTCTGGTGATGCTTCTCTTAACTGTTATGGTTGTAAGTAGGGTTCCAAATACCGGCGGTAACCGGTTTTTACCGGTGCTGATCGGTAGAAAAAACCACCTGTTTTTTTATTTAACTCAAATTTAAACTTTTGAATGTAAAAATTAGTTTCTCTAATGATATTTGCATTGTTTAACACTAATAAATTGTATTAGGAAGGTGCATGCACTTTTCATGCTTGACTTCATACTTTTTTCATAGATGTATTAGGAATTTTTAAATTTTGAATGTAAAAGTTAGTTTTCTTAATGATGTTTATATTGTTTAATACTAATAGAATGTATTAGGAAGATCTATGCATCTTCTGTGCTTCCCTTCATACTTTTTGCCATGAATATGTTAGGAATTTCCAATTTCAAATTTGAAAACGCAGGGTTTAGCGGGTTTTCTATGGTTTTTTAGGCGGCTATCGGTCGGTTTTTTCGGTTACCGATTTCAAATTCAGATTTTGACGCGTGAAATTCGACCGGTTTTTTTCCGGTTACCGGTACCGGCCCTCCGGCGGGATTTACCCCAATAACGGTTTTTGGAACCTTGATTGTAAGCTTGCAAATAGCTTCAACTCCTCCATCCTTCTAGTGAGTCAGTGTTTCAGCATCCTTTTAATCTTGTTCATTTTTATGTGCGGGGTCTAGCCCCTTTTGTTTCGAAAGTTCATCGATATTATATAGTTTTCATTGATGAGTTTTCTCGGCACATGGATATACTTTATGTCATCTCGTAGTGAGGTTCTATCCATCTACAAGATTTTTGCCACCATAGTCCGTACTCAGTTTGACCCTCCTATTTATATTTTTCATGCTGATTCTGCTAGAGAGTACTTGTCAAGAGCCATTCATGGTTTTCTTGCTGAGCAGTGCACTCTTTCTCAATTTTCTTACCCTAGTGCTCATGCCCAGAATGGTATTAACAATATGCGATGTATCTGACACAACTACACATATAATGATTTTAGTTGCTAACCTACCATAGTTTCGAAAGTACAACTATTAACAACTAAATTGACGTTAGTTCCATGATTACATTATTTACAACTATTAACAATATACGACATACCAAACACAACTACGCATCTAATAATTTTAGTTGTTAACCTATCTCGATTTCAAAAGTAAATCTATAAGCAAGACATGGCGCAACTATACATCTAATGATTTTAGTTTCTAACTTACCATAGTTTTAAAAGTAAATATACAAAAGTACATGGACTCACCGTCGGCGATACATGGACCTCTCATTCTCCTCTTTCTCTCCCCCTCTCTTCCCCTCCTCTATCTCTCCCCCTCTTTTCCCTTTTCTCTCTCCTTTCCTCTCTTTTCTCCTCTCCTCTCTCCTTTTCCTCTCTCCTCTCCTCTCCTCTCCTCTCTCTCTCTTTTCTCTCTGTTCGGCTACGGTGAAATGGCACTCGGCTAGGCACGCGTGCGTGAGATAAAGGTTACTAATTGCCAAACAGTTAGGTGACTAGTAGCCCAATGGTCTAAAACATATATATTATTGTAATTCGTAATAAAAAATTATTTTAAAAAATCCATATTATGTTTGCATATCCATGAAAGATGTACAATAGCAATATTCCTCGAAAAATAGATTGTACATCTATGACTTACCTCACTTTCAAGAGATTATAAGTCACATCGTGACTTTCCTCCAGTGTCCCTCTCCAGCTTCATTGTTGGTTCCACCTCTCGACAAATCATTTCTTTTCTTATCCTCACTCATTTTGTACTCTCATTGTCTTCATCGCTAAAAAAAAAAGAAATGGCATCACTCGAGACTGAACCTGATAACACCATCATGGTACGCAGCGTCTCCTCTGGCACTCATATTATTCACCGTCTTCCACGTGTCAAGGTGGCGTTGATCTTAGTGACCATGACGTGACAAGTAACTCTCTCCGACCACAAATACATATCCCTTTAAAATACATATAGATAAAATTTTGAAACTTTAACTATCAATATCTTTTTAAATATTTCTATTAGATACGTAAAAATTATAGACCTGTTCTTTGTTATTGTGGTTTATGGCTGAAATTTTTGAATTTTAGCTGTTTTCGATAGATATTACAGAGAGAGATACTCGCTTGTGATTTTGGATGGTATAGATGTTGGGTTTTTAACATGTACTATAATTAACTTGTAGACCCTGTCTTAAAAAAATATTTCGTTTAAATGTTAGGTACCCAGCAAAAGATAAAAGCCAGTTTCAAAAGCCGAAAAAACAGATCCATATACATACATATATATTTGTCTTGAAAAATACTTTTAAAATATTATAATTTTATTAGATTTTATAAATATATTATAATATAAATTATTGGACAAAGTTACGTTTGGGAGATGTGTCGATATCCAAAATGATAGTTGGGTTTGAATCGGCTTCCACTTTTGACTTTTGTCCTTTGCTACAGTGACTAGCTTTTGAACGTTGTGTTTTTTTAACACGGTGTCTACTAGTCGATTATAATATATATTGTACCAATTTCAGTTATATCAGTCAAAATCCCATACGACTATCTCTTTCTTTGTACTCTTTCTCACGAATAATTAAAATTCAAAAACTATATGTCAAAAGAACCTACCCAACGTACATTTATGACCGTCTGCAGTAGCAATTGAGGTCAAAGTTTTCAAAAGTCGCCCCTGCAAGTCCTGCCTCATCGCATTACAGCAGAGGGCATGTCATAAAAGTGATGCATCCATGTGCCCATCTCCAGTGTCAAACCCATCGACTAACTTCAGCTTACGGATTTTAATAGCGAATGTCTGAATGAATGTATTGCGGTGTTGTCATGCATTTATCAAGTGCTGGTTATGGGCACAGGATAAAAGGATTGGAGAAAGATTATGAAACACGCGTGTTCTCGTTAGCTAGGACTTGAAAGCCATGGTTGATTGGCTGCACCAAGGGCGAATTCATGAAGCGCAATTCAAGATGAGATGATTAAACATCATACTTATGTTACAGCAAAATATGATTGTTTATATTCGAATGACGTCTAGGAGCATGCATTCATACTACTAGAAATCATTATCTCAGAATCATCTGTCACACATTCACTACGCATCATGCATTTATCCAAATGATCACAGCACAAGCACAATCATACATGCTGCACAGCTATTCAGTAGAATTGAGAGGGCAGGAATCAGCCTTACCAGTGATTAGAGCACCACTGCCGGAGTGGCTAGGTGGGGGGTGCTAGGGGGTGTACCCATAGGCCGACCGCTAGTAGAGGGCGCCAGCCCCGGTTGCCCCTCGTTGGGTCTACCTCTGTACATAGTGGTCAAAGAGAAACCTTTTTCACACTATAGTCCTGGGCACGATCCATTCGTGCTGACGCCACTGGCCTCAGGTCCTACAAAGCGAAAGCTCTGGAACATGTTGATACGGCTAGAGGCAGAACTAGAACAAAAATAACATAGGCTTACTACTTTACCATATATATGTATATATATATATATGTATGTATATATATGTAAATATATAAACATATATAATTTCTAAACAACATTGTACTAAACAGTAATGTGTCGAGTAATTTAGTATCAATAATTCAACATAACCTATAGCAATGTACGGTTACAAAGAAATAGCTATCAAAGTACTTATCAACATTAGTAGCATTATCTGACACTTTCCTTTTTAGAAATTGTTCCATAAATTTACCTATTGTTTAATTGAAAACTCAATTAGATGGTGTTATGTTCAACAGTTCAAGAACAATATAACAGAAAAAAATACATATAGAAGTTTACTTCCTTAACATTGTAATCAAATACTCTAAGTTAAATCTAAAGCTTGGTCCAATATGAGCACATAGATCACAATCATAGACCACTACAATTTTGCCTCCGATTTGCAATGAACTAGACATGTATTCTAAAAGCCCAAATTGAAACTCTAAGCTTAACTCTACAATACGAAAAAATAAAGCAAATATCATCACATCGAAACCCTAACTCACAAAGCCCTTGTTCTTGAAACAAATCATAATAATTAAGAGAAATTTTAAGTAAAATACATATAAATCGGGTAGGTCTAAACCTCTTTTGGCCAGCGAGGGCACAAGGCAACAGGAACCGGAGCCAGGAGACGCTACGCAGGCGATGGCAAGCAAGGGCAACCGACATTTTTAAACTATACACCTTTTCAAACATCAAGCATTTTTGGGCTGTTACAAAACCTACCCCCCTTAAAAGAATCTCAACACCGAGATTCAGCCTGGTCTGAGAACAAGTAAGGGTAATCTAGCATTAGTCGGTCTTCATGCTCTCAAGTTGCTTCTTCCTTGGTGTGATTATTCCACTGAACTTTGCACAGGCGAGTGGTCTGATTCCTTGTCTTCTTTTCTACAACATCGAGGATCTTGACGGAATGCTCTTGGTAGGTCAAGTCATCCTTTAGCTCAATGGTCTCTAGCGAGGTTTAGTCTTCTGGCACCTGAAGACATTTCTTTGAGAAACATAGAACACATTGTGCACATCGGCTAAACTTATGGACAACTCTAGTTGGTAGGCTACTTCTCCTCTCTTGGCCATGATAGGGAATGGCCCAACATATCGTGGTACAAGCTTGCTTTTGACCTTTAACCTTCTAATTCATCGCAAAGGCGATACCTTCAGATAGACATAATCTCCAACCTCAAAGCTCAGTTGTCTATGCCTCTTATCAGTATAACTCTTTTGTCTTGATTGGGCTACTTGCAATCGAACCCTAATTAGGCAAACCTTCTCTTTAGCCTAGTTCAAGGTGTCTGATCCAAAGATATAGCCTTCTCCTACCTCTACCCAATGTAGAGGAGTTTGGTATTTTCTTCTGTATAGGGCTTCGTGGTAACCCAGTGATGAAGTCTATTCCAACTTCTTCCCATTTCCAATGGAGAATTTGTAATGGCTACAACAATCCTACCGGTGTTTGGTATTCAACTTTAACTCTCTGGCATACATCACAGCAGGCAACATACTCAGCGATGTCTCTCTTCATACGTGACCACCAATACCACTACTTCATGTCTTGGTACATTTTGATGCTCCTAGCGTGGACGGAATACGTTGAGCTATGGGTTTCTTAAGTATTAGCTCCTTAAGTTACTTTTGGTGGGGAACAAAAATATGTTTCTCATACCATAGGACACCTTCCTGATTCTCAATCATCTTTGGAGCCTTTTCCTTCACCATCAAATGCTTGTATCAGAGGACGCTTGGGCTCTCCTTCTATGAGGCTATGATCCATTCTTCTATACTTGGCTGTACATCCATGGTAGCTATGATACCTTGCTCTATTATCTCCAAGTTGAGTGCCTTCAATTCCTTATAGAGCTAAGGTTGTTGTTCTTGAACCATGAAGTTATTGCAGTATGACTTGCAACTCAAGATATTAGCTACCATATTAGCCTGTCAGGGTGGTAGTGAATACCTAAGTTATAATTCTTGATCAAATCTAGCTATCTTCTTTGCCTTAGATTGAGATATGATTGTGTGAAAATATACTTGACTTGTGATCGGTATATATATCACAACGATTGCTGATCAATTAATGTTGCCAAATTTTTAGTGCATGCACTACAGAAGCTAATTCCAGGTCGTGGGTTGGGTAATTTGCTTCATGAGGGCGAAGCTATCTTGATGCATATGCCATGACCTTTCCCCCTTGCATGAGTACACATATAAGGCCTTAACGAGAGGCATCATAGTACACCATAAAGTCCTTGCATATGTTTGGTAGATCTAACACAGGGGTGGAGGTTAGTTTCTTTTTCAACTCCTAAAAACTTTCTTCACATGCTTTCATCTATTCAAACTTCTTTTCCTTCTTGAGAAGGCGGGTCAGTGGCTTTGCAATCCTAGAGAATCCTTCAATAAACCTCCGGTAGTACCCGGCTAATCCGAGGAAACTTCATACTTCAATCACTATGATGGGATGCTTCTATTCCACGATAATACCTATCTTGGCTGGATCCACAGATACTCCTCTGGCATAAACTATATGGCCGACAAAGCTAATGTCCTTTAGCTAAGGCTCACACTTATTGTATTTGGTGTACAACTAGTGTTATTTTAGCTTTTCTAGTACTAAACGCATGTTCTCGGCATGTTCCTCAACATTCTTGGAATGGATGAGGATATCATCAATGAATACCATCACAAACTTATTTAGGTATTCCATGAAGACTTCATTCATGAGATTCATTAAGTAGGTTGGGCGTTGGTTAAGTCAAATGGCATGACTGTAAATTCATACAGTCGATATTTAGTGGTGAAGGCTATCTTTGGGATGTCTTCGGCCCTAATTTTTAACTGGTGATAACCTGATTTCAAGTCCTAATTTTTAACTAGTGATAACCTGATTTCAAGTCAATCTTAGAGAATACTGTGGCTCCCCCAAGATGGTCGAATAGATCATTAATCCTAGGCAGTGGGTACTTGTTCTTGATGGTCATTTTATTTAAGGATCTATAATACACACACATTTGTGCGGTGCCGCTTTTTTCCTTACAAAGAGCACTTGGGATTCCCAATGTGAGGAACTGGGCCTAATACAAACTTTATCCTGCAACTCTTGAATTTGCTTTTTCAGCTCTTTAAGCTCATCAACAGTCATCCTAGAGGGTCTTTTGGCAAGGGCGGTGTCGGGATTTGGGTTGATGACAAACTCTAAGTCTCTGTTTGGTGGCATACCTGTCAATTCTTATAGGAACACTTTAGGGTATTCTTGCACCACTAGCATTCCTTCTAGAGGTACCTCATCCAAATGGTAGACTGCATGGCATGTCAAAAGGGTCTATCTATTTTTACTTCTATGGTTAACCTCGGGCATTTGGTTAGCCTCACCTTCTAGTAGCATAGTTTATTACCCCCGATACTTCGCCAACCAATCCATTTCTAAAATGACGTCCAATGTTTGGGAATTTATTACCATCAGGTCTGCCAGAAATCTAAATTCTTCTATGGTTATTTCTACCCCCGGGCTTACTAACGTGGTAGTTATAAATCTCTCAGGTGAGCTAAGTGTTGTTGGTCTCTTTGACTTGTAGGTCGACAGTTTAAGTTTCTTAACATAAACCCTTGCTATAAAAGAATGTGAAGCCCCTGAATCGAAGAGAACTTGTGTAGGTACTGAATTGACAAAGAATATACCCATCAGAACATCCGCAGCTTCCTAAGCCTCTTCAGCTGTGACATGGTTCACCCAACCACGATTTGGTGTCGGGGCCGTTTGTATCGCCTGAGGCATTTGATACCCTTTGGTAGGGGCTAACACCTGTCCACGGCCTAGAGTGCTTCCCAATTTGAATTTCATAGGTGTCATCTGGTGTTGTGGGCAGCGTTGTGGCCAAGAAAATTATTTTAAAAATCTTAAACTCCGACAAGGCTTTCGAAAAAATAAAAAATGCACTAAAATTTTAAAAATTTGTGAAAATTATGCATGGTTTATTGTGAAACCAAAATTGAGCTGTTACAGAAGTGGACCAGATGCCCAAGAGGGGGTGAATTGGGATTTCTTTTGCTATTAGCTGAAATAAAACATAAACTTTTTTAATCCAACCTATGTGCCTAAGCTCTTCTAGTGTGGTTCTAGTTAAGTTTTGCAACCTAGGTTTCAATCTACACAAGTCGAGTGATCCAGGAATTAAAATACAAGAAAGGAAATGCAGAAATTAAAAGAGGCAAATGACACACCTCATTTTTTACTGCGGTCTTGGAGATTCAGCGATGTCCCTAAATCCTTGTTGAGCGGTGTCGCATAGGGTTCAAATTACTGCCGGTTATCGCACATGATTTTACCCGCCACCACCAGTTAGACTACAAACCGGGCCAAACATTTTTGCCCAATTTGAATTGAAACCCAGCCTATTCGGCCTCCTGATCTATTCATTGCCCTAGGTCATAGTGTGAAAAATCGCTCCCTTCTCTGGCGGTTACGAATCACGAGCTCTGTCTCTTCCTCCTCTGCTCCTCTTCATTCTCCGCCTTTCACCCAAATCAGGGGCGGATGGAGGTGGAGGGTGACGTCCTTGGCAAGTGGCGACCAATCCCAATCTCCTCCTCCGGCTCCTCCCTAAGCTCTCTAGCTCTTGCTCAGCTCCTCTCATGGAGGACACCAGCGGCACAGTCACAGAAACGGTGTGTGGGGAGTAGGGGTGCAAATGGGTCGGATTAATCCCGACCGATCCGGCGCCGAATCCGATTGGTACCGAATCCGATTAGTACCGAATCCGGAGAAAAAATATGGGTTAGGATATGGTAACAGCAATATCCGTCCCGAATCCGATACGTTTTCAAGTTTGATTTCAGGTTAGTGCTACTATTTGACGTTTCATTCTCTTTTGCAATGGTAAAATAAAATCTTCCACATCAGCTATTAAGTAGTAACATCAAGTTCTTAACAGTACGTCCTCCTACTACATTTGTTATACTGCATGTATTCCTTACAAACAAATAGGGGTGCAAACGACTGGGTTAATCCCGACCGATCCGGCACCGAATCCGATTGGTACCGAATCCGATTGGTACCGAATCCGAAAAAAAAATATGGGTTAGGATATGGTAACAGCAATATCCGTCCGAATCCGATCCGTTTGCACCCCTAGTGGGGAGAGAGGCCAGGATGGTAGTCAAGGCGGCAGCGGCGGGGAAGACACCAGGATGGCGGGGGCGACGTGAGGATGGCGGCTATGGGAGCTAGCTAAACTTTAATTTCCCTGTTTGATTGTTTCCTGGTAGTCCTAAACTAGCTCTCTAACTGTTGATTATTACCTCTGATTGTATCATGTGCTTCTTGGAGGTGGCATATACCAACTAGTTATAGATACTAGTTCAACATTTGAGCCCCTTGCCTTGTTTGAAACTCTTCAAATCTTGTCAGTACTTGTCAGCATGATCTTCTTGCTACTGGTCAGTTAATTTCTTTTAAAGCCGAATCTTAGTACTGGAAACTTAGATCCACTAGCTCATGGCTAATTAATTTTACGGTTGTCTGAACTTGGTATTATAGAGAAGGCCTATGATTATTCATTATCAGGATTCAACTTAATTTTGTCAGCACCGAGCGGTAGGCTGGTACTTAGAAGTTCAGAAGTTACATGCATGTTTTATGATTATGAATGTACATGCGTGATTTTTCTTCGGATTTTACATGGACGTTTTATGAACGTATATGAATGTGTATGAGAATATCAACCGAAATTCCTCCAATTTTTCAACTGATTTTCGGCCGATTTTCAACCGATTTTTATTTGAATTTCATTTGAACTTTTCGGCCTAAAAAGTACCAAAATTTTCTGAAAATCAGAGCTACCAGTCCTACCGAACCCCCTCGATAAAAATTTAAAACTGGTTTTGTAAACCCTGGTGAGATCTCGACGCAATAAAGGGAAGAACAGACGGTTAATTCGGTGAGTAACATTGCAAATAAGCGAAATCAGAGAAATAACATTGTACAGGAGTTCGATGGCGTATTGATATCTCAATCACCATTTGTTATGGAAAATAGCAATTGTTAGATTTTGTGTAAAGAAAAATTCGAAAATAACAACACTAATCAGATTTCTCCAGCAATCCAGCTACAACTCCGCTGCTTCAATCAGCCTTCTAGTCAGTCAACGGGCTCCCTCGGTTGGCTGAACACCAAAGGATACCGACGCCGTTTTCTTCGTCTCATCTGTTAGGAAATGGCTGAGCTTTTAAGCCTTGGTCTATGATAGGTATCTTATCACTAGACTATAATTAGAGAGTATTATTAGTTATTTTATATATAGAATCAGAAAAGAAAGCAATAAAGAAAGGTTAGGAGTTTTCTTTATCTCTCTGTGTTTCCAATCTACTATTTATGTCTTCTGTGATTGATCTGGTTTTGCATAGCAGAGGAATCGATCGGACTGGTCGCCAGCGATGGTTCCTCAACATGTTATCAGTATGAATCGCTCCGATAAATCAAAGGTAATCATCGACGCATTAGAAGATTGAATTGTCTATATTTAGATCGCTCTAAATTTCGCAGATTTCGCTTTCTAGATTATTTTTCTACGGTGCAAATCTGCTCTAATCTACTGCAAGCAGACTTAAAGTCGCCGGCACAATGTTGATTGATAGATTACATAAAGGAGTAGATATTGATTGCATTGTAGATTGAAAAAGAAAAAAATATATAATCTTGCACGGACGGTTCCGTACGGCCGCCATGCGTAAAGCGCCGCCGCCACAGCCTCAGCCGCCGACCGCCGCCTCAGCGCCGCCAGCGCCGCCGAGTTGGTCTGGTGTCGACACCGCCATCGGCCGCCAAGTCGCCACGGCCGCTACCGAGCTCGCACGCACCGCCACACGAGTGCCACCGCCGCCGCTCATGTGACGCCAAGGATGGTCGCCCTCACGCGCCGCCGCTCGAAGCCGCCACCGCCTCCCGCACGGCCGTCGTGCGTGAATCCAGCTGCTGGCCGCTCCTTGCCCGTCGACCGTCGCCTTCCGCCGGCCTCTCCTCGCGCGTCGGCTCCGAAGTCGCCGCCTGGGCTACCGAAGAACCGCCGCCGCCCGAGCACCGGCTCCGAAGCGCCCGGTTCGAAGCCTGCACGCACCACCGCACGAGTGCTACTGAGAGACCATGTGAGAGGTGCTCCCATATTTGTGATGAGTAATTGACGCGTGTGCTCAAAATCTGGAAAATGGATCGTCTGCCGCTCCTGTGTTGAGTGGAACTACCGCAGTTCAATCTGCGGTATTACCGGCACGGTACTACCGCAGTGGAACCGGCGGTACTACCGCGTGCGCAGATAGAACAGTGAGGGCATAAAGTTTGAGTTTGGGCCTGGATGGTTTTGTGTTTAGGACATGTGGTTAATTCATGTTATCGAGCGGTGTTATTTGATGTGTTTCTTGTTTGTGTTGGCTACAGGACGTCGAGGCGGAGTTGTGGAGAGACACGAGGTGACCGGACTAGGCGTAGGTGGCGTTGAGGTCAGAACGGTCGGGATGTGTCGAAGACGGCGGAGACTCGAGGTGGTTGCGAGGCTTGGACGACAAGGAGCGTGGAAGCTTCCTAGAAGGTGCAGGAGGGGCGAAATGGTCATTTCGCGAGGCTGCACAAGTGGGAGCGGGCTCCGTTCGGGTTTAGCCGGCGTAACGGGTTGGAGATCCGTTAGCCAAGGGCTATAAATAGATGTGAGGGGCTGCATGCCTCCTCATGGCTTTGGGAGAGAGTTAGAGTTTGCTAGAGTCAAAAGAGCCTTTGGAGAGGTTGTTTTGCTTTAGGCTTTAGTGGTTAGAGAGTTGTTGGAGTGGGCAGAGAGTGCTCCCAGGGTCTCCCTCCTCTCTGTGTGTTGCCTCCCAAGAACTATGGAGAGTTCTTGGTGATCTTGAGGATTTGAGAGAGGGAGAGGATGGAGATGAGTTGAGAGTCTTGTAATCCTTCTTCTTGTTCGAATGTCCATACGTATCGGGACTCCTTTGTACTCATCTTTGATTAAGAAATGAAAATCTGAAGTTTTTCTCCCGTGCACGGTTTTTTCCCTTCGATACTCTCTGTTCTTGATTTCTGAGATTTTCGATTTCTTGTTGTTTCTTGCCCATAAGGTGTGAAATGGGTTGCTCTATGATGGGATAGTGCCTCAAGGTCATTTGATCAAGTTTTCCTAAGAGCAAATCAAGTTTAATCTCAGGATCTCGGATTTAGGCTCTCTCTGTTCTTCATGACTCATTTTTAGGGTTTTTCTTCAAATCTTGTTTCCTTCTCTGTGATGGCTTGAATCTTGGCTTGTAAAGTCCAGTGACTATTGCTAAGACATCTGCAAAGTCTCTTGGCCAAAGGATCAGAGTTGGAATGAAATTTTGGATTTTTGGGCAACCCTCTGTATTTTTCGGTTCTTTGTCTCCCCTTTTGATTCTTTAGAGAAATCTTGAAATTGGTTCTTGACTTATTCTTCTGGGAGTGTTTCCTTGCTATCCTCAAAGTTTCCCAAGCCAAGAATCTAAGAATCTTGCGAATTTCTCAGATTTCTCATTTTCTGCGCTTGCTGTTCTTGGTGCAGTACTACCTCTCCTCAAAAGGTACTACCGCTCAAAGGTACCACCGCAGTTTACACAGCGGTACTACCGCTCAAAGGTACTACCGTAGTTTACACTGCGGTACTACCGCTTGCCGGCAGAATAGCCCAGACTTTTTTCTCTCTCTGGATTTGATTTCTTTTCTCGATCTGTGATTTCCAGTGAGTTCTTTTCTTCTGTGTGAGTACTTGAGGGGAGGATTTTAATTTTTAAAGGCACCATTCACCCCCCTCTATTGCCATTTCGGTCCTACAGCTACCGCCGCCGCTCTACTCGGTGCCGCCTTGGGCCAATCACGGCCGCCCGCGTCGCTCGAGCCCCGCACGGCCGCCTGCGCCTCGGGCCCAAAGACGGCCGCCTGCCGCCGCCTCGCCCCGCACGCCCCGCCACCTCGGCCCCGCATGGCCGCCCGCCGTCGCCTCGCTCCGCAAGCCGATGCTCGTGCATGGCTGCCCAAAGTCGCCGCCGCCTGCCACGCCGGCTCCGCCATCCGAGCTCCGCCCGATCCGCCGCCCATGGCCGACCTCGGCGCCACTCACGATGTCGGCCCCTACCGCCCGAGCTTTTTCCGGCCTCGCCGCCCGTGGTTGGCCCTGAGCGCCACCGGCCGCCCCGCCGCGCGTGCCGCCCGAGCCGGTCGCTCTGGTTGCCTCCACCGCCGAAGGCACTGCCATTTTGATGCTGGTCCGACGTGCCGGATGGGCCAAAAGAGCTAACGACAGCCCGAGGTGCCGGTAAAATTGCAAAAAGGCCCATGGGAATTCCAAAAATTAAAAAAAGGTCTTCGGATTTTTCAGATGGGTACTAAATTTTGCGTAAGGCCCTCGAAAAATCGAAAATTACACTAAAAATTTTCTCCGAATTAAAATTTATGATAGGCCCTCAAAATTGCGTAATTCATTGAAAATTCATATTCCAAGATAAAGGGCATTGAGAATTCAAATTTTGAAGTATTTTTAGCATTTGAAGCATGTTTGTTACTGTCGTTATTATTTTCTATATTTTTCGTATTTATTTACTATTTTTATTAATCATAATTATTTAAATAGTCTTTAATCACTGAAATTAAAAGTACAATTTGTAGAAAATGCATAGAAAATTCTGGAACATTATGAGAATCTTTTGTACCATTTATTTACTTATAGTAAATTTATTCCATGCATGTTTATCTATCAGAACTTATATATTCCTTTCATGCACATGTAGATAGCAGGCACCACGAACCGGGAGTTTGAGGAGTTGGCCCAGCATGGCCAAAACTACTTAACTTGGGTTTCTGATGTCAGATAGTATTGGAGCCAAGAAGCTCTGCGCTGCCATTAGGATTGGCGCACCGTAGGATGCCCAACCCACCCTTGAGGAAAATGATCAGGCACTTTACTTCCTCAGGCACCATCTCTGTCTTACTCTCAAGAATAAGTACATGGTAGAGAAGAGCGCGCTAGCACTATGGACGGCACTTACGAAGTGGTTCGAGAGGCTAAAGTACACCATTCTTCCTTAGACAGAGCAAGAATAGATCCGACTGAGGTTTCCTGACTTCAAAACAGTCGAGGAGTATAATTACGCTTGCGTAATTTGTATCAATCTTTAACTTTGGGGCCAGAAGATTGAGAAGGCCCTATCCACCTTCCATCCCAATGCAGTGCAGTTTGCACGCAATTATCGTCAAGACAGCTACAAGGAGTATGTTGAATTGATTAATATGATGTAGGTTGCAGAGGCTCAGGACGAAGTTCTCCGTAAGAACTACGTCACACAGCCACTTGGGAGCTCCACTGGCCGTGAAGCCAACGCCGGGAGCTACAAGGTGAGAAAGCTCATGATAAAGAAAAAGGGAAGGAAGGGTAAGGCTGTAGCCCACAAAGGCAAGTTAGATACTTCACGTGAGAATAAGGCAAGTCAAAGCAGGATGGCAAGCCCTATAGTCAGCAAGACCAAGCCTGCTACAAGTGTGGCAAGTGGGGGCATTGGTCCCGGATCTGTAAAGAGCCGCGACATATCATCAATGCCTTCCAATCTCAGAAGAAAAAGGATGGCAAAGGACAGCATGAAATCCACTTTGCATCTGTTGAGGGGGAGAGCTCTGAATAGCTGTCTGTGCTGATGGAGGTTGAAACCATTCCAAGCAGAAGATCCCTTTGACCTTGCACCGCCACCGCTATGATTTCTCTCAAATAGCATATCACCCCGAGAAAATAATGACAAAGTCTCGATTTCTTAGCGATTCGCCTAATGCGAGAATGCATTTAGACTTTAATTGTCATTTATTTGTGTGGAAGAATAAGTTAGAATTTGCATAGATGGTATTCAAACAATTTTCTCGTGATGGTTGGATGATATTGAATAATTCATTCATTTATTTAGTTTATAATGGCATGATATGTTCGATATTGAAGTATTTTATTTATGTGTTGATTGCCTTCTAATGTATATTAATACGGCCGCCCATGCCTCCTCGGGCCCGGCCACGGCCGCGTGCCGCCTCGGCCCTGCACACGCCGCGTGGCCTCCTCGGCCCCGCATGGCCGCCCGCCGTCGCCCGCTCCATGGCCGATGCTCGTGCATGGCAGCCCAAAGTCGCCGCGCCCGGCCCTCTGGCCGCTCGCCATCCGAGCTCGCTTGGATCCGCGCCCATGGCCCGACCTCGAGCCCATGCCTCGCTCTGACGTCGGCCCTACCGCCGAACTTTTCCAGCCTCGCCTTGGTGGTTGGCCAGGCGCCACCGTAGCCCGTAGCGTGCCACCCGAGCAGTCGCTCACGGTTGCCGCCACCAAGGCACCGCCATTTGATCTTTGGTCCGACATGCGGATGGGCCAAAAGAGCTAACGACGGCCAGAGGTCTTAGGTAAAATTGCAAAAAGGCCCATGGGAATTCCAAAAATTAAAAAAAGGTCTTCGGATTTTTCAGATGGGTACTAAATTTTGCGAAGGCCCTCGAAAAATCAGAAAATTACACGAAAAATTTTCTCTGAATTAAAATTTTGCGTATAGGCCCTCGAAAATTGCAGAATTCACTGAAAATTCATATTCCGGCATAAAAGGGCATTGAGAATTCAAATTTTGAAGTATTTTTAGCATTTGAAGCATGTTTGTTACTGTCGTTATTATTTTCTATATTTTTGTATTTATTTACTATTTTTATTAATCATAATTATTTAAATAGCCTTTAATCACCGAAATTAAAAGTACAATTTGTAGAAAATGCATAGAAAATTCTGGAACATTATGAGAATCTTTTGTACCATTTATTTACCTATAGTAAATTTATTCCATGCATGTTTATCGGCTGTAAACTTATATATTCCTTTCATGCACATGTAGATAGCGGGCACCACGATCCGGGAGTTTGAGGAGGTGGCTCAGCATGGCCAAAACTACTTAACTTGGGTTTCTGATGTCAGATAGTACTTGGAGCCAAGAAGCTCTGCGCTGTCATTAGGATTGGCGCCTTGCAGATGCCCAACCACCCTTGAGGAAAATGATCGGGCACTTTACTTCCTCGTGCACCATCTACATCTTACTCTCAAGAATAAGTACATGGCGGAGAAGAGCCTGCTAGCACTATAGACAACACTCACAAGCGGTTCGAGAGGCTAAAATGCACCATTCTTCCTCAGGTAGAGCAAGAATAGATCCGACTGAGGTTTCCTGACTTCAAAACAGTCGAGGAGTATAATTCTGCTTTGCACAGAATTTGTATCAATCTTTAACTTTGGGGCCAGAAGATTGAGAAGGCCCTATCCACCTTCCATCCCAATGCAGTGCAGTTTGCACGCAATTATCGTCAAGACAGCTACAAGGAGTATGTTGAATTGATTAATATGATGTAGGTTGCAGAGGCTCAGGACGAAGTTCTCCGTAAGAACTTCGTCACACGACCACTTGGGAGCTCAGCGGCCGTGAAGCCAGCGCCGAGCTACAAGGTGAGAAAGCCCATGATAAAGAAAAAGGGAAGGAAGGGTAAGGCTGTAGCCCACAAAGGCAAGTTAGATACTCCACGTGAGAATAAGGCAAGTCAAAGCAGGATGGCAAGCCCTATAGTCAGCAAGACCAAGCCTGCTACAAGTGTGGCAAGTGGGGGCATTGGTCCCGGATCTGTAAAGAGCCGCGACATATCATCGATGCCTTCCAAGCTCAGAAGAAAAAGGATGGCAAAGGACAGCATGAAACCCACTTTGCATCTGTTGAGGGGGAGAGCTCTGAATAGTTGTCTGTGCTGATGGAGGTTGAAACCATTCCGGCAGCAGCATCCCCTTTTGACCTTGCAGCTGCCACCACCATGATTTCTCTCAAAGAGCATATCACCCCCGAGAAAATAACAGACAAAGTCTCTGATTTCTTAGCAGATTCAGTCTAATGCGTAGAATGCATTTAGACTTTAATTGTCATTTATTTTGTGTGGAAGAATAAGTTAGAATTTGCATAGATGGTATTCAAACAATTTTCTCGTGATGGTTGGATGATATTGAATAATTCATTCATTTATTCAGTTTATAATGGCATGATATGTTCTGATATTGAAGTATTTTATTTATGTGTTGATTGCCTTCTAATGTATATTAATAAAATACCTTATATTAGAACACGTGTGGCGCCCTATGGAGGAAGTGTGATTAATGAAGCAATGACACAATACCATCTTTAGAGAGACAAAGTACTTTCAGTCAATTAGTAAGAATGCTGGCAGCCTTACAACAATCGCCGGTAACGATACTTGTATAATAGGTTCAGGAAGAGTCACAGTTATACTCCCAATGGGCACAACATTGGTCATTGAAGAAGTCTTATTATACCCAGAATCGACTAGAACTCTCCTAATTTTTAAGCATATTCACGCAACGGTCTCCATGTTGAGACTAAAGAAGAGTATGGTAAGAAACATCTGCTCATTACGAAGCGTGAAGCAAATAAAAAAAGGTATTGAAAAAACTTCATTAGAAACTGGGCTATACTACACCAACATAAGGCACCTGCAGAATATACTGCCCTGAAAACAGTATTTAGAAGCTCTAAACTCTTCTGTCTCTAGCATGACAGATTATAATTAACAATTCATAGGGGTATAATATTAATGTAAAGAATTTCTCAAATCATGAAGATTTTGTGTGCCCTGCATGCGCCACCGGAAAATTAATTACTAGACCTTCTACTCTGAAAGTGAAGGATGAAGTCCATGCATTCCTAGAACGCATCTAAGGAAACATTTGCGGACCCATACAGCCACTATCAGGGCCATTTAAATATTTCATAGTGCTCATCGATACTTCCTCGAAATAGTCGCACGTATGTTTATTGTCTACGAGAAACCAAGCTTTCGCAAAGCTGATCTCGCACATAGTTCGTATTAGAAATATTTTCCCTATTCATCACATAAAGTCCATCAGAATGGACAACGCCGGAAAATTTACGTCAAAGGCATTTGATGATTATTGCATGGCAATGGGAATTCTGATTGAGCATTTTGTACCGCATGTCCACACTGGAATGGACTAGCGAGGCATTAATTAAGAGAATTATATTTATTGCATGACCACTTTTGTAGAATTGTAATTTACCAGCTACATGTTGGGGACATGCAGTCCTGCATGCAACAACTCTCATTAACTTTAGACCATCGGTCTACAACATCCATTCACCTATGTAACTAGCGCAAGGGTCAGCACGGAAAATTTCTCATCTCCGGAGGTTTGGATACAAGGTTTATGTACCTATACCCCATCCACAATGTACTGCAATAGGTCCTCTCCGAAAGACTGGGATATACGTTGGTTATGAGACAACATCTATAATCAGGTATTTAGAACCCATGACAGGAGATTTGCATATGGCCCGCTTCGCCGATTGCATATTTGATAAGGATAGTTTCCGGACATTAGGGGGAGGAAATCAACCCTTTGTTGAAAAATATCAGGAAATTACATGGCAAGCCATAGGAAATTACTGCATGTGGAGTCACCCACCCATAAGGTGACTGCAAACTGCCACCCCATGGATTTTGTTAATTTTATGAATTTTTTAGATTATAACTAGAAGATAATTTACTGGATTTGTAACAAAAGTTTATCATCGTTGTATGTTGTTGGAGTGTTAAAAAATTTGTGAAACTTTTTTTAAGAATGATTGAACTTAGAACAATCGGTAAGTACGATGGTAAGTGATATTGTGATGTTACCGAGAATTCATACACAGAGGAAACTAATAAGTTAATATTGTTGGATAACTTGCTATGTGAATAATTGAATGCGAGAAGACGAGGAAATAAGCTTGTCTGAATTTAAATAAACTTCATAATACAGTTGGGAGTAATATGCCGCATACTTTTTGATTACATGCATAACATATAGCATCATGTGTGACTAACTCACCCAACTGCTCGTACGACCTATTGTGTGGACTGGGGCCATTTTTCTTTCTTGTTAGCTCGACGTTGAACTCCTCAGCGACCTCTTTTGCCTTGGTCGCCATTTCCCTCTTTTTCTCGTGCTCCCTTTAGCGAGCCTACCGCTCCCTACGCGTGTACGCCTCGAGATGAGCTTTCATCTCACGTTGTATATGCAGGGTTTGCTCGTTCTTATGACGCTCCTCCTCTCGGATCTCGGAGGACCTTGCGACATTCTACTCCTCGAAATCGATGGCCCACTGGTCCTCTAGGTAGATCTCAAGATCGATCTATTTGTGGTAGCCACATAGGGATTCTAGGGACTGTGAATACAGGGAAGAGGTTCTTAGTGCGTACTCTAAAGGAGAAAAGGTAGGGGAAAATGGTGCACCTGGTCCTTACCCGCTACTGATAGGTTGCGGTGTCTAGACAACGGTCGGGGTAGTAACTGGAGTAGTTTGCGCAACCCCGTAATGCATATCTAGGCCGAGACGATAACCATTCCAAGCAGAAGATCCCTTTGACCTTGCACCGCCACCGCTATGATTTCTCTCAAATAGCATATCACCCCGAGAAAATAATGCACAAAGTCTCGATTTCTTAGCGATTCGCCTAATGCGAGAATGCATTTAGACTTTAATTGTCATTTATTTGTCGTTGAAGAATAAGTTAGAATTTGCATAGATGGTATTCAAACAATTTTCTCGTGATGGTTGGATGATATTGAATAATTCATTCATTTATTTAGTTTATAATGGCATGATATGTTCTGATATTGAAGTATTTTATTTATGTGTTGATTGCCTTCTAATGTATATTAATAAAACACCTTATATTAGAACACGTGTGGCGCCCTATGGAGGAAGTGTGATTAGCCAACAGCGGCACAATGAATACCATCTTTAGAGAGACAAAGTACTTTCAGTCAATTAGTAAGAATGCTGGTAGCCTTACAACAATCGTCGGTAACGATACTTGTATAATAGGTTCAGGAAGAGTCATAGTTATACTCCCAATGGGCACAACATTGGTCATTGAAGAAGTCTTATTATACCCAGAATCGACTAGAACTCTCCTAAGTTTTAAGCATATTCACGCAACGGTCTCTATGTTGAGACTAAAGAAGAGTACTGTAAGAAACATCTGCTCATTACGAAGCGCGAAGCAAATAAAAAAAGGTATTGAAAAAACTTCAATAGAAACTGGGCTATACTACACCAACATAAGGCACCTGCAGAATATACTGCCCTGAAAACAGTATTTAGAAGCTCTAAACTTTTCTGTCTCTAGCATGACAGATTATAATTAACAATTCATAGGGGTATAATATTAATGTAAAGAATTTCTCAAATCATGAAGATTTTGTGTGCCCTGCATGTGCCACCGGGAAATTAATTACTAGACTTTCTACTCTGAAAGTGAAGGATGAAGTCCATGCATTCCTAGAACGCATCTAAGGAAACATTTGCGGACCCATACAACCACTATCAGGGCCATTTAAATATTTCATAGTGTTCATCGATACTTCCTTGAAATAGTCGCACATATGTTTATTGTCTACGAGAAATCAAGCTTTCGCAAAGCTGATCTCGCACATAGTTCGTATTAGAAATATTTTCCCTAATCATCACATAAAGTCCATCAGAATGGACAACGCCGGAAAATTTACGTCAAAGGCATTTGATGATTATTGCATGACAATGAGAATTACAGTTGAGCATTTTGTACCGCATGTCCACACTCAGAATGGACTAGCAGAGGCATTAATTAAGAGAATTAAATTTATTGCATGACCACTTTTGTAGAATTGTAATTTACCAGCTACATGTTGGGGACATGCAGTCCTGCATGCAGCAACTCTCATTAACTTTAGACCATCGGTCTACAACATCCATTCACCTATGTAACTAGCGCAAGGGTCAGCACGGAAAATTTCTCATCTCCGGAGGTTTGGATACAAGTTTTATGTACCTATACCCCATCCACAACGTACTGCAATGGGTCCTCTCCAAAGACCGGACTTAGACTTGAAGAACTTGCATGGGTCTCGACACCAACAAAGGGGGCCGTCTCCTCTGGTGGGTGTTGCGGTGAACACTCGGTAGGAACGTTTGGGATGGGGTTGTTGCTATGGGGCGCGTCATTACGGGGCGACCTCATAGCCTTGGCTTGTTCTTGATCCATCAATCAGCCTTACTTTCTCATCACGGGCGGCAGCTGACCGTGCTAGGTCGTGGGTCTTCTCCCATTACTTCATCATCTTGTCACATTGCTTCTTCTACCTTCTGTCCATCCCGGTGTGGTAAAACAAGCGCCGGTGTAGTGTGGGGTTTGCTTGTGCAGTGTTCTCTGAGAAATCTTTTCGACCTTCTTTTATAGGGCCCCTTGTTGCCTTGTCGGTACATGAAGGTGCTTGTGTGGTCCTGGCACTGCGCAAAGCTACCAAGTGTCAAAAGCTGGTAAGCTGGGCCGTGCGGTCTTGTCGCTGTGGAAAGCTGGCCCGTGCGGTCATGTCATTGCGTAAAGCTGGTGTGCGTAGGCTTGTTGCTAGTGAAAGCTGGCCTGTGCTATCATGTCACTGCAAAAAGCTAGGCCATCACGTCATGTCACTGAGCAAAGCTGGCCCGTACGGTCATGTTGCTGTGCAAAGCTGGCGCGTGTGGTCTTCTCAGTGCTTAAAGCTGGCGTGTAGTCTTGTTGCTGGTGAAAGCTGGCATGTGCAGTCTTGTCGATGCTCAAAGCTGACATGTGTTGTCTTGTTCTGCGGAAATCTACCCCGTGTGGTCTTGTCGCTGAGCAAAGCTGGCGCGTACGGTCTCCTCAGTGCGTAAAGCTAGCGTATGTAGTCTTGTCACTGCAGAAAGCTGGAGTGTGTAGTCTTGTCGCTCCCAAAGTTGGCATGTGTAGTCTTGTTGCTGCGAAAGTCGCCCATGTGATCGTGTCGCTGCGCAAAGCTGTCCATGTGGTGTTGTCGCTGGGCAAATCTGCCATATGTTATGAATGACGCCGTGACACCGCAATTGCGCTATAAAATGAATGGACGAGGCATTGCTGGTTGGAACAACTATCTTCTTCGTCGTAGAGTAAGCCACCATGACAGACGCCGAGGGGCCACTCGAACATGGGTCACCAAAGGAGGACCTTCCACTTAAATGGAAGGAGGACTTCGATGCTATGTACCGCTTGTTGGCAAATAGGCGCGCTCAGCCAGTGTGGCTGAAATGCAAACACATATAGGACAATGTTGTGCACGTGGCAGAAGGTCATTCGGATGGCGGTCGATGTATCTTTCGATGCCCATACTCCGGGGTACAAGTTGGCACTCGTCTATTTTGTTGTACTACTAATAAAGTTTCAGTGTTAACATTTCTTTGTAGCAGATGGATAAATGTGACTTAGTACGATGGATTGATCCTCCCTATGAACAGTATGTTGCGAGGTACGTGGATATATTGTGAGAGCGAATCGCTGATTGGAGGCATGGGTTGAAAGTCTTGAAGAGCAGAACGATGATCTCCGTCAGCAGATGGAGCGCATAGGGGCAACGAAGAGGTCACCAACATAGGGAGTTCATATGACCCAACATGGTACTGCACGAACCCTAGTTATATATGTGCTTGCCACTAGAACGACGACCAACCACGTTCGAGGCGACCCCCTCAGCAACACTCAATCTGGGTACCACGAGGCTCCTTCCACCTGTAGGCAACGATGTGTATGGTTGTACCGTTGTACTCTGGCCTGTTGTTTGAAATAATTTTCAATGTCGTTAAGTATGTAATCGAATGGTTCATACGTTGCTGCGGTTTTCATCAATGCAATTTAGTATTCGCTTGGTGCGGGCGTCGACAAGTTAACGAGAAGAAGAAGTAAGCTCGTCACAGTATTGTAAACATAACTACGTAAATAATGAGGCGTAAGCGATACATGAACAAAAAATACGATCGACACTACGTCACTCGAACAACATCCCGGCCCCTCTATCGCCACCCTGGCCCGCTCCATCTCCGCGTCCTCCCATACGGCTCCGCTTGGCCGTCCTCCGCTACAACGGGTCACGACGCCCTGACAACGTAAGACGATCAGTAGACCATTGCATCCACCCCTAAGCTGGTGGAGTGGACTACACTGCTACCTGTATGGACACCAGTGCACCGGTGAGGACACTCCCGGAGACAACCTTTGGTGGTGTGGCCCGAGGTGCGGAGCCCGACGCCTGCCCGGCCAATCCGAAAAATATTGGTCTGGGTCGTCCTAGTCCGGGGAGACCACCCATCCGCGCTCGGGGATGACAAGACCTGCAATACAAATATCGTTAAATCGTGAGATGAGGCATCGGGATAAAACCGAGAAGAGGCGAAGCGTACCCTCAGTTGGTGCCATCTCATCTGGAGGAGGGATGTACGGCACGGAGTACGCCCTGCGTGGGGAAACAGGAGAAGTACGGATGACGTGCAAACAGCTGCCCTAGCGGTGTACGAGGCCATCCCAAGCCTAACCACCAGCCTGGTTCGGGTGAGGTGGTGTAGGACCTCTGGAGTGGTGCCATGCCGGTGGGGCCGCACCAGTGGATGAACCCTCTGTGCACTAGGCGTGGGCGTGGAGACCGCCGGTAGCCTCGTGCAGGACAACAGTGCTACCACATGGCTACCCCAGGCCTCCACACGATGCCAAGCGCTCAACGACTCCTTGTGTGTCACCTCAACACCACTGGCGAGCCTATCCACTATAGTCTGATACTCCCTCCAAATCGCAGCACCGACGTCAGCCTGAAGGAAAAAACATGAATCGATCAATCATCTCAGTGACATTGCCATTAGGGAATATTTAAAAATTACATGTAACATACCGCGATGTGAGCGTCCCGCATGAGGTGCGCGGGGTACGTGTCTACCGGTGCGGCGATATGTGTGGTGGGCTAGTCAACGACATGTACGGACCTGGTACATGTATGAGGCTGGTACCAGCGCAGGTACTCCATGTAGTCGCTGCTTTGTAGGGCCGGTCCTCCTCCTTGCGCTCATCAAGAGCACCCTCCCACTGTGCAGTCCACCCCTCCATCTTCACTGTCCAGTTCGTGTCGTGTTTCACTCCCTTTCTAGAGTGCCTGCTTGTATGACCATTTTGTTAGTACTTGCCAAACGAATAGTAAGTACAAGGCGATTTATGAGAGGCAGTTACTCACGTGTGCAAGCTCTGTGGTAGCGGTGGTCTAACTAATACTGGAATCGCCTGACGTAGGCTAAACTGTCGCATCACACGCTACGATGCGTAGTCCTCTACGAAGATGTTGTACACGAGCTTCCGGCGCGTCAGCCAGAAAGCCAGGTCGCACTGTAGAGCATAGACAGCCCGTCAAGAGAGCGGTCCAGCAGTGTCGTAGGAGAGTACGGCTCTCAGCGCATGTCGTCAGCTGTGAGGCGATCAAACTGCTCCACAAAGGGCAGATACGCCTGTGTGACCTGGACGTGTGTGAACTGTACCTGCAGGGAATAACAGGTGTTACGCACGTGTAGCTAGGTTCGTTTGCATGATCTCCAAGGCATACCTTGTGGGTAACAAGGGAACGAGCCGTCCCAAATCCAGCTCTATCACAGAGTACTATGTCGAAACGATGCTCCCTATTACCCATGACGTGCACTGTATGCAATTGGCCTTTTTGCGCCTTTGTCCCCATGTATGCCATTATTTTCGACGAGTACAATGCTCGGGGATTGGCCGCATGCAGTGCGGAATTCGTGTGCCTCTTCCTGAAGTAGCCGATTGTGCTGTGAAAAACACATTCCACGGTGGCGACAAGGGACTGAGAACGAAGGCTCCTGAGAACCCAATTATACACCTCTACAAGGTTAGTCGTCATTATGCCGTACCTTGCGTCGTCCGTGTCGTGGAACAGCAACCACTTCTCCAATGGTTCTCTCTCGATCCACTACGAGAAGCACTTGATGTTTCATGAGCCCCTCCTTCTTGGACCAGCTGGGTTAGGATCATCAAGTGCTGGAAAGCATTCCGGTTATGCCGCCCCAGGCATGACCAGCCACTTGCTCCTCTCGTCAACGTGCTTCTTGCTGTGCTCGTCTAACAACGCCCACAAAGCATCAAAATTTCTCCGCTGGTTCTGCATAGCCAGCCCTTTGAATAGCTTCATTAACAATTGTTTTGGGAACTGCTTGAAAAAGTTCGCCCCTAAGTGACGAATGCACCATCTGTTCCTCATAGCCGGCCAAGAAAAGGGCTCCTGGGGTCTTCCTAAAGTTTTCTTATGACCTTTACAATCCCGGCATGGCAATCATGGATTACACACACACCAGGATGAGCGCTGACAACTCCAACCCTGATATGTCTGAGAAACCACAACTAGTTTTCATAATTCTCGCTTTCCACGAATGCGATGGCCAGCGGCAATATTTGGTCGTTGCCGTCAATGCCTATGGCTGTCAGGATCTGCCCCTTATATTTGCTGGTCAAAAAGGTTCCGTCAACTGAGATCACCGGCAGCATGTGCCTGAATTCCTCGATGCACGCACCCTCCAAGGATAACCGGCCTGCTCACACTTCACGGTCTACTGCTCCTGGATAGATTTCACGACCCAAAAAGTCCGCTGCATTGAAAGGGTCCACAGCTTGATGGCATCCTACGGCGATGCCTTGTCATCAAACATTGAATGCAACCGAACCTCTATCTGATGATACTCCCACGGTGATTCGTGCTCATCATGTGAGAAAACAACCTCAACATCAAATCGGTTACATTCTTGTAGGACGAGAGCTTCATACTCATCCGAATTATCCTCGTTGTCCTACTGTACAACTTCCTCTTTAGCCCATGCCGTCTGGTCATCGCACTCCATCTGCTGCACTATGTACTCAATATGCTCTTCTTTATCAGCTTGTCCTATTTCCTCGCCATGGCGTGACCATTGTACATCCCCTCCATGTACCGCATCGGCCTCGTCACGAGCATCTTCCTTCTCTTCGCCAACATGCGGGGCGCCCGAGCTGCTCGCACGTCCCAGAGCGCCTTGCACAGCTTCTAGTAGGCATGGTTGCACAAGCAGCATACACTCGTATCCACGGCGCCGGCACCCTTCCACAAACCCCTTCCACGTAACAGTGCGCAACAATGTTCTCAACTCTCATCTGATGTCTGTAGGAGACCGACTCTAAAGCCCATCTACGACGACACTGCACACCTCGGGGTCCAACGAAAAACTCCAAGTAAGCCAATGCATCACATCTAAGATTCGACCATTCTCGTCGTCCGAGTGTACTAGAGTGGCTTGCGGAAATCCGCTCAAATCCACACCATTCAGACCTTCACGAATGGTTCCAGCACCGTAGTGCACTCTCAATGTAGTAGGTATCGGCATTGCTGATGTCTGCCTGCATATATGTTTTAATTTTACAACATATCAAATCGCATCGTACACTACGAAAGTACTGACAAACTGCAATTCACATTTCACCGATTGTTCGCCTGTTGTAACCAACTACACTAACCTCATAGTATGAACTTCCTATCGACACCCCGATCACTGACACCGCACTTTTCTCGCTACTCAAGTTGTCCCCTACATGAAATAATTCCTAATGGTTTCGACAATTTACAAGCCATATCGATTTAAATGCCTACATACCAGTTATAATGGTACACACGTTTTTCCAACGTACTAACGACATTACATTCATTTGCAATCAATCATAAATATTACATATTATTTTTTTTTTACATACCAAATTATGAAATTGTAACGTAAATATTTACTGAATTTTGTAATACATACAAATTTCTATGGATGATTAATTTGTATGTCGTGGCGACTGATTTTTCTACAACTACAATTTTGTTCGCATGCCAATTTGCTAACGATGCTAATTTTGTGAAAAATATATTCACTAAATTATACATAATTGTACGCTTGTACGCCTGCTAATTTTCTAAAACTATATCAACTAAATTTTCTATACCAAAAATTGAACTATTCCTTTGTACATCTATAATTTTTTACTAGCAGTAAAAGTCATATATAACATTGCAAATACAAAAAAAATACCTACAGTTGTTTTTTCCTCTCCTCTCCGCTTCTACGGTTGCTAATCTTCTAAAACTACATTAACTAAATTTTTTATACCAAAAGTTGAACTATTTCTATCCATATCTACAATTTTCTACTAACACTAATAGTAAATAATATATGTACTAAATATACAACATTGCAAATAAAAAAACTACCTACATTTGCTCCTTCCTCTCTTCTCCTCCCCTCCTTCCTCTCCTCTCCTCCTTCTCCTCCTCTCCCTCTCCTTTTCTCTCCTCCCTCTTTTCTTTCCTCTCCTCTCCTCGGCCGGCTGCTCTTCTTCGGCTTCTCTTCTTTCTTTCTTCTCTTTCTGTTGTGGTGGGCGCCCGAGCGGGCTCCCTTTTAACCCCCCTAGTCGCCTGGCCATTGGGTGACTGGACTCCAGTCGCCCATCCGTTGGGCGACTAGATCGGGCGACTGCAATAATTCGCCCAACGGCCCGTGGATTGCATGCGTGTCGCCTGGCCATTGGGTGATAGGCTCCAGTCGCCCAACCGTTGGGCCACTGGAGCCTATTTCTGTAAAAACAATGTTGTCGTGGCTATATTTTTGTTATTTCAAATAAAAAATAGGTTATTCGTACAAAAAATTCTTCGCAACGAGCGGCGTCAAGTGTTACAGATGGCAGCGGCAGCCCATCGACATCCTGTCGCTTTTACGGATGGCTGGATGCCATATCCTTTTCTTATTAATTGATCTCAGCCTCTCAGGCGTCTGGAAAAAGAAAAAAGACAGATGAATTGAACTACTGGTAGTCTTAGATTTCTTCGTGTTGTGACCGCACATGGGATCTATAAGACGCGGTCACCCCATGCTTTATGATGAGTATTTTGATTTTCTTTGTGTTTTATTTTCAAAGTTTGAGTTTGATTTTATATAATTTGCTCTCTAGTTTTTGCTGTTAGGTGGTAGCGGTCTGATTAGCCTGTAGAGACTGCCTGGCCGGGGTCTAGTGTGACTAGCCGTGAAGAGCAATACAACTGGAAATGCGGTGTGATGGATTTTCAGTTGGTGATACGTTTATTCCAGAGAGGTGTTTGTTGTGTTGCAAGGAGTTTTTGAGAGTGGTGTAACCGGCCATGTGATGGTAGTTCGATCGGAGTTTATTGGACGGTCTAACCGGCATGGGTTCCACAGTCAGACTGGTCCCCTGTTACTTGGGTTTGATCAGGGTTGACTGGGGCGGTCTGACTGACCGTTGGTTAGCGGTCAAATTGGCCAGTGTTGAGTTGAGTTGGTTTCGGTTATATTAGTCATGGCGTGAGTCTATACAAGGTGTTAGTATGGCGGGAGTCTATGCATTATGGGAATCTTGACGTAGGTGTTAAGTGATGTATGTTTGCATCGATTATATTGATGAGAGCCAAGTGCATATGACTTATACTCAGGACAATTGCTTGTTTTTTATGTGTAGGGTGCTTAGTGATTGTTGCGGTCAATGGTAAGACCGAGGCTAGGGGAGGTGCCCTGAGTCTATGGAGGGTCGCGTAAGTCCGGGTGGAGCATCATCTCAAGCGAAGAAGCACGAGAGAAAGACAAGAATCGTGATGAGGCAAGTGTATGCATGTAGTGTACCTTTGGATTTGGACGTTTCAAATGGTGATGGTTCTCGGAGCAGGCATACAATCTTGACGGCAAGTCTTTGGGCATAACTAGCTTGGTTGTGGTGGATGCTTTGAGGAGAAGCACCGCGAAGGCCGGTGTGTGGCCATTGTGGAAATTGTCCGGTACCGAGTGGAGAGGTAGTTTACGAAAACACGATGGTGGCTTAAATTATTTAGGTCATATCTTAGAGGATGGAGTGTCTTATCGGGCTATTGGAACTATGTGAAAGTCGTCCTTTGAAAAGCGTGTGAATGTGTGTGAATATAAAACCTGTTTATGTATGGGTTACTGGATTTTTCCATTTGTGAGTAGTTGTATCCACTAAGGATGTGCTGGTTTTCAGGGTTAGGTGTGAGGTGAGGAGGCTCCAATATATAATCCCTTGTGTATGTTGAGAGAGAGGAGGTCTCTTAGGGATTTGAGAGAGAGGTTATGGTTTTCTTATGTTGAAAGCTTTGTGTGTGTGCTCTAAGGTTAGAGCTCTGTCCTCCATAAGGGTGTGGTCATAAAGCATTCCTCTTAAAGTGAAATGAACCTCCAAACTTCATCCAAGTGAGTTGAACCAAAGATTTCTCCTTGTGCTTTTGATTTGCTTAGCTTTCTTGTTTGGATTTCATCTCCTCTTGATCTCTCTTGGTACCAAGGACATATAAGAGGTGGAGATATCGCTTGGAGATTATATCCCATTCATCTAGACACATTGTATAGAAAGCTCTTGTGGTTGCCCGATTTTGCTCAAGAAAGATGTGATTTTGGGGTTTTGATTTTAAGAGTGTTTTGGCTTGAGTTCGTGTTGTAATCTAGCTTGCTATGACATATGAGAATACATCCAAAGTCATCTAGATCATCAAGGAAGCAAGAGCAGATCAATGTTTCTCTCTTTTTCCCGATTTTAGTGTAACCTTTTTTGTTTTGGATAAAGATTGGAACATTGTTATTAATCCTCATGATCTATGATTAGAATATATTCTTGACCTCCTAGGAAGAATTTATACTAAGTTTCATCCTGTTGGATCAATGGTTTAAGAGTTAGCTATTTTTTTCATATGTCGTGTTGATTTCTACCTCTGTTCGGTGAATGGTCAGGCCGATGTGACCTGAGAGGTAAGACCACCCGTCCTAGTCTGACCGGTGAGACTTGCGATCAGACCGGGTTGAGTGGTCTAACCGCCCCCTGGTCGGTGGTCAGACCAGTGTGACAATTCGTCTTAGGTAACTTTGTGTTCTTTGGCTCTTAGCTTTGGTATAACTTGTAAGCTTATGTTGTTTTTTATTGTATTATGTTGCTAATACCGAATTTTTTTTAAGAAGTCATTCATCTCCTCTCAACGATCCTACAGGATCAATTTGCTTCGCAAGCTACCAGCTGGTTCTTCTTTCAGCTTCTCTTGCCTGCTGTATCTTCACATGCATGTTTTTTATTATGATAAAAAAATAAGGGAGTGACTATTGCACAAACAATTGGATTTTTTTATCTCTCAGTCACCTAAAGTTGCACTTTCAATCACCTGAAGTTGCAGGTGATTTTTTTGGAAGGGGTTGCAACTTCAGTTGATTGAGGGTGCAACTTTAGTTACACTCTGAATCACCTAAAGTTGTAGGGTTTTTTAGAGAGACTGTAACTTTAGGTGATTGAGAGATAAAAAAAATTTTATTGCTTGTACAATAGCAAAACCGAAAAAATAATGGGCAAGATTGAACGGAAGAAGAAAGTTGGTTGCTTTAGGATGCGTATGTGCCACGTGACAACATTTCTGAAGGTGTCGGCATAAGATGTTTTTGGAAGCAGTTATATCATTTGATTGATCTTTTTGATCTTTTCCCAAAAGTCAGCCGATTTTTGGTTCACCTCCCCGTTGCTATGTACGCCAGACTCCTCAGATTGGATTGAGCTCCATGGCTTGATTGGCGCAGCCACCCTAACTGTCCTTCGCGCACCCCGTGGCCTCTCCGGTGGCGCCACCCACCTTATCTACCATCCCCACCACATCAACCCCTGCTACCTCCACCGCCGTCTCCTACCCCTTTCCGATCTCGTGCCGCGCGCCGCCACTCTCTTTTATCCTATGACGAGCGACGCCTCTGTCACCACGCCACACTGCCGCCACCACCACCTGTCGCCGTGCCTCCGTCGCTCCTTCTTTCCTCTATAGTCAATCTCGGTGAACCTAATTCCTAATCCAATAAACTCTGCCCTAACTAGCCACCGTAACTGGGGAAGACGACGACTTTGATGACCCCGCCAGTTAGAAATTCAATCGATTTCTCGCAAATTTTTAGTTGACCGATGGATAGCAAATTGGAAATCTGTTTCATCCACGCTGGTCTCGCAAGACCAGATCTTTTCTTGTATGTGGCCCATCTTGACGGTCCAGCTGCCTGCGATTTATCATCTTTTGGGCCTATCGAACTTACTTCCGGTGGCGACCGCGATTTGCTCGAGCGGGAGCACTCTTTCTTTCTATGTTCTTGGCTGATAGTGGATCTGTTCTTCTTTTCTTTGATTTCCCAAGTTGTTGGATTCATGGGGTGGATTTGTTGGTTGATCAATGAGCAATTTCAGTCTCGAGGAGTCGATTTGCGCAGCAATTTTCGGTGTTGAGGATTCCATTGCACAACACCGTGACCATGTTTGGGCAAACTTGCCCATGGTCAAAACAACAGCTTTGGTTCCTCTGCCTAGCCTTGCCTTGGCCGGAAGCATGTCTGGGCAAGGTTTAAGCGAAGGAACCAAACACGCATGGGAGGTTAGACCTTTCTCTGAACATGGTACGTGGCATTTAACTTTAATTCTATCAACTACCTCAAACCCTTCCATGAAACTTTACGTCAGGTATCATGCTTCGAGAATAATCCAACCGCACGTGAGGAAAACCCCAGGTCTCAGTATTATTTTCCAGTCGCCGCTCCGTCGTTTCTCTTTTCGCATCATACGCGCTAGCTAGTATTAATCTCTCCGGTTCACAAAAATAAGACATTTTGAAATACGTATAATTTAACTTTAGAAAGTTTGACTATCGATTTTTTTTAAATATTTGTATTAGATACAAGAAAATCATATGTATAGATTCATCTCAAAAAATACTTTCATAATATTATAGTTTTGTTAGGTTTTATAAATATATTATAATAGTAATTAGAGGGAGTAGTACTGTGCACTGCAGAAGGAGATCTGGACCGTTAGATGTTGCACGGGACGTCAAGGGGCGAGAGCTAGCAATGACGATAACGGAAGCATCAAGCACGCATGGTGCATGCAGCCAGCTGCAATCAGCTAGTTGCTTGTCTGAGGTGTATCCGCGGCTTCTCCCGATGCGCTTGAGATTTGAGCTGACCAAGACTACTTCTAAGATTTTTAGGTGTCCACTTTAAACTTTTACACATGCACGCATGAGCCATGCGAGGAATTAAACGGCATTATATTTTGCCGACTGAACGGGCCTAAGTGTTCACTAGTACAGAAATACTATTAATAGACGTCAAATTACAGACGGTTTATCGAAATCGTCAGTGACGTACATTATCACAAACGGTTTTAATTTGAAGACCGTCTGTGATAATTTGTAAATTATCACAGATATTTTAAAAATTCGTCTGTGATAAGCTGATTACCACAAACGGATTTTATTAAAAATCGTCTGTGATAAGTTGATTATCACATACTGTTTTTTTAAAATCATCTGTAATAATCCGGTTATATATTTATTGCGCCGCTCAAAACTGCAACTTTCTCCATTTCGATCCAGATCTAGCCGGTGCTGCGCCTGGAGGAGGCGAGGAGGCAAGGCTTTTCAGGCCAGTTAATTTGGTGGGAGGAGGCGTGAGAGCTTTGAAGATTCATACGTTCCTGGTTGCCCTAGATATGGTTAGTAATGAAATTTATTTTTCTTACATTACAATTTAGATATAAGTTTTGGTGAGTATTATTGAAGATGGTTTGCATCTACTTGACCATACATGATCGTTCACGTCATGTGGGAGGCCAAATTTGTCAAAATTGTGGTTATAAGTGGTTCGTCGACCGCTGGGGAAATAGATGTTGTGTTTATAATATGAATTAAGCTAGCAAAGCCTCAATTCATATGGTATATATGTAGTAATAATTAATTAATTTAATTTTTAATAAGTTGTTATATATATGCATAACGTAGGACCGAAATTAGATGTATGTCGCGAACCATGTGAATGAAGAGTACATTAATGGCATGTCTGCTTTTACAAGAGCTGTCGAGGATGATATATTGAATAAATGGGTGGAATATATGTACTGTCAATGCACTGACTGCGAGAATTTAAAGATGTTTAAGAACCGAGAGCAGATTGAAGCGCACTTGATTCGGAGGGGTTTCAAAAAGGGTTATACATGTTGGACCAGTCATGGCGAAGTCAATGATATGCCGCCAGATAACATCACCGGTGAAGTGAATGATATGTCGCCAGATGATGTCGATTGTTGTTCGGATTCGGATAGGTTGCACGATGACAATCTAGATCAGATGCTTCACGATGTAGAAGAGAACTATAATGAGAGAGTATGTTAAATTTCAGGGCTTGATGGAGGACTCGGAGAAACTTTTGTTCACGTGCTGCAGGTCAAAGTACACGAGGTTGTCGGCTGTGCTTGAACTATTGAAATTGAAGGCAAGCAACGGTTAGTCCGACAAGAGTTTCACTGGTGCTAGGTCTTTTAGCGGACATGCTTCCGGAGGGAAATGAGTTGCCTAGAACAACGTATAATGCCAAGAAGGTTCTTTGTCCATTGAGAATGGAAGTAGAAACAATGCATGCATGTCCGAACGACTGTATCCTCTACCGTAAAGAGTATGCAAACATGCATGTATATCCGGTGTGCAACGCATCCCGATACAAACGTAACAATCAATCGGATGACGGTGAGGGAACAGAGGTGAAGAAAGGACCTCCTAGTAAGGTGGCATGGTATTTTCCTATAATTCTCCGTTTGAAACGGTTTTTTGCAAATCCAAAGGTGGCAAAACTGCTGCGTTGGCACTCGGAGGAGTGCAAGAAGGATAGAATGCTAAGACACCTTGCTGATTCCACCTAGTGGAGAAACATCGATAGGAGTTTTGTAGACTTCGGTGCAGAACCAAGGAATATAAGGTTTGGACTGAGTACAGATGGAATGAATCCTTTCAGTAGAATGAGTAGCCAACATAGCAATTGCCCTGTGACTCTGTGCATCTATAACCTTCCTCTTTGGTTGTGTATGAAGCGAAATTATATTTTGCTGTCGATACTTATCCAAGGGCCAAAGCGACCTAGGAATGATATTGATTTGTACCTAGCACCATTGGTGGAAGATCTAAAAGTACTGTGGAACAAAGGGGTACAGGTATGGGATGCATACAAATGAGAGAACTTCACTTTGCACTCCTTATTGTTCTGCACTATAAATGATTATTCTGCCATTGCTAACCTGTCGGGCCAGAGTACAAAAGGTGACAAAACTTGTACTCACTGTTTAGATGGTACCAAGAGTGTGTGGCTGAAACACTCACGTAAAACCGTGTACATGCGTCACCGTCGGTTCCTTCGGAGGGCTCACCCATACCGCAAGATGAAGAAACAATTTAACGGAGAGAAGGAGGATGTTTCAGCTCCAAGGCATTTAAGCGGTAAAGAGGTTTATAATATGGTTAAGGATTTAGACGTTGTCCTCGGAAAGGGACGTAAATTGAGTGGTCATGAGAAGAACATCTAGAAGAAGAGATCAATATTTAGGGACTTACCTTATTGGGAGTACCTAGATGTTCGACAATGCATCGACATCATGCACGTAGAAAAGAATGTATGTGATAGCTTGATTGGTCTCTTACTGAACATTCATGATAAAACAAAGGACAGCGTCAACGCACGGCTTGACTTGGCTAATATGGACATCAGGCCTGTGTTAGTACCGACAAAAACAGATAATGGACGAACGTACCTTCCCCTGCGTGTTACACTCTGTCCATGGCCGAGAAAACAGAATTGTGTCAGTGCTTGCATGGTGTCAAAGTTCCGTCTGGTTACTCCGACAACATGAAGAAACTTGTTTCGATGCAAGATTTGAAGTTAAATGGCATAAAGTCTCATGATTGTCATGTGCTGATGACACCGATGCTCCCTATTGCAATTAGAAATATTTTACCGATCAAAGTCCAAGAGACAATCATGAGGCTATGTTATTTCTTTAACGCAATTGCTCAGAAGGTTATCGATCCTAAAGGGTTAGATGCTCTGCAGGACGAGGTGGTGATGACTCTATGTCATCTTGAGATGTATTTTCCTCCTTCATTTTTCGATATCATGGTCTATCTCATTGTTCACATTGTGTAGAAGATAAAAATATGCGGGCCAGTATTCCTACGTAGCATGTACCCGTTTGAGAGGTTCATGGGAATTCTCAAGTCCTATGTACGGAATCGATCTCGGCTGGAGGGCAGCATCGTCGAAGGTTATGCCAGCGAAGAGGTCATTGAGTTTTGTGTCGATTATATGGCTCGGATTTAACCGATAGGTGTGCCTCAATCTTGTGATGAGGGGAGGCTCAAGGGTATCGGAACTATCGGAAGGAAAGCAATCACTCCAGATATTGAAGCGTATGCTGAAGCCCATTTCACGGTCTTGCAACACATGACTGAAGTGGCGCCTTATGTCGACAGCACAAGGATGTGCTTCGGTAACAGTATCCGGAGTGACCGGATGTTTGGATCATGAGGCAACATAATAGTCGGTTCAACCAATGGTTGAAGGAGCAAATCGCTAGTAGCTCGCCAAGTGAGATGCTAACATGGTTGGCAAAAGGGCCAACATTTGCAGTTGTGACATGGCAAGGATATGACATAAATGGGTACATATTCTATACACAGACTCAAGATGTAAAGAGCACTAACCAGAACAGTGGTGTCCGCATAGATGCGCTCAGTACCGATGGGTTTAGAAACTCGTACTATGGGTTCATAGAAGAGATTTGGGAGCTCGACTACGTGGTTTTGAAGATCCCCTTATTTCGGTACCGTTGGATGCATCTCCCATAGGTGAAGGTTGACAAGTACGGTGTCACTACCGTGGACCTCCAACGTGTCGGATACAAAGATGAACCATTCGTACTTGCTAACCAAGTTGTTCAAGTTTTCTATGTAACCGATCCGCAAATAAGAAGCGCCATGTAGTTCTTCATGGAAAAAGGAGAATTGTCGGAGTAGAGAATGTAGTGGACGAGGACGAATACAATCAATTTGACGAGTTACCTCCTTTTGGAAATGGCATAAGGGTCGACGACGAACAATGTGACGAAACTAGTTATATACACATTGATCATCATGAAGGGTTAATTTTTAAAGAAATAAGTAAGTGGAATGAGAATATGCGATATATATGTGGGCATTTGCATTTATGTATATAACAATGAATGTGTGTGATGTATTTGTGAATTTGCATTTATGTATATAACAATGAATGTGTGTGATGTATATGTGAATTTCTATTTATGTATATGTGAAAATGTGTGATATATAGGTGAATTTTGAGAATGGGTCATGCATATGTATCTCTATGTTTATTAGCATGTTGTAAAGAAATACACTCTATGAGGTCTTATTACATTGCCTGCTGGTTGGTGTAGGTAATAACTCCAGTGTGTTGGAAAGAAAGGGCTTATCACAGATGGTTCTAAATTAGAACCGTCTGTAGTAATAATGATATCACATATGGTTCTAGTTTAGAATGCATGTGTGTGATCTATTTAGAATCGTCTGTTTTAGAACCGTCTGTAATAACCCTTCCTATATATACCCTCAAGCTAGGGTTTTACGTGTACACTGAAGTTATAGCTATCCCCGAGCCTATTGCGGTAGCCATCCCCGAGCCCCGCCATCCCCGAGCCCGTCACTGCCGCCTCCGTCCCCGAGCCCGTCGCCGGCAACCAAGGTGCTCAAATTCCCCGTCGCCGGCAACCATCGCCTTGTCATTTTCGGTTTCTTCAAGTGATTTCGAATATCATTGTATAGTGAGTGTCTTCTCTGTTCATTATGCGATCTGCTGTTACTAGTTGATTATTGTGAAAAGAGATGCTTGTGGGAACTGTCATATGGTATATGAAGTAACTGGTCTTGTACTGAGATTGAATCATAAATCTTGAGCTGTAGATTAGTAGTCCTTTCGGTTTTGCTAGAGTAGTCAGAATTCTGTGCAGTCTGTGATCACCTGTTCATAATCCGTTAGCCTTACTGCTTTGGCCTTTTCATGTTCACGGAGGTCTTTTCATGTTCACGAAAATAGCTCTACAACATCAACCGAAAGTTTATGTTGTAGAGCTATTTTCAGTGATCTTTTCCTGTGGCCTTACTGCTGGCTAAAAGTATTATCTAACTGAATTTCTTAGAGCTTAAGGTTTGATTCACATTTGACATATTCAATTAGTGAAGAGTATAAGACTGTAGTAGTGGGACGGCCAAGATTAAAATCTTGTGTAGCCCTACATTTGAGAGCAACTAAAACAACTCTAACATGCTGATTTTAGTCTTTTATGTCTGGCTACTTTTGATGGCAGCATGTTACTTCAATGATCTATGTCTCAAATTTGAATATATGCTGGTTTTAGACTATTGCATGATATGTTGTTTAGTGGCTTAATATTTCCACCTGTTTATATCTTGAAAAAGGCCAACATGTCATCTGCGCATTCTTCAATATCATCGCCGGATGCGTCCGCTCCAAAATCAAAACGCCAAGGAAGAGGACTATCGAAAAAGCCTATGGGCCGTTTTACCATCACAGAGCTTGATGGATCTGGGACCCCTCTCCTTCCTTGCTGAGCAGCATGCGCATTTCAAAGAATGATCTGAATAGTTGCACGAGAATCAATTGAGATCACATTCAATTTGTGGAAGACCGTGACTGAGACTCCGAAACGTGAGCTGCTGACAAATTTTGCATCATTCAAGATGCCAGAAGAACACCACGACTCCATGCAACAACATGCCTTGCTAGCGGCATGTAAAGCATGGAAGAACTTCAAGAGCGTGCTTGTCAAGCAGTACGTGGAGAAGGATCTAACGCCCTTTCATAAGTACTCATTCCTGGAACCACAATGGGAAGAGTTTAAAGACAACCGAAGATTTTAGAAGTGCAAGTGCGGCGCACAAGGCCCTCTAGGAAAAAAACACACACCCCCACAGACTTGGCACAGCTGGGTGAACGGAGGACGGAGGATGAACAGGCAATCCTACGGGACACCGCCCCGCCATTTGCCATGATCCCGGATGAGCGCGCTCAAAATTGGATTAGAGCGAGGTCATCTACCACGTAATCGGGGGGACATCTCCTTCCGAACCCTCGCACTGTGAAGTGTCCCACCGCCTGGTAAGATATCGATCGAACTACGTAGTTTGTAATTACTCCACAATTTCGTAGGAAGTGAAATGATATGTCGGGATCTTGCAGGAAGCGTTGAGTGAAGAATCTTCCCAAGGATCATTCCAGACAACCAGGGAGAAAGATATACTCTCCGCGGCCCTGGGAGACAAAGAGCACCGGGTTGTACGAGAGGCCTTGAGCTTTATGTTCCTTGGAAACATGGTTTCTCATATGACTCCGAATTGTATCGGAGTAGGAAGAGAACCAAAACCGAGCATGAGGCACGGATACGAGAGGAGATCAAGGCATCTCTTCGAGAGGAGCTGGCTGATTACGTCAGAGATGAGATATGAAGATATATAGAAAATCAGCAGGCCGCCGCCGCCACTCCTGTGCTAGCCAGCCCCCCAACCGTCGGAGTAGTTGCGCATCCAATCCTACGATGGAAAGTGAGGCCAGATTTCCTGTGGACGACATCCTGGTAATAATTATTATCTCTGAAATGCTCGATTCGTTGATAGGCCTATTGGAGTAGCTAATTTTGTATCATTATGTAGGAGCTTACGAAGTGCAAGCTCCGAGTGAGATATGCCTCTGTTCCCTTGTGCGCTGCTTGGGGCCATGCGTATCCGTCTACTCACGGGGCCATGGTGCGTACACCTTAGGGCAAAAAGTTCATGTGGATGGTGTGCATGCCAATTTCGAGGTTGTCCCGCTACCGAAGCCCCCCAACGACGAGATCGTAACTATAGGGCAAGCCATTGGAACATTCATCCAGTGGCCCAAAAGCGACATCTGTCTGGAAGCTTCTTCACCGGTGGCAGGTCCACAAGGGCAGTCTGAACCAAAGCTAGATGCACTGGTGCCCTCTCCACAAAGCCTATCTCCACCACCACTACCCGCACCAGTACTATCTCCATGGGTGCTATTCTCGATGAAGCAACTTGCACCGGTGCTACCTTTAAAGTCGACTACCATAAAGTTGATCTACAGCCGAGGCAGCAGGGCAAATCAAAGAAGACCGATGATGATATCTCGTACCTGCCATTAGTCCGCAAATTTGTGCTAGGCGAGCCAATGATCGTCCCAGAAAAGCGCCTCCTAACCCTAGGACCACGAAGCCAGAGATTACACGCTTGGTATATGGAACATGCCAATAAGCCACAGGGAGAACGGCGCTCAGGTATCATTGTCAAATTCAGGCCGAATCATTTACAGCATGAAGTTCATGATTGTGTCTTCGAGGTGACCTTTGAGGATTTATTTGATCTTTTCACGCTCAACGCTCTCGACGCCTCACTTGTTCGATGCTGGATGATGTACGTGTGTATAATCACAGTCTCCGTTCATGTAATACCGGTATATGTCATATATAATTTGTTTCTTTTCTATGTGTATATATATAGATACATGATTGAAGCTAGATCATCCAAATCACCAATTGGTTTTCTGGACCCACGCTTGGTCGCCATGGATACCATCAACGAGGATACATCATTCATCGAGAGATATATTACAACAACACTACTGGCTCACCGCGATAAGGAATTTGTTCTTACACCCTACAATCAGCGGTTCCATTGGATTTTAATTGTAATTATATCAAAATAGAACAAGGCAATATACCTTGATTCCCTAAGTAAAAACAAAACCGACTACACAGTTATCGGCCAATTACTCGATAGGTAAGTACATTTTCTCCATACATAACTATATTGTACTATTTCTTTCCTTCCGAATGATTAAGCTAACTTTTTCGAATCACAAAGGTCATTCGTCACGTACGTTGCAGAGACACATAGCTCGACGGAAGGGGCCAAGCCCTTGCAACATGTTCTAAATTTTCGGGTATTTGCTAGTACACATTAATTAATCCTATACAACACTTAGTAGTAATGCCTCTTGAATTAACACATTCTATTTTTTGCAGTGCCACCGCAACACGTGTGGATTCTACGTTTGCCACCATATGAAACTACTACTCGATTCCTCGAAGATCACCAATCCTAAGGTTTGTCAATCTTCCCACAATTATTTCATACTTATCAGGTTATAGATGTACGCACATTGATATTCCTATCGACAGGCTGTGTCCATCTCTACAACTGCATTGCAACAACCCGACCTTGCACAAATTCGAGGAGAGTACGCATACTTTTTGATGGCTAGAGTCATAAAATCAGATGGAGAATTCCACAATGTACAATGATTTTTTGTTTGGGATAAGATTGATATTGATTGTAATTGTGTATTTGTTAATGGATATTTTATTTCATTTCAATTAATTGATTTGCGAAATAGATGTTTTATATTTGTGAAATGAATTGAGATGTGAATTGGATGTATACATGTACATGTTGATCTGCTTGTTTCAGATGGCATGGTTAGCATTTGCTGAGGCTAGCCAATAAACAGAAATAGATTTAGGAGTAGAAGAGAATAGCACAGACGATTTTTAGTTAAAAACCGTTTGTGATATTTTGCACCACAGACGGTTCGAAAGTCGTCTGTGATGACCTCGTATCATTACTGACCCATAAATTCAGACGGCTCACAAAACCATCTGTGACGACGTTTCGAACCGCCATCTGGTTTTGCCGAGTGCCCCGACGGCACTCGGCAAAACCCTCCTTTTGCCGAGTGCCTCACACAATGCACTCGGCAAACTTCTCACCTTTGCCGAGTGCCTCCCACAATGCACTCGCAAACCGCTACTTTGCCGAGTATCTCCCACATGACACTCGCAAATATTTTTTTTAATAAACCGCTTTTCATATAGGAGCTTTCCGTAGTAGTGGTTGTAGGATAAGACCAGCTAGGGTTTGGGATGTACTCCTATAGTTGACATTTGGTGCTTATAAGTAGCTAGCTGCCCGGCCCCTTGGCATTCATACTCAGCATGGTAGTACATGATTTAGTACAAAATGTATACACACGCTAATACAGCCACTGTGTCTAGCTAGATTGGGCCTCCTGTATGATGGAGCGCAAAGCCATGAAGGGTAGTAGTAACAGGACCGTTCTAGGCGGTCTTGTGATGATAATGATATCATCCTTTCAAGTACTCGCTGGTGCAGCTACCGTGGTACCGCAGGCGCCGCCAGCGATCTTCGTGTTTGGGGACGGGGCGCTGGACGTCGGCAACAACAACTACTTGCCGGGAGGCGGATGGGGGACCCTCCCCGCGCCAACCACTCTTACTACGGCATCGACTTCCCCAACTCCCAGGCCACAGGCAGGTTCAGTAACGGATACAACATGGCCGACTTCATCGGTATGCATCATGGCATCGATCACATAGAAATTAGTCAAGTAACTAATCGAGTAAACTGTTTGTGCGATTGAGATCAATACATGTCCTTCGTGCAGCAAAGTCTATGGGATTCGGGATGAGCCCTCCGGCTTACCTGTCGCTATCCAGTCCGATCAACATGGCGGGTTTCACTGGAGTCAACTACGCTTCCGCAGATGCTGGGATTCGGAGCTCCACTGTAAGTCAAGCCAACGCATGTATGCATGCATGCATATTGACCGTGCGTGCTGAGCAAGCGTTGCACTGAATGGTGATTCTATACATTGTCAAAATTTGCATGCAGAATGCAGATATGACTATTCCGTTGCCCAAACAAGTGGAGTACTTCGCGGCCACACGTGCCCAGATGAAGGCTAAACTGCGCCGCCGCGGCGCGCTGAGGGCGCTCCTATCCAAATCCTTGTTCCTGATCGGCGTCGGCACCATGGACCTCCTCCCTGACTGCAACTTCTTCCTGACATCCCCGCCCAAGGATAACCAGACCGAGGTCCAGCACCTCATCAACTTGTACGGAGCCAGCATCACGTCCCTGTACGGCATGGGCGCGAGGAAGTTTGGCATCGTCAACGTCGGGCTCATCGGGTGCGGGCCGTCCGTGATGGAACGCCCCGACGGCAACGGCGGGTGCGACGACAGCATGAACAAGCTCGCCAGGGAGTTCAACGGCGCCCTCAAGTCCCTCCTGGCCAGCCTTCGGTCCAAGCAACGCCGCCGCCTCCGCTACTCCCTCGCCGACTTCTACGCCTTCTCGAATGCCGCCTTCGCCGATCTGGCGGCTGCTGGTAAATCAATATTATCGGATGCTTTTTTGGTCCGCGAAGAGGGGGGATCAAAATATTATCCGAATATTATCCGGCGGCTGCTGGTAAATCATATCTGTCTAATGTTTTGATCTGGTTTGTCGCTGTACCTGTCCGTGCAGGGTTTGTGAACACCCGCGACGCGTGTTGCAGGGGCCCCTGCATGCCTGAAGCCGTTAACTACTTTGGACAGCCGTGTGGTGACCGCTCGCAGTACTGGTTCTGGGACGAGGGCTACACGACGGAGCAGGCCGCTAAGCTGGCTGCTGCCGCGTTTTACGACGGCTCGGCCCAGTTCACCGCGCCGGTTAACTTCAAGCGGTTGATCGGGAAAAAATGAGTAGAGTCGTTTATGTGTGGGTTTTATAGTGCCATGTGGGGCGCGAGTTGGGAGTATTGTGTTTTGCTTGCAGCTATATATAGCTCACTGCTGTGTCTGTGTGCGTGTGTGTACGTGGATGTGTGGTGCGAGCTGGAGTATGCATTGTTCGCATATGTAGCTTCCTATTAATACGGAAAAGTCTATTTTTCGATCTTGAACTCTGTTTTCGGTTCTTTTTCAACTCTAAACTATAAAACCATTCAAATTAAAATATCAAACAACGAATATCGCCCCCCACCGAACAAAATCAGACCAGTTTTGTCTGACATAGCACCAACGTATCTATTTTCCGTTGACATGGCATTCAGATAGAACTGTTTTATGGTGCTTTTCTTCACTTAATTAACTCAGTTGCAATATCATGTAAGCAGCCCCAACTGTCATACACATAGACAGAGACACAAGGAAAGAAGGGGGAGGTAGAACATAGGCGAGACAGGGAAGATGTGCTACGAAAGTTCTGATGCCTTAGTGGCAGTGGTAAGGCAGTTCTGATACCTCGGCGGCAGCGGTAAGGCAATGCCCAGGTGGAGGCGACCTTAAAAATAGGTTGTGGGAGGTGGTGGTGTGGTTGGAAGTGCATTGGCTCATGCTCACTGGGAGGGCACAGTGATGTGCTGCTGCCGGAGTCGGAGGAGAGAGGCATCGGCCAACGATGCAGAAGAGCAAAATAAAGAGGCGTATAGGCATATACGTAGAGATAGGAGCTAACCAGTGTGGATGTTGACATCGGGGAAGCACTGAGGCGACCTGGCGATGGTGACTGGAAATCATTGTGGCGGCCCTGCCTTGAAAGGGAAGAGCCAAAATTAGAGGTTGGGGGAGTAAAAGGAAAGCTAGGTGGTTGTTGAGGAGAAAATTATTGTCTTGGAGTTCACCTGAGGAGGAATGATGTCGGTGGCAGCGGGCTTAGTTGGAATTGGGGAAGAAAGTGGCAGTAATGAGCTCCTATGAAGTAAACACAAAATTGATTGAGGGGAAACGAAGAGGAATGCCTGGAACACTATATGATGTGAACAGTTTTGGGAGATCTTTTCGAATTCAATGGAGCATCAGATACAAAGAAGAAGAAAGCGGCAGTAATGAGTTCTATGTTGTGTAATTTTTTGCACCACTTTGCTACCTCTAAAAATTATTTAAGCGGTGCGTAATTAAACGGGTGACTAAGCACTAATGGCCGAGGGCTAATGCCTATATGATTGAGTCTTTCTATCTATGATTAAGACTTTTCATCCATAATTAATTTAGTATGCTAAATTAATAAAAATTTTCTAACTCGATGTCTTTTTGAATTAATAAATGTTAATAGTTATATATATATATATATATATATATATATATATATATATATATATATATATATATATATATATATATATATATATATATATATAGGATAGCTGAATGGACACCAAGGTGCCCGGGCACCATGATTTCAAATACATCAATTCCATCTAAATTCGGGTATATTTTTTAAAAATCGTTTTAGGGTATATACTCATATATAACAATTCAAATGAAACGTATAAGTTTGAAAAAATATACTCAAATTCAAAGTTTTGAACAATTTAGATCACATACTTTGTTGATTTATATATATAATCGACATACCTACAATCAAACTATCATAAAAAGGCAACTACAATTCAAATTTAGTTCAAACTTGTTTGAACTAGTTAGTAGACTAGTTAAACTTGACATCCAAGAAATTTTAAAATTTTCGCACATGATATATATCTATTTTAGACTATGGTGCCCAGGCACCAAAGAGCACTCGTTATTTTACCTATATATAAGAGAGATGATAAGACTCAAACCGGACGAGAAGAAAAGGAGCACTCGTTATTTTACCTATATATATATATATATATATATATATATATATATATATATATATATATATATATATATATATATATATATATATATATATATATATATATATATGATAAGACTCGAAACCGGACGAGAAGAAACGCTAGCGACAACAGCGGCGTCACGCCAGGAGAGAGGCGCAAGCCACCCGACAGCAAGGAAAAAGCACATCAATAGCAGTGTACTACTGTCTGGTTCCCGTCGCGGCCAGCGGCGCAGTGTGTTTTTTCTTTGGTTCCTCAGTTCCAGTGCGAGGCGAAGCACAGCAGAGCATCAGAACTTTTCGGCAACAGCTCTGTTGTCCTGTCTCGTTCGCCAGGTGACAAGGCTAGCTTGTATGAGCTAAAAAGTTGTGTTTTATGGTTAAAATTATAATATAATAATTAAAATTTTATTATAGCTAAATATAATTTATTTGATGTAATTAAATTTAAAAAATTAAAAATATATTAGCTCATTATGGACAACGTAAATAAATACAGAAAAAAAGAACCGACAAAAAAACTTAAAAAAATAAAATTTATAAATAATAAAAAATAAAACCAGAAGGTAAAAAGTTGAAATGGAAACGGACGGACCCAAGGAAAGCGTCAAGGTTGGTATAGCTTTCTGTGCAAAGCGGCCATGTAGAGAGGACGGTCTAGCTTTCTGTGCAGAGCAGCAGCAGAGAGGGAACAGATTCAGTTCGGCAACAAGAGAATAGAAAACTTCAAAAAAAAACTCATCTAGTTAGTTAGTTAAGATCGGGATAAATTCTCCAATATTTTTTCTACTTATTTGTATCCTATGTATTTTCTTCTAGAGTAAAGTCTGTTAGATTGGGCCCCCTAGAGTCCAATTGGATTTTACTTCCCGGACAACAGGTCCAAATGGACTGGATACCTAAGCCCATGGGCTGCCCTTATGCAAGCAACAAACTTATAAGTGGTATTAGACCTTCCCCAAAGACTAGTCCAATAGGTGAAATCTCCTTCATACTTATAAGTTGTGCTTTTTCTTTTCTCACAACCCATGTGGAACTATTCCCAACAATCTCCCCTCACATATTAGTTGTGCACTCCGCACGTCTGCAACCAGGGAGATATTAGACGCCTAGGCTCTGATATCAAATATCGGATCGAACCCTTGGGGTCCAATCGAGTTTTACTTCCCAGGCCATAGGTCCAAGTGAGCTGGGCACATAAGCCCACAGACTGCCCTTAAGTAACAATCTTATAAGTGGTATTGAGTCTTCTCCCTCAAAATACTATTCTAATGGGTGAAATCTTCCTCACACTTACAAATTATGCTTTTTCTTTTCTCACAATCCATATGGAATTATTCCCAACAAAGCCAACACCAGAAGCACCCCCTCTAACATGGGAAGCACCTGTCCCAGCTCCACCACCACAGTGTCTGGTGTCTGGCGTCCAACGTGGGCTGTGCCGGAGAGCCACGGCCTGGGCTGTGGCCGCGTGGCGCGTGCACGTGACGCGGCATGCTCTACGGTAACACGGCAACGAGCGAGCCAATGAGGGGTGATGACACAACACGATGGCTTTGACTTGAGTGCGATTGTGAGTATGGTTGAGATTAGAGCTGGGACTTGGGTCGTGCCGTGCCGGCACAGCCCAGGCCCATCGTGCTTCGTGCCGCTTCGTGTCGTGCCGACTCGGCCCAGTCATCTCATCGTGCCGTGCCGTGCCGGCCCGCGTCGCCTCTGGCCAGGTGTAACATCCTGAAAACTTAGAGGGACTGTATAATAAAATGTTGTAAAATATTCTGTAGCGCATTATGCTGAGTTGGGTTTTTGAAAGTATTTTTCTGAAGAACTTCGAGGAAGAACCCACCTGTTTAACTAATAGAGAATTCTAAATTTGAATTCAAATTTGAAAAGATGATCCATAATAAAAAGTTTACAAAAGTAACATAAATAAGTTGTCAAAGTGCCAAAGGGGTAATTGTGCACAAAATGGTAATATCTCCAATTATAAAAGAAAAGAGGAGAAAATTAAAAAGGAAAAAGAATAGTAGTCATTATAGGCCTAAGAATATTAAATGAAATAACTACTTTGTGGGGAAATAATTTTCCTAAGCCCAAAAATGTCTCTGGGGATTTCTGTGAAAATTCTAGAATTTTTTGTGGCAATTTAGTATTTTTCCGAATTATATTATGCCCTCTACCATTTCTGGAAATTCAAAATCAAAATAAAGCCCAACCCCATCCCGGCCGACGCGTGGATTTGGATCCGCCCACGTCGCCCGAGCCGCCCACCTCTCCCTCGGGTTGACGCTGCGTGCGGTCCCGGGCGCCACGTCGCCACCGCGCGCCATCTCGGCCAACATGACGCCCACCGCGCCTCTCTCGACAGCGGGCCCGCTGTCGTGGCGTTTCCCTTCTTCCTCCTCCTCCGCCGCCCCCCCTCCGCCACGACCGGCCACACCGCTCTGCGGGAATCCCGCAGAGCGGCATGCAGATGGAAAACCACGCCGCCCATGTCCCGGCGGGTCCGCCGTGGCCAGCCCACTCCGGTCGGCTATAAAGGCCACGGATGCGCCTAAAGGATCGCCGTGGCGCCTCAACCTTTCCCCGCCAGCACTTGCCCCAAAAGCCACCCGTGCGCCGGTGAGCCCTTTCTTCCCCAACTCCGTGCCGGCCCTTCGCCGCAATTCCGCCGATCCTCCGTGGGAGCTCGATCCTTGCTCCCACACCACCTCCGACCGCCGCCAAGCTATTGCTGGCCTCCCCGAGCTTGCCGACCGTAGCTCGCCGTGCCAGTGAGCCCTCCCGAGCCGCCGCCGCTGTCGCGACCCACCTTCGACCCCCGCCTCCTCGTCGCCGCCATCGCCTCGCCATGAGCCCAAAGATCGCATTTCACCACTTCCCGAACCTCGGTGAGCCTCCCTCGCCGACGGCCACCGCCTCCCGGCCGCCTGCCCACCCCGCACCCCCCAAGAGGTAAAATCACCCCTTAGGGGTGAGATCTGTTGCTAGTCCTACCGCTAGCTGGCCAACCTTCTTCCCCAGCTCCCTGGCTGCTCGAGCCCCGCTCACGCAGCGCCGAGGTTGAGCCATTTTTTTAAATTGTCACGACAGTGGGCCCCACCGCCAATGACTACGCGACACCACCATCGCCTCCCGGGCCCCTTTGTCGGGGCAGGCGGGCGTGAGCCCCGCCGTCGTCCCACGTGTCGGCGTCGCGAAGCGGTCACCGACAAGGGGCCCCACTGTCGAATTTATTAATTTTAAGATTTATTTTAACCGAAGGTATTCAAATGTGTATAACTTATTCATTTTAGCTCCAAATTTAGTAAAACCAATTTCTAAATTCATCTAAAATCAAGGGCTACCTAGTGGAACTAGAACAAACATTTTTGAAGCTTGTTCAAATTTTTATTGTGTTATTTGATTGTTGTGATGATGTTTTATCTAAATTTTCGCACAGATAAAACGTAGCTTTCGAGGTCCAAGAAGAGGAAGCTGCCGCTGCCCTAGACTCCAACATCCCGAATCCCGACCTTTACATCCAAGGCGAGTCAATGCTTTGATCATTTTGAGCCTATATTTTCAATAAAGTATTTTGGTTTAAGTATTATAATTTGCATGCTTATATTTATGTTGCAATACATGTTAATTTCATATTTTTAGATATATGTCCATGTTCTCTTGGTTTAGTATATATACCCCTTGCAATACTTTTGGCTATGTGATCCTTGTCACCCTAGTAAAAGTAATAATGCTACAACTCCTTTGAAACTAAGTCTATAATTATAAATGCATGCTTAGAGTTGTTTAGATTAACTAGGGCGTGAGAGCACCCTAGCATATCTTTCAAACTAAAGAAAGCAGTATTGGGCAGTCATTGTGATGATGACTGGTTTATGTTGGTATGAGTGTATTTTTCGTCCGAAAGAACCCTACATGCTTAAATTATCTAGGCGGGTGGTTGAGGGGTGTGAGTGTTGAATGGTGCCGTGATAGCACGATTTGTGATAAAGTGGTGCCGTGATAGCACAAGGGATCGTGGTAGAACCGCCCGATAACCATTAAGGACCAATCTTGTGATGACCTCCCACGGTACAACATGTGCAACCACATCTTGGCAAAGTGTAGGCGGGCCAACTAATTTGCATTGACTTAGTAAGAGTTGCGTCGGTGTGAACACGGGCGGGTAGAGGATGGCCACATCCTCCGGCGTGATGGCGCAAGAGGGGGCTTCTGGAAGGGTGGTCGTACCCGGAGGAAGTGGAAACCTTAGCGGTCGTAACTCTGCTAGGAAAATGCATCGTAAAAGCTCTGTGATAGTCTACTCAACCGCACGGCTAAGGAATCGTGGGGCAACGAAAGCAGATCTATCTCATGTGGGTAAAGTGTACACACTGCAGAGTCATGAACTATTCGAATAGCCGTGCCCACGGTCAAGGGCGGACATGGGAACTTAACTTGATATAGTTCTGCTTCAAAAACTTTAAAAGGTGGAATGGAAAAGTGGAGGCGAGAAAGGCCCTTATTTGAGTTGTCCCGGTGTCGTCCCGGTGGTAATGTGTTTACTATATGTTGAAGGCATGGTATGAGGAGCAGAGACCACGTAATGGTGGATGGTCTCTGATTCGATAAAAATAAATGTATATGTCATTAAGTATCATGTTTAAAAATTCAACTGGCTAGGTCCTAGGGAATTTTAAGTATCATAGTTCAAAAGCATATTTCCAAACAAAACAACTTGAGCCTTTCCTTGTTAAAAGCCTTGCATACTACCCATCGTGATTCGTGTGTTGACTCGCTGAGCACGGTGGTTAGTGTGTGTAGGACCGAAATGGCGACAGAGGGGGGGGTGAATGTCGTCTCTTTAAAATCGCCCGAGAATTGTGACACTTGTTTTCAAAAGATGCAAAACAAAGCACCTCACAGAAAATTAAAATTAATCTTGCTGAAGTTTGAACGCATGCGTCACTGAAAAATTCAGCATAAATCAGAGAGTATTCAGTAAAAATTTCAGCTGCAAATATTGCCGTTTGATCTGCATGCAAAATCGTCAAAGATCAGGAAAGAAATAAAAAGAAAAAGGCCAAAGGCTATTGCTCCAATCCTTGCCGAGATGTGATCTGCTGCCAGGGAGGGAACACTAAATGAAGGAGCAAAAGAGAAGCATGCCGTTTACCTACTGCATCTTTCCGAACTGGATCTTCTCAGTTTACAGACATATTTTCGGCAGAGCATGCAACTGAAATTTAGAACCAAAAACAAGGAGCAATACCTACTGCAGTCAGCCGAAACTTAAAGGAAATGAAAACTGCTTGCTGCTGAAATACAATCGGCTGTACAGCTTCGAACACAAAACTGGAAAGCAGCCAACTGAAAAATGCAGCAAAGAGAAAAGCAAGGAACCAAAACTGAAAAGCTAAAACAAATAAAGAGTAGACTGCTGCTGCTGCTGAACAAACAGATCGAAAAGAAATGCTCAAACCTAAAATAGTAAAGGGAAAGCAAAAGGAACACTGAATCCTGCCGAAAGCTTTTGACAGAATAGAGAAAATAAGTAGGACTGAAATTATGAAAGATAGATTGCAACCCTTCTCATGACAATTAATTTGGACTTTAAGCTAAGAGGCAGAATGTCCTCTGGGAGAAGAAGATGCAGATGAAAACTAACAGAAAACTGAGATTGCCGAAATGTGAATAGCAGGACAACCAAAACTCAGACTGCTTCACTAACTGACACGGAAGAAGTTGAAGAAATCTTTGCTCTTGGAGATTGACCAGCCAAGGGGCTTTGAGGAGGACTCCAAACCAGAGCTAAAGAAATCGAAGCCTCCTTAGCAAATAAATCAACTCAAGAAACAAAGAGCTGGAATAGCCAAAACAAAAGAAAAGACATCCAAGCATTTCAAACACAAGGCTTCACAAAGATGATCAAAGAAGGGAATGGTTACAGAGGATTCATCATACTACCATGATACTCCCAAACTCCCATTCTGGAAGCATACACAAGAACACAGCCTGGACAACACCACACACTCAAAAAGAAAAGGAGCTACTGCTACCTCCTCACAAGAGAAATAGAACACACAAAATGCACAAAAGAACTAAATGCTACCACAGACCATAGCACAACAAGAAGGAGACATACTCATCCATGAATAACAAAATACCAAGAACCCTCAAGAAGAGAACTCAAATTTTCAGGATTTTATTCATGAAAAACTAGGAATAAAGAGGAGTCCCGATACGCATGGACATTTAGAACAAGAAAGATTACAAGATTTTCAATCCATTCTCTCCCTCTCAATCCTCAAGAACACCAAGAGCCTCTCATGCTTCTTGGGAGGAACACAACACACACAAAGATATGAATAAGCTCTCAAGTGTCCTAAGGGGTATGCAGCCCCTCACCTCTATTTATAGCCCTTGGCTAACGGGTCTCCAACCCGTTACGCCGGCTAAACCCTAACGGAGCCGCCTCCGCTTGTGCGGTCTTGCGAAATTCCCGCCGCCTCCCCGCACCTTCCGGAAGCTTCCGCTCCTTGCCTCGCACGCCGCAACCACGCCGAGTCCACGCCGCCTTCGACACATCATGACCGCTCGACCTCGCGCCACCGCGCTTAGTCCGTCCACCGTGTCTCGCCACGACTCGCCTCGCCGCCCCGCACACACGCACAAGAAAACACGTCACATAGCACCGCCGATACATGAACGCGCAAATAGCATAAACAAGATCAAACATGTCGCAATATCGTAATATACATCCTAACCCATACGACTAAGTTGACCAAAGTCCGACCGAGCCCGCTGCACCAAGCAACGTCTGGTCCGAACAAACCGACTCAAACTCGACTTTTGAGAAACGATGTCAATTACTCATCACTCACAAAGGGATGACCCTCACATGGTCTCTCAGTGCTCACTCTCGCAATACCAAAAATCCAGATTCAGGAGCTCAAGATCCGTATGCCTACGAGGAAGTACCTGCTGCAGATGGAGAAGACCACGCCGGGAATTAGGACGAATAATCCGTGCTTAGAACCTTCGGCATCTAGACTAAGGTGTGGCTTCATCCAAACATTACTAGAGCCCTAGTAATATCTGTATGACCACTTTTGCCCTCAGTCTCTGCTTGTGGTTTAAAGGCTTACTTTGTATCTCTTCCGCTGCTAGACTTTTGTAATGTAAATATTTGGCCGGCTTGGCCCTCATCAGATCAATCAAGATTTGTGAAGGCCTAACTTCACTTTTGCAATGTAATAATATTATGGCTTGTTGTGAATTCCGCAATGTATGAAATGATTCAGCAATGTATCTGTGTGCATTATCTACTAATCCAGGGAATAATGCAAGAAGGCACAAGAGATTCGGATTGCAAAATCCGGGTCCGACAGAGTGGTATCGAAGCATACGACTGTAGGGTAAAAACCTTAGTTGGTCGTTAGTATTTAGGTCATTGTATATTGAAAATGTATAAAATGAATTTCTTAAAATATAGCATAATAATTCTACCGCACCCTTCCTAGCTCTACTGTTTCTACTCTTCGCCACTATTTTGAAAATTACTAACGATATTATTTAATCACGATGGCGTGAGTTGCGACGCCGGACACCTGGGACTTCTTCGCTCACTGAGTGCGTGAGGGAGAGTTTGCGGATATACTGCAAACTACTCCACTACTTGGCTACGAGGACGCGCCCATCTACCGCGGTCGGAGGACCGAGATAGGAGGAGACGAGTCCTGGTTGGTGGAGATCTTCATCTACCCCGGCCGAGGGAGACCGGCCTCACGTGTTTGCATCACCCACCGGAGGAGCTCGGTGGCAAGAAGACTACAGATGCCGCCGCCCGCCGCGGCCCGACTTTGCGACATCCACGCGACGCCGGTATTAGAGTCTCCTTTCACCTACCACCCTCTGCGGACGAGCACGCCAGTTCGACGGGACCAGGTGACAGAGTTGGAGGACGACCCGAGGCTTACCCACTGTGTAGACCTCACTCGGGTCATGGGTATAGCCCATGTGGTGGCTCAGGAGGAGATCACCGCACTTCGAGAGCGCCTCCTCGCGCGCCACATCGAGGTGGACTCCTTGCAGAGCAACACCACCTGAGCGAGCCTTGGCGAGGCCAAAGCGGGCGGCACGCCCGCGCCTGACTCAGCAGACACCCACACCGACTCGGCTCCAAGACCTCCACCTGTTCCGGGACTCGCGACTGTGCTCACAAAGACGCAAGAGCGCGGCCCCGTGGCCTCACCGCTCACGCCGAGGAGAGACCCGACGCACTGCTCACGCCCCACTCCGACACCGACCCGCCCGAGTTTAGTGGTAGTAGGTCCCGCTCCTGCAGTACGGACTACACCCTCCATCCAGTGTTGGTGACATGGAGGAGTAGGCGGTGCGAGGTTCAGTACGTATAGTGCTTGCCAGGGTTTGGCTAGTGTTAGCAAGCTACGCATCCCGCCTTATTAGTAGCGCTTTGAGCCGTTGTCTTAGTTCGTATGTGTATGTTTGTAAAGCCCGCTTGGCTTGTGAAGCCATAAAAGTTGGCTATGTGGTGTGTTGTCTATGTTTAATGAAACGGCCTTGTGTTCTAAAATATTTCGTTGTTGATGTTTGCTTTGGTTCTTTTGTATGATGACCTTGGGATGTAGTCTTATGGGGTTAGAACAAAATTTGATGTAATACTAAAATACCGCAGATGGCCACCATAGAGTTACCCGCGCACAAGTAGTGCGAACCCGGACATGCAAAGTGAAGTAGATGCCAGCCAAGAAGCGCAGCACGTGGGAAGAGGTAGAGGCCCAAGTCAAGGGGTGAATCTCCCACCCCCACCGGCTAACCCATCCATGGCACAAGTGATGGCCCAGCAAACGCAAATACTTCAAGCTATCTACGCAGCCGCAGACCCACACCAATGTTCACGCCCGACTGGCGACTTCATCAGACCGGCCCCTCACCTTCGCCGGGCGATGAGCCCTTGAGGCGGAAGATTGGTCATGGACACGAAAGGAAGCTTCGTTTGGCCAAATCATGAGGATGACCAAGTGCTCTTTGCACCCATCAACTCCAAGGGCATGGTACTGGTGGGAGAATTACCGCCACCAAAAGATATGAGGATACCCCACCGAGCTAGCGCAAAGAACTATAACCCGACAGAATTCAAGGCGGCCTTTAAGGCCAATTTCATCCCAACTGGAGTAATGCGAATAAAGAAGAACAAGTTCAGAACTTTGAAGCAAGGTGGCCTGTCAATCAATGAGTATCTCACTAAGTTTAATCACCGTGGCCCGTTCGCCCCAAGGATGTGGTCGATGAAGAGGAGAAAATTGACCGGTTCTTCGAGGGATGAATGAAGAACTCGTGTGCGACTCATTACGCAGACTTCCCGGCCACCACCGGTGAATAAGACATTGGTCTGGAAAATGAGAAGAAGAACCTAGAGACTAGTCGCAAACGGAAGCAGGTTGTTCAGCGACCGCAGGGAAGGTTCATCCAGAGGTTCTTCAACAATTCCCCCTTCTCTGGGACAACCCCATCTCAGAGCCCAAACCCAAAGACCTCGTCCGTGTGGTGGCACGTTCGAACTCCTCGCCCCTGGGCACCCTGCAGGACAAATCCTCGACCTCCTTCAATTGCTTCAACTGTGGGAGAAGGGCATTACGCTTATCACGCCTCACGTGTGGACCACTCCGTGAAGTTCAATTTGGGCACTATCAGAACATCCCAAAATTCAAGCGGTTGAAAATATGGAATCTTTAAAACTTTTCTTGCATTTTGCTGGCATTCAAATTTCTTCTGAATATTTATTTGAAACCTTATTGAGTTTTGTGGCATACAAACCCAAGATTGGATATTCAAAATTTAATTAGAACAAAGTAATATCAAAATCAAAGTCCTAGGGCAAGTAATTAAAATACAAAAATTGAACACAAAAACTTAACTGAAAATTTAAAATTGAATGTCATGTAAACTCCCAAAATCAAGAACCAAATGCGATTAAAATTTAAATTAAAGATTCAAAATTTTAAAAGCGGGCTTAAGCCTTTCTTTATCTCTTTTTCTCCCCTTTCCTTTTCCTCTCACTTCCAGGTGGGGCCCTTCCTTTCTCTCTCTCCCTCCTCTCTCTTTCCTGACACCGCGCCCCCATCTGCCTTTCCCTCCCTTCACTGCCTGGTGGACCCGGCGCCCCTGCCTCCTTTCTTTCTCCTCTTTCTCCAAGTCGCTGCACAGCATTTCTTCTTTCTCTCCTTCTTTCTTCCATGGCCGAGCGCCTCCACGCCGCCTCCTCCTTTTTCTCGCCGGTGCCGCCCGCCAGTGTCGGGTCACCTCACCATCGCCATCATTATCGCGCCGCCAACAAGTGTCCCGTCCCGAGCCCGCCTGCACCCCAGCTGCCGAGCCCGCGTCGAGCAAGGACCGGCGGTCCTCGCCGCCCGCACCTCCTCGCCTCTCTGTGGCCATAAGTGGCCTTGACCTCCCTCACTCCCCGCACAACCCCATTGTCACCCCGCCTTTCCTTCCTCCTTGCTTCTTCTCCGCTCCCGCTGCAGGCCGCCACGCGCCCACGCCGCCCGCCGCCCGACAAGCTCCGGCCAATTGTACCACGCCAACTCGCGCCCGCTTCTCCTCTCCCTCCCTTCCAACCAATCGGTTTCGTGCCCCACGCCATGCATCGCCATCTCCCCAAATCGCCGCCCACACCATTCGTCCTCCGGACCTCACCCCACCTTGTGGGAGAGCACCTCCACGCCTCCCGAATCTTCCCCGACGGTGGTCAAGCCCCCACCGTCAGACGTCACGGCGCTCAAGATGACACACCATGCATAGAAGCTCGCCGCCGGCTCTCTCGGGCTTGCTCGCTCGGCCCAACACATGGTGAGTCTTCTTATGGCCCCTTGTAGCTCATGCGCGCCCACTTTCTTTCTTCCTCCATCTGCCGGCCGCCGCCTTTTTGTCTCACCGCCGCCTCACAGATCCGCCCGCCTCCTGCCTCCCGCCAACCCGCCATCCCTAGCTTCCTCTCCTCTTGCGCAATCCATTTTGGTAGTCCCCAACTCCTCCGGCCGCAGCTGGCCGTGGCAAGACGATCTCCGCCGGCTGACTCTCCTCTGTTTTGACCCCATCCGGTTCAACTCGGCTATTATTTCCTCCGCTAGTAAACCAGCCAGTGCGGTGCGCCCATTTGGCTAGCCGAAAAGGCCAAAATTTCTGTGCCGTAGGTCCCGAGTTCGATTCACAGACCGCACCTTTTCATTTCTTTTGTTTTGTTTTGTTTAGTCCATTCTAATTAGGAAAATTTAGGGAAATTAGGAAATAATCATGAGCTAATAAAATTTAATTAGGGTATAAATGAGATTAATTGAAGGTTTAAATTTGGATTAATCCTTGTATGATTAATTAATATGGTTTGAATAATTGTCTAAAAGACTAAATATTAATTAAAGACATTGATAAAGAAAAACAACTTTGGTTAAATGACCCAATTTAATAAAGATTACCCTCAATTAAAATTTAGATATATGCCCAATATTTAATATGCCGCCATCAAATAAACCTTAGCAGTAGATTTTGCTAAATAACAATTATTGAAATATAACCATGTAAAACAAGCTTTGCCTAGAAAACCAAATTTGAATTAAAATTAGATATAGAGCTAAGCCTGATAGTAACTAAAGTATAGGCAAGGTAATAGCCGTGCATTTAATTAAATCTTAACGTTAGACTTAATGAATAATAATATTGAGCATAAGTGTATATGACAAGCTAGGACCCGTATAAATAGATCCTAATTCAAATTAAACTAGGCCTACTGGTAACTACGGATACATAAAATATCACGCCATAAAATGTTATAACCCCGGACTCTAACATTAATTCTGTAAGCTAAAAATTGTATACATCGCATCTAGCATATGCCATGGATATTAGCGCTTGGCAAAATACACCAATTCATAGGTCTAACCTACCTCATGGAACTTCCTAAATAAATACAAAAATAATAAAAAAAAGTTATTAATAAAAAGACCGAGTCATCGTATACTACCATCGACCTTGCCTCCAATCACACATTAACCCATAGTAAAACCAAATTGAGTTTATTCGGATTTATTTGGATCTTTTGAGTTACTTGCTTTTATTTGGATTCAGTCATCTAGCGCGTAATTAGAAATTGGAAGTCGTGAAGATTCAGTGGATCAAGCGAGATCAAGCACGAAGAGAAGATAGAGACCAAAAGCTCAAGAGAAAATATTGTGTGAGCTCAAGACCGCGGTAAACCATGCCAGGCGAGTCAATACTTTGATCATGTTGAACCTACATTTTTCTGCAAATTACTTTTCTTTAAATTATCAAATTGCATGCTGATATTTTATGTACAAATACATGCTTAATTCAAGATTCTAGTTATATGCCCATTGCTTGCCTTGGTTAATATTACACCCCCTTGTTGAATATTTGAATATATGATCCTTGTCGCCCTAGCGAAATTATGATAGTAATCTTTTTAAAATAAGTCCGTAATTTATACGCCATGCGTAGTGTTGCATAGATATTCATAGGCGTGAAAACGCCCAAGCATCACTTTTAATCATGAGGAAATTTGGTTGGGCAGTCATGGTGGAAATGACTGGTATATGTTCGATATGATTATTTTATGTTCCCAAAACCCTACTTGCTTAAATATCTGGGCGAATGGTTCGATGGTGTGTGTGAATGGTGCAGTGGAGGCACAACGTGGGTTGTGGTAGAATCGCCCAGATACCACTAAGGACTGAATCTTGTCATGACCTCCTATGTAAAACAGTGCAACCACAAGTCTGTAAAGTACAACTTGGCTAAGTAGATGTGTCGAAACTCCCGAACTCATCTCACTGGTAGTGGAGTGAAGTGGATAAGCAAGGGCAAGGGGAGGCCTAAAGGGACACCAAGGGAGGGTGAAGTTTTCCACTGTTCTAAGCGTTGTGGAGCCCTGGAGCATTGCGTAATCGTGGAAAACATCCCGCGAACGTATGAGACCCACCGCAAGTGGGATAAGCCCATAGGGTGAGATGACAAAAGGAACTAGATACTCTGAACAGTCACTGTGATGGTCTGCTCAACCACATGACTAAGGAATCGTGTGGGGCAAAGAGTTGATTGTCTCTTGTGGTGAAAGTGTACAAACTCTGCAGAGTCAAAACTATTCGAATAGCCGTGCCCACGGTCATGGGCGGACATGGGAAACTTAACCGATATAGTTCGCTTCAAAATGATTTGTGGGTGGGAATGGAAAAGTGAAGGGCGGCAAGGCCCCGGTTTGTGTTGTCCCGGTGTCGCCCGATGATAAGTTAAGCGGCTATAATCAAGGATTAAGCATATGGTGCGATGCCATGTAACAATGGATGGAATCAACCGCCATCGTTATTGCATTCTCATATACCTTATGTTTTGTTTAAACTGCTAAGTCTCAGGAGGTTTCTATGTATTATATTTCAAAAGCTAAACGATGATAAAGCTTCTTCTTTTACAAAGAAAAATGACAGGAAGAATAAATAGAGTCATAGGAAAAGAGGATGACTGTTGTGGTAAATACATAACGATGATTGATGGATTCATGTCGAATATAAAAAGGGAATGACAGAAAGGAGTCTAGGAGAAATAAGTGGGTGGAGTCTAAATGAATAGATATGCTAGATAGATGATTTAAATGATTTTGGAGAATTAGAAGAGTGTAAAGGTAATTGTTTGGAGTTAATGGGATTAGTAGGATTTAATTTAGATGGATGAATTGAATTTGAGGAAATTTGGAGATACGAAAATTGGAGTATAATCTTGATTAATGATATTCTTGTTGGAGAAATATTGATAGATTAGTTAGGGATAAATAATGAAATAAAAATAAGGATGATTATGGAAAGAGCAACTTATAGTTTTGGATCATTAGCAGAAAGGATTGATTTGTTATAAAGTTCTGATACGAATGATGTTGGTGGATAAAAAAAAAGAAATCTTGCTAAAGAATCATTAGAATTCTGAAGTGAGGAGTTGGGGAGTAGTGATTATGAGATTGGGTTATTAGGAATTCGGAATACAAAAGATATGGGTGGATTCAAAGTGAATATGTAGAAATGGTTTGATCGGTGGAATAGCTAAATGATGTCATCCGCTGTTTGGGGTTTAGACATCAATCCATATAGATAGTGTTGATCGGAGGATTAGCTAAATGATGTCACTCGATGTTTGGAGTCTTAGACAGCAATCAATTCGGGAAGAATATATCCGCTGGATTAAGTAAATAATGACACTGGTTGTTCGGGGATTTAGACAACAATTAGTAAAGAAATTGTGCATTTGGTGGATTGAGTCAATTATGTCAAATCGTCGTGGGGAGTTCTAGGTAGCAGTAATAACACCATGGTTTAATAATAACAATGCTACCAAAAGCAATTTCTGGCAAAGAAAACAACCCGAGCCTTTCCGTTGCTAAGCCATGCATACTATATATTTGCATTATGTGTATTGGCTCATGGAGCACGGTGGTTAGTGTGCTCACACTCGCCTCATAACAAATTCGTAATTAGGAAATCAGATCACTACGCATAAGCAATACTTTGGGTCTTGATGGCAAAGAAGATGAAGACGCTAGGGCTGGGTCGCGAACCTCCAGCTTGGTCGCCTGTGGGCATGTCTCAAGGTCCCACCCAGTATGCTTCGCTTCTTCCGCCGCAATTTGTCGATTTCGCCTATTCGCCCATGAGTAAGTTTACTATTTTAGTTATGTTTCCGCATGGTATGTATTTGATATTCATTTTCTGTAACTGTGAGCACTATCTACTGATCTAGGGAATAGTGCATTAAATCACAGGGGATTCCTGATGTTAAAATCTGGGGCCCTACAACTACCCCTTGCCGAGGCCAAGCTTCAAAGACCAGCCAGAGGGAATCAGCTCCTCAATCCAACAGGTGCATCAACTCCAAATCGCGGAAGGATTAACCATGTCACCGCTGAAGACGGTGAAGAGGTCATTGGAGTCCTATTGGTGCGTTCTCGTCAAGACCCTACCAAAGACGTGTCCTCTTTGATTCTGGGGCATCGCATTCATTTATAGCCAAAGGGTATGTGGATAAACTTAGACTGCCTGTCCACCTGTTGAAGAAAGCAATGGTGCTTAGTTCACCCGCAGGGATGATTAAGGCCACCTTAGTATGTCCAGGGGTAGAAATTGTCATGGAAAGGTTTATATTCCTAGCAGATCTAGTCGTGCTAACCTCCGCACCTTGGATATTATACTAGGGATGGATTGGTTAGCTAGACACCAAGGAATACTAGATTGTGCCTTGAGGCAAGTTGTTAACCAAGTGCCTGTATCGACCATTGTGGTAAAGGTGGACCACCATATAGATGGGGCCGAGCAATATATTATTGTGAAGATGTACTGGAAGGAATGATGGTGGTACAAGACTATGTCAAGTCTTCCACGAGGAATTGCCCGTATGCCACCCAAGAGAGATCTTGAGTTTGTTATCAACTTGAAGCCTTGTCGCCCCTATCTCCAAGAGACCATACAGATGACCAGAGATGAACTAGAAGAATTGAAGAAGCAACTCCATGAGCTACAAGACAAAGGTTTTATTAGGCCGAGTTCCTCACCTTGGGGATCTCCGGTAATCTTTGTAAAGAAGAAGGATGGTACCGCTAGAATGTGTGTGGACTATCGGGCTTTAAATGAAGTAACCATCAAGAATAAGTACCCACTGCCTAGGATCAATGACCTATTTGATCAGCTTGGGGGAGCCACAGATTCTCCAAGATTGATTTGAGGTCGGGTTACCACCAACTGAAGATTAGGCCGGAAGACATCCCAAGACCGCCTTCACCACTAGATATGGGTCACGAGTTTACGTTATGTCTTTTGGGTTGACCAATGCCCCTGCCTATTTCATGAATCTCATGAACAAGGTTTTCATAGATTACCTGGATAAGTTTGTGGTGGTATTCATCGATGATATCCTCATCTACTCCAAAACCGCAGACGAGCATGCCGAGCATCTGCGCTGGTACTAGAAAGACCAAGGAACATCAACTCTATGCCAAATTCAGCAAGTGTGAGTTCGTTGCGGGACATCGCCTTCTGGGCATATTGTGTCCGCAAAAGGAGTGTCTGTGACCCGCCAAAATTGCTGCGATAACGGAATGGCAAGCAGCCTACCTCGATCACCGAGGTGAGGTGCTTTCTGGATTAGCGGTGATACTACAGGCGGTTTATTGAAGGGTTCTCCCGGTTGCCCGACCAATGACTCGGCTTGCTCAAGAAAGAGCAGCATTCGGTGGACCAAAGCATGTGAAGGAGTTTTCAAGAATTAAAGAAGAGATTGACTACCACCCCAAGGTCTTTGGTCGCCTGATGTGCAAGCGGGACTTTGAAGTTCTTCACGATGCGTCACATCAAGGGCTTGGGGTGTCTTGATGCAAGGAGGTAAGGTTGTGGCGTATGCATCCGTGCGCCTTCCTCACGAAGCCAACTACCCAACCCATGACTTGGAGTTAGCTTCCGTAGTACATGCCTCAAGATCCGAGGCACTACCTCATTGGCAATCATTGTGATATCTATATGAGACCACAAGAGCCTCAAGTACTTCTTCACCCAACCGCACCTTAATTTGAGGCAAAGGAGATGGCTAGAGCGATTAAAGATTATGACATGAGTGTCCACTACCACCGGAAAGCTAACGAGTGGCGCACGCCTCGAGCCCGGAAGGCCTCTCGCAATAACCTTATGGTTCGTGAACACCAACTGAACTATATAAAGAGTCGACACCGAACCTAGGGATTGTAGAAGAAGGATCCTAACCGCCCGGAAGATCAAACAAGTATTGAAGAAATGATAGAAGCCGCACAAAAAGGAGACCCAACTGCTTTGAAGTTGAAGAAATCGATGGAAGAAGGAAGGCCCTAAAATGACCCCGACCATCAAGGAGTTCTAAAGCACGGAACCGCGTGCACCCCACCGAAGGACCTTAAGAATCGATGCTCGTGGAAGCCCATAGCTCGCATATTCCCTTCACCACAGAGTACCAAATGTACCAAGATATGAAGCAATACTACTGGTGGCCAGGAATGAAAAGGGACATTGCTGAGCACGTCGCCTGTTGTGATGTCTGTCAAAGAGTGAAGGCTGAGCACCAAAGACCCAGCGGATTGCTACACCCTTGAAAATACCCCAATGGAAATGGAAGGAAGTTGGCATGGACTTCATCACCGGTTTCCGCCAAGTCGTCGATGTGACTCGACTGGGTCATCGTTGATAGATTAACCAAGGTTGCCCACTTCATTCCCGCCAAAACAACGTATAAGGGAGATAAGTTAGTTGAGTCAGACATGTCTCGCATTGTGTGCCGCATGGCATACCAAAGCTAATTGTTTCGCATCGAGGTTCCCAATTTACCTCACATTTTTGGGCAAGTCTGCATGAAGCTCTAGGTACCCATTTAGATTTTAGCACCGCCTACCATCCCCAGACCGACGGACAAACAGAAAGAGTGAATCAAATACTAGAAGATATGCTCCGGGCATGTGCACTAGACTTCTCGAAGGAATGGGATAAATGTCGCCCTATGCCGAGTTTGCCTACAACAACAACTACCATCCGACTTGAAGATGTCCCCTTGAAGCTTTATACTGAAAATGCCTGACCCCACTCCATTGGTCCTAGGTGGGAGAAAGCTATGTGTTTGGTCCCAAAACTTGAGGCAAGGTAAGAAAAGTTCGGTGATTAGAGATCGGTTCTTGGCAACCCAATCCAGTGTAAGAGCTACGATAAAGGAGAAGGCCCCTGAGTTTTGAAGTTGGAGATCATGTGTACTTGAAGGTGTCGCCCTTGCGTGGAGTCAAGAGATTTAAGGTCAAAGGCAAGCTCACCCCCGCTATGTTGGACCATTCCTTATTGTGGCCAAGAAGGGAGAGGTTGCATATCAGCTAGCCTTACCCCCAAATATGTCTCAAGTTCACGATGTCTTCCATGTGTCCCACCAAGAAGTGCTTGCAGTGCCGTAAGACCAAGCCCCATTAGAAGCAATCGAGCTCGAGGAGGACTTAACTTACAAAGAGCATCCCATCAAAATTTTGGACACCGTGGAAAGAAAACCAGACCCAATCCATTCGCCATGCAGAGGCGTTGAGTCACCATTCAAAGAAAGAAGCCACTTGGGAGCGTGAAGATCACCACGCAAAGATTACCCTGCTTTATTTTCTATCTAAGCCAAAATCTCGGGGTCGAGATTCTTTTAGGGGGGTAGGTCCCAAGCACGGCCCAAAGCCCATCGTGCCGGCTGTTAGTGCTGTGCCAACCCAAGCCCACCAAATTACTATACACGGCGGTGGCGACGGTCGTCATCTTCCTTTCTCTCGTACCGCCCATCCACCGCCGCCTCCCGCCCCTCCCTTCCCCACAGCCCCCTCCCGCCCCCCTCCCGCCTCCCCATCGCGCTCGACTCCCCCACAGCCCCTCCCGCCTCCCTCCCACACGCCGCCGCCCGCCCTCCTTCGCCTTTCCCAACCTCCCCGACGGCTCGGCCGCCTCCCTCCTCTCCCGGCCTCCCTCCTCCCGAGCGACGGTGTTGCGACCAAGGCACAAGAAGATCTCGAGCTCGACGCCTTGCGGCGTTGCGGTGGCGTCATGCCATGTGTGTTACCGTATGTGTGTTAGTATATATGCGATACTTGCTTAGTTGTTTGTGTCATCTTTGCGCCTTCATCTTCTCCAAGCTCGACGTCGACCCGTCCGTGCCCGCCGTGCCGCCGAGCCCGTCGTGCCGCGTCCGGCCGAGCACGGCCCGATTTGCCGTGCCGTGCCGCCCATCGTGTCGATTTTGAGGCCCGACCCGCCCACCGCTCGTGCGTGCAAGCACGGTCCGCCACGTGTCGGGCGGGCCGTGATTGGGCCGTGCCGTCGCGGCCGTGCTTCGGGCTAGCCTAAAAAAGCATGACTCAAGTCTCAGCTCTAGTTGAGATGTTGAATCGTCGAGTGCTAGAGAAGAGATTGATGGGCGGACTATGAAACTAGGCCATGCGTCTTGGCCTCCAGCTGAGCTACTGACAAATACGTTTTTGGGTTTATATAGAGCGGATTGCGCTATTAAAATTTTCAGGCCTTGGCTTACAGTTCACCCAACACTTCCGCCCCTGACTTGAAACAATGACTGATGGGGTCACATCGAGTACTGGTGTTCTTACGCCATCTCTGCTGCATGCTAGGTGCTGGACGAAATGCCTGACACCACCAAGCAATTGCGCGTGCTGTCTGGCTGACCAGGGCACGGTGGCAAGTCCTTTCCTCTGGCCCTGCACAAAGGTAAAGGAGACTGAAAAGTCGTCGGTGGAGTCGTGTTTGGCTTTCCTGCCAGCCAGCGACCTCGCAAACGGTGCAAAAACAAGCGCTCCACTTCTCCTAGTCCTCGCAATCTACTACCTACGCGTCTCTGTTTTCGCGTGGCCGGCCGGTGAGCAGGCAGGCATGGAGAGGATGGCCTGGATTCAGTCTCCGGTTTCCTTCCCCAGAAGCAGCAGCACCCTCTCTACCTTGGGCAGCACCTGTCCCAGCTCCACCACCACCTCGGGCTCCCAGCGTGTCACCCCGACCCGGAGGACGTTCATGGACCCCGACCACGGGAGCAGTGGCCGGGCGGGTGGTGTCCCCAAGAGTTGCGTTGTCAGCTCCGACGAAGAGGCGGCTCCTGCCAACTATGGTGCTCCCGTAGACGAGCACATCCATCGAGCGTGCGAGGCCGCTAACGGTGCCGTGAGCCGAGCCGGCGCACCTGGAGCCACGCCCCCGAGCACGCTGTGTTCCCTGCTCAGCTCTCCGGATGTAAAAGTGGCGTTCGGGGGGCTGATAAAGGTGAACAACTCTATCCAACAGGTCCACCTGGAGATCAAGTCTCTGTGCGGTACGCAGCAGCTACATGCCAATCTTTGTGACGCCTCATTCCGACCAAGGGTGGTCGCGGCTTACCTGGGACTGCGGTGCATCACGCAGATCGCCGATGCCACCATCGTGCCGCACCCAGACAACCTCTTCGTGCTGCTCTGCATGTACAGTCCACTCGCAGACTTGTTCGATTTCGCGTTCTCGATGTTCTTGCCAATCCTGGAGCAACTGTCCGTGGATAGCAGAAACAGTTTGGACGCGAGATTCCACGACACTCTGCTGGTGTTGAGGAGCAACATAAGGTGCTGTCTTGACGTGCTCGAAACGAGGATCTTGGGCTACCCTTCTAAACAAGTCCGAGCAGGAGGCAGCTGCAGCGTCGATGAAATCACCGAATATCTCATCAAGTACATCAAGCTGTTGCTGGAGCATAGCGGCGTGCTAAGCATCATCCTTGCCAGTGGTATGCCGGAGCAGGAAGTGAAATCTAAGCAAAGTGGTACTGGCATGGACAGGCTGAAAGATGCAGTGGCCGTCTTGATCTCCTGTTTGGAAACTGTGCTAGAGAGGAAATCGAGGCTTTACCTAGCTGCTGATGGGATGCAGTGGCTGTTCATGGTGAACAACTTGCATCACATACTGAAACAATTGGAGAGCTCGGAGATTAAGTCTCTACTGGGAGAGGATTGGATCTTGAAGCGCAGGGAGCATCTTGAGAATTACATTTCTAGGTACATTGACGTTGCTTGGGTGCCCATCTTGTCTTGTTTGCAGGTGAAGGCCTACAGGATCCCTTTATGTTTTAACCGACCAGCGTTGCCTGCATTGAGTAGATTTAACCTGAAATTTGAGGAAACTTACAGCACTCAGAAGGCATGGAAAGTAGAAGACCCTCAGCTTCGGAAGCGAATGCGAGGAGCGGTAGCAGAAAAGATCGTTCCAACATACCGTTTGTTCTTGGAGAAGCACCGGAGTAGGCCTCCAAAGTACATCAAGTACACACCTGAAGAAATCGAGGAGCAACTGTCAGAGCTGTATGAAGGATGATGACCAGAACAAGAGGATAGCAGTTAGCACACGGTATGTATTCAATGTGCTTGTCACAGATAAAAACATGGAGCTTTAAGTAGCCCACGGCCACGGGCATGTACTCAATGTTCATGTTACAGCTAGAAACATGGATCTTTAAGTAGTTGTTAGAGATGTGGCTTGATTCCCAAGTTTGTAATCATATTTGTAATTGATTGGTTGTAGATATCTTGTATAGGATCACAACCATACCATGAATGTCTGATTGCATGCCATGAATTCGGGACACTGTTACCCGTCCGGCAATCCTATATAACTATACAATTGGTCCGTACTAATTACAATTATTGTTAATTATCTCTTCTCTGGTGCAGCCACGTCACTCAAAATAAATCTGGCCGTTTGATTCAAGTTGTGTGCACCACATCACCCATTTCATCCCCTATACAATGTCACGGCTCACTTCACCTGCAACTGCCCTACTCCTCCCATCTTGTATGTCAGAACCCAAGAAGAAACGATCGCAATCGCTACTTGATTTCAGAGAAGAAATTGGGAAATTTTGGGGAAAGTGACTTTAGCTAGAGTTCTACGCTGCCATACGAACTAAGAGACAATAATACGGTTTTCCTTCTTAGTTTCTCCATTTCGCACACTAGGGTTATAAAGCCCCTATTTGTTTGATCGTTATAGTGAGTAAAAGTAACTTAGCAACTGAGTTCAGACTCTAGTTACATTCGGAAGTTAAACAGGAAACAACAAGGCAAAAAAACATAAACGGTAATTATTGAGGTCCTTCTGATGTCATTTGATCTCACTTGGGTTCCATCTCGGTGAATGTTGATGTTGAGTCTTAAAGAGAAATCGGCCAACCGGTGACTTGAGTGCAAACTTCAGTCTGAAACCACTCGGCTCATTTCTGAACCTGACAATTCCCCCGCCCTGAGAGAATCCTTGTCCTCAAGGTTTAAACCCTAGAAAGGTAGCCATGATAAAACTTGCATCTTCCCATGTAGCATCATCTTGAGCTAGATTCAACCAATGAATCAACCATTGAGTCACAACTACTCCTTGTCTTGGAATCATTCTTCTATCTAGAATTACTAGCTATTCAGTTTTCAATTATCCATCTAGTCCAACTAGAGTCACAAAAGGCAATGATATGGCCTGAGGTCCTACATGCTTCTTCAGCTGACTTACATGAAAAATAGGGTGAATGGCAGTTTCTTCCTGAAAATGTAGTTTGTAGGCAGCCTTTCCAATCCTCTCCTGAACTCTGAATGGTCCATAGTACTTTGCTCTCAGTTTCAGGGAGCCCCTCAATCCAAATGCATTTTGTCTATAAGGTTGCAGCTTCAGATACAACATATCTCCCACATTGAATTGCCTTTCTGATATGAGTTTGTCGGCAAAATATCATTCACCGGACTCTTCTTGTTGGTGATAGCAAGATCCTTACTCTCATGGAGAGGAAGACACTTGGAGATGGGGCAATTTTTCTATTTCTCACATTAATGCCTTACCAACCCGAGGGGTTGGGGATACATATTATAGGCTACCAACCACCAAGCATATGCTAAGATGTTTGTCCTAGATGCTAAAGCAAATCTTGTCCTAGATGTCCGTCCTAGATGCTAGTCAAGGATGCTAAAGCGAATCTTGTCCTTGATCTTGTCCTAAATGCTAGTCAAGGATGCTAAAGCGGATGTTGTCTAAAGCAGATCTTGTCCTAGATGCTAAAGCAAAGCTGTCCTAGGTGCTAAAGCGGATGTTGTACAAAGATGCTAAAGCAGATGTACAGAAGAAGACCGCATACAAAGACTTATTCATCATTCTCCCCTAAGTCTTGTACGTCGTCTTGTGGGGACGTTGAACCATCCCGATCCTAGAGCGAGCTCGAGGAATTTGATCCTCCCAAGAGGCTTGGTGAGCGGTCCCGCAAGGCGATCCGTGGTGTTGATGTAGCTCGCCTTGACACCGCCTTCATCCAAGCGACCTCTGATGAAGTGGTACTTCACCCGATGTGCTTGCTGCTTCGTGGAAAACGGGTTCTTCGCGAGCAGGCGGACTTGCTTGTCCACCCCGAGTGCCACCGCCGGTGTCTCTACCGAGGAGATCACCAAGCGATCGAGCGAGCAGGCGCTGAGTCGAAGCGGTGGAAGCCGCTATGTACTGGCCACAATGGATGTGGCACCACCGCCGTTGATCGACCGCCAGCAACGAGGCACTTGCCGAGGAAGAAGAGAATCCGCTTGTGCTCTTCTTTGGTGTCGATGTCGCTGCGTGGTCGCCGTCGCCGCATTCCGATAAGTGCGCCGCGGGACACTCGGTAGTGCAAGCCGTAGTCGGAGGTGCCGCAACGTGGTGAGGATCCTCTTCACGGCTGCCGATGCTCGCCGCTTGTCGGTCAAGCATGAACCGACCGACGTAGCCAACGGCGAACGCCAACCGACGCGCGTGGACGAGGTAGCGAGGCTACCCACGATGCGCCGTGATGCGCTGGCGCCCACCTCCTCCGCCGTGCTCTCACGACTCGACCACCTCTCCTCCATAGGGTGTGGGTGGGTTGCGGTCGGTGAGCCCGCCCACCGACGGTGCGCTTGGCGTGGCGGTCCGACGAAGGAGATCTGGAGTCGCCCGGTGGACCTCGATCCCGTAGAAGGAGAGGAGCCCCAAGTCGCTCATCCGAAGGCGGTCTTCATCTCCGCCTTGAACGCCGACCTCGGCCTCCTTGAGCCGGTGATTATCAGTCGTCGACGAGACGCCACCGCCAGGCGTTGCCCTTTGCCCCGCGGTGAGACCGCAGCCTCGTGTGCGCTCTGCTGGAACCCCATTTGCTTGAGGGTGGAGTCCAGCTTAGCGTTCCAGGCTCGTGGTGCCCGCCGCGAAGTCGTAGAGGGCCTTGCGGCGGAGAACCTGCCCTCCTGCCGGGATGACGAATCCCGGCGGCTGACGGACGTAGGCCTCCTCCTTCAAGTCGCCGTTGAGGAAGGCGGACTTGACGTCCATGTGATGGACGCGCCAATCCTCCTGGGCTGCAAGTGCTAGGAGAAGACGAACGGACTCCATGCGCGCAACGGGTGCGAAGGCGTCATCGAAGTCGATCCCCTCCTGCTGCATGAAGCCTCGTGCCACCAAGCGAGCCTTGTGCTTGACGATGGCGCCGGCTTCATCCGCTTGCCTTGAACACCCACTTAAGGGTGATCGCGCGGTGCCCGGCAGGAAGATCCGCCAGCTCCCACGTCTTGTTTCGCTCGACGGCGTCCATCTCCTCTCGCATCGCGGCACACCATGCCGCGTCTCTCTCGCCTCGGCGAAGGAACGAGGCTCGCCGTCGTCTGTGCGAGGTGCGCTCCGCCTCAGTCGCTGCGCCCAGCCGAGGACCGGCCGCCGAGGAGGTCGCCCACGATGCGATGGCAGAGGCTCGCCGCCATGGTAGCGTCGATGCGGTCCTCGTCGTGGCGTGAGAGTAGCAACTCCACCATGCGCTCGTCATGGACCGGCCGTTGGGGCCGATCCGGTGGTGTGGCCGCCGGCAGAGAGTGGTGGCCGGTGCGGGAGAGCGTGGGTGGCCGGTGCCGAAAGTGGTGGAGCTCGCCCGGAGCCGGTGGCGAGCAAGGTGTCGAGGTGGGCGAGCTCGGTGAAGACAGTTGCTAGCTCCCGGCTCTCTCGAAGTGGGCGTGAGTCGACAACAAAGTCCACAGTCGAGTCGAACCGCCGCCCACCGCCTTGTCCCACGTCCAACCTCGCCGCCGTCGAACACAACGCCACGCGAGATGCGGCACGGTGTGTGACAGGGTCGAGGATGCGGTGAGCCTTGAGCCCTCCGCGTGGCCGATGAACACTCCCGGTGCTCACGCCGCCGAGCTTACCGATGTGGCCAAGCTCCTTGGCGAACGCGAGGGAGCCAAGACCCGCAAGTGGGAGACCGCGGCTTGCGCCCATGCCAAGCCTCGTCGGCGTCCTGTCAGCGCCTTGGTAGGCGGCGGTTGAGGATGTAGACGGCCGTCACCACCGCCTCTCCCGAAGACAGTGGCATCCCTCGCTGCAGGAGGGCCCGAGCCATCCCCACAACCGCCCAGTTGCGCTGCCGACGACGCCGCTCGCTGCGGGTACATGCGGCGAGGAGTAGTGGCGAATGCCCTCATCGGCTTGATGACGACGCGAATTCGGTAGCCGTGAATTCGCCGCCGTTGTCTGTCTTGCAAGACGCGCAGACTGCGGCGCGCTCGCCTCAGCAGCGGCGACTGCGTGCGCTGATGGCGTCCGCAGCCTCTCCCTTCTTGCCGAGGACCATCACCACATGTAGCGGGAGAGGTCGCCGGCGAGCGCAGGAAGTAGCGTCGTCCTCCGGTGTGGCGGTGTCACCGGCCACACAAGTCCCGTGCACGACTCGAGCCTCTCCTTGGCTCGGAACTTCGCCCGCTGGGAAAGGGAGTCGCCTACGCTTTGTCAACACGCGACGTCCGCAGAATCGCTCCACATGGTCAAGGCACCGGGCCTCGTACCATTTCCGCGGCACTGAGCCGCTTCAGGGCCTCGAAGTGAAGGTGCCCAAAGCGCTCGTGCCACTGCCACGCCTCGTCGTCCCGACGAGCGGCCGAGACAGAGGGTTGTGCCACCGCACGTGAAGAATGTAGAGTCGATTTTACCGGTTACCTTGGCAAGAAGGCGGCGACGAAGGTCCCAAATCCGCAACACCCGTGCTCGATCTCGACCACGAGCCGTTCTCATCCAACCGTCCCAAGGCGATGATGGAGTTCCGCAGATCGGGGATGTAGTAGACGCCGGTGGCGACTGTGCTCACGGACACGGGTGAGGATGACGAGCCAACGCCCTTGATTTCCACGCGGGCGTCCCAAACTTGACGGAGCCTCGGACGCTAGAGTCAAACTCGGCGAAGAACTCCCGTCGACCGGTCATGTGATGGGTGGCGCCGGTGTCGAGGCACCACCCGTCAGTCTTGTTGTTGCCGGAGCCGTAGCCGAGGAGGGCGTGTGCTTTGGCTCGTCAAGGTGGAGGAGAGCCACCGCTGCGGCGGTGCACCGGAGGTAGTTCGTTGCTCGCGATGAGCAATGAGCGAGCCGGCTGCTCCTCCTCACTCGCTGACGTGGGCTGGCCGCGTCGTGGTATCGACACCCTTGGCCCAATGACCAAGCTTGCCGCAGTTGTGGCAAGAGTCGCCTCGTCTTGGCTTTTGCTTGCCGGTGGCGCCTGGCGCCTCACGGTCATCACCCTCGACGTCCTCGCGCCCTGCACAGGCGTCTTTGCGCGGCTTGCAAGCATGCCACGCTTATGCGCACCGTCGTGGAAGAAGGCTCCCCTTCTTCCTGTCACCTTGGCCGGCCCCACCGCTCCCGAGTGAGGAGGAGCTTCCGCCAATGGTGACGGGTCCCGAGAGGCGCTCCTCGTTGTCAACGACCTTGAGGCGACCCATCGCCTCCTCGATCGTCATCGTGGAGGTCCAAAGAGACTCGATCGAGCGAGCCATCTGCTTGTACTTTTCGGGGCGCAGCGAAGAGCTTTTCCACACTCTCTCCTCGCCGTAGGTGTCGTGCCGAATCGCACCGGCTTCGCAGCAGTGTTGAGACGGAGGCAAAGTCATCCACGTCCTCACCGGCTTGAAGGCCGGTGCTCCCACTCCGCGCGGTGCTGCGGTGTAGACTTGCAGCGCCGCTGCCGTGCGTCTTTGCGGCGATGGCGTCCCAAGCCTCTTTGGCGATCCGCTTGTTGGTAGCGAGAACCGCATCTCGGTGATCGCAGCGATGAGAGCATCCGCGCCGTCGATCTGATCGTAGTCGGCGTCGCCGTCTGGGCGCATCCCACATATGCCGCACTGAGCTTTACCCTCATCACCGCAGCCCACTCGACATAGTTGGTCTTGGTGAGGTAGGCCACCCGCCGGGCCGGCGTCCTCGACGACACTGGTACTCGTGGTGACCACGATGCATCGAACCGGGAGAGAGCGCGTCGCTGTGAAGCCGCTCTCCATCGACCCGTACACCGCCGTGCGCGCTTCCTCCAGGCGCCACCGCGCGTCCGCCGCCGTCTGGCCGCCGCCGCCGTGGGCGTCGCGGCCGCCATCGCGCCGCTTCGCCCTCGCGCTTCCTCCTCCGGAGCTCAAGGTCTGCGTCGGCTCATCATCGGCGAGATGGGCTGCTGAGCCGCCGCGAACCTTGACCTCATTCTGCCGCCGCCGCTGCGCCGCCGCCGCTTCCACCTCGCTCTGCTGCCGCCGCTCCGCCGCCGCCTTGACGCTTCTTCGCCGCCGCCGCGTCTCTGCCGCCGCTTCATGCTGCTACTGCGGCGAGCTCGGCTGTCACGACGCCGCATGCTCGAGGCGACCGAAGGCCCAGGCCGCCTGCGGACATGGCGCGCCACTGGGGTCATTGCGTGGAGAGGCCGCCGACGAGTTCTTTGCCCGTCTCAGGAGAGGAGGAGGGATGCCGGAGCTATTCTTTGCTACTGTCACTGGCCGCCCAGCGAGGTCGGAGAAGGAGATGGCGGGAGATGCTCGGGCTACGAGGATAGTATGGCTCGATACCACTTGTTACTCATTGGACTCTTCTCACAGTGATAGCAAGATCCTTACTCTCATGGAGAGGAAGACACTTGGAGATGGGGCAATTTTTCTATTTCTCACACAATGCCTTACCAACCCGAGGGGTTGGGGATACATATTATAGGCTACCAACCACCAAGCATATGCTAAGATCTCGCCCTAGATGCTAAAGCAAATGCTGTCTAGATCTTGTCCTAGATGCTAGTCAAGGATGCTAAAGCGATCTTGTCCTTGATCTTGTCCTAAATGCTAGTCAAGGATGCTAAAGCGGATCTTGTCTAAAGCGATCTTGTCCTAGATGCTAAAGCAAAGTCATCCTAGGTGCTAAAGCAGATGTTGTACAAAGATGCTAAAGCGATCTTTGTACAAAGACCGCAGTACAAAGACTTATTCATCAAATACTTCATCATGTTTTGTGCATTGTGTAAGTTCCCCTTTAACTTCTCTAATATCTTTTCCTTATCTTCAATAGTGAGTCTAGTTTCTGCAGAGATATTACCCGGAATGGATATTGTATACCATTCTTTAGGTTCTTGGAAAGTCATGCTTCTAAGATATGACTCGATGCATTGATTTACCCACTCAGTTTGTCCATCTGATTGTGAGTGATAAGCAGTGCTGAATCTCAAAGAAACTTTCAAAGTTTTGAATAGTTCTTAGTACATTCTGCTAGTAAAAATTATGTCTCTATCTGAAACTATGGTCATAGGTATCCCATGCAACTTGTATACATTGTCCATGAATAATTGAAGGACTTACTGGACTGTATATGGATGAGACATTGCGATAAAATGAGCATACTTAGTCAATTTGTACATTACTACAAGGATAACTTCCTTCCCTTTAGATTTTAGTAAACCCATAACGAAATCCATGGAGATATGTGACCAAGCCATGTAAGGAACTTCTAAGGGATCTAATAGCCCAGGTGGATGGATATTTTCTGATTTGCTAACTTGACAAACTAGACATTCAGTAACCAGTTACTCCACTTGTTGTTTAAGTTTTGGCCAAACGAAGTTCCCTTTTATCCTATAATAAGTAGCTCTTTGGCCTAAATGTGCTCCAATAGAAGAGGTGTGGAAAGTGTGCAATAATTTAGATATGAGCTCTATCTTTTCTCCCACATACACGTGGTTTTTGTATTTTTGTTGACCCCCATCTATTGTGTAGGGATTGTTTCCATGAACTCCAATATGTATCCTACTTAAAAAAACTATATAATAAGGATCTCCTTCATAGCTTAGCTTGATATCTTCAATCCAGACAGGAATTAAGGTGGCAATGGCATTCAACTCTTCAGTTTGGGTGTCCTCTTTTCTAGACAATGCGTCAATTGCTTTGTTCTCCTTTCCTTTCTTATACTCAATGTGGTAGTCAAACTCCAACAGCTTCAGTAGCAGTTTATGTTGAAAGCCATCTATGAGCTTCTGAGTAGTTATGTATTTCAGGCTTTCTTGATCTATTTTGATGATCAGAGTATTTCCAACCAAGTAATGTCTCCATCTCTTGATGTAGCTGACTGTAGCTTTCTGCCCCAAGGTTCGGCTGAAATAAGCTAATGGTTTACCATTCTGCATTAATACAGCTCCCAAACCAGTCTCACAAGCATTAGCTTCAATAGTGAAAGGTAGTTTGAAATTGGATAATCCCAGCATTGGGCAAGAGGTCATGACCCTCTTCAAGTTGTCAAAGGCCTCATCTTGTTCTTGACCCCACTTGAAGGCATTATTCTTAAGCATGTCATAGAGAGGTAGGTCTACAAGTCTTACCAAAGTCCTTGATGAATCTTCGGTAATAGCTAGTCAATCCTAGAAATCCTCTCAGCTTGGTGATGTTGGTGGGTGTGGGCCATCTGAGAACATCCTCAATTTTGCTTGGGTTAGTGGCAACCCCTTCCCCTGAAATGGCATGGCCTAAATACTTCACCCTATCAATAGCAAATGTGCATTTGATTATCTTCATCGATAGTTAATGTTGCCTCAGAATTTGAAAGACTTTTCTCAGGTGTTCCTTATGTTCTTCCATGTTTCCACTGTATACCAATATATCATCAAAGAATACCAACATAAATCTCCTTAGATAATCAGTAAAAATTGTGTTCATGAGAGATTGGAATGTGGCTGGGGCATTGGTAAGACCAAAAGGCATCACAGTATACTCATAATGCCTCCATATGGGTCTTGAAAGCTATTTTGTGAGTATCATCTTCATTCATCCTAATTTGGTGGTACCTTATCTCAGGTCTAGCTAAGTGAATACAAATGCTCCATGGAGTTATCCAAAAGGTCCTCAATAATGGGTATGGGAAACTTATTCTTAACTATCTTGGAATTCAATTGCCTATAATCCACACAGAGCCTCCAACTCCCATCCTTTTTCCTTACCATGATAGCTGGGGATGAATAAGGGCTTAGGCTAGGTTTGGTCAGAGCTTATCAGTTTCTTGATGATCTCTTCCATGGCTTCCTTTTGATAGTGAGGAACTCTGTATGGTCTTAAATTGGGTGGTTCAGAATTAGTTTTCAGTGGAATAGCATGATCACAACTTCGGTGAGAAGGTAGGCCATGAGGTTCTTGAAAAACATCCTGAAACTGTTATATAATATCATCTACTCCACTCTTCTTTTTGATTCTGAAGTGTGTTCTTTACAGTCAAGTGAGTTAACTTGTATAATATTGTAGGGACACTACAGCCCATGACCTTTTAGGGACCATTTTCTACAACTTTTCAGACCCAATGCTATAGTGTTCTTTAGGTAGGGAATGATCTTGGAATAATATTGTGTCTCTGCCCTTTTTTATGGATAAAGTCCTCATCTTAAGATCTAAACAAATTAGGTTGAATTCATAAATCCTATCTACCCCTAGCACAATATCATAGCTCTGTAAATTCAATAGCTTGAAAGAATTGGTGAAACTGGTTCCTTGTATCTTATAGCTAACAGAGGTTACTATAGCTTCAGACACTAATTTTCCTCCTCCAGCTACTGCCACCTTTCTCTTATTGGTTTTCTTCAATGGGCAATTAATATTTAAGGCAATATCAAGGTGCATGAAGGTATTTGTACTCCCACTGTCTACCAGTGCCACTGCTCATTTTTGTCCAATAGAAGTGATCAAGGAGATGGTTGATGGACCAGTGGTGTCCTTTACTGCATCAGATGATATTTGCATCAATTGCTCCTTTTCCTCCAATTCATCAGGATGTGCTAGACTACCTAGGGCTGTAACAAATCTAGCCTCATGTGCTTGTTCATTTTCTTTAGTACTTGTCACCTCTCTTTCCTCCCCTCTTCTGAGCAAAGCATGGATGGCTCTCTTCACCTTACATTTGTGTTGTGGTGTCCAAGGTTCTTAGCAATACCAATAAGATTTCTTGTCTCTGTCTGTAGGTTTATCCTGTTTTTCAGCTAAGTATTTATAAACTTTTGTCCAAGGAATTTGGGTGTATTGGTAACATTGAATTTATTCCTATTCAGGCCTCTAGCACTGTTAGGTCTCCTAGCAGCTGATGCTTTCTCATATACCCTAGCATACCAATATGCTTCCATTAAGCCCTAAGGCCTTTGTCCGCTAACATTATGCTTAATATCCCCTTTGAGTCCACCAATAAAACAACTCAGCAAAAAGTGTTCTTACAAATAGGGATGGTCTCTTTTTACCAGGGCCATACATTCTTCAAATCTATCAACGTAATTTGATATAGTGGACTAATATTGCTAGATATTTTGTAAGGATTACATAGCATCATAAGCGCTGGCGCCTAAGAAACAGTCACTAACCATTGAGCAAAACTGTGACTAGGTTAGCACTCTACTAGGGATTCCCACTCCCTTAAGCCAAGTTGCAGCCCTGCCTTAGAAATGAACTACTGCTAGTCCAACCCACTAATCCATGGGTGTCCCTGACAAACCATAGAGTTGTTCACATAATTCTAACCAGTTTAACACATCTTCTCCCTCAAACAATGGAATCTCCAATCTTGGGCCCTTAAGCACGGCTTCTGCATAGGGGCACTGTCACTATTGGGGTTCATAAATTGGTGCCTCTGAGAATCAAACACATGCACTCTAGGATTAAAACTTGCATTACCCTGAACATTACTAGTACAGTTTGGAGTCTAACTTGCTGCAATAGAGGGTTGCTCAATCCATTCAAGGCACTAGAGGTGGGATACATGGCAGGGTCACTATCGGCCTAACAGAATCAGAAAATACTGGATAATACTCATGGAATTACTCCTTGTGTACTCGGCTTGGCAGGAATAACAGAGATTTCTCCTCCTATCAGCTTAGCCCACATTTGCATCATCATCATCTCCATCTCAGTAATTTCAGGTTGTCAACTCTTCAACTCTGCGATGTCCTCCTTCAGAGTTGAAATCTCCTGTTGATCTCAGCCACCTCGTCCTTGCCAACCATGGATTCTTATGATTGAGATCTAGTAGTGGCTACCATAGATTCTGACCAGCAAGATCAGCTCGAGGGATTTTACAGTTGCCCAACATCTAACCAATTACTCTTGCCCAATCTGCACCATTGCCAAGTTTCTTTTCTCCAGATCCGGGGATTTTAAGTTCCAACCAGCCCAGATCTGAATTGAAGAAACCTTCACATCCGAGTGCTAAATCTGCACTAGCTCAAGGATTTTACAGGAGAAATCACTCGATTCCTCCTAACCCTCACCGCAACAGACTCCAAGAATCGATTGAGCTCTAATACCCTTGTTAGGACCCAAGAAGAAATGATCGCGACCGCTACTTGATTTCAGAGAAGAAATTGGGCAATTTTGGGGAAGTGACTTTAGCTAGGGCTCTACGCTACCATACGAACTAAGAGACAATGATATGGTTTTCCTTCTTAGTTTTTCCATTCCGTGTACCAGTGTTATAAAGCCCCCATTCATTCGATCATTACAGTGAGTAAAAGTAACTTAGCAATTGAGTTCAGACTTCAGTTACAATCGGAAGTTAAATATGAAACGATAATGCAAAATAACATAAACAGTAATTAATGATGTCCTTCCAATGCCGTTTGATCTCACTTGGGTTCCATCTCGGTGAATCTTGACCTTTGTTGAGTCTTACGGAGATATCGGCCAACCGGTAACATGAGTGCAGGCTTCAGTCTGAAACCACTCGGTTCATTTCTGAACCTGACACTGTAGCCGCCGGGCGGCGGCACGATGGGAGCGTCTGTCTCCGCAACTAGCGGTGGAAACGGATCGGATACGATCGAATAGTATTAAATACGAATATGAATTCATATTTTTAAAATGAATACGAATACGAATTCGAATATTCTCAAATACGAATCGAATATTCTCGAATACGAATCTGATATTTTCGAATCGGATTTTCTGGATACAAATATCGGATAAAACGGTTCCTAGCGATTTTGCCGATTTTCACCGGTTTTTTACCGGTTACCGGTTTTAAACCACATAAATTAAAATTTTGAATCACAAAATTTGTACGAATTTTTCATGGGTTCTAGGAACGGATCGAATACGAATCGAATAGTCTCGAATACGGATACAGATACGAATATTCTCGAATACAAATGCGAATACGAATACTCTTAAATACGGATACGAATATTCTCAAATACAAATATAAATATTTTCAAATACAAAATTTTACTTATCATATCGAATAAAACGAATTATCTATTACCATCTTTCACCCCTATCCGCGACCACGGTTCAAGGCCACCTACCGCTCGCAGCGTCCGTCTCCGCGACCACGGTCCAAGGCCAGAGGAAGCGTCGCCCACGGCTTGACTTGCCCACCGCAACCTCGGCGCCACAGCTCGGGCACCAACCTCCGGCCGCGGCCGTGTCCACGAAAGCCAACTGAATCTGCCAGGTTCGTCCAAACCCAACGTCCACACGCTGTCGTATCCTCGCCCGCTCGGCCCCATCCTGCTCCTCCCCGATCAGATCCCCCAATCTCTTTTTATGGTCACTCACTGTTCTTTCCTCTAATTCCTTTGCAGGTTGCATCAATTTTCTAGCGCTAGCCTCAAGTTATGTGCTTCAGACCATATAGACTTTTGTTGATAGCTCACTGAACGATTTCTTAGCAATTATATAAAACTACTTGTTGTTGCAAATGCACTGCATACCGATACTATGGACACGTTTGGGAATATTTCTTCCATGGCCTGTATTTTGTTTCTTCTAATAAGGACATTTGATCTCCTATGAAGGCTTCCTGGCGGTAGCAGCTGGCAACCGTTTAATACAGTAGCCATTTGAACAACATACACGCCGATTCGGCTTGAACTTGTCAGTAACACGCCGATTTGCCGTGTGGTCAATTCAGAGTGCTTCGTTAAAAAAAACTCACAGCATATTTTGAGCACCTCAATATTCCAAACCTTTCTGTCCTGATTTGACTTACGTATATAAGCTATGCTGCATTCATATGCAGTCGTTTAGCTACTGTGTTTGCTTCACAATTTCTTTTATTCCTAACTTCAATCGATTTTGCTGTAACATTTTCATTGTATTTTACATGTATCCAACTGACATCTTTGCAATTCATGAACAGAAGGACCACAACAATCGTACGTACCCAATAAGACATGGGAAACTTGATCATATACCCTCCCTTTAGTTGGAAAATTGAGGATTTACCCTCCGCATCTCAATGACACGTGGGGTCATCATAAGTCAGTGGGCGGGAGGTAAATCCTCAATTTCCATCTAAAGGGAGGGTATATGATCAATTTTTTCATAAGACATCGTCTGATTCTGTGTTTGGTGGGCAACCAAAATGGGCTTCTTGAATTGTACGGATTATTACGAAGCCCCTACAAACCTGCACCTTTTTGACGAGATATTTACCCATCTTCTCTACATTGATGTTTAATTACACCGCAAATGATTTAACATGTATAAAGATTGGTGTTTCTTCAGTTCTTCATTGGATCTTCTTTGATGCATGGGTAATCCTCTAATACTTTCATTATATCCTATAGATAAACTTTTGAGTGAATTAATTTAGTAATTAGGGTGTGATTAGCCATGTGGTTAGTGTTAAATCTCATTTAGGATTACTAGGTTTTTCTGATTTCGCACAGTTTAGATCTAAACAATTTTTAAGGGCCTTGGAGGCCGAATCTGAAGAGTTAATGTACTAAAGAGTTGTAGATAAATTTATAATCTTTTCAACAAGCTCAAGATCACTAAATTCCATTGGTAGATTGTAAGATATGGTCTTTGTAAGTCTGCTATCCTGCAGGGCATTACAATCGAGCGATGCTACGGTTTTTGATGGTTTAATCCTTTAAGAAGATTGAATTAGATCTGGTAAATAATTATAGAGTTATAGATAATTTCATTATATTTTCTTAGAGTCTATGAACATAAATTTTGGACGTGCAGAACAGAAATTATACATTTTGGAAGACTGCTGTCCAGAACTAGGTTGCTGCTAAATGTAGTCGTGTTATCATTAATTTGACTAATTTAATAGCAAAATTAAATTTTGGGTATAACTAGAAAGTGGTAGCCAATTTCTTGTAGTTTCTGAAATGTATTTCCAGAAAATGATAGATCTTTCTTCTGGGTTAAAACGAGCGTTTAGATGATTTAATATGGATATTTAACCAACTAGGAAATTGTAGAAAAATTTGTATACATTCGAAAAATGGTATGGTTTGTTATATTTCAGTATAGGAATTGAAAGTTATGATATTTGTAGTATCGGGACAGCGGGGTTAATTGTCTGGTATGGGGGAAGTTGTAGATTTGGAAAACGTGTAGGGGTGTAGTCAGTTATTTGCTTCCTTGTATTGTTGTGGCATGTATTGAGATTGAGTAATTGTTGTAGGAGAAGTAGCGTCGGGTGTGTTGTCATCTCCTAATCAAACCAACCGTCACAACTAAAGAGGCAAGTGCTAAGTAGAATGATAGATGATTAATAATTGCTCACTATTATTGAATTATTCATGTCCTGCAATAAGTTTGATTATCTTTTATTCAATATGATATTAAATTGATGATAATTGAGACATGTGATAAAATGATGGAAAATGGCATTCATGATATGACATATGCATTACGAGCTAGGGCAGTGAGAGTCAATAACTATGAGTAAAGATATATGACTATTTCGGTGTGCTCTTAAGTAAAACCTATAAAGGTAGGCATCTTTACGAGACAGAGAAAAAGACTTATTTCGATAGGCACCCTCATGGGATAGGGAAAAGACCTACTTCTGTAGGCACCTCCATGGGATGGAGGTAGAGGGTGACATCGACGGGTGTACCCTCCGCTATACCGGTATGAGCTATAGAAAGAGAATGAGACTTGATCATGAGTATTGTTGCATTAAGAGAATTCGAGATGAGATATTGAGAAATGTGAATGAGAATTGATGAGACTGAGATGTGAAAATTGAATGAATGGTAAATGATTATAAATTGTTAAAATGATGTGGATTTATTTATTATTCTTCTTTGTACTTACTCAGTAGTGGACTCATCCTTGCTTATTTGTTATTTTTAGGTGAACATTGAAGACGTCATACATAGGCGGATATAGAACATGGATTATTGCATACTTGTAGCTCTTCACTTGACCTTACTATTTATCACTTATGGACATGAACAATTTAGTAGTTTTCATAGCATTGATTAGATAATTTATGGATCTCCTTAGTCTTCATAGTTCCTAGTATTGCTACTTGATCCTTTACTTAATTTAAACTTATTTATGATTTATCTTGGTGATTGTGGCTCATCTTAAGTTCAATTTATGGTTTATAGCGTTACTGAAATTTATATTTACTATCTTGTTGAATGTTTATTATTGAAGTTTAGATGTTGGTAATGCTTAATTATTGGTTAAAATTAATGGTGATAGCAGTTGTAGGTGACATATTGGGTTTTTGCTAAGCCGGGTGTTACAAATTTATAGGCTTAGAAACAAAATGGTTCAAAGGGATCTTGGGCACTGGCTTAGCGTGCTGAGGCCACTGACCAGTACAAGAGCTTGGTGACCTTAAAAGCAGAGAAAAAAAAGATTCGACACCATATTCTCCAACACATACTGTGTTCTTTTCGACTGCGACTAATGGCTAAGACTGATGGCTTTTAGTCCTAACGTGAGCTTTTGTGCGAACAAACTGAATGACGATAAGCCATTTCCAAAAGACAATGAATAAACCAATCTATTTATTTGTTTAAGGGAAGCCATAACTTATAAGTAAAAAAGAATGGGACATATACATGTTTGAGGGAGAGAAAATGGAGATCGGAGAGGGACGTCTAGTATATGTAGAGCTAATCTAAGTCTAAAACATTAGCAATAAGCCTTAACCCTAGATCAAACAACATGAACACCTAGCTAAAACTTTAGAGCGGAAGCGTGATTGACATACCCGAACTTGAAGTAGCCATAGGGAGGTGGTTGGTGCTCGGTTGATGTAGTAGAGGAGGGCGGCCGACGGTGTAGAGGCAGTCGGCCGGCGTCGGTGAAGCTGAGGTGGCCGACGGCGACGACGGAGCCGTGAATGGAGACGGGGAAAGCTTCAGCCTTCGTTCACCGTAGCGCCCGTAATAGATTGGGTTTTGTTAGGGTTTGAGAGGTGTAGAACAACTCGTGAGCTAGCCTGCCGAATCCCCCTTTTTATTTTGGCGCTAGGTGACCGGGACCGAAACCAAGTCACAGTTGGTTACGTCCCCGATCAGGGCGCTAGGTGGGAGGCGTGACCTCCCTGAGATCTTGGAGGTCGTTAGCCGAGATCAACCCAACATTCTCCCCTTTGATCGTAAGGCTAACATCATAAGCCCATTCTCGATAAAAAGCATACAAGGCAATGTGTTGCATGACCAATGAAGTGCCATACAACCTCAGTACCTATAATGTATTATTCTATCTTGAAATGGATATTCATTATATTTAATGGGAGTTGGTTTGCTTTGAGGTCATTTTATCCAGAATCAGAGGCTTTCCAATAAACCCATGCCGGCAACATGATCACGAAAAATATTGGGTGGTAAGCCTTTGGTAAGCGGATCCGCAAGCATTAACTTAGTACTAATATGCTTGATACTTATGGTTTGATGCTGGATTCTATCTTTCACAACATGATACTTATGTCAATATGTTTGGCAGCACCACTTGACTTGTTGTTATTTGTATAAAAGACTGTGGATTCATTATCATAGTATAAGGTGAGTGGTTTAGAGATACTGCCTACCACTCTAAGTCCCGGGATGAAATTCTTAAGCCATACAGCCTGCCCGGTAGCCTCATAACATACAACAAACTCAGCTTGCATCGTTGAAAATACCGTAAGGGTTTGTTTGGAGCTTTTCCACGAGATAGCTCCTCCAGCGAGTGTGAAGATATAACCTGACGTGGATTTCTTAGTATCAACACATCCCGCAAAATCTAAATCTGAATAACCAATAATTTCAAGGCTATCAGAACTCTTATATGTGAGCATGAAATGTTTAGTAGTTTGCATATAATGCAAGGCTTTCTTAACGACTTTCCAGTGGTCTGGTCTTGGATTTGACTGATATCTGCCAAGCATCCCGGTTACAAAAGCTAAATCAGGGCGTGTACATACTTGAGCATACATAATGCTTCCGACAGCTGAAGCATAAGGAACCGACTTCATCTGATCAGTTTCATATTGGTTCCTTGGACACTGAAATGTCCCAAACTTATCACCCTTAACAATAAGAGAAGGCGAGCCAAATCACTTATGCATATTGTATTTCTTCAGTACTCTGTCAACGTATGCCTTCTGAAATAAACCTAATATTCCTTTGGACCTATCTCGGTGAATTTCAATGCCAAGAACATAAGAGGCATCACCGAGATCCTTCATATGAAAATTAGATGAAAGAAATCTCTTGGTCTCAAACAACATATCCTTATAGCTGCTAGCTAATAAGATATCATCCACATAAAGTACTAAGATGGTGAATTTACTCACCTTGAACTTAACATATATGCAGTTATCAACTTCATTTTCCTTAAAACCAAAACTCCTTATGATCTTATTGAATTTGAGATACCACTGCCTCGATGCTTGTTTTAAGCCATAAATGGATTTCTTAAGTCGACATCCCATATGCTCCTTGCCTTCCACGACAAAACCTTCCGGTTGAGCCATGTAAACATTCTCTTACAAGTCGCTACTAAGAAATATCGTCTTAACATCCATTTAATGCAGCTCTAAATCATAATGAGCTACAAGTGTCATAACAATTCTGAATGAATCTTTAGTTGAGACAGGAGAAAATGTGTCATTATAGTCAATCCCTTCTCTTTGGGAGAAGCCTTTTGCTACAAGCCTTGCTTTGAGCCTTTAGATATTTCCCTTAGAGTCATGTTTGGTTTTGTAAACCCATTTACAGCCTACTGTTTTGACTCCGTCAGGAATTTCTATTAAGTCCCATACATCATTAATGCTTATAGACTTTAGTTCATCCTCCATGGCTTCAAGCCATTTAGAAAACTGTTTACTCATTATGGCCTCCTTATAAGAGGTGGGATCATCTGCCTTCTCTATATCATTAACATCCTCATTCATATAGACAACATAATCATTTAGGATGGCAGATCTTCTCTCCATTGTGATCTTCTAACATGTTCGTGAGTTATTTCGGAGACCTGAGGCTCATCATTAGGTGTAACATTAGGAATTTTAGATACCTCAACAGTAGGTGCAACAACAGTATTCTCTACTGGAGGTGCAACCTCTTGAGGCACAAGAATAAAGATATCTGCGATGAGCGGTGAAGGAACATAAACCCGCTTCTCCTCAAGATCTATTTTCATGGGTTCCAGGTCCTTGTTATTTTCTAAGAACACAGCGTGCCTTGTTTCTACAAACTTAGTTATCCTATCAGGACAATAAAACCGATATCCTTTGGATCTTCCAGGGTACCCAATAAAATGGCAGCTTACTGTTTTAGGATCTAATTTCCTAATATGTGGATCAAATAACTTAGCTTCAGCATGACAACCCCACACTCGTAAATATTTCATACCCGGTTTCCTCCCAGTCCATAATTCATAAGGTGTTTTAGGTACTGATTTACTGGGAACCCGATTAAGAATATATGTGACTGTCTTTAGTGCTTCTATCCACAAGCCAATTGGTAAACTAGAATGGCTAAGCATGCTCCGTACCATATCCATAAGTGTACGGTTGCGTCTTTCAGCCACACCATTCTGCTGAGGTTCACTCGGCATAGAGGCATAGAATACTGGGCAACAATGCCATTTTCCTGAAGGAACTTAACGAAAAGGCTAGGAATTTGCCCATATGGGGCATGTTTTCCATAATATTCTCCCCCACGATCCGATCTTACCACTTTAATTCTTAGGTTGTGTTGATTTTCAACTTCAGCCTTAAATATCTTAAATTTGTCAAGTGATTCAGATTGGTCTTTAATGGAAAAAATGTAACCATAACGGGAGAAATCATCAGTGAATGTGATGAATGAATCAAAACCATCGACTGATGTCATAGGAAAAGGACCACAAATATCAGTATGAATTAATTCTAAGAGTCATGTGCTGCGAGTGACTCTCTTCTTTATTTGCTTTACATATTTTCCTTTAATACAATCAATGTAGTGGTCTGAGTCAGAGAAATCTAATGGATGGAGAATTTCTTCTTTAATGAGACGCTCCATTCTCCCCCTCGAATTGTGGCCTAAACGACAGTTCCACAGTTTCGAAGAAGTCTCATCATTCTTTTTGCGCTTAGCATCATACACATTCAAAGATACAGGTGATTCATTAAGGGAAAACATATAGAGCTTGTCTTGTCTAAAGTCAAGACCAGCATTATTTGAATTAAACTTAATAATGCATTTATTGTCACCAAAAATACATTTGAAACCATCATCATCCAATAAAGAAACTGAAATCAAATTCCTCCTGATGGAAGGAACAAAAACTACATTATTGAGACGAAACATGAAGCCACTATCTAAGACTAATGAAACAGAACCAACTGATTCTATTTCGGCTTCCTTTCCATCCACGACTCTAAGACTTCGCTCCCCCTTTCTTAGTGTTTTCGCGTAAGGAATCCACAGAAGAGTTGGTAACGTGCAGTTGCACAGGTCAATCCACCATGAACTAAGAGAAAAATCAGTATAAAGAGTTTCATCAATGAACGTTATTGTATCATTACCCCTTTTGGTGAGTCACTTTAGGAAACCAACACAACCCTTCTGGAAATGCCCTGGCTACTTGCAGAAGTGACATTCCCTCCTTTAGGTGCTCCAGCGGGAGCAACATGAGGCTTAGGTGCATTGTGTACTTTAGACCCCGACTTATCTGAGTTAGGGCAGAACTGCAGCTTCTTCTTCGATTTGAAGTCCCCTTGGAACTTTCTTTTGTTAGAGCCACCAACATGAAAAGCAAAATCCTTCTTTTCTGTTCTTATTCTCTCTTCCTCCTGGACACACATGGCGATCAATTCGTTCATGCTCCATTTTTTCTTTCTGAGTATTGTAATTAATCTTAAATGTTGTGTACTCAGAAGGAAGAGAAGTCATAATAAAATGGACTAGGAAACCATCAGATATCGCCATGTCCATGCCCTTGAGTTTTTCTACCATATCAGTAATCGTCATAATATGCTCTCTTATGCTGCCGGACCTATCATACTTAGATGTTAAGAGCATCTGAATCAAAGTACTGACATAAACTTTAGTGGAGCCTTTGAATTTCTCCTCGATTGAAGCTAAGTACTCCTTAGCATTTTCGGAATCGAGGATTGCTCCCCTAATCCCGACTGAAATAGAGGTCTTCATAATCATTAGTGATAAGCGGTTAGACCGCTCCTATTTTTCAGCATTAGCCTCATAAATTTTCTTTTTCTCAGCATAATTCTCCTCACCTTCGGTGGGGGAAACGGGAACGACTACCCTTAAGGCATAGTCAAGGTCCAAAACACCAAGAACAATATGAATTCGTTCTCTCCACGTGGGAAAATTGCTCCCCGTGAGCTGCTCAATGTTATCAATTGTGGCGGCAACGTTTGATGCATTAAGTGTTGAATTTCAAAATACAGGGCAAAATTAGAAATATCATAAAGATATATATTGCATGTAATTAACCTTACGTTGGTCTGATTAATAACATGAAAAAATTACAGTTCTAATTCATATCATCATTGGTGAAAATGAAAAAGAACTTAATAATTTTATATGGCGACATATGATTACAAACAACGTTGGTCAGAATATAACCATATGCATACATAATGCCAAAATTAAGCAAAAAATCTCTAATTAAAATATCTCGTTGGTTCAATTTTAATCAGAGATTATACAAAACAATATGGTAACGATACATCATAATTTGGGCCACCGAAAAATAATTAAAACAGTGCACAAAAATAAACTAAAACAAAAAGAAATGCATTGAAAAAGAGAATTAAAAGTACTGCTGAAAACCGGCCCCAAAGGAAATTCGGCCCAAAAAAATGCTCACGGCCCACAAAAAATCGCGCACGGGGGAAAAAATCCATACGAGCCCAAATTATGTCGCGCCCACAAAAACGAAAATTGCACACGTCTGCTACGGGTGGCCGTACCACCGAAACGGCCCAAACGCACCCGTAGCCCACTCACCTACGCACGTAGCCCAGCTAACGCCCGTGACTCATGCGCGCCGTTGGATCCAGATCGGACGATCTCGCGCCGCCCACGAAAAACACATTATATCGCGCCGTCGGATCAAGATCCAACGGCGGAAGACCAGCCGCCCGAAAAGCGCTCGACCCACAAAAGCGACGACCGTCCGATTTGATCGAACAGGAGGGCACGCGCGTGGTGGGGATGTATCCCCCGAAACCCTAACCCTAGCCTATTCCTGCTCCTTTCCTCCCGAAAAAATGCGAGCATGAGACGGCGCAGCAGCTCGGCGAGGCGAACAGCGGCGATAGCGCCATGAGCGCGAGCGCGAGCGGCGGCGTCGTTGCCGCGAGGAGCAAGCGGCGTCGGCGGCCCCGAGTGGAACAAAAGGCGGCAGCGGCGCTCGCGGAGCGATGTTAGCGTCGTGGCGGCCCGGAGGGAGGAGTCGGGCGGCGGCGGTGGCATGAGGTGGCGACCCGGTGTGATGCCGGCCGTAAGATTTTTTTGTTTGCCACCGATCCGAACTTTCATTCGGGTGATTTGGGTTTTTAGGGCATGAGTTTGGGGATTTTCTTAGGGTTTTGCAAAAGATTCGTAAATCCCCCCTTCTAATTTCTAAACCGAGTCACTAACCTCTAGATCTGAGTTCAGGGGGGGCATTAGGGTTCATGATTGAGTCTAGGTCGCTCTGATACCAAATGTAGAGCTAATCTAAGTCTAAAACATTAGCAATAAGCCTTAACTCTAGATCAAACAACATGAACACCTAGCTAAAACTTTAGAGCGGAAGCGTGATTGAGATACCTGAACTTGAAGTAGCCATAGGGAGGTGGTTGGTGCTCGGTTGATGTAGCGAGGAGGATGGCCGACGGTGTAGAGGCGGTCGGTCGGCGTTGGTGAAGCCGAGGTGGCCGATGGCGGCGATGGAGCCGTGAGCGGAGGCGGGAAAACTTCAATCTTCGTTCAATTAACCTTACGTTGGTCTCGATTAATAATATGCAAAAAATTACGCTTCTAATTCATATCATCATTGGCGAAATAAAAAGAACTTAATAATTTTATATGGCAACATATGATTACAAACAACCTTGGTCAGAATATAACCATATGCGTACATAATGCCAAAATTAAGCATAAAATATCTAATTAAAATATCTCGTTGGTTCAATTTTGATCAGAGATTATACATAACAATATGGTAATGATACATCATAATTTGGGCCACCGAAAATAATTAAAACAAAGGCACAAAAATAAACTAAAAAAAAGAAATGCATTGAAAAGAGAATTAAAAGTATCTTGGCCGCCCCAAAGGAAATTCGCCCAAAACAAATGCTCACGACCCACAAAAATCGCGCAGAGGAAACAAATCCAAGACGGCCAAAATTATGCGTCGCGCCCACCAAAACGAAAATTGCACCGCTACGGTGGCTCACCGTGAGAACGGCCCAAATGCACGCCCGTAGCCCACTCACTCGCGCACGCAGCCCAGCTAACGCCTATGACTCATGCGCGCCGTTGGATCCAGATCGGACTATCTCGTGCGCTGCCCACAGAAAACACATTATATGCGCGCTCCGTCGGATCTTGATCCGACGGCTGGAAGACCCAGGCGGCCCAGAAAAGCGCTCGGCCCACAAAAACGACGACCGTCCGATTTGATCGAACGGCCAGGCACGCGCGTGGTGGGGATGTACCCCCCAAAACCCTAACCCTAGCCTATTCTCGCTCCTTTCCTCCCGAAAAAATGGAGCATGAGACGGCGCGACGCTGCTCGTGAGGCAAAGCGGCGACATCGCGAGCTCGCGTGGGCAGAGCGGCGTCGGCGCCGCGAGGAGCAAAGCGGCGTCGGCGGCGGCCCCGAGTGGAGCAAAGCGGCCACATGGCGCAAATGAGCGATGTCGGCATCGGGAGCGGAGCGCGGAGCGGAGTGCGGCGGCGGCATGAGGTGGCATGACGTGGCGACAATAATGATGCCCGAAAACCGTAAGATTTTTTTGTTTGCCACCGATCCAAACTTTCATTCGGTGATTTGGGTTTTAGGGCACGGGTTTGGGGATTTTCTTAGGGTTTTGCAAAGATTCAGAAATCCTCCTTCTAATTTCTAAACCGAGTCACTAACCTCTAAATCCGAGTTCGGGGGCATTAGGGTTCATGATTGAGTCTAAGGTCTTCTTTTCTACCGTGGCTTATGGCTTTTGGTGAAATTTTGAATTTTGGTCATACTACATACACATTACGGAGAGACAGATACTCACTTGCGATTTTGGCGGTACAAATGTTGGGCTTTTAACGTGTAGATCGTTTAACACTAGACTCCATCTTGAAAAATACTCCGCTTAAAAGTTAGGTCATGAGCAAAAGCCAAAAGCCACCGGCTTCGGAGGAAAAGAACAGGCCCTAAGTCGCTCTGATACCAAATGTAGAGCTAATCTAAGTCTAAAACATTAGCAATAAGCCTTAACCCTAGATCAAACAACATGAACACCTAGCTAAAACTTTAGAGCGGAAGCGTGATTGACATACGCGAACTTGAAGTAGCCATAAGGAGGTGGTTGGTGCTCGGTTGATGTAGCAGAGGAGGACGGCCGATGGTGTAGAGGCAGTCGGCCGGCATCGGTGAAGCTGAGGTGGCCGATGGCGACGATGGAGCCGTGAACGGAGACTGGGAAAACTTCAATCTTCGTTCACCGTAGCGCCCGTAATAGATTGGGTTTTGTTAGGATTTGAGAGGCGTAGAACAACCCGTGAGCTAGCCTGCCGAATCCCCTTTTTATTTTGGCGCTAGGTGGCTGGGACCGAAACCAAGTCACAATTGGTTGCGTCCCCGATCAGGGCACGAGGTGGGAGGCGTGACCTCCCTGAGATCTCAGAGGTCGTTAGCCAAGATCAACCCAACAGTATATAGATTCATTGTCCTGAGTGTTGCTCATGATCTAGAGTAGGTGCTACTCTGTAGGTTGATCGAGAATTCAGGATCAGTGTGGGCTATACAGGTGCTGTAGCCGAGCTGATTTCCAAAGTTGTGATTCAAATCAAAATTGCATACTGCCATCTAGAAGTAGTTATTTGCTTACAGAACGGACGGTGTCGCCGCCGCAGGCACGAGACTGCCGGCGAGGCTGTGACGGGTGCACCGACGCCTCTACCATTTGTCGTCGTCGCCGCTATGTGTGTGTGGGTGTGCCGGTTGCTGTGCTTTGGGCCCCTCCGTGGTGGTGTGCTGCTACTTTGTGTGACCTGTGTCTCTGATTGGGCCTCACATGATGTTTTGCTGCTGGGCCGCGTGTGCTGTCATGTGAGGTAAGTGCTTGAAGAGGAGAGGTTTTTTTTTTCTGCTGCCTGCTACCTCATTTTTGCTAGCTCTTGAGTTTTTTTTATTTCCATTGAATTCATATTAAGGGCCGTTCGAAATGCGGAAAATTTTCTAATTCTTAAAGGATTTGAACTATTTTTGTAAAATTTCTATAAAATAATTATAAAATTTCTGTATTCCAAACGGAGCTTGAAATTCTAGGTTTGGATGGCACACATGTAAAATATCGAAGTCCTAGTGGCATACGTAAAATATTTCTCTATACTGTTGAGGAATGGAGTAAGTGGAGTAGAGTATACTTAAACCGTAAAGTTGGTAATCAATAATTCTAGAACAGGCGGAGGACCTCTTCCTTCGAGCATTTAAAAAGTTATTTATTTTATTTTTCTATAGTAATCGGCTTTCAAATAAAGTGTCTTTTTAAGATGGGATCTACAAATTGATCGTAGTATATACCGTAGTGACTTTATTTATATCGGCCAAAACTGCACAAAGTTTTAGTTACTCTGTACTCTCTCTTACGAACAATCCAAAAACCATAAGTCGCATTCATAATTTATAAGTCAAAGCCAAAAAGAATAGGACCTAGAGTAACTTTTACTTTAAGGATAAATCTAAAAAGGGTGTTGCTAGCGCCTATACGTCCTATAGAAACTCTCCCATCGTACGATCCCTCTCAGATGGCGTAATATTTGATAATACTATGTGTAACAAATATGATCAATCACTATAATAAAAATGCTATTAACAATAAACAATGATATTTGCAATATTTGTTTCACAACTCATTTAGTTCAAAAGAAGCGTCCAACCATGTAACAAGCAAGGCACAATCAAATGATATAACAAAATGACATCACGCGTGTAACAAATCCACGCAACAATTAAAACTAACTGATGAAATATTTTTATTTTGCGTATGTAACATTGCACAACAACTGTTGCAACATTGGTAAAAACAATTGAATAAATTCCATTCTCGCAACAGAAAAAATGCAACATCAAAAAAATAACAATATCAATATTTAGATGAGAATGACGCAACATTTTTGATAACAATGTTAGTATCTCAAAAAAATCTGTACTATAACAATAAAAATATACAGTACTAACATCTTAAATTACTTGGAGCAACAAATAGCTCTTGCTATAAGATTAGGGAAAGATACATTGTAACAAAATAAAAACACTTCTATGACAACGAAGAAATAATGCTATAAAAATATAAGAAAATATTTGCAACAAACTTACGCAAAGATGGTACATGGATGGTTATCGGACTGCAACAACCTATCGAAGAGGGTGATCATTAGATATTGTCGCCGGAGCACACGGTAGTAGCCAGGGGTGGAAACGGATCGGATACGATCGAATAGTCTCAAATACAAATACGAATTTATATTTTTAAAATGAATATAAATACAAATTCGAATATTTTCAAATACGGATACGAATATCCTCGAATACGAATACGGATATTTTCGAATACGGATTTTCTCGGATATGAATATCGGATAAAACAGATTCCTAGCGATTTTACCAATTTTTCACCGGTTTTTGACCGGTTACCGGTTTTAAACCGCCTAAATTCAAATTTTGAATCACAAAATTCGTACGGATTTTTTATGGGTTCTAGAAACGGATCGAATACGAATCGAATAGTCTTGAATACGAATACGGATACGAATATTCTCGAATACGAATACGAATATTCTTAAATACGGATACGAATATTCTCGAATACGAATACGAATATTTTCGAATACGGATTTTTGTTTACCACATTCGTGTTTTCTTGGATACGAATATCGGATAAAACGAATTATCCGTTACCGTTTTTCACCTCTAGTAGTAGCAGGGCATGAGGGCACGAGGACGACGTGGCTCCGCCGTGCAGCAGACCAAGCCATTGCGCCGGAGGAGCTGCTGTCCACGTACATGCGGAAACGAACGACGTGATGTCTCCTCGTTGGGAGATGAATGAGGGATCAAATGGATGGGTTGACGATGTGAAGAGCAGTAGCGGTGGTGGGCTTGATGGGTGGGGAGCGAGAAGGGAGTGGAGAGGAGGTGGCCGTGATTGGTGGGAGGGAGAAATAGAGCTAGGCTCTGCTGTGAGGACGGAGTATTAAAGCAACAACAGGATAGTAGACGGGTGTTTAAGTGGGCAATACAATTTACAAAGTAGTAGTTATGTGTTAAGATAGGCAGCATAAAATAGTAATTAGGTGTTAGGACGTCCGATACGAGCTTATGACATATATTAATTCCGATCTTAAAAACTTGTTAAATTACAGGTTTTTTTCGCAATTTAAGATCCAAAAAGAGGGTAAAACATCAGATGGTCTCCTCCTATCCCGAACTACAGCCACTCCTCTGCCCCCACTTCTCTGCTTAAACGGCCACCTCATCCTCGTCGCCATGGCGATGCCCACCACCCCGTCCTGCCAGGCGAAGCCCGCCGGCCTCCCGCTCCTCACTTCCCCTCGCGCCGGCAACCTCGTCTTCGGCCGCCGCCTCCGCCTCCGTGGCGCCGCCGCCGCCAAAGGTAAGACGCTGCCTACTGCTAAATAATCTTATAGCTGCAACCCATCTCAACCAACTTGTGAATCCCCATCCCCATGTGGAACCTGTTCCTCTTCTTGTTCCGAATGTGCTATTCCGGCCTCCCGGCACCTCGCCGGCACTTGGAGGCGGGTCGTCACACCCTCCCCTCTACTGGACTGGCGAGGGGACTCGGATGATCCCTTCTTGTTTTGGTAACGAGACATAGCTTGCTTGGATGGGTTTGATTCTTCTAAGAGATCGCCATCAAATCCAAACCTTTCTCTCCATCCAGTTAGTTGCGAATTTGTTTGCTTCGTGGTACCATACTAATATAATCCATCCATCCATGCTTCATGGTTCGATTCAGTTGCACAAGATCGATCCTAGTTGACCCTATAGGACATGTTACGGTGTCTTTTACCCCCCATGTGTCCCATGTTATGTCACCCCAATAGAGAATTGCCACACTGAACATTGTGGTGACTCTGACAGTAAGAAAGTTCTGTTGATGTGCTTGAAGGATGTCTTGCAAATAGAGAAAATAGCACTGAAGTTCGAGATGTGCTCGAAGGATATCTTGCAAATAGAGAAAATAGCACTGAAGTTCGATTAAAATATTGGCCTGTGAAAGAACTGGAGCATGGGATGGTTATGCGTTCTAAAGGAGAACAGGTTGACTGTAATATGACATTATGACTTGATTTATGGTACTTATGCAGTACATTACTTGCTCACCTGAAGTTGGAAAATGGAATTGACCTAAGGAAATGTTGCAAAATGGAATTGACCTAAGGAAATGTCATTGCAATTGCTAGTTAGAGCTCTAAAATATTTTATTCTTTCAGTTAAATAACTTGTGATTTGTGCAAACAACTTATACGATGAGACTACAGACTTGTGTGTACTTCAAAATCTATGAAAAGTTTGGTAAGTGTGAGATCACCTGACCTGACCTTAGTTCAAATCCATTTGCAGAATATGCTTGAATGCAAGAGATCTTTTAAATCTTAAACCAAACAAAATTCATTCTTCAATATGGTCTAGTTTCCAATTTTGCCACTTTTAATAAAATGCCTAAAGCTTGTGTGTTATCCTTTAGGGTAGACATGGTTGCTAAGTTATCCTTTATGTGGTTACAATGTTTAACTTTCTACAACGAATTTATGAGGTTCAACTTTCTACAACGGATTTGAGCCCCTTGGTGAGAATCAAGCTTGTGTGTTTCCTAATTGAGTTATGCTGTTGGGGACTGTATCCCCAACAAATGATAACTTATATATTTATTCATAGTTTTCTGCATCTTCCCCTAAATGAATTTGAAACTAGATCAACAAGCCATTAAACACTAAACAATCTACAGAACATACTTCATGCTCCTTTACGAGTTTTTTTTTGGTATGTAAATACTTGCTTATCTGATGTCTCCTATTTCATTCTTTTGCTTCAACACCTATACATTTGAAGTTCTTTTATGTAGTTGTATTTTCCTCTACTGCAATTTTCCTGCAGCTACTACAAAGTTTGTGCACTTCTTCAGTTCAATAATCTCCAAAATCAGCAGACCCACAGGCTAGAACTGTGTCAATAGTTTCTGTATATATGTTACATGAATTTTTTAAAGTTAAGATATCAAGTATGTGAACCATTCATATCAACACAATCCAACAGTTAACACTAATGATATCAAGGTACCTTCATCTCAACACAATCCAACAGTTAAGACTTAAGATATCAAGGTTGTTAAGAGCCTTGTACATATTAGTGTCTAACTCTCTCTCTCTCTCTCTCTCTCTCTCATCCCATGTGGCCCATTTATCCTATAAGGCCCAACTAATCGTGTATATATATGACTTCTCATAATGAATAAGATGCATAGTTGTGAATAGTAAAAATATATCTCTTCTCTTTTTCTCATGGAATCAGAGCCCACCTCCACCAAACGCCACCGCCCGAAATCCATTAGCGCCATCGCTCCCTCTAGATCCAGCGCGCTACTGCAGCCTCCACCGCCGCCTCTCTTCTGTAGATCCATGCCCTACTCCCTGTCGCCACCCTCCTCTCTTCCTAGGCCACCTGCTCCGCCTCCTTTGCCACGGCTAACAACCATCCGCCTTCGGTGACAAGGATCACGACGATGATGAGGTTTGCGTCCACCTCCAACGACCACATTGTGCGCGTGTGGGACATGCGCGAGTCGGCGACAACCCTCGTCCACGAGCTCGGATCTAGATCCAGATCTTGCCGACCCTAAGGTTGCCGGCACCACATCCGGTACCAGATCGCCGACCCTGAGGTCGCTGACACCAGATCACGGATCCGGCTTGGTCCCTTTGGATTCCCGTCGTCGGTCATCGTCCTCACCAAATCTGACACCGTCAGCACCATATCATAGATCCGACTTGGTCTCTTCGTATTCCTGTCGTCGATCGTCGTCCTCACCAAATCCGACGCTGTTTGGGATGCCCTACTCCGAGCCTGCCGTCGCCCGTTCGGGCTGCTTTGCTCCAAGCTTGACGCTAAGCCGGCCTCCTCGGATCCCCGCCATCAACCTTCTCTGCTTCAAGCCATAAGCGGTCGTTTCTGGCTCAAGTCTTCTTCTGAAGCTCGTCTGTTGTTTTTGTTGTGCTGCTCTCCTATTGTGCCGTTGTACCACTATTGGACGGTATTGATACTGTTGAGGTAGTGCCAGTGAGTTTGATCCATCATGGTGTTCAAAGGTATTCTTGGTCCTGGTCCTGTTGGTTGCTGCTCGTCTGTTCTCATTGCAAGAGACATGGCTATCTAGCAGATCAGTGTTCTCATCGAGGTGATGCTGCTATTGCTTCTTCTGTTCATGTGAGTTCTCTGTAATCTTGTGCAACTCAGATTGGTCAATTCAGGCTCAGATGAGCAACATTCAGGCTCAGTTGTGTCATCTGCAGTCTTCTTCTATTGGATCAATCGGTTTTACTGCACCATCACATTCTGTGTTGGGCGTTTCACTTCCATGGGTATTGGATCTAGGTGCCTCTTTCCATGTGACATCTGATGCATCTCAGGTCGCATCGTGTCATCCTGTTGCAGACAGAATCAATATTGAGATAGCTAATGGCACACCTTGCATGGTTACTCATCAGGAGACTCTTTCTACCCCTCACCTTGTGGTTTCAGATGTCTCACTTGTGCCTACGCTCTCCATGTATATGATCTCTGTGGGGCAGCTCGCAGATATGAACTGTTTTGTTGGTTTTGATGATAGCTCCTGCTTTGTGCAAGATCGTCAAACAAAAGCTATAATTTGTGCGGGCCATCGTAAGAGAGGTTCTACAGGGCTCTATGTTCTTGATCGTCTGAGCCCCCTTTATCCTCCACTTCTAGTACTGCTGCTCCCTCATCCTCTGTTGTTGGTCCATCTACACTTCCCTTCTTGCATCCACTTTTGTTTGCAAGTCTTTTCTTCAATTTGTGTGCCTCATGTCTTTCTATCTTGATTCATCAAGGAGTTCTTCGTCATGTTTTTGTTGACACCAAGTTTCGGTACAAGGGTTGTAGGCTTGGAAAGCAAGTACAACTCTCATATCGTTCTAGCTTTTCTAGACCAGATCGTCCTTTTGATTTGGTCCATTAAGATGTTTGGGGTCCTCCTTTTGCTTCAAATGGCGGTCACATTACTATGTCATCTTCGTTGATGACCACACTTGATACACTTAGATCTACATCATGAAGCATGGTTCATACTTAGTTCTCTTCTGCCATTTGTGTTTTTCGTTCTGACTCTGGGGGAGTATCTTTCATCAACCTTTCCTAGTTTCTTTTTTTGAGGGTACTCTTCCTCAGCCCTTGTGTCCTGGTGCTCATGCTCAGAATGGTGTTGCTGAGCGCAAACATCTTCACATTGTTGAGATTGCTTGTACTATTCTTATTTCATCATTTGTCCCCTCTCATTTTTTGAGGGGAGCAATCTCTACAGCATTTATCTCATTAATCTTTAGCCTTCTTCCATACTTCAGGGCAAGTGTCCTGGTGAGATCCTGTATAGAGCACCTCCTCGATATGATCATCTTCGTGTTTTTTGTTGGACTTGCTATGTTATTTTGGCACCTTGTGAGCGTACAAAGCTAAGCGCTCGGTCCGTTGAGTGTGTCTTTCTGAGATATATTCTTGAACATAAGGGTTATCGTTGCTATGATCCTTCGGCACATCGTATTCGTATCTCTCGTGTTGTGGCCTTTTATGAGAATCAACCCTTTTATCATCCTTTAGTTGTCCCACTTCTTCCACAGATTTAACCTCTTTTTTGTATCCCATTCTTTCACCAGATTTGCCATCTTCTGTTCAGTCTTCAGATACATCTTCTCCACCAGTTTCATCTTCTAATGTGTCTCCTCCACTAGCTTTACCAATTTTTGACACTTCCACTATATATCCTCCACTAGCTCCACAAGTTTCTAACACACTTTCCCTTTCACTATCATCGCCGATAGAGATCCTTCTGATCCTCAGTCCTCTGCTCCTCCACTTGACCCTCCGGCTAGTACCACGTACTTTGATAATCGTTCTACTACATCATGGTATATCCTACGTGATCATACACCAGAGAGATGGGGTTTACCTCGTGTAGGTGCGGTATTTGAGCTGAGTATCTATCAGGAGGCAGCCAGTATACTTGAGTGGCAGTTGGCCATGACTGAGGAACTTACAACATTTTAGCGTACATGTACTTGAGATCTTGTTCTACTACCATTTGGAGTTGTTCCTGTAACTTGCAAGTGGGTGTACAAAGTAAAGAATACGTCAGATGGTTTAGTGGAGCGATACAAGGCTCGTCTTGTTGCAAAAGGCTTTCAGCAGTCTTATGGTTGAGATTATGATGAGACTTTTGCTCCAGTTGCTCATATGACCATAGTTCGTACTCTCATTGTTGTTGTAGCGGTCCACTCATGGACTATATTTCAGATGGATATCAAGAATGCCTTTCTTCATGGTGATCTACGTGAGGTCTATATGCAGCCACCCCCATGTATTGAGGCTCCTATAGGCTATGTTTGTTGTCTTTGACGTGCTCTATGATCTTAAGCAGGCTCCTTGTGCTTGGTTTGAGCATTTCAGTTTTGCAATTAGAGTTCCTGGTTTTTCTCCGAGGGAGCATGATCCTGCCTTGTTTGTTCACACCTCTTAGCGGGGTCGTACTTTGCTTCTGCTATATATGGATGATAAGCTGATCACAGAAGGTGATATGGATTATGTGACATTTGTCAAGAAGAAATTGAGTGAACAATTTATGATGCCTGATTTGAAACTACTCGGCTACTTTATGGGGATTGGGGTTCACTCGGATGGCGATGGCTACTATCTCAGCATCGATGTGTTCAGGATTTGCTTGCTCGTTCTAGCTTGATTGATACTCGCACTGATATCATACCTATAAGCTTCACTTGCAGCTTCGTCCTACTGATGGTGTACCGTTGACAGATCCGTCCCACTATCGTCAGCTTGTTGGGAGTCTTGTTTATCTCACGGTAACCAGGTCGGACATTGCTTATGCTGTACATGTGCTCAGCCAGTTTGTCAGTGCTCCCACTTCAGTTCAGTGTGGTCACCTTCGTGTACTGAGATACTTGAGGGGACTGTGTCCAGCAAGGTTGTCAAAATCTCGATTCTGTCATACGATCCTACATTTTTATAATCCAAGATTGACTAGACCAATCCGATTCTATGGTAGAATCTTAATATGGTAGGATCTTAATGTTCTTACGATTCTACCGAAACTTTTGTAGGATCGTGATCAAAATTTTCGTATGATCCTACTCGATTCTATTGATTTGTTATAAATAATTACTTGTATACTTCCTTTTAATTGAAAATTTTAAGTTTTATCTCTTCATGTTCACTATAATTATCATAAAAAGACACATGATCTTACCATTACTCTACAATTTTGTAAAGAAAAGTTCGAAAGGCATAATTTTTAAAATGTAGTGTTATAATAAACTGAATATTTTTAAAATGTTTCTTTGGTAGAATCAGGTGGGATCTTATATTCTACATCGATCCTACGATTTGCGATCCTACCGAAGAACCTCCGATCCGATTCAGGATCATGATTCTGACAACCTTGGTGTCCAGACGTCTGTTCTATGCTAGTTCATGTCAGCTTCAGCTCCACGCTTACTCTGACTCCACTTGGGCGAATGATCTTGTTGATCGTTGATTTATCACTGGCTGCTGTATCTTTCTTGGTACTTTACTCATTGCCTGAATGTCCAAGAAACAAACTATAGTATCACGCTAAGTGTAGAGGCTGAGCTTCGAGCCCTTACCGCTACCACCTCAGAGATTATGTGACTTCGATGGCTTTTGGCTGATCTTGGTGTTCTTTGTGATGATCCTGCACCTTTGTTTTGTGACAATATAAGTGCCATTTAGATTGCAAATAATCTGATCAATCATGAGTAGACAAAGCATGTTGGTGTTGATGCATCATTCACAAGGTCTCATTGTCAGCAATCGACCATCAACCTCTAGCATGTGCCTTCAGATCTTCAAGTTGCAGACTTCTTCACTGTGGCACAGACTCAGGAACAACAGCGGCTTCATCTACTCAAACTCAATGGCTCGGATCCTCCCGATCCACCTTGAGTTTGAGGGGGTGAAGGGGCTTGTATATATTAATGTCTACATGTATCTCTAGCCCATGAGGCCCAACTAATCGTGTATATATGTGACTTCTCATAATGAATAAGATGCATAGTTGTGAATAACAAAAATAGATCTCTCTTCTCCTTTTTCACAAAGGTACCTTAAGCACTGCTTCCACCGGTACCAGATGAGCCAAGTGCTAACTGCACAGGGACATGAAATAATTTCACTACCCCAAATTCTTGATACTTTGCACCGATTATCTGATCGGTTCATGGAGAAGACCCATTTTGGATCAGCTATCATCCCCTGTGCCCATCCATCGCCTCGTCCTCTACGGTTTTACATCTGAACATTTGAGTAATTGACGTGCATGTCTGAAGGTCGTGGTTCGTTCCAGGTTCTGTGCTACACGATTGATTACACTCTTTTAATCAGAAAACAAGAAACAAGTGGGATTTGGGATGGATGATTAATTTGTGTCGGGGGGCATCTCGGTCAAATGAATCGACGACAAGCTTAATTAGAAGCAAGATACTTTCTTTCATGCTTATTAAGGCGTCGCTTAGGCGACACTTAAGCGCCGCCTAGCGGTGGCGCCCCACCGCAAGGCGTCGCCACCGCCTTGCCTCACAGATGTATGGCGTCCGCCTCGGACCAAAGCGTCGAGGCGACGATTAGGCGGCGTATGGCGGCGGGAAGGCTCAAGGCGATGCCATACGCATGGAGGTGGCGTCGCGCCCAAATAAAGAAGGTAAACCCAACCCGAGCGAAACCAGATCGGTGGGCTAAACCAGAGAAAGAAGAGAAAGAAACCCTAGGCGGCGAACAGGCGAAGTACCTAGAGGTTGGAACCTTGGCGTGGCCGGCGGCCCCCTCTCCGCTTCCCATAAGGTACTCCTCCTCTCCATTCGCTTAGCAGCAGCCGCCGCACCGCAGACGCGGATCCGGTGCCGGGCGATGAGAGAGGAGGGTCGCCGCCGTTGGGGTCGCCGCCGCTTCTTGGTTGGGAGGAGGAGGAGAGGCGCCGAAGTCGCTAGGGACGCCGCCGCCGCTGCATACGCCGGAGGGATGGGGAGCGAGAGCGAGGACCGGAGGCGGAGAGGCGTGGCAGCGCGGCGGCGTCTTGCGAGAGCCGAGTCAAGCGTTGAAGCGATGATTTTATCAGCGTCGTCATTGTCAGCAGATCGGCCGCTCGCCGCCGCTGGCGCCGTCATTGTCGCGCAAGCATCGCTAGCTCGCCGGTGTCGCTCCCGCGTCTTTGCCGCTTGCCATCTTTGCTAGCTTTGCTGTCTTGCTATCTTTGTAACAATCTAAACTTGCAAGGGGACAAAGGGAATGGATGCTACAGGAGAAGAGCAATTGGAATGGAGGATAGGTGCAATATGGGCTCAAAAATTGACAACAACAAGATACATATATGCTGCTAAAATACTCATTTTATTTGCTGCCCTTTAGCGCCTTAGAATGTGTAAGGCGTCGCCTCGCCTCACGCCTTACCGCTTAAAAGGTGTGAGGGGGGTCGGTCGCCTCGCCTCGCCTTACCGCCTTAATAACCTTGCTTTCTTTTTGGTGGGATCTTCCATCTGCACGTAGACAAATCGGGAGGGATGATACACAACAGTTCTGCAAGGATAGGAAGATTCGATTGCTGCAGGCATAGAGGCAGGTAGATACAAGAGGATTAAGGGTTTGCTACTGGACTGTGTACTTCCGATCATACCCCTACTATCAGGGGCGGAGCCACACCTCGGGCAGGGTAGGCTTTAGCTCGGGGTGTGAAAAAATATCTAGTGTATAGCCTGGGTAAATTTAGTCTAGCCTGAGTAACATTTTCATAGTCCAGCCCAGATAGCCTAGATCATTTCACCACTGAGCCCGGGACGTAACTAAATACTGACTCCGCCACTGCCTACTATAATCAACAAATAGATTTAACTAGTACCTCCATATAAGGTAGGAGGTACCTGTACCTTGTGGTACCTCTCCAAGGACTGTAAAATTTCTCATGTTACATAATTGATTTCCTGCAACTATATCGTTTATTCTAAAAATTTTATGGTATAGTTCAAATTTTTAACAGGTTTAGGTTTTGGGAGCTACTTTTTCTTGAAACTTGAAAGTAAGTCTTTGTCAGCCTCCTGCTGATAGTTGACCCCTGCCACCTTTACGATGTGTGGGATGAAGCCTTCATTCTAGTCTCTTGGTATCACCTTGTTAGGCATGCACAAATCATTGGGTAGTGAAACCATTTATATTTGGCTGTATGCCTGTATCTAATGGTCTCCATGTAGTTCAGCATGTGTGGGCATCTAGCTACTTTTGATAAGTTTTACCTCTTAATAACATACCATTTTTCTTGATCTCAGGTCACCTGTTTCTTGGTCTTCCCCAACCACGATGCTCTAATGTGGAAGCAGTTGGTGATGTGACAGCAGTGCCCGATGATTATACAGAAAACATGCCATCAAGCAGTGGATATACAAATGGTGCTATGGGTGTTTCTTCACATGAAGATCGTCAGGCAGGAAAGGTTGGCAAGACAAACCAGAAGTCCACGGACAACAACAAAATGATCAAAATATCTGACAAGTTAATTGGTGTATTCATGGTCGATAAGCCTACCCCGACAGATTGGAGAAAATTACTAGCATTTAGCAGGGAATGGGACAACATAAGACCACATTTTTTTAAACGCTGTCAGGAAAGAGCAGATGCAGAACAGAACCCTGAGATGAAGCACAATCTACTCAGACTTGGTAGAAAACTGAAAGAGGTGGTGTGGACATTGGTTTACTTACTGAATTTAGCATTTATTAATAATATATCTTAATTTAGTTTCCCTCCATCACTTTTCAGATAGATGAGGATGTACAAAGGCATAATGAACTACTTGAAGTAGTAAAATCCACACCGTCCGATAAAATTGGTGCTGTTATTGTTAAACGCCGTAAAGATTTCACAGTGGAATTCTTCAACCACCTTTATTATGTTGCAGAGTCATATCATGATGAACCCGAAAAGCAAAGAGGTGATAAGATACATGAAAACTTGACTTTTTTATTTGCAATTTTTTTACCTTTTCCTTCTTTCATATCTTGGCTACTTTGCATATACATTTTTGTTTTGCCTTTGATGGTTTAAAGCCCCTTTTGATGATTTTGTTTTAAGCTCTTGGTAACTTTCCATTTGAGTGGCATGCCAACTAATAGAGAAGCATACCTACATCAACATGGACAGTTGTTCTCTAGTTTGCTGAGTCCTTAATATTATTAACAGAATGGCGATAATGATATTATATATATTATAATATGAATAGATTAATATTTTGCTGGTTCATCATTTTTTAATGTCTTGATTGGTTTGCTTGCAGAATTGGCAACACTTGGAAATGATTGTGTAGATGCTCTACAAGCTCATGATGACACATCTGGCAGTCTTGAAGCTTTGAATGCTGCTGAATTAAAGTTAAAAGATATCCTTAATTCACCTTCAGTAGATGCTGCATGCAGAAAGATAGATGACTTGGCTGAGAAGAAGGAACTAGATTCTGCGCTAGTGTTGATGCTTTCAAAAGCTTGGTCAGCTGCAAAGGGCACCGACATCACAAAATCTGAGGTAAGAATCTAGTGCTGCAAAATGCTTCTTTCATATCTGTGTTTAATGTGCAAATTCGTCAGTTTAAATTTTCCCTGATCTACCGTACATTATGTAGGCAAAAGACATAATGTTTCATCTATACATGACTGCCGTAGCCAATCTCCAGAGGCAAATGCCAAGGGATATCAGAATACTTAAGCATCTTATAATGATTGAGGATCCAGAAGAACGGTTGAGTGCGTTGAATGATGCTTTTACTCCTGGGCCTGAACTTCAAGGGGAAAGTGTTGATACATTATACACGTAAGTATTGTTCGTGTTTCATAATAGATTTTGTGGCAGTTCTTTCTGTTATCGCCAAGTCACTTGACATATCTGGTGGATTGCAGGAGTCCAGAGGCATTACACACTTGGGCAAGAGCTATAGTTGATGCATATTATAACAGCAGGGAAGGCACTCTCCTTAGGCAAGCAAGGGACTTGATGAACCCTAAAATCATCAAGAGAGTTGAAGAGATTGTGAAGATAATCAAGGATAAATACCTCTGACTCTGAATTTCAATCATCAGAAAATTGGGGTTTGACATTCCTAGTGAGTGCACTACAAGTGTCATCGTCAGAACAGTAGGATGGCCTTGTATTCTCTACTTCCTGCGGGACTGAGTTCTTCTCCAGTGCTGCTGGAAACGGAGAATGGCAATACTTCACAGATTAAATCCAGATTGCTGTAGCTTCATACGGTGCGGAAGTGATCGTAGCATGTGATATATGAATGTAGCTTGCACTTAGATGTCTGCCTTCCTTTCTTGTCTGTTATATTTTTGTTGGGGGAGCATCCACATGTCTAAAATATGGCTAACAGTATTGTAATTCGTTTGACTAGTACAGATTTTCTCTTGGAAGTCATGTGTATGTCTTCAAAGATCCTTGTGACGAGTTAGTTGATTCAGCTCAATTAATTGTACGGATCCTGCTGACTATCATGTACAACATGTATTCTTAATAGTAACGCAAAGTTTTCTGGTCATGGTTGGGCTGAATGATCTTATTCCTTCTTGGTGCGGATGTGCACTATTACTACCCATGCGGTGCAGCCAACAGGATTTGACACATGGGTGTATCTAACTCCCAACTTATCAATTGATATGTTTTTATATTCGTTCAATTGTTCTTAATGTTTTGTTGCGTTCTTATGACACTATTGTTTTCTCTGGTTGCCGTTGCAGAACGTAGTATTTTCCACACCGATGGAGTAGAAGCTTCAAATATTGATCTGCGATTTGCCATGCGGCCAAGCAGCGTTATCCTCAATCTATCTTTATTAGACTACTCAGTAAGAGATCTTTTGGAGACGTAATTTTGCATTATTTAATGTCGAGTCATGGTTTCTCCTCTAATGTCAATTTCTCCTGGAACATGATTTGATGTTTCCTATTATCCTTAAATTTTTTTTCGCCCAATTGTGTAATGTGGTTGACACTTACAAAGCTTCTATGCGTGTTTACTTGCCAAGATAAACAACTGTACTTTTCATGCAAATGTCATTACAAATAAACTAATGAATGCAATTTTTCTCTTCAGCTTCAGGTAAATTCCAATTATTTAACTGAAGAATATTCTGTTTTGATTCGACCGAGCAAATCTAAATCCGCCACAGAAATGTTAAATTCTTTTGGTTTTACTTTTTTTTCTTTTCTGCAAATGAGTCGCTTGCATCCTTTAGACGACGCCGGACAACGTAAACAATTATTATTATTTTTTAGAACATACTAAGCCAACAAAGAGGTGCAAAATAGAATAGGCTGAGGTCTTAGGGGGGCAAATAGAATAGGGTGACAAAAAAACAATTTATTTTTGTTCTACACTTATGCTTGTCAGATAGCCATCTGTTAACAAGTTATGTAGCCATCTGTTAACAAGTTATGTTTTGCTGCACTAACCACCTTGTGATCAGTGTGGAATTATGAGCAATTTCACCGTTGAGAACCGTTCGATTTCTTGACATTTTTGTTATCAAAGAATAGCTGCTTTAATTGTTTAATTTCTGATGAGGAGAGTGAGAGCATCGGAAGCTGTTGCAAAGTCAGAAGGATTCATAGAAAAAGGCAACGCATGATGTATTGGTGTTACACTGATTACCCCATCTTCTTTCGCAGCACAGTGATAGTGCACAGGTGATTGCGATTAGTCATCAACTTTTCTTTCTGTGCACAGTTGATTGCGATTAGTCATGCATGAACTTTTCTTTCTCCTTTTGTGGGCATAGCCGAGGAGGATCAAAGTTGAAAAGTCGTCTCAAAAGAATCCCTCGATTTGGAGACTCAACACGTGTGTCCACGATCACATGCTTACTCTAGTCCTATTTGCAAACTTTTACTTCTTTCGCGTGACGGTTTGCAAATTGCTGCTGAAATTGATGCTAATGAGTTTGGACGGCGTGCACTCTTTAGGGATGGTTTGGTTCTAGATCTTTGTAGATGAGATCTGTAAAAAAATATGTGTCATGATAGGTGGACAGAACTGATTTAGCACTAGACAGATAGTTACAGTAGATGAGCTGGAGTTAAAACTCAAAAGCCTTGATTGCAATGTAGAAATTTTATAAAATTTTTATATAAAATGGTTTAATTTACATAGAAATCGAGAAAAAAAAATTATGTGTTGCAAACTTGGATTGATACTTCTATACTAGACGAGCGAAGGAAGAGCGTATGCTACCATGTTAAAAAAATCCTTAGTATCATGTTTCAAGGTAGAATAACCAAAGATCCCCGTGACCATTCAGTGTCCAGACGCCACGTACCATCCAAGGTACGTTTGGCACCCAGCAAACAATGTTACATAAACCCCGAAACTTCTCCAGGAAATTAAGAAAAATGTGATTCCCTTTTGCATGTGCCTCTGCACGTGTGAAAGGGACGGCGCTCAAGATCTACCACATACCCATCTGTCTCCCTTTTCCCTTCCTACTATTCCTATGAATCTTCCGGGATCCTGATTACTTTTGTTGAGTGAGCACTGATCCAGCAGGCACAAACGGTCACCTGAACAGCATCCACGTAGGAGCCGTGTATTTGCAGCCGTTGATATATCGACAATCATATACACGGTGAGACGTACAGCAGCAGTACTGCCAGTGATCGATGAGCTACGCGTTAATTAGTCAACATATGTGCAGTGACATGGACTAGGCGAGAATTGTTTACATATTTGACACTACAGTTATTTTTTAAAAATTGATGTTAAACATCTGTTTTTATAAAATTAGCCTTATCTCCAAGCTCAAAAGACGTGGTAGGCCATACCTGTCACCTACTGCACCTGGGAAGCTCGGCAAGAGCCGGTGGGCACGATAGGCGGAGCGAGCGGGTGAGGTGATGGTGTAGGCGCGTAAGCAGGTGGGCCAGCTTCCTGCTGAGCTGTCCTACTAGGTAAGGCGGTGTCGAGCAACCCTTGCTCGGCAGGTGGTCAGGGGCAGATGGGTAGGGGGCTGGGAGGGGCTCAAGGGCCAGGGTGCTCGGTCATTCATCTTTTGAAAGTCATGGTTGCAGTCATTCGTCGTATATATTTGGGTCCATCGGTGCCTTTCCCTTCTCTCCTTTTCAGGCTTTAGCCCTCGCAACCCAGTGCCCTATACTCGGCTTCCACAACTTGTGTAGATTTGTCCCAGAAAGAAATAACCTGGTGTTTAACAGGGCATCAGGGATCACCGTCGTCTTACCCTTGTCCTCAGGCATCCTGGCATTTTTGTTGTTATTCAGTGTGTAATGTTTCTAGCGTGTGAATCTCTTCAGCACCACTGGGTAGTTGAGCATGTATTTTTGCTCGATGAATGCCCTATCATACAACTCCAAGCCGTCAATCTATTGGAAGAAGTAGCAATGCTCCGTGATGTGCCAGCATGGATGGAATGGGTTAGAGATATGCCAAATAAAAGTTTAAATGAACTCCAAAATTCATGATCTTACTACCATTAGAAAGATCTTGAATTTAGATGAATCTAGAAATTAGTTTTATTTAATTTGGGTTTAAAATGAAAGAGAACAGATCTTCTAAAGTTTCAATCAGGATTAAGTCTCAAAATAAACAGAGGAAGTCTCTCACTAACATGTGGGGCACAAGGATTTTAGTTTAGTTTTTGATTTATTTTTCTACTGGAAATACTAATCGACACTGACAGTAGGGCCATCTGTGTTTTTATTTTCTTTAAGGAAAAGGGGAGAGTGACTGGTAGGTGGATCCAAGCATAGTGATGGCATGCCAGTGACTCAAGACTTTAAATAGGTTTTAATTTGATTTTAAATAATCTGGGCCCACATGTCATTGACTGATTAATTTAAACTAATGATAGTCATTAATTCCTAGTTAATTGCATCCCTAATTAATTATGGAGCTATAGTGCTCCTCACGGCCGAGCAGGGAAATGGCGTTATCATGCTCGTCACTGGCAGAGCAAGCAGCGTCAGTCGCCGGAATCCCCCAAAATGGGATGTGGGGCCAAGCCTCACTCATGGGTAGGGCGGGGCGGAAAGCAGTGAGCTACCATGGTAGTGGAAGCAAGCCTAGCGGTGGCACAGTTCAGGCACATGGTGATAATGCGAACGGCAGCGAGGGGAGCTAAAGTAAGGGCATAGGAAGCATCTATGGGCCATGAGGGACTCATCGGAGCGGTTGGCGTTGTCCGAGGAGGCTCAATGTCGGATGTTGGGTTAGCAAACCCAGATCCTCTGTGATTCCACCGCACTATTCCCTAGATCAGTAGATAGTACTCACAGATATATTACTGTATATCAAAAATATATCATGCGAAAGCATAAATAATACAGTAATAACTTACTCATGGGCCGATTAGGCCAAAAACAATAAAATGTAGCAGTAGAACTTCACACAGGTGGGACCCACAGGACTTGCCCACAAGCAGCCAACTAGGGTTCGCTACCTAGTCCATGGCCTCTTTGTCTTCTAGCTCTGTCGACCCTTTTTTAAGCACCGCAGGGCTTGACATTCTTTTCTTTTTGACTGAGCAATGGTAATTAAGCAAGGGTGAGTACGACGGTACTCAACAAGCCACCACACAGGATGCAATAATAATAGATGCAAGGTTATCAAGTGAGGCTTGAGGTTCTTTTATTTGCTTAATGCGACATTTGCAATAATCATAATTAAAATTCCTATGACTTGGCGTTTTACAAACATGCTTTAAAGAGTTTGAAATTGTGCAGTACTTATAGCGGTGTAGGTTTCATCCACCGATTATATGGTTTCATCCACCTATGCTAGCTTTTGATCATTAGATTACTTCCATCTTATAAACCACGCTGGAGTACATCTCTCCACGAAAATTTCCAAAGTCAGGTTTACATCCGCCTGACACTTTTCTTCCCACCCTCAAAAGTTTTGAAATAGAACTAACTCGAGGAAGTTCCCATGTTCACCTTTGACCATGGGCACAGCTGTTCGAACAGTTTTATACTCTGTAGAGTTCGTACATCTTTACCCACAAGAGACAATCAACCCGACGGGTCCGCGCAATTCCTTGGTCATGCAAATCGAGAGATCGTCACAAAGTCTTTACAATACCTCGCCCTTTAGCACTTCACCCATATGGGGTTACTCCCACACACAGTGGGCCCATACGTTGTGTGGGATGTCCACCACAGAGTAGTGCAGTCGAACTCCACTTTCCGTGAACGTTAGTCTTGGCAACGTCACCTTTATTCGGTGTCCCATTCCAACTGGATTTTTATTATTCGCCTACACCAGTCTTCCGTGAGATGACTAGAGGGTCTAGTAAATTATTCAGCCCAGCCTACACTTTGCTAGCTTGTGCTAGTACTGTTTTACACAGAGAGGTCATCATAGGATTAAGTCCTTAATGTGTCCGGGCGGTTCATTCCACAAACCAAAGATTCGCATGCCACTCACCTAGACAGGTATACCAGTTTTTTAGGGTTTTGAGAAGTACAAATTAAGTTGTCGCAAATATTCATCCACTTACATCCCGTGACTATCCCAAAATAAGTTTTATGTTTCAAGAGTTATGATCAGGGCAGCTAGTGCCCTGGACTTGACAAGACTAGCATGGCATCCTACTATGACATATAACTAGTAAAGTTACCATTAAAATCTAGGGTGACAATGGTCAAGTGATGCAAGTGTCAAGGAATGACATATGAAAACTAATACAACATCAAGTGGACAGGTAACTACCTTAAGTGTTGACATACATTTGCATAACAAATTAGGCATGCAAGCTGATAATTTAAAGGAACATAAACTTTGCATAAAATGTAGGATCAACACAATCAAAGTGATGTCTTGCCTTGCTTGGTTTATCATGGCCTTGATCTAACTCAAAGCCTTTTCAGTCAGCGATTTTAAATTTCTGGCCTTCGCTTTTACCCAAGCCTTGATCCTGTTCGAATTTGTCGCTTCGTCGAGTCTTCGGATTCTAATATGTGGCAAATAAACGAAAGACCAAATAAATCCAAACACTTTAACTACCCAATTAAATTTAAATTATAAATATATTTATTATGATTTGAGAATGGAAAGATGATTCGAGTTACCATTTAGTAAACACAACGGTAGATGAATTGAGCAAAAGAAGGAGGTGGCTGAGTAGCTTTACCGTGAGGGAAATTAGAATAAGGAGGGATCAAAGGTGAAGAAGTATCCGTAGGAATTATCCATGTTGAAAAAGAAAGTGGCCATACATAGCCGATCAGGAACAGGTAAGGCTTGATCTTTTATTTGATGACTTTCTTGTTATTAATTTATATTTATCAAGGAAGTTCCATGAGTCAAGTAGGACCTATGGACAGATGGGAGAGATTATCAGAGGTATTGGGTATTACTTAGTGATTTTAGGATGCGGGCTTTTCATGAGATGAGTATAATTTTAATTACTTGATGTAACTTGATATTTCAAGATGCAATATTATATGAGATTACAACTGCCAACTTAGTGAATCATTAATTCAATATCTTAATTAAAGTACGGAGTTGGTCATTTTAGTCCAATTGTTGAAGTTGATCATTTTGCTTGATTAACAACGTTATTAGAAATGGCCAACAGCTGCGATTTACTGGAAAGGGGAGTTTGAATTAACATGGATCTTCTTGATAAAGCTATTCCTTTCATTATTAATTATTCTCGACCATTAAATTTAAATCCTGAGATAATGATTGGAGATTTGGGTGTGAGACAAACATTAATGGTTACTCTTTCTTGTTTAGAAATTCTTAATCATAAACACCCATTATTTTAAATCTTAGCATTTTAAGATAAATGTTGAAGTCCTTACTACGATTAGTTTAGGCACTTTTGAAAAGGTCGTTTTCATGATTTTGGAGATAAGCAACACACACTTGATATTATATATGGCATGCAAATTATTTTTGAGAGATAATCTTATTAAGCGAGGTACATTGAACTCTCACTTTTTGTAGTGTTAAAATTGATGATACGTTTATTCAAATTATTATATTAATTATCTTTGTTGCCATTTTTTTAGTTGTCATGGACTTAGACAAGATGAAATGGGTATAAATCTTTTATCAAGCTTAAAAACTAAACCTTTTAGCCATGGTATTATTATTATCATCATCATCATCATCTAATTAACTTCATGTAAATTTCTTGGTAATAGGAAAATAGTTCATGGCATAGACTTATTTTTATTCATCTTTTACATGAGGATTAATGTATTAATCTTGATTGGCATATAATTAACCAATGTTTAGTTTATAATTTAATTGCATAAATCTTTTCATTATGAATTCATAACTAATTTCTTATTCTCATTATTATTCACAATTTAATTTTCTCATTATTATTTTTTGTATGCATGAATATTTCTTACACATGAATTCATCATTTAGTCAAAGGGGTGAAAGGAGATGCAATTTATCTACTTGGGCCCACATGTCAGAAGAGAGAGAGACACAGAGGAGGGGTGGTCTTCGGCTGAGACAGAGTCGAAACAGAGGAGGGAAGGCGCCAGGGCATGGCAGCAGTGGCGTCAGCGGGGAACGGCCGGGGAGGCGGCGGTAACCAGCAAAACGGTTTGCTCAAATGACAAGGAGGCTCCGGGAGGCAGAGGCTTCGGCCGAGGTGGCGCCAAGATGAGCTGGCAGTAGCTCTAGGCAGCCGACAGTGAGGGGAAATGGGGCGCCGATGGTCGGAAGAGAGGGGGAAGAAGGTGGGGCATGCATGAGCAATAGTGGGCCACGAGGAACTCAGCTAGGGGTCGGTGGAGCCAGAGGAAGGCCGAGGCCGGCTGACGTCGTGCACAGGCTGCGACGGGAGTCGGGTCGTCGTGGAGGGGGAGCTCGGGCGGCGGCTGGCAATTGGGTGAGCTCCGGGGCACCGAGGAGCTGCTCTCACCACGAGGAATCGGGCTGAGGCTGACCGAGGACGAGACGGCGGTGGAAATGGCGACGGCCGGTCGGAAGCGGAGAAAGAGTGTGCGCGGCATGCTCGGGCGACAGATCTTCAATCAACTAAGGGGGACGACAGAAGGTGTCCGGGGGCACGTCGTGACGCGGGTGGCTCAGCAAGAACTTTTCTGGTGAGGTGGAATGGCGAAGGCTTGCGACGTCCAACATTCAAGTGGCCTGCGTCGAGTTCAGGAGGAAGAAGAGGAGGAATTGGGGAATGGGGAGGAGGCGAGCCCAGGGCTTCTTATAGGCGAGGAAGGGGAGGTGGTTGAGCGCCATTGAAGAGCGGAGTAATGCGGGCAGCGGAGGAGCGCTGAGGAGTAAACGCTGGTCGGTGGCATTGAACGTGGTGGCAGGCGTAGGAGAGTGGCGCCAGGGCTAGGCCGATGGTAGGGAGCGTCAATGAGGCATCAATGCTGATATATCATGATGCGACGGAGGGGAGACAGGGGGCGGAGCGGCGCGTCTCGACACAGCGAGTGCGGAGCACGGCTATGTGTGCGGCAAACTTCGATCGGCCTAGGCGTGCGCGTGCATGGCACGAACATGGGCACGGTCAACTATGCCGAGGGCGGTCTGGCCCGGCAGAAGCGATGTGGACGAGCGCTAATGCCCGGTGCGGCGAAGAGCCGGAAGAATAGGGGAGGGAGGAGGAAGAAGGAAGGAGGTCAGGCAGTTGGGCCGAAGGCGAGGAGAAAAGAAGAATCGGGCCGGGCGAAAGAAACAGGCCAGGGAAAGAAAAGAAATGGGCAAGCCCAAAGAATTGAGAAGAAAAACTAAATTTTGCATTTCAGATTTAGATTGTAATTAGGTTTTGAATTTGAAAGATTGGTTCAAATTTTTGAATTCAACAATTTAATTTTAAGATTGTCGAGTTTTGAGAAATAATTCTTAAATTCCAGAATTTGAATTTTTAGATATGCAAATTGGATGGGAAAGATTTTATTTTGGTTTTTAAATTTCTATTCTTGGTTTTGAACATCAGGATTCCAATTTTTGGATTTGAATTTAAGACTTCCAAGGAGATTTGGATTTCCTTAATTTGATTTTCAATCTTGGTTCTTGATTCATAGTTTTTGATTTTTATTAGTCGAGTTTTTGGCAAGAATCCAAATTAAGAAATTCGAATAACACCAAATTTTTGAGATACACTGAGAAAGCAATGAAAAGATTTTATAATTTTTGCAATTACAATAGTTCCCTTTTTAGGATGTTACACTCAAGGCGGTTCGACAGTAAGACCCCATGGTGGCATGATGGTCTTCACAGTCGTGACAAGCTGGGGACAGCGGCGGCCAAACTTTGCGATGAGGATCGACAGAGGGTTGCATGGAGGTGCCCTGGCTGGAAGGAATCGATGCGAGGCACACCGAGTTGGCGAATTATAGAGGTGGTTAGAGGTGGGGAGGATGACAACGCTGGTGAGCGGAGTGGCATGACGACAGTGAGGGCACATTGGCGTTTGTCAATGGTGATGGTGAGCTCGATTCAATCTTGGTGAGGCCAAGGCGAAGGAAGAGGAGGTGAATGTGAGGCACGATGGGACTCAGGAGGTGGCTGAGTGGCTTAAATAGCTGAGGAGGAGCGGCAGCTGCTGTGCACGCATAGTGTAGTGCGGTGAGTTGCTGTACGCACACAGGGTGAGGTGCGGTGGCTAAGGACGGTGCGGCATGGTGTGGTGCAACGCATGGCACGAGTGTGCATAGTGAGGGTGAGGTGTGTGTGCGGCTCAACACAAGGTAGCACGACGCGACGTAGCGCACGTAGCAGGCACAGGTTAGGGGCACACGACGCATGGTGCGGGCATGGCTCGAGGTGTGGGCACTATGGAAACAGGCTGAGCAAGGTGCGAAGGTGATAGGCGTAGCACAATGGCACAGTACAAGCGGCATGGTGCTATGACGGGCAGACGAGGGAGAGAAAGGGAAAGAGAAAGAGAAGGGAGAGGGAAGGAATGGGTCGGGCTGGTGGACCGAAGTCCAGTGGTTTAGGGAAGAAAGAAGTTTTTTTGCTTGGCCCAAGGTCCAGATTTGAATTTTGAATTCAATTTTGATTTGGAGTGTGAATCCTTAAATTTGGTTTGTAATTTTGTTTTTGAGTTTCAAGTGTGGATTTCCATTTTGAGATTCGATTTTAAAATTTAAATTTTGTTTTTGCCAAAATTTAAAAAGAGGTCAATTCAGCAAATTTTATTCAAAAAAATTGAATACCCAAAAAATGGGATGTTACAAGAGATCATTTTATGATTCATGACATGTCAAATATGCTCTTTTGAATCTAGAATCTAAATTGAGCTTTAGATTTGACCATACTAGTTCTTCATTGAAGCATGAGTTTACTTCTCCTAAATTTTTGTGACTATGTTTGGATATTACTTACGGACTCAGGAGTAGCTCATTGTTCTTGAACTAGCAACTAAAACGAATATTGATCTCTTTTAGGTGTGAAAAAAATTGATCTCACCAATTCTTTCTCATGAGACAGCTTGCTATCGCACTAGGTATGAACTCAGGGGGGTTTTGATGACTAAGACCACACTTTTAAGCTTATCACATGGGGTGGTCGACAAAGGCTTTAGATCTAGCAATGGCCAAGTAAATGTGAAAAACAAAGAATTATGAAAAATAGTTGAATCATAGCACAGTTGTGGATGGTTCCTAGTTCAGGATTTGTTTTACTAAGATATACCAAAATATGTTTTCAAAAGTGCTAAATGTACAAATTATGCTAAATTCCAAGTGTTTGAATAAAATGATTCAATATTAAACTTGTAGCACTCTAAAATGATTCAATTATAGCTTATTGGTTCTATTTAGCTTATTAACATTGTTTGGCTCGTAATTGGATACCTTTGGCTAAACTAGGATTTTTTATCATCTTGACAAGTACTCAAATTGATTTAATTCGTAATCTTGTGCATGTTTGGCCATGCTTTGTTATATATGAATTATCATGATCTAGATAACATCTACTCATTTATGGCTTGTGGTAATTCTTGTTTGAATCAACACGGATAATCTTCATAGCTCCTTATTAAGATAAAATAAATAAATTGCAGATGTCCCTCAAACTTTTTAGAATTTGTCTATTGAATCAGTTGCATTAACTAAATAGAGAAGAATTGAACCTTGATGAATCAATTGTCAAAGGAGGATAACTTATGCCCAAAATTACTCATTATTGTTTAAAAAGGGAAATTAATCCTAAAATGTTAAAATTGAGCATTGGCATAAAGAGAGAGAAACTAAATGTGGTTATTGAGCTTTTTTGGCTTTCTTGAGTTTTTTTTATCGTGTTGATCTCTTCTCACCATGTCTAAGATCAAATAGAACAATTATTCTTTCATATGCAACTGAAGTGAGATTTCCCATTCTCGTGGTGAAGTTGAAGCCTTTTGTGAAAAACTTGCTCTTTCTAGTTGCTTATCTTCATTTCTTTCTCACTTGGCATTTTAGTCTTGTTTTCATCTTATGCACTAAGTGGAGCTCTCTTTCATAAATTGATCTTGTTTTTTTTTCAAAATCAACTCAATTGTGCTCCCATGTATATTTTTGAGGTATTGCCAATGTGTTCTTCAAGGGGAATATTGTAGAACTATGTTGAGAATATCCATGGTTCATTTGTATTGAATAATTAGCAATCGTGTCGAATTGAAATTTGAATTTATGAAAGTTTGCAAGTTTTTAGTTTTGCTGTCAAGCTAGGCCGATCTGATCCATCGAGGATGGCGATCCATCTACAAGTCTGGTGTGACCGGATTTTGGTTATGGTTGGACTATTGGTGTGGTGCGATTGTTTTTTAGTTGCCGGCTAGTTTTTTTAGAGAGGTGCTCGCTTGTGTGCGTGGGAGAGAATGTGAGCGGTCCGACCGCCCAATGGGGGGGCAATCCAATCTGGGTAGGCTGAGCAGTTAGACTGGCATGGTTGTTGTGGTCCGATCAGCTCACCTATTACCAGGGTTTGACCGGATTGATCGACGTGGTATGATCGGCCACTCAATGGTAGTCAGACCGATTTTATCTTAAAATATCCGAGGGGTTTTAGATATTTATGGGAATTGGTCATATGTTGACTTTTGGATTCCAAGGTCATTGCATTCATCGTGCATGAAGCATGTTGGACTAACGTGGTTTAAATTATGAAGAATTTGTGTCCGAAAATGATTTGTTGGTCTTTGATGTGTAGGAAAACTTAGAGACAACCATGGTCAACGATATGGATCGGGACTAGGCTCAGGGATGAGTTGAGGTACGGTCAAAGAATTGGGTCGGATGATTGAGCTCAAGCAAGGCACAAAGAAAACAAGGCATGTTGAAGGCAAGGTTCGAGTAAAGGTTCATCGAATGGTACGGTTGGTGCAGGTGAGACGTGGTCGGGGGAACCAACATAGAGAGACTTTCTGATACGTGAGCTATTGGTGAACCTACATGTTGTAGGCATGGAGATTGTTTGCAAAGGAAGAAATGGCCATGGATTAGGCTCAGGCAAAAGGTGAGATCCTTGGTCAAAACGAGGGTGTTTTAGCAAGAAGCCAAAATACCAAAAATAGTGATGGGACAAAAATAGTGGCACTTGGAGGGCATTGGGAGAGTGGTTTAGCTCAAGGAGATGTTGCGGAGGCCAAGTGGGTAGGAAGTTTTCTCCTTGGCGGGTTGAGTTTATGTGCTTTGAGAAGTGTGTATAAGTTTTGTGTGTGTAAAACCCGATGTGTGTGTGGGGTTAATGGGTTGCCCGGTTATGCTAATGGATAGTATCCATTATAGTTAAATGTGGATTGGTTGCTCCATCTATATAAGTGGAAGGGGCTGGAGAAACCAACTAACCATCCATTCATTAGGGTTTGTAGAAGACACTTGTGTGAAAGCTTTGGATGATTGCTCTTGTGAAAGCTCTATCCTCCATGGTAGAGTTGTTATAAAATCCTTATTTACATGTTGCAATAGATCAATATTGTTCATTCTATATGGTGTATTCTTGCTTTTGTTGATTTTGCACTTGTTTTAGTTGGTGTTTTACCATCTCTCCTTTCTTATTGATTTTGTTGGGTTTCAAGGATGTGCAAGTGATGCAGACCAGTTATAGCAAGATCTTGAAGGTTGCCTGGTTTGGTTCGATTTTGGAACTCTTCTAATGTTATCTTGTTGCTAGAATTGTGGTCTCGAATCTTTGGGTGTTCTTACTTACTAGGACATGTGGGAACTCATCTAGAGCCATCTTGGCCATCTTTAACCTATGAGCAAGTCATTTCTTAAGTTCTTGAGTTTTATTCAAGTTTGGTGTAATATTGCTTATCTTGATAAAAGGTTGAAACTTTAGCTAAGATCCATGCGATGCTTGGGTGGATTAGGTTCTTGAGATCCTCAACAAACCATGCACAAAGTTTCAAATCATTTAGAGTTGTATTTTGGAGATTACATCATTTTTTATTTTGGCTCAAGCCGATTTTTAGTTCTGAGATTAGGGGTGCGGTCCGAACACCCCTAGGCCTATGGTTTGACTGGAGGCCGGTCCGAACGGACATCACTAGTGGTCAGACTGCTCATCAAGTCTAACTGTTTCCTCATAACGGTCGACCAGACCTAGGGATTTGAACTCCCAAGCTTCCGCGCTTTAGTAAGTACTTTGTTGGTAGGCAAAATTGATTTTCCTAGTTTCTAATAGCTAGTGGAATTAAAGTTTTCAAATATCTTTTAGAATGTTCAATTCAAAGGCATTATTTACACCCCATTGATTACCATATCAGGTCCAATATACATGTAGATCGATTGATATGTTAGAACTCATCTCAACAATGTATCTAACACTAACGGCTCACGGTGATCGGGGATAGTTATATGTCTGTTATATTGGCTGCTATTGATGGCATTGGCTAAAAATGGCTTTTAGAAGGAGGCAAGCGGTGGAGAAAGTGATAGAGAGATACGTGCACGAGATAGAAGTAAGAGGAGTAGGGTACGTGATGTGTCCATAACCCTTACCTTATCTTCGGAGCGAGATGAGAGTGAGTGGAGTGGGAAAGCCACTTCAGGGAGCCGAATGTTCATATTATTTTCTAACTTCTATGAATAGAAGTTAGAAACAAGAAGTAATATGAAAAAGAGCTATATATGCTTTGATTTAGATACATTAGTTGGGATTCATACCTCTTATAGATGGGATTCGTAACTATGAAGTGGATTTGGATGCGCCCGTGCACCACCCCATCTCCACTGGATCCTCCTATAGTCGGGTTAGCCATTGGGTTGGGCCCCATGCTATGTCTATCACCGAATTTTGGTCAAAAATAGCACTATTGATCACCAGAATACCAGATCTATCCCCAAACCAGCGCAATTCCATTTTTAGCCCTCTCCCCACCGCGATTTTTCCATGTGTCGTTCGGGAACCGCATGAAACATGTGAATCGTGCGGTCGGGAACCGCATGACAGCGAGATCGTGTGGTCCCCAACCACCGATGTGCAAAGTGTTTTTGGTTTAGTTGGTGCGTCAATGAGGTTTAAAATTTGTATTTTGTGTGGAGAAGAGTTTACTTAGTTGTATTTTTGAAATAAAATGGAATACAATATAGGTAGGAGTCTGCAGCAATTTTGTAATATAGGTCCGTTTGCGATTTTCGTAGGTTCGCAATATAGGTAGGTCGGTCCGTTTGCGATTTTCAATCGTCGATCGTCGTGTTGTTATAGCGTGGGTAATTTTTGAAAGAATTTTGTAGGGACGATTGAGGCCTGAATGACTCGTACGTATGGAGGTAATTTATAGTGCGGTGTAATAGTTGATCCATTTGTGTTTTTCGCACATTGTGAATGGTAAAAAAATATGTTCGATTCGCAATAACATTTTGCGATCATGGCATGTTGTTGTAGCGCAAGAAATATCATGAAAACTTTTATGTGGACGACTAGGATAGGAATGACTGGTCAGTAGGAAGGAAAGTGATATTGAGCACGCAAAGAATTGAATGCGAAAAGACGATGACATTTTATGTTGCTAATTAAAATAGATTTTATAATAAACTTGGGAATAACACGACGCACATGATTTGGTTACATGGATAAAAATCAGCATGATGCACGATACAACAAATCGAAGCAGTCGTATGATACATATGCGCTTTGTTGACATGGAAATAAATTGGACATTTAGGGAGTAGTGCGAAATGGCCTGGCCTACTGTGTAGACCTGGGCCATTTTTCATTTCTTACGAGCTCGGTGTTGAAATTCTCATATGCCTCTTTGGCCTTTGTTGCCATTTCTCTTTTTTTCTCGCGCTCCCTATCGCAAGCCTCGCGCTCCCTGCGTGTGCACACTTCAAGATGAGCTTTTGTCTCCGGACGTATACGCTCGATTTGCTCGTCTTGGCGGCGCTCCTCCTCGCGGATCTCGCATGCCCTTTTGTCTTTCCATTCCTCATAGTCTAGAGTCCACTGGTCATATAGGTGGATCTCTAGGTCGATCCACTTGTGGTAGGCACATAGCGGCTCTAGGATTGTGGGTAGACGAGAGAGTTTGCTATTGCGTACTTTTAATTAGAAATAGTAGGGGGAACAAATTGCAAGTGGTCCTTACAAGCTGTCGATAGCTGATCGTGTTGAATCGACAGTCGGGATAGTCACAGGAGTAGTTCGCACAACCCCAGTAATGCATGCCCAAGCTAAGGCGCTGCTTAGACTTGAAGAATTTGCATGGGTCTCTGCACCAGCAGAGGGGTGGCGTCTCGCCCTTGGGGGTGTTGTGGCGAACATTCAGTTGGAACATTTAGTACGAACATGCTCCTACGGGGGCATCGTTAGGGGGTGTGACCTCCTAGCACACTCTCCTTGCTCAGCCGGCCGTGCCCTTGCTTGTTCGTTGCGGGCGGCAGCAGATCTTGCTAGATCACGGGTCTTCTCCCATTACTTCATCTTTTTCCATTGTTTCTTCTGCCTCTTGTCCATCTCGACATGGTGAAGGAAGGTACGGTATAGTGTTTGGTTGTGTAGTGTTCCCTCGCAGATCTATTCCATCTCATTTTATAAGCCAAACGGTTGGCATAGTGAGAGTTATTTCATGTCAGTGTGTAGAGCTGTCCCTTTGGTCTTGTCACTGCGCAGAGGTGCCCAATTTGGTCTTGTCATTGTGCAAAGCTGCCCCGTTTGGTCTTGTCATTGCGCAAAGCTGCCCCTTTGGTCTTGTCACTGCGCAAAGCTACCCTCTTTGGTTTTGTCACTAGGCAAAGCTGCCCATTTGGTCTTGTCACTGTGCAAAGCTGCCCACTTTGGTATTATCACTGCGCAAAGCTGCCCCTTTTGTCTTTTCACTGAGCAAAGCTGCACCCTTTGGTCTTGTCGATGCGCAAAGCTGCCCACTTTGATTTTGTCACTGGGCAAAGCTGCCCCTTTGGTCTTGTCACTGCACAAAGCTGCCCCTTTTTTTCTTGCCACTAAGCAAAGCTGCCCTTTTATCTTGTCACTGAGCAAAGATGCCCCTTTGGTCTTGTCACTGCGCAAAGCTGCCCCTTTCGTCATGTCACTGTGCAAAGTTGCCCCTTTTGTCTTGTCATTGAGCAAAGCTGCTGATGCGGATACGCACATGCTTAACACTTTTCAGGCGAATACATTACTTAATTGGAAAGCAGTATTGAGCCACATTAAATATTGTCAGGTGAATTTGTTTCTTAAGGAGTTTCTTTTAATTGATGATGAACTTGGAATATTACATCATGCTATTATTTTATGTATTCACTAAGCAAAGCAAAACGGAGGCCTTTTGTCTTGTCATTTTCAAGCAAAGATGTCCAATCTTTGGTCTTGTCAATTCGGATTCGCGGGACAAAAAGCTGCCCTGCGTTACGTAATGGATCGTCATGTCACGGATTAAAAGTTATGACAAAGTTGCCCTTTTGTCTTGTCATTGAGCAAAGCGCACCATTTTGTTTTGTCACCATGCAAAGCGTTCACCCTTTGGTCTTGTCTCTACACAAAGACTCCGTGAGTATCCATCCTCGTCGAGAAGATCGGGCGACCCCTATCACCGTACCAAAGCCGCCTTTGGTCTTGTCACTACATACCCTATTTGGTCTAGCCACTTAGCCTGTAAGCTGTCTCGTTTGTTATAAAATGCACGACGCACCCCATGAAAGTAGAAGCAGTGGACCCTGTGAATCAAACAAAGAAGTTCCTTCTTCGTCGTGCAGTACCATACAATGGTGGACACCAATGGGCCAGTCGGAGTGAGGTCACCGAAGGAGGACCTTCCCGTGGAAAAGAGGGGGGACATTAGCACACTAATTAAATTTACCATGTAATAACGTACTCGTGCGTCTTCGCTACAAGTGGCCATCTTAGTAGGGGTGGCACCTGCTGGTACAGCCAAACTAGCTCATGACTCACTATGGGTTGTACGGCTCGACGAAGTGGGAGAAGATCAAGTGGCAGGTCATCAGCCGGGGGAACTTTTGTCACTGGTAAGTTGTAACAAAAAAATCCCTATGTTATAAACAATCTAAACCACCGGTACATATGCAAAATGTTTTTTTTTTTAAAAAAAAGCATATGCGAAATGTCTCAATTTTTCACGTTCCCTTCCAACCCTCTTTCAATTGGGACCACCTGTCAGCCTCTAGTGTCACCCTTCCGGCGTCAGGCTGGGAGCAGGAGATGAAGAACATAAGGAGCTTTGTTTACTTTAGTTTTCACAATGCCAATTTATTTTATAATTAAAAAGAAAGCAGAACAGATTGCGTTATTTAGTTTATCACTGGAGTACAACTCTAGGCCAACTTAAATCCAAGGTAACTCATGTGAGGAGCATTTGGTTGTGGGCAAGAAGTCATCGATTCGTACCTTCATACTCCTCCAAAACAAATATGCATAGCTCCTATTGCGTATTCTTAAAAAGAAGTCATTCTACGCATTGACACACAATGTTTTCTTTTGAGCTGAATTTATATTTCAAAGATAAGCAAAGTGTCACCTTTACGTTTACATAACTGAGTCCAATGAAAAAGAGAAGAAACAAATTTTTTTTCCTGAAGAAAAAACTAGATTCTGCAGCGCAGCACGCTGCAGCACAACAGTGGTGGCAAACACATATCTCTTTCCTTTTTTTTTTGAGAAATGGAGCAAGGAGCAAACATTTCTTGTTATCTCACCCAATTTCTTGTTACAGCCAGTAGGCAGCCAGCTTGCAGCTAGCAGCGGTCGTCGTCCGCTCGTCAGCGTTGATGATTTCTCGAAACGCCTGAGGGGACTAACTACGCACTGTTCGTTCGTGGTACTGCATGATGCTTCCTGCAGATTTATTTTCCTTTTATCGCCAAACCAAACAGCACGCGTCACCCATGGATCCATCTCAAATATACAACCATTTGATAGGTACAGGCGGACGTTGACATTTTCGTATCAAACACAGGACGTCGTTTTAGACATCTCTGGTAGACCTAAACAAACATACAATTCTTGGCCTTATGGCTGATTAGTTATTTGCACATTTGCATCCTGTCTGTCCGTACTAGCATTTCTTTACAATATTGTGCCGTACTGTGATGTCCCTATGCATGCACATAAATATATGCTCGCTTCTTCTTCCATGTTCATTGTGCCTGCAATAAGCTTAGAGGCCTGGAAGATACTACGCACTCTTCCTCTTTTATTCAGCCTCTTCTTTGATCTTTTGTACTGAAAAGCGTCTGTGTTGTTTCCTAGGCGAGCTTGTGCGTTGGTTTCCTTATTGTTACCTTTGTTTCTTGGGTTGTTTTTTACTGAATTATTTTCTTGTAAATTTGTATCTGGTGGTGTGTTGACATCAATGTCTTGCTTCTTTTGTTTTAGGTGCTTTTCATCACTTTCTGCGACAAGTCGGTTGTTACTTACGAGAAAAGCTGAGGTGTTTAGTCTTTTGTGTTGGTTTGTATGGGCTGTGCATCATCGAAGCAGTTCAAACGAGATCCAGGGTATGAGGATCCCGCTATTCTGGCCGAAGAGACTACATGTAAGAACATACCGAATGCTTCATGACAATATAGGCTCTTTTTTTGGTCATTTTTTCAGCTCGAGAATCACTATATGTTTTCCTGTCGTTCTACTGTTCTTCTTGCATGCAGTTTCTGTAAATGAAGTGGAGGCCCTGTATGAGTTGTTCAAGAAGATTAGCAATTCCATATTTAACGATGGGCTTATTCACAAGGTAACTTGCTCATAATCTGCTTGTAGTGTGACCAAACTTTTCGCTGTCAGGACAAATTGACCATGTGATTCTGAAACTCTAATCTGTGTCAGTTCCATACTATGTTTTTCTTGAACAGGAGGAGTTCCAACTTGCTCTCTTCAGGAACAGCAATGAGAAGAACTTTTTCGCCGATCGGGTCAGTTTCTAAATTTTATGGTGCTTCAAGTGTCAGTTATCTCTCAAACCATCTTAGTGTCCTTTAATTTGGGTATCACAGCATGTACAGCCAGGTGTGCCAATTGATACTGATCTGGTCACTTTCTGAATAGTTTGTTGTCTCGCTGCAAAATCTTTCTAAAATTAAGCACAATATCTGGAGTTAGTTGAACTGTAAAATATGCTCAGATACGTGACACTGTATTCGCTGCTGCAGGTATTTGATCTATTTGATCTGAAGCGCAATGGTGTGATTGACTTCGGGGAGTTTGTTCGGTCCCTCCATATTTTTCACCCGGATACACCTGTGGCACACAAGATTTCATGTAAGAATTCTAAGTTCCTAACTAGGGATGGAAACGAATCGGATACGATCAAATAGTCTCAAGGAATCCATATTTTTAGAACAGATATGAATACAAATTCGAATACGAATCGAATATCGTAACGGATACAAATTCGAATCGAATATGTACTTAATTTGGTCGAATACAGAATATCCTCCTACAACTTCTGTAACAAATCTCGGTAGAACAAATTCCTAGCAATTATGCTGGTTTTCACCGGTTTTTGACCGGTTACCGGAGCAGTTACCGGTTTCAAATCACACAAATTCAAATTTCGAATCACAAAATTTGTCCGGGTTTTTCTCAGAATTTTCGGTAACCGGTCAGTTACCATTAGGCATAGGAAACATATCGAATAGTCTCGAATACGGATATGAATACGAATATTCTCAAATACAAATGCAAATACGAATATTCTCAATACGGATATGAATATTCTTGAATATGAATATGAACATTTTCGAATACGGATTTTGCTTACCACATTCGTGTTTTCTTAGATACGAATATCAGATAAAATAGATCATCCATTACTGTTTCCCATCCCTTCCTTCTCCTTATGGATGGTTAGAGGCTCAAAGCTACCCTAGTTTTCACTACTTTTTTTAAAGACACAGTTTTCACTACTTAATTGTAATGCTTTGTTTTGTTGGTGTTTTAAGAAATGGTTTTGCCATTAAATTGGGCCAAATTCAAGTGGTAGTACTGCAGACTTTCCTTTTAGCTCACAAAATAATCTACCTCGAAAATATAGTTTCTTACAATTAGGCAATTTTATCTTCTCAAGAATGTTATTTGTACATATTCATAAGTCACCATCCCTGTCTCCTGTTCATATGCTGCTTCTATGAAATCTGAAGGAATTCTTTCTTGCAGTTGCATTTAGACTTTATGACCTGAGAGGCACTGGTAGCATTGAATGCAAAGAGGTTTGTATCTTTGAATTACTGAATCATTTTTCATATAATTCCCTCAATTGAACAAAATACTTCTTTTTCTTTTTTTGTAAACATTACCGCACACTGCAATTTGAATGCATAGCCCAGCCTTCAGTACTGAGTACTGACAGTACATTTTGCTTCATGGAAAAAATAAACCCAAATGAAGCAATATAAATAACAGTAGCCTAGTACGTTTCAAACAATATTCCCTTGTTCTCAAAACTCATTAAAATCACTAAGAATAGCATGCATACTATCTTTCCATTTTGCCAGTGAGAGTCCTAACTAGAGGAGTTACTAAAACTGAATTGATGATCATTCATGCAGTTGAAGGAAATGGTGCTTGCAATTTTAAATGAATCGGACCTGCTACTTTCTGATGATGCTGTCGAACAAATTGTAGATCAGGTACAGTGCATCCAGATGGAATTTTACTTTCATTTTATTGCCATCAGTTTACTTGGTCCACATACGTCTATACCGAAGTGTGGTGTGTGCCACATTTGTTTGCCCTAATTTGCCTTCACACCTGACTTGTGGCTGGCACACTGAAGTGTCTAGCAGCTTTCAGTTCATTTCCTTCAGAAAAATTGTGGCAGCTTTCATGTTGAAATCACTTCTTGTGGCGCAAGAAGTGTTCACACTATGAGGTGGCAAGCACATGGATTTATGCTAACTTATGTTCTGACAGACATTCCAGCAAGCAGACTTGAATGGTGACGGGAAGATAGATCCTGATGAATGGAAGGCATTCGCGAGTAAAAACCCAGCTTTGCTGAAGAACATGACTCTTCCGTACCTAAAGTATATATTTTCAGCTTGCAAACATGCTTGCCTGAATAACTTTGTGTGACTCCAAATCTCCAATAACTTGTGAAGTACTTCCATCTCTTGAGTAAACTCTGAATGTGTTGTGATGCTTTATACTTTTCCTATTCAGGGACATAACCATGGCATTCCCCAGCTTTGTTCTGAACTCTGGAGTTGGTGATGAAGAGTTGTAGCACCCTTGGATGCATTCCATGCTCTTCCTTATATTGCTCATGAATGGGCATGGCCAAGCATCAGGTTGCTAGACATCAGCACAATGAGGTCTCAAATCTCAGATAAAGCAACCACCTCAAGGCGCAGACACAGATCTTGGATTGGGGGTGAGCTAACGTGTATTGTATATGGAAACGAAGAGAATGGCATCGAAGGACAGTGCAAATCAGTATCTAATCAAACTTCAAGGTTGTTGTAAGCAGGTGGTCACTCGACAGGATGACTGTAAGAGGCCCAAGGAGTGCCAAGTCTTCCTCTTTGTTTCTCCTTTGGTCCTCGAAGCTGTATGCTGGTAATGTAAAGTGAGTGACTGCTTATTAACTAATGCAGTAAGATATGATGAAAGCAATGTTTGCAGCAACAAGGATGATCAGACGTATCCGTCTATAAACAACCTGTGACCACTAGAGTCTCATGGCCAAACTTGCATTGACTGTACAAAATTGTAGATTTTGCAAACACGGTTTTGTCAGGATAGCAGAAACTACAATAGACAACGGTTTTGTCAGAATCTACTCCAGTGGCGAAGCCAGGAATAAAATTAAGGGTTGGCTAAACTATTTATAAGTCTAAACTAAATTGATACAAAATTAGTCTTTTACTTAGAGGTGCAAACGGATCGGATTCGAACGGATATTGCTGTTACCATATCCTAACCCATATTTTTTTTTCGGATTCGGTACCAATCGGATTTGGTGCCGGATCGGTCGGGATTAACCCGAGCCGTTTGCACCCCTACTTGTTTGTAAGGAATGCATGTAGTATAACAAATGGAGTATGATGACGTACTGTCAAGAACTTGATGTTACTACTTAATAGCTGATGTGGAAGATTTTATTTTACCATTGTAAAAGAAAATGAAACGTCAAATAGTAGCACTAACCTGAAATCAAACTTGAAAACGTATCGGATTCGGGACGGATATTGTTGTTACAATATCCTAACCCATGTTTTTTCTCCGGATTCGGTACTAATCGGATTCGGTACCAATCGGATTCGGTGCCGGATCGGTCGGGATTAACCCGACCCGTTTGCACCCCTACTTTTACTCTTATAAAATTTCAAATTCATATAGAAATTATAAATTAGATGGAGACAAAAAATGAAAAATAGAGAAATAGAAAGTAGGTACTTCGATAATAGAAAGTGTCATGAGTGCGGAGTAGCGATAAGTCACCTATGTATAAAATATATCAAAATTACTGATATAATAGAAAATTATGAATGACAATGAAAATTTAGATCATATGAAACATACCAGAATTAAGCTAATTTGAATCACGAGATAATAGAAACAAACAAAAGGCGGCATCTTTTTTCACACTCTATCCAATGTTCTTATCATTTTCACGGTGGGGAGCTCGGCGGCGGTGGTGCCTTCGGGGCACATGCAGGACCACATCATCGCAGAGCGGTGGCAGAGGGAAAAGATCAACTAGAGGTTCATCGAGCTCTCCACCGTCATCCACGAAATCAAGAAGGTTCATATATATATATATTACTTTCTTTATTTGTTTTCTTTGATTGATTATCTTTTCTTTAATTTTATGATTTTCACTAATCCTCCTCCTCTTCTTCTTCTTTAATTTTATGATTTACATATATTATTTTATTTTCTTTCTTTGATTGATTGATTAGCTCTTCTTTAATTTTATGATTTTTACTTCTTCTCCTCCTCCTCGTTGTCTTCTTTAATTTCATACTTGTTGTTAATCTTCCCATCAAGGAGAGCTAGTTTCTCTTTAGGTTTATTAATCTATCTCTTTCTCTATATTTTTACTATATATAAAATTGCCACTAGGGGAGGTGAGGCTCAAGTCTCACTAAGCTCCCCTGGTGGCTACGCCCCTGAGTGTCCTCAAACTGCTGCACCTGCTGGGTCAACGACCCACGCATCCCCTACAGCACAACCAAAATCGCAAGAGCACCACCGAATTAAGTGTCATGCCGAAGTGAGTAAACCACGAAACAGTAATACAATGCTCTCCAAACAGATGCCTCAACTGTTGGCTTCTGCGAGGGCAATTCGGTAATTTCGCAATTGAAAAAGAAAAACAAAAGAGAGAGAGAGAGAGGTGGGGCCCACCTGTCAGTGGGCCGGCCGAGAAGATAACGGGAGGAGATAGCGTCTCCTCCCATTCCCCATGCGCGTGCGCGTTTGCATCGGCCTGGCTCTTCGCGTGCGGGTGGAGCGGCGGCGTCCGCGTCATCCGGACGGCCATCGAGTCTTCTGGCGGCGGCGGCGGCGCGAGGAGGGCGCCAGCGCGGGTGCCCGGCGCCACCCGTGATCGCAGCCCGCCGGCCTCCATCCCGCTCCCCTTTAAAAGGCACCTCTCCTCTCTGTGTTGACCGCAAGAAGCAGTGAGTCCTCCCCTCTCCGGTCTCAAATCTCTCTCAGTGTTTCTTCGATCTCGAGTCTTGGCCGCAAGAATTAAAATTGAATATTTGCTGATTCCGCACAATTTACAACATCAACAACATCAAGAAATTGAGCAAGTGGAAGGACATACCAGCTTGGAGCCACTGATGGAGAGAATGCCGGCTGCCGCGGGTTGCTGAGGCCAACACTGTCGATGCCCATGTGCATGCTCTGCTCGTTTTATTGAAACTCGTTTTTGACAGAACAAGTATATAACAACATTCCTTTTCAGATTTGACAAGAATTCTCAAACAAATGGAGAGAATCAACATCACTGAGCACGAGGCCTCTCTTGCTAGAGGAAATGACTTGTAGCCCTACGCAGATTGGCATAGCTATGTATGTGGCCAACTTCAGTCAAAGCAATTCCATGGTAGTCAGGAGCGGACCTGCCCTTCGGGCGAGCTCCGGTCGCCGGCGGACCATGTAACGCCCCCGTTTCCGAGGGCACGTACGGACACGGCAATCCGCAACTATTCACGCATGAACAGTTATGGAGTGTCGCGCAAGAGTATACCATTGCACGCTTACAATAAAAGCCAGCATATATTTCACATATGGATTATCATCCAGAGTTTAACAGCGGGGCGTGCAAGCCCAAAGTATATTTACATCACAGAAGTTCCAGAATCCGCTTGAGCGGCAAAGACCTCGACCACGGATCCTCGTCGAAGAAGAGACCCTGGGGACTTCCTCAACGGGGAGACCTTCACCTTCGTCTTGATCTTCTAAAGGATTGATTTAGCAAGCCGTGAGCCAACAACCAGCTCAGCAAATCGCAAAGGAACCCTATCTTACTACTTGCACGGATTCACAAAGGCATGGAATATACTTGGTTTATTATTCTTGAGTGGATGCAATTTTGTTTGTAAATCTTTTGTAAAACTTGCCATCAAAACTACTCCTTAAACAACAGGGGTTTTCATAAAGAGTTAATTAACCAACTAACCAGATTAAAACATTCAGAAAACTACTTAAGCTTTGCGGATGGGATCACCCAAGTGGCACAGCTCCATTGACCGGGAGCACGGCGTATCCGAATACCATTTAATTGACTCTGCAGAGTTTGCTCAACTTTACCCACACGATCCCTTAACTCCCGCGACAGAGTTAAGAAAGCCAGGTTGTTTCACTGCTCAAATCTTTATGTAGGATCTACCCAGAGAATTCACTCGGATGCGGCACATGGAAACTCCGTCCGCTTGAGTGAACCCTACCGTTATTAGGTATCCGCAGCACGGCATACCTAATTCAACTACCCAACCTCCGACCTCCTCAACACCTGTAGAGTTTCAATTGAGTTGAGCAGCTACTAAACCAGTGTTGACGAGTCAACTCCTGTGGTTGAGCGATTGCTATGACAGTTACTCAGCATAAGGGGTTTCAGTCCTTATATTTTCACATGGCCCGCAACCTCTCGGTCCGCGACCACAACCTAGGGTAGCGGTGGCGAAGACCGACCAGCGGTTTCCCACAACGCTCTTACCCTTCCTTGCACACCGACACTCTCCGCCCTAGGATGCGGTGTCCCATACCACCCCACCCTAGGGTCGGGTTTTCAAGTCTAACGGCCCGCAGCCACAACCTTATCAGTGTAAGACTTTGCATGATAGTAATAGCCTATAGTGATCTAGGTTAACAGATAATTATTCCTAGGGTTACAAGGCATGGCTACAAACCAAGCATGGCATTTTTCGGTGGTAGGACGTATCTATATCACATGTCATTCTAAACATTTTTATTTTACTTTAAACTAGCATTTCACAACTAGCATAATGCAAATAGCATAATAACATAATGTGTAAAGCATGGGATTCAACATGATCAAGGTTTTGCGACTTGCCGTGAACTGGAACGATCTCGGCGAGCTCGAACGTCGACGCTTCTGGATCCTGAGATTGCACCTGAGCTTCCGGGATCTCCGAAACTAACGTAAACACATAAAACAAATAAGTCCTAGCTTGAGAATAATCAAGCAAGGAAAAATAATCTATAAAAAGAATTAAAAAGAAATAAAATTGCATAAAATATCAAATGAAAGGGTTCTTTGAATTTTTAGATTTTCTTTGAGAAGAATTTTGAAATTGGAGTTCACCTGGGTTCGGGATAATAAAAGGAGCAAAGTGGTGAAATTTGGGAATTTTTGGAATTTTCTGTGATTTTCTAGGATTTATTTGAGTTTTACGGATTTTGGAAAGAATAAATCTCGGAAAATCGGAATGAACAGATCTTTGGTCGACCCACATAGCAACTTGACGGGTTCTCGGCATCATGCGGCCCAGCGTGCCGGGCAGCCATGACCCATCTTGTGCTGGCCGCGCCCTACCACGCATCTCCCGGCGGATGGCCGACGCGTGGCCAGGCGTCCGGTGGAGATGGCGCGGGGGCGGGCGGCTCGGATCTGCTGGGTTTATGAAGATCGGACGGCTGAGAATAGAGGAGGGCGGGCGAAGGGGTATGGGGCGATCGGACGGGTGAGGAGGGTTGCGTTTATGAAGATCGGACGGCCACGAGGCTGCGACCATCCGACCTTGCAGGTTTGAGCGATAACGGTTGGAGAGGGCGGCGACGATGCGACCACGTCGTCGTCTTCAACCTCTCGCCGTGCGGCGAGGGACGAGAAAGGGGAGCTTTGGCTCCCGGCGACGGCGAGTCCCCGCGGCTAGGGAGGCACCACCGTAGATCTCGGCGTGGGAACCCATTTGGGCCCTTGAAGGCGGAGAACCACCGGAGAAGGCAGGAGACCGAAGGGAGAAATGGCTTCCGGCGGTGAGGGGTCTCCGGCGATCGAGCCAAATCGGCGGTGGATTTATGGTCGATGGGTCCTGGGCTCACGTTGGTGGCGATGGCCAAGCTTCGGAGGTCCCCGGGTGAGTAGCCACGGAGAGGTGTTTTACCGCGGTGAGCTTGGTCTTTGAGCTCCACAGGCGATCACACAGTCAGTGAGGCGGCATTGTGATTAGGGAGTAGCAGAGGTGCTCAGGGAGCAAAGAATTGAAGAATGAGGGAGGGAGGAAGATCGACTACTGAGGTCGCCGCGCAGGAGAGGCAGCGGAGCTGGAGGCGATGGGAGCTCAATCGGTGCTCGGGAGGTTGCTAGGAGTGGTAGGAAGGGTTTGGAGGCACTGGGAGCTCGGGGAGCAAAGGAGAGTGGGGAGGCGGAAGGGGTATTTATGCCCGCTGGGAGAAGAAGAAGGCGTGGAGGAGAAGGCTCGGGCGCCTGCGGGAGTCGCAGAGGCAGGGAGTTCTTGGGCGTCTCCTCCGCGGGAGTGGCGTCGTCCGACCGAGCGGCAGTGAAGGCGAGGTACTGGCGAGACCGGCAGTGGGGCGGCATGGGCGGGGGGCGTCGCGGAGAAGGGAAAAAGCCGCGGCAGGGGGCCAAGGGAAGGGCGGCGGGCGTGGCGCGGGCGGGCGGCCCGGACCGCAGGCGCGCGCGCGCTACCGTCCGAGCGGGGGAGCGGCGGTGCGGGCGGGCACGGGCGCACGCGCGGGGTGGGAGAAGGCGGGGAAGGGCGGCGCTGAGAGGGAGGCAGGCGGCGCCAGGGAAGGGAGAAGGCGGAAAGCGGAGGGAAACGGCGCCCGCAGGAGGGAGGCGGAAGGAGGAGAAGGCGCCAACGGAGAGGGAAGGCGGGGCGGCCCGAAAAGGAAAGCGCGTTTCCGGGGAAGTTTCCAAATTGGGAAAGTTTTCAAAAATTCACCAAAAATTCAGGAAAAATCCAGGAAAAATTTGGTTTGAAATTTTGGGGTCTTTCAACCTACCCCCCTTAAAAGAATCTCGACCCCGAGATTAACTTGGTCCAGGGAGTAAGTTGGGAAAATCTCATTGCAAATCGATTCTCTTTCCCAAGTGGCCTCGTCATGCGTGTGATTCCTCCACCGCACTCTGCAAAATCGACATTTACATTTCGAGCTGCCTTTCGGCGTTTCAAGTATTTGCAAAGGTTCTTGAGGTAAGTCCAAATCATCTTGTAATTCAACGTCGACAATGGCACTTCATCCGTAGGTGGCGTGAACATTTTCGGAGTTGGGATACGTGGAATCGTTGTGGATTCTTGATAAATTGGGCGGTAGCTGTATTTGATAAGCCACTTCTCCAATTCTCCCGATAATTTGAAATGGTCCCACATATCTCGGAGCCAATTTGCCTTTGACTTGAAATCTTTTGACGATCTTGAAAGGTGTGACTTTGATATACACAAAATCTCCAATTTCAAAGCTTAGGTCCTTTCTGCGGTTGTCTGCATAGCTCTTCAGTCGGTCTTGTGCCATCTTCAGTCTGTCTCTGATTATGTTGATATGCGCTCCTGCATCTTGGGCAATTTGGGGTCCGATGAGGGTCGTTCCACTCTCGACCAATTCGAGGTGTTCGCACTACGCCATATAAAGCTTCAAATGGGGCCATCGAATGCTAGCTTGGTAGCTATTGTTGTAAGAGAATTGAGCAAATGGCAGGCAAGTATTCCATGCTGCTCCGTACACAATAGCGCAAGTTCTCAACATATCCTCTAAAATCGATTTGTTCTTTACATGCGCCCATCCGTCTCTGCGGTGATATCTTTGAGTTGAAATTGAGATCGGTGCCCATTGCTTCATGTAACTTTTCCCAGAATTTGGATGTAAATTGTGCTCCTCTATCTGACACAATCTTCTTGGGTACTCCATGAAGTGTCACAATTTGTGTCAAATATAGTTCGGCAAGTTTGTCTTTCCCATATGTTTGCTTGATCGGGAGGAAATGAGCCACCTTGGTCAGTCTATCAACTATGACCCAGATAGCATCATATCCTTCACGAGTTTTGGGAAGTCGATAATGAAGTCCATGCCGATACTATCTCATTTCCATTCGGGATCGGTAAGGTCAGAATAACAATCGATGGTTTTGATGATCTATCTTGATCTGGCGCGACATCACATTTGGCTACATATTCTGCCACTTCTTTCTTCATCTGGTTCCACCAATACTTCTTCTTCAAGCCTTGATACATCTTTGTGCCTCCTGGATGGATTGAAAATTGAGATGAATGAGCTTCGGACAGAATCAATTCTCTCAACTCCTTTTTGTCGGGTATGCAATAGCGACTACGGAAAGTAAGGATTCCATGTTCGTCTATCGCATATTCTGATGAATCTTCTTCTTGGGCTCTCTTTTCGGTTTTGAATCTCTTCATCCTCATCTTGGGCTGCCTTAATCGATCATCGAAGAACGGTGAAGTTCTAGTCTTTGTCGGTGCCTTGCTCGATGATCACTAAATTCGATCGCAGATATCCCTTTGCAACTCGGCGGATATTCTGCGGTAGTTGGCTTGCCTTGTCGAACCTTTCGACTGAGGGCATCGGCAACCACATTGGCTTTGCCTGGATGGTATTGAAGATCAACATCATAATCTTTGATCAGTTCTAGCCATCTTCGTTGCCTCATATTCAATTCTGGCTGTGTAAAGAGATACTTCAAGCTCTTGTGATTTGAGAATATCTCACAACGATTTCCTAGCAGGTAGTGCCTCCAAATTTTGAGGGCATGCACCACGGCTGCTAGCTCTAAATCGTGTGTGAGATAATTTTCTTCGTGGGGCTTTAGCTGTCTTGAGGCATAAGCAACCACTTTCCTATCTTGCATAAGCACACATCCCAAACCCTGTTTTGAGGCATCACAATAGACTTGAAACTCTTTCTCTGGGTTTGGCAAAATCAGCACTGGCGTCGTTGTTAGCTTGGTCTTCAGCAACTGAAAGTTCTCTTCGCACGCATTTGTCCACAGGAAAGGCTTGTCTTTCTTCAGTAGTTGAGTAAGTGGACGAGAGATCTTTGAGAATCCTTCTATGAATCGGCGATAATAGCACGCCAATCCAAGGAAACTCCTTATTTACATCCTTCGTCTTGGTCATTGCCATTCCATAACTGCGGCAATCTTTTCTGGATCAACTTTGACACCATCTTCAGATATAATGTGACCCAAGAAAGCGACTTCTTTAGCTTGAAACTGCATTTGTCGAACTTGGCATACAACCGATGCTCTCGATCGGTCAGCGCCATGTGCAAATGCTCTTTATGCTCTTCTTCACTCTTTGAGTATATCAGAATATCATCGATAAAGACTATCACGAATCGATCCAGTTGGTCCATATGCACCAGATTCATAAGGTTCATGAAATAAGCTGGTGCATTGGTTAAACCAAATGGCACGACCGTGAACTCGTATAGTCCGTATCGGGTGATGAAGGCTGTCTTTTCTCGATCTTGCTTTCGGATCTTGAGTTGATGATAACCTGAGCGCAAGTCGATCTTGGAGAATACTTTGACACCTTGAGTTGATCAAACAAATCATCAATTCTGGGCAATGGATATTTGTTTTTGATGGTGACGGCATTCAAACCTCTGTAATCTACACACATTCTTAGTTCCCCATTCTTCTTCTTCACAAATAAAACTGGGGCCGACCAAGGTGAAACACTTGGTCTTATGAATTCTTTCTCTTGCAGCTCATCTAGCTGTTTCTTGAGTTCTTTTAGCTCACTAGCTGACATTCGGTATTGATGCTTGGCGATTGGTTTTGTGCAGGAACCAATTCTATAGCAAGCTCTACACCGTCTCGAAGTGCCGCCTGCAATTCTTCCGATACTCTTGTACCACCCACTTGCTCTGGGGTGACCGCTAACATGTTGATCATCGTTTTCTTGCACTTTTCAAGACTTCTCGATCTGTTTTTATCACCACTTTCTGATCCTCAGGATTGACCAAAGATACTGTTTTGTCCTCACAGTCTACCTTGCCTTTGTTTTTAGCTAGCCAGTTCATGCCTAAAATGGCATCTAAACCTGACATATCTAATTGCAACAAGTCTGCCTCAAATTCTACCCCTTGGATGTGTATACGGAGTCCAAAGACACCCAGTGGGACTCCATTCTAACCCGGGGTTTCAACCACATAAGGTCTTGGCAAAGCGAGGGTAATCGATTTTCAAGACAAAACTCTTGAGATAAATGAATGTGTTGCTCGGGGTCAAATAAAATCGGTGCGGTATGGAGTTGATTGGGAACATACCGGCAATGATATCGCTTGCTCCAGCGGCATCCTCTGCTGACACATGGTTCACTCTTGCATAAAATGTAGGCCTAGCACGGCCTCTGCCTCTGCCTAGAAAAGTTCGCTGCCTCAGCAGTGACCGCGGTCCTACGCTTTGATCCGGAGGTATCCTCCTTGGGGTCTTGGGGCTGCTTGTGATTTTGACTCTGTTGTTGTTGATTCTGCACTGGAGTTTTGCAAAGATCGAGGGTAAGTTCTTCCCGGGACCGATCTACTGTGGTGCCCTATTTCGCCACAAAGGGAAGCAAGCATTGGATCTGCGGGACAATCTGCTTGGCGAGGTGGTTTCCTCCACAAGTGGGGCATCCGATTGCCAACGGAGAAGGGAGTTGTATTCTTTGTGATCGTCCCGACTGATTCTTCGGTAGCATCACATATTGCCGAGAAGATTGGGGTCGAAAAGACGACGATCCCATAGTCTTGCTTCGCGGCTTTGGTGGGAGGAGGATCGTGATTTGTGCGTTGCTTTACGCTTACGTAATCCTCCATCTCACTACGGGCTTCTTACGAGGTGATGAGGCTATCCACCATGTCATTCGTGTCTTGGAATTTGATGGTGAAATGTGGAATTTCGTGGACTTGTTGTAGTCGACCACAATCGCTCATTTCTTCTCTTCTTTGTCAACATCTTAGGGCAAACCGGAAAGATGGTTGAACTGTGTAAGTATTCCATAATTGTGCGACCTCCTTGCTTGAGTGCCAAAAATTCCCGGCGTTTCGCCTCCATAACGCCATCAGGAATATGGGCCTTGCGGAAAGCCTTGGAGAATTCTTCCCAGTCAACCTCTCGGTCTCTCTGGGTACGCTGGTAGTTAATCCACCATGTTGCGTGACACCACAATGGCGGTGGGATGCATAAAGCACCTTCTCTTTGTCGCCGCACCGCATGCAGTGCAAGCTTTCTCTCACATCCACCAACAGGTCCTCGGCCACTAAGGGGTCACCGAGGTAGTAAAGGTCGTGAGACGGGTTTCAGGAAGTCTCCCATCGGAGGAAACGGTGCACCATCCCGAGGACATTGCCTCCACCGAAGCTGGAGATCTAGCCGCTATCTGCTCAAGCATACGGCTTGCCGATCAAGCACTCATGAGGATGTTACATTCTTCTTCTTTGGCGGTTTTGCTCTAACATTGTTATTATCTTTGGCTAGCGTAAACTGATCTGTGGCGGTGCACCACCTTGTTGGTTCCGCCATCTGTCATCTTTGGATCCATCGCCAATTGGGGATGGGAATTAGCTTTGCGGCGATCTTGGCAACCAAGAGTAGATAAGTAAGATTTGAATTTTTCAAGGCAAGTATAGGACGAAAAAGGTAAGAACGAGGCGAAGGGACGGGAGAAAACTTTGAACACGGAGGAAATCTTGATAGTTAAGCAAACGACATAAAGATTAATGAACATAATTTTACAATATGCGGTGGTACATGTACCACTTAGGGTTCATGGTTACACTTGCATTACAATACAAAAGTATCGCTACTAAACAAAGGTCAGACTCGCTAGCGGTCGCTCTACTCCTCCATATCCTCGGTATTTGGGAGGGCCAAGCGGGTCATGGGCGAACCGAGCACGCAGTCTTGCGCAGCTCATCATCGGCGCTGGGCCTAGACCGCATCGGGCACGGAGGAATGGACGCCGGACGACTCGCACTATCTCGAGACCTCTGCGCCTCCACGGGCCTCAAAGCGAAGAAGGACTCCGGGGCGCCGAACCTCCTCACAGGCGTCCCAAAGCCGCCTCAGTAGAACTCGGCCTCACCGACCGCCCGTCGTGGCGGACGACTGCGGCGTCATAAGGGTGGCGATGCCCGCCAGCGGGATCGTCATCCTCACCGAACCTGGACTAAAAGTCCCCAAAGTGCGGACGCGCACCGGTCAAAGGGTGTCCTGCTAGCTCACAGTGGTAGTAGTCCACGAGGTAGAGTGCGACCTTGAGCCACATCCCGAGCAAGATCGTCCTCGTTCACCCGACAGGCGGTGAACCTCCGCTTCTGTCAGGCGGACAGCAGCGGATCAAGAACCACCCAAGCCTCGTACTCATAGAGCTGGTCTGGCGGCTGTCCCACACATGGAACACCGGTTGAAGTTGCCTCTCGCTCCAAGATGCTTCCGCATCTCCCACACCTACAGACCCAACCGTCCATACGGTCGGGCGGGAAAAGATGTGGTGCACCATCTGCCGAAACGAAAATTTTGAAGTTAGACAAGTGAAGCGATAAACATTTGCATAAATCAAAACTTAAGCGTAGTAAACTAAGGCAGATAAGGTAGCAACAAGAGAGGTAAAGACAGCGATAATACTTATATTTTCATAAACCCTTTTATATCTTTAAATTAGGTTTTGCGATAAAATCGCTTCCTAAGTCGCTTTAGGTCTTAACCTACGGTCAAAGAACATGCTCGATACCACTTCTTATAACGCCCCGTTTCCGAGGGCGTCACGGACACGACAATCCGCAACTATTCACGCATGAGCGGTTATGGAGTGTCGCAAGAAAGTATACCATTGCACGCTTACAATAAAAGCCAAGATATATTTCACATATGGATTATCATCCGAGTTTAACGGTAGGCGTGCAAGCCCAAAGTATATTTACATCACGAAGTTCCGAATCCGCTTGAGCGCGCGAAGACCTCGACCACGGATCCTCGTCGAAGAAGAGACCCTGGGGACTTCCTCAGCGGGAGACCTTCACCTTCGTCTTGATCTTCTAAAGGATTGATTTAGCAAGCCGTGAGCCAACAACCAAAGACAAATCGCAAAGGAACCCTATCTTACTACTTGCAGGATTCACAAAGGCATGGAATATACTTGGTTTATTATTCTTGAGTGGATGCAATTTTGTTTGTAAATCTTTTGTAAAACTTGCCATCAAAACTACTCCTTAAACAACGGGGTTTTCATAAAGAGTTAATTAACCAACTAACCGATTAAAACATTGAAAACTACTTAAGCTTTATGATGGGATCACCCAAGTGGCATGACTCCATTGGCCGGGAGCACGGCGTATCCGAATACCATTTAATTGACTCTGCGTTTGCTCAACTTTACCCACGATCCCTTAACTCCCGCGACGAGTTAAGAAAGCCAGTTGTTTCCTTTGCTCAAATCTTTATGTAGGCTCTACAGGTAGAATTCACTCGGTGCGGCACATGGAAACTCCGTCCGCTTGGTGAACCCTACTGTTATTAGGTATCCATGACACGGCATACCTAATTCAACTACCAACCTCAGACCTCCTCAACACTGTAGAGTTTCAATTGAGTTGAGCGACTACTAAACCAAGGTTGACGAGTCAACTCCACGTGGTTGGCGATTGCTATGACAAGATTACTCGGCATAAGGGTTTCACCTTATATTTTCACATGGCCCGAACCTCTCGGTCCGCGACCACAACCTAGGGTAGCGGTGGGCGAAGACCGACCATGGTTTCCCACAACGCCTTACCCTTCCTTGCACACCGACACTCTCCGCCCTAGGATGCGGTGTCCCATACCACCCCACCCTAGGGTCGGGTTTTCAAGTCTAACGACCGCATGACCACAACCTTATCGATGTAAGACTTTGCATGATAGTAATAGCCTATAGTGATCTAGGTTAATGATAATTATTCCTAGGGTTACAAGGCATGGCTACAAACCAAGCATGGCATTTTTCGGTGGTAGGACGTATCTATATCACATGTCATTCTAAACATTTTTATTTTACTTTAAACTAGCATTTCACAACTAGCATAATGCAAATAGCATAATAACATAATGTGTAAAGCATGGGATTCAACATGATCAAGGTTTTGCGACTTGCCGTGAGCTGGAACGATCTCGGCGAGCTCGAACGTCGGCGCTCGGATCCCGAGATTGCACACGAGCTTAGGGATCTCGAAACTAACGTAAACACATAAAACAAATAAGTCCTAGCTTGAGAATAATCAAGCAAGGAAAAATAATCTATAAAAGAATTAAAAGAAATAAAATTGCATAAAATATCAAATGAAAGGGGTTCTTTGAATTTTTAGATTTTGCTGGAGAAGAATTTTGGAAATTGGAGTTCACCACTGGGTTCAGGATAATAAAAGGAGCAAAGTGGTGAAATTTGGGAATTTTGGGATTTTCTGTGATTTTCTAGGATTTATTTGAGTTTTGGATTTTGGAAAAGAATAAATCTGGAAAATCGGAATGAACGATCTTGGGCGACCACCGCAACAGTCTTGACACAGATCATGCGGCCATAAGGCCAAGGGCAACATGCCCACCCATCTGTGTGCCCACGCGGCCACAGCCCTCTCCCGCGGATGGCCGACGCGTGGCGGCGTCCGGTGGAGATGGCGCGGGCGCGCTTTCGGATCTGCTGGGTTTATGAAGATCGGACGGTGAGAATAGAGGAGGGCGAAGGGGTATGGGGCGATCGGACGGGTGAGGAGGGTTGCGTTTATGAAGATCGGACGGCCACGAGGTGCGACCATCCGACGCACGGGTTTGAACGATAACGGTTGGAAGGGCGGCGGCGATGCGGCCACGTCGTCGTCTTCAACCTCTCGCCGGCAGAGGGACAGAGAGAGGGGAGCTTTGGCTCCCGGCGACGCGAGGTCCCCGGCTAGGGAGGGCACCACCGGTAGATCTCGACGTGGGAACCCATTTCGACCCTTGAAGGCCGGAGAACCACCGGAGAAGGCAGGAGACCGAAGGGAGAAATGGCTTCCGGCGGTGAAGGAGGTCTCCGGCGGCGATCGAGCCAAATCGGCGGTGGATTTATGGTCGATGGGTCCCAGGGCTCACGTTGGTGGCGATGGCCGGCTCGGAGGTCCCCGGTGGCCGGCCACGGAGAGGTGTTTGGCGGTGAGCTTGGTCTTGGAGCTCCACAGCGATCACCGTCGTCGGTGCGGCATTGTGATTAGGGAGTAGCAGAGGTGCTCAGGGAGCAAAGAATTGAAGAATGAGGGGAGGGAGGAAGATCGACCACGGAGGTCGCCGTGCGCAGGGAGAGACAGCGACGGCTGGAGGCGATGGGAGCTCAATCACGCTCGGGGAGGTTGCTAGGAGTGGTAGGAAGGGTTTGGAGGCACTGGGAGCTCGGGAGCAAAGGAGGTGGGGAGGCGAAGGGGTATTTATGCCCGCTGAGAGAAGAAGAAGGCGTGGAGGAGAAGGCTCGGGCGCGCTGGGAGTCAGCGAGGACAGGGAGTTCTTGGGCGTCTCCTCCGGGAGTGGCGTCGTCCAAGCGAGCGGCGAGTGAAGGCGAGTACTGGCATGAGAGCCAAAGGTATGCGGCATGGGCGGGCGTCATGCGAGAAGGGGAAAGTCACCGGCAGGTGGGGCCAAGGGAAGGGACGGCGGCGCGGGCGCGGGCGGGCGGGCCGATCACAGGCGCGCGGGGCGCACCGTCCGAGCAGGGGCGAGCGGCGGTGCGGGCCATGGCAGACGCGGCAGGGAGGGCGGGAAAGGCGGGGAAGGCGGCGCTGAGGGGAGGCAGGCGGCGCCAGGGGAAGGAGAAGGCGGAAGCGGAGGAAACGCGCCGCGGAGGGAGGCTAAGGAGGAGAAGGCGCCAACGGAGAGGAAGGCGGGCGGCCCGAAAAGGAAAGCGTTTCCGGGAAGTTTCCAAATTGGGAAAGTTTTCAAAAAATTCACCAAAATTCAGGAAAAATCCAGAAAATTTCGTTTGAAATTTTGGGGTCTTCGACCACCCCACACCCTCTTTCCTTCTCCTCCGTAGTGGTGTGCCTCTATCCGAGATCGATCGAAACAATTTCCCTCGTCGGTGGCTTACTAATTGAAACTATCCGCTATAACAGAGTTTCTCCACCAAGTCACAAAGAAAGATAGGCGCCTCGATCGGATGTTTCTCGAAGATGTAAGAACTAAGAGGAGAAATTACAAAGAACATACTTGAAGGCGGTGTTGTTATTCCTTCAACGTGAATTATACAAAAGGGTTATTTGTTATACAACATGTGTTGTTGTGTGCAAAGAGATTATAGGACTTCCAGTTCCAGCGAAGAATTGGACCAGAGATTTTCTGGTGAGATACTGAGATGTGTCTAGCTCAAAATAGTAAAGAGTGAAGCAAACTATTTTCTTAGACCGGTCATCAATCAAGCCTACTTACATATAGAATCTATTGATAATGAAATTGAAGAAAACTTACCTAGTCTATGCCTTCCTGCGGATTCAAAACCATTCACCAACACACATTTTCTTCACAAATCACAGAATGTTCTCTTTGTACACTTTCGACCTTATGCTACTCGACAACAGAGAATTGCGCTTGCACCTCTTCAATTTGTTATTTTGTTAGGACTTAGGAGCATGGCATTGGCGGCATCACAGAGGAACCAAGATCGAGTTATAAATATGTATGATTTGATATTTGAAGAAATAAAGAGAAGAACAAGCTTTGGCAAAGCTTAACCAGACGATTCACCGAAAAATAAGATTCCTTTTTAGTTTACAAATTGAAATCAACACCCACGTAGGTAATAACTAACAACCTTTTGTCAATGCTATTTACGTAGGTGCACTTTCACGAATAAGAAAGGCCTCACGCAGAAGTGATGATTACTGTAACACCCCATTTCTCATTGCGTTATGAAACCCTCGCATGAGCGCCTGTGATTGTTCAAAAAACCAACAAATGCGAGGACATCCATCGAGTGTATAACATTGCCAAATACATGCTCAAGAACAAGAGTCAACTTTATTACAATATAAAGGCTTAAAGCCAAGATTCACATTGAGGGCCAAAGGCCTAATTTACATCACACCAAAAGATACCACAGGCATACTCGAGTGCAGGATGACCCTATTCCCATGCTTCTTCCACTTCATAGAATTCCATCTCATCATCTTCACATGGCTCCTCAAACCCGGCGGTTTGTTATGATTTTAGCAAGTATGAGTACAACTACCGTACTTTCGACAAGTCACGCTGAGCTTAACCATAACTATATGCATGGCATATCAAGATAGAGGGAAACAGGTTATTACTTTGTGTGGATGCAGATTTAGTTGAGAATCAATTAAAAATATGAAAGTAACTTCATTAAAGTAAACAGGGTTTTCAAGCGTGATTATTGACCTTCCACATTACCAAACCATTCTCAAATCTACTTATGCTTTGTTACCGAATCACCCATCAAACATAGCTTCATTTACCTAAGCACGGCGTATTCGAATACCATCATTTTATGACTCTGCAGAGTTGCCCTGCTTTACCCACAAGATCTCTTAACTCCGGCCAAAGAGTTAAGAAAACAAAGTTGTTCACTGCTCAATTCTTTATATAGTCTCTGCCCAGTAGGTCCTTGATCCCCATGAGCTCGGATGACCCCTCGGATCTCCTCCGACTCATGGCGGTCCTACTGTTGTATGGTTAACCACCTCCCATACAACTCACCCTCCGACTCCCCCAACCAGTTGCAGATGTTCAATCGAACTTGAGCAGTTACTAAACCAGGTTTGACCAAGTCAACACTTGTGGTTGGGCGAGTACTATGTTCTTTACTCAAAGATAAGGGTCTAGTCCTTATATTTTTCACTGAGGCCATAAACATGCACAAACCCACATTCAGTGCCCGCGGCACTGCCACCATTCCTCAACCAAGCCTCCACCCTAGGGTAAGGTCTTCGGACTCACCTCTGTGATCCTCGCTCACCCTAGTTCCAACTTTTCAAAATTCTAAATAAATAATAAAATCCTTAACAGTAAAAATATTTTGGTGTATTCCTAAACTACCATGTTTATTTAACTAATATAATTATTTTTCTATGTCTTCCAAGGCAAATATGTCCATCAAATTAGTCGGGGCTTTTTCAGGTGGTAGGGCATAACTAAAGTCATGACATTCTAATATAAATTTTACCCAAAATATTGACTTGAAAAATATCATAATGAAATTACAAAATTAAATAAATAAATAAGGCAATTACGGGTTCAACATGATCAAGGAAGCGTAACTTGCCTTGCGGATCTATGATCTCGACTAACTCGTACTCTTCAGAAATTCGGGCTTGAGCTTGATCTTCTTCTTCTAACTCTTGAGATCTTCCGGTGTCCGAGGCTAACACAAAAACAATAAAATAAATAAATTCCATGCCCAAAAGATTGAGCTAGGAATAAAGAAAATAAAATAAAGAAAGAAAATATGAAGAAAATTAAATAAATAAGATTTTGGGCTTTTAGGAGGGCTAAATAGGAAAATGGGCCTAAGAAATGGGTTTGTGGGCTCAAAACGGTCAAAATGGGTATAAACTTATTTTTTTTGGATTTTTCTGGATTTTTCTGAATTTTTCTAGGGTTTACTGTTCATCGGGCTCGGTTACTGTTCATCGGGCTCGAACCCGTTGCAACCGGCGCGGCGAACTGACTCGGCTCAACCAAGTTGAAACGGCTCGGTCGGCACTGTTCCTCGGGCTCGGACCAGACCCGGCGAAATGGTTCGGCGCGACCGCATCGATCGGATCCGGTCGGATGCACCCGGTGCGGCCGAAGTGGCTTGGCTCAGCCGGGTCGGTAGGATTCGGTCGGAGGAACAGTGCTAAGCACTGTTCTTCTTCCCCGTTCGCCCGTGCGCGCGCAGAGGAGACAGGGGATGGGGGCGGTAGCTGCCGGCGGTGCTAGCGGTTTTTGCGACAACTTTGGAGGGTATGGTCGGACTCGGGATGCTACAAGGGTTCCATTTTCGGTGGTTGGAAGGCCGGCGGAGGCGGCGTTCGCCGGCGGCGAGCTTGCTTCTTCCGCGGCCGAATTGAGTGTGGCGGTTGAGTAGGGGCTTCTTGAACAATTGGTTTGGTACTAGAGCATCTTTAGGGTTCGGCAAAGCTGATGGGAGGGTCAATTTAAGCTGGGAGGTCGGGTTTGGGCCGGCCACGGGGAGGAGCTTCGGCGGTGAAGAGGTTCATGGCGCCAGGGAAGAAGAGTGGCTGAGGAGTTAAGGCGACGATTGGGGAAGGCTTTGGGGAGTTCAAAGGTGCTACTGAAGAGAGGAATCGGAAAATGGATGGCCGGAGGTTGAACATTGAGCTAGGGCTTGATTTTAGGGATTTCTGCAATTACCAACTATAGGAGGGGAAAGGGGAGCTCTGGAGTGTTCGGTTAGCTTCGGGGGTGTGTCGCGACCACTGTGGAGGTCTCCCATTGATTAAATAGGCGGTGTAAGTCGGTTTGGATGGAGTTGGCCGGAAAAGATGGTGTAGAGGTGGCGAAATTGGGCGGCCGGCGGTGTGCCACGTCTTGGGGCCGGCTAGGGTTGTCGGGGCGACGGAGAACAAGGCTGCAAAGGCGCTGTCCGCTCGGGAGAGGTGGCACGGCTTGGCAAGCACGGAAATGCGTTGGCGGCCGCAGGGAGCTCCGGCGGTGGCAAAAGATGGACACGGCGGCCTGGGCGGGACTGGTGCGGCCTGGCAAAGGCACAGGCAACCGTCCCCGGGTGGTGGCGAGAAAAGGTGAGGAGGGGCGGGGCTCACAGGAGAGGTGGGCGGCAAAAGCAGTCAAGGCGGCGATTTCGGACATACACAGTGCTGCGCCTTCTCCCCCTTGATTTGGCTATGCTGGCAAAGATTGGGGCTGTTTGGTGTTGAGATTGGTGAGGAATAGGCTAAAGAATCAAGACACCACAACAAAAACGAAAATTCAATCCTTTTGCAAAATTTGACAAAATTTGGTTTTGTTTCAACCTACCCCCCTTAAAAAGGATCTCGACCTCGAGATCAACTCAGGCCAATGAGTAGGTTGGGAAATTCTCGCTGCAAGTCTGATTCTTTTTCCCAGGTTGCCTCATCTGCTGTGTGATTTCGCCACTGCACTTTATGATAACTGATTTTTTTGCTTCTTAACTGTCTCTCTGTAGTTTCCAAGATCTGAATCGGTTCTTCTTCATAAGACAAATCATCTTGTAAATCTATATCATCAACTGGTATCTGTTCTGCTGGGTGACGAAGACACTTTCGTAACTGAGGCACATGAAATACGTTATGCACTCTGGCCAGATTTGGTGTCAGTTGTAATTTGTAGGCTACTTTTTTTAAAAGAATTTCAAATAGGCAAATATACCTCGGGGCTAGCTTTCCTTTAACTTGAAATCTTTTTACTGACTTGAAGGGTGTAACTTTGAGATAAACCCAATCTCCTATTTCAAAACTTAAATCTTTTCGACGATTATCAGCATAACTTTTTTGTCGGCTCTGTGCAATTCTCATCTTGTCTCTGACAATCCTGATGTGGGCTTCTGTATCTTGAACAATTTGTGGACCTAAGAACTGTCGTTCTCCGGTTTCAGTCCAATTTAACGGAGTTCTGCATTCTCTTCCATATAGAGCTTCAAACGGTGCCATCTTAATACTGGCCTGATAGCTATTATTATAAGAGAATTCTGCAAAAGGTAAACACGTGTCTCAAGCTGCTCCATAGACCAATGCACATGCCCGAAGCATAACTTCTAAGATTTGGTTCACTCGTTCTGTTTGTCCTCCGTATGCTGTACTGAAGGCTAAGTCTGTTCCCATGGCTTCGTGCAGTTTTTCCCAAAATGTGGACATGAACTGTGCTCCTCTATCAGATACTATTCTCTTTGGAATTCCATGTAATACCACTATTTTTGTTAAGTACAGCTCTGCCAGTTTATTCTTGCCATAGGTTTGCTTGATCGGTATGAAATGTGCCACTTTGGTTAGGCGATCTACAATTACCCATATAGCATTATAACCATCTCGACTTTTTGGAAATTCGGTAATAAAATCCATACCAATGTCATCCCATTTCCATTCTGGGACTGGCAATGGTTTTAGCAATCCTGATGGTTTCCGATGTTCTATCTTTATTTTCTGACAGGTATCACAACGTGTAATATACTCTGCTATTTCTTTCTTCATTTTATTTCACCAGTATCTCTTTTCAAATCCTGGACCCTTTTGTGCCTCTTGGATGTATAGAAAACTGAGATGAGTGGGCTTCTTGTAAAATTAAGTTCTTCAGCTCTTTATTATTGGGTATACAATAACAACCTCGGAACCTCAAGATCCCTTGATTATCTTTAATAAACTTAGTTGAACTTTTTTTTTTGACTCTTCTTTGCAAGTCGTTGTATTCCTTCATTATTCTCTTGAGCTGTCTTGATCTGATATGTCAGAGTCTGTTGAATTTTCCAATGCTGTCATCTGACCCTATTCAACCATATATGGGTTTGATCGAGTTTCATGTAACTGGATTGAATGTCTTAAAATAGAGGCTATGCCAGGATACTTCTTCTGACCCAATGTTTCAACGATGACGTTGGCTCTAGTTTTTTTTTTTTTGCCAAAAGATTTATTCTCCCTTGGACTGGTTTCAGTATTCCTTTACCCTTGTCCATTGCTGGTGTTGTAGTTGTCGTCTGAATTCCTGCTGATTTGACTGTAATTTGTCGACTCTGGCTTTCTTCTTGCTGTTTTGGTGCAGCGATAAACTGTCGTGGCGAAGATATCTGCGTCCTGACTTGGGCCTTTGCCACTTCAAAAGATAGTCCTCCTCTTAGGCACTAATTCTTTAAATGATCAGCTTGGCCACAATGGAAACAAGCGGGGTGCCACTGTGGATACGGCTTCTGATGATGGTTCCCATCATAGTTAAAGTGTGTTGGATTTGAGGTTCTCACTGTATCTTGGGGTGGAGTTGTGGTATTTGTATTTTCTTGCCTTTCTAATGTTTGATCTGGGATGCTAGGGTTACTCGTTTCCGAGGTGCATCTGATGATGATATTACCTGTACTGTCTTCCTTTTCTATGTACCTTCTAACTCCTTTTGGGTTTCCTTTGATATAGTGAGTTTATTTACCATTGAAGGTAAATCTTTAAAGTCCATAGCCGAGATATGATGCTTCAAAGATATCTGCAATCCTCTTTTAAATCTTTCAATCTTCTTCTCCTCGATCTTCATATTATCAGAGGCATAACAGGCCAATGTGTTAAACTAGTGAAGATACTCTGTGACCGTACATTCTCCTTGCTTCGACACGAGAAATTCTCGATGCTTAACTTCAATCACCCCAGTAGATATTTGGGTTTGGCGAAAAGAATCCTCGAATTATTTTTTTTCCAAGTAATTTCTCGACCTTCAACCATAGCTTGATAATTCATCCACCAGGTTACTGTTGGTTCTTGTAGCTGATGAGAGGCATATATCACCTTTTCCTTGTCGTTGCACTAGACAGTGTTTAGTTTTCTCTTTGCGTCTCTAAACCAATCTTCTGCCACCATCGGATCAGGCGAAGAAGAAAAGATTGGGGATCGTATCCTCTGAAAATCTGTCCATTTTGATTGTACGGGCAACCTTGCTGACTGTTTCCTTCACTTCTCTTAGCAATCTCTTCTAATAGTTTAGCGTGATGTTCCAACATCTTAGCTTGACTAAGTTCCACTTGATGCTGATTTTCTTCCATCTTTGCAAATAGGTCTATTATATTTGGCTGCCTTGCTTATTCTGGATAAGAACTGTCTTGCTCTTGTGATCCATTTCCATATTCAGCCATCTTAATTGCTCTTTGATGGGATTGGGAATTAGATATGCAGCGAATTTTTAAGAAAGTTTGATAGGGAAGTAAGAATTCAGATTTAAGATAAGATTAGAACGAAATAGATAAGGACTTAGAGCGAAATAGAAAGACTGAGATTTGAAGAGGGTAGACTAGAGATACTTATATCAAACAAATTATTAGATAGGAAAAAAAATGTAGTTTTTATTCATTACACAAGCTGGATACATACCATTCTTACAAGGTACACATCTCAACTTGTTTTACACAATCAAAAATGTATTAATACCAAAGGGTCCGCACACAACTCTATATTTTCTGACTTCTTTTCTTCTTCTTCTCTTTTTTTTTTACATCGCCAAATTTTGAGTTTAGATAAGAGTAAATATATATAATATTAGGAAATAAAACTTAGTTTTAAAATAAGACTGATAGATAAGGTAGACAGGAAAGAAGTTACACAGGAATACTATTGAGATTTTATATAACTCATTTTTTTATAAGTAAAATAATTTTAATAAACACAATGCACTTAGGGTCTCCTACAGTCGAGCAAGTAGGCTCTGATACCACTCTGTAACACCCCCATTTCTGAGAGCGTTATGAAACCCTCGCAACTGCCCAGGATTGTTCAGCTGCGAGGACATCCATCGAGTGTATAACATTGCCAGCACATGCTCAAGAACAAGAGTCAACTTTATTACAATATAAAGGCTTAAAGCCAAGATTCACAGTAGGGCCAAAGGCCTAATTTACATCACAGCCAAAAAGATACCACAGGCATACTCGAGTGCAGGATGACCCTATTCCCATGCTTCTTCCACTTCATAGAATTCCATCTCATCATCTTCACATGGCTCCTCAAAACTGGCAGTTTCTGTTTATGATTTTAGCAAGTATGAGTACAACTACCGTACTCAGCAAGTCACGCGGAGCTTAACCATAACTATATGCATGGCATATCAAGATAGAGGGAAACAGGTTATTACTTTGTGTGGATGCAGATTTAGTTGAGAATCAATTAAAAACATGAAAGTAACTTCATTAAAGTAAACAGGGGTTTTCAAGCGTGATTATTGACCTTCCACATTACCAAACCATTCTCAAATCTACTTATGCTTTGTTACTGGAATCACCCATCAAACATAGCTTCATTTACCGGAAGCACGGCGTATTCGAATACCATCATTTTATGACTCTGCAGAGTTGTCCTGCTTTACCCACAAGATCTCTTAACTCCGGCCAAAGAGTTAAGAAAACAAAGTTGTTCACTGCTCAATTCTTTATATAGTCTCTGCCCAGTAGGTCCTTGATCCCCATGAGCTCGGATGACCCCTCGGATCTCCTCCGACTCATGGCGGTCCCATCTTGTTGTATGGTTAACCACCTCCCATACAACTCACCTCCGACTCCCCAACCGATTGCGGATGTTCAATCGAACTTGAGCAGTTACTAAACCAGGTTTGACCAAGTCAACACTTGTGGTTGGGCGAGTACTATGTTCTTTTACTCAAAGATAAGGGTCTAGTCCTTATATTTTCATCGAGGCCATAAACATGCACAAACCCACATTCAGGTGCCACAGACCGCCACCATTCCTCAACCAAGCCTCCACCCTAGGGTAAGGTCTTCGGACTCACCTCTGTGATCCTCGCTCACCCTAGTTCCAACTTTTCAAAATTCTAAATAAATAATAAAATCCTTAACAGTGAAAATATTTTGGTGTATTCCTAAACTACCATGTTTATTTAACTAATATAATTATTTTTCTATGTCTTCCAAGGCAAATATGTCCATCAAATTAGTCGGGGCTTTTTCAGGTGGTAGGGCATAACTAAAGTCATGACATTCTAATATAAATTTTACCCAAAATATTGACTTGAAAAATATCATAATGAAATTACAAAATTAAATAAATAAATAAGGCAATTACGGGTTCAACATGATCAAGGATGCGTAACTTGCCTTGCGGATCTATGATCTCGACTAACTCGTACTCTTCAGAAATTCGGGCTTGAGCTTGATCTTCTTCTTCTAACTCTTGAGATCCTCCGGTGTCCGAGGCTAACACAAAAACAATAAAATAAATAAATTCCATGCCCAAAAGATTGAGCTAGGAATAAAGAAAATAAAATAAAGAAAGAAAATATGAAGAAAATTAAATAAATAAGATTTTGGGCTTTTAGGAGGGCTAAATAGGAAAATGGGCCTGAGAAATGGGTTTGTGGGCTCAAAACGGTCAAAATGGGTATAAACTTATTTTTTTTGGATTTTTCTGGATTTTTCTGAATTTTTCTAGGGTTTACTGTTCATCGGGCTCGATTCTTCGCTCATCGGGCTCGAACCCTGTAACCGCGTGGCGCATGAATGACTCGGCTCAACCAAGTTGAAACGGCTCGGTCGGCACTGTTCCTCGGGCTCGGACCAGACCCGGCGAAATGGTTCGGCGCGACCGCATCGATCGGATCCGGTCGGATGCACCCGGTGCGGCCGAAGTGGCTTGGCTCAGCCGGGTCGGTAGGATTCGGTCGGAGGAACAGTGCTAAGCATCGCTCTTCTTCCCGTTCGCCGTCTTGTAGCAGAGAGAGCAGGGGATGGGGGCGGTAGCTGCCGGCGGTGCTAGCGGTTTTTGCGACAACTTTGGAGGGTATGGTCGGACTCGGGATGCTACAAGGGTTCCATTTTCGGTGGTTGGAAGGCCGGCGGAGGCGGCGTTCGCCGGCGGCGAGCTTGCTTCTTCCGCGGCCGAATTGAGTGTGGCGGTTGAGTAGGGGCTTCTTCGGGCAATTGGTTTGGTACTAGAGCATCTTTAGGGTTCGGCAAAGCTGATGGGAGGGTCAATTTAAGCTGGGAGGTCGGGTTTGGGCCGGCCACGGGGAGGAGCTTCGGCGGTGAAGAGGTTCATGGCGCCAGGGAAGAAGAGTGGCTGAGGAGTTAAGGCGACGATTGGGGAAGGCTTTGGGGAGTTCAAAGGTGCTACTGAAGAGAGGAATCGGAAAATGGATGGCCGGAGGTTGAACATTGAGCTAGGGCTTGATTTTAGGGATTTCTGCAATTACCAACTATAGGAGGGGAAAGGGGAGCTCTGGAGTGTTCGGTTAGCTTCGGGAGTGTGTCGCGACCACTGTGGAGGTCTCCCATTGATTAAATAGGCGGTGTAAGTCGGTTTGGATGGAGTTGGCCGGAAAAGATGGTGTAGAGGTGGCGAAATTGGGCGGCCGGCGGTGTGCCACGTCTTGGGGCCGGCTAGGGTTGTCGGGCGACGGAGAACAAGGCGCAAAGGCGCTGTCCGCTCGGGAGAGGTGGCACGGCTTGGCAAGCACGAAATCGTTGGCGGCAGCAGGAGCTCCCGGTGGCAAAAGATGGACACGGCGGCCTGGGCGGGACTAGTGCGGCCTGGCAAAGGCCTGGGGCAACCGTCCCCCGGGGTGAGGCGAGAAAAGGTGAGGAGGGCAGGGCTCACAGGGAGAGGTGAGGCGGCAAAAAACAGTCAAGGGCGGCGATTTCGGACATACACAGTGCTGCGCCTTCTCCCCCTTGATTCGGCTATGCTGGCAAAGATTGGGGCTGTTTGGTGTTGAGATTGGTGAGGAATAGGCTAAAGAATCAAGACACCACAACAAAAACGAAAATTCAATCCTTTTGCAAAATTTGACAAAATTTGGTTTTGTTTCGCGGTAGCGAGTTCGCGCGTTCTGGAGTGGAAAAGGTGGAGGAGTGGCCTCTGGTGAGTGGTGGCCACGCGCGGCGCGCCCACGCCTCATGCCGATTGTGCCACCGGCCGGCCCTCGCCTTGGGCCGCCGCGCCGTTCGCAACGCCTCCGACCGCGCTGACCAAAAACACGGTCAGCCCAATGAGCTAATGGACCTCTAGTTTACCAATTGGCCCAAGTTCTTCCCATGCCTAAGAATTAAAAAAACTTATTTCTAGGCTATATTATACAAGACAAAATTTAGATATGCGACATAGTCACATATGCACATTATGCTATGCAGGGTTGCCCTGCGTTTGTCCAAATTCATGTGTTTTTTTCTCTAGCTTCTGACCAATTGATTGCATTTAGATTGGTTCTCCCTGCTATTTTCTGCATGGAAAATGTTGTTCCTGCCAAAAATATGTATGCAATATCACTTCTGCCCAATGAAAATATGCTCCTTTCGTTTTTGCGATCCTTCCATTAGTTTGTATTTCGTTTTTGCCACCACATCCATTTTTCTGTCTAAGTCAACCGGGTTTGATTGTTAAGAAATATCCAAAAATATCACAAAAAAAAGAAAATTTGGAAAAATTCAAGGGCCACTGCTAAACAAAAAATAACATTGCACAAAAAATTTACATCAAGAAAAATTTAACAATATTCCGTAAAATCTGAGGAAGATAGAAACGTTTTCCCTAGTGCAACTTTTTGAGAAATATTCCTAGTGTAATTTTAAAAAACAATTTTTCATAGTTATTCTTATTTTTCTATATTTTTATCATTTTTTATTTTCCTATGATTTTCTGGGTTTTCAAAAAAATGCATATTTCTTAATTGTCTAATCCTTTGACTTGACAAAAAAGTGGACAGAGTGGCAAATACAAAATACACACCGACGAAAGAGCGGAAAAAATGAAATGAACATATTTTCAATGGAAGAACCGATATTGTGCACATTTTTACTAGTAGGAACAAAATTTTCCTTTTTTTCTTACTTTCCCTATTTCCCTTTCTTTCTTTTTTGATGCTACCCATTGGACCTCCATTGCGCTTTCTTGTAGGTTTTACCTACACTATACCATACCTACGATGGAAAAAGTATATAATATTTAGGAATAAAAAAGTAACAAAAACACTAGTTTGTGGATGTCATCATCGAAGCGTTCTTACGACGAGGCCTCCCACATGCGACATGCGTCACCTTCATCCTTTCCTCCTGCACACAACCTTACTATGCACACTCTCCTCACACGACCTTCAAATCGCATGAGTTCGGTCCCCCCTTCCTCACTCTGCTCAGTTCTCCTCACTGCCCCTGCTACGTCCGTAGCCGCTACCGACCTCCCCCTAGCCACCATCATTATAGTTTCCTTGTCATGCCACGCAAGCCGTCGACGACAAGAAGAGGAGTTGGCTTGCCATCGCTTGGAGGAGAAGGTTTGCCCTAACTCTAACTTTTGAAAGTTCTTGAATTCGAGTTGAAGTTTTCTTTTGAAACCGAGTTGATCCTCCAGAAGTTTTCTTTTGAAACCGAGTCGATCCTATAGAAGTGTTCTTTTGAAAACGAGTCGATTTTCTCTAGACAAGTTAAAATTCCTCTAAATCGAGTTGAATTTTCTCGTAATCAAGCTAAGTTTTCTCTGATTCAAGCTGAAATCTCTCAAAACTGAGTTGAAATTTTCCTAAGCCGAGTTGAAATTTTTTGAAACCAAGTTGAATCTTTTGGAATCAAGTGAATTTTTTTGACCCAAGTTGAAATTCATTTTGAATCAAGTTGAATACTTTTTTATTTTTGTATTAGAGGGAAGGAAGGAGGGGAGGGCGTCCCTCAAACTAGCATCGACCAAAAGTTATTGTATCCAAAGGAAGTAGAGAAATTACATGTTTAAATGTTAAAAAGGGCATCAATCATCATAGACTACTCTCTAAAATAGATGGGGAAGCTACAATTAATTTTATAATAAAGATTGCAAATATCCATGCCTACGACCTCTCTACTGTTCACATTGGTTCATTGGTTTATGGTGTATATTGCACTTCCAATCGTAGATCTTTTTTATAAAAAAACTAGCTGAATGCCCGTGCGTTGCTACGAATTTTTAAAAAATAGAATATATTTGTATGCACGTTCCAACAAATTTTACCACCCGTTAGTTTTAGAACATGTAGTATGATAAAATTTTAAAATTAGAGCAACGCATGCGGGCATTCACTAGTAACATGCCCGTGCGTTGCAATGGAATCCCAAAAGAGGTTGCTTACTACTTAATCGCTTTAATCCATTTTACCCAACCAATGTTTATTTCCATTAGACAACCCGGGATGAGAAATCAGATTAATAAGCGAGTTGTCTGGATACATATTCAACTAGGTTCAAATCGATAGACATGCACACATGAAGAATATATAAACATTGTAAATATTTTCATGTCAATCAACATGCAGGGAAGTTATAACATAAACCTACTCTACCAATTTATATATTTAAATTGCTTCAATAGGAAAGGTCTCTTATGTTAGCAAAAGAGAAGCATCTAAAACCATTTGGAAAGAAGATACACAGCAGACCTGCTTTTGAGAACCATATGATGATATCAAAATGTTTCAGCTCAAGTTCTTGCGGTACCATTGGAATGCCTAAAGACTTCATATCTTCCTCATTCATGTGTACCAAAGCCTTCATATTAATATGAAAATGAGTATACATCAATTAAATGTCTAGAACACCCACAATCAATATTGCCACATAAATCAAATGTACCGTAATTCAAAATAAAGGTTGCACAAATATAGAATGTTCAAGAATACCGTATACATTGTATTCATTGCATTACAAATGCAAAATAAATCAAAAGGTAAAGGCAACATGACAATACACTATTCTCTCATTAGTAGAACAAACAATGAAAGTGTAACTTATTTTGACTTACAAGTAGGTGTAATTTTGGCGAAACATGTAAAATCCTAATATACAAGACATAAACGATAGGATGCTCCCCCTTTAGCATAAACCGAAAACTGGGAACATATGAACCAACTAATAGCATCAAAGATTTCCTCTCGAAAAATAGCATCAACAATTTGCAATTAGAGATCAAGTGAAAACACCGCTCTATTCAAGACTTCCTTAAAGTCGCAATATCAACAAGTGGCACAAGAAGAGGAGTGCTACCAACATTGTCCCATGTCATGTAATGCTTTGATGCACACGATAATGTCGCTTGCCGTTGGCTCTAAAATGTATTTGAAGAAAATGCATTTCAAAGAGCCATTGATGATCGCATTCGGCAAGACAACAATAACACATTTCCTCTCGACCGATTAATCACAAAACAACAACAAGCACTATGCAAGAAAACTTAGCCAAAAAACATACAATTATATGGTTCCAAAGTTAACAAGGAAAATGTAGCATTGGGCCCATGCAAATACTTTACCTCTTCATTTGCCTGCAAAAATAGCCTCAAATCTTTGCTTTGCTTAAGTTCAGGGTGTAAAGCTATTCAGTTGATGAATAGGTCCGAGCTTGACCTCATGAATTCAATGAACCCTTTGCTAAACCAAAATTTCTCAAACGGTATAGAAAAATAACAACACCCTAGTAAGCAAGGAACACAACACGACACCACAATTACGTAGTCTTGAGATTGGTCCGTTCTAGAGAGGATATAAGAAATAGGTTGTTAACAAAACTATAATTTGCAATATTACCGAGATCATTCTTCTCTCGGAAGGGAGGTATATAAATGCCCTTCTACTTCTCAAGAAGCCCGCTATGCAACCACTCAAATTCACTATAGCATTGATAACAATTTTCTCGGTCCCTCAAGTTCGGGTTGGTTAGTCTACAGAGACAAATGCTACCAAATTAGCAAAATAATAGCAACACAAAACAAAATATCTGCTCAAAGCGGTCAATATGATATAGCTCCTAGATAGCATTCAAGCCCCAAAAACAAAGAGGAGAATGAAACATAAAGCAAATGTTGCGTGTCAACTCAATCTACACAAATGTATGAAGTAGCAATAGAATGTAATACGTTCTAATCTCATACATCACAATGAAGCTACACTCACCGCACACAAACATATATTTTCACATAGAACAATTAACAATTATTAGTAAATTCACCTCTACTAAAATGAAACTAACATCTAATGAAAACAATTAACAATAATTAACAGCTTAACATTAACAAGTAGCAAATGTGGTGAACAAAATTAGAAACCGTAAGAAAGGAGAGTAATTGGGAACTAAGCGGTTTAGATGAAGAAGCGATGCGAGGGGTGTCGGTGTAGGCCGCCAACGATGAACAGTGGTCACGAGGGTTGGAGAAGGAGAGGTCAAGGAAGACGCCGAGGTAGGGAGGTGGTCGTCGGTGAAGATGTGGTCGCCGACGTCGGTGTCCAAGTAGAGAAGACGCCGCACGCCCACCTTGGCGGCAAGGACCAACAGTAGAGTGGATCAATCTTTGCCGGACCGGATTTTTCAATCCGTAATCTTCGTGATTACGGCATTATTCCACGGATCGATAGATAATGCCCACCAGTACATTGTCAGTATCATGTCATACATCGCTAAACAATAATATTACAAACCATGGTTCCAAATTAAGCCACGTCGGGCAATAGTTTACAAAGGGGGCACTTGATAGAATATCATCATTACAAGTGAACAAATGGAGAGAAAGCAAAAGTAGGGCCATAACCTCGTGCAAGCGATCGGGGTAATGTGTGCGGTGTATATTACCTAGGATAGATAATATACGTGCACACAATGCCTTAGGTCTAACTTGTCTAAGCTCGTAAAAATACGCGAGACGACTTAATTCCCATCGCCCTTCCTTCCTTCTCGTGACCGGGCATCTTCATATTCATAATGGTCCGTGTCCCTCTCTCTTTTGATAATGCGAGTGTGAGCACACTAACCACCGTGCTCGTGAATCATCACACGTAATGCATAATAGAATGTTGGGCGATCAAGAGAAGGCTCTAGGTTTATTTTATTTTGCGAAACGCCTTTTCAATACAAGAATTAGAAATCCCTATGACCTAGCGCTTTATGAAGGACACCATTTTCGAAATAATTATATTAATAGTGCATGAGTCCATCCACCATTACATGGCCTCGCACTTTACAAAGACCTTTAGCATTATAGTCAGCTTATCTTACCACCGGGGCGACACCAGACAAATCCAAACTAGGGCCTTTCACGCCTATGTTTTCCAATTCACCCACAAAATTATTTCAAAGTAACTATATCTAGTTAAGTCCCCATGTTCGCCCATGACCGTGGGCACGGCTATTCGAATAGTTTTGACTCTGCGAGTTTGTACACATTCCCACAAGAGACTCAACTCGTTGCCCACACGATTCCTTAGTCATATGGTTGAGCGGGGCCAGTCACCGTAACCTTTCAAGATATCTAGCCTCTTTCGTCATCTCACCCTATGGGCTTATCCCACTTGCGGTGGGTCCCATACGTTACGGATGTTTTCCACGATTACTAACGCAGCTGGGCTCCACTTCCCGCAACGCTTAGAACAACCGAAAACTTCACCTCCCTTGGTGTCCCTTTAGGCCTTCCTTGCCCTTGCAGATCCACGCCTATCCACTACCAAAGAGATGAGTCCGGGTTTCGATAAATCTACTTAGTCGGGTTGTAATTTGAGACTTGTGGTTGTACTTGCTTTACACTGCTAACATGACAAGATTCAGTCCTTAGGGTTATCTCGAGTGGTTCTACCACATCCCACATTTTTGTGCTTCCCCGCACCACATACCAAATTTCACATCATCCACTCGGATACTAAGCAAGTTTGAGGCTTTTGGGAGCATAAAATAACAGCCCCAAATTTTCTCCATCATTCCCACCATGATCGCCCAAATTATCGCCATATTTGCAAGTGAAATACTTTGGGATAACTATCATCCCGGTTATCTAGCAATACTAAGCGATGCGACATATCATAACTTTATTTGTGAAAACTACGTTACGCTAGTTTTACTAAGGCGACAAGGTTCACATATCCCAAAGGTTGCACAGTACTACTAACAAACGTAGTAATAGGTCTATATCTAACATCTAAGAAATTTGAACATACTTTAGCACATAAAATAATAGCATGCACTTGGATAGTGTAAAGAAAAGTAATTTGCATAAACAAGGGTTCAATATGATCAAGTGATAACTCGCCTTGGTCAAAGTGCTCGAGGGTTGGGTGTTGGGATCTGCAATGCTGCCTCGGCCTCTTCTTCTTGAGTCTCGTAAGCTATGTAATCCGTACGCGAAAATTTGCAATTGAAATAAAGCAACAAATCAATCCAAATAACACCAGAAATTCATATAAAATCTAAAAATTATGATTTCAGTTCCTTTGGATAGATTTCGAATTTAGACGAATTTAGAAATTTGTCTCACCCGATTTGGAGTTAAAATGAAGAAGTTATGCTATTTTAAAGATCTCGGTTTCAATATTAACGTGGTCGAAAACAGCCACGTGGTCGGTATTGACCACGTTATATACGGTCGGATTCGACCACGTTACGGGTGGTCGGTTTCGACCACGGTATACGCGGTCGGCGTTCGACCACGGTATACGCGGTCGGTTTCGACCACGGTATACGCGGTCGGCGCTGACAGGTGGGGCCCACTTGTCAGTGTGCGAAGAAAAACAAAAGAAATGGCTCAACCCAGCACGCGGAGCCGGGGGCTCGAACGCGCGCCGGGGAGCCAAGGGGGGAAAGGAGAGCTACGATAACCAAGTGGGCGGGGAGGCTTTGCCTACCCCTTAAGGATGCTATATCCTTTTGAGGTAGCTCGGGGAGGCTACCGGGTAGCCGAGGCGGGCCGGAGTCGGTGATGGCGCCATGCCGGGAGGGCCGAGAGGTTCGGGCGTGATATGTAAACTTACGCCGAGGTGAAGCTCGTGGTGGTGGCGGCGAGGGCCTGAGGTGCCGGAGTTAGGTCGGCAAGGCGGCAGCAAGGTGAGGAGCTCTCACTGTGCCGGCGGTGTACGGTGGCCGGAGCTCGGGGAGGCCTAAATGGTGGTGCGGCTCTGGAGGTGGTGTAGGAGCGGGAATTGAGCTCGGGTGGGCGGGGTCGTGGCGGGTGTCACCGAGTTGGGGAAGAAATGAGGCTCGTGGCGATTCTAGGGTTTTTGCGGCAATGCGCAGAGGGAGAGGGAGAGGGAGTGCGGCGATACTTCTGAGAGGTCGCACGGCTTTTATAGGCGGGCGAGGAGGACCGGCAACGGAGGGCTCGACCCATCACGCCGGAGTAGGCGGGCGTCAGCGACGGAGCGGCAGCAGGCCACAGGAACTTGGCGAGAGGTGACCACACGGTCTTGCCTCCGCACTTTCGCCAAGACGCTGGTTGGCAGCGCTTCGACCACGTGACCGGCGATGCGACCGAGCAGAGGTCCTTGGGCGGGCGCCGCATGCAGTGGGCGGGCGGGTGAAACCGGGCGGTGGCGGTGCATGGTCGCCACGGAGGGGTCGACCGTGCCCCTCAAAAGAAAATCTTTTTTTTTTTTTCCTGGTTTTAACTAATTCCTTTCTTTTCCTATGCATTTACATTAATACATATATATATATATATATTTTAATCCTTATTTTATGGGGAATTATTTGCATCTATTACTTCATAAAAACCCTTTTTCTCAAATGCAAATATTTACTTTCACAAATATATACCTTTCCATCACATTTTTTTCCTCTCCCAAAACTTTTGTAAAAGTTTTAACCCTAGAAATAATCCATTACTTAGGTTCAACTACTTTCTTTTTGACACTGGATCATCTTTTCAGATTCTCCCTTTATTATTTTATGTTCTATTATTTCATTTCTTTTGCTCATTGAAAATCATCAGCTCTTTAATTAAGAAATGTTCTAAGAAAATCAATTTCAAATCAAAATCACAGCAAATAAATGCAAGAAAATTTTATAATTCAAAATTTAACTTTTCAGGATGTTACAAACCTACCCCCCTTAAAGAGAATCTCAACCCCGAGATTCAGTCTAGTTGGTGAATAGTTCGGGGTAGTCTCTCTTAGTTGATCTTCGCGTTCCCAGGTGGCCTCCTTCTTGGAGTGATGACTCCATTGCACTCGCAAGTGCGGATGGTTTGATTCTGGTTTTCTTTTCCACAAGTCCAAGATCTTAATTGACGCTCCTTGTAGGTCAGGTCACTCTCGAGCTCCACTGCTTCCATCGGGGTTTGGTCCTCAGGTACCCGAAGGCATTTCTTGAGTTGAGACACATGGAAGACATTGTGTACATCTGCTAGACTTGCGTGCAATTCCACCGGTAAGCCACTTCTCCTTTCTTAGCTATGATCGGAAATGGTCCAACATAGCGAGGGGCAAGTTTGCCTTTGACTTTAAATCTTCTGATTCCTCGTAGGGGTGACACCTTCAAGTAGACATGGTCTCCAATTTCAAAACTTAATGGCCTTCTCCTTTTCTCGCGTAACTCTTCTATCTAGACTGGGCAGCTAATAACCGATCTCTGATCAGACGGACTTTCTCTTCTGCTTGCTTCAGAGTATCAGGTCCGAATATATATCCTTCCCCTACTTCGACCAATGCGAGGGTGCGGCACTTTCTTCCGCATAATGCTTCAAAAGGGACATCTGAAGGCTGGTTTGATAGTCATTGTTGTAAGCAAACTCGCATCGGCAGACACTTATCCCGCCCTTGAGAAATCCAGGCACAAGCTTGAGCATATCTTCCAATATTTGATTTACTCTCTCTGTCTGACCATCTGTCTGGGGGTGATAGGCGGTGCTAAAATCCAGATGGGTACCAAGGGCTTCATGCGAGCCTGTAAATGCGAGGTAAATTGGGACCCTCGATCCGAGACTATCCGTTTTGGCACACCGTGTAAACACACGATGCGGGACACATATAGTTCTGCCAATTTGTCTCCCTTGTAAGTGGTCTTGACAGGGATAAAATGAGCAACCTTGGTCACTCTATCCACCACGACCCAAATGGAGTCGTATCCCGACCTTGTTCGGGGAAACCCCGTGATAAAATCCATCCCTACTTCTTCCCACTTCCATTGCGGTATCTTCAGGGGTTGTAACAGTCCTGCCGGTCTTTGGTGCTCGGCCTTCACTCTTTGACAGACATCACAAGCAGTAACGTGTTCGAATGTCCCTCTTCATACCGCCACCAAGAATATTGCCTCATATCTTGGTACATTTTGGTACTCCTGTGATGAAGGGAATACGCAGTTATGGGCTTCCTGAGCATTAGATCCCTAAGGTCCTTTTGTGAGGTATGAAGACACGGTTTCCGTGCCGAGAACTCCTTGATGATCCATCGTCATTTTAGGGCTTTCCCTCTTCCATTAATTTCTTCCACTTCAAAACAGTTGGGTCTTCTCTGTGCAGCCTCTATCATTTCTTCAATGCTTGTTTGATCTTCCTGTGGTTAGGGCTCCTTCTTCACGATCCCGGGTTCGTGGCTGCCTCTTTATAAAGTTCAGTGGCGCCTCGAGCCATGAGGTTATTGCAGTAGGCCTTCCGACTCAGAGCATCGGCTACCACATTGGCCTTCCCTGGGTGGTAATGGACACTCGTGTCGTAATCCTGATCAACTCTAACCATCTCCTTTGCCTCAGTTAAGGTGTGGTGAGTGAAGAAATACTTGAGGCTCTTGTGATCGGTGTATATATCACGTTGATTGCCAATCGATAATGCCTCCAAAGTTTTAAGGCATGAACCACCGCGCTAATTCCGGATCATGGGTGGGATAGTTAACCTCATGAGGACGGAGTTGCCTGGATGCATATGCCACAACCTTGCCTCCCTGCATCAGTACGCATCCCAATCCTTGATGGGAAGCATCACAGTATACTTCAAAATCCTTGCGTACATCAGGAAGGACTAGTACCGGGGTGGTAGTCAATCTTTTCTTGAGCTCTTGAAAGCTCCCTTCGCAGGCTGTGGTCCATTCAAACTTCTGTTCCTTCTTGAGTAGTTGAGTCAATGGCCTAGCTACTCTAGAAAACCCCTCTATGAATCTTCTGTAGTATCCTGCCAATCCCAGAAAACTTCGCACTTCAGGGACGGAGGAAGGTGGCTTCCATCCCGTCACTACCGCAATCTTGGCGGGATCAATGATACTCCTTCTGCAGACACTATATGCCCCAAGAAGCTGATGTCACTTAGCCAGAATTCACACTTGCTATACTTAGCATATAACTGATGTTCTCTTAGCTTCCCTAGCACTAGGCGTGGGTGCTGCATGATCTTCTGCAGTCTTGGAGTAGATGAGGATGTCGTCAATGAACACCACCACAAACTTGTCCAAATATTCCATGAATACTTTATTCATAAGATTCATAAAGTATGCTTTGGGGCATTTGTTAGACCAAAAGACATGACCAGAACTCAATGCAGTCCATACCTAGTGGTAAAAGTCGTCTTGGGTATATCTTCACTCGATTTTCACCGGTGGTAACCCGATCTCGATCTATTTTAGAAGATGGTGGCCCCACCGAGTTGGTCAAATAGATCGTCGATCCCGGAAGGGGTATTTGTTCTTGATGGTTACCTCATTTAATGCCCTAATCCACACACATTACAGCCGTGCCATCCTTCTTCTTTACAAATAGTAATCGAGATCCCCAAGGTGAGGAACTGGTCCGATGAATCCCTTTTCCGCAGCTCATGGAGTTGGGTCTTTAACTCTTCTAGTTCTTCCACCGTCATCCTATAGGGTCTCTTGAAATGGGAGCAAGACCGCTTCAAATTAATAACGAACTCCAAGTCTCGTCTGGGGCATGCCTGTAGGTCCTCGGAAATACGTCCCGATAATCTTGCACCACTATCATTCCTTCTAAGGGTACATCTTCAAGATAATTTATTTCCCGGCCCCAGCGGTATGGTCGGTCCACTTTCACTTCTATGGTCATTCCAAGGCACTTAGTCGGTTTCTTCGTCACGGAGGCACGATCTATAACCCTTTATATCGGCTAGCTACCCATTCCTAAGATGATGTCCGTGGTCCGGGAGCTTAGTACTATCGATCCGCTAGGAAGTCGCACCTTTCCATGACTATTATTACCCCCGGGCATACTAAGGTAGCTGTTATCATACCAGCTGGTGACTTAAGTACTACTGGCCTCTTTAGAGGATAGGTAGGTAACCCTAGTTTGTCCGCATACCCCTTGGATATAAATGAATGTGAAGCTCCAGAATCAAACAGAGTTTGTGCTGGTATGGACTTGACAGAGAACGTACCCATTAGGACTCCCGCTGCTTCCTCAGCTTCCTCTGCCGTGACATGGTTGACTCTGCCACGGTTGTGAGTTGGGGTAATCCTGCTAGCTTGCGAGGTCTGAGGCCCCTTCTTTGGGCACGTAAGCTTGGCTACTTGACGAGGCATTCGCTTGTGTGGGCACCGGTTGGCGAATGCCCTTTCTCCACAACCGTAATGCTTAAGGTTGGTCATGGGTTTATACCAGATATCTTGACTCCGGCGCTGAGTTTGGAAAGAACCCCGCTTGATCGGGGTCTTGGGGTTGGAGCCACAGGTTGATTGGGTCTTGAGAATGAGGGGTTGTTGAAGAACTTCGAATAAATCTCCTTGCGGCACCGAGTGGTTAGCTTGCGCTACTACCGGCCTCCGTTCTTCTTTTCATTTTCCGAGTAACGCCTTGTTCACCACCGGTGGAAGCTGGTGAAGTCTTGCACGATCACCGCACCTTAGCTCCTCATTCATGCCTTCAAGAAATCATCAATCTTTTCCTCTTCATCGCCCACGCCGGTCGAGGCGAACGAGCAAGTCGAGTGAATTTTGTAAGGTATTCACTAATGGTCATGCCCCTTTGCTTAAGAGTACGGAACTCGTTCTTCTTCATCCTTAGAATTCCCGCTGGGACGAAGTTAGTTTTGAAAGTCGCCTGAACTCCCACCAAGGTATGACATCCATGTCGTTGTCTCGTGGAGGTCTCCTCTTGACCTCGGGCATAAGGTAGTTCTCCCACCAATTTGCAAATGCCCACGGAGGTGATGGGTGCAAATATTACTTTGTCTTCTTCAAGACTTGGCGGCGGCGACTTCCTTCTCAGATCCCGAAGCCAATCTTCTGACCGAGAGGTTCGTCGGTAGGAGAAAGTAAGGGCGGGTCCTTTGAAAGTCACCCAGGTCAGCTCTAGATCTGCCGGTGCCCCCTTGTTGCCCGGCAAATATAGCCTGCAGCAATTGGGTTTGCTGCGCCATGACTTGCGCCATGGTGGGGTTGGTTGGAGGGGGCGGAAGGTTGGCTTCCTGATCGTGGGTCTGCTCACGCCCTGTTGGCATGACACCGGGTGCGGAGTCCACCACACCTTGGTTAAGGGTGGCATTGGTCCGAGCCACAGTTACCCTCCGGTGGCCATCTGCAGTAATATTTATGCATACAATTGGCTTAGCACTAATGCTAGGCAAAGCGAGGAAAAGACCGCCTATTCAAAGAAATAAAAGCCAACAAGATAAACGACAAAAGTAATTTTCAAACACGAGGCCAGTTTCTTAGAATAAAACACCACATAGCCAGCTTCTAGGCTGGACTTACAATTACATCATAATTAATTAAAGTTTTGACGGAAATAACTACTACGATACAAAAGGTTTCGGATATCTTGCTACGATACGCCCCTCAGTACTTGCGCCACATCCAGCAAGTACCGCGCCATCCGGTCTACTCCTCCATGTTTCCGGCGCCTGGGCTGGAAGGACTGTAAGTCGGTGATCGAGCGGAGGGACCGCCGCTAAACTCGGAAGGGTCGGTCTCGGAACGGGAGCGGCTGCGGCTGCGGCGTGACCCTCCGAGGCCAAGAGTCGATCAGGTCCCGAGGTCGACGCTCTTCTTGTGATGGCGGTCGGGGCCCACCGCGCCCCGGCCGGCCGGGGCGGGAGGGCTGGAGTAGCAGCAGAGCTGACCGCTGGCCGCCGGCGCGGCCGCCTCTGCCTTGGCGGTGCCAAGGCTTGCTCGCGACCGGGCGAGCCGCTGCGAGGGTCGCCACCTCGGTGTGTGTGCGACGAGGTGAACTCGGGGCGGTGATCTCCTCCGAGCGGCGGTGTGGGCCGATCCCATGGCCTCGGTCGTCAACACGATGTGTGAGCATCGGGTTGTTCTCGCTCACCGCATGTATGTCTCATTGTATCGCGCATTCTCCGGCGCGAGGGGTAGTAGCGAAGGGGTGCGTCGGCGGGCCTTGTAGATGTCACACATCCGCGGCGGCAAAGGCGGCGGCGTCTGAAGTGCCACACCCGGATGGTCCGCCGGTGCTCGTCCGGAAGACGTGAGGTCGGTCGTGCGCAGCCTTCTGCAGATGAACACCTCAATCGCCCAAGACTCCTCTCCTCCACTGTGGTCTTGAGACCACGGTGCAGGCTGGTCCGGATAGCCTGGTAATGGAGGAGCTTGCAGAAATCTTGGCAAACTCCCCTCAGACACTCAAGTGGGCCGAGATAGTCCCGGCCACCCTCATCTCCACTCCGACCATCCGTAATTTAAATTTCTAGTGTTAGTAACTTTTCAAAATATCAATGAAGGATAGAATGTAATGTGTCTAAGAAGGATAGAGAAAGAAGTAATACACTATATTTTTGGAAACTCTTTTATAAGTTTGATAAAATTATAATCCTATCCTTTGGCTAACATCCATACTAAGGCCTTTACCCTACAACAGATGCTCGATACCGACTCTGTCGGACCGGATTTTTCAATCCGTAATCTTCGTGATTACGGCATTATTCCCTGGATCGAGATAATGCCCACGTGTACATTGTCGTATCATGTCATACATCGCTAAACAATAATATTACAAACCATGGTTCCAAATTAAGCCACGCCGGGCAATAGTTTACAAAAGGGGGGCACTTCGGCCGAATATCATCATTACAAGTGAACAGCGGAAGAGAAAGCAAAAGTAGGGCCATAACCTCAGGCAAGCGACTGGGGGTAATGTGTGCAGTGTATATTACCTAGGATAGATAATATACGTGCACACAATGCCTTAGGTCTAACTTGTCTAAGCTCAGAAAAATACGCGAGACGACTTAATTCCCATCGTCCTTCCTTCCTTCCGTGACCGGGCATCTTCATATTCATAATGGTCCTGTCCTGTCTCTCGCTTTTGATAATGCGAGTGTGAGCACACTAACCACCGTGCTCGCCGAATCATCACACGTAATGCGAATAGAATGTTGGTCGATCAAGAGAAGGCTCTAGGTTTATTTTATTTTGCCGAAACGCCTTTTCAATACAAGAATTAGAAATCCCTATGACCTAGCGCTTATGAAGGACACCATTTTCGAAATAATTATATTAATAGTGCACGAGTCCATCCACCATTACATGGCCTCTGCACTTTACAAAGACCTTTAGCATTATAGCCGCTTATCTTACCACCGGGACGACACCCAGACAATCCAAACTAGGGCCTTTCCCGCCTATGTTTTTCCAATTCACCCACAAAATTATTTCAAATGTAACTATATCTAGTTAAGTCCCCATGTTCGCCCATGACCGTGGGCACGGCTATTCAATAGTTTTGACTCGCAGAGTTTGTACACATTCCCCACAAGAGACATCCAACTCGTTCTCCACACGATTCCTTAGTCATATGGTTGAGCGCATCGTCACCGTAACCTTTCAAGATATCTAGCCTCTTCGTCATCTCACCCTATGGGCTTATCCCACTTGCGGTGGGTCCCATACGTTGCACGGGATGTTTTCCACGCTTACTAACGCAATGGGCTCCACTTCCCGCAACGCTTAGAACAATTGGAAAACTTCACCCTCCCTTGGTGTCCCTTTAGGCCTTCCTTGCCCTTGCAGATCCACCTATCCACTACCAAAGGAGATGAGTCCGGGTTTCGATAAATCTACTTAGTCGGTTGTAATTTAGCACTTGTGGTTGTACTGCTTTACACCTGCTAACATGACAAGATTCATCCTTAGGGTTATCCGAGTGGTTCTACCACATCCCACATTTTGTGCTTCCCACACCACATACCAAATTTCCACATCATCCACTCGGATACTAAGCAAGTTTGAGGCTTTTGGGAGCATAAAATAACAGTTCCAAATTTTCTCCAGTCATTCCCACCATGACTGCCCAAATTATCGTCATATTTGCAAGTGAAATACTTTGGGATAACTATCATCCCCGGTTATCTAGCAATACTAAGCAGTACGACATATCATAACTTTATTTGTGAAAACTACGTTACGCTAGTTTTACTAAGGCGACAAGGTTCACATATCCCAAAGGTTGCACAGGTACTACTAACAAACGTAGTAATAGGTCTATATCTAACATCTAAGAAATTTGAACATACTTTAGCACATAAAATAATAGCATGCACTTGGATAGTGTAAAGAAAAGTAATTTGCATAAACAAGGGTTCAATATGATCAAGTGATAACTCGCCTTGGTCAAAGTGCTCGAGGGTTGGGTGTTGGGATCTGCACTGCCTCGGCCTCTTCTTCTTGAGTCTCGTAAGCTATGTAATCCGTGCGAAAATTTGCAATTGAAATAAAGCAACAAATCAATCCAAATAACACCAGAAATTCATATAAAATCTAAAATTATGATTTCAGTTCCTTTGGATAGATTTCAATTTAGACGAATTTAGAAATTTGTCTCACCCGATTTGGAGTTAAAATGAAGAAGTTATGCTATTTTAAAGATCTCGGTTTCAATATTAACGTGGTCGAAAACAGCCACGTGGTCGGTATTGACCACGTTATATACGGTCGGATTCGACCACGTTACGGGTGGTCGGTTTCGACCACGGTATACGCGGTCGGCGTTCGACCACCAGATATCGCTGGTCGGCGTTCGACCACGGTATCTACGATCGGCTTCCACCACTGTATACGCCGGCCGGCACGACAGTGGGGCCCACTTGTCGCTGTGCGAAGAAAAACAAAAGAATGGCTCAACCCAAGACGCGGAGCCGGGGCTCGAACGCCACCGGGAGCCAAGGGGGGAAAGGAGAGCTACGATAACCAAGTGGGCGGGAGGCTTTGCCACCCCTTAAGGATGCTATATCCTTTGAGGTAGCTCGGGAGGCTACTGGTAGTGAGGCGAGGCCGGAGTCGGTGATGGCGCCCAGGCGGGGAGGGCCGAGAGGTTCTGGGCGGCGTGATATGTAAACTTGGCCGAGGTGAAGCTCGTGGTGGTGGCGGCGAGGGCCTGGGAGGTGCCTGAGTTAGGTCGGCAGGCGGCGACACGGCAGTGCAAGGGAGCTCTCACAGTGCCGGCGGTGTCGGTGGCCGGAGCTTGGGAGGCCGGAAATGAGTCAAAAGCGGCTCGAGGTGGTGTAGGAGCGGGGTTGAGCTCGGGTGGGCGGGCCTCGGCGAGGGTGTCACGAGTTGGGGAAGAAATGAGGCTCACGATTCTAGGGGTTTTGCGGCAATGCGCAGAGGGAGAGGGAGAGGGAGTGTGGCGATACTTGGAGAGGTCGCACGGCTTTTGTAGGCGGAGGAGGACGGCAACGGGAGGGGCTCACCCATCACGCCGGAGTAGGCGGGCGTCAGCGACGAGCGGCAGCAGGCCCCAGGAACTTGGCGAGAGGGTGACCACACGTGCTGCCTCCGCAGCTTTTCGCCACAGACGCTGGTTGGCGCTTCGCTGCACGTGACCGCGATGCGACCGGCAGAGGTCCTGGGCGAGGCGCCTGCATGGGCGGGCGGGTGAAACCGGGCGGTGGCGGGGCGCATGGTCGCCACGGAGGGTGAGTTGTCGGCGCGGCAGAGGGAGAGCGGGCGCGCAGGAAAAGGAGGCGCGGTCGAGGCGATGGCAACGCGCCTTTGGTCGAACGGGACCGCCGTCCGGAGGGGACATAGATCCATTGTCCGAACGCTGCGGTGCCGAGGCAAGCCGGGCAGCGGGCGGCGGGCGGGTGGCTGGGAGGCGCGAGCGAAGAGAGAGAGAGCGGGGAGAAGAAGAACAGAGCGGGCGAAGGAAGGGCGGGTGGTTTGCCTACTTGGCCGACTGGCTCGCCTCAAAAGAAAATCTTTTTCTTTTCTTTTCCTGGTTTAACTAATTCCTTTCTTTTCCTATGCATTTACATTAATACATATATATATATATTTTAATCCTTATTTTATGGGGAATTATTTGCATCTATTACTTCATAAAACCCTTTTCTCAAATGCAAATATTTACTTTCACAAATATATACCTTTCCATCACATTTTTTCCTCTCCCAAAACTTTTGTAAAAGTTTTAACCCTAGAAATAATCCATTACTTAGGTTCAACTACTTTCTTTTGACACCGGATCATCTTTTCGATTCTCCTTTATTATTTTATGTTCTATTATTTCATTTCTTTTGCTCATTGAAAATCATCGCCTCTTTAATTAAGAAATGTTCTAAGAAAATCAATTTCAAATCAAAATCACGGCAAATAAATGCAAGAAAATTTTATAATTCAAAATTTAACTTTTCAGGATGTTACAAATGCACAGAGGGGTCTAAATGACAATGAGAAATTTGGGAGGGGGTGCAAAACTCACGAGCAGTAGGATTTGTGCAGGAGCACTGAGTTGCGGCTAATGCCACGGACGACGACGAGGGCATTGAGCAGCAGACCTTGACGCCTCGCATTGTCCTCCGCCGCCGCGCCAGGGCGACGCCGCCTCCTTGTCCGTTCGCAGATCTCGTTGTCACCGGCCCACCGACCCGTCGCCCCTTTATCCACGGGCCCCACGAGTCGTGCTTTGATCGAGCTTTGGCGACAACGCCTTGTCGACTCAGACTCGATGACTCGCCCCTCCTCCTCTTCATCTCGCACGGCGGTGTCGATTCCTCGCCCTCCTGCGGCGGTGGTGGGTTCTTGGGGGTAGAGGAGGGCTCATGTGGGTGGGCTCGTCGTCGACGCCTCCTCTTCATCCTCTTGAGGTCTCCGATTCCTGAGGTGGGGGCAAGCGACGCGGGTGACCTCCTCATCCAAAGGAAAGCGGCGGTGCGGGGTGGGAGTGAAGGAGGAGGCGGCGATGCGGGGTGGGAGGAAGGAGGAGGCGCGTAGGGGATGGCGGGCGGGGAGGAGGAGGCGTGCGGGCGGCGTGAGCGGAGGAGCGGGAGAGGAGGCGGCGGAGCGGAGGGGTGGGGAGGAGGAGGCGTTGGCGGGCGGAGAAGTGGGGGAGGCGGAGCGGAGAAGTGGAGGAGGAGGAGGCGGCGGCGCTGGGTGGGAGGAGAGGCGAGGCGGCGCGGATGAGAGAGGGGCGGTGGAGCGGAGAAGTGGGGAGGAGGAGATGGCGGCGGGGTGCGGAGGAGTAGACGAGGGCGAGCAGCGAGATGAGGAGGGGAGAAAGCGAGGCGGAGGAGGGAGGGAGGAGGCGGCGTGGAGAATGAGGAGATGTGGGAGACGGGGAGTAGGTGGGAGGAGGTTGCGTCGTGAGCGGGGTGGGAGGGCCACACGTCGTGAGCAAAGGTACGTTTTTGAGGTGGGGCCCATAGGTCGCTTAGCGCAGCTCTTTTTGTGAGAAGAGGTGGAGAGGCGGACCAACCACCAACTCCTTCTTTTATAATAGTAAAGATATGTAAATTGGCTCAAGTCTATTTTCCTAACTTACCCTATCCTCAAGAATCGTTACATGGGCCCTTTTTTTCTAACAATGACTAAATTTGTGGCGGCTACAAGTGCATTTAGAGAAGTCGTACAAGATTTTAAAATACAGATAAATTCGACACTCTCGCCTTGTCAACTACATTGTAATCAAAAACTGCATCAAATCATGTGCCTCACAGCATGACTTTAGAGTAGTTTTCAGCACCATCATATCATCGATTCCCATTGGTTCTCCAATTGTGTTTGTTACTGCACATCATTTGGCAAGGCTTTCAACAATGATGCATGGTTCGAACAGAAGGTGCACTCGGAGACCATGCACCGAACTATATGCACAAATTGACACAACTTCACCATTGTAGCTCAGTGCAAACCATGGAAGGCGCCGCGACTTAGGCTAACAAATCACAAATAAGGAGGTGTTTGGTTCGTGTACCAACACGGATGAGATGATCCCGTTCGATGTGGTGTGGTTCGCTCAATTTGGTGAACGACGCAATATAGCATCTTTGTGGAATATTTCTCATCAAACCACCTTGGTGGAACCATCTCGCCCGGGATAGAATAGTTCCATCCACCGAACAAAACAAAGGAACAAGGCATCATCCGGGATAAAAATGGTTCCATCCATCGAACCAAATGCCCTTAAAGGCAACACGTAGGATCAGGATATGGTGAATCTAACCACTAGCAACATTCTTGTCTTATCGTTCGGCGGTTGGACCACTAGTGGCACTGCTCTGATCGTCCAGCAGTTGAACCGTCTGGGACAACGGTCTGATTGCACTCGGTCGGACCGCTTGACTACTTGCGATGAGACCACTCGTCGAAGAATAATGCAATCAGCACTGCACATGATCCAAGAAAATATCCAACTCTCAAACCACTAATCCAAATACAGTGAAACTTTTACAAACACTCCCTAGGATGTTAGAAATCTATTCCAATGATAGATCGAGAAGATCAATGTCAAAGTTCTGACCTTTATACAATACAAGGAGAGTTGCACCAAAGCTGAACAAAAGAGAGAAATCTTGATCTGCTCTTGCTCGTAAATCCTTGATGATCTAGATAACATCGGATGGGTTATCATATGTCATAGCAAGATAGATCATAGCATTACTTAAAGCCGAAACCCTCATAAGAGCAAAATCCCAAAATCACCTCTCCATTGAGGAAAAATCAAGCAAACTAAAGAATTTTCCCTAAAAGGCATCTAGATGGATAGGATCTGATCTTCAAGAGATATCTTCACCTCTTACACATCCTTAGCACTAGGACCAAAAAAGATCAAGAAGAGAGAAATTCAAACAAGAAAGCCAAGAAAATAAAATGCACAATGAGTGATCCATGACACAAAAAGGCTTATATAGTAAAGGTTTTCACCTCACACCAAACACTAAACAATCAAACTCTCCTTAGTGGATTACACCACTTACAATTGGAGAAACCTAGTAACTTATACACAAACATGTTTTACATTACGCAAACTTGCATGCTTTTCAAAGTAACTTATACACAAATATGTTTTACATTACACAAACTTGCATGCTTTTCAAAGTGCTTTCCACAAGGCTCCACAAGCCTGTTAACTCATTCAGCCCACAAAAGACATGATCTAAACCAGTTAGACCAACGTTGTGGTTTTGCAAGTCGCCAATCCACCCGATATCAGATAATTTTCTCAATTGACACTCACCGGTATTCATGAAGATGCGATGTCCAATGCCCCGTCCCAAGATCATATGCTAGTGTTGAGGTCGTCACCATTTGAAATATCAGAGTCCTATGACACACCGCATTACACCATAATCTGTGATACCCAATTACCTACCGCCAAGATCGTACGTGTAATACCCTGAACATCGTTTCAGCGTTGGCTTTAAATTTAATCGCGGAGTCGCCAGTTTTTTGGTAAATCGCGGGAAGGGAAAAATAAAAATTGTGGAGCAGTGTAAAATAAATAAAATAAATTAAAAACTTAGAGTGTGCTGCCTGGGGAGTAGGCCGGCCGCCTTGGGCCAAGGTCCAAGGGGGTGGCTGCACCCCCCTCCTCTTGGCCGCACCCCCTCTTGTAGGATCGGAAATGGCAACAGAGGGGGGTGAATGGTGCCTTGAAAAAATTCGCCCCAAGAATCCACTCGACTTTTCTCTCCGATAGCTACTCGAGCTATGAGGAAGGAAAAATTCGCACACTTCGACCCAAACCGGAGCAAGAAGAAAAGCTTGGCGAACTGATATCTGAATGAACAGTAAATACTACCGTTTTGCTGTCCGGGAAATAGACTAGAAAGAAACGAAGACAGCAGTAGCCATCACAGTCACAGCAGCTACCACTCCTGCTGCCAAACACAGGAGAAAGAGGCAAACTCACCTGAAATCAAAAGAGGGCTGAGGAGTTCAACTGGCCAAAAAGTGACTGCAGTAAATACTGTTCAGCCCAAACCGAAAAGTGAGACTGTAGTAAAACTGAAGACTGAAAATAGTGCTGCAATCCAGCCGAAAATAGACTGAAGAAAGAGATCAGTGTGAATTTTATGCCACATCCGAAACACAGAACTGCAGTTGGAGAAAGAAATTACTGAAAAGAGAAACTGAAATCGGACAGCACAGTGATTACTGTGTTTTGCCAAGAAGTACCGAGAAAGAACCCAGTCTGAAAACAAAGAGATGCAGCACCGAGAGTGCAGACTGAAAAGCTGTCGGCTGGAACAGTTTTTGCCCAAAACAGATTTTCAAACGGAGAAAGGATGTTGCAGCCAACTGAAATTGCCACACACATAAACATGACTAGTAGGCTCGGAAGTTCTTGCCGAGAGCCGAGAAAACCGAAAAGCCTGCAGCAAAAAAAATCTTGCTGGTGCTGCCGAATAGAACAAGAGATCAAACTTGCTGCATGTCCGTTGGTGCAGTTCTCAAAAGAAGACAGCTTAGAAAGAAATAAAGAACAGAGCAGTAACCACTTTCAAGACTGAAACTCTGAAAAAACTGGAACTGATATACACCAAGAAAACTGATAATCTGCGGCAAGCCAAAATGCAGTAAATTGGATTGTTTTTAGGAACTATCGGCAAGCAACAACTGCATTCGGCTGAACACCAGGAACTCAGACTACAGCGCAAAATGAAACGAACTGAAGACTAGAAACACTAATCAAAGATCAAATAATTCGGTTGAAAAACTTTTCTTCTAAACCAGACAAACTGAGAAAAGGATCTGACAGAAAATGAATTCTCAACTTGCAAACCGAGAAAATAGAGAAAGTCTGAGAGGAACAAGAGAGAATAAAAAAACAAATGGCCTTTAGCACATGAACTCAACGAGGTGACAAAAAGATAAATGATTAACTTAGAGAAGAGTTCTTCAGCAGATCAACACAACTTCTCACATCTTGAGAAGACACATACACGAACAACCACACAAGAAAAACTGCTCTGCCCCATACACACTTGAAAGATATCAAGAGCTCACATGCTGGGAGACAAAGCTCAACAAAAATCTGCTCTTACCCACTCTTCAACAACTAAAGCCTAAAGCCAAAACAACCTCACAAAGCTTCTTTGACTCTAGCAAATCCTAACTCTCCCAAAGCCATGAGGGGTATGCAGCCCCTCACACCTATTTATAGCCCTTGGCTAACGGGTCTCCAACCTATTACGCCGGCTAAACCCGAACGGAGCCCGCTCCCGCTTTCACAGCCTCGCGAAATTACCATTTCGCCCCTCTTGCACCTTCCGGGAAGCTTCCGCGCTCCTTGTCATCCACGACTCGCAACCACATCGAATCTCCGCCGTCTTCGACACATCCGACCGTTCTGACCTCGACACCTCCTGTGTCTAGTCCGGTAACCTCGTGTCTCGCCACGACTCCGTCTCGACATCCTGCAGCCAACACAGACAAGAAAAAACATCAAATAGCACCGCTCGATACATGAAAGCATAATAACATCAAAGAAACCACATTAAGCCCAAACCTGTCAAATCAACAGAATAAGCGTCCTAATCCTTTTGACCAGGTTTGACCAACTCCGACCGAGCCCGTTGCACCACGCAACGACATGGTCCAAACCAACTAACTCAAACTCGACTTTCCTAAACCGATGTCAATTACTCATCATACATAGGATGACCACCACATGGTCTCTCACCTCTCCCCCTTTCCAGCCACCACCCCCCTCCTCTTGGCGCCTCCCCCTTCCCAAAAACTGCTGCTGCCATTGGAGCCAAGGAGAAAAAGAAAGGGAAGGGAAGGAAGAAGAAGAAGGAGGATAAGAAGAGGAGGAAAGAAGAGGGGTGATCCCAAGGGATCATCTAGGTAATTTTTTCTCATCCCAAACCCTCTGTTTTATAGAGTAATTAGGGTTCTTGGCACGGAATTTGAAGGGAATTAATAGATCGATTGCCCGATTAGAGTTTACCTGTTGTCTACCTGTAGATCTAATCGCATAACACGTCTGTTTGCGTCGTTTCGACCCATGAAACGATTTTTTCTGTGAATTTTTCCAAAAGGAACATTGTAGAGGACTTCCATATTCAACTTCTGTAATTTTTTCAGAATTTTTGGCCATGGGATCTGAGTGTAGCAGGGTCGGAAATACCGTCTGTCGGGGAGCAGATTGGGACGTACTTGCTCAACCGTGATTTAGGGTAGTAAATGATTTTATGATTATGGTAGCAATTGAGAAAATTTTAGATAATTCAGTAATCTAGCTGTTGTATAAAAATTATATGTTTTGTATCCTTGTATTGTGGTTGGGACGCATTTGAATCCTGCTATCTAGACTGACAGAACAGAGAACTTTCTCTGTTTTGTGCATTAAGTTACACCTAGCTAGGATCAAAATAAAAATATGTGATCTACATGAAAAATGAAGACATTTAAGTGAGAAATCCAGAGATATATCGTTTGCTGTAAATGGATTAATATTTGTAAAGATACAAAAATATTAAGCAGCACTGCTGCAGTTGGTAGATTGTTGAATCGTTGAGCGAGAGGTGTATGTGTGGATTCGGGGTTCTAGTGACGTCTTTAATTTTTAAATCGCGTTTTGTATGCTGTAGCATTATGCTGAGAGATACCTTGTGGACAGGTGGTTTTGCTCCTGAGCGCACGTGACTGCTTCGCTTCAACGGTTGAGGCAAGTAAATGTAGCGGTTGTGCTACTGTTTAACTCGTTAATTATTCTACCTTCGCATTAATTAATTCTATTAATTGGTGATGCTATGTCTTTGTTACATGTTTCCTTAACGTGGTCCAGATGGTAGTATTTTTATGAATTCAATTGCTTATGATCTTGATGGATTAATTGTGGATATGCGGTCTTGTTCTTGATGAATCTATATAGTTGTGGGATAGAAACCTTTACGAGTATATTATGGTCTAAGTGGTAGTATTCTTAGTGAATACCTGTGATTGTGGTGGTAGCAATTATTGATCAATTGATATGTTTGGATAAATTGCTCGTAATCATGTGGAAATTTGTTTAGTGTGCTAATGCGGAGTATGAAAACAAATATGTGGTTGTGGATATGTTGTGAGCATGCTGATGCCCCTTTGTGGTTGGAATTGATGTGGTTTATAATTATCATATCATTCATATCATATCATGATATTTGCATATGTGGATGTTGCCGCACCTAGCCGCGATCGTACCGGTAAAGCATCGTATATTGCCATAATACAATGCACCTCTTATCCCGCTGGGAAAGAGTGATGTGGAGCATAGCATGAAAGCATTCATATGCATTGTATTGTGGAAAGATCATTTGCATACCTATGCAATGTATTGCGGTGAAGTTATTTTATGGAATAATTAACTTCATAGTTGTAATGTGGAATATATAACTTCATAGTTGTAATGTGGAATTAGCTCATGGGAGCTACATGTGGTATGAGGAATGTGGATGTGGTCGTGGAATGAGGTTCGTCCCTTGTGTATGGTAAGGGTTGTGATTGTGGCATGAGATTCTTTTCTCTTATAGTAATTGTTGATAGTAATTGTTGATGTGAGAAATAATAAAGTATTAAAGTAAAATATACATATGTTTTATTGTCTTTGGTAGTGGTAGTGGTTGAGGTTTTAAAGTAGTCAAATAAGATTTATTTGCTATTGTTTTACCGTTGTTGGTGGTGATTTGAGGTTAAGGATATAAACGTGGTCATTGTGAAAATTAAAATGTTAATGATTAAACTGTTGTAGTTTAATTAGCTTATTAAACAGTTTGCTTGCTGAGATTTAACTCACCCTTGTTTCCCCCTCCCTACAGGTGATCATTGAGCATGCATGGGAAGGGTAGAGCGGCACCACAATAATGCACTTGGATCATAGATTTATGATATAATAAAGACAAAGTGATTATAGTCTTTTGCCTAGCTATCTCGTCAAAGTTTACTTTAATTTATTAGTGTTAAACTTGTGAACTATTCTTTGGTTAGATTGTTGGAGGTTGATGTTAAATTATTAAATTGATTATCATTATCCTGTTTCGCTTAATTGATTATGCTTATGTTTATCCTATTTTGTTTAGGAATTGTTGTCAGTTTATTTTATCTTGTAAATTGGCTAGTTGTGGAGTGGTTTTAGTAGCATCCCACGGTAATATGGGTCCTGAGGGTGTTATAGTACGCCTATGCCGAGGAACGTCATGACTTGAAATGCACCAGTTCAACTGGCACACCATATGCACGTACTGCCTCTTCATGACCCTTTGTTTTTGTTCCGTGCTTCGACTTGAGATGATGCTCCACCTGGATTTGCACGGTACTCCACGGCCACCAAGTCTCGATCTTACTGCTGGTCGCAATCAATCATCAAAGTACTTGCACACCAAAGAACAAGAAATGGATCCGAGTACAAATGACATTCACTTAACTCTCAATTAGTAAAACACATGTATGGACTTACGTTATAACTCACAGTTGAATGGAAACCATGTGACTAATATTGCATGGACACACCATGACTAAAAACCCAAAAAACTCAACTAAAACTCACTTGGCAACAGGTGATGTGACCATGCCACAAATGCATACAACCATAGCTCCCAAGATTGAAAAAAAGTGAATTCATTTCTTTAGTTTCAATTTATTTTAAATGAATATGATACTATCTAATAATGAAAATATATATTTGTGCAGATAAACAAGGATGATTGCATCAACACTAAGTGCTCGTGGTTGGGGTCCACCTAAAGGGAAGCCAACCAACACATCAAAACCAAGTCGACGCCTTCCCCAATTCTTCATCAAGGTTTCCATGTCACTTCTATTATAAGTGGCGCAAGAGTTGAAGTTGGACACGTTCTAAAATCTAATTCGGCATTTGAAAATAGCATTGATTTCAAACATGTATAGAATTCTCATACGAACTCCGTTTGAGGTGTATGGATACAGTATGGAAAGCTTATCTCGTCCTCTTTCTAATGGGTCTAGTCCCACCTCCAAATTCTTTCTTAGCACACCCAATCACCAAAATAAGTTGGGCTGATTTTCAATCAGTGTCCAAAGGTGCTGCGCTATCTCCACTTAGGCCCATGGCCTTGTACCTCCTAGGGGTACGTGTCCACCTCTGGCCACCATCTCCTGCCCTCTCTCTCATAATACCGATGTGTGTGCTAATTTTACGGTTATGTTTTGTTTAGATTAGTTTAGCCCATGTGTGCAAACTCCATGTTATCTCTTATGTCGATTAGACCAACAGATTCGTATTATAGAACCTCAACTATTCTTGTGCGACTTTTATATATAACAATTTTCATATTGTTGTTTACTTAAATTCTTGCGTATTCTTCGATTGCTTGTAGGAATTGATCTTTATGATCAAGTCAACCATCGTTCTTGACGAGGTTGGTAACAATAAGGGTGTGGTGTAGCAATTGCAAGACAAACTTGGTCGTTTCAATCAAGTAGCCTCATCGTCAATGTTATATCAATTAATCGTAGTTATCGTTCTCATCAAAAGATCAGGACCAATCCTACATGAATAGGGTCCAGCCTAACCGCGACCACCAAGCTGTTCAAATTGCCCTAACCACAGCGGTCAGATCGACATGCCATGGCCGGTTAGACCATTCCACTCCAATTGTACTGCATTTCCAACTGGTACTACTGCAATAGGTCTCAAACCAAAGCCTACAAAAGACTTTCTTTAAAAATTAGCTACTACCAACAAAGAGCTGGTACTACCGCTCACTGATCTGATAGCCATGTAAAACCGGTCTAATAGTCACATCAAAGCTGGTTAGATCGCTAGCTTTAGACAATGACAATTCAAGCTGCAATTCCTCAAAATCAAACTTACGCAATAAAAGTAAGACAGAAGCGATATCAAATACTCAATATTATCATGAGGTTGTCACCGTGTAGTCTTACACATCATAGTTCAATTATAAGCACAAGCAACTACTCACACCCCTATTGATTAATCAAATCTTCTAACCACGTATAATAATCAGGATCGTAGAATTATAACACTGAGACTTGAACAGGAGCTTTGTCGATGTAAGCAATGACCCACTCACCATTGTAATCTCCACCAAATTTCTTATCCAAGCTCCCATGGACACCTCCATTTGCTTCACCGAATTTCTTATCCAAGTCTCTCAAAAACTAAAAGAAAAGCTTTTCTTATCCATGTCGAGTAGAAGGATAGGATTGCAGACGCCCCAGTCAACCACAATATTCATCCAACAAATAAATCCGATGAAAATGACATAGACGCAACAAACTTACAAATATAGTGCCTCCTTGGAAAACCACCAACTAAAACCCAACGCAAAAACCATCCCTCCTCCCTCCCAAAGCGGCGGCCTCCGATCCCCACCCTCGTCTCTGCCGCTCCTTGAGCCAACGGCGACCCTTCTCCGGCCTCTCCGCCGGGAAAGGTCCCTCCTTTCTGCGGTTTCCGGCGGAAAGATCGCGTCTTCCTTTGTGGTTCTCCGTCGAGGAGGGGTTCCAGGTCGGTGATCTCGGGAGGGCCGTGTCCCGGCTGCTGCCTCGCGGTCGATGCGATCGGTCGACGCGGCGGGGGCGGAGAGGTTGGACCAGCAGCACAATCTCAAGAAGGCGCGCCTCGAGGCCGGGATGCCGCTCGCCGACGCCCTCGTCGCCGGCGGCTGCGGCGGCGGTGAGGAGTCCGGCGGGTGCCTCAGCATGCCGGTAGAGGAGATCGTGCAGCACCCGCTGCCGGGCTACGGGGCGCCTGTGGCGCTCAGCTTTAGCCCCGACGACAGGCGGGTGGCCTTCCTGTACAGCCCCGACGGCACGCTCCACCGTAAGGTGTTCACCTTCGACCCCGCGCAGCGCCGCCAGGAGCTGCTCTTCGGGCCCCCCGACGGTGGCGGGCTCGAGGAGGGCAACCTCTCCGCCGAGGAGCGGCTGCGGCGCGAGCGTGCCCGGGAGCGCGGCCTCGGGGTCACACGGTATGAGTGGCGTGCCCGTCATTCCGGCGCCACCTCTTCTAGTGCTGGCATTGTCGTGCCTCTCCCCTCCGTGGTTCGTGATTTGTCCACAACCTTCTGCTGTTAGTTCTCTGTAGAATGTGCCTTGGAGTTTCAATTGAGCTCGATCGGATTCGGTAGTTTAACATTGTACATTGGATTACTTGAGTTGCGGCTTATTTTCTGTTGAATCAGGCTGATGGATATTGTATCGTCTAGTTTTGTTTCTAGAAAGTAGAGTAGGATATGACAAATTGCTTTCGTGGGGCTCCGAGGTGGGTAGTTTTATTTGCCATCAGAAATCACACTTTGATGTGTTAAGACACTTAGGCTGATTAAACCAATTCAATGGATGGTTGCTGTTGGTTCAGTTGAGTAGGTTTAGGTGGCCTTAAGGTGTCTGTTTTGGATGTGACCCGTGAGAGTTTGCTCTCTAGTCTCTACTGATTTTTATGAAGTTCATTGGGCTGGTGTCTGCAGACTTCTGCTTGTGATCTTGCTTGCTGTATTCATGTTATAGTACTGCATCTTGTATTGGTGGATTAGGTATCGGACGTTGTTTGGATAAGATGTAAAAGGTCATATTGTCTTGTACGATATGTGGTTTCTAGTGGTAAAAAATGGATGGAGTGTACATAATCTTTGAGATGCATATGTCAGAATTTTATTGGTAGTCGGAAAAGTGTTGTCAAAATAACAGTTTGATAATTTAGCACACTATAACTTGATAACGTCAAATGTTCAACATATTTTACCTTTTTTATATACAAATTACTTAACATTGATCTTCTCAAATATAGTTTCTAATCATTGTTTAATGATGATTATGTTTTAACTTAGGCACCTTCTGGCTAGCTGTGTTGTAGAATTAATCATTAATTCAGTTCTATGAAAATCATTCCTTTATGATTTCTTTTCTAATTTTAAGAAATGAAACTTGTCAACCATGCTGTTTATTTTCATCTGTGGTTAGGTTAGTGCTATCATGCCTATATCACGGATATTCTGATATTGATATAGTGTTTGGTGCTGCTGAAAATCTTTTTACATCTTCAAAGATGCTAGATTTCATAATAGGTATATATGACTGCACTTTCTCCTATTTCAATAGGTTTACTTCCAGGATTTGTCTGGCTCTGCACCAGTACTCAAGATGTCCACTCAAATGTCATTAGTCATCTCCCACATCATTGGTGATAGATGCAAGATAGTCTCACCACATTGACCCACATCTATCTCCAGATGGGAGCATGATTGCATATGTCAGGGATGATGAACTGCATACCTTGGGTTTTTCTGATGGGGAAACTAGGCAATTGACCTATGGTGCAAGAGAAAGTGGGAAGGTAGTTCTTTCCTTTGTTTTACGTACAATATTTTAATTTTTTATAGGACCATGTTCGCTATTGCTGTTTGTTTTCATATCCAGTGTTGTTCAGCAGGTTGCAAATATCATATCATGTTGACTCTCTAGAAGCTTCCTAATGCTTTACTGTTGGCATGTAACCCAACATGACAATCCTTCAAACTAAAAATTTATGCTGATGTTTTGTAGTTAATATGTTTTGTGTCAATCTCTTGGTAGGGGTTGTTTCATAAAACAATCAAGTTAACTGGGGTACTAAGTTCTATTTGATCCAGTTTTATCTTAGGCATGTCACCAAAATAAACTTAATCCATGGCCAAACATCTGGCTTATGTTTGATCTTAATTAGTAAGCTTGAATTCACCTTCCACAGATAAGCTGAAGCTAGTGGAGGTGGCTTGTGGTGCCTAGAAAATCTGCAAGGGTTTATAAGTTGGGATTAGCCAAAAGCCTTCAATGGTATTCTAGAAAACTGCCTTATTGACCATATATGCTATGAGCCCAATAAGTTACTATGATAAACCTAAGCTGCTAAAAAGGCTTGTATCACCCCTTTATCAATAATTTCTCATTTTACTTGATAAGCTTACCTATGTAACATGTATGTTCTTATGTTAACTGTATATTCTTATAACAGTCAAAACAACTGAGTTGTGCATTAGTAGTTGGGTGATATAAGAAAGGCTTATATTTTCCTTTTCCCTTTTACAAGAAATGAATACTGGGAATTAATTCAGAATCTAACATTTGTATTTCTACTGTCTTTTCAGATCCACGGGCTTGCTGAGTATATTGCACAGGTGCTCACGATGATCCATCAGCATTGGTATGAAATTAGTTTTGATGGCTGCTATCTAATATTTTGCATTTCTCATTTTAGGAAGAGATGGAAAGGAAGATGGGATTCTGGTGGTCTCCTGATAGTAAATACCTTGCATTTACTGAAGTAGATTCATCAGAGATTCCACTATATAGAATTATGCATCAGGGGAAAAGTTTTGCTGGTCCAGATGCTCAAGAAGACCATGCTTACCCCTTTGCTGGAGCAGCTAATGTTAAAGTGCGACTTGGAGTTGTTCCTTCCCATGGAGGAGAGATAACTTGGATGGATCTCCTTTGTGGAGAACCAAATGGGACCCATGGTGATGAAGAATACCTAGCTAGAGTCAACTGGATACATAATAATGCTCTTGCTGTTCAAGTTCTCAACAGAACCCACACAAAACTTAAGCTACTTAAGTTTGATATTGCCACGGGTAAAAGGGAAGTTGTACTAGAAGAAGAGCATGATATATGGATAACATTACATGATTGTTTCACTCCTTTAGACAAAGGAGTGAATAGTAGACATCCAGGTGGCTTTATTTGGGCCAGTGAGAAGACAGGATTTAGACACTTGTATCTTCATGACAAGAATGGTGTGTGCTTGGGGCCCCTCACACAGGGTGATTGGATGGTCGAGCAAATTGCTGGAGTTAATGAGAGTTCTGGACTTATATATTTTACTGGTACACCGGATGGACCATTGGAGACAAATCTGTACTACACCAACCTCTTTCCTGATTGGAGCCTTCCCTTGCAAGCCCCTAAGAGGTTGACTCGTGGCACTGGAAGGCATTCAGTGATTCTTGATCATCAGTTGCTAAGGTTTATTGATGTGTATGACTCAATAAAATCTCCACCAGTGATCCTGCTGTGTTCTTTGCTTGATGGAAGTGTAATAATGCCTCTATATGAGCAGCCACTAACAGTTCAGCCACTTAAAAAGTTTCAGCAGCTGTCTCCAGAGATAGTCCAATTTACAGGAAAGGATGGGACTGCTTTATACGGAACTCTCTATCTTCCTGATGAGAAAAATTATGGGCCACCCCCCTACAGAACGCTAATTAATGTTTACGGTGGTCCTAGTGTCCAGCTCGTTAGTGATTCATGGACAAGTACAGTTGACATGAGAGCTCAGTACCTACGAAGTAAGGGTATCTTAGTTTGGAAGGTAAATATTCTGTTTTTGCTATTATTATTTTTGGTGAACATCATTTAGTTCTGCTTGAGGTAGTGTTTAATGTTTTTATATTTAGTGAAGTAGTATGTTTATATTTCGAGAAGTTCACCTACGTGCAATGCATTGCAATGTATACCCTAAGAATGAAGACATTTATGGACCATAGTAAAAAAGGAAAAATAATTGCATTAGAGCTTCACAGGCTATCAATCTCAGAGTTAATACAGACTATAAATTTCAGAGTTAATACTTCTAAACCTAAAGTTTATCTTAACTCAGAAATATCAGCTTCACTCTGCTAAGATAATGAATTCCATTGCCCACAAAGTTTATTTTCACTCAGAAATATTAACTCCACTCTACTTAGCCAATAGGATTTCATTGCCCACAACTCTATATGTAAGTGGCTTTCTAGGCATACGGAAGCATGCTGTTTTAAATTTTAATAAGAAAATTTCTCACGAAGAGAAGTACATTTCAAGGTACACCATTGCCACATTGGACAAAACCAAGAGTAGGCTAAAAATTCATTTACCAGTTTATCTTGCATGGATGGAATAGACAAATATTTCATTAACTTATTGTTGGTACCTACTACCTTTACAAAAGAAAATTTATTCAACTGTGTAGCAGTTGTGTACTTTTGTATGCAACAATTAAAGAAAGGTCTACTTGTCTCCTACAGTTAGACTCCATACTCTGTGAAAAATTCGTCCTTAAAACTGTTTAAATGAACAAAGGTATTTGCTACCAACTGCAGCACAAGCATAATCTAGCCCCGCTTGTTTCGGCTTTAGCTTCGCTTTTGGTTTATTTTTCACTATTCATAAATTTCGTCTTTTTTTGAACTTTTGACTTTTTTTGAGCTTTTTTGCCGGTTCTTTTTTCCCGTATTTGTTTGCGTTGTCCGTAATGAGCTATCATATTTTCCTATTTTTAAAAGTTTTTAAATTTAATTACGCTAAATAAGTTACCTTCAGTTACAGTGAAATTTCAACCGTTACAGTGCAATTTCAGTTATAAGCCACAGTTTTTCAGCCCAACAGAGCAGGGCTAATTTCCAAACCATGGGGCCATGGAAGATCTTAGGATGCCAACAGTCTTCAATAAACTTTTATAAAATAAAGGTCAAAGTTACTGAATGATGCTCTGAGTGGTCAAACTTTAAATGGATGGTTCAATTTTCCATGCTATAAATGAGCTGGAGTAGCCAAGGTTGGCTTAAATGACTGAGTGGTGACATGAGATGTGCTGGCTTGCAAATTGGCACATGTGGTTAAGGTGAATTGGGCGATGAAGGAAGTGGTGGACAGCTAGCATGTGGCATATGGCAGTGATTGCTAACTGGTGGAGGCTAAGCATTTATGATTTATTAATTTGCCGGTTGCAGAATGTTGTGTTTGGAGCTGGTGCTTTACTGGGTCATAAGATTACGTGTGATTTGAGGAGAGAGTAGTGAGAACTGAGAAGAGAGTTATTAAGCTATATAATAGGGGATCATTGCATAGGAGAGATGAGGCACATGGGAGATCATAGTGGTGGGAGATTTGGTTGCTAAGTATGTTTAAGATGTAGGAGATTGTGAGTTTCTAGTCTCGACCTCATTGCACAAAAGAATGCACTGAACATCAGATGGGGATTAATATGACGCATCCCAACTGTTATTTTGGGAATTCTAGGTAGGAATTGGCTTTGCATTGAATGGACGCTCTTGATAGGTTGGTCCCACTCACCTGTCATTTGGGGTGGCAAAAAATTGGAGAAAGTCAAAAGAAAAAATTTGTGTGGTTATTCAAGTGATTTATTTGGGTTGAAAAACCCAACTTCTTTCTCTTTATTGGTAAATGTTGCTTTCACGACAGGCCATCTTGCTTTACTGGCCAATGAATCACCTCAATCGATTTGGGCAAATAGTGACACCTACCTGTTAGTTGAAAATTTCAGGTGGGAAATTTGGGTTGAAGCAAGATTGATTTTATAATGATCGGTTTATATTATATATTTACACTTCCGTTGATTCCTCATCAATCATCACTAAAATGCTCTAAATTTATGAAGTACATAAATGTTCAATACTTAGATGTCCTATACCTTGAATTATGGCACTATCTGCATCTATCACTGGGCTCATGAGTCACGACAATATAAGTTAGTTTTAACCTATACCTTGAATTATGGCACTATCTGCGTATCACTGGGCTCATGAGCCACGACAATATAAGTTGGTTTTAACACTTCATGGCTAACACTGTTTTCTGCCAGATGGACAATCGAGGGTCTGCAAGGCGAGGATTGCAATTTGAGGGGCAGCTGAAGTACAACATTGGTCGTGTCGATGCTGAAGATCAACTAGCGGGTGCCGAGTGGTTAATAAAGCAAGGCCTTGCAAAGCCTGGACATATCGGTCTCTACGGCTGGAGCTATGGTGGCTTTCTCTCGGCAATGTGCCTCGCGAGGTTCCCCGATACATTCTGCTGTGCGGTGTCCGGTGCCCCAGTGACGGCATGGGACGGGTACGATACCTTCTATACCGAGAAGTACATGGGTCTGCCCTCAGAGCACAGCGATGCTTACGAGTACGGGTCGATCATGCACCATGTGAAGAATCTCAGGGGGAAGCTGCTGCTCATCCACGGGATGATCGATGAGAACGTGCATTTCAGGCACACAGCGAGACTCATCAATTCGCTGATGGAGGAGGGCAAGCGCTACGAGATCCTCCTCTTCCCCGACGAACGGCACATGCCGCGCCGGCTAGGTGACCGGATCTATATGGAGGAGAGGATCTGGGATTTTGTAGAGAGAAGCCTGTGAAATCGGAATGCCGCTGTATAAATCTGCTGCCCTCTGTTGGACATTTCTGTCTGTAACGTTGGTGCAATATCTTGGAGCTATTTCATTCTCACCATCTGTATTTATCCCCGAACGCAGGGACATGATTCTTTCGGCTGTGACAAGGATGGTGGCAGGCAGCTGCTTGGGTGCGCACACTGAAAGGGTTCGAAATAATCCAGCATTCCCTGTGACGGATACTGAGTGTGTTGTGCAGCTGGAATTCCTCTGTTTTATGGGTTTCTTGGTACTTCGGGTTTTCCCCAAACCCGTGTTTTGTCCTTTACCAAAATGGATTGTAAGTTACTCGTAAGTGATGAATTTTCGTACCCGCATCCATCCCAGCTGTTAGAAGCTGATCCAACGGCTATTAGAGCGCGACGAGAGGCGTACCTCGTTCTGTTCCCATCCCAACCCAACCAAAAAAGAAAAAGAAAAAAACCAACGTTCTAGCCGGCCAATCTGTAGACACCGTCACACGAGAGAGGAGCAAGATAGGTCGATGGCACGGGCAGAGGCGGGAGGAGGGGGACGGGGGTAGAGCCAGGTCTCTTTCTATGATCTAAAATTTGTCGCTATATGTTTCTGTAATGCATAAGTTTTTCTCTATATTTCTGTTATTTGACTCTTCTAATATAATATAATTTCACTATATAGACTGTTCGGTTCCCTCGTCTCTAATTCCTGGGGGCTTTGCATCTATTTTTGCCGTCGTGGTGGAAGCAGAGGACGCCGTTCTTCCAGGAACCAGCGAGAATACGGGTCTGTTCTTTTTGGCTGCGGCTTATGGCTTTTGACTGCGGTTTGTGATTTTTGGGCTGTTTGTACAAGAGATTACAGAGTAGCAGAAACTTACGTGTGATTTTTACTAATATAAATGAAGTCAGTAAAGTATGTACTACAATTAACTAGTAGACCCTATCTTGAAAAAATACTGCTTAAAAACGGTAGAAAGCCAAAAGCAGCTTTTAGAAGCTGAAAAGAACAGGCCCGCGTTCTTGGAGACAGTATCCGAGATCATAGGCCGTCGCCTCGGTAACATGCTGTCAAGTTAGAAATGTAGAATAACTGATCCAGTTATTCGATTGTATCCAGTTTGTAAGTATGTTTAGTGATCACTAGTCAAGATGATAACGTGTTCGGGCTGTTTGAAGCCGATGAACTCATTCCCCATGAACATTTTGTGAATATAACAAGGTTCAGTCCAGTTGAAAATATCACTTATACCTATTGCCTGCCACCTGTAGTTGTTTTCAGTGTTGTTCTCGTTCTGCCTGACGATTTAATTTGCATTTATTCAGCAACCTTTTTTAAATCATTTATTCAGCAACCTAACAAGTGAAAATAATGCAAGTTATGCTGGGTGGGGGTTAAAGATTGCTATGTACATGTGCAACACTGAAGCCTGACATGCGCAAGTAATTTGTTAGGACATAGGTGAGTAATTAAGGTCTCAAAAGTGCTTCTTTGTCACGCTTGCTTTCTCTTGCATTGCACATTGACGAAGAAGCATAGCTTTCCTTTGCTGATCGAGTGATCATGGCCATTTTGTGACAAGCATCTGCTTTTATATTTTTTGAACTTGACAACCATCTACTTGGCCACGTGCCATATATGTATCTTCTATATTGAACAGATCATAGATTTCCAACCATTTTCCTAGGCATGAAATGATATGGTTTCTGTGATTCGCGAGCGAGATAGTTTCTGTGGAAGCGAAGTTTCTTCCTGGAGGGCATATCAATGCGTGCTTGCAATCAATTTCATTGTGCAACAACAGGTGACGCCGTGACGAGCAAGCGAAGTTAGAAAATATCCATGGAGTGCCCGGGCTGCTAAGAACCTCTTAACTTAGGTTTGGCGAAGTGTGCCAATAAACCAAACACCCTATAAGCACAAGACTTCGGACGTCCCTGTACTCCTGTTATGATTAAGTGCTAGTTCAGTGTGTAACATGTTGTGGTTAGGTTGCTTCAAGCAAATATGAGGGCATTTTCACGAAAACGACTCAAACAGCCCAACACAATGCGAAGAATCACAAGCACCATAGTCAATATGTCTACAACGTAAGATAATGTCAGTAACTCTTAAGTGTCTCACGACGAAACATTCAATGTTAAATAGTTTTACTGCTGGAGCTTGAAGTCTCGACAAAAAGAATCCAGTACACGTAACATGAGGGAAAAGGCACAACGCTATTAGCTAATGAGTACATAACAATCTGAACATGGGGTTGTAATGTTTGTTTTCAAAACTTCCCTTCATTGGATGTTCCACTTCTGCTCCAGGGCACTGCATATTCGATTTAAACAGCAGGCAGCACTGAGAGGGTAATTGCAAACTGCAAGAACAAGGTAAGAGGTCACTATACTTCAAAAAAAAAGCGTGCAGAAATTAAGCATATGGTACATTATTTTAACTTCGTACTGTCAAGAAAATAGAAGGTATAATAATACACCTTGAGACGAGAATAGCAATATCTATTTGTCCATCTAATGAAGATGCAACATCTAAGCGTATACTTGTGAACTCTAATCTAATTACCGGTTTCTTGTTCTAACAAAGATGTTGGAATCAGCAAGCTGACTCATGCTTAAACAAAGCCAGAAGTGGGATGAAATTTAATCCAAACAAGTCATAATTCCAAGTTACTATCATGTTATGTCAAGTTATGGTAGATAGTTACTAAGTTGAGAGTTTTTGAGAAAAATCCAATCAGACAGTTTCTGGCAAACAAGTAGAGACTAGTCCGCTTCAGGTGTTATGAGCCCTGCTGTAACATGTAGACAGCTTAGCAGTCCATATAGCAGACAAAACCCTATGTAATAGTATTCATTAATTCAAAATCAACAAGCTGGATTGAGCACATACTACTTTCAGCAGATTTTTGCTGGTTAAAACTAAGAACAAACAACGTGCTAGAAGTGCCCCATTTTACAATATATTTTCTGAGTATAATCCATAATCATTATCTGAAAAGCCTGCATTAGAAATACATGTTCAGTTTCTTAAGTTTTTTGCCACTTTTCTGTGAAACATTACTGCATTGAACATTCCAATAAAAAGATGAAATGTTTCGATGGAACAAGCTAAGAGGAGTATGTAGTTCAATAGGAGGTGATGCAACCAGGAAGACTCGGCCACAACATTGGCAACACTGCGGTACTCACCTCTGTATTTGGGCGTGATCTTGTGTTCGGCGCTTGGAGGACCAGGAGACTAGGTTATCACCAAGAAACACAGCATAGCCCGAGGTGGACTTGCGTGTGTCCGGGCACCCGGCCTAGTTAGCATCAGAGTAAGCCACAAGATCAGACTGTGAGGATGGCTGGAGAAAAAGGCCCAAGTGGAGAGTGCCACGAATATACCGAAGAATCCGCTTGAGGGCAGCAAGGTGAGGCTCGCGAGGATCGTGCATATGAAGACACACTTGCTGAACTGCATAAGAGATGTCCGGTCGGGTGAAAGTGAGATACTAGAGGGCCCCAGCTAAACTGCGAAAATCGCTGGGATCACTGACATGAACTCCATCTGAAGCTGACACCTTGGGATTGGTGTCGACGGGGGTGGTGCATGGTTTGCAGGCAGACATGCCCGCACGATCCAGAATGTCCAGCATGTACTGATGCTGTGAGAGTAGAAGACCACCATGACACTTCTGCACATGCATCCCCAAAAAGTGATGAAGTTCACCGAGATCCTTCATAGAGAACTCCTGCTGTAAGGCATTGATGATGCGACGGAGGAGCCCGACAGAGGAAGCGGTGAGGACGATGTCATCAACATAAAGGAGCAAGTAAACAACCTCAGTGCCGCGATGGCACACAAATAGTGATGTGTCAGACTTAGCCTCAATAAACCCAAGGGATAACAGATATGAGGCAAACCTGCTATACCATGCACGAGGAGCTTGTTTGAGACCACAAAGAGATTTGTTCAGACGGCAGACAAACTCCGGGTGAGTGGAATCCTCGAATCCGGATGGCTGTGAGCAATAAACTGTCTCAGACAAAGTCCCGTGAAGGAAAGCGTTCTTCACATCAAGTTGATGAATCGGCCACTGCCTGGAAAGAGCGAGAGCCGAGACGGTCCGAATCGCTGCGGCTTCACAACAAATATCACAAATGCTCATCTCAGGTAATTCAAAAGGGAATGGTGGTCTTCTTTCAGCTAGATTTCAAAACGTAACATACATAAGAACAAGCATATCGTAAATTCAACTTGTTTGACACCTGTTCTAACATTATTACTCTAGCAGATCCAAACAACAACAAAAGCACACTCAATGCGACAAATACAGAATATCACTCATATCAGTCAATAGTTGTCAGGACACTCTTTATTTCAAATAGAAGGCTGCTTACTTTGTATGTAATCATCTGCGTATTCCTTGTCAATCTTTCCATGGGCCATGGCACCAACCTGGAAAAATGTGCAGACAATATGGATTAGGCACCAGGATGTAACAGGGGGTCAAAAATAAATTAGCTCAATATCACAGCTTTTACAATTTTACTCACCACAAACACAAGGGGTTCATCATCACTGGATTTGGCAACATAGTCAAACAAATTAACTGACTTCTCCGCACTATATGAAAGGCCTAAGTATAAAAAACACATCAATTAACATATCTACCTGATTTGAAAAATGTTTTACTAAAATAATAGAAATTCACACCAATCTTCCGTGCACCAACAGGTAGATAGCGTGTAACAGGATTTTTAATAACATTAAGGAGCTTCTCGCGCTTCCCAACCGCCGTAATGCTCAACTTTTGCAATAACTGTGCTGCAATGTTGTATAATCACTTTCACTTCAGCATAGTGCAGGAAATAATAGAAACACAAAAGATGCACAATATTTACTACTACTCTTATTAGAAACTTACACATCAAACCACAGAAACGTTTGAATGTGCGTGGCATGCGAACATGAGGCTTGATTTCAAATAACACTCCCTTTTCAGTCCTAACATAAACAGCTTGTAACCTCCCAGCCTTAGTTAGAGGGCTATCGAATATTGCCAGTAGAGCCTGCAAAATATTTTGGGGGGGGAAAAATCAAATTTGTCATACTTTTTGGAAAACAGGTCTGGAAGAAATGAGACAAATTGATTGGCTGGCTCCATCGACTTCATTTCTTTGTCACAATCACTCCTTTCTTTGCAATCACATAAACGGCACCTTTCAACAGCAACATAACCCAGGCACTATGTCCATGGGAACCAACATAGCAACCAGCTATGCAGAGACCAAAACAGTGGTTGACACCAACAAGAGAATAAACAAATGCCATGGCGTGTAGACAACATCAATTGGAGAGAGAAAAATGAAGTACAAAATATTGGAAATTGACTAATTGAGTTTGCTTTCCTTTGACTTTTATTCATATGCCAGTAGTCCGAAGAAATTAAAAACGACAAGAAATTTATAGTACCTGGTGAATGATATCAGGTCTATAATCAGCTGGATTGTGATTCTGCTTCCTCAAATAATTAGCATGATCATCCGAATTCAATATTTGCATATTCTACACAAAATATTAAAAGAATCATCAAAACTAATATACATGTATGAGTATGACAAATATTTGTTTAGTATAAAAAGTATTGACCTCTCTAATCATCAGAACTTTAGAAGGAAAAAAAACTGTTCTAGGACAATGTAGTATGAAAATAATACACAGATCGCTCTTTACATCCCAGCAGACACTAATTTTCCACCCATCCACGCATACCTACTCATGCAACAGCCCACCTGTCCACCCACATGCATACACAATGGACGCTCCAAAGGAAAGAGAAGGATACAAATTTAATTCCATTTGGGTAGATAATGATTTGACAAACAATGTCAGTATCTTTGGATCCGTCCAGATTCCAAATCCATGGAATCGTAATATCAAAGATTGTAGAGGTTCAACAACAAACAAAACAGCATAGAGACATCTTGCTTAGATTTTTCCAATAGAACTGAAGCACTGCACAAATTTGAATTATTACTTATGTTCAAGAATCTATGAGCAAAGTCAGAACATGATTTTTCACACAATAGAATAACAGTAAACAACCTACCACACTAAGTCTACAGTGAAGTGAGTAATAAATCTCAATTAACAACAGAATTCTAATGGGGGAATGTTATGGCTTAGGATCTCGGCGATGTATGCAGCAGGTGGGTGAACAGTACCATGGATACCATAGCAAGCGTGAACAGTACCCATGCAGTACTGTAGCGACGCTATCTATTTTGAGATAGAATTATGCATGTCTTTATATTTGGAATAGTTAGATGCATATCTTCATATTAGGAATTATTGGATGCATATCTTTATATTAGGAATAAATAGATGCATATCTTTATATTTAGATAGTATATATGATCATATCTTTAGTTGATTGGTTGTATTAGATCATGTTAGTTTTCATATTATTAAGGGCTAACCTCATCTATATAAAAAGAGGAACAACACCATTCATAATCAAGCAATGAATAAACAAAGACTCTCCAAATAAGTCTCAAAGCCTCTCTACCTCATCAGAGGAAGAGCCATGCTAGCGGTTAGATGAGGGCGAGTGCCCTATCCCGGTCTTCGGACCAGTACCCAACCACCGATCACAACAGGAAAGCAGAAATCCATTTGCTATGAATAGATTCACAGACTTCCATAGGCCAGAACTGGAATCCTACAGCAATGTGTTCCCGTCACATCCCAAAGAAAGCAGGACAAAACTTGTTTACCCCTCACCATCAATGTGAACGCAGGAAAACTATAGGACCCCTCAAATTAAACTTTTGGCCATACACCTATATAATTCACAAACACTTCAATTGATTTCATCAAATTACAAAATCATCAACTGTTTCACGGTTGAAAGATACTAAGTATTGCCAGATAGAAAGCATATAGATAATCCACAACTTAGAATCTAGCATACTGCAATTGCTGCCTACAAAATAGCAAAATTATCAAAGTTCGTTCTTTTCCTCACTGTAAGATGCATATGGATGCCAGCTATGCTTCTCCAACAAAATCATTCCAGGACTGAGTGCAAATTTGCTCCACTTTTTTTCCATTATCGTAAATTAACCACCACATGAAAAAACCAATTACTCGAGCAAATTTCTCCATGCCTAAATTCGTAACCTAACCTCCAACCCAGAGAGAATCGTTCAAAAATCGCAAGAAAAAAATATCGAGTTCTTGCTCCAGAGTCCAGACGAGCATACCTTGCCGACTTTGCCGACCTCGAGGCAGGCCCTCTCGAGCACGAAGATCGCACCTGGCCGCCGCTTCCCGTCCACCGAGCGGGGCACGACCGGGAGTCCCTCCCCCACCTCCGCAGCCGCCGCATCCTCCTCCGTCACCTCCTCCTTTACCTTCTCGTCCTCCTCCTCCGGCGGCGGCAACGCCGTGGAGGCGTTGGAGGCCTCGCCGTCCTCGAGCTTCCGCTTCTTCTTCCGCCCCTTCACTGCGTACGGCCGCCCCATCTCTCTCCTCTCGCTTCGCGCACGAGCTGTCTCGGGCTGCTGGGGTTTGGAGGGAGGCTAGGGTTTCTGGGGTATTAAAGTTGCTGGGGTTCCAGCACTCTGATTGGTCCGCAATTCCTGACCGTTCGATCTTGCGATGTGTGGCTGATATTCGTCTGGGTGCATGTGGGTCGCGTGAAAGAACGGGCCACAAATGGGCCGCGATGAAACAATGTAATAATTCCAAGTCAGCACAGCTAGCCTATTTCGGATTAAAAATTATAAAAATATAATAATTTTAAAAATATGTAGAATATAAAAAAACAATAAATTATAGAAGTATAATAATAAGTTTTATTAATATTTAAATATCTGTCTCGTTAAAAACTTTACCAAGTAAAACTCAACTTAAGAAAATCTTGACAAAGTAAAAAGAGTATTGCCTATAGCTCTGCAATACACGTAAAAATTAAAAATGTACAATGTACACCAATGCTCTAAGAAGTGTCATCGTCTAGATAAAGATTATTGAACATGTCTTCCAACTCCATATTCTTCATAGAGTATTGAGCTCACGCATCAACATATTCCCGTCTTTCACTATCAGAAGTACTTTTACCATATCACTCGTGAGACTTATTCTTCTCTCCTCTAATATTCTTTCAAAAAGGCTGAAAGCAATTCAAAAGAAACCGTCGAGATGGGAACATTTAACACATCTCGTGTTAATATGGATAGCACCGGATATGTTAGCTTATGCTCGTGCCATCATCCCAAAATATTGAAGTCCTCTGCATGGTGATCCACGGGATCGCTATCTAGAAAGACTGATAGTTCTCCACTGGTATGGATTTCTTCAACACTTGATGTTGTGGAACTTGATCTTTGAAGGATCCTAGTGTACCAAAAATTTTGACTCACATATTTGTCTTCTTACCTATGGTGGGTGCTGGTGAGGGTCGTTGCAAGCGAACTCCCTGAAACTTTTGTTCGTACTGTTGATAAACTTCGAACAATTTAGTATAAACAACTGAAAAATTGTTAGAATAATCTATCCCTACAACTTCACTCAGAAGTGAAAGAACATTAGAATCATTCAACTTTAGCTCTTGGATCTAGAATAAATACAAATACGTATAAATATGAAACATCTTTTCAATATTTAGTTTTCATAGCACACACAACCTTTCATAATACTATATCATTTTCATTAGCTTTCAAGTGACCCGTAATTGCAAGAATATGATGCATAATTAAAGGAGATGTTGGATGGTATAGTTAGGATAAAGCAATAGTGGTTTGTAAAAGAGTTCCAAAAGTGCTAGTAACTTCTCAATAACATACTAATGCTGCTTAGTCAATAGTGCATTGCTGTCACAACTGTGATAGTGTGTGTGGATAAAAACAGAAAATGTGCTCTTATAGGATAAAACATTCTATAGCATGAAATAATTTGAGTTCCACCTTGTCTATCTCATGCATGATGATCCTGAAAAGTGTTCATTATGAGCGATATGTTAAAGATCATTTACATCCCTATCATCTCCCTTCTTTATCAGGAAAATAGATACTACTGCGGTTATCCGCTAGTACTACCGCTCCCCAAGTGCGCTACTATCGCTCCTAGCTGGTGGTCCCAGAAATGATTGTGGTCGACTCCTTATCTTCTAACTTCGCCCAAAATCGGTCTAACCGGCCACTTCCCTCAAACCACCAAAGTCATTGCCTTTCTCTCTTCTCTCTCACTCCCTCAAAACACCAAGGCTCAAATCCTCAAGAATATTGAAGCAATCTTCAATCTCTTACCACATTTCAATGTTTAGCATTGCTCCTCCTCCATTCCACTAGGTAAACCCTTTTGGAATCATTTCTTTCCTCATGTTTTGGTACCTTTTTCTTTTCTAGGGTTTGAGTAAAATGTGCATGAATAGATTGAAATCTTTTGGAAAAAACTTGTTACAACTTGCATTTGGTGACCCTTCACGTATGTTTCATGGATTAATCTATGTCAAATACAAGTTAAGATCAAATTTGATCATTACCACAATAGCACCCTACGGGTGTGGTACTACCTCTCTCCGGTAGTACTAGCTTGCCAACTGCGATACTACTACCCCTATAGAGAAAATAGAATTTTTATACACTTACTTGAATCTTATCCTTCCCTATCCTAATCCTCTCTTCCTTGATCTAGTGATCAAGGCAAGAATGAAAGGCTTTGCACACAAGAATGCTTCTCCCGAGGGAGAACAAAAGGAGCGTTATGATCCACAAATGCATCCTTCATCCGCTCACCGCAAGGTGGCTTCATGCAAGTTCACATCAAAGAGGATAATCCAAGTGTCAAGTGTCTCAAGAGAACAATGACCCAAAGACCGGCTCCTTCTTACAAGAAATGGGAGCCCATGATGGCGGAGAATCATTAAGACAAGAGCAAGAAGAGTATGTGGAGGAAAGTAAAGAAGAAGGAGAATGAGGAAGATGAGAGCTTTGCTCAAGGTGATGATAATGACAACGAGGATGATGTTGACATGACAGAGGCTAAAGAGTCAACGTTCAACCTCATGCAAATTACAACTGATAAATATGCCCAACTTCGTCATCCGAATCAATGCAAAAGTCGCAAGCTCAATGGATCCAAGGTTTCACACTAAGTTTCAAGAATAGGTGTTCATCCAAATCTATAATCATCATAAACAATTTGTGGATCATAATTATGTAGATTGGAGTGAGTCTACAAGACTCAGTGGATTTGAAATGTGACTATCAAGAAGATACGACTTGACAGCTCTATGCCATAGTCCTTGTCTCATATGACTTTGATTACATGGTATGGATGACCAGGAATAAAAGGGTTGAAGCTTCAAAAGCTGATCTTGAACAAGCGCTTGGAACCTACTTAAGTCAATATGAGAATGTATACTCTTGTGGAGCACTCCAACCCTGGTTTGGTGTGAGTTTTATTATGCTAATGTGAGATACACCCCAGGAAGCTAGCGGGACTTCTTCCTCTTTCAAGTTTAATCAATAGAGTCATCAACCATACATTCTTCCTGAAAAGCGGTAATTTTGATGCGATTCGTGAACATGCATGAAACATAATTGACTACATCATGCAAGGTAGGAAGTTTGATGTATCATCAAAAATGATAGGGTGAAGCGTATCTATTACACTTCCGACATCATGGCCCTTATCATGAGGAGCATATGCTTCTGAGGGGTAGGACCATCCATGCATAAGCCCTATAAGCCTCAAGAAGGGCCTCCAGTGCCAACCGCAGCTCCTCCATGTGCTCAAGTTGAAGAAGAGCACATTCAAGGCAAGAGCACCCTCCACAACAAGCCCAAGAGCAAGCTCAAGCATTGGATTCTGTCTTTCAATCTCTCATGCAAATCAATCACACTCTCTTGGAGATTCAAGATGCTCAGTTTGAGGCCAACTATTAGTTAGCTGCTTTGACTCAGTGTGTGAGTGCGGAGCATCCTTCCTCATCGACCTCATGGTCGGCACAGTCTTCATCGCCACTCCACTATCATCATCGCCGTCGTGATCCTTCCCCCAACTAATGGGTTTTTGGTACTTGATGTCAAAGGGGGAGAAATAAGAATTGTGGATAAAGAATGAAGATGAAGAGAAGGCAAGACTTGAAGAAGATGAACATGAATGTTATCTATTATATAGTTACCCATATTTGGATCTTTGCTTGTATAAACTTCACTTATGATTAGTATGTTGAATTATAATAGTTGCTACTATGCGATGTGTTATGTTGGATGTACTACCTTGTTGCTTATGTATATCAACTTATGATTATGCAATTACAATGTCCATATCATATTACTTGTTATTCATATTGTTTATTCTTGATTAACATATTGATATGCTTCCACAAGATTAATAAATAAAGGAAACTCCACCAAAATTTCCTAAAAATTCCACAAATGTGCATGAATATCACTTCATGAATCTACATGTACATATTTAGGGGTATTTTTGTTTATTTATTGTTGACTTTAAGAGAAAATAATTCTTTATCTCGTTTGAAATCATCTCAAGAATTATTTGCCAATCAAAAGTCAAAAATCTAGAATATGCAACTTGTTCTCGAACTAGATGTATATTCAAGCCATCAACTCATTCATGTTTTGTAGGTTGTCATCAATTACCAAAAGAGGAAGATTGAAGCATCTATAACCCTAAAAATGATTTGGTAATTAATGATGACAATGATTAAAGAGACTAACTTGTTTATTAGGATGGTTGAAACGTTTAGTCCCAGATTTTGTTGACGTCATGAAAAAGGAATGCAAAGGTGATCAAAGATTGACATGGATTAAGACATGGCTCAAGGCAAAGGTATATTCTGGTCTAAGGACCTTTGTATAGTTTTTACTGGTCTTAGTTTTTTTTCAAAATACTAAATTTGTAGAATAGATAATATATTATAAAGAGGGGTCATGCTAGTTGCTTAAAGTTAACCTTATGCCACTTTGATCAATTATAGTTCATGCATGCATTTGTAACTTCATTTGGATCCTTCTTTGACATTTCCTTGGAAATTGGTATGACCGCAGGCTTTTGAACGGTAGTACTGCTCCATTAGTACTACCGATAGTTACATGTCGATAGTTTATTTTCAGAGAGGTGCAGTTTTTATCATTCCTTGAATCATTACTACCACTTGTGTTGATTGGTAGTACCGTAGAGCGATATGACCGCACGCTAATACCGGTACTACCAGAGTACGGTATGACTACACTTTAGTTGGCAGTAGCTAATTTTTAGAAAAGTGCATTTTTGGAGCATTTTCTCTTCTTTGGAAATTAGGACTACCACAGCTGAGGTGCGATGCTACCGCATGATCAGTACTACCAGGCACTGTGAGTGTGATATTACTGATATTTGAGTTAACAATTAGTTTATGTATATTTAATGAATCTTAAGTAGTCATTGAATAGTAGGTGCGGTAGTACCAACCATTACATAGCAGTAGTATTGCATCTCCTAATTTTTGGTGATTTCAACCCCAACGGTCATCCTGGAGGGTGGAGGCTATAAATACCTCCCCACCAGTAGTAAAGAGCTCTTCTTGGATCTTATTAAATACACTTAAGCTCTTGCTACTCTCTGTTCAGCTCATTTGCTCCATTTTCACATTCTAAGGTTATTGAGAGCATTCAAGTGTATTGCAACATCTAGTCGATCATTGTGGCACTTGGATACCTTCAAGCAAGCGACATTGGCTTATTAATCTTGGTGGTTGTTGGCACCTAGATGGCTTGGAGGAGTTTGCGCAGTGATCTTTTCAAAGAAGCATGTGAAGAGCCCCAACACGGTTGTGAGTGGTGTGGTGCTCGCCATCTATGGAGTAGAGGAAGAGCAATCCTAGTGGACTTGACATGGTTGGCTCAATTTGTGAAGCCAATCTAATTCATCTGGGCTTACCTCAACGTGGATTAGGGGAGACCGGTAAGTCTTCAAGACCATGTAAAAACATCATGTGTCACCGTTGTGGTTTATCTCTCTTGTCTTTACTTTCCGCGTTTACATTTCGAGCAGTTATTGAATTGTCATGTGTAGCTAGAATTGTATCTAGTATAGACATTGGTATGTGGTGCCTTAGTGAAATGTAGAGGATTTATGTGGTGCCTTAGTGAAATGTAGAGGATTTAGGCCTTGACTTGTGAAAAATAATTTTAATTAGTTCATACATGCTATAAAATTGTGGTTTACCAAAAGTTGATTATCCTTGATCCTAAACCTCCTATTCACCCCCACTAGTTGATTATCCTTGATCCTACAAGGCTCACTTAGCCATGACCACGACCATTGTTGTTCTCACTCGGCAACCTCTATTGTGTCCCTACCATCGTGGTGTCGTCAAACTCTTCAAAGCGTTCTCTTAGAACCTTCATTCTACACGTGAAAAACCAAAAGAATTCAAATAAAATTCAAAATTTTGAAAAGGCTTAGAAATGGATAGTTTAGATTTTTAGAAAAATTTAGAAATTTGAATGGTTCAATTTGGCGATGATGGTGGCAGCGGACACCATCTTCATTCCCCTTGTGATGTGTTTGTAGTTGTACCTTGCACTTGTATCCCCGGTGTCGTCGCCATCAAGGCTCACTTAGCCATGACCACAACCACTGTTGTTCTCACTCAGCCACCTCTATTGTGTCCCTACCATCGTGGTTGGACAAAATGTCGTTCCCGCCCACCGTGAAGGTGAGAATGCTAACACAGGTTGGCACAGAACTCGTGCGTGCTAGCTAGAGCCCCCAGGAGGGCATTGGGGCTATAGAGCATGCTCTCTCACCGCTCAGCCAGAAGTTGAATTCCCATGAATGTCAGACGACGAGGATACGGGGCGGCGGGCACTGCAGTGCAAGTAGGGAGGTAGCTATGTTGAAGTCAGATCCATATGGCTCGGACTCAAACATGGCACGGTGGGACGGTGGATGGCGACATGGTGGAGGACAGCACAGTCGAGACTAGTGGAGGACGGCACGGTGGAGGGCGCAGTGGAGGATGGCGTGGTCGAGGGCGGTGGAGGATGGTGTGGTGGAGGGAACAATGGAGGATGGCATAGTTGAGGGCAGTGGAGGACAGCACAATGGAGGGCAATGCAGTGGAGGGCGCGATGGATGATGGCACGGTGGCATGGTGGAGGACAGCGCGGTTGAGGATGGTGGAGGATGGCGCAGTGGCGATGGCGTGGTCGAGGGCAGTGGAGGCCAACGAAGGACTGTGTGGTGGAAGATACTGGGGATTGTGGATGAAGAAATGGAATGGGGAAAGGGGGCATACCCAAGTCCGATCAATGTGCACGAGAAGAAAAAGGGATGAGAGAGAAGAGGAAAAGAAAAGGAGCGGAGAAAAAAGATGGATTTGGGACACAGAGGAAAAAAGAGAGGAAAGGGGAAAAAGAAAAGTTTAAATTAGATTCATTGTGAAAAATATGGGCACATAAATATTTTGAGGGAAAAGTTGGATATTTCTTGATATTTTATAGATACACTATTACTACCTCATTAAAAACCTTGTGTCCTAGAGTGCGGTTCCCCGAGTAAGAAAAAGAGTATAGTAACAACATGCGTACATACTAACTAGTCCTCAGTGTCCAAATCGTTCATGCGTCCAAAGTCAAAATGATGAGTTTTCATGTCACAAAATGATAACAAAATAAGCAGCATAGTTATTTCAGTTCTTTTTCTTACTTGTAGTCATCTTCCTCGCGGGTGGTCTTGTTTTTGGTGGATATGTGCTAGTGATAGTTGACTATGCAGGTTGTCCATCTCCCATTGCCAATGCAAGTTGTCTATGAAAAAAAACAATTGGGTCACAATTTGGACATGAACATGAATGAAAATGCTTTGGTTCAGTATTTTCAACCTTCTTGTGATGGGTCCAAGGCTCCCTTGAAGCTGTGGAGGTATGATGATCATGTCCCTTGTAGGTGTGATAGCAATTGAATTGCCAGGACATGCAGTAGTAAAAGGTGAATTTTGAGGTCCTTCCTCTACCCTTGGAGAATTGCTTGGACCTTCCTCAGGGATACCTCCCTTCCTTCTTGACTTTCTTTTCCTATGAAAAGTAGCCGAAAAATTTGAAGGTTACAAATAGCCAAGAAAAATGAATGAAGATGGTCATTAATTTGTACCTTTTTTGGTCCCATTGAGAGGACAAGTAGATTGCCTGTGGCCTAGCTCCCCACATCTCTTGCATTTATTTTTTCTCCCTAATTGGATTGGTTTCTTTCCCTTATACCCTTTCTCAAGACAACCTTGAACCTCAATTTTCTACGTCTTCCACTAGATCTTTTTGCTAGTGGTGGCTGCAGCACAAAGCCAAGATCCACCTTAGGCCATTGGGATTGGTCAGTCAGTGGTCAATTGCTCCTTGATATGCTACCATGAATCTCTCCACCGAGTAGTAGTCATGCACGTAATCCTCCAAATTGATATTTCTCTGCTGAGTCAGGAAAGCCAATGCATGCTCACATGACTTGCCTATGTGCTGCCACTCAAGACAAGTGCACTCATGTATATGTGCCATGACTACATGCCTACGTTGGTCAATGTTAGTATCCTTCACCTCTGCAGTCCAATTGGCAGATGATTGTGCCTTTAGATGACCTAATCCTCTAGTTCTTCCTTGCAATTGCTTTATGACAGCTGGTAGAATTCTCCCTTGTAGGCTTTCTCCAATCCTTCTCTTCTTGTTGAAGAGCACCATAATCATCTCTCTCAGCTTGTCAGCTAGTTGTACCAGTGGTAAATTCTTTATTTCGCTCACCCAACTATTAAAGCACTCTGCAAGATTATTATTTATGTAGTCACACTTGATATTTGGGTTAAACATGCATCTCATCCATAGCAAACTATGATGTCTTCCAAGGTAGTCAACTACCTCTGGGCATGCTGTGAGCACCTTGTCCATGTGGTGATCGAAGATCTCCTTCCTGTATGCTCTAGCAACAAGCCACATATGACCAAAACTTTCACCATGTAATTTCTTCGTAAAATTTTGCATAAGGTGCCTGAAACACTCCCTTTGCTCAACTTGAGGGAATACCTCCTTCACTGCATTTTCTAGACCCTTGCAGCACTATTGACACAGCCAATACAAGCGGATCACCTATTGCCTTCTTCACCTGACTCATAAACCATGCCCAATTTTCTCTAGTTTCAGAACTAATGAACCCAAAAGCTACTGGAAACATCCAGTTATGACCATCTAAAGATGTAACTGCAGCTAATTGCCCATTCCACGTGCCATTCAGAGCAGTTGAATCTATACTTATGTATGGTCTACACCCATTCAAAATCCCCTCAATGTAGGGCCTAAATGCAATAAAGAATCTATTAAAGCACACTTTACCTATCACTCTTTTGGTGTCGATTTCTACAACACTTCCTACAGATCTCAACTCAATCTCAGCCTTAAAGTTGTAAAGCAACTGAAAGCCTTCTTCCCAACTCCCATAGACATCATCCACTGCTCTTTGCCTACCCCTTCCACACTGTGTCATATCCTATTATTACATTGAAGTCATCCTGTAGTTTCCCTTGTAGCTCTTTGGCACCAATGTTGGGATTCTTTCTCAAGATAAATGATGCCATGTCTGCCACCCAAGGCTGAGATGCCATACTTGTTTTAATCCTGCCACTTGAAGTACATTCAAGCCCATCAATAATCTTTGTTACCTGCAAAAAGGAGTGGACATAGTAAGCACAAGTAAAATGTGAACAAATACAACTAATACATGAACAATTGATAGATGAACAAGTATTAACAACAAGGTTAGTACCATGATAGATCTCTTATCTTTCGCCCTTTTAGATACAATTTTCCAAGGGCATCCATTGGCTCTACAATACCCAACAAACCTGGTGGGATCAGACTTCTTAGTGCCCATGTCAAATTCCTGTTTAATTGCATATTGTCTGATCACCAATCTAAATTCCTTCATACTAGGAAATGTGCTTCCAAGCTCCATCTTTGGATTATCCTTATCATACATAGTGAATTGCTCCTCAGAAATATTGTCATCCACTAGCATAGCTACTCCGTGAGTGTCATCCAGTTCACCCTACCAAGTTCTTCAATAACATTATCACCACCAATTGGAACAGAAGCCTGGTTGCCTTCCATGCCTCTCATCCTCCTCCCTCAATCCAAGAAAAATATACATATCCTTCTCACCCATAGGAATATCTCTGTCATCCATGTCTTCAACATTATTAAAATATGACCAATCCACCATTCCTTCCGAAGCCCACATATTTTGCTCTACTACTGCTACTGATGCGATAGAACTCCCAGCTCCTACATCACCAATTGCTAGCTGATTGCCCATGCGTACTGCATTGCACACATTGGTCACACTCGATTGCCTAGATTCGTACTCTCCTACTCTGTTAAATGGTCTCTCAGCATCAATCCTACGCGAGATGGTGAAATTTTATGACAAAAATAGTTAAGGAAAACACTATTACATTCATATGTTCATTCGGTTCTAATCAAATTCACTGAGAAAATACCAATAAAAATAAGAAAAAACTACAAAAAAAGTGCACAACATACCCCTTAGGATCCATCTCTGCTCATTAATCTCTCCTATTCAACCCAGATTCATTAAGCAAGAACCTAGGGTTTCCAAGGATAAAGAAGGAAATTAGGATGTGAGAGAGGGAGGGGACTGAGTTGTGCGTGAGGGGAGGGGCTTACCTCACCGAAGAAGCACCGCAAGCCATGCGCGGGACAAGCAGTCGCCAAGCTGGGAGAGGACCACTGTGCGCTGGAGACCACCCAAGAAGAACTCGGCTTGGGGGAGAGGCACAATGAAAAAAAAGAAAAGAAGATGAGGTAGGGAGGGCTGCTCGGTCGGGTCTTTGGCTGATTAGATTGAGGGTAATCTCGTCCTTTCGCATTGGGTACCAGCTAAAATGAATAAATAATGAATTAAAATAGGCTATAGAGCAAGATAGCAATTGGCATGAGAAGTTCAGAGCAAAAATGAATGGCAAAGTAAAAGAGGGCAAATGATCAAAGGCAGCCAAAGTGAGGGGCAAAGTATCAATTATCCCAAAATTTAATGGTAACTTTACTAGCTATAGGTCGTACTTAAATATTATGCTTAGTCTTGCTTAATTATCAGGATACTAATTCATCCTATCATCATCTTTTAATCATGAAACTTATTTTGGGCAGTCATTAGAGAAAAATGATTGGTAGTTTTTAGATAACTTATTTTTGTGGTTCTCAAAACCCTAAAAACTTATTGTTACTTGTCTAGACGGATGGTATGATGGTTGGTGCGGATATAGCACGAGAAATTATTGTTTGTGGTATCACCGCCCAGATAGCTTTAAGGATTGAATCTTGTGATGATCTCTCAATATAAAACAGTACAACCACAAGTCTATAATGGGTACGACCTAGCTGACTAATTTGTATCAACCAGTATGGGTTGCACCATTGGAGTGACCCCACGAGTCATATCACTGGTTTTAAGTCGTCGTGGACACATGTCATATTGTCGGTGTAAGCCGTCGTATGGCGCAAGAGGGGTCTAGGTGTGGTGGACGTAACCTCACTCAAATAAAACCTTAGCAGGTGTAATCTACACTAGGTGATGCATTGTAAAGGCCTCATGGTGATCTTCTTGATTCACATGTCTAGAAAAATGTGTAAAATATAGCAAGTTGATTATCTTTTATGGAAAATATACAATTTCTACAGAGTGTAAACTATTCGAACAGTTGTGCCCATGGTTAAGAATGGGCATGAGAATTTACTCGAGTTGGGTAGAATAAAAACTCGTCAGGTGAATGTAATAACCTTGATCTTGGTTTTCCCTCGGTGGATGTAATATAGTGTTGTTAATTGAGTGGTGTAACCCGAATAATCAAAATTTAGCATACGATAGATGAAACTTGCACCATTATAAATATTGCACCTTTTACTCTCTTTAATAAAATATGGTTTTGTTAAAATGGCAAGTCATAGGAATTTCTAAATATTGTAGTTCAAAATATTGCTTTAGTAAATAAAAGAACCAGAGTCTTCCTTGTTAAACCTTCCATGTATAAGTATTTGTATTTTGTGTGTTGGCTCACGGAGCACTGTTGCTTGTGCTCACCCTCGTTCACAAATCCCTTAGAGCCTGTAGACCAAGATGATTATGCTTACTACAAAGTATCAGGAGATGCCGATGGAGAAGACGATGGAGCTTAGGCCATTTTTTCTAGAAGTTGGTTTTTACCCTAATCGCTTGCTTGTGGCAAGATGTGCCCTACCCCTTTTTACTTACCGCTTTCGTATTTATGTAATGTATTTATTTGGCTTGATCAACCATATTACAAACTTAACCCAATACGGTCTATTAAAACTCTGATGATGGTAATATTAATGTATAATATGTTTTTCCGCTATGTATAAAATGATTCAGTAATGTATCTGTTAGCACTATCTATTGATCTAAAAAATAGTACGGTGGTATTTACAGAGGATTCTGGATTGGCTAAATACAGATCGGATAATCTACCAATTAAACAAGCCACCTAAATACGTTTGCATTTCTGTTTTTTATACAGGGGAATAAAAGATGATAGGGGTGTCGATGCGATGCACAGGTTAGGCCCTGTTCTTTCAAACTTCTAAAAGTCGCCGCTTTTCTACAAGAACTAGCTTTTAAATGAGGTATTTTTTCAAAATAGGGTCTACTAGTTAATTGTAGTACATACTTTACCGACTTCATTTATAATGGCAAAAACCGCACGCGAGTTTCTGTTATTCTGTAATCTTTCATACAAATAACCTAAAAGACACAAGCCACAGCCAAAAGCCACAAGCTGCAGCTAAAAAGAACAGGCCCTTAACCACTAATGCATCTGCATCTGTGGCATTAGCTCAAATCTGAGCCACTCATCCAAAATATGGGCAGCTGGGGCATTTTTTTGCCCATTATTTTTGTTTTCAGAAGGCAGTAAGAGAGTGGGTAACGTAATTTTTAAAAATAGTAAGTAAGTGGATAACGAATATTTGAAATCCTGATTTAAAAAGTATTTTTATTAACCCCACATATTTATGTAAATAATTCAATTTTACAACTCCAGTCTAATTTTTTATAGAAAAATCAACTATTTGCCACCCAAAGGAAGCTTTTAGAGGGTTGACAATGCTAACCCTTTCAATGTCAAAACTAGTTATTGTTCATTGTGCACTGTTCCTGTCCTGCCTGGAGGCCTGCCAATGATTTGCAATAACTAATCGTCATCTCGGGTTCGAAGATTACACTCAGACTTGGCAACGCTACTCGCTACTTGGTTTGCTTTTTCTTCTTTTGCATACTGATAAGCCTGCTAAATTGCTACTGCAATTTTCATTAGAGTATCAATCTGTAGAGGGCTCAAAAGGTGAATTTTTACTTCGATACGCTGAATTTGAACTCCAATGCAAGTTTATAACAGTACTGAACTACTGATTATCAGATAGGAAGGTACTACTCAATCCCCTCGTATTAGCAGGGAAATTATACGAAAAACCCCTCCCAGATAGGAAGAGCACGAGGGATTGGACATAATTCCCATCCATCCAAACGAGCCCTTAACAACTCTCCTCGTGCTCTCTCCAAAAATAAGCATCAACAAAATAGAATGTAACAAGAAGAAATGATGCAAACTAATACTACTGCCTCCAATAGACTGTTGGATTCCAAGTAACCATTACAGAAGAAGTAAAATTTCGCTTGGAGAACAATGGTAACTGATCGATGGCCTTCGCAAGATGTACAACCGGAACTATAATTTTCAAGAAAGATGTGACTTTTCATTCCAGAGATTTGAGCAAGAAAGGCGAGTTCTCATTTTGAACTAGGATAATGCGTATTTCCATTGCATTGCTAATATCAAATTCTATTATATTATTTTATAAATAATTGGAAAATATAGCCGGAAAATCTAATGAGGTACGAAACCTTACCCAACGATATACAAGATGACACACTAGTCCAATCCATCCAAATGAGATACAACATAACACCCCGGAAAAAAAGGCATTGCACAGTTCAAAGAGAAACGCACTTTTAACTTGTAAGCACACAAAGGCATTACATAGCCATATAAGTAAGAAGAAGCTGCATTTGTCTATACTCTTTAACGCCGCAGTTTCTTCAAGTACAGCCCTAGAACCCTGCAAGTTGCCGGACTTTTACTGTTTCAGCTTCTTTCAACATTCTTAACAGCCACCAGGCAAACTGCAAGGAACACACCTCACTTGTTCAAACACAGCAGGGCATAGCACAAAAGAAAACTGGAAACACAAGCGCAGGCACAAGATATTGAAGTTTTTTTTTTTTGAAGTCTCCATGAAAACAACATATAAGTCGCTGCTTTTGAATCCCGAGACGGGCCAACAAACGCCTCTCTAGAAGAATGTCCCTTCTGGAGGCTGCACTAGCTTGCGACTGTGTGGGGATGCCATCTCTTTCTTGAGCTGGGTTAGGATATGTTCCATTGTGAAGTCCCGCTGCCAGTTTGCTAGCAAACCAAACTTTTTTGGGTCAACCTACATGCCCTCAAACCAATGGATATATCGATCAGAAAATTAGCCTCTTAAGTTCTAATGTGTGCTCGTGTACATGTGCATGTGCACGCTGTGTATGTGTGTGTGAGAGAGAGATTTACCACTCCTGTCTCATGATTAACACATGTCATGTTGATTCTTGAATGGAATCTAACAGATGGTGGCTTCTCAGGATAGTCCTTGTCACAGAACAACTTCAGCTGGTAGATGCGACCCTCATGAACAGTCTGACAAATAGAGGAACAGGCAGGGGATTTATATAAATTGATATGTAACTTCACGGAAGAAAAAGTAGCACATTTGTCAGATAAGACAGCCTCTGTGCACATTCATTGATTTGAATTTGTAACATTGGTCTCTTGTGTAACCGCAGTCCTGAGCCTACAAAATGTATATATTCAAAAGAACCTTCAAGTTTAACCCAAATTATGCATCTACTGCCACTACTGTCAGTTCTTATTGGTCTTTTCCCCAGTACCTTCCATGGTTGAACATTGCGGTGAAAATATTCAGAGAAACAGTAGCATGATATAGGTACTTAAGTAGCAATCAAGGTTGCAGGCAGGAGTTACAAACGAGTAGTGGTGAAAAGGTTAGCGATGTCTTTCTTCTTAGTTCAAGAAAGTCAATAGGAAATTACACAAGAGGATGAGGAGATTATGCTCACATTGTGTGGGCCAATGATGGTACCAGTCCATGACCGCATGTAAATGTCATCTGCATCATCCATTCCATAGCTCACTGTCCCATCACCAATGCCCTTCTCTCCATGCTCAAGCTCTTCTAGCAGCCTGAAGTTCCGAGGAACTGCCATTTTTAAAATATTTGTCAGTTAAATAAGCAGCTATTGACATGTATTCTCAAAGTTACAAGACACTATTCCACTTTTCACAAATTGGATACTGCATCAAGAACTTCTTTAGGTATGAAGCAACTGGCAATATTAATCACTGCATTCCATTCATGCAGAATAGGCATGGGGCTAATTCAAGAAAGAACAAGAGATTCGACACACCATCTGTATGCACAGATAGGAAAAAGGACCAGAACCACAAAAGCAACAGCAATGAAAAAAATACTACTACAGATTTCGAATACAATATCAGAAATTAGTGGCACTATCTATTTCTTTGTTTGAATTGTGGCCATTGGTACGTTAAATCACATGGGTACTTGCTAAAAAATTTTAGACGACCGTTAAAAATAACTGATATTTCATTGTCATCAATGTATATGGCATACTAGGTTATCGATGGTAGCAATACATTTCTGTGATCATATATGCACAAAAGAAGAGAGCAATGCGGATGCAATGCAAATGATAGTCTCCTAGGCTAGACAATCTTCTGGTACACAATGCAAACTATGTGTCAGCTTCTCCTAGACCAAACCACAGGACCACCTTGAACTTTAAACGGGTACCAAATCATCCATACGCACAATGGCACAACGGATTTATAAATACCAGAAATAGTTCTTACATCACAAATAACAGAAGAAATATAGGTTGCATGCATTCGCTCCATTTCTCCCCTTGGTGGCGGCTTTTGGCTTTTGCTACAGTAGCTAACTTTCAAACGGGGTATTTTCTCAAGACGGGTTTACAAGTTAAACGATGTACACGTTAAAAGCCCAACATGTGTACCATCCAAAATCACAAGTGAATATCTCTCTCTCCGTAATCTGTACCGTAAATAGCCAAAATTCAAAAATTTCAGCCAAAAGCCAAAAGCCGCAGCCGTTGCCAAACATGCCCTCATTTACTATACACATTCAGCACAACTAAGTCTAGGCCCACTCATTATCAAAGAGAACGGATACCTGTAGCAAAGACAAGTTTTCCCAGACAAATGATGAAAGTGCCACGGCAGGCACATTCATCAGCTGTCAGTGATGAGGCACACAATCAACCACAAAGGTCTTCACTATCGGCATCATGATGATCAAGAGAAAGAACAGCTTCGCTCTTTCCTTTGAAAATCACCTATTCAATTGCAACGACACCACAGTAGCACTAACCTAACCCCCTACTGTTACAACCTCTAATCCATTTGAGATATCACATATCACACAAGAACTCTCACAACAGGGCAAGCAAACAATCAGCCAACAAAAGCATTAGACGCACAAATACCCAATACATCCGCACTGCTTCTCCTATCTAATGCCCAAAAGAAATCACTTCCTAGCAAAGAAGCGATCTCACCTTCCTACAACAGCCACAACTAGTCCCGCGTCTCTATAAAACATCAATAAGACATTAAATCCCGCATGCATCGAACAACAACCACTTCTCAATCGACCACCGGCTATCCGCATCGAGCGGCACATCACCTAATCAATCCAAAGTTCCAAACCAAGTAGCACTATCCAACATCCGAAACTCTCAGGCCTTACTCGCATCAAGGTCAAGAACGACCAGATCGGGCAAGAACAAGACCGGATCGGATCGCGCGATGCTGGGACTAAAGATTTCTTGAAAAAGAAGAGGGCAGGTTGCTCACCGACGACGCTCGATCCGGCGCCGGAGCTCCCCAGCGTCATCGTCGATCACGATCGGTCGGTAGGGTTGGGGGGGTTGGGGTTTCTCCTTCGCGAAGGGGAGGAAACGGAAAGTTGCGCTTGCCTGCACGCCAAGGTCTGATAGAGAGAGAGTTCTTCCTCTTTTGGAGGAGGGTGGAAGAGTTTGTTACGACGGACGGGAAGCCGTCTGATCGTAAATCGACCACCCAAACGTCGATTGGACTGTTCTTTGTGGGCCACCAGGTCACCAAGCGTTCTTTTTTATGTTTATTTTATAGGGTAGTCGGCACGGCATATATTCTATTTCAATCGCAGAAAACAGCAAATCCCAAAATTGACATTTTAAAAACTTATAGCATGTCCCTCCCAAAATGTATAGGAGAGCAACTGCGCTACCACTCGGTGCACCGCCTCTGCCTCGCTCCTCACCGCTGCCCACCCCTGTTTTGGTAAGTGCTCCTAGTTTTGATGCTAGCCATAATTGAACGTGTTCTTCTGGGTTATAACTTATGAATTATAGTTTAAAATTTTAAACTATGTCTATTTGCGAGAGGCAATACGTAAAGGAAAACAGTCGCATGTAATTTTGGACGGTATAGCTGAACTCAGTACATTTTTTATTACAATCTTTCTATTGACCCTGTCTTAAAAAACACACCGTTTTAAAACTAGCTACTGTAACATAATCCATAAGTCATAAGTGAAAAAAAAGACATCAGATGGATAGGAAATTAACAATACCTTTCCAGTAGGATGCTTCCCAAATGATAGAATCGCAAGCCGAGATGGAAACCTTTCCAGTAGGGTTTCTAGATGGATAGGAAATTAACAATACCTTTCTAGATGCCGACCATTGTTGGGGTCTCTAGATCTAGACAACAATGGGGAAAGTTTTGTTAGACCATGTGGAAGTTATGAATACTTTGATGATGAATAATTGACTCTTGAGTTGCATTGAAATTTGCGTTTGTAAAAGTTTTGGATGACCACGGTTGGCGATCAGCATGTTTCGACCACGAACGGTAGTCCGATCGGCATTGTGATGGATGGTTTGATCGGCAAGTCCGATCAACAGGCATGATCATGGCATATCGACCATGATTTTTCGATGGTCATGGCTACAACAACCTATCGGTACTCGGTGGTTGTAGACTTTGTGATCCGTTGTCGTAGGCTGTGCGATCGGTAGTCATAGACTTCACGATTTATTGTCGGTTGTCATAGACTTAGTGATCGGTAGTCGTGGGCAATGCGATCGGTTGCCGTAGGCTTCACAATCGATACTCGTAGGCTTCAAGTGAGTTAATTCTTATAATCTTCGAGTACCTCAAGTACTCGTGCTTGTTGGGCCAGTGATCTAATGTAACATCCTGATTTTTATAGTATTTTTGAAGCCTTTAAAATAAAATTCACCATTTGGATTTTTCTGGAAATAATTAAAAGCTTAAGTAGAATTTTTATTAATTAAAATGATTTAATATGACTAAAATAAACATCATTATCTGTCAAAAATATTTTATTTAAGTTCCTTGAGTCTCAAGGAATTTTATAGAATTTTCTAGAATTTTTTCGGCTTTATTTGCTATTTTATAGAGCTCAAAAGAATTTATTTGGATTTCTGAAAAAGAAGAAAACCTATGAAAATCCCAAAAAGCCTCGTGGGCCGAAGCCCACCAAGCCAACCGTCGGCCCGCCCGCCACGCCCACCACGCTGTCACAAGATCCGCGCCGCGCTGTCAGCGGATGGTCGACACGCCGCCCATCCGCAGGTCGTCCTCGCCACAACTCATCCCGACTGTCACTGGTGCGTGCTCGTAACGGTGGGGCCCTTTGTCGATGTTACGTCGTCCGACCGGGACTTCATCCCGACTCCGCTTCGCGCCACCGCCGCTATCCGCCTCCGCGGCGGACTCGCCCAGCGTTCGACCCGGACTCCTGGCGTCCGAGCATAAGAGGGGCCGACCCGCGTTTTCCGCCCACCACCGCCGCCGCCGCCGCCGCCGCCGCTGCCGCCGAGAGCCCCTTGTCGTCGTCGGCGTCGCCGGCCACCGAGGCTCGACTCGCTGCTTCCGCCGCCGCTTCGCCGCCGACTGCCGCCGCCCGCCACCGCCGGTGAGTCGCCATTCGGTCGCCGCCGTCCCTTCCCCGCCGCCCGCCGCCGCCGCCCCCCCATCGCGCCGGACGTGCTCGCGACGCCGGCGCTCCCGCGCTTTATTTGCGTGGCCACGACGCCACCACCGTGCCGCTTCACCTTCCCGTGCGCTGGTCCGCCGTGCGCCGAGCCGCCGCCTTGTGGGTCCCCTTGGTCAGCCGTGGACCCGTAGACCGAGCTCGTCAGCTGAGCCGAATCAGCAGCCACGTCAGCCCTAATCCGACGTGTCACGCCACGTCGGTGCCACGTGTCTGCCACATGTCCGCCACGTGTCTGCCACCCGGGAGCCATGTCAGCTCGCCACGTCACCCGTCCACATCATCACGCCACGTCATCATCGGTGCACACGTGTCGGCCACGTGTCCGCCACGTCAGCCCTGACCGCCACATCGACAGCCCAGTCGGTCGCACTATTTCGTACACCGGGTTCACCGTAGACCAGCCATCCCGTGCACCGAGTCCACAAAGACAAGAACCTTTTCGATTTTCAGCCTTTTTCCTTAGATTAAAATTTTCCGAGAACCCGTTCTCCTTCGTCCTAGCTCTGATTGACCCGATTCTTTTTCCTAAATTCATATAAAAATTGAGCTCTATCTTTTGATTCTAGTTTTGAAATTTTTGGAGTTTATTTGAATTTATTTTGTGCCTCGTTTCATTTTTTCTCTCGTTAGATCACACGTAGGGGTGGAAAACGGTAACGGATAGTTCGTTTTATCCGATATTCAGATCCGAGAAAACACGAATATGGTAAGCAAAATTGATTCGAAAATATTCAGATTCAGATTCGAGAATATTCGTATCCGTATTTGTGAGTATTCATATTCGCATTCGATTCGAGAATATTCAGATCCGATCCGTATTCGAAACTATTCGATTCAGTATTCGATCCGCTTCTAGAACCCATGAAAATTGCACAAGTTTGTGATTCAAAATTTGAATTTAGGTGGTTTAAAACCCAGAACCGGTCAAAACCGTGAAAATCGGCAAAATCGTTAGGAATCCGTTTTATCCGATATTCGTATCCAAGGAAATTCGTATTTGAAAAATATCCGTATTCGTATTCGAGAATATTCGTATTCGTATTTGAGAATATTCGAATTCGTATTCATATTCGTTTTAAAAATATAGATTCGTATTCGTATTTGATACTATTCGACCGTATCCGATCTGTTTCCACCCCTAATCACACGTTCAAAGGAGCTGAAGCAAGATTCGAGGATCAAGAGCCGTCAACTGAGCAAGACCAAGGCAAGTTGTGACCTTTGATCATGTTGAACCTAGTTTTCAAATCTATTATGTATTATTTTGTTTTAAGTTACCATGCATCGCTATTTATTATAAATCTTTGTATTGGTAGTTATGGTCCACATTGATTAATTCCGCCTTGATAATTTGAAAGCCATGATTCTCTTGTCACCATAGAATGGGTAATTAGCTAGTGATGCAATATTAGTCGTCATATGGGTTGAACGCTTAATTTGCTTAGCCATGCTGATTACTAGTATGTTGGGTTATCATCACATGTGTAATTAATCTTGACTTAATGAAATACTGGGACGTGGTGGTTAGCCACAGTTATAAAATTGGAGGACCATGACATGGGTAGTGTCATTGGTGTTGGTTATACAAATTGGTTCCACTCCGGCGAATGATCGTGTTGTAAAGGGGGCAAGTGTGGTTAGCACTTCAGGGATGTGGATGTTTCGTCCGGGTAATGTCTAAGGACTTAACTTTGTGCGCCATTGATCTGAGCCTTTCCGTACAAACCACATGTCTAGTATGGGATAGACCTGGCATAATAATTTGTGAAATCTCAACTTTAGTTTCGCTACTGATGTTGTTATGGCGCAAGAGGGGACAATTATCGACTAGGTGGTCAGCCTACTCGACGGCGAAACCTTAGCGAGTGGAATTGTGTTGAGATGGAGCATTGTAAAAGCCTTGTTGTGATGTTCTTTAACGTGAGGATTATCACATCGTGTGGGTACAGTTGTGCAACCTCTGCAGAGCGTAAAACTATTCGAATAGCCGTGTCCTCGGTCATGGACAATGCTCGGTGATTTCACACGAGGGGTAGACTTTTCTATAAAAACCTAGTTGGGTTGAGTTGGAAGGTGAATGGGTAGTTCACTGGTGGTTCATTTCATGAATCTTGGTTCATGGTAGTTTCATTGGGGGTGAATGGTCAGTTCACCTGTGGTATGTCTCATTTCCTTTGATTATTATTTATGGTCATTTTCAAAGTCAGCTTTTTAATCTATTTATTATATTTACTTTAGATTGATGCTTTCTGCAAATTAACCTTTTAGCCCTCCATTGGTAAGCCTTGCATACTATATTGCATTTTTGTTACAAACGACTTGCTGAGTACTTTATGTACTCACGGCTTCATTCTTAAATGCTCAGTTGAGGAAGAAGAACCAGATCAGCAGGAGTTTCTTGAGGGAGGATACTTCTATAACTACGCGGATTAGGACTTCGCTCCCCAGTCGATTGCCTGTGGACATGTCGAATGGCTACTACGCTTATTTCATATTTCCGCTGCTATTTTCTTTAAGCCCTTCAGGCTAATAATTGTAAGCTTGGCCATAAGGTCGTACTCTGATAATTATTAATAATATTTGAGACTTTTCTTTTGAATCGTGATATGTTCGATATTTCATCTTTGTTTATACTGTGTGCACTAGCGTGATCCTGGACTAGTGCAGAATACATAGGAGAGTCCGGATTTGTATATTCGGGTCTCTACAGAGATGGTATCAGAGCCATATCGACTGTAGGACGAAGCCCTAATTAGAGTGGTCGAATTAGCAAGGATTTCAAAGTTTATTTTCTAAATCAAATCAACCAAATGATTGTTTAGTAATTCTTGACTCTTACCTCATTCTTAGGATTCTTATTCCTTATCTCCTCTACAATATTATTATTTAAAACTCAATTTGACTTCTTATCCCGTACTATCCATAGATCTCTCGAGTGTCCCTCAGTCAAAGTGAAGTTTGACATGGAGTTCTTCGAGCCATGATGTGAAGATTGGATCAAGGAAGCTCTCAATATGTCATTACAAGATTGGAAAATTTTCCATGAAGATTAGAAACCTTTAGATTTGAACCTTGTTATAGTTTAAGCATCGTGTAGATCGCCTTGCTTTTTAATTGTCATGGTCCGATGTGAGCTGCAGTTTTGTTTCTAGCAATATGATGTAGTCATGTCAAAATCTTTTTGGAGTTTATCGCTTCTTTTGTTAGCCTCTTCGACTAAGTGTTTGTTTAGTTTAGGATTGCCTTTAGAATATCCCCCTTAGACGAGTTTACCGCTTACCTTTGCTTTCTCCCTCTCCCCTATTGAGCCTTGCAGTCAGTTTTCAAGCAAGTGGTTTTTTCCTTTTTCAGAGCAGAGCGAAAATGGTTGGCACTCTAACTCAAAGAGTCGCAACTGTGTGAACCAAGACCCAATGGCAAGAACGAAAATCAAGCGGCTACCAGAATCGCATGCAACCCAATGGGTCTGGATCCAACCGTGAGTCAGTTCTTAGCCGCCCAGACACAGTTGATGAACACCATGATGCAGAACATGAACGCGATGATGAACCGACAGAATCAGGAAATGGTGATGCCCCAACCAGTTCGCTAGCAGTCCAGGTTTGTAGAGTTCATGAGAACGAGGCCGCCCACCTACTCAAGGTCTTCCGAACCCTTGGAGGCTGATGATTGGATGCGCTCAGTAGAAAGGAAGCTTAATCTCGCTCAGTGTACTGATCGCGAGAAGGTGTTGTATGCAGCCCACCAACTAGAAGGAGCTGGAGCCGAGTGGTGGGAAAACTATTGCGCCGCACATGAGGACCAAGATAGTATCACCTGGGTTGAGTTCGCAGCAGCATTCCGTCGCGCCCATATTCTGGATGGGGTGATTGAAATGAAGAAGGAGGAATTCGGAGTTGCAAAGAAAGAACATGTCGAAGTGAGTACCTCAACAAGTTCACTCAACTAGCTCGCTATGCACCGGAAGACATCGCCACGAATGATGCTTGTCAGAAGAGATTCAAGAGAGGATTAAACCCTGGATTGAAAGTCCAAGTAGTGGGAAATGACTATGTCAGTTTCCAAAACTTGGTGGATAAGGCAATGCTCATCGAGGAAAGTCGTCGTGAGTTAGAAGAATCTCGTAAATGGAGGATGATGCAGCAAGGAGCACAGATGCACCAGGCTCAGAGGGCTCGCTTTAGTGCATATCAGCCAGCCCATGTCCCTCAGCAGTCGGGATACAAAACCCCCGCACCTGCCCCTCGCCAGTTTTTGTCTGGGCCCAGGCCCGTCCCTGTGGGGAGTCAGCAACAGAGGAATATCAAGCCCGCGGCAGCAGTCACTTGCTTCAAATGTCATGAACCGGGACACTATGCCAACTAATGCCTGCAGAATCAAGCTTTGACACTAGTTCATTTCAGCTTGGGAACTACACCGCATCAACCCCGCTCAGATCGGACGCGAGCACCTCAAGCATCAAGCCAACTCAACAGAGGATCACAATCGGTGGTGCACGGTCAAGTGAATCACGTCACTACAGAGGAGGCTCAGACAGCGCCAGATGTCGTGATTGGTAAGTTTCAAGTAAATTCAGTTCCTGCCATAGTTTTGTTCGATTCTGGAGCCTCGCATTCGTTTGTTTCTCGGAATTTTGCTTTAAAGCACTGGTTGAAAACCATTGCTCTTGGTTCCATTTTGCTGGTTGAATCCCCGGGTTCTGAGTTGAGTACAAACCTAGGGTGCCCTGAAGTCAAGATAGCTATCCAAGGAGTAGATTTCTCAACCGACTTGGTAGTTTTGGCTATCCAATCGTTGGATGTAATTTTGGGAATGGATTAGCTTAAGAAACACTAAGCAGTGTTGGATTGCGGAAGTAGAGCGGTCACCCTAGTCAGTTCAGACGGAAGTAAAGTGAAATTTGAAGCCAATATGAAAAAGCCAGAAGAGATGATGGTGTGCCAAAGTAAAGGGATCATGTTAGAGGAAGTGCCAGTTGCCAGAGAGTATTCCGATGTTTTTCCGGACGACCTCCCTGGGTTGCCGCCCGACAGAGAGGTGGAGTTCGCAATTGAGCTAGCACCTGGTACCTCACCTATTTCCACGAGACCGTATCGGATGCCTGCCAATGAGTTAGCGGAATTGAAGAAGCAGATACAAGAATTGTTGGATAAAGGTTATGTCAGGCCTAGTACCTCCCCGTGGGGAGCACCAGTTTTGTTCGTCAAGAAGAAAGACGGTAGCCAACGTATGTGCGTGGATTACCGAGCTCTCAATGAGGTCACCATCAAAAACAAGTATCCCTTGCCTAGAATTGATGACTTGTTCGACCAACTTAAAGGGGCTGGAGTGTTCTCCAAGATTGATCTGAGATGGGGGTATCATCAAATGAAGATTCGTCCGGAGGATATACCTAAGACAACGTTCTCTACTCGTTACGGATTGTACAAGTTCACGGTGATATCCTTTGGCTTAACCAATGCCCCAGCTTACTTTATGTATCTGATGAACAAGGTGTTCATGGATTACTTGGATAAATTCGTAGTGGTATTCATCGATGACATTTTGATCTACTCCAAGGATGAGAAAGAGCATGAAGAGCATTTGAGACTAGTTTTGCAAAGGTTAAGAAAACATAAGCTGTATGCTAAGTTCAGCAAGTGTGAATTTTGGATGGAGGTTGCGTTCTTGGGCCATGTCTTGACCGCAGAAGGAGTGGCAGTTGACTCGGGAAAAGTGAAGGATGTGCTTACTTGGAAGGCGCCAACGTCAGTGACTCAGGTCAGAATTTTTCTTGGAATGGCTGGTTATTACCGCCGTTTCATCGAAGGGTTTTCCAGTGTAGCACGGCCACTCACCCAGCTGTTGAAGAAAGAAAAGAAGTTTGAATGGACACCAGAGTGCGAGAAGAGTTTCGTGTTAAAGGAGTGCTCGACTACAAGACCAAGATCGATTCTCACCGACATTAAAAGGATTTTGAGATCTCTCGCGATGCTTCCCGCAAAGATTTGGGATGTGTGTTGATGCAGGATAAGAGAGTGGTGGCTTATGCATCGCGCCAGTTGAGGCCTCATGAAGAGAATTACCCTACGCATGATTTGGAATTGGCAGCAGTAGTGCACGCCCTAAAAATATGGTGTCACTACCTAATAGGAAATCGATGTGAAATCTACACGGATCATAAGAGTCTGAAGTATATCTTCACGCAGGCAGATCTCAACCTTAGACAAAGAAGATGGTTGGAATTGATAAAAGATTATGACATCGGGATCCACTACCACCTAGGAAAAGCCAATGTGGTGGCCGATGCTCTGAGCAGAAAGGTGTATTGCAATACAGTGATGATCAAGAAGAGCCAACCAGCCTTACATGAGGAATTTCAAAAGCTCAGTCTGGAGTTGGTTGAGAAAGGGACGTTAGCCACTTTGGATCTGCAGCCGACCTTGGATGGTCAGATCCACCAAGCGCAGTCAGGAGATGAAAATTTTCAGCGGATCAAAGCTGGCCTAAAGGAGGGCAGAGCACCAGGCTTTGTCGAGGATGAGCAGGGTATTCTGTGGTACAAGGCACGATTGTGTGTACCAAATAAGGAGGAGTTGAAGAAGCTGTTGCTCAAGGAAGCGCATGAGTCCTTGTATTCGATCCATCCAGGTAGCACCAAGATGTACCAGGACATTAAAGATAAGTATTGGTGGCCAAGTATGAAGCGTGAGATCGCAGAATACGTGTCACTTTGCGATGTGTGCCAAAGAGTGAAAGTTCCTGAGTGGAAGTGGGAAGAAGTGGGGATGGACTTTATTACAGGATTACCCAAGACAAAGGAGGGTTTCGATTCAATATGGGTAATTGTGGATCGGTTGACGAAGGTCGCTCATTTTCTTCCGGTAAAAACAACTTATGCCGGTGATAGGTTGGCTGAATTATATATGTCCAGGATCGTGAGTCTTCATGGAGTATCTAAGAGAATAGTGTCGGATCGTGGGTCGCAGTTCACTTCACGATTTTGGGGAAGTTTCCACGAAACAATGGGTACTCATTTGAACTTCAGTACATCGTATCACCCTCAGACTGATGGTCAGACAGAGCGTGTGAATCAAATCCTTGAAGATATGCTAAGAGCTTGTGTTTTGGATCACGGAGCCAAGTGGGACAGTTGTTTGCCGTTCGCAGAGTTCTCCTACAATAACAGCTACCAGGCCAGTTTACATATGTCACTTTTTGAAGCTCTGTATGGCAGAAAATGTAGAACCCCTCTCAATTGGAAAGAGATAGGGGAAAGTCAAGTCTGCGGGCCAGAATGTCTCCAGGAAGCAGAAGAGAAAGTACGTTTGATTCGAGAAAGGTTAAGAACACCAAAGCTAGATGAAGAGTTATGCTGATACTCGCCGTAGAGATTTAAGCTTTGATCCAAATGACTATGTGTATCTTCGGATTACACCCTTCAAAGGTGTTAAGAGATTTCAATTGAAAGGGAAACTTGCACCAAGGTACGTGGGGCCATTCAAGATATTAAAGCGCAAAGGAGAAGTCGCATATCAACTGGAGCTACCCGAGACTATGAGTGGGATACACGATGTTTTCCATGTATCTCAGCTGAAGAAGTGTTTGAGAGTGCCGGAGGAGGCAGTGCCAATGGAGGCCGTGGATCTTCAGGAAGATTTGTCTTATAAGGAGCATCCAGTTAAAATCCTGGAAGTGGCAGAGCGTGTGACCAGAAACAGGGTTGTTCGTTTTTGCAAAGTTCAGTGGAGCAATCATACCGAGGGAAAAACAACCTGGGAGCGCGAGAAGGATCTCAAAGCGGAGTTTCCAAATGTATTCCTTAGCGAGCCAGAATCTCGGGGTCGAGATTCCGTTTAAGCGGGGAAGGTTTGTAACATCCTGATTTTTAGAGTATTTTTGAAGCCTTTAAAATAAAATTCACGATTTGGGTTTTTCTGGAATTAATTAAAAGCATAATTAGAATTTTTATTAATTAAAATGATTTGACTAAAATAAACATTATTATTTGTCAAAAATATTTTATTTAGGTTCCTTGAGTCTCAAGGAATTTTATGGAATTTTCTAGAATTTTTCCGGCTTTATTTGCTATGTTCTAGAGCTCAAAACAATTTATTTGGATTTCAAAAGAAGAAAACCTATGAAAATCCCAAAGCCTCGTGGGTCCAGCCCACTGCCAACCCGCCGCCCGGCCGCCGCGCCCACCACGCTGTCACAAGATCCGCGCCCGCGCCGTCAGCGGATGGCCGACACGCGCCGCCCATCCGTGCGGTCATCTCTACCGCAACTCATCCCGACTGCTCGCTGGTCTGCGCCTCGACCGGTGGGGCCCGCCTGCTGCTGTTACGTCGTCTCGACCGGACTTCGCCCCCGAGTCCGCTTCGCCGCCACCGCCGCCGTCTGCCTCCGCGGTGGACTCGCCGCGTTCGACCCGGACTCCTGGCCACAAGATAAGAGGGGCCGACCCGCGGTCTTCCGCCGCCCACCATCGCCGCTTTTGCCGCCGCCGCCGCTGCCGCGCCGATCGTCGCCGCCTGCGCCGGAGCCGCTGCCGCCGCGCCACCGAGGCTCGACTCGCTGCTTCCGCCGCCTTCGCCGCCGACCGCCTTGCTGCCGCCCGCCGCCGGTGAGTCGCCGTCGGCCGCCGCCGTTCCCCGCTCGCCCGCCCCGCCGCTCTCGGCCTCCTCGTCGCGCCGGACGCCCGCCGCCGCCGCGCCCGCCGCTTTGGCCACGGTGACGCCACCACCGTGTCGCCGCCTTCCGTGTGCTCGTCCGCCAGGCGCCGAGCCGCCGCCTTGTGGGTCCCCTCGGCCACCGTGGACCAGAGACCGAGCCCATTAGCTGAGCCGAGTCAGCAGCCACGTCAGCCATAATCCGACGTGTCACGCCACTTCGTGCCACGTGTCTGCCACGTTAGCTCCGAAGCCCACCCGGGAGCCACATCAGCCCGCCACGTCACCCGTCCACATCAGCACGCCACGTCATCATCGGTGCACACGTGTCGGCCATGTCAGCCCTAACCGCCACATCGACAAATTTCACGGTCATCGACTGCTTGCATACACCGGGTTCGCCGTAGACCAGCCATCCCGTGCACCGAGTCCACAGCACAGTAACCTTTTCGATTTTCAGTGTTTTTCCTTAGATTAAAATTTTCCGAGAGCCCGTTCTCCTTCGTCCTAACTCCGATTAACCCGATTCTTTTTCCTAAATTCATCTAAAATTGAGCTCTATCTTTTGATTCTAGATTTGAAACTTTGGAGATTATTTGAATTTCATTTGAATTTATTTTGGGCCTCGTTTCGTTTTCTCTCTCGTTAGATCACGCGTTCAAAAGAGCTGAAGCAAGATTCGAGGATCAAGAGCCGTCAACTGAGCCTAATTTTCAAATCTATTATGTATTACTTTGTTTTAAGTTACCAGGCATCGCTATTTATTATAAATCTTTGTATTGGTAGTTATGGTCCACATTGATTAATTCCGCCTTGATAATTTGAAAGCCATGATTCTCTTGTCACCATAGGATGGGTAATTAGCTAGTGATGCAATATTAGTCATCATATGGGTTGAACGTTTAATTTTCTTAGCCATGCTGATTACTAGTACGTTGGGTTATCATCACATGTGTTAATTAATCTTGACTTAATGAAATACTGGAACGTGGTGGTTAGCCACGCTATAAATTGGAGGACCATGACATGGGTAGTGTCATTGGTGTTGGTTATACAAATTGGTTTCCACTCGGGCGAATGATCGTGTAGTAAAGGGGGAAGTGTGGTTAGCACTTCAGGGATGTGGATGTTTCGCCCAGGTAATGTCTAAGGACTTAACTTTATGCGCCATTGATCTGAGCCTTTCCGTAGAAACCACATGTCTAGTATGGGATAAACCTGGCATAATAATTTGTGAAATCTCAACTTTAGTTTCGCTACTGATTTTGTTATGGCGCAAGAGGGGGCAATTATCAACTAGGTGGTCAGCCTACTCGACGGCGAAACCTTAGCGAGTGGAATTGGGTTGAGATGGAGCATTGTAAAAGCCTTGTTGTGATGTTCTTTAACGTGAGGATTATCACATCATGTGAGTACAGTTGTGCAACCTCTGCAGAGCGTAAAACTATTCGAATGGCCTGTGGGCATGTTGAATGGCTACTACGCTTATTTCTTATTTCCGCTGCTATTTTCTTTAAGCCCTTCAGGCTAGTAATTGTAAGCTTGGCCATAAGGTCGTATTCTGATAATTATTAATAATGTTTGAGACTTTTCTTTTGAATCGTGATAGTCTAACCGACCTAGACATGGTAGTCTAACTGGTCCTTCCGAGTGGTCAAAGGGTGATATTGAGGTCGTGGGTGATTTGGTTTGTGCATATTGATGGTTAAGAGTGTGGTTGCGTGTGTGGACTAATGTCTGTCAAGTTAGGAAGAACTTGTGCCGGGGGAAACATTCTTTGGTCTTTGCATGTGCAGGTTGGGCGTGAAGACGATCATAGTCATTGATGAGGAGGACCGGGACTAGGAGGGGAGAATCTGAAGTCTAGGCGGTTGAGGATGTCATTAGGTGGTCAGGCTCACACTGGAGCACGTGGAGATCAAAGGTCGATGATGCGTGGAGAAGTTATGAGAGGTGTGGTCCTAGGGATCTTTAAAAATATTGATCCAATTACAGTAAACAATACCTCTCTGGATTCATCACTTAAAAGCCTACATCTTTTATGTAAACACATATTTTTATTTTGATCAAAGCTAGGTGTAATTTAATGCCCAAAATAGAGGAAGATCTCTATTCTAGCAGACTGGACAGCAACAATCAAATGCGTCCCAACAACAGTACAGGGGTCTAAAAATTCTGAATTTTATACATCAACTAGATTACCAGATTTTCTACAACTTTCTCAATTATGTCCATGATCATAAAAATCATTTACTACCTCACATTCACAGTTTACTATCAGTTTGTCCAATTCTGCTCGCTTGACGAACAGCGGAATTCCCGACCCTGTAACTCCCAGATCCCACAGAAAAAATTCAGAAAAAAATACAGGACATGGGTCTAGAAGTCCTCTACAACTTTCCTTTTGGGAGAGTCCGCAGGAAAAATCATTTACTAGGTCTAAACCGCACAAACAGACGCACACATGAATCAATCTACAAAGTGCATACAGTAATCTCTAATCGGGCAAATAATCTAGTAACTACCTTCAAAATCCGTGCCAAGAACCCTAATTATTCTGAAAAATAGAGGGTTTAGGATGGCGAAAATTACCTAGATGGTGGATCACCCCTTTTTTCCTCCTCTTCTTCTTCTCCTTCCTTCTCCTTCCTTCTTCTCCTTCTCCTTCTCCTTCCTCTCCTTAGCTCCAAGGGCAGCAGCAATGGGGCACAAATTCCTGGGAGAGGGGCGGCCACAAAGGGGGAGAAAGGGCAGGAGGGGTGGCGGCTGGTCCGGGGAAAAGGGGAGGAGGAGGGTCTAGGGTTAAAGGGGAGGTGGGGTGCGGCTTGGGGTGGTGCGCCACCCCTTGGGCCTTGGCCCAAGGGCGGTCTACCACCCCTCAGCAGCCTAACTGGATTTTCAAAATAATTTTAATATATTTTAATCATTTTCAATGTTCTACAAATTTTATTTTTCCTTCCCGCGATTTATCGAAAACCCATGACTCTGCGATTGTTTTAAAAAAACTTACGATATAACGACGTTTGAGATATTACATTCTCCCCACCTAAAAAGGATTCGTCATCGAATCTAACTCCTCAAGCCACAAAACAAGAGAACAACAAAGAAAAGAGTAATCCACAGAAAAATAGAACCACAACTACGAGTACTCACTAGCCACGAAGAGCTCGGGGTACTTCTTTCGCATTTGATCCTCAAGCTCCCACATAGCCTCCCTCTCAGACTGAAACGTCCAGAGGACCTTCACATACTTGATGGTCTTATTCCTCAAGACCCTCTCTGAAGTATCCAAGATACGCTCAGGTCAACTCTCCACAGTGAGATCCTGATCCACCGTGACCTGCCCCAGGTCAATCTTGTGCTCGGGATCCCGCAAATACTTCCTCAGCATAGACACATAGAAGACATTGTGCACACCACTCAACAAGCTCGGCAACTCCAAACGATAATCCAAACTTCCCACACGAGCAACCACTGGAAAAGGGCCAATGTACCGCGGGCTAAACTTCCCGGTGGTACCAAACGAACAATGCCCTTAGTTGGCGACACTCAAAGGAGCACAAGGTCACCAACCGCAAACTCCAACTCACGGCGTCGAACTTCCGCATAACTCTTTTGTCGGCTCTGAGCAGCCAACAAGTTCTGACGAACCTCCCGCTCTTTCTCCATAGTTTGTTGAACAAGGTCTAGACCAAGCAAAGATCTCTCACCCACTGCATCCCAACAAAGAGGGGAAACACACCTTCGGCCATACAAAGCCTCAAAAGGAGCCATCTTGATGCTCGCCTGATAACTATTGTTATACGCGAACTCTGCCAAAGCCAGATGGTCCTCCCAACTACCCTTCTAAGACAGTACACAAGCACGGAGCATATCCTTTAAAGTCTGAATGGTCTGCTCTGACTGACCATCTGTCTGAGGATGAAAAGCCGTACTGAGAGAAATTGTCATGCCCAACGCAGCCTGAAGACTCTGCCAGAACTTAGAGATGAACTTGGCATCCCGGTCAGAAACAATTGACTTAGGCACACCATGCAGTCTCACCACCTCTCGGATATACAACGGAGCCAGATACTGCGATGTATTGGTCGTATTCATCGGAATGAAGTGTGTGGACTTGGTAAGTCTGTCCACCACGACCCAAACTGCGTCTCGCCCTCGAGGAGAGCGCGGCAATCCGACCACGAAGTCCATTGTGATATGCTCCCACTTCCACTCAGGTACCTCCAAAGGCTGCAATAAACCAGCAGGCCGCTTATGCTCGGCCTTCAACTGCTGACAAACGCCACAAGAAGCAACATACTTGGCAATGTCCACCCTCATGCGTTTCCACCAAAAGACCTGCTTCAGATCTTGATACATCTTGGTCTCTCCCAGATGTACGGAGTACGGAGTCCGGTGAGCCTCACGAAGAATATCAGCCTTCACCTCTAATTTCTAGGGTACACACAGCCAGCCTCTGAAACGAACTACACCACTCTCATCCACACTGAAATCTTGGGAACGACCCTCCGAGATCCTCTTCCGCACCTCTGAAAGGAGCCGATCGTGCTGCTGAGCCTCACGAACATGCTCGGGAATGGCGGACTGGATAATCATCTCGTGTCTCGCCGGGCAACTCAAAGTGAGACAGAAAGAGATACCCATCCTCTCAAACTCTGAGATCAAGGACATCGCCGTCTGAGGGACTCCTGTCCTACTCAAGGCGTCAACCACCACGTTGGCTTTACCAGGGTGTTACTGGATAGTCAGATCATAATCTTTGATCAACTCCAACCATCTCCGCTGCCTCAAATTCAGCTCTCGCTGACTGAATATGTACTTAAGGCTCTTGTGATCAGTAAATATATCACATTGTTCCCCGTACAAATAATGCCTCCAAGACTTCAGAGCAAAAACAACAGCTGCCAACTCCAAGTCGTGAGTAGGGTAGTTCTGCTCATGAGTCTTCAACTGCCTAGAAGCATAAGTGATAACTCGCCCATCTTGCATCAACACACAACTAAGACCAATCCGAAAAGCATTTGTGTACACCGTGAAGCGCTTGCCACTCTCGGGCAAGGATAGGATAGGTGTATTCACCAGCTTACTCTTCAAAGTCTGAAAGCCAGACTCACAATCATCTGTCCACACAAAAGGAACACCCATTTGCATGAGTCGGTTCATCGGCTTGGCGATGATAGAGAAATCCTGCACAAAGCGCCGATAGTAACCGGCAAGACCAAGGAAACTCCGGATCTCTAACACATTAGTTGGCCTTCACCACTGCACCACCGCTGCCACACTCTTCAGATCCACTGTAATACCATGCTGACTGATGGTATGACCAAGAAATCCAACCTCGACAGCCAGAAAGCACACTTCTTCAGCTTTGCATAAAATTTATTCCTCCAAAGGGCATCCAGGACCAGACTGAGATGCAACTCATGATCCTCCTTCGTCTTGGAATAAACCAGAATGTCATGATGAAAACCGCCACAAAGGAATCTAGGTACTCATGGAGCATCCTGTTCATGGCTTCCATAAAGACAGCAGGGGCATTTGTTAGTCCAAAAGACATTACGACAAACTCAAAATGCCCATACCTTGTGCCAAAAGCTGTCTTCTCTATATCCTCCTCTCTGATCCGCAGTTGATGATAACCAGACTGCAAATCAATCTTTGAGAATACCTTGGCACCTCTCAGCTGATCGAAGAGATCTTCAATGCGAGGCAATGGATACTTGTTCTTGATCGTCACTCGATTAAGTGCTCGATAATCCACATAGAGCCTCTTGGTGCCATCCTTCTTTCCCACAAACAAAACCGGAGCAGCCCAAGGCGACGTGCTCGGCCTAATAAACCCCTTAGCTAGGAGTTCATCCAACTGCTTCTTCAACTCCACCTGCTCCACAGGTGCCATCCAATACGGGGACTTATAGATAGGCGCGTGCATCTTAACAAGGTCTATGCGAAACCGGTTCCCTTCCGTGGCGCACTGAAGCTCAACAGGAAAAATATCTAGGTACCTGTAAGCCACACGATATCCTCTAGCCTCAAAACAGCATCGTGTCCCTCAACCATGGCCCATAGAAAACCTGACTTCTGCATTCGCCGATTGGGGAATAATCGCACAAAGAACGAGAGAGAGTATCAAGGCACTCCCTTGGAAGATAACTTCACGTTCAGACGGAGACTGCAAAGTGACTATCTTCCAGAAACAAGAGATAACAGCTTGATACTGTGCGAGCCAATCCATACCAAGTATCACATCGAAAGGCTCCAGGGGTATAACCACCAAGTTCGCCACGAACTCCTCATCTACAAGAACCACCACACAACTAGGGCAAACACGGGCACTGGAGATAAGCCCACTGGGAGAACTAACAACCACAACTCTCCCAACAAACTGCACGGACAGACCTGCCCGCTAAACAAAACCTCCGAGACAAAAGAGAAACTAGCACCTGAATCGAAAAATACAGAAGCATCAAAAGAATCAACATATAAGGAACCTATCACCACATCTCCACGATCCCTGCCATCAGACGCTGGCATGGCATATGCCGCAGGGACAGCTGAAGAAGAAGAACCTCCTGCGCCCTGGAAATTCGGCGAAGGAGTCCACTGAGGTACAGCCGCCGCAGGAGTACCAGGATGCTGGACCCAGTATCCTCCGAGTGGAGGCGCCGTGACAAGCGACGAAGGTGCTGTAGGATCGGAAATGGCAAAGAGGACGGGTGAATGGTGCCTTCAAGAATCGCCCTCATGTATTCACACAATTCTTCTTCTCCGATAGCTAAGAGAGCTATGAAGACAGAAGAAATTTACTCACTGGAAGCCGAAAACAATTTTGCCGATTGACCGAAGATATTCACGGAAGAGATAAAACCAGACCGACATAGCCTTCTCTGAAGAACAGATAGAAACAGGACTTCACTGACAAAGCAAAGATACAGACTGAAAACTGCAGGAACAGTTTTGGCCAAAGACTAACTGTACCAATTGTTTGCCGAACACAGGACAAAAATTAATAATTCGGATGGAAGTCCTTTTTAATGGTGAAGACCATTTTTGCTATCGGAATCAGAGAGAACACAGCAGTAGTCTTAACCCAAAGCTTGTCGCTGAAATCCAACAGAAATCAGGGAAGAAAAGCAAAACAGATTTTCTCTGCTGCCCGAGAAGAGTCTGCATAGACAAGAGCAATTCGGTCAGCAGTTTAGATCTGTGAACAGCAGCAAATGCATGCTACAGACTGAAAACTGAGGGTGGAGTTTGGCTGAGCAGTAGATAGATTATAAACCAAAAATACACACTGCAGCCAACTGAACAGCAATCAATAAAATCTGAAGATGCAGTTTTCTCTGTGCAATCGGCTGGCAAATGTAAGAGATAAAACAGTAATTACTTTTCTGTTGAAAACTGAAGGCACAAAAACTGAACTGAGAACAAAAGTTGCAGCCAAACACAAAAAAAAGGAAAAACTAAAGAAGCTGCTAAAACTGAAAAGAGGACTGCAACTTGAGACTGCAATTCAGAGAAAGCAAAAGGGGGGAGACAAAATCAAAAGAGAACACAGAACAAAGAAGACAAAAGACTGAATGTCGGGACCCCGGATTTCCGAATCCGGACCCTCTGTGTATTACAACACTAGTCCCAGATCAAAGCTAGTGCACACAGTCAAACAGTGATGAATACATAACCAACAACGTTTTATTACAATAATAGAGTACAGCACTAAAAGGTCTCTTTATTACAACGAGGTTTCAAGACCTCACACACACACAAAACATAAAGCACAATGGAAGCAAAATAAATCCAACGGATGAAGACCCATCAATACGCCACGTGCAATTGGTGGGAGCGCAACCTAGTACTCCAGAAAGCCTTCGTCGAATCCATATGCACCGTAGTCGAAGTTTCCTTCTTGAGCTTCATATTCCTCTGGGTATTATTTTTGAGTGTAGTATGTGAGTACATAAAGTACTCCGCAAGTCTTGGGAAAATGCAATAGATGCAAGGCTTAACAAAGGAGGGTCATATGGTTCTTTTGCACAAAGCCACATTTTATTTCAAATACCATTAATTATTTTTAAAGGCATCAATTTAGCAAAGTATTGTTTTAACAGAATCTATCAATAATTTTATAGTGAAGGTTCCAACCACCAACACTGGAATACTGGCTCAACCCGCCAAAGTTCAAAACCACGGGTTAAACCACCCACACTAAACAACTGGCTAACCGCCAAAGTTCAAGAAAATGGGTTAAACCACCCACACTAAAGAACTGGCTAACTGCCAAAGTTCAAGAAAACGGGTTACACCACCCACACTGGCTACACCTGCCAGGACAACTCCGGAAGTTCCAACCACTTCCGGCTTCCCAAAAATTTTATTTTAAAACCAAAAACCAAAGATCTACCATGTGAATGCATTCCTTGGCCGCCCTTGACCGTGGGCACGGCTATTCGAATAGTTTTACACTCTGCAGAGGTTGTACACTTTACCCACAAGAGATAAGTCATCTTAATAGCCAATATGCTTCCTTAGGCATGAGACCCAGATAACATATCACAAAGCTTTTACCTTACTCCAGTCTAGCTAGACACCACCACGAGGTTTCACCGAAGGGTTAAACCACCCATCGAAGCCCCTCTTGCGCTGTATGAGTACAAGAAACCACGTCCCTCACTATGAATAACCAAGTACACCGGCATCCACTTTCCATCGGTGGCACCTAGACTAAACTATCGTAAGTTAGTCACCTAGGTCGCACCCATATAGACATGTGGTTGTACGGTGGTGCTCGATCGGACAAACACAAGCGTCGGTCCTTAATTGACTAGGGCAGAACATACACTTAACAAGTTCTCGTGCTAGCCGCACCAAACCAAACCAACCATCCGCCCTGGTCTAAATCCAATTTTCACATTTTATTTTATTTTAAAAGAACTGTGGCAATTCCAATCACCACTAAATCTTGAACAAAAGTCTAGTTCCACAAAAATATAATTTTCCATTCCAAGTTACCAAAGGTTATATAGCACGACTAAGCATTTTACTACCGTTACAACATTTACCAAAGTTTAATAATAATCTCATTATTGAGACAAAGGAAATCCTAGGGTGTCAAAGTACATGGTTGTCAATGCCAAATGAGGGTATAACAATTGTCGGTTTAACTAATATCTCTAAAACAGAAATTATCATTTTATGTAAAATAGCAATGCATTAAATTTAAAATAATCAAAACATTTCTCAAACATGGGTTCAAGATGTTCAAAGGAGACTTGCCTTCATGTGCGGTGTCTTGACTTTCTTGCTGCTGCTTAGAATATTCTTCGGCGACGTCGGATTATACGCGCGGAATGATAAATATAAACGAACATATAAATACAAATAAAATCACAAAAATACAAAATATATACTGGAAGAAAGGTTAAGATTTTAGATGAATTTAGGAGAAAGAATCAACGGATTCGGAGTTCAAATGAAGGAGAACGGATATCTGGAACTTTTAGATATCACATGAAATGATAACAAAATCCGAGAATTACTTTTTGAGCAGTACGGTGTCGATTGGTTGCGAGGTGGCGGCGAATGGACCAAATGGAACCCCGGCGACGAGACGAAGGTGGTGACGTGGGTACGGAGTCGAGGAACGGCGGCAATCACTGGCGGTGAGAGAATGCAGCAGTGATGGCGAAAGGAAACGACAAGTTGGAAGGAGATAGTACCGGGTGTAGAACGTGGAGATGTAGGGTGAGCACACGGTAGAACACGACATGGTGAAGCTAGGAAAATCATTGGCTAAGCTGAAACTTCATCGGAGACGATACAATCGACGTTTGAACGTCGACGGTAGAGAAAAGGAAAAACTTGATATCTTGGTGCTCGGTGAAGCGAATCCAAAACCATTTGAAAGGTAGCTACCTGGGATGGTTTGGCACGATATGACGCGAACGGATTAGGGAAAACACCACCGGACAGATGGGGACACTAGATGCCATTGGCGGCCATGGCGAGGTGTCGGAGGCAAAAAATTTGTGGAGGCTTTTCGGAGAAACGGAAGGAAGCACGGCGTAGAACGCGGCGAGGCAAGTCTAAGAAAAATTACGGCACAGGCTAAAACTCAACAGAGACAATCGACGCTCGAGTCAAAACGCCATTTTGCGGAAAGTTCAATTTCTGACAATTGGCTCTACGAAAAATTAAATAAAAATGATGGATAAACTGTTTGGTGGCCAACAGTCTGGTCAAAAGTGACCGGACTCCACTGTTGGAGGCGCAAAAGGCCGAAGAACGCCGATTGGTTCACAAAAGAAAAATAGAGATTGTGGAGAGAAGAGAGGGAGAGAGGACTTGAGATTTTCGGTGGTGAATGAGGATGAGGAGAGACACCCGGTGCTCCCTTTTATAGGGGTGGAGGTGGACGGGAGAGGGAGATCAATCGGTGGAATGTCTTTAAGTGGCATGGCATATTCCCGCGAAATTAGCGCATGAAATTGGGCGATTAGGCCGGGGATGGAAAGGTCTTGATGAGAGAATTTAAATGCACTTGATTTCGCAGAAAATGGTGGAGAAAATCACGGGAAATTGAAGCTTCAAAAATCACGGCCATGGCGAGCGCGCTGCGAGTCGCGCACGGGTCTGGACTCCTCTCTCCTCTTTCTTTTTTTGTATTTTTGTTTGAGATTTTGAAACTGAGCTCAAACAAACTCCGAAAATTCTAAAAATAATTTCGAACCTTCCTTGAGGCTCAAAGAACTCAAATAAAATATTTTTAGCAAATATTAATATTTAATTTTATTTTATTAAATAAAAAATTCTAATTAAGATTTAGTTTAAACCAAATAAATTCAAAAATTTCAAAAATTTGAAAATAGAGTATAAATGGATAGATTAGAATTTTAGATGAATTTAGAAATTTTAATGGGCTCAATCGAGTTAAACGAAAAGAACGGGCTCTCGGAAGTTTGAAAAGAGAGAAAAGAATAAACCGATTTTCCGAATTATTTTGAACTGAAAAATCAAATTATGACGTCATCAAGGAAATGATTTTTAAATGAATTATTTTTTTTGTGGAAAAGAAATTTATGTCGTCAGCAAGGATTTGATTTTCTGACCGAATTATTTTTGTAAAGGAAAATAATTTTATTCACCGACAGTGAGACCGGTTTATGAACGAAAGAAGAAGAGAGGAAAGAGCGGACGATCGGATGAGCGATGTGGCGCAAGGAGAAAATCGGGATCGTCGGATGGAGAGCGAAAGGAGTTAGGTGAAGATGGGCGCTCGAGATTAGATCGGGCGACGGAGGATTAAATTTGATTTAGATTTTGTAAAACACCGTAAAATTCAATAAAGCTCGAAAAATATGAAATTATATCCAAAATTCCAGGAAAATTCAAACAACTTCTCGAGACATTTTGGACTTAGGGCCTGTTTGGGACTGCTCCGCTCCAGCTTTTCCAGCTCTGCTCCAAACTTGTCTAGCCAAACGGGTCCAACTCCAAAACTCGCTCAAAAAAGGTGGAGTTGAAGGCTGCTCCACGCTTTTTCGGAGCTCCTCAAGGTACTCCAAACTGAAGTTTTGTATCTCCTCATGGAGTTGGGGAAAATTACCCACCAATGCCATTACAACATACCGATTCGATTATTTTCTATTCCCCTACCACCATGATGCTCCTCCCCACGCCGCCTCTCCTCCCCACGCCTTGCGCCCCTCCCGCCTCCTCCTCCGCCCTCCCGCCGCCTCCTCTCCTCCCACGCCCAGCCGCCTCTTCTCCGCCCGCACCGCCCCGCCCGCCACGCCGCCTCTCCTCCTCCCCGCGCCACGCCGCCTCCTCCGCCCCCACCCGCCGCTCTCTCTCCCCACGCCCGCAGCCTCCTCTTCTCCGCCCGCACCGCCCCGCCTCCTCCTCCCGCCCGCCCGCCGCGCCTGCTCCTCCGCCCCCCCCTGCGCCGCCTCTCCCCGCCCACCCGCGGCCTCGTGCGTGCCGACTTCCTCTCCGTGCGGCCCCACGAGGCGCCGTCCGCCGTGCCCCTCATCCGCCGCGCCATCGCCATCGAGACTACGGTCGCCGTGGTCACTGGCGACGGCCACCTCATCGGCGAGATCTCCCCTCTCCTCGTTCTTCCTCTCCTCCTCGACAAATCGGATCCGAACTGCATCTTGTATTGTTTTCTTGCTATTCAAAGATTTATGAAGTTAAAGGTGGGAACATATTACTTTGTTTCATGACACGGTATTTCGAATGTGGAGATGTTTTTGTGTGTGGTCGCTAGGGTACTTGCAATCATGAATGTGTTGTTACTATCTGTTTATGTTTGTAGTTCTCCATGTTGCTAAATGCTAATGAAGCATGTACTACTTCACCGCAAAGCATCGTTATCTCGCTCATAATGCCTATATCTTTAGGGTACTTGATATATACATAGGTAGTAGACAAATGTGCTTTGTTAAAATAAATTTAACGAATTTAGCATATACCTTTGTGTTTTCTTTCTTTGAGCTACTATTAAAGTTCATTTTTCTTGTTTAAATTTCTAGTCAGCAATGTCTGTGAGCTGATGGCTTTCAGACTATACTTGCAGCTTCTTTTATTAGGTTTTGGTTCATCTAGCATGCATTTATATTTAGAGAGAATTCCTCACATGCCACTGAAATTTGTCTTGACCCCTTGTATGCCACTAAAAAAAATTTGATCCCCTACACACCACTGACTTTCTTGTTTCAATGAAAGTGGTATTGCTATACTAGCTGAATTGTTTACTCAGTTAAATTGGAAATTAATTTGCTGTCATTCAGAAAAATGAAAATGTTTAACATTTAAAATTGGTTCAAATATGATATTTTACATCATATTTAAATTGGCAAAAAAATATATTCAGTTACATATGCTCCGCATACATCAAAACATACACCAAACATCATTCGGGGCATATTGGACCTTTCTCGGTGAAACCTCACATTCACGGAGTCGGAGCTAGTCAAGCGTGCAAACAGACCACTGCTCCAGAACTCCACATGGAGCTGCTCCATGGTGGAGTTGGTGGAGCAGAGTGGAAAAAGCGAGCAGCGGGTCCCAAACAGGCCCTTAATAAAAATATTTCCAACTCTGTTGGTATTTTAATTCTCATACTTAAAATACTTTTCTTTTCAAAATAGATTTTAAAACTCGGAAAAACTCGAACACCAAATAAAGGCCAAATAAATTCAAATAATTAATTTGACATAGGATTTTTACAGAAAATTAAAATATCATTTTATTTAATAATATTTTAAATTTTACTTTAAATTACTTTTCAAATCTAGCTTTCTAAAAGCGAAAATCGGGCAAACAAAATTCAAATTTCACACAAATAAAACTCTTATTTTTATTTTAAACTAAATTAATTTAATTTTATATTTTAAATTTTTTTCTCCAAAATTTTGGAATAAACAATTGGACTGTTACAACTGCAGAAGAAGGCTGTCGGGACAGAGAACACAGGAGCAGTGACGAAAATTAAAACAGCAAAGAAATGAACCGAGCTGTGTTTTTCAGATCGGAGAATCAATACTTCAAAGAAGACTCCAGACTTATATCAAACGGAAGGAACAGAAATCAAAGAGGCCATTAAGTGCTTGCTGTCCTCTTCTAGTCAATTGAAAAGAGTTTCAAATCAGACAACAAGTTAGCCTCTTGGAAGAAGGAAACACACACAAAGATTGATCTCGGCTGAAACTGACACAGCTAGAGCATTCGACTGAAAACTTCCTGAGAAGAAAGAGACTCACTAGCCAAACCGAAAGTGCTACCAAAGTGCAAATTGCTTATGGTTCTTGAGTCCTTTGGCTATGAGACTTTTGATTATAGAGGGAGAGACTGAAACTAAATGATTGAAGAAAACCAAGTCACAGAGATAAGCAACGACAAAATAAAAAGAAAACTATGGAACCACTTCGAGTGGCTGCAGGAACCTGCAAAGACTGAAGAAAGCAAACTGGCGACAAGAGGTGAAGAGAAAGAACAACAGGAAATCATCTCAAACAAAAGACTTTCCAACAGATGGATGATTATAGAAACTAATGTTAACAATCAGATCATTCCATCCTCACGAATCGAGAAGAACTCACACAAGACACAAAAGAAATGCAGTGCTGCCACTGTCTACCACCTTCCACAACACAAAGAGAAAGAGACACACTCATACATGGAGAGAAAAGAAAAACCCTAACTCTCAATCCATCCTCTCCCTCTCAATCCTCAAGAACACCAAGAGCCTTACATGCTTCTTGGGAGGAACACACACAAAGTGATGAGCACTAAAACCCTTGTGATACACCTTGTGATCCTCAAAGGGGTATGCAGCCCCCAACACCTATTTATAGCCATTGGCTAACGGGTCTCCAACCCGTTCGCCGGCTAAACCCTAACGGAGCCGTCTCCCGCTTGTGCGGCCTTGCGGGTTACCGATTCGCCCCTCCTGCACCTTCCGGGAAGCTTCCGCGCTTCTTGCCTCGCACGCCTCGCAACCACCTCGAGTCCACGTCGTCTTCGACACATCCCGACCGTTCTGACCTCAGCGCCACCTGCGCCTAGTCCGGTCCACCGTGTCTCGCCACGACTCCGCCTCGACGTCCTGCAACCAGCACAGACAAGAAACACATCAAATAGCACCGCTCGATACATTAAAGCATAATAACATCAACAAACCTGTCGAATTATCAGAATAATCCCGTTTGACCAGGTTTGACCAAGTCCGACCTAGCCCGTTGCACCGCGCAACGACATGGTCCGAACCAACCAACTCAAACTCGACTTCCCTAAGCCGATGTCAATTACTCATCATACACACAGGATGACCTCTCATGGTCTCTCAGGTGCTGAAGGCGCCGACAAGTATCGCGGTGCAGGGACCGCGGGCAAGAACTGCGGGGTAGGAGCCGCAGCTATCATCTGCACGGTGCCGTCAGGACGGGTAGAGCCTGCTGAAGGTCTAGGCACTAACTCCCACTGTAGCTTCCCCTTGGGATTTTGCCTGCACACCACATCCTTGTGGTTATTACCACAGATAGTACACTGTCCACTCCAAGTGCAGTCACTCCGCCTATGCGGATCTTCACACCGAAAACACACTAAGCCCGGCCGGGCTTGGCTGGCACTGCATGCGCAGAGCTCCCTCCAGAGTGAGGCTGGCCCCGTACACCACGATAGGGCTGGTGGCGATGACTCTTTCCCTTCTTGTGCGCAGGGCCTCCAAAAAAACCCTTCCTCTCGCTATGGCCTCGAGGCTGATCTCCTCCAGTGGCCTTGCGGATGTCATCTGTGTACGCCTGCTGCATCTCGATCCCCAAAGCCTGCTCCACCGAGGTACGAAAATTCGTGATCGAAAAAGCACCTGGCAGGTGGCGGATCGAAGGTTTGAGCCCCTGACGAAACTGTCTGGCCTTCTCCACATCATCCCGCGCCACATGCGGGACAAAGCGGACTATCTGGTTGAAGCCCACCTCATACTCCGCCACAGATTGCTTATCTTGCGTGTAGAACTTGCTTGACGAACAAACTACGTGTCGGTTTGCGCCACATAGCGCACACGATCGGAGGCAACCACCTCGAATGCCTCCATCTTGTCCACCACATAGGACAGCCAGTCTGCGGCCTGAACAGGAGGAGCCACGCCGCTAAAGCTATCCAACCTCAAACCTACCCACTCATGGAGCGAGAGGCCGCTAACTGCTCCAACTGTTGCAACCTCTGACACCGGATCAGCACGAACACCAGGGGCCAGCTGCCCCTGCCTCAACGCACTCAACTCTTGCTGCTTGCCCTCACAGTGGCCAACAACTCCTCCTGACTACCACCCTCTGGATGAGCAACCTCAGCCTCCTCGACCGTTGGCTGCGCTACTGGCGTAGCTGCACGGCCACGGCTTCTACGCTTAGACGGCATCCTGCAACCACCACAATCCACATTCAAGCAAGAACAAAATCAACAAGCCAATAAGGCATAAGCAATAATGCAATGAATTCAACAGGGTATATGCAAATATACAAACCCTTCCCCAACCTACATGTGCAAGTGCGTCAATTTAATAATTTAATTACCACGGACCTAAAGCTCGCTCTGATACCAATTGTAACACCCCAGGACCCACATTACCCTGGGATACTACTAAAACCACTCCACAACTAGCCAATTTACAAGATAAAATAAACTGGCAACAATTACTAATCAAGATAATATAAGCGGAAGCATAAACAACTAAGGAAAAACATAATAGCAATAACAATTCAATATTCATATTCAACTCCAATATAATAACCAAAGGAACAGTTCCAAATTTAACATTATTAAGATGAAGCAATCATCGACAAGATAACTAAGTAAAAGACTAGAATCCTTTCAACTTTATTTCAGCATTAAAATATAATCTAAGTGCATCAGTGTGGTGTCGCTCTACCCTTCTCATGCATGCTCAAAGTCCACATGTAGAGAGGGGGAAATAAGAGTGAGATAAAGATCTCAGCAAGCAAACAGTTTAACAAGCTATTCAAACTACAAACAATTAAACATCATCACTTATAATTCCATACAACCACAATCACAATTCATGTTCACAATTATTAAACCACCACAAATTTCCAAGAATCATACCTCTTCAATTTCAGATTTAAATGGCATATGAATGCAGTCATTTCATCCACAAATAAATGCAAATATATGCTTCATGTTATGCTCCACATCACTCTTTCCCCGCGGGATAGGAGGTGCATTGTATTACGACAATATATGATGTTCCCAGCGGGATAAGAGGTCATCGTATTACGGCAATATATGATGTTGTACCGGTACGGTCGCGGCTAGGTGCGGCGACATCCACATATGCAAATGACATGATATGACATGAATGATATAATAATCATAAATCACATTAATCCATCCTCAAAGGAGCATTATCATGCTCACAACATATCCACATCCACCACAAATTAATTTCATGTTCCACAATATCACATTAAGCAAGAATTCCACATGTCTACTAGCAGAATGTCAACATATCAAATGATCAATACTTGCTACCATCTCTACAATTAAAATATCATGCAATCATGGCATAATGTATTAAATTACGATAATCATGTAAATTGCAAGTAGAAGAAATAACGGGTTAAACGGTAGCACATCCACTACGTTTACTTGCCTCAACCGACGAAGCGAAGCAAATCAAGAGCGCTCAGGGACAAGACCACCTATCCAAAAGGCAACTCTCAGCACACAGCTACAGAATACAAACACGACTAAAATAATTAAAGACGTCGTTAGAACCCCGAACCCGCACAAACTCCTCTCCGCTCAACAATTCAGCAAACTACCCTCTGCAGCGCTGCTTAACATTTTCATATCTTTAAAAATATTGATCCAATTACAGAAAACAATACATCTCTAGACTCATCACTTAAAAGCCTACAATTTTCATGTAGAACACATATTTTTATTTTGATCACAGCTAGGTGTAATTTAATGCCCAAAACAGAGGAAGATCTCTGTTCTGGCAGACTGGATAGCAACAATCAAATGCGTCCCAACAACAGTACAGGGGTCTAAAAATTCTGAATTTTATACAGAAACTATATTACCAGATTCTCTACAACTTTCTCAATTACTACCTAAAATTCATAGTTTACTATTAGTCTGTCCAATTCTACTCGCCTGACGAACAGCGGAATTCCTGACCCTGTAACACCCAGATCCCATGGTCAAACATTCCAAAATAAATATAGGAGATGCGTCTAGAAGTCCTCTACAACTTTCCTTTTGGGAGAGTCCGCAGGAAAAATCATTTACTAGGTCTAAACCGCGTGAGCAGATCAAGCGCAAAATCAATCTGAGGCGAGACAACATGTAATCTCTAATCTGGCAATTAATCTATTAACTACCTTCAAAATCCGTGCCAAGAATCCTAATTATTCTGAAAAACAAATGGTTTAGAATGGGAAAAATTACCTAGATGGTGGATCACCCCTTCCCCCCCTCTTCTTCTTCTCCTTCCTTCTCCTTCCTTCTTCTCCTTCTCCTTCTTCTCCTTAGCTCCAAGGGCAGCAGCAATGGGCGCAAATTCCTGGGAGAGGGGCGGCCACAAAGGGGGAGAAAGGGAGGGAGGAGGGTGGCATCTAGGTGTGGGGAAAAGGGGAGGAGGGGTCTAGGGTTATAAGGGGAGGTGGGGTGCGGCTTGGGGGGGTGCGCCACCCCTTGGGCCTTGGCCCAGGGCGGTCGACCCACTCCCCAGGCAGCCTAATCTGAATTTTCAAAATAATTTTAATATATTTTAATCATTTTTCAATGTTCTACAAATTTTATTTTTCCCTTCCTGCGATTTACCGAAAAACCGGCGACTCCGCGATTGTTTTAAAAAAACTTATGCCGTAACGACGTTCGGGATATTACAGTTATGGAAAGAGTCCATGATTGGGAAGGCTTAGAGATTATGCAAAACATGTATTTGAAAGAGTTTCGGATCCCATGATTTTTGGAATAGATAGAGTTTTGTGTTTGTGTTTGATGAAAACACGGTTTGGGGCGTTAGCCTATAAAAGCAGAAAGAGACTACGGGTTAACACAAGGTTTTTGTGTAGTAGATTAAAGAGGCTTTAGTGTTTGTGCCAGGGTTTGAGTGGTGCCGTAAGGGCACTTTGTAGCCACAGAGCATATTTCAGAAATAATAAATTAGATCTATTCCAAAGAAGTTTGTCAGCGTCGGCAGCGTGATTTCTGGGCTTCGTCTTCGACTCATTCTCATTACGAGTGCGTAGTGCATGGCGCATAGCGTTCCTCTGTTGACTTCACTTTCCTCGATTGTGCACCGAGTCATCTACTCGATCACCGCCAACAACATCGGCAAGGAGAGCAGACCAGAGCAAGTCAACTCAAAGGTGTTGATTTCTCGAATGTATAGGTGATCGATCGATAGGTTCTACTTTTGGTGTTGAAGATTACGACTATGTACAAAGCGGTCGAGCGAGTAGTCGAACGCCAAGCGGTTGTAACCTTCATCGACCACTGAGAGATTACAAAAAGCGAAGGCAATCATTCACCCCCCTATGATTGCGGTAATCAATCCTATAAGTGGTATCATGCAGGTCATAATGGCATCAGATTGAAATCGTTTTTCAGGTAAGCCACTGTTTTTTATGGATTAGATTATCTCTATTGGAAAACTCGCATAGAGGTATTTCTACAAGCACAAGATAATGTTATTTGGCAAAAAGTTGAAAATTCATATATAGTGCCTCTTGTTGTTACTATTGAAAATACTGCTGATGTTAAAGCTAATGCTAAGGCTAGAAATATTTTATTGCAAGGTTTAAGTAGAAACGAGTTTGTTAGAATTGCTCATATTAAATCTACGAATAAAATTTGGACTACTCTAGCTGATTATCATGAATGTTCTAAATCTATTAAAGGTGTACGTTAGAACCAATTCAAAAAGGAGTATTTTAAATTTGAGATGGAACATGGAGAATAAGTAGATGCACTTTTTGATCGCTTCAATAAATTGTTAGTGATTTACAATTTGTTGTCACATATTCTGATTCTGACAATGCTCGTCAAATTTTAAATGCTTTAATCACTACAATTAACCATTCTATTAACATGGAAATATTCTTTTTGAATGATCTTTATTCCAAGATAAAAACACATGAGATTGATATTTTGGTGAGGATAAACAAGTCTAATTCTTTTGGTTTAGTGACTAACTAAGCTGACAATTCTTCTAGTTTCTCTATTGTTTCCTTGTCTGTATTGTACTCTATTTCAAATGAACAATTGAAGGAGATTCCAAAGAGCAACTTGTACTTTTCTCCAATAGGATGATCAAGGCAATTAATAACATTAGAGTAAGACGAAGAGTAGGTCCTATCAAATACTATGAATGTGGTGAGGTTAACTACCTCAAGATGAATTGTCCCAACTAAGGAGCAAGGAGGTCAAGAATGACATGGCACCAACTTGTCGCTCTTAATTCAAAATTGATCCAAGCAAGAAGCACAACTATAGCAAGGCGATCAATAAAATACTTTCAGCACTTAAGGAGATTTATTTGAGCAATGTTAATTCTGCAAGCGATGATAAGAACAATGACAAGAAGGCAAAGGAGATAGAATTCAAAGGATGTGTTTTATGGCAAACAGTGAAGAGCTCGACAATGATGATCTCTACAGTGATCCTAATGAGGTAAAATCTTCTTATACAGATTTATCTCGTGTTGTGCTTAGATTGACAAAGGAGCTCAAGAGTATAAAAAAGAAAATTAAAAGTCATGATTTTGTTGTTGAGAGCTGAAATTTTGAAATTAATATGTTTAGAGCTTCCAATCCTGATGATGAATCATATGAATCTTGTCAAGTTTTACATTCTAAGTTAAAGTCTGCTAGAATTATTAATGCATCGTACTTGGTCCAACTTAGTGATATAACTGTTAAACTTGATGAATTAAGACTGGCACATGACTCCTGTACTGAAAAGTTAAAACATGCAAATGATGAAATTGAAAAGCTCAAATCTAGTTCTCTTACATGTTTAGAGACATGTATTTCAAATACTCAATCTAAAGTTTGTTCTAATTGTGAATTGTTAGAAGCTATAGATAATTCATCTCAAGAACAATTCAACAGATGGTTTATCCTAAGATATCCTCTTGCTCTAACTGCCCTAAGCTAAACCTTGAAATAGAAACATTGACTAGATAACTTAATGATTTTGGTAAAAAAAAGAAATATTGGCTCGGTATAGTGCTTCTAAGAATTTTGTGATAGAATCTGTCAAGTGCACATCCTATCCCGTATTGGCTAAAGAGAATGAGTATCCTAAGAATACTTTAGAGAGATTTTCTTTTGGCAAGAAGAATTTGAATATGATCCTAGACAAGTCAAAAATAAGTGTGAAAAATCATGGTCTAGGATTTAATTTTGTTGAGCATATCAAGAACAATCCTCCTAAGGTTGTTAAGCTTCTTGAACCTGAAAATTTAAAGTAAAATCTGAACCAAAATAAATTGTCTTTAAATCTGCTAGTATTGTAAATGATTCATCTACCAAAATGGGTGTTGTGAAGTCAAGTGATACGACCACCCATCAAGTCAAATATCAATGCACTCATTGTGGTAAAGATGGTCATTTTGTTCAATTTTACTTTTGAAAAGTGAAGAAAGAAAAGAAAGACAGAATAAGAAAGGATAATCGACCAGCTTTTTCCCATGGTCAAACCAGCGTGGTCGTACTAGAGTTTCGACTAACGTTTTCCGCTAATGGTTCTCGACCTGCTTTTTCCCGTGGTCTAACAAGCGTGGTCAGACTAGCGTTCTCTACTCGATCAGACCGATCGGCGATCAGACCTGTCTTGCTGAGGTGGTTAGATCGTCCCATGGTCGGTTCAACATTTCGACCAGCATTTCTCACACGTTTAGATCAGTCGGTGGTCAGTCTAGCCATGCTGAGGTAGTCAGACCATCCTAGGGTTGAACCAGCTTTTCAATGGTGGTCTAATCAAATTTTGATAGTGGCTAATACTTCACTTAAATCTTTATCGTTACCTGTTGTTGCCCTTGTTCATTGTGTATCTCAGTACTAGATTCCTAAATCTTATTTCACTCACCCTATTACTATGACACCGATGTTTCCTGTGATGTAGGGACAACTGATGAGGAAGGGGAACACGTGGCTAGTGGATTCAGGTTGTTTGAGGCATATGACTAGTGATTCAAGATGGTTCTCCTCCCTCACTAAGGCATCCAGTAATGAGTTGATCATTTTTGGAGATGCTTCAACAGGTATTGTGATGGCTAAAGGTACAATGCGGATTAATGATAAATTCATTCTCAAGGATGTTGCTTTGTTAGGTAAATTAAAGTATAATTTGCTTTCAATTTCACAGCTGATAGACGATAACTTTGAGGTGAGCTTTAAGAAACATGCTTGTAGAGTTTTAGATGCTTCTGGGATCTTATTTTCAATATATTTCGATTGGGGAAAGTCTTTAGAGCTGATTTTAATCATACTTTTTCACCTGTTGTTAGATGCTTAGTTGCTTCTAAATCCAGATATCTATCCTTTTGGCATCGTAGGTTGGGACACATTAGTTTTAATCACCTTACACGGATTAGTGGGATGGATCTCATTAGGGCATTACCTAAGCTAAAGGGTGGTAAAGATTTATTTGTTCCCCTTGTAGACATGGTAAGATGGTAGTTGTTCCACACCCACCTCTTACTATGATCATTACGGATGGCCCTGGTCAAATGTTGCACATGGACACTGTAGGTCCTTCTAGGGTTCATTCTATTGGAGGCAAATGGTATATACTTATAATTATTGATGATTATTCTAGATATTCTTGGGTCTACTTTATGGTGTCTAAAGTTGAGGCTTTTGGTCATTTTAAATACTTATTTCTTAGACTCAATAATGAATTGTCAGGTATTGTAAAAGTTGTAAGGAGTGATAATGGTACTGAATTTAAGAATTCATCATTTGCTTCTTTTTGCTCTAAAAAGGTCCAGAACATCAATTTTCTTCCCCTCGTGTCCCATAATAAAATGGGGTTGTAAAGAGGAAAAATAGAACATTAATTGAGATGGCTAGGATATGCTTCATAAACATACTACTCCTAGGAAGTTTGGGCTAAGGCTATTTCCACTACATGTCATGTTTCTAATAGAGTATTTTTGAGAGACTCATTGCACAAGACCTCTTATGAGTTAAGATTTGGGCGTAGGCCTAGTGTTTCTCACTTCAGAGTATTTGGATGTAAATGTTTTATTCTCAAATATGGTAATCTTGATAATTTGAATCTTGATCTTCAAATAGTATTTTTCTTGGTTATCCTTCTCACTCTTGTGTTTATCGTGTACTCAACTTAGAGACTAATAAAATTATTGAAACCTGCGAGATTACTTTTGACGAGGCTAGTCTTGGTACTAGACCTGATATTTTAGGTACACAGGTTCAGGGGGAGTTAGAAAGCATAATTCTTGATGAAGAGGAGGATCTTGACTCTGATGATGTTTTTCCTCCTATGCTACCACCTGCACCAGCTAAGGATCTTGCAACTGCTACTTCAACTTCAGCTGGAGACACTACTACTTCTAATGAGCCTCTATCAACTGATGGATAACCTACAGAGGAGGTTGGTAACGTTGGAGCTACCTCAGAACCTTTTGCACCATTGCATATTCAGCGGTGCCATCCCTCATAACTGATGATTGGTGATATTCAAGAAAGGGTAACACGTTCCAGATTTACTTCCTCTAACTCACATGCTCATTCTGCTTTTGTTGCCCCTTTTGAGCCCAATGATGTAAGTCACGCTTTATCTGATGAGTCTTGGATCAATGCCATGCATGAAGAATTAGAAAATTTTGAGTGTAATAAAGTCTGAACCTTAATTGAACCTCCTCATGGACATAATATGATTGGAACTAAATGAGTTTATAAAAATAAACAAAGTAAGCATGGTATTGTGATTAGAAATAAGGCTAGGCTTGTTGCTCAAGGGTTTACTCAGGTGGAAGGTCTTGATTTTGGCGAAACTTTTGCTCATGTTGCTAGATTAGAATCTATTAGAATTCTCTTATCATTTACTGCATCTAAAGGTTTTAAATTGTTTCAAATAAATGTTAAAAGTGCTTTTCTTAATGGCTTTATTAAGGAGAAAGTTTATGGTAAGCAACCACCTGGTTTTGAAAATCCTAAATTTCCTAATCATGTCTACAAATTATCTAAAACCTTGTATGGTTTGAAACAAGCTCATAGACCATGATATGAAAGGCTCAAGTCATACTTGTTAAAGAATAATTTTAAATGGACAAGGTAGACAAAACTCTTTTCACTTTTAGGCATGGCAATGATCAATTACTTGTTTAGATTTATGTGGATGATATTATTTTTGGTGGCTCCTCTCATACTTTGGTTTTCAAGCTTTCAGATACTATGAGCAGGGAGTTCGAGATGAGTATGATGGGGGAATTAACTTACTTCTTAGGTTTGCAAGTAAAACAGACTAAGCATGGCACTTTTATTCATCAAACCAAGTACACGAAGGATCTGCTTAAGCGTTTCGACATGAAAAACTGCAAACCTATTTCTACACCAATGGGATCTACGGCTACTCGATCTAGATGAACAAGGTGAGGCGGTGAACCAAAACAAATACAGAAGCATGATTGGGTTTACTGCTTCAAGGCTGGATATACATTTTGCTGTGAGTTGTGCTCTCAATTTCAAGCTTCACCTCGTGTATCCCATTTTCAGGCTGTGAAAAGAATTTTCAGGTATCTCCAATCAACTTTAGAATTCAAACTCTTGTATTCTTCTTCATCATGTCTTACCCTGCGTGCATTTCAGATAATGATTTTGTAGGTTCTATGTTGTAGGATTGACAGAAAGAGTACTTCTGATACATGTCACTTTTTAGGCACATCATTAGTTTCTTGGTCTTCTAGAAAATAGTCATCTATTGCATAATCCACTACTAAAGCTGAATATGTAGCTGCTGCTGATAGTTGTTCTCAAAGTTTATGCATTTCTGCTACACTTAGGGATTATGGGCTAGAATTGAGTAGTGTTTCACTTTATTGTGATAACACTAGTGCTATTGATATTGCTAAAAACCCAGTGCAACATTCTAGGACTAAACATATTGATATAAAAATTCACTTTCTAAGAGACCATGTGGAAAAAGGGTGATGTTGTTCTACACTTTGTTGAGTCTGATTTTCAGATTGTTGATATTCTCAATAAGCAGCTTAACACTTCTTGATTTGTTCATTGTAGAGTGAGTAGGGGGTATGTCATCTAATGGGATTCTTCTGAGTAGGAGCATGTGGTTTAAAAGTTTCAGAAGCTTTGTTTATTATACTTGTCAAATATTTCATCAAGTCCAAGCCATTGAAATCAAATGAATTGTAGTGCTCTTTTTATCGTATTTACTTATATGTTGTATAGACAGGTTATAATAAATTTGCTACATTTAAACTAAAGCATGACATGGCGGAATACTTTGACTAGATTGATTATAAATAGTACTTTGAAGTGTTCATCTAAAAGGATTAGCTTGATTATGAGTCTTATTTTAAATCTTGACTATGAGCCTCATATGATTAATATTATAGTCTTTTTATATTCACTCAGTTTGGCATGTTATTTAATTACAAAAATGAGAAAGAGAAAGTTGAAAATATGTATGCTTCAAATATGCCATGGTTAAACAAAAAGAAAAAAAGCACAAAAAGTGCACAAATGAAAAGAGGTATACTTCAAGCATGCCATCATCTAAAAGAAGTATGCTACAAACATGTCATCATGAAAAAAGTATGCTACTAGTATGCCACATACTTAAGAATTGTGTAAAGCAATAGGTTGTTATATGAGACTGCTAGCTCATTTAGACTTAAAATTTGCTTCACTTGAGGCTTTGACTTTTCATTATGATATCTTATTGTGCTCTTTATAATTGGTTTGGTCATTGTTGAGATATCTGTCATTAATCTAAATTGCTTAATCATGCTAAAGAATTGTTTTGACATTACTATATGGTATATGACTTTATATAATCTAGGTAGCTCTACTCAAAAGGATGACTTGATTAATTTATTAATTAAATACAAAGTGATTTGGATAATCTACAAAACTTCTAGATATTTACTCGCATTGCTACTTCTTAGAATTGTTCCTTCCTTGAAGTTCTTAATGATTACATTCCCAAAGAGGATACGAAAGGGAGAAATTGGTTCTCTTGTGTTAAGGGGGAGCTTTTGCCTTTGTTGAGTGTTTGCTACTGTATTTTGCCAAAATTCTTTTCTCTACAGCTTTGAAACTTTCTTTTCACAAATTTTGTTTTTTCAAAACTCAACTCATTGAAGAGATTTTGAGGTGTTGTCAATATATTCAACAAAGAGGAGATTGTTAGACCATGTGGAGGTCATGAATACAATGATGATGAATAATTGACTCTTGGGTTGCATTGAAATTTACATTTGTAAAAGTTTCGGTCGACCACGGTTGGCGATCGGCAAGTTTCAACCGTGGTAGTCCAACCGGCTTTGTGATGGATGGTCCGATCGGCAGACGTCAACCACGGCATGTCGACCATAGCAGATCGACCACGATAGAATGACCATGGCATGTCGACCACGGCTGAACGATTACGGCAGAACGACCTCGATCAGAGAACCGGTCGTAAGCTACAGTGAACATGTTGTATGCTACAGTACCTTGTCGATGGTCGTAGCTATAGTAACCTATCGGTACTCGGTGGCTATAGGCTTTGTGATCCATTGTTGTAGGCTATGCGATCGGTAGTCGTAGACTTCACGATTTGTTGTCAGTTGTCGTAGACTTTGTGATCATAGTCGTGGGATTTTTGACCGGTTGCCGTAGGCTTTACGATCGGTACTTATGGGCTTCAAGTGTTTTAATTATTATAATCTTCCAGTACCTCGAGTATTCGTACTTGTTGGGCTAGCGGTCTGACCAGCTTGGGCATGGCGGTCTGACTGGTCCTTCTAAGTGGTCGAAAGCTGATATTGTGGTCGTGGATGATTTGGTTTGTGTTTATTGATGGTTAAGAGTGTGGTTGCATGTGTGGACTAATGTCAGTCAAGTTAGGAAGAACTTCTGTTGGGGAAAATGTTCTTTAGTTTTTGCATGTGCAGGTTGGGCGTGGAGACGATCATGGTCGGTGACGAAGAAGATCAGGACTAGGAGGGGAAAATCTGAGATCCAGGCGGTCGAGGATGTCATGAGATGGTCAGACTTATGCTGGAGCATATAGAGATCAAAGGTGGATGATGCGTGAAGAAGCTACGGGAAGTATGGTCCTGGAGGCTTCGACAAGTTGAAAGAGTTATGGAAGGAGTCCATAGCAGGGAAGGCTTAGAGATTATAAAAAAACATGTGTTTGAAAGGGTTTCGAGTTCCTTAATTTTTGGAACAGATAGAGTTTGGTATCCATTTTTTATGAGGACATGGTTTGGGGCGTTAGCCTATAAAAGTAGAGAGAGGCTAAGGTTAACACAAGGTTTTTACAAAGTGGATTGAAGAGACTTTAGCTTTTGTGCTAGGGTTTAAGGGGTGTCGTGAGGACACTTTGTAGCCACAGAGCGTGTTTTAGAAACAATAGATCAGATCTATTCTGGAGAAGTTAGTCGGCATCGGTGGCATGATTTCTGGGCGTTGTCTTCGACTCGTTCTAGTTATGAGTACATAGTTCGTGGCGCATAGCGTTCCTCTGTTGACTTCATTTTCCTCGATCGCATGCCGAGTTGTCTACTCGATCACCACTAACAGCATCGGCAGTGAGAGTAGACCAGAGCAAGTCAACTCGAAGGTGCTAATTTCTCGAAGGCATAGGTGATCGATAGGTTCTGCTTCTAGTGTTGAAGATTACGACTATGTATAGAGTGGTCGCGCGAGCAGTCGAACGCCGAATGAGCACTGAGTGATACAAAAACCAGAGACAGTCATCTCCCCACCCCCCAATCGATCCTACATGTTTGGTCCAGGTGGGTATTTCTATATCTTTTTTTACTATGACGAACGAGTAATTCGTCATGGATAATACAATTTTTTATAGGTCAACATATTGTGATGAAATAAAATCGTCACAAACTTATATTTATATTATATCCTATGGCCATTCGTCAGTGAAGAACAAAATTGTCATAAAATTTTCTTTCCTGGTTGTCCACTTCATCTGAGTTTTTTTTTTGGTGTGACAAAAGCATACTGCATTCCAATGATGCTTGTTCGCATCACAACTTAAATGATAGCACCATTTCGAACTCCATGGTTGCATAATTCGTTAGCTAAGAATTCTTCCTATGTTTTATAATGTATTTTTTCTCACAATAAAATGAACTCATGATCATTCATTCCCCTTCAACTTCCTTTCTTCTAAGTATCCTTTCTTCTAAGTTATAATCCTTCATAGGTCTTGTTTGCACTCTATTCTCATTGTTTCTACCTTGCATGGGCTGTGGCATTACATCTTGTGTTTTTGGTGATGTGCTATGACAGGCGTCACACCCCAAACTACAGGATATTATGAATATGAAGTCATCAACCCATTCACAGTCCAATTAACAGATCCGTAAATTAATCTCGCAGGATTACAGCACATGTCATAACTAGCATTTCTAGCATTACTAGCATTTCTTCTCATATTAGTCTTGGACACACGAAGAAGATAATGTCTTTCCTACTTGTAGCTTACGCCATTTCTGAAGACAAATCCTTTTTGAGCCCTACCACTGTTGAGTTCAGAGTACCAGACTTCCACACCGAGAATATGCCGGGACGTCATGAACATATACTAGATCATTTGGCGTGCTTCGCGGTGCCCTACCGAACAATGGAAAGAACATATAATCAGATGGAAAGCAGACGTACAATCAACTCCATAATAGAACATCACAACATTCCTTGGTCATTCTTTGCAAACAAAGTACTATCGACAAAAGCTCAATCTAATATGTTGCAACTTACAATAGTATATTGGAACGACAACCAAATGCAATGGAAGTTCCAATTTTACATGTCTCGGGACTCTGAGGAGACAGAACAGCTACATTTTACATATCTAAGGACGAACACACAAGGCATTATTATCACAAATTACTAGTGGAGGTTGTACTATTGCATAAGTGATCCACTGAAATGTTCTCTAGGGGTATAACACAGTGCAGGAGGGGAAGAGGAACGGAGTACTGGAACTTCAGTACATGTCAAACTGGCTCAATTTTTGGCCTTGCAATGTCCTCCCACTTTGCAAATTTACAATATGCAAATCCATGGATATTTCAGTAAGCAAAAAATGGCAGTAAGCTTGCAGCTCGTTATATTAACAATGCAGTCATATCACTCCTACAGCACAATTATATTGCCATATACTGAACAAATATGGAAGGTATTGCCAAAGGAAAGAAAAGTGAAAAGATGAAGATAATTGGATCGAACTTCAGCAATACATCACCAACTCAGCCCACCATTCAGGCTCCCTTTTCAGTACGTAATGTGGTCTTGTATTAATGAGAAAATGAATAATTTCTGCATATTTTCATTGTAAGAAAATTGGGACGGCGAAAGAATGTTCTTTGTCAAATCAATTGTAGTCTGCTTCCTATGGGTGCTTTCTAATAACTAATCAGGTAATTACAAAAATATAACACGGAAGCCATGTAGCCCTGATAAACAACAGTTCAGTTGCTATAGACTTCAGTACATGACAACCATGTTCAACCTGATGAAAGAAAGAAGGGACAATATTTATTAAATCTGCATCTTATAACATGAAATTCACTTATTCCACCCATGGTTGTCACGGCGGATATGGCGACCACGGCGACTGCCGGGCGCCAGGACGCCTAGACGTCCAGGCGGGCGCCTAGGCGTCGGCCAGGCGAGCTCTAGGCCAATGTTCAAGAAGGCGCTAGGCGCTAGGCGGGCGGTGAGATGGGGCCCAGCGGGGTCTAGGGGGCCTAGGTGGTTAAATAAAAAATAAGAACAGCAGACAAAGATAAGAAATTATATATATGTATTTGATGTGATCACGTGTCGGCGGTCGGCGTGATCACGTTTGCAGCAAGAGTGAGGCAGTGAAGCGATGAAGCCGACGCAGGCGCTCCAATTCGGATCCTTCTCCCCCCGCTACGCGCTACTCCCCTCCCACTCCCAAATCCTCCGTCTCCTCCCGTGGCCGGGTCCCACGACCCCACCGGCATCAATCGCGGCACTCGTCCCCGCAGTGGTGCAGCTCTCCTCGTCCCCGCCTCCCCAGTAGGCAAAGGCCTCCTCCCATGGCAGGCACTGTCCCAGCAGCCCTGCCTCCTGCGGCAGTCAGGCAACAGTGCTACTCCCGGCTCCCATAGCCGGCACTTCTCCCAGTCCCACTAGCTCCTCCTCGCCGGCCGGTACTCCTCCCCGCGGTAGATTCCTCCCATTCCCGTTCCCGTTTTGCTGTTCGTGTGGTCTCAGCCACCTCGCCGATTCCTCCCCGCCCAAACACCCTAGGCGGGGCGGCGGCCGCCGCCAGCGCTTATCTGGGGCCTAGGCGCCCCCTAGCCCGCCTTTTAGAACACTGCTCTAGGCGAGGAGATGCACAAAGCACAGATGACGAGAGATAGCGAATCGGAGATGCGAGACATCGACAAAGACACAACACAGCAGAGAGCGAGATGATTGCAAACAGCGATCCTGACAAACAACACAGCGATCAGGCACACAGTAGAGAGCATCAGAGCAGCATACCTTGAGGCTTGAAGATCAAGAACTCAACATGGAAATTTGTTGAACATGCTCATCAGTATCACTTCCCTTAATAGAACATGCTATTGATTTGTAATTTGTTGTTTCCTGACTTCCTCACTTCCTGTATAAGTTGTGTAATGTGTTAATGTCAAATGTGAGTATGTATAAGAACAAGAAGAGGCATTGTGCTGCAAACCTTGAGAAATGTAAATAAAAAAGTTTACTCCATGGGTATTGTGCTGTATTAATGAACTAACCAAGCTAATATATTATATGCTCGATGAGTCGCTATCGGCACTCACCGAATGATGGAAACACAGAAACTGGGCCGATCCGGCCGAAGTAAAATGATCTTGTAAAATGTAAATGGCCTTCCTGAATCCTCACTTCCTCCTGTTCAGTCTAGAGTGGACTCTGGAAGATGCTGCAAAAGTGCAAAAAGTATCAATTTATCAAGAGTTCAAGACAAATAATACAACATGCTATATGGGCAGTCATAGTATTCTCAAGAGCAAAACCATTAACCATGTTGAGTACTTGAGTTAATTCAAAGTTGAGCAAAATAGCAACTGTAAAAGAAAATACAGTATCCAGTCAAACTACTTTTTTCAAATTTCAATTTTCACTTCTTAAATCAAAGTTTCAAACTAAATGGAGACTGGAGAGGCAACAACTGAACAAAGTACTCCAAAACTAAATGGAGAGGCAACAAAGTTTCAAACTAAATCAAAGTTGCATGAAATTGGAAAGGCGGGCGGAGGCCATCAACATTCAACAATCATAATCTGAATCCCCTCTCTCGTCGCCCGCAGCATCACTTTGTCCAGTGGTGTTAAGAGTAGGACTAGGAGGAGCTTCGCCATAGTCATCTTCGATGTCTTCATCATCCATCTCAACATCTTCATCATGGTCATCATTACTTCGTCCTTCTTCTTCAAGAGGCAATGAGCTTGTACTTGCCCCTCCATAACCTCGCCGATGATAAGTCCGAACATCACTCCTAGAGGCATATGTTTTCCTAGGTAGATTGCGACCACGAAGCGCACTTGAGGCACCCACAACTTCATCAATAAGAGCCCAATCCAGATTTTCTGGCTTCGCCTCATGGACATCTTCAGCACCCGCATCAATCCAGTCAATATTCCACTCGTAGTCATCAAAGATCAGTGGGTTGAAGTTGCTTCCCTCCACACGCATCTTTTGAAATCTTTCGGCAATCTTTTGGTTATATTTCACATAAACCAAATCACTCAACCTCTGGTGCTCCAGCCGATTCCTTTTCTTTGTATGCATCTACCAAATGGATCAAGAGAATATTTGCAGAATGTAAGTACTAAGTAGCACATACAAAACCATTACTTATTAGTTTGTTACTTACAAATTGAAGGTGCTCCAATTGCGCTCACACCGGAGGTCAAGCACAAAGACCAAGAAGATGTTTTGCAAATTGTTGAAGCTCCGATGCATCACCACCAAATGAATCCCACCAATCAACTAGTACAATGCAAAAGGCATGATTCAATGAAATGAAATCGAATATGCAAAGGGAAAGGCATGAAACAATGAAATGTTAAATGTGGGAACTAGGAAGAAGAACTGGAGAAGAACAGTAGAAAATAAATGTGGGCATATGTTCCTTGCCTGCGGAAGGGCTTCGATTCGTGGAGACTGGAGACTCGCGGAGAGAGTGCGGGAGGGGGATGCTCGTCGGACGGTCGGAGGGGTCTTCGAAGAAGGTAGGTCGGTCGGCGGCGCCGGCGGAGGGAGTGAAGGCGGCGATCGGTAGGGTTAGGGTTTCCGGTTTCGCCGCTGCCGCTGTGTTGTCTCGCTTCGCTTCGTTATACCGCTTCGGGCCGTCGGCTTCAGTGCGCATCAAGTTATACCGCTTCGGCCTTCGGCTTCATCGCACCAAGTCGTCGTCGTGCCACTCGCCTTGGACGACTAAGCGACGCCGCGGACGACCAGCATCGCTAGGCGCTCGCCTAGAAGACCACGGCGAGGCGAACTGTTGCGGCGTCCTCACAGTCCCGCCTGGATGCCTAGGCGACGTCGTAACAACCATGGTTATCACGGTGTCGCCTAGGCGACACCTAGGCGACGCCAAGTCGTCTGGCGGTCGGAGGAGGACGCCGAGGCGGCCGCCAGAAATCTCCCCGCCGCGCCGATCTGCGCCTTTCTCCCGTTGCCGACGCCGATCTGCGACCTTCTTCCGTTGTCGACGCCGATCTGCGGCCTTCTCGCCGCGGCCGAGGAAGGGGCGGAAAGGCGGGTCAAGGCGTCGAAGCGAGAGGACGAGCGCCGGCAGTAGAAGAAGGGAGGCGGAGGGACGCGGCGGGCGGCAGGCGGGAGGCGGCGACGGGCGCGGGCGGAAGCGGGGAGAGAGGCGGAGGGGGAGGGAGGAGGGGGAGGCGAGGCGATATGGGGAGGGAGGAGGAGGCGGCGAGAGATATGGGGAGAGTGGTGAACTGGCGGCGGCGTAGGGTTATATTTTTCTTGGTTTTTTGCGAACAAACCCTTTTTTCAATAGATTTCTTTTAATTTAGACCTTCAGAGTTTCTAAAAATTACAAAGAGACTCTTTTTTCAATAGATTTCTTCTAATTTAGACCTCCTGAGATATGATTATTTAGATAATTTATACTATTATGTTGCATGGTTATTTATTTTTCAGTCATATGATGTATTATTTATCGTCTAACTACTATCGTCTAATTGTCGCCATGGCGGACGCCTAGTCGACTAGGCGTCCAGGCGCTCCGGCCTCGCCTCGACTTGCCGGAGCGCCGTGACAACCTTGGTAACAACCATGATTCCACCCATCCATGATAGCATGGCCCTTGATACACTGCAGCGACGCGTAAACTTTGATAGCATGGCCCTTGAACAACCACGTGAAGGAATCATTCAGTTATGCACATTCCAACCATTCAGAAACTAATGGTAGTTTAGTCATTTTAATCTAGAACCAATAAAAACGAAAGTGAAAAAAATCTGCATTGAACATGGAATTTTTTTCAGATTCCACATACTTAAGTCTGGTAAAAACTACTGTAGTGTAAGCTCAACCTGCACATAGCCTACTCCTAACATAACCATGGAAAACATAATGATGTCATAGAGGCAATCTAGCAAAAATCTATCCGGCAAGGGAAAAAATCTAGGATTGGATATCACATCATCATTGTTTCGTAGTGAAGCAATGATTTGCATCACTTCATTTAAATTAACAGTTACCCAAATAGCTGTGTTGAGGATAAACAGTTTAAATCACTTGGACAGACCATATAGCAACTGCATATAAGAATGAGAAACTGCATGTCATGCATGACACAACCCATCATTTCCTAGTTTTCATGTAGACATTAATACAATCAGCTAGCAAACAGCAACGTAATGCCTCCTATGAATAATTTCTAGCCTCCCAAATTGATCACAGTTTCGACATCTTGCCTACCAAATCATAGAAGACAGCGGATTACAAAATATATAACGGTGCCGTGCCCAGGCTGAATGTGCCTAACGGCCATTTTTTTGTGCTATATGGGTCATGCCGAGCCTTGTTAGGATGTGCCGGGCCAGCCACTGTGCGTGTTGTGCCGTGCGGGCACGCTAGGCTAGGGTGACAACCCAGGCATGGTCCGTCCCATCGTGCTGTGCCGGCCTGGCCCAACGCCACTCGTATCATGCCGTGGGCTATATCTATAGTAACAAGCTGCGAATCGGTCCGATAGGTATGGCCCCTTCGACTACCACTAAACCAGGATACCAATTCGGAGACAGACTAAAAGGAGAGTAGCCAGCCGTGGACTAGGCCCCGGAAATAAGAATTTACGATCTATCATATTGTTGCTACAATAATACATAGTGGGATACTTTGCTCTGGGCCACCGGATGGCCCAAGGCCTAGCTCCGCCCCACCGGACTTAACAGAAGTATCTAGCTATACATGAACTCCTAGACCAAACGACCAAGTGCCGTCCAAGAACCTGCTGTTTCGAAGCTGTTGATCACTTTTGGCTCATGATAGTTTTTATCTGTATTTTTCAAAAAACAACGAATAACAAAGACGATTTTATACTCAAAAAATCATTTAGAAAATCTATTTTAAAAAATCACCTTATTTGTTTGGACTTTGAGAGCTTATTTTGCAAATAAGAGCCTTTAATATTCGAGAGTTGTGAGCTTCAGTTTCTCGGCTGAAACTCACGTAGAAACCATTTTTATATTTTCAATTTTTTAAATTTAATTATGTTAACCACAGTCTCCCGATGACTGATGACGGCAGATCATGTTTTGAGTATAACGGGACCTGAAGGAAGACATGTTTGAGTGTAACGGAAAATTAATTGCAAATCACGTAAACTAGTCAGGAAAACAAACGAAACAATTGCAAATCAAAGTCGGCATTATAATTTCAAAGTTGACAACCCATTAAGCACATCTTAAATTTAAAAAAGGTACACCTGTTAAAGCCAAATACTATCATAGGTACCGGTGTTTGACTGAGTCATAAGCTCAAGCAATAATAACTTACAAAAAACAAATATAATAATGATCTGACCACTAACAATCATCAACAAGATAACAGCTGACAACTACTGACATACAACAGGCAGTTAAACGCGCCACATCTCATCCCTTAGTTCCATATCCGAACACTCTTTGCAGCTTGAATCTTCTATCGAACCATCTGGTTATGAACAGTGAACAGAACCGTAAGTACATCCACAATCAAATATCATAAATTGCAGTAAATATTGAAATGTAATGTAGAAAAGGCTACCCAGTAAGCACATTTCTTTACAATTATAAAAGAAGGAGTTGGTGATTGGTGTGGTCTCTCCCACCCTTCCCACCTCTCTTGACGAAAAAGATATTTTGTCTGACGTATGGGCCCACCCACCTCTTCCACGTGTTGATGGTTGGACATCCATTCTCCTCTAACCGCTCTATTCCCTCAACTTCTCACCTCTACTTTTCAGCCGATCAGAGCAACTCTCTTCTATAGCACGATTATCTATATATGCAATGGAGTTTCGTTACAACGCACGGGTACATAACTAGTATTTCACATAAAATACAGTTGAAAGGAGATTAGGGTATGTACAATGATATAGACAACTATTGTCAATAATATCACTCATGTCATCTATAGACAACGCTAAAAACAACTACTACAATAAGTTGTCTTTTACATATCTCTATAGACAGTTTCTCCATAACATAATGTGTCTTATTTCTCATGTTACAGTCGACTGTTGCATGAGAAACAGCTCAATTCTCTAGGCTCAATATCTCTCTTCCGCATCATCTTATGTCCTACATAGCAATGCTTATAGCCAGCTGATGTAAACCCATTGTACATGGCCTTATGCATTGTCCAAGGTGCACACAAATCAAAGATCTAAGTGTGCATGCACATGCTCAGCTGGGATCATCGTTTGCAAAACAAAAGTACAGACTTACTAACACTTTCAAAAACAGCTCTAATTATTTCGTTCAATAAGAGGCCAAGGCCACATCTCTGTGCTGTTAATGGTAGTAGACCAAAGTTGCATAACATTCAGCTATAAACTTGAGTTGGCTCACTTTTTGATGTAGATATCAAACAAATCTTAGGCTGCTTATGATCCTCAACCCAACAAGGCAAACAAATCAAAATTACAAATTAGGTTAATGTTATTTGGAACTCATCATTCATTCATTTGTATGCCAAATTGCATAAGAACTTCTAGAGTTGACAGCGAGTTGTCAGAACTAATGGCCAACTTGAAAAAAAATGCAAGTATGCAACTGTTGTTCTTAGTGACATTAATGGGGCAACCAACCAAAAATGATCACTAAGAGATATTAAATGCACTGAACTAATCAACTATTGTCTTATAAGTTCCTTGAAAATTGAAACATATGTTCAAACGTTAAGCCATCAATATGACTATGAGTCTAAAACTCTAAATTAACAAACAAAATTATCAACAGTTTGACAGTAAACAACACCGTGACTGTTACAATACAAAATTCATCTAAATAAACTATACAGTAAACATTACTTTGATCAATACTTGAAGTCTAAAGGAAATGCATTACATGTCAGTACTGCAAAGGAAAACCACCAAAAACTAATCATTCATGGGTGAATACTGAATACATTAGAAATTAGTACAAAAAACAATCTAGTAAAACTGTAAGTGTGCATTTGAATAAGGTGAAGCTATATTTCAGTAAGAGCAGAATTCATGAGATAAGACATTCATCTCATGTCCCTTGCGTCAACTGTGAATAATTCACTGCCCCCTGAGTCCCTACACAAAAGTGCAGTTTGAGATATGCCCAATAAGACTTCCACATGATTTGCACGTGCCCAATCTGGCTATACTTTTTTTCAAGTTAGGTCAAATTTTGATTGCAGACATTTCAAACTACACTTAAAGTAGACTGTAGAGAAGTAGGATATTTCAAAAATAAGTTCAGAAGTGACATTCAAATGTTGGAAGGCACATGAACTCTTTGACACATTCAGTTATAACAATTATTCAATATATCAAGAAGAAACGTAATAAAGCAGGTAAGAAGAATGGTATACCACAAAAAAGGCTTGACAACACCACAACGGTTTAGTCCAGCAATCCTATCAATATGTTGGTCACCTCCTTCTTTGTGTCAGCTCGACGGATCTGCATCTTCACCTCTGCTACGTTTTGCTTCTTGATCTTGGATTCCAGAGTGCAAGCCTTCTCATTGCCAATGAACTCAAATGCTCTCTTCAGTGTCTCCCCACATGGATGCTGCGCCTCGATCCTCTCCACATAAGAAGCAAGGTTGGGATACAAGCTCTGCAACTCATCAAACCTCCTGCGTATGCCTTGCACATTGCCATCTCTGTCCGTTTCCTCTTTCCGAATTTCCCCTTTCTCACTATTAGTCGGAGTGCCACCATTTTTAGTGGCAGTTGTGGCCTCCTTTGGCAATACACACTCTGCATCTCCATCCATTTTCTCTTTGTCAGTCTTCCCCCTCTTACTCCTAATCAAAGTGCCCGCCATTTTGAGTGGCAGTAGTGGTGGTCTCCTTTGATATGCCGCTCTTAGCATCTTCATCCAATTCCTCTTTGTGATTTCCCGTTTCTTACTCTTAGCTGGAGTAGTAGTGGTAGCCACCTTTGACAACTTGCTCTTTGCATCTCCGTCTACTTTCTCCTTGGTGGCCTGCTCCCTCTTACTCCCTGTCAGAGTAGTAACATTTTCATTGGCGGTAGTCTGCCCCTTCTTACTCTTTGACAGAGCACCATTATTTTGAGATGTGGAGGTGGAGGCAACCTCCTTTGCATTCTCTCCCCAGACGGCCTCTGAGAGCTTGTACATCCGGAGGTCATCATCTTTACCTGGAAGGGTACCTGTGCTCGCTGCTTTCTTGGCAGTGATCTCATACCGCTGCTTGAGCCTTCGCACCTTCTCATACATTTCCGTACGGCTGCAGTTCTTCCTGTCAAGGCTATCACCGACAGCAGCAATAAGGTCATCAACCCTTGGTCGCACACCCTGACTCTTGACGTGCGCGACAAGGGCCTCCAGGATCTTGATCTCATCCTCCGTCGTCCACCGCGCGGGTTTCTCAGACTTGCTGGGCAGTGAGGGATCCGGCGCCACCTTCTCTGGCTCGGCCCTGGGCTTATTCGCCTTGCCGGACGGAGTGGGCTCAGGGGCCGCCTTCTCCGCCCCGGCCTTAGCCTTCTTGGCCTTGCCGGACGGAGTGTGCTCAGGCGCCGTTTTCTCCACCTCGGCCTTGGCCTTCTTGGCCTTACCGGACAAAGTGGGCTCAGGCGCGGGCCTCTTCTTCTCCACCTCCGCCTTGGGCTTGTTTGCCGCCTTCTTCTGGACGGGCTCCGGGTTGTCGGGCTCGGACTCCGACGACTCGTCCTCCTCCTCATCGGCGTCGGATTTGGGTTTGGAGGCCAGAGCCGGCGGCTTGTGGGGGGAGCGGGCAACCTGGCGCAGCTGGAAGGCTTGGGCATCGACTTCCGAGTCGGAGGACTCCTCCGACTCCTTCTCCTCTTCGCCTCCCTCCGACGAGTCGGCGTCGTCGTCGTTGGTCGCCGCGGCGGAAGGGGGTTTAGGGTTTTGTGGGGTCTTTTCGGGTGAGGGTGTACCTTCTGCCGCCTCCTCCTCGCCAGAGCTGGACTCCTCCGAGGACTCCTCCTGCGGAGGCGGCGGCGGCGGCGACGGCGCGCGGCGTTTGCGGGCCATGGCTCGCTGCTAGGGTTTGTGAGTGGAGTGCAGTAATGGGAGGGAGGTGCTCGCTTATGGGGTGGCCTTCGGTCAGGGCTGTTGGGAAGGCTTTTTGGAATTTTGTTTTACGAATAATCTATTTTTTATATAAAATTACAGAAACATATCCGTAGTAATATTTTTTACAGAAATAGACTTCAGTCGTCCAATGGGGTAGCGACTAGAGTTAATCACCAAACAGGGGGCGACAGATGTCCAGTCGCCCCCCATTGGGTGACTTGAAATGCAGTCGCCCAATGGGGGGCGACTACGTTCAATCCTCCGTGGATTTTGTAAATTTTATCAATTTTATAGTTTTTAACTGAAAAATAATTTGCTAGAGTTGTAATAAAAGTTTATGTTCATTGTATGTTGTAGGTGCGTAATAAATTTTGGAAAAATTTTTAGGAATGATTGACCGGAGAACGATCCGTACATACGATGGTGAGTGATATTTTGATGTTACTGAGAATTCGTGTATGGAGAAAACCATGCTGTCATATCACTGTGAAAAGCTGCGTCGTCATATGATGTCACTGAGGAAAGCTAGCACATTCGGTCTTCTCACTACGCAAAGCTAGCCCGTGCTGTCATGTCACTGCGAAAAGTTGCGTCGTCATGTGATGTCACTGAGGAAAGGTGGCACATTCGGTCTTCTCACTGCGCAAAGCTGGCCCGTGCTGCATGTCACTGCGAAAAGCTGCGGCATCATGTCATGTCACTGAGGAAAGCTGGCACGTTCGGTCTTCTCACTGCGCAAAGTTGGCCCGTGCTATCATGTCACTGCGAAATAAAGTCTTATCAAAACAAAAATACAAAATTTATACCTTATTTTGTGAAAATACGAAGCAGCTAATCGATGAAACCCTAACCCTAAACAGTACAACAGGTCGTGCAGTTGGGCACCACACGACTCGGCGCTACAGTGGTCGTGCAGTCGGTGACCGCACGATTAGAGTAGTCGTGCGGTCAGGGACCGCGACGACTCGTGTGTCGTCGCGCCCGTACCACGATTGCCTGCGTCGACCCGAACAGATCATGCGGTCAGTAGGGGGTTAGAACGGGAATTACGCTGCGCTGGAGGCTATTTTTGGGTGCAACAGTGCTATTTTCATCCAAAGTTCACAACATACAATGAACATAAACTTTTATTACAACTCCATCAGATTATTTCCAGTTAAAAACTACAAAATTGACAAAATTTACAAAATTCACGGAGGATTGAGCGCGATGCCCCATTGGGCGACTTCGCTTCAATCGCCCAATGAAGCGATCGGTTGCGATCGCCCTAAGGTCGTGCGACTGGACATCTGTCACCCCCCAGTTTGGCGATTGACTCCAGTCGCCCCCTCCCCATTGGGCGATTAGAGCCTATTTCTATAAAAAAAATATTGTTGTCGGTATATTTCTGTAATTTCAAATAAAAATAGATTATTCGTATAAAAAATTCAAGCTTTTTGTTGGGTAAGTCGAGTGGGTTTTTGGTTGAACTTGGACGCCTCTTTAGTCGGCCGTAGCGATGGCAATGACCCATTTCCTGTTTACTGACGGGAAATTCTCCTAATAGAGAATAGTGATAGTTTTTCTTTATGAGAATAAGTAGCAAGTAAATTTATTTTTTATTGAGCATGACGAGGACGGGGATGTTTCCCTACCCCATACCCGTTCCCCGTTGGGGACTCGAATAATTATATATCATACCATATATCTCATATGATACATTATTAATACCTTGTAAAATCCTAAATCGAAAAATAAACATTTATTTGAATTATGTGATGCACATATTGTATATTTATTGTGGTGAATTCATGCAATTTTTATTGATCTAATTGTCATATTATTGTTGATTGTAATTATTTGTATAGGGTTTAGGGTCACTTATTATTGGGGAATGGGTCCTTATCTGAGCCCTGTTCCCCACCGGAGATGGGGAATAGGACGAATTCTTCCCCAGGCATGTAATATGGGGGAGGGGGAATGGGGGAAGAATCCGGGATGAGGATGTTCCACCACCCCCCTACGGGGAATTCTCTGTTGCCATCCCTAGTTGGGCGGGAAGAACTCTGATTTAAATTTTGTGCAAGTTTGCTGATATATGTTTTTTAAAAACACTTGATTAAAATTTGTGCAAGTTTGCTGATAAATGTTCTTTTAAACACTTTGGTTAAATATATTTTATTGCAATATGTCTAACAACTTGGGCATCTTTTAAAATTTTAATGTAAATTTATGTTTAGTTTTAGATCAATCAATACATCACAATAATTAATTGTTGTGTACGAGGATAAAATATCATTAATATATAACCAATACATAAGTTATGTATAACTTGTTTCGATTAATTCAACCGAATTGAGTAAGTATTTGTATTCGTTACAATATTTGATTCATATTTGTATTTGAGCATATTCAATTATTATTTGTGTTTAATTACAAAATACGAAAATGAACATGGGAAGACCACTATCCGATTCGTATTTGATCCGTAGACACCCATAGTTAGATTGTACAACAGCCATATACGCAAAGAGAAGGTTGAAAAAAATGGGGATTGAATTAGCTCCGCACAAATAATTGTTTTTTTAAGGATGTGTGTGCAAGATTTGTTTTGTTTTGTTTATTTTTGCAACCAAAATCTGCATTCCTGTAAAAACATGCATTCATAGTTGCCACCGAAAAATTTCTATCAGCAGCATTGCGTCCCTATGGAAGATACTTTCTAACAATGTATATGATGTGCCTGCCAATTTTTTAGCAAATTGGCAATGTTGATGATAAGCAAACCTGAACAAAAGCTGATCTTAGATCGAACATTGATGTCAAGTAATAACGAATATGAATGAATATTGAAATAGGGGATAAGTGTAACTTACAGGTTGACTAATACGTCGATGCAAAGTAATATTCTACTAGCTATAACCTACTTCTAAGGTACAAAGGTAACATTTTACTAGTTATGACCTACTCCTAAGATACATAAAAAGTAGATGCAAAATGATAGTAAATATCGGCATGTATGTATTTTTCTATCAACCGATACAAGGTATTTATAACATAAAATAACCAACTCAATTTTGTATTACGCGTCAAGTCCCTTTCTTCATGTCAGCTCAACCTTTTCTTGGGTAGAGTCCCTGTTCGTTTTTCAAATCTTTTTGTTTCTAATGGCGTGTTGATGATCTCCACGATCTCTTTCTTTACATCTATGTTTTCTTAGTCAGCATCTTTTGGAGGCTTCTTAGTGTGGCCGATGTCTGATTTTGATTTTTATCAAATCTTAATATTTCTTTATAATTACATCAAATACCAAAATACCTTCACCGACTATTTTGCCTGCCAAAATCTGGTGGCAACATAGACATCTGTACCCGTAGTGTAACGGTCCTGGCTATTTTGTCCCCACTCCCCAACGTTGGTGATGACTGATTTATGATCATTGTGTTTTTCTTACGAGGAACTAGCTGATGATGAATTGAGAGCAGCGTCGGTGCATGGGCTCATGGCGAAGATAGCAATGCTGACCGACAGGCACACCCCAATTCTTGCAAGTTTACACAGCCCCCCACTGGTTTGCCATCGTGTGATAGGGTATGCCGCATGCGACGCGATCGCGAGCCCCTGATACTCCACGGCGTCTTGCGGCGTCTTGCCCACGGATACTCCATGGGCACACGCAGAAACCTCGCTTCCGCACACACACTTGTGCGTGCCTTTGCCCACTAGACTCTTCCGAGCATGTGCCCGTGGTGATACTCGGTGCTGCCCGCGCCACACGGCCCGAGGAAAAGAGAGTCGAACATGTAGGCAGCCAGTGGAAACTATCCATCGAACGATAACAGTGGGCTGGTCCGTGTTACAGCAGCTTTTCCGTCCCAAAAAAGAAATACGGCGCGGCGGCTGTGCGCTCGATCTGCTACAGGCGCGGCGTTGTAACATCCTGAAAATTTAAATTTTGTAAAATATAATATTGTGAGTTATTTTTCGATATATTATATTGCCGGCCTCATCCGCGCGCCTATAAAGGCTACCGAGCGCGCCAAACTCTTCCCCAGACTCTCTACTTCCTTCCCCAGCGTGTAATTGAACCCTCATTTCCCGTAGCTTGCCGGCGCCCTCCTCCTTCCCCAACTCCGGCAGACGTCAACCCGGCGAACCAGGCCAATAGGGCCCGATTCCATTCTCCCACACCATCTCCGTGACGTCGCCGACCTCTTCCCGACCTTCCCCGAGCTTCCCGCCGACCGTACTTCGCCGACACCGAGAACCCTCCCGAGTCGCCGCCGCCGCATGCCGCCGGCCCGCCACCGTGCTCCCCGGTCCCCGCCGACTCCTCCATCGGCTTCACCGAAGCAACGGGAGCGCATTTTGGGCATCGCCGGCACCTCCCCAACCGTCCACCTTCGGCCACACCGCTGCCGACCCCTGTCAGACCCAGATTTTTCAATCCAGAATCTTCTGTGATTACGGCATTATTCCCTGGATCAGTAGATAATGCCCACAGGTACATTGCTGTATCATGTCATACATCGCTTAAACAATAGTATTACAGACCATGGTTCCAAATTAAGCCACGTCGGGCAATAGTTTACAAAAAGGGGCACTTAGGCCGAATGTCATCATTACATGCGAACAGCGGAAGAGAAAGCAAAAGTAGGGCCATAACCTCAGGCAAGCGACTGGGGGTAATGTGTGCAGTATATATTACCTAGGATAGATAATATACGTGCACACAATGCCTTAGGTCTAACTTGTCTAAGCTCAGAAAAATACGCAAGACGACCTAATTCCCATCGTCCTTCCTTCCTTCTGTGACCGGGGCATCTTCATATTCATAATGATCCTGCGTCCCTGTCTCTGTTTTGATAATGCGAGTGTGAGCACACTAACCACCGTGTTCAGCGAATCATCACACAAATGCGTGAATAATAGTATCTTTGGCGATCAAGGAAGGCTCGGGTTTATTTTATTTTGCTAGAAACTGCCTTTTTAATACAATATTTAGAAATCCCTATGATCTAGCAATTTTTGAAGGACACCGTTTAATGGAAATAATTGTCTTACTAATGTACGTAATCCATCCACCATTCCATGGCTTCAGACTATATGACTTCTTTCAAAGATTATAGTTGCCTATTTTACCACTGGGGCGACACTCAGGATAATTCCAAACTAGGGCCTCTCACTGCCCTACATTTCCCCAATGCACCCACCAATTATTTTTGAAACAGAACTATATCTAGTTAAGTCCCCATGTTCCGCCCATGACCATGGGCACCATTATTCGAATAGTTTTGACTCGCGAGTTTGTACATTCCCCACAAGAGACGCCAACTCGTTGTCCCACATGATTCCTTAGTCATATGGTTGAGCGCACCATCACCGTAACCTTTCAAGATATCTAGCCTCTTTCGTCATCTCACCCTATGGGCTTATCCCACTTGCGGTGGGTCCCATACGTTGCACGGGATGTTTTCCACAAATACTAACGCACTGGCTCCACTTCCATAGCGCTTAGAACAGTGGAAAACTTCACCCTCCCCTTGGTGTCCCTTTAGGCCTTCCTTGCCCTTGCTGAACCACGCCTATCCACTACTAGTGAGATGAGTCCGGGGGTTTCGATAAACCTACTTAGTTAGGTTGTAATTTACAGACTTGTGGTTGTACTGTTTTACACGGGATTGCATGACAAGATTCAGTCCTTAGGGTTATCTCGAGTGGTTCTACCACATCCCATACTCTTTGTGCTTCCCAGCACCACATACCACCCCAAATCATCCACCCGGATACTAAGCAAGTTTGAGGCTTTTGGGAGCATAAAATAATGATTCCAAATTTTCTCCAGTCATTCCCACCATGACTGCCCAAATTATTGTCATATTTGCAAGTGAAATATTTTGGGATAACTAGCATCCCCGGGTATCTAGCAATACTAAGCAGTGCGATATATCATAACTCTATTTGTGAAAAACTACATTACGTTAGTTTTGCTAAGGCGACAAGGTTCATATATCCCAAAGTTTTCAAAGGTAATACTAACAAGCATAATACTGGGTCTATATCTAAAATCTATGAAATTCGAACATACTTTAACACATAAAATAATAGCATGCACTTGGGTAGTTTAAAGAAAAGTACTTTGCGTAAACAAGGGCTCAATATGATCAAGTGATAACTCGCCTTGGTCAAGTGCTCAGAGGGTTGGGGTTGGGACTGCAGTGCTGTCTCGCCTCTTCTTCTTGAGCCTCGTAAGCTATTTAATCCGTACGCGAAAATTTGCAATTAAAAGTAAAGCAACAAATCAATCCAAATAACACCAGAAATTCAGATAAAACCTAAAAATTATGATTCCAGTGCCATTTGATAGATCTTGAATTTAGATGAATTTAGAAATTTTCCTCACCCGATTTGGAGTTAAAATGGGAAAGTTATGTTAATTCAAGGTTCTTAGTTTAAATAAATTCTAAAAATCTCAAAATTCTGACAGTGGGGTCCACACATTTATTTTATATTTTTCCCTCTCTTTACTTTGTGCATCGACGGGTGGGACCCACCGGTCGATGGCTCGGGTTCTTGGGGCACGACAGGTGGGGCCCAGGGCGATGGTACCACCCTGTCACATCGACAGTGGGTCCCCTGCAGTGGACCCACTTGTCGCTGGCCCTACCGACAGCGGGGGGCCCAACCGGCGGTGGCCTCTCGGTTTGGTTGCGACAGGTGGGCGACACAAGTCGGCTGAAATTAAAAGAAAGGGCTCGACCTCGGCTGCGGTGCGCGGGCTCGAGCAGCACGAGGGAGCCCTGGGAAAGAATCGGTCGCGCTGACCAAGTGGGAGGGGGAGGCTTTGCCTAACCCCTAAGCGCGCTAATACCTCTTAAGGTATCTGCCGGAGGGGGTAGGCGAGGAAGTCGGGGCCGGAATCGGCGACGGCGTGGCGAGGGGTGGCTGGCGTTCGGGCGCCGTTTGAATTACGTTCCTCTGGGTCGGTGAAGCTCTCCGGGCGTCGGCGGGCTCGGGAGCACCGGGAGGGCTAGCGTCGTCACTGGCGGATGAAGAGAGGAGCTCCCACGGCCGTGGTACTGTGGCCGGAGCTCTGGGAGACCGAAAAGAGGTTGGGGGTCTTGGGGCGGTGTGGGAGAGTGCGATTGGTCTCGGTGGACGGGCGGCGAGGATTGCGTCACGGGAGCGGAGGAAGAAGAGGTGGCCGGCGGTGGGTTTGCATCTTGTTCGATGGGTTACTGTTGGAGCAAGAGGGGGCACGGGAAGACAATGGAATGCCGGGGTTCTTATAGCGGCGAGAGGAGGCCGGCCTCGGGGCCGCCCGAGCCATCGCCTTGGTGGCGGAGGCGAGGAGATAGGGGGGGGCGGGGAGGCATGCCGAGGCTCCTCGATGGCCTCTGTGGCTCGAGGGCGCGCAAGGCGAGGGAAGGGCTCGAGGAGGGGGTGATGGGAATCTAGCGGCAGCAGAGAGAAAAAGAAGGGCGAGTGGCGGGGAAAAGATTCGGACGGGGAGGCGCGCTCGGACGGCAGTGGCGCGCCTACCGGTCCGGGCGGGACCAACGTCCGAACGCCGCCGGGGGCGTGGCGCGGCGAGCGGCGGCGGCTGCCTGTGGGGCGCGAGGGAGGAGGGCGGGGAGAAGAAGAACAGAGCTGGGCGCTGGGGTGGGAGCGAGGGTTGGGCGGGGTTGGTCTGGCGGTTGTTCGTACTGGCCCCAAATATATATATATATATATATATATATATATATTCTTTTCTTTCTTTTCTTTTTCTGGTTTTAATTAATTTCTTTCTTTTCATATGCATTTACATATATACATATATATATATTTTTAATCCTACTTTTAGGGGGAGTTTATTTGCATCTATTTCTTCATTGAAACCCTTTTTTTCTCATATGCAAATATTTACTTTTACATATATATATACCTTTCTATTTTATTTCTCTCTCTCATTTTTTTGTAAAGATTGAACCCCATATTTAATCCATTATTTAGGACCAACTAAATTCTTTTTGGCACTGGATCATCTTTTCAGAGTCTCCTTTTAATATTTTATGTTCTATTGTTTTATTTCTTTTGCCTATTGGAATTCTCAATTCTTTAATTAAGAAATGTTTCAAAGAGAATCAATTTCAAAACAAAATAACAGCAATTTCTGCAAGAAAATTTTATAATCCAAAATTTAACTTTTTAGGATGTTACAAACCTACCCCCTTAAAAGGAATCTCGACCCCGAGATTCGCCTAACTAGCGAACAGCGGGTAGTCTCTCCTTAGGCGGTCTTCGCGTTCCCGTGTGGCCTCCTTCTTTGAGTGGTGACCCATTGTACTCTGCAGGTACGGATGGTTTGATTCACGGTCTTCTTTTCCACGGTGTCCAAGATCTTAATTGACGTTCCTTGTAGGTCAGATCGCTCTCGAGCTCAACTGCCTCCATCGGGGTCTGATCCTCAGGTACTCGACGACATTTCTTGAGCTGGGACACATGGAAGACGTTGTGCACATCTGACAGACTTGCAGGTAACTCAAGTTGATAAGCGACTTCTCCCTTCTTAGCTAGGATCGGAAATGGCCCGACATAGCGAGGGCAAGTTTGCCTTGACTTTAAATCGTCGACTCGTGGGGTGACACCTTCAAGTAGACGTGGTCTCCAATTTCAAAACTTAACGGCCTTCTCCTTTTATCTCGCATAACTCTTCTGTCTAGACTGGCACCAATAACCGATCTCGATCAGCGAACTTTCTTCCGCTTGCTTCGTAGTATCAGCCCAAATATGTACCCTTCCCCCACTTCTGACCAATGTAAAGGGGCGGCACTTCCTTCCGTACAATGCCTCAAAGGGGACATCTCAAGGTCCGGTCTCGTAGTCATTGTTGTAAGCAAACTCGCATCGGCAGACACTTATCCCAGTCCTTGGAGAAATCCAGGGCACAAGCCCGAAGCATATCTTCCAATATTTGATTTACTCTTTCTGTCTGACCATCCGTCTGGGGTGGTAGGTGGTGCTAAAATCCGGATGGGTACCAAGGGCTTCATGTAGGTGGCCCAAATGCGAGGTAAATTGGGACCTCGATCTAAGACTATCCGCTTTGGCACACCGTAAGCACATGATGCGGGACATATATATTCGCCAATTTGTCTCCCTTGTAAGTTGTCTTGACAGGGATAAAATGGGCAACCTTGGTCAGTCTATCCACCACGACCCAAATGGAGTCGTATCCCGACCTTGTTCGGGGAAACCCCGTGATAAAATCCATCCCGACTTCTTCCCACTTCCATTGAGGTATTTTCAGGGGTTGTAGCAGTCCTGCCGGCCTTTAGTGCTCAGCCTTCACTCTTTGACAGACATCACAGCTGGCGACGTGCTCGGTAATGTCCTCTTCATACCAGCCACCATAATATTGCTTCATATCTTGGTACATTTTGGTACTCCGGATGAAGGGAATATGCGAGCTATGGGCTTCCTGAGCATTAGATCCTTAAGGTCCTTTTGGTACGAAAACACGGTTTCCGTACTTTAGAACTCCTTGATGATCCATAGTCATTTTAGGGGCCTTCCCCTCTTCCATTAATTTCTTCCACCTCAAAACAGTTGGGTCTTCTTTTTGCGCAGCCTCTATCATTTCTTCAATGCTTGTTTGATCTTCCCAGGTGGTTAAGGCTCCTTCTTCTACGATCCCCAAGTTCAGGGCTGCCAGCTCTTTGTGAAGTTCAGGCTGGTGTTCCTGAACCATAAGGTTATTGCAGTAGGCCTTCCGACTTAGAGCATCGGCTACCACATTGGCTTTCCCTGGGTGGTAATGGACACTCAGGTCGTAATCTTTAATTAACTCTAGCCATCTCCTTTGCCTTAGATTAAGATGTGACTGTGTGAAGAAATACTTGAGGCTCTTGTGATCTGTATATATATCACAGTGGTTGCCGATCAGATAATGCCTCCAGATCTTCAAGGCATGAACCACAGATGCTAATTCCAGATCATGGGTGGGGTAGTTAGCCTCATGAGGGCGAAGTTGCCTAGATGCATATGCTACGACCTTGCCTCCTTGCATCAAGACGCTCCCCAATCCCTGATGGGAAGCATCACAGTATATTTCAAAATCTTTGCGTACATCGGTAGGACTAGCACCGGTGGTAGTCAATCTTTCTTGAGCTCTTGAAAGCTTCCTTCGCAGTCGTGGTCCATTCAAACTGCTGTTCCTTCTTGAGTAGCTGAGTCAATGGCCTGGCTACTCTAGAAAATCCCTCTATGAATCTCCTGTAGTATCCTGCCAATCCCGTGAAACTTCGCACTTCAAAGGACGAGGAGGGTGGCTTCCATTCTCATCACTTCGCAATCTTGGCGGGATCAACAGATACTCCTTCTCATGACACTATATGCCCCAAGAAGTCGATGTCGCTAGCCGTAATTCACACTTGCTATACTTGGCATATAACCGATGTTCTCTTAGCTTCTAGCACTAGGCGTGGGTGCTCGCATGATCGTCTCATAGCCTTGGAGTAGATGAGGATGTCGTCAATGAACACCACCACAAATTTATCCAGATACTCCATGAACACCTTGTTCATAAGATTCATGAAGTAAGCCAGTGCATTTGTCAGACCGAAAGACATGACTGTAAACTCGTCAATCCATATCCGTGGTGAAAGTCGTCTTGGGTATGTCCTCACCCTAATTTTCAATGGTGGTAACCCGATCTCGCATCTATTTTAGAGAAGATGGTGGCTCCACCAAGTTGGTCAAATAGATCGTCGATCCCGGTAGGGGGTATTTATTTTTGATGGTTACTTCATTTAATGCCCGGTAATCCACGCACATCCTGGCTGTGCCATCCTTCTTCTTTACGAATAATACCGGAGATCCCCAGGGTGAGGAACTGGGTCTAATGAATCCCTTTTCCTGCAGTTCATGGAGTTGGGCCTTTAGCTCTTCTAGCTCTTCCACCGTCATCCTATAGGGTCTTTTGGAAATGGGAGCAGCTCCTGGTTTCAAGTTAATAACAAACTCTAGGTCTCGGTCTGGGGGCATGCCGGGTAGGTCTTCGGGAAACACTTCCTGATAATCTTGCACCACCATCATTCCTTCCAGGGGTACATCTTCGCAATAATATATTGCGCGACCCCATCGATATGGTCGATCTACTTTCACATCTATAATCATTCCAAGACACTTGGTCGCCTTCACCGCCCGTGGCACGATCTATAACTCCTCGATATCTGGCTAGCCAGTCCATTCCTAAGATGATATCCAGGGTCTGTGAGTCTAGCACTATCAAGTCTGCTAAGAAGTCGCACCTCTCCATGGTAAACTGCTACCCCGGACATACTAAGGTAGCGAATCATGCTCGCCGGCGACTTTAGTATTATCGGCCTCTTTAGAGGGTAAATAGGTAACCCCATCTTATCAAAGATACCCTTGGATATAAATGAATGTGAAGCTCCAGTCAAACAAAGTTTGTCTTTGGTATTGACTTGACAGAGAACGCACCCATAAGGACTCAGCAGCTTCCTCAGCTTCTTCTGCCGTGACATGGTTGACTCTTCCACGGTTGTGAGTTGGGGTAATCCTGCTAGCTTGCGAGGTCTGAGGCCCCTTGTCGGGCAATCAAGCTTGGCTACGGACGGGGCATTCTCGCTTGTGGGCACCGGTTGGCGAAATGCCCTTTCTCCACAAACCGTAATGCTTAAGGTTGGTCATGGGTTTATACTGGTGTCGACTCCGGTGCGTGGAGTTTGGAAAGAACCCCGCTTGATCGGGGTCTTTGGAGTTGGAGCCCAGGTTGATTGGGTCTTGAGAATGAGGGGTTGTTGAAGAACTTCTGAATAAATCTCCCTTGCGGCCGCTGAGTGGTTAGCTTGCGCTAGTACCGCCTCCAGATTCTTCTTTTCATTTTCCAGGATTAGAGCCTTGTTCACCAGCTGGTGGAAGCTGGTGAAGTCTTGCACGATCAGCTGTACCCTTAGCTCCTCATTCATGCCTTCAAGAAATCAGTCAATCTTTTCCTCTTCATCGGCCACGCCACGAGGCGAAGCGAGCAAGTCGAGTGAATTTTGTGAGGTATTCACTAATGGTCATGCCTCTTTGCTTAAGAGTGCGAACTCGTTCTTCTTCATCCTTAGGACTCCATTGGGACGAAGTTGGCTTTGAAAGTCGCCTTGAACTCCGACCAAGGTATGACCTCCATGTCGTTGTCCGTGGAGGTCTCCTCTTGACCTCTGGGCCGCAAGGTAGTTCTCCCACCAATTTGCACCTGCCTCGAGGTGATGAGTGCAAATATCACTTTATCTTCTTCAAGACTTGGCGAGCACGCCTTCCTTCTCGTATCCCGAAGCCAATCTTCGGCTTCGAGAGGTTCGTCGGCCGAGGAAAAAGTGAGGGCCGGGTCCTTTGAAAGTCAGCCAGTCTAGCTCTAGACCTGCTGGTGCCACCTTGTTGCCCTAAGAATATAGCCCGCAGAATTGGTTTGCTGTGCCATGACTTGCGCCATGGTGGGGTTGGTTGGAGGGGGAAGGTTGGCTTCCCGATCGGGTCTGCTCATGCCCCGACGGCATGACACCGGTGTGGAGTCCACCACCCCTTGGTTGAGGGTGGCATTAGCCTGAGCCCTGGTTACCCTCTGGCGGCCATCTGCAGTTATATTTATACATACGATTGGCTTAGCACTAATGCTAGGCAAAGCAAAAGAAGACCGCCAATTCAAAGAAATAAAAGCCATCAAGATAAACGACAAAAGCAATTTTTAACACAAGGCCGGTTTCATAGAATAAAGCACCACATAGCCAGCTTCTAGGCTGGACTTACGATTACAACACAATTAATTAAAGTTCAACGGGATAGTTACTACGATACAGAAGGTCTTAGACGACATGCTACGATACACCCCTTAGTACTTGTGCTACATCCGCAGTACCGCACCACCCGATCTACTCCTCCATGTTTCGACGCTTTGGCCGGAGGGACCGTAAGTCGGTGATCGCGAACGGGACCTACCGCCATCGAACTCGGAGGGGTCGGTCTCGGACGGAGCGCCGCGGCTGGCTGGCGTGACACCCGTGGCCCGTAGTCGATCGTGGTCCGGAGGTCGCACGCTCTTCTTGCCGCGATGGCGTGGTGCGGGTCCGCCGCGCCCTGGCCGGCCGGGCGGAGGTCTTGGAGCAGCAGGAGCTGGGACTCTTGGGGGCCGCGCTGGCCATGGCCGCCCCGCTTTGGCATTGCCAAGGCTCGCCGCCCGGGCGAGTCGCTCACGAGGGTCGCCACCTCGGTGTGTGTGGCGACGAGGTGAACCCGGGCGCGTGATCTCCTCCAGCGGCGGTGTGGGCCGATCCCATGGCCTCGTCAGTCAACTGATGCGTAAGCATCGGGTTGTTCTCGCCACCGCATGTACGTCTCATTGTATCGCGCATTCTCCGGCGCGATGGGTAGTAGCGAAGGGGTGCGTCAAGGCGGGCCTTGTAGATGTCGCACATCCGCGCGGCGACAAGGCGTCGGCGTCTGAAGTGCCACGGTCCGGATGGTCCGGGTGCTCGTCCGGAAGACGGGCTGGTCGTGCGATGCGGGTCTTGGTGATGAACACCTCAATCGGCCAAGACTCTTCTCCTCCACCGTGGTCTTGAGACCACGGTACACCTGCTCGTCCGGGTAGCCTGTAATGGAGGAGCTACGCAGATGCTAGCGAACTCCCCTCAGACACTCGGTGGGCCGATAGTCCCATCACCCTCATCTCCAGCTCCTACCATCTGTAATTTAAATTTCTAGTGTTAGTAACTTTTCAAAATATCAATGAAGGATAGAGCAGAACAGGTCTAAGAAGGATAGAGAAGAAATAGTACACTATATGTTTAGAAATTCTTTTTATAAGCTTTGCAAATTATAATCCTATCTCTTCTAACGTCCAAACTAAGGCTTTTACCCTACAACAGATGCTCGATACCACCTCTGTCGGACCGGATTTTCAATCCGAATCTTCGTGATTACGGCATTATTCCCTGGATCAGTAGATAATGCCCACAGGTACATTGCTGTATCATGTCATACATCGCTTAAACAATAGTATTACAGACCATGGTTCCAAATTAAGCCACGTCGGGCAATAGTTTACAAAAAGGGGCACTTAGGCCGAATGTCATCATTACATGCGAACAGCGGAAGAGAAAGCAAAAGTAGGGCCATAACCTCAGGCAAGCGACTGGGGGTAATGTGCGATATATATTACCTAGGATAGATAATATCGTGCACACAATGCCTTAGGTCTAACTTGTCTAAGCTCGGAAAAAATACGCAAGACGACCTAATTCCCATCGTCCTTCCTTCCTTCTGTGACCGGGGCATCTTCATATTCATAATGATCCTGCGTCCCTGTCTCTGTTTTGATAATGCGAGTGTGAGCACACTAACCACCGTGCTCAGCGAATCATCACACAAAATGCAGTAATAGTATGCTGGCTGATCAAGGGAAGGCTCGGGTTTATTTTATTTTGCTAGAAACTGCCTTTTTAATACAGTATTTAGAAATCCCTATGATCTAGCAATTTTTGAAGGACACCAGTTTAATGAAAATAATTGTCTTACTAATGTACAAAATCCATCCACCATTCCATGGCTTCACGCACTATCTGACTTCTTTCGATTATAGTTGCCTATTTTACCATCAGGCGACACCGGGACAATTCAAACTATGGCCTCTCAACGCCCTACATTTCCCCAATGCACCCACCAATTATTTTTGAAACAGAACTATATCTAGTTAAGTCCCCATGTCTGCCCATGACCGCGGGCACGGCTATTCGAATAGTTTTGACTCTGCAGAGTTTGTACACATTCCCCACAAGAGACTGCCAACTCGTTGCCCCACATGATTCCTTAGTCATATGGTTGAGCAGACCGTCACCGTAACCTTTCAAGATATCTAGCCTCTTCGTCATGTCACCCTATGGGCTTATCCCACTTGCGGTGGGTCCCATACGTTACGGGATGTTTTCCACAGTCACTAACGCAGTAGCTCCACTTCCCGCAACGCTTAGAACAGTGGAAAACTTCACCCTCCCCTGGTGTCCTTTAGGCCTTCCTTGCCCTTGCCGAACCACGCCTATCCACTACCAAAGGTGAGATGAGTCCGGGGTTTCGATAAACCTACTTAGTTATGTTGTAATTTACAGACTTGTGGTTGTACTGTTTTACACGGGATTGCATGACAAGATTCGGTCCTTAGGGTTATCTGAGTGGTTCTACCACATCCCATACTCTTTGTGCTTCCCCTGCACCACATACCAGCCCCCAAATCATCCACCCAGATACTAAGCAAGTTTGAGGCTTTTGGGAGCATAAAATAACAGTTCCAAATTTTCTCCAGTCATTCCCACCATGACTGCCCAAATTATTGTCATATTTGCAAGTGAAATATTTTGGGATAACTAGCATCCTGGTATCTAGCAATACTAAGCGGTCGATATATCATAACTCTATTTGTGAAAACTACATTACGTTAGTTTTGCTAAGGCGACAAGGTTCATATATCCCAAAGTTTTCAAAGGTAATACTAACAAGCATAATACTGGGTCTATATCTAAAATCTATGAAATTCGAACATACTTTAACACATAAAATAATAGCATGCACTTGGGTAGTTTAAAGAAAAGTACTTTGCGTAAACAAGGGTTCAATATGATCAAGTGATAACCCGCCTTGGTCGAAGTGCTCAGAGGGTTGGGGGTTGGGATCTGCAGCTGCTATCTCGGCCTCTTCTTCTTGAGCCTCGTAAGCTATTTAATCCGTACGCGAAAATTTGCAATTAAAAGTAAAGCAACAAATCAATCCAAATAACACCAGAAATTCAGATAAAATCTAAAAATTATGATTCCAGTGCCATTTGATAGATCTTGAATTTAGATGAATTTTGAAATTTTCCTCACCCGATTTGGAGTTAAAATGGGAAAGTTATGTTAATTCAAGGTTCTCAGTTTAAATAAATTCTAAAAATCTCAAAATTCTGACAGTGGGGTCCACACAGTTTATTTTATATTTTTCCCTCTCTTTTCTTGTACATCGACGGTGGGACCCAGGTCGATGGCTCGGGTTCTTGGGGCACGACAGTGGGGCCGCGGGCGATGGTACCACCCAGGTCATCATCGATGGTGGGTCCCCTCAGGCGGTGGACCCACGTGTCGATGGCCCGCTCGACGTGGGGGCCCAACTGGCGCTGGCCTCTCGGTTGATTCTGGTGACAGTGGGGCCCACTTGTCGTGTGAAATTAAAGAAAGGGCTCGACCTTGGCTGCGTGAGCGGGCTCGAGCAGCCACGAGGGAGCCCTGGGAAAGAATCGGTCACACGACCAAGTGGGAGGGAGGCTTTGCCTAACCCTAAGCGCTAATACCTCTTAAGGTGTCTGCCGGAGGGTAGGCGAGGAAGTCGGGGGGGAATGGCGGCGGTACCAGTGGTGAGGTGGCCGCAATGCGTTGGGCGTCGTTTGAATTACGTTCCTCCTGGTCGGTGAAGCTCTGGCTGGTCGGCGGGCTCGGGAGCACCGGGAGGGTCAAGGCCAGTCGTCTGCCATGGATGAAGAGAGGAGCTCCGCCACCGTAATCTGTGGCCGGGAGCTCTGGGAGACCGAAAAGAGGTTCGTGGGGGTCCTAAGGCGGTGTGGGAGAGTGCGATTGGTCTCGGTGGACGGAGGCCGGATTGCGTCACGGAGGCGGAGGAAGAAGAGGAGGTGGCGGCGATTGGGTACATTCTTGTTTGATGGGTTCTTGTTGGAGCAAGAGGGCACGGGAAGACAATGGAATGCCGGGGTTCTTATAGCGGCCGAGGAGGCCGGGCTCGGGGCCTTGCCTCGAGCCATCGCTTCGGTGAGCGGAGCGAGGAGATAGGGGGGAAGGCTGGCGAGGCATGCCGAGGCTCCTCGATGGCCTTTGTGGCTCGAGGGAGGCGGGCGCGGAGTGGGGAAGGCCTCGAGGAGGGGTGATGGGAATCTAGCGGCCGCCGAGGGGGAAAGAAGGCGAGTGGCGAGGAAAAGATTCGGACGGGGAGTGGCGCTCGGACGGCGGCGGCTACCGGCTGGTCCGCGGGGACCAGTGATCCGAACGCCTCAGTGGGTGGGCGGGCGGGCGAGCGCGGCGCGGGCGCGCCTGTGGGCGAGGAGGGAGGCGCGGGAGAAGAAGAAGGCGGTCTTGTGGGGTGGGGTGGGAGCGAGGTTGGGCGGGGTTGGGCTGGGCGGTTCGTGGTGACCCCAAATATATATATATATATTTTTCTTTTCTTTTCTTTTCTCGGTTTTAATTAATTTCTTTCTTTTCATATGCATTTACATATATATATATATATATATATCCTACTTTTAGGGGAGTTTATTTGCATCTATTTCTTCATTGAAACCCTTTTTTTCTCATATGCAAATATTTACTTTTACATATATATACCTTTCTATTTTATTTCTCTCTGTCATTTTTTGTAAAGATTGAACCCATATTTAATCCATTATTTAGGACCAACTAAATTCTTTTGGCTTTGGATCATCTTTTGAGTCTCCTTTTAATATTTTATGTTCTATTGTTTTATTTCTTTTGCCTATTGAATTCTCAATTCTTTAATTAAGAAATGTTTCAAAGAGAATCAATTTCAAAACAAAATAACACAATTTACAAGAAAATTTTATAATCCAAAATTTAACTTTTCAGGATGTTACAAACCTACCCACCTTAAAAGGAATCTCGACCCCGAGATTCAGTCTAACTAGCGAACAGTTCGGGGTAGTCTCTCCTTAGCTGGTCTTCGCGTTCCCAGGTGGCCTCCTTCTTTGAGTGGTGACTCCATTGTACTCTGCAGGTACGGATGGTTTGATTCCTGGTCTTCTTTTCCACGGTGTCCAAGATCTTAATTGGACGTTCCTTGTAGGTCAGATCGCTCTCGAGCTCAAGTGCCTCCATCGGGGTCTGATCCTCGGGTACTCGAAGACATTTCTTGAGCTAGGACACATGGAAGACGTTGTGCACATCTGACAGAGCGGGCCACTGACAAGTGGGTCTGGTACCCGACGGGTCCCACCTGTCAGTGACCGACGGAGAGCAGGAATACTGCCGTGTGGGCCCTACTAGTCAGAGACACGGAATGAAAAATAATAAAATAAAATAAAATATGAAATATAACGTGTGGGACCCACCTGTCAGGAATATGATAATTTAGGAATTTATCTGAACTGAGATTTGTAAAATGGCATAACTTCTTCATTTTAACTCCAAATTGAGTGAGACAAATTTCTAAATTCGTATAAATTCAAGATCTATCCAATGGAATTGAAATCATGATTTTTATAGTTCATTTGAATTTTTGGTGTTATTTGGATTGATTTATTGCTTTTCTTTTTATCCAAATTTTCACGCACGATTAAAATAGCATCTGAGGCTCATGAGGAAGAAGTCGAGGCACGACTTAGCGACTCCGACCATCAAGAACCCAACTCCTCGTGACCAAGGCGAGTTAACACTTTGACCATGTTGAACCCATATTTATGCGAATTTAATTCCTTTTAAATTATCCATGTGCATACTATTATTTTATGTGATAGCTTATGTTCAGTTTTAAAGATTTTAGATATACACCCATTATTATGCTTGCTAGTATTACCTGTTGAAACTCTTGAAATATGTGAGCCTTGTCGCCATAGTAAAGCAACGATAATGTAGTTTTCACAAATAGAGTTATAATCTACCGCTCTTCTTAGTATTGCTAGTTAAACGGGGACACTTAGACATCCCAAAAATCCCTCACATGTAAATATGACAATGATTTGCGCAGTCATGGTGGGAATGGCTGGAGAAAAATTTGGAACTAATATTTTATGTTCCAAAACTCTCGATATTGCTTAAATATCTGGGTGGATGGTTTGGGGGCAGGGATGTGGTGCAGTGGAAGCACAATTTGAGAAATATGGTAGAACCACCCAGATAACCCTAAGGACCGAATCTTGTCATGTAGCCCGTGTAGAATAGTACAGCCACAAGTCTGTAAAATACAACTGGCTAAGTAAATTTATCAAAACCCCGGACTCATCTCACCAGTAGTGGATAGGGGTAGAAATGCAAGGGCAAGGGGAGGCCTAAAGGGACACCAAGGGGAGGGTGAAGTTTTCCAGCTGTACTAGCGTTGCGGAAGTGGAGCCCGGCTGCGTTAGTGACTGTGGAAAATATCCCGTGCAACGTATGGGACCCACCGCAAGTGGGAGTAGCCCATAGGGTGAGATGACAAAAGAGGCTAGATATTTTGAAAAGTCACTGTGACGGTCTGCTCAACCATATGACTAAGTAATCATGTGGGGCAATGAGTTGATTGTCTCTTGTGGTGAAAGTGTACAAACTCTACAGAGTCAAAACTATTCAAATAGTCATGCCCACGGTCATGGGCAGACATGGGGACTTAACTAGATATAGTTCTGTTTCAAAATGATTTATGGATGGAATGAGAAAATGGAGGGCAGTGGAAAGCCCTAGTTTGGAGTTGTCCTGGGTGTCGTCCCAGTGGTAAGTTAAGCGGCTATAACGCTGAAAGACGCTATATGGTGCAGAGGCCATGTATGGTGGATGGAATCTGTATCACTACTATAATAACTATACTTCACTAAACTGGTGTCGTACCTTTCAAAACCGCTAGGTCATAGGAATTTCTATGTACAATATTTAAAGGCAATTTTCGGCAAAACCACTAAACCCAAGCCTTCCCTTGAATTAGCTTGGCATGTTATTTACTGCATTCTGTGTGTTGGCTTGCTGAGCACGGTGGATAGTGTGCTCACACTCGCATTACCAAAACAGAGACAGGGACGCAGGATCATTATGATCATGAAGATGCCCCAGCTAGGGATAGAGGGAACAACGAAGGAAACTAGGACGTCGAACATGTTTTCTCGGCCTAGACAAGTTAGACCTAAGGTTGTGTGTGCACGTATATTATCTAAGTCTAGATAATATATAATGCACACATTACCCCCCCCCAGTCGCTTGCCTATGGCTTTGGACTTACTTTTGCTTCCGTTTCTGCTATGTGCCCTTTTGTAAACTGTCGCCCGACGTGGTGTAATTTGAACAATGGTCTATAATATTACTGTCTATGTGATGTATTTGTTGATACAGCATGATCTGTGTGCTCTAGCTACTGATCCAGGGAATAGAGCAGTAAATCACAGGAGATTTTGGATTGAAAAATCCGGGTCTTATAGGCGCGCACGGTCGCACGACACCGCTCGTCCTGTGTTTGCGTTCACGCGGTTGCATGCGTGTCTCTCTCTCGATCACCAGCCGGGTCGTGTGCACAGTGCCATCGGCCCGACTCGCCGGGGCTCCCCGAGCGCGCGCGGGCACGATTGCGTACGCCCGGGACGATGAAACCAGGCATTCCTTGCAACGGGAGCTAAACTAGTAGTGACTGGCTGACAGCAGGCAACGCAGCGTTGTTATTGCTCCCAACTTGTGGTTTGCTTTAGTATTTGTTCCAATGCCTGTTAGCATTTTTCGAGACATTTAATTGAAGAAAAATAAAAAATACCGTTACATCTCCACAAAAATGAAAAGGGAGAGAGAAAAGAGAGAAAACAGTCGTGTTAAAAATCAATACGTTTCAAATAGCTTTTAACTTCTAAAAGCCAGAAGTGATTACTATTTGAAATAGGGACCTATGCGGCACGGTGTAGGGACTATTTAGCAATACGGTGCAACCAGCCTATGCAGGGTGAGATCAAAAAAGGAAGAGATGCTAGTATAAGTCGAATGAAAATGCTCTGTGATGCACTAATAAAGAAATTTCTTTTACAAACTATTGTATATTGGTTCCGATACTCAATTATGTGTGGACACTTTACCTAAACAATACCCATTAAGGGATCGTCAGCCTATGAGACTCATTAGCTAGTTTAGTCTCAATTGTTTACCGAATCATGAAGGGAGACCTCCATCACCTATATAAAGGGGGTTGGGGCTCTCATTGTACACATAAGGCTACGAGCAGAAAGATCAATAAAGAGAGAAGGCTATGACTATATCTTTGTGTTCTTGCTTACTTTAATTCCATTTTACAAGATGAGAGCTTTGATCTATGACTATATCTCTATGTTCTTGCCTACCTTAATTCCTATTTACAAGTTAAGAACTTTGATCGTCGGCAACACAACCTTGATCATACAACATGTTATTAGCACGATAACGCTCTAAAGCTAAGGCTTCTTGGTACATTGTTTTGATCAATTTTTCAATTCTATTATATGGTGATGTTTTTGTTTTCGTAGATTGGATTAGTTTCTACTATTATGTATCGTCGCCACCTCTCCACCAGGTGCACACCTCCACGATGTGCTACAATAGTACTCTCATGCGCGCCATGCTCTATCGATGGTCAACAACTCAACATTCACAATTTCTCATGCATGTGTAGGACCATGACCTACGACTAGAGGGGGTTAATAGGATCTACTTCAAAATTTTCTATAAAGAAATTCGAACCCTTTCCTTAACTAGCTATGAAGGGCTAATAAGGTCAAAGAAGCGATGAAGATAAAGAATCTAGACCCACTATTATGAGTTAATGGTATTTTTGGGTACTTAATGATGATCACTTTGAGGGACTAATATTTATCATAAGTTGAATGAATAGGTTATATCCAATAGTAATGGATGACTTAGGATGGAATCATGCGTTGATGATCATCAAGTCATGTGGATTGCGTCATGTGTTGATACTCAAAGTCAAGATCACATACTTGAAGAGGAGATGTTCATCATCGAGCGTCAAGATAATGTGCAAAGCAAAGATATAACTAGCATAGGTTAGGGATATATGTCTTACTCGCTTTGGCCGTCTTGGTGTTTGGTGGATAACTGGATTGCTAGTGTAGGTTGCCGTACTATTAAGAGATGTCTTAACTAGTAGTTTGAATGTGTCATGTGTTCATAGCTCATTATGCTTGCTCTAGCTCTTCTAGGTATGATTCTAGTATTTGTAAATGTGTTTTACGAATAATTGAGGTTCATGCATGACATTTGTCGCATGCGACTTAAATTTGTGAATGTGTTCTGCAAACGGCTTGAGTCCGTGTCCCCGATTCTTATGGCATGATTCTAAAAGTTGGTGAATGTGTTTTGTAACTTATTGAGGATCATATCTTAACATTTGTTTTTATTTGTACTGAATTTTGTGAATTTGTTTTAAAAAATGTTGAGTGCAAGGAAATCAAGCTGAGTTGAATTTTCTCACCAGTCAGACCATCATGTGTTGGTCGGTTTGACCAGTAGGAGTGGTCTGACCACATCCTGGTTGGCAGTCTGACTAAATAGCGTTCGGGTTGTCCATTTTGCTTATTCATCTGATCGGTGGAGCGGTTTGACCAAGCCCTTATGGCTGATAGTCTTTTACCAAAGAGTGTTTTTCTCGCGTTACTCTCAGTTTCTTGGAGCGGTATGACCGACCCCTTTGGTGGTCTGTCTGGGGCCGTGCGGTCCGACCAAGCCCTGTGTGACATCCCAAAATTTCATTTCAATTTAATTAGAATGCACCAACTCCCGCCGGTGAGCCATGCCAGCAGCCGAAGCAAACGTGGCTGCCATATGGCAGCCACATGTGCGCCTAAAGGCCACGCGGACGCCACACAACCTAGTGTGCCACATAGGCTAGGCAAACGGTCCATGGACCTGGTCCACAAAAATAGGGCCCACACGTCATCCTCACACCCAAAATTGGAAATCAAGGGCTGACATCAACATGACATCATAAATCGATTTTCCCATAAAAAATTAATTTCGTCGAAAATAAAATCCCTGGCTAACACCATGATTCCCCTTTTTCTTTAGAAAAATAATTCTAGAAATTCAATATATTTAGTTTCTTTAGAATTTAGACTTTCGGGAGCCCATTCTCCTTCATCCTAGCTTCGATTGAACCCATTCAAATTTCAAAATTAATATAAAATCATGATATATCCAAATCTGTAATGTTTTTAATTTTGGAGTGTATTTGAATTTATTTAAATTTTATTTGAATTTGGTGGGTTATTTTCACGTGTAGACTATGTCGATTCAGAGGAATTCTTCTACGACGATTCACTCCAATTAGTGGAGCAAGACAAATTACACACATTGAGCATGTTGATTCCAGTTTGCAAATAAAATTATCTTGTTTTAAATTATACTGCATGCTTAATTTTTATGCACTGTATTTCAATCCCTACTTTACTCTAGTTAATATCCACTTGTTATGACACCTTTAGCATTGCAAATCCATATACCTTGTCACCCTAGAATAAAATTCTAGTTAGTATACTAGTATGACTAAAGAATTTTGTAGCAAATGCTTAGACTTGCATAGATATAACTCTAGGCTTGGGACACCTTTTGATATAAAATGTTGAGCTTTTAAAATGTATTCTTGACTTCGGTGAGTCAAGAAAATCTATGAAATATTTCAAAACAAAATATAAAACTTAGTTTAGAATTAGGCAAATGGTTAGATAGTGGGTGCTTGCTAACATACATTGTTGCTCAGTAGCTCAACATATGTGCTAGGCACAAGTGGTACGTGAGAAGTGCCTAAGTCAATTAAGAACATGTCTGTGAGATACTACTACAAATCCATATCATACTACCACAAAGCTGGTATAGGACAGCCTTGTCTAACTAATTAGCGTGTCCCAAATTGTGTCTCGCTATATGTTGAATATGAGCGTGGCGTAGGCCATGAGAAGTCTTACATGGCACAAAAGGAGCTCCGATATGGTGGTAGCTTATTGGGGTGAAACCTTAGTGCAGGCATTGCCAGATTGACGGCCTTGCTTTGTAAAGAGCTTGTTATAATTATTCGATCACATGCCTATGGAAGCATGTAGTGGCCGATATAATGAGTTAATCATATCTTATGGATAAAGTTGTACAACCTCTGCAGAGTGTATAAACTATCCTGGATAGCTATGCCTACGGTCATGGGTATGCTGAGTGAAGTTTTTCACGGATTAGACTTTGTTTTTCATAAAATGGTTTTTGATGGAAATGCGAAATATTTTTGAAGAAAGATGGTCCAGGTGGGATACCCGTGGTTAGGTTAGTGTCAGGTCAGTGCCTACGCTAATGATATTAATTTTCTTAAACTACTGTTTTTATTTATTATATTAGATTCAGTAGTTCATATCTGTTTATTGTATTTTTTTAGTGTTGTTTTATGCTCAAATAACCATATATGCTTTCCTTTGTTAGCCTTGCATTATTATTGTATTTTTTGTGTAACTTATGGAGTACAACTTTGTACTCACCCTTACTATCTCTACTCAGAAAATGACTACTTCCACTACATGAGGACCAAGACAAGTAGACCACATCTTACTATCGTCTGCTTGTGGGCATGCTCTTTGGGCTTCGCTATTTTATTTACCTATTTCCGCTATAATTTCCTTTATTATTATCGAACGAGCAGTGATGATGAAAACTTTGGCTATGAGGCCATAGTTTTTATTCAATTAAGTTTGTCATTGTGCTTGATATGTATCCCTGTTACCGTTGTTTATACTAGCTGATACTGGACTAGTGCGATTTGCACAGAGAATCCAGAGTCATCACTCTGGGGTCCGATAAAGATGGTATTAGAGCCACGATGACTCTAAGACGTGACCGTAGGTAGAGTAGAACTGGCATGCCATAAGGACTTATTTTATAAAACATAATTTCAAAAGTTCTCATAAAAATTTGTCTCTCTCATTCTCTTACTTATCTACTTTTCAATTGTTTTCTAATTCCTTTCCTCTTTCAAAATTGTAGATGGCCGACCCCCTACCCAGGTTACCCATGGCATCCAAGCTATTCATTTGGCCTCATGTCTTGGAACCTCTTACAAACGTTGGGCTTCAAGGCATGTTTGGTCTATCAAGGGTACCTACAAACCATTGGAGAGCAAGAATATTGGAGAGTGGAAGTGATGATCTACACAAACATAGAAGATGAAGCTGCTTTTCACATCTTGGACACTCCACAAAGGCAGGACACCTTCTTCACCGGTATCCAGGATGCCGCCAAGAAGCGATCGCCATTTGAGGTAGATTTATGTAGTGGAACTCAGAGGCACCGCATTTCGGTATTATCCTAGCAAATACCCTATGAGTTCCAGCAGCATCTTTGCATCCACAGAGACAGAAGACAACCCCTGGCTTGTTCAACAGGTGGAACTCACCCGATCCCTAGACTATGTGTACCAGGCAACTCTAGATGAGCTAAGCTTCACCGCTTACAAACTCCGGAGGGTAGAAGAAGAGCTTGCTATGCTGCGAGCCCTAGATGATTGTTCCTCAGTAAATATGATGTATATCATAGTTTCCAAGATATCCCGTAATAGCCACAATAGCGTTTTTCTATCTCTCACCGGCAATGTAGCAGGTTATCGTAGGCCGGTTACTCGACATTCGGTAAACTGGTCAGTAGGTCCTATTAGCCCTCCCCCTAAATTTTGATCCTGGGTCCGCCACTGAGCATACTGCATTCCAATGATGCTTGTTCACATCACAATTTAAATGATAGCACCATTTCGAACTCCATGGTTGCATAATTCGTTAGCTAAGAATTTTTCCTATGTTTTATAATGTATTTTTTTCTCACGATAAAATGAACTCATGATCATTCATTCCCCTTCAATTTCCTTTCTTCTAAGTTATAATCCTTCATAGTTCTTGTTTGCACTCTATTCTCATTGTTTCTACCTTGGATGGGCTGTGGCATTACATCTTGTGTTTTTGGTGATGTGCTATGACAGGCGTCACACCCCAAACTACAGGATATTATGAATATGAAGTCATCAACCCATTCACAGTCCAATTAACAGATCCGTAAATTAATCTCGCAGGATTACAGCACATGTCATAAGTATAAAATGTTCGGGTCTCCTCTGCAGAACCACTTTCACATTACTAGCATTTATTCTCATATTAGTCTTGGACACACGAAGAAGTTAATGTCTTTCCTACTTGTAGCTTACGCCATTTCTGAAGAAAAATCCTTTTTGAGCCCTACCACTGTTGAGTTCAGAGTACCAGACTTACACACCGAGAATATGCCGGGACGTCATGAACATATACTAGATCATTTGGCGTGCTTCGCGTTGCCCTACCGAACAATGGAAAGAACATAGACTCAGATGGAAAGCAGACGTATAATCAACTCCATAATAGAACATCACAACATCCCTTGGTCATTCTTTGCAAACAAAGTACTATCGACAAAAGCTCAATCTAATATGTTGCAACTTACAATAGTATATTGGAATGACAACCAAATGCAATGGAAGTTCCAATTTTACATGTCTCGGGACTCTGAGGAGACAGAACAGCTACATTTTACATATCTAAGGACGAACACACAAGGCATTATTATCACAAATTACTAGTGGAGGTTGTACTATTGCATAAGTGATCCACTGAAATGTTCTCTAGGTGTATAACGCAGTGCAGGAGGGGAAAAGGAACGGAGTACTGGAACTTCAGTACATGTCAAACTGGCTCAGTTTTTGGCCTTGCAATGTCCTCCCACTTTGCAAATTTACAATATGCAAATCCATGGATATTTCAGTAAGCAAAAAATGGCAGTAAGCTTGCAGCTCGTTATATTAACAATGCAGTCATATCAATCCTACAGCACAATTATATTGCCATATACTGAATAAATATGGAAGGTCTTGCCAAAGGAAAGAAAAGTGAAAAGATGAAGATAATTGGATCGAACTTCAGCAATACATCAGCAACTCAGCCCACCATTCAGGCTCCCTTTTCAGTACGTAATGTGGTCTTGTATTAATGAGAAGATGAATAATTTCTGTACATTTCATTGTAAGAAAATTGGGATGGCGAAAGAATGTTCGTTGTCAAATCAATTGTAGTCTGCTTCCTATGGGTGCTTTCTAATAACTAATCAGGTAATTACAAAAATATAACACGGAAGCCATGTAGCCCTGATAAACAACAGTTCAGTTCCTATAGACTTCAGTACTACACGACAACCATGTTCAACCTGATGAAAGAAAGAAGGGACAATATTTATTAAATCTGCATCTTATAACATGAAATTCACTTATTCCACCCATCCATGATAGCATGGCCCTTCATACACTGCAGCGACGCGTAAACTTTGATAGCATGGCCCTTGAACAACCATGTGAAGGAATCATTCAGTTATGCACATTCCAACTATTCAGAAACTAATGGTAGGTTAGTCATTTTAATCTAGAACCAATAAAAAACAAAAGTGAAAAAAACCTGCATTGAACATGGAATTTTCTTCAGATTCCACATACTTAAGTCTGGTAAGAACTACTTTAGTGTAAGCTCAACCTGCACATAGCCTACTCCTAACATAACCATGGAAAACATAATGATGTCATAGAGGCAATCTAGCAAAAATCTATCCGGCAAGGGAAAAAATCTAGGATTGAATATCACATCATCATTGTTTCGTAGTGAAGCAATGATTTGCATCACTTCATTTAAATTAACAGTTACCCAAAAAGCTGTGTTGAGGATAAACAGTTTCAATCACTTGGACAGACCATATAGCAACTGCATATGAGAATGAGAAATTGCATGTCATGCATGACACAACCCATCATTTCCTAGTTTTCATCTAGACATTAATACAATCAGCTAGCAAACAGCAACATAATGCCTCCTATGAATAATTTCTAGCCTCCCAAATTGATCACAGTTTCGACATGTTGCCTACCAAATCATAGAAGACAGCGGATTACAAAATGTATAACAATGCCATGCCCAGGCTAAACGTGCCTAACGGGCATTTTTTTTGTGCTATATGGGTCATGCCGTGCCTTGCTAGGATGTGCTGTGCCAGCCACTGTGCGTGTTGTGCCGTGCGGGCATGCTAGGCTAGGGTGACAACCCAGGCACGGTCCGTCCCATCGTGCTGTGCCAGCCTAGCCCAACGCCACTCGTTTCATGCCGTGGGCTATATCTACAGTAACAAGCTGCGAATCGGTCCGGTAGGTATAGCCACTACCACTAAACCAGGATACCAATTCGAATACAGACTAGCAAGGCGTAGCCAGCCGTGGGCTAAGCCTCGGACCCAGCCCACTAGAAATAAGAATTTGCGGTCTATCCTATTGTTGCTACAATAATACATAGTGGGATACTTTGCTCTGGGCCACCGGACGGTCCGAGACCTAGCTCCGCCCCAGCGGACTACGATAGTTTCTCTCGAATTTGGAATAGGTCAAGGAGCCCGTACGCTTGATACAAGAACGCCCGAGGTAGCCAGAGAGTATATGGGACCAGCGACCACAACAGGGCTGAAGAAAAATATAGAAGAAATTTGGCTAGGCGCAGGAACGAAAAGATGAGAGACTTAACAAAAGTATCTAGCTATACATGAACTCCTAGACCAAACGACCAAGTGCCGTCCAAGAACCTGCTGTTTCGAAGCTGTTGACCACTTTTGGCTCATGATAGTTTTTATCTGTATTTTTCAAAAAACAACGAATAACGAAGACGATTTTATACTCAAAAAATCATTTAGAAAATGTATTTTAAAAAATCATTTTATTTGTTTCGACTTTGAGAGAAGGACAAAAGAAGAGCCTTTAATATTCGAGAGCTGTGAGCTTCAGTGGCTCGGCTGAAACTCACGTAGAAACCACCATACCTCGTTCACAAAACACAACCACCGTCTCCCGATGACTGATGACGGCAGATCATGTTTTGAGTATAACGGGACCTGAAGGCAGACATGTTAGTGTAACGGAAAATTAAGACGGCAGATCATGTTTGAGTATAACGAAACGAAACAATTGCAAGTCACGTAAACTAGTCAGGAAAACAGAACAAGCGGGCTTCCAAATCAAAGTCGGCATTATAATTTCAAAGTTGACAACCCATTAAGCACATCTTAAATTTAAAAAAGGTACACCTGCTAAAGCCAAATGCTATCATAGGTACCGGTGTTTGGCTGAGTCATACGCTCAAGCAATAATAACTTACAAAAAACAAATATAATAATCATGTGACCACTAACAATCATCAACAAGACAACAGCTGACAACTACTGACATACAACAGGCAGTTAAACGCGCCACATCTCATCCCTTAAGTTCCATATCCGAACACTCTTTGCAGCTTGAATCTTCTATCGAACCATCTGGTTATGAACAGTGAACAGAACCGTAAGTACATCCGCAATCAAATATCATAAATTGCAGTAAATATTGACATGTAATGTAGAAAAGGCTACCCAGTAAGCACATTTATTTCACATAAAATACAGTTGAAAGGAGATTAGGGTATGTACAATGATATAGACAACTATTGTCAATAATATCACTCATGTCATCTATAGACAACGCTAAAAACAACTACTACAATAGGTTGTCTTTACATATCTCTATAGACAGTTTCTCCATAACATAACGTGTCTTATTTCTCGTGTTACAGTCGACTGTTGCATGAGAAACAGCTCAATTCTCTAGGCTCAATATCTCTCTTCCGCATCATCTTATGTCCTACATAGCAATGCTTATAGCCAGCTGATGTAAACCCATTGTACATGGCCTTATGCATTGTCCAGGGTGCACACAAATCAAAGATCTAAGTGTGCATGCACATGCTCAGCTGGGATCATCATTTGTAAAACAAAAGTACAGACTTACTAACACTTTCAAAAACAGCTCTAATTATTTCGTTCAATAAGAGGCCAAGGCCACATCTCTGTGCTGTTAATGGTAGTAGACCAAAGTTGCATAACATTCAACTATAACTTGAGTTGTCTCACTTTTTGAAGTAGATATCAAACAAATCTTAGGCTGCTTATGATCCTCAACCCAACAAGGCAAACAAATCAAAATTACAAATTAGGTTAATGTTATTTGGAACTCATCATTCATTCATTTGTATGCCAAATTGCATAAGAACTTCTAGAGTTGACAGCGAGTTGTCAGAACTAATGGCCAACTTGAAAAAAAATGCAAGTATGCAACTGTTGTTCTTAGTGACATTAATGGGGAAACCAACCAAAAATGATCACTAAGAGATATTAAATGCACTGAACTAATCAACTATTGTCTATAAGTTCCTTGAAAATTGAAACATATGTTCAAACGTTAAGCCGTCAATATGACTATGACTCTAAAACTCCAAATTAACAAACAAAATTATCAACAATTTGACTGCAAACAACACCGTGACTGTTACAATACAAAATTCATCTAAATAAACTGAACAGTAAACATTACTTTGATCAATACTTGAAGTCTAAAGGAAAAGCATTACATGTCAGTACTGCAAAGGAAAACCACCAAAAACTAATCATTCATGGGTGAATACTGAATACATTAGAAATTAGTACAAAAAAACAATCTAGTAAAACTGTAAGTGTGCATTTGAATAAGGTGAAGCTATATTTCAGTAAGAGCAGAATTCATGAGATAAGACATTCATCTCATGTCCCTTGCGTCAACTGTGAATAATTCACTGCCCCCTGAGTCCCTACACAAAAGTGCAGTTTGAGATATGCCCAATAAGACTTCCACATGATTTGCACGTGCCCAATCTGGCTATACTTTTTTTCAAGTTAGGTCAAATTTTGATTGCAGACATTTCAAACTACACTTAAAGTAGACTGTAGAGAAGTAGGATATTTCAAAAATAAGTTCAGAAGTGACATTCAAATGTTGGAAGGCACATGAACTCTTTGACACATTCAGTTATAACAATTATTCAATATATCAAGAAGAAACGTAATAAAGCAGGTAAGAAGAATGGTATACCACAAAAAAGGCTTGACAACACCACAACGGTTTAGTCCAGCAATCCTATCAATATGTTGGTCACCTCCTTCTTTGTGTCAGCTCGACGGATCTGCATCTTCACCTCTGCTACGTTTTGCTTCTTGATCTTGGATTCCAGAGTGCAAGCCTTCTCATTGCCAATGAACTCAAATGCTCTCTTCAGTGTCTCCCCACATGGATGCTGGGCCTCGATCCTCTCCACATAAGAAGCAAGGTTGGGATACAAGCTCTGCAACTCATCAAACCTCCTGCGTATGCCTTGCACATTGCCATCTCTGTCCGTTTCTTCTTTCCGAATTTCCCCTTTCTCACTCTTAGTCAGAGTGCCACCATTTTGAGTGGCAGTTGTGGCCTCCTTTGGCAATACACACTCTGCATCTCCATCCATTTTCTCTTTGTCAGTCTTCCCCCTCTTACTCCTAATCAAAGTGCCGCCGCCATTTTGAGTGGCAGTAGTGGTGGTCTCCTTTGATATGCCGCTCTTCGCATCTTCGTCCAATTCCTCTTTGTGATTTCCACGTTTCTTACTCTTAGCTGGAGTAGCAGTGGTAGCCACCTTTGACAACTTGCTCTTTGCATCTCCGTCTACTTTCTCCTTGGTGGCCTGCTCCCTCTTACTCCCTGTCAGAGTAGTAACATTTTCATTGGCGGTAGTCTGCCCCTTCTTACTCTTTGACAGAGCACCATTATTTTGAGATATGGAGGTGGAGGCAACCTCCTTTGCATTCTCTCCCCAGACGGCCTCTGAGAGCTTGTACATCCGGAGGCCATCATCTTTACCTGGAAGGGTACCTGTGCTCGCTGCTTTCTTGGCAGTGATCTCATACCGCTGCTTGAGCCTTCGCACCTTCTCATACATTTCCGTCCGGCTGCAGTTCTTCCTGTCAAGGCTATCACCGACAGCAGCAATAAGGTCATCAACCCTTGGACGCACGCCCTGACTCTTGACGTGCGCGACAAGGGCTTCCAGGATCTTGATCTCGTCCTCCATCGTCCACCGCACGGGTTTCTCAGACTTGCTGGGCAGTGAGGGATCCGGTGCCACCTTCTCTGGCTCGGCCCTGGGCTTATTCTCCTTGCCGGACGGAGTGGGCTCAGGGGCCGCCTTCTCCGCCCCGGCCTTAGCCTTCTTGACCTTGCCGGACGGAGTGTGCTCAGGCACCGCTTTCTCCACCTCGGCCTTGGCCTTCTTGGCCTTACCGGACAAAGTGGGATCAGGCGCGGGCCTCTTCTTCTCCACCTCCGCCTTGGGCTTCTTTGCCGCCTTCTTCTGGACGGGCTCCGGGTTGTCGGACTCGGACTCCGACGACTCGTCCTCCTCCACATCGGCGTCGGATTTGGGTTTGGAGGCCAGAGCCGGCGGCTTGATGGGGGAGCGGGCAACCTGGCGCAGCCGGAAGGCTTGGGCATCAACTTCCGAGTCCGAGGACTCCTCCGCCTCCTTCTCCTCTTCGCCTCCCTCCGACGAGTCGGCGTCGTCGTCGTTGGCCGCCGCGGCGGAAGGGGGTTTAGGGTTTTGTGGGGGCTTTTCGGGTGAGGGGGTACCTTCTGCCGCCTCCTCCTCGCCAGAGCTGGACTCCTCCGAGGACTCCTCCTGTGGAGGCGGCGGCGGCGGCGACGGCGCGCGGCGTTTGCGGGCCATGGCTCGCTGCTAGGGTTTGTGAGTGGAGTGCAGGAATGGGAGGGAGGTGCTCGCTTCGGGGGGTGGCCTTCGGTCAAGGCTGTTGGGAAGGCTTTTTGGAAAAAATTTTTACGAATAATCTATTTTTTATGCAAAATTACAGAAATATATCCGCAGTAATATTTTTTTTTATAGAAATAGACTCCAGTCACCTAATGGGAAAGCAACTAGCGGCAATCGTCAACAGGGGGGCGACAGATGTCCAGTCGCCCGACCCTAAGGTGATTGCAACCAGTCGCCCCCCATTGGGCGACTTGAAGTGCAGTCGCCCAATAGGGGCGACTGCGTTCAATCCCTGTGAATTTTGTAAATTTTATAGTTTTTAACTGAAAAATAATCTGTTGGAGTTGTAATAAAAGTTTATATTCATTATATGTTGTAGGTGCGTAACAAATTTTGGAAAATTGTTTTTATGAATGATTGACCGGAGAACGATCCGTACATATGATGTGAGTGATATTTTGATGTTACTGAGAATTCGTGTACGGAGAAAACCGTGTTGTCATGTCACTGTGAAAAGTTGCGTCGTCATGTGATGTCACTGAGGAAAGGCGGCACATTCGGTCTTCTCACTGTGCAAAGCGGCCCGTGCTGTCATGTTACCGAAAAGTTGTGTCGTCATGTGATGTCACTGAGGAAAGATGCCACGTTCGGTTTTCTCAATGCACAAAGTTGGCCCGTGCTGTCATGTCACTGCGAAAAGCTGCGGCGTCATGTCATGTCACTAAGGAAAGCTGGCATGTTCGGTCTTCTCACTGCGCAAAGCTGGCACGTGTTGTCATGTCACTGCGAAATAAAGTCTTATCAAAACAAAAATACAAAATTTATACCTTATTTTGTGAAAACACGAAGCAGCTAATCGATGAAACCCTAACCCTAAACAGTACAACATGTCGTGCAGTCGGGCACCGCACGACTCGGCGCTACAGTGGTCGTGCGGTCGGGATCGCATGATCAGAGTAGTCATGCGGTCGGGGACCGCACGACTCTGGTGTCGTGCGCTCCCTGGCCGCACGATTGCCACGCGTCGGCCCCGAACACATCATGCGGTCGGCAGGGGGCTAGAACAGGAATTACGCCACGCATTGGAGGCTATTTTTGGGTGCAACAGTGTTATTTCCGTCCAAAATTCACAACATACAATAAATATAAACTTTTATTACAACTCTAACAGATTATTTTCCAGTTAAAAACTACAAAATTTACAAAATTCACGGAGGATTGAGCGCAGTCGCCCCCCATTGGGCGACTTCACTTCAAGCCGCCCAATGGGGGGACGACTGGTTGCATTCGCCCTCGGGTCGTGCAACTGGACATCTGTCGCCCCCTAGTTTGGCGATTGACTCCAGTCGCCCCCCATTGGGCAACTGGAGCCTATTTCTGTAAAAAAAATGTTGTTGCGGGTATATTTCTGCAATTTTGAATAAAAATAAATTATTGATACAAAAAATTGAGGCTTTTGTTGGGTAAGTCGAGTGGTTTTTTGGTTGAACTTGGACGCCTCTTAAGTCGGCTGTAGCGATGGCAATGACCCATTTCCTGTTTACTGACGGGAAATTCTCCTAATAAGTAGCAAGTAAATTTATTTTTTATTGAGCATGACGAGGACAGGGATGTTTCCCTACCCCATACCTGTTCCCCGTTGGGGACCCGAATAATTATATATCATACCTATATATCTCATATGATACATTATTAATACATTGTAAAATCCTAAATCTAGAAATAAACATTTATTTGAATTATGTGATGCACCTATTGTATATTTATTGTGGTGAATTCATGCAATTTTTATTGATCTAATTGTCATATTTTGTTGATTGTAATTATTTGTATAGGGTTTAGGGTCACTTATTATTGGGGAATGGGTCCCTATTTGAGCCCTGTTCCCCACCGGAGATGGGGAACGGGAGGAATTCTTCCTCAGGCATGTAATCTGGGGGAGGGGGGAATGGGGGAAGAATCGGGGACGGGGATGTTCCACCACTCCCCGGTGGGGAATTCTCCATTGCCATCCCTAGTAGGGCGGGAAGAACTCTGATTTAAATTTTGTGCAAGTTTGCTGATATATGTGTTTTAACACTTTGGTTAAATTTTGTGCAAGTTTGCTGATAAATGTTCTTTTAAACACTTTGGTTAAATATATTTTATTGCAATATGTCTAACAACTTGGGCATCTTTTAAAATTTTAATGTGAATTTATGTTTAGTTTTAGATCAATCAATATGTTACAATAATTAATTATTGTGTACGAGGATAAAATATCATGAATATATCATGAATATATCACCAGTACATAAGTTATGTATAACTTGTTTGGATTAATTCGACCGAATTGAGTAAGTATATGTATTCGTTACAATATTTGATTCGTATTTGTATTTGAGCATATTCAATTATTATTCGTATTTGTTTACAAAATACGAAAATGAATATGGGAAGACCACTATCCGATTCGTATTTGATCCGTAGACACCCATAGTTAGATTGTACAACAGCCATATACGCAAAGAGAAGGTTGAAAAAATGGGATTGAATTAGCTCCGCACAAATAATTGCTTTTTTAAGGATGTGTGTGCAAGATTTGTTTTGTTTTGTTTATTTTTGCAACAAAAATATGCATTCCTGTAAAAAAATGCATTCATAGTTGCCACCGAAAAATTTCTATCAGCAACACTACGTCCCTATGGAAGATACTTTCTAACAGTGTATACGATGTGCCTGTCAATTTTTTAGCAAATTGGCAAAGTTGATGATAAGCAAACCTGAACAAAAGCTGATCTTAGATTGAACATTGATGTCAAGTAATAACGAATATGAATGAATATCGAAATAGGGGATAAGTGTAACTTACAGGTTGACCAATACGTCGATGCAAAGTAACATTCTACTAGCTATAACCTACTTCTAAGGTACAAAGGTAACATTTTACTAGTTATGACCTACTCCCAAGATACATAAGAAGTAGATGCAAAATGATAGTAAATATCAGCATGTATGTATTTTTCTATCGACCGATACAAGGTATTTATAACATAAAATAACCAACTCAATCTTGTATTACGCTTCAAGTCCCTTTCTTCATGTCGGCTCAACCTTTTCTTGGGTAGAGTCCCTATTCGCTTTTCAAATCTTTTTGTTTCTAATGGCGTGTTGATGATCTCCACGATCTCTTTCTTTACATCTATGTTTTCTTAGTCATCATCTTTTGGAGGCTTCTTAGTGTGGCCGATGTCTGATTTTGATTTTTATCAAATCCTAATATTTCTTTATAATTACATCAAATACCAAAATACTTTCACCGACTGTTTTGCCTGCCAAAATCTGATGGCAACATAGACATCCGTACCAAGTGTAACGCTCCTGGCTATTTTGTCCCCACTCCCCAACATTGGTGACGACTGATTTATGATCATTGTGCTTTTCTTACGAGGAACTAGCTGATGATCGATCGAGAGCAGCGTTGGTGCATGGGCTCGTGGGCGAAGATAGCAAGCAGCTGCAGCCAGCAAGGCACACCCCGAGTTCTTGCAAGTTTACATAGCCCCCTACCGGTTTGCCATCGTGTGACAGGGCATGCCGCATGCAGACGCAGTACGCGAGCCCACGGATACACCACGGCGTGCCGTGCGGCCGTGCCACCGTCCGCCGCCCACGGATATTCCATGGGCACACGCAGAAACCTCGCTTCCGCACACAGACTTGTGCGTGCCTTTGCCCACTAGACTCTTCCGAGCATGTGCCTGGTGGCCCGAGCAGAAAGGCAGGCAGGGCCCGAGTGATACTCGGTGCTGCCCGCGCCGCACGGCCCAGGGAAAAGAGAGCCGAACATGTAGGCAGCTAGTGGAAACTATCCATCGAACGATAACAGTGGGTTGGTCCGTGTTACAGCAGCTTTTCCGTCCCAAAAAAAAGGAATACGGTGCGGGCGGCTGTGCGCTCGATCTACTACAGGCGCGGCGCGCACGGTCGTACGGCACCGCTCGTCCTGTGTCTGCGTTCACGCGGATGCATGTGTGCGCCTCTACTCTCGATCACCAGCCGGGTCGCGTGCACAGTGCCACCGGCCCGACTCGCTGGGACGATGAAACCAGGCATTCCTTGCCAGTGGCGAATGTAGGATGAAAATAGAGAGTGGACTCAAAGTGGATGGTTTTTAAGTGTTAGTGTGTTAATAGGGAGTAATTAGGCATCATGTTGAACCAAAATAAGTGTTATCTCTTCCGTTTTTTGTCTATTGGTAATGTCATAAATCATCAACATAATGTGCTTTATGTTGTCAATACTAATTTCAAACAGAATAAACAAGCATAAAGGCTAAGTTTCATCATTGTGGTGATATGTCATTCTAAAGCATCAAAGGAAAGGAATAAATCATTTAACTCTGAATCATATGGACTTACTCATAAGCCTTCCCTTTCAGGTCAATCGGAGAAGGATGAATGGCAGGCTTCCTATAGGGAATGACTGAATACCATCAAGGAATGGCTTGTGCTGTTTAAACGAAGACAATATAAGCCATTATAAAATCTTTGGGGACAAATAATTGAAGTTTCATAGATGGGCTTATAGTAATTCTTGAATACAAATCAATCATAATCTGTAACCAATATTTGTGGTGTGCAACACTGGAAAGGGATAGGGTAGGAATTTCTTTGGTACAGACCTTTGTAGCAAGTTCAAGGCCAGCCTCCAAGAGAAGGGGACCGAGCGACTTATGGTGGTTCTAACAAAGAGAAACAAGTCGAGCTCGCATTTCAATGTACACAAGAGCAGCATCAAACAATGGGTCAATTACATGATTAAACCATGCCAACTTATCTAGTTTTATCAGTATCGATAAGAATGTTCGAGCATATATTTAATTACACAGTAAGAATAGGCCATCAAGATTTTCTTTTTGTTACAAACAAGGTACTAGGATGAGAGGAGATCTGAGAATCACCTGAAATTGTTCCAACAAGATATGTCCAAAAATTCAGGATCCGCAGTCATGCCAAACGGCGACGAAGTCGAGGGCTTCTCAAGGAGGCGCTGGCGAGAGGACGTGGAGGATGACGGTGGGTTGAACTAGGAGAGGAGGGAGGCGAAGAGGCACGAGCCACGAGGGAGGGAGGGAGCGAGCGCGCGAGGCGGCGGGCTGGGCGGAGGTGCCGCAGCGCGAGGAGGAGTGCGCGCATCTTGCTTGTGGTGTCGCCACCGTGAAGCAAACGACAGGAGCGCAGGAGCGGGGTGAGGAACCAAGGAGGTGCATCGCTGCTGCGCCGGCGGCGCTCTCGAGGATCACATCGTGGGAGTTTTCCTCCTTCGGGGCGGCGACGGTGGTGGAGGCGGCCAGAAGTTGACGTCTGGGCGAGGGTTTGGGCTTGGATTTGGGAGGGGAGGACGGCGAGGCGGATGCGGAGGCGGAGGAGCAGGTGGTGTGGCGCGGGGTGACGAGCTTGGACATGGCGGCTGATGAGAAGGCGATGAGCGCTGGAGCCTAGAATGGATGGGGGATTGGGGGCTGCCGCTGCCGTGGGGAGGTGAGGTTCGAGCCTTACTAAGTCTCCCGCTGGCTTCGCCCTTGTTCCTTGCAACATGAGCTAAACTAGTAGTGACTGGCTGACAACTGGGCAACGCAGCGTTGTTATTGCTCCCACCTTGTGGTTTGCTTTAGTATTTGTTCTAGTGGCTGTTAGCATTTTTTGAGACATTTAATTGAATAAAAATAAAAAAATACCGTTACATCTTCACGAAAAATGCAAATGAAAAGGGAGAAAGAAAAGAGAGAAAACAGCCGTGTTAAAAATCAATACATTTCAAATAGCTTTTAGCTTCTGAAAACCAGAAGTGATTACTGTTTGAAATAGGGACCTATGTGGACGGTGAAGGGACTATTTGGCAATGCGGTGCAACCAGCCTATGCAGGGTGAGATCAAAAGGAAGAGATGCCAGTATAAGCCGAATGAAAATGCTCTGTGATGCACTAATAAAGCAATTTCTTTTAGAAACTATTGTATATTGGTTCCGATACTCAATTATGTGTGGACACTTTACCTAAACAAATACCCGTTAAAGGGTCGTCAGCCTATGAGGCTCATTAGCTAGTTTAGTCCCAATTGTTTACCGAATCATGAAGGGGGACCTCCTTCGCCTGTATAAAGGGGGTTGGGGCTTTCATTGTACACACAAGGCTACGAGCAGAAAGATCAATAAAGAGAGAAGGCTATGACTATATCTTTGTGTTCTTGCTTACTTTAATTCCTTTTTACAAGTTGAGAGCTTTGATCTATGACTATATCTCTGTTCTTGCCTACCTTAATTCCTATTTACAAGTTAAGAGCTTTGATCATCGGCAACGCAACCTTGGTCATACAACATGTTATCAGCACGAAAATGCTCTAAAGCTAAGGCTTCTTGGTACATTGTTTTGATCAATTTTTCAATTCTATTATATGGCGATGTTTTTCTTTTCATAGATTGGATTAGTTTCTACTATTATGTATCGTCGCTGCCTCTCTACTGGGTGCACACCTCCCCGATGTGCTACAGTAGTACTCTCATGCGCGTTACAAAGATGACTCTAAGACGTGACCATAGGTAGAGTAGAACTAGCATACCATAAGGACTTATTTTATAAAATATAATTTCAAAAGTTCTCATAAAAACTTGTGTCTCATTCTCTTACTTATCTACTTTTCAATTGTTTTTAATTCCTTTCCTCTTTCAAAATTGTAGATAGCCGATCCCCTACCCAAGTTACCCATGGCATCCAAGCTAGTCATTTGGCCTCATGTCTTTGGAACCTCTTACAAACATTGGGCTTCAAGGCATGTTCGGTCTATCAAGGGTACCTACAAACCATTGGAGAGCAAGAATATTGGAGAGTGGAAGTGATGATCTACACAAACATAGAAGATGAAGCGCTTTTCACATCTTGGACACTCCACAAAGGCAGGACACCTTCTTCATCAGTATCCAGGATGCCGCCAAGAAGCAATCCGCCATTTGAGGTAGATTTATGTAGTGGAACTCAGAGGCATCGCATTTCGGTATTATCCCAGCAAATACCCTATGAGTTCCAGCAGCATCTTTGCATCCACAGAGATAGAAGACAACCCCTGGCTTGTTCAACAGGTGGAACTCACCTGATCCCTAGACTATGTGTACGAGGCAACTCTAGATGAGCTAAGCTTCACCGCTTACAAACTTCAGATGGTAGAAGAAGAGCTTGCTATGCTGCGAGCCCTAGATGATTGTTCCTCAGTCACCGGAGACAACTTCGAGTCCCCACCAAAAGGCGTCGCACCTGTGATAAGAAGAAGTACTTGGCCTAGTTCAAATTAGCTTAGTAGGATACCTTCTCAGATTTAAGCCTCATGCTAAAATTAAAGTGTACATGTGAGCTGTCAATCCCTTGTCAACAACCACAAGATTATCATAATAAAATAAGCAATAAAATTGTTTTTGCTTGTTAAAGCTTGCTTTTATTTAGTTGTTTTCTTGCGATTTGTGTTTGGGATGGACTTAGTAAACCCCTCTAGTTCCTCTATTTCCCTCTAATACTTGGAAGCGTCAAGCAGATGATCAACACAAGGAGCAACGACAATGGCAATGGAAGTGGTAACAACAACCACACTGGAGCTCATAGAGGCTATAACGCTCCCATTCCTCCACCATCACCCGCCAACAGACTTGATTGGGCCTAGATGATGGCCAATCATAATCATCTTATTTAGCTGCTAGTCCAAATGATGCAATCCCACTCCACCTGTTCATCATCCACCACCAGTTCTGGCTCCCTAGTCCAGGTTGTCGAAGTCCATGCAGATGTGATCGCCAACCTTCTCTAGCAGCTTTGAGCCTATGGATGCCAACGATTGGCTCCGAGCCATCGGAAAGAAGCTGGACATTTTGCAGGGCAGTGATTGAGAGCGAGTCCTCTTCACCCCCCATCAGTTGCATGGACCTGCTTCTGAGTGGTGGCATACCTTTACCGCCTCTCACCCCAATGCTCAGGTCATTTCTTGGGTGGAGTTTGTGCAGCACTTCCGCAAGGCCCACATTCCAGCTGATATTATGACGTTGAAGAAGGAATTCTAAGCTTTGCTCCAAGTACCTCTAGAAGTTTAACCAACTAGCATGCTATGCACAAGGATGTCACCACAGATGAGGCAAATCAGGAGAGGTTCTTGGAGGGCCTCAATTACAACATCTCAGCGTAGCTCCTTTCTAATGACTACACCGACTTCCACTAGTTGATCGGTAAGGCTATCTGTCAAGAGGGCAAGCATGTGGAGATGGAAAACCACAAGAGGAGGATGGCCACCCAGAAGGTCAATCTAGGAGGTTTTCCTAAGATTGTAGCACTCCGCCACCATATGGTAGCTCCAGGCCAGCAATTCATCACCTACCTTTCCAGGCCAATCTCTCAGCTCCTTAAGCGATTCGCACCCTTCCTGCCAGTGGGCCAGCACCGAAGAATCCTGCCCCGTCCGACGGAGTGACCTATTTCTATTGCATGGAGACATGACACTTTGCCAAGTCCTGCCCCAAGAAGTTTCAAGTTACAGCAGGATCCTCGGGATGACAAAACTCTGGGCAAGCCATCAAGAAAGCCCAGAACTTCATCAAGGGACATGTGAACCACGTCACAACAGAGCAAGCCCAAGCCGCACCGGACATCACACTGGGTAAGTTCCTAATAAACTCAGTACCAGCATCAGTTTTGTTTAATTTTGGAGCTTCCCATTCGTTCATTTTTTAAAGCTTATGTGGTTAAAAATAGGTTGGGTTCAGTTCTCCTCAGCAACCCCATGCTAGTCCAATCACCTGGAGCAGAAATGAAAGCTAGGACCCTGTGCCCAAAAGTTAAGTTGCTCATTGAAAGAGTACCTTTTCTTATTGAGTTGATCGTCCTAGAATCTCAAGGGTTGCATGTGATTCTTGCATTAACTGGTTGTCTAAGAACAAAGGTCAAATAGATTGTGCCACCCGATCCATCACCCTTACTAATTATCAAGGGGTGGAAGTGACCTTCACACCCAAGATTCTTGTGGTGAAAGAGTGTGTCCTTAATCACCTTCAAGTCCTGGAAGAAGTACCAGTCGTGCGAGAATACCCAGATTTATTTCTAGAAGACTTACCCAGAATGCTACCGGATAGGGACATTGAGTTCAACATTGACTTAGTCCCTGATACAGCTCCTATTTCTAAGAGACCGTATAGTATGCCAGCTAATGAGTTAGCCGAGTTGAAGAATCAAATTCAAGTACTGGAGGATAAGGGCTACATCCGACCAAGCTCATCACCTTAAGGTGCACCTACTCTCTTCGTCAAGAAGAAAGATAGCAGCATGAGGATGTGTGTTGATTATAGAGCACTTAATGATGCCACCATAAAAAGTACCCATTGCCTAGGATTGATGATCTCTTTGATCAGTTGAAAGGAGCAAGTGTCTTCTCCAAGATAGATCTGAGATTTGGGTACCATCAGCTAAAGATCAGAGAAGAGGATATACCCAAGACTGCCTTCACGACTCGTTATGGCTAGTGTGAGTTCACAATTATGTCTTTTGAACTAACAAATGCATCAGCTTACTTTATGAGTATGATGAACAAGGTGTTCATGGAGTACCTGGATAAGTTCATGGTGATCTTCATTGATGACATTCTCATCTACTCTAAGAATGAGAAAGAGCATGAAAACCATCTCAGGATAATCCTGGAAAGACTTAGAGAGCACCAACTCTATGCCAAATTCAGCAAGTATGAATTTTGGCTAAAGGATATAGCTTTTCTCATATTGTGACGGCCGAAGGAATTGCAGTGGATCCTTCCAAGTTCAAAGCAGTAATGGACTAGAAGCAACCAACATTAGTGACTGAGGTCAGAAGTTTCCTTGGACTTGCTGGTTATTATCGGCACTTCATATCAGGAATCTCCAAAATCTCCAAGATAGCCAAGCCCATGACTCAACTTCTGAAGAAGGAAAAAAAGTTTTAATAGACAAAAGCTTGTGAACAAAGTTTCCATACTTTCAAGAAGTTGGTAAGCCCCAGTGCTTGTATTGCTGGATATTCGTATGGATTTTGAGGTATTCTGTGACACCTCCTGGCAAGGACTTGGTTGTGTTAGATGTAAAAAAGACAAGGTGTTAGCCTATGCATTATGCCAGTTGAGACCACATGAGTGCAACTATCCCACTCATGACTTAGAGTTAGCTGCAGTGGTTCATGCTTTGAAAATTTAGTGGCACTATCTTATTGGTAACCGTTATGAAGTTTACACGGACCATAAGAGCTTGACGTACATCTTCACCCAAGCAGAGCTCAACCTAAGGTAGAGAAGATGGTTAGAACTGATCAAGAATTATAATCTTTGGATCCATTACCATTCCAGAAAGGCCAGTGTTGTAGCAGATGCATTGAGCAGGAAATCTTATGCAACCGCACCTTGGCAGGAGAGATTCAGACACAACTCTAGAAGGGAGTTGCCCATCTTAGCTTGAATCCAATAGACCAGAACACCCTTTCTACTCTGGAGATTCATCCCACTTTGTCTAATCAGATCAATGAAGTCCATAAGGTGGATGATGATATCCAAGAAATAAAGAAGAACGTAAGAAGAGAAAAAGGCACCGATTTCATTGAAGATGAACATGGAACAATCTGGTTTGAGAATCATATCTATGTGCCCAATAATAAAGAGATCAGCGATATGATTCTGTGAGAAGCCAATGACACTTCCTACTCTATCCACCCAGGTGGTACCAAGATGTACCAAGATCTTAGAGAAAGGTATTGGTGGGTCAGTATGAAGAAAGAAATTGCTGAATGCATCAATGCTTGTGACACTTGCCAAAAGGTCAATGTAGAACACCGGAGACCCGCCAAACTTTTGTAGCCTTTGCCAATTCCATATTAGAAGGGGGAAGAAATTGGTATGGACTTTATCACCGACTATTCAGAAATCAATCTGGTTATGATTCCATATGTGTAGTAATAGACCATCTGATCAAGATAGCTCACTTCATACCAGTCAAGACTATCTATTCTGGAGCCAAGTTGGCAGAGATATACATGTACAGGATTGTATGCCTTCATGGAGTCCCCAAAGGGATCATGTTAGATAGAGGAAACTAGTTTACCTCACGGTACTGGCAGAAGCTTCATGAAAAGTTAGGGAGTAAGCTCAACTTCAGCACTGCCTACACCACCTTTAGACCGATGATCACCGAGCGAGTCAACCAAGTGCTAGAGAACATGTTGAGAGTTTGTGCGTTGGATTTTGGATACAGTTGGGATCATGCCCTATCATATGCTAAATTCTTCAACAACAATAGCTATTAAGCCAGTCTCCATATGGTACCCTTTGAGGCATACTACGAGAGGAAGTGCATAACACCACTATTGTGGGACCGACCAAAAGAATCTCAAGACCCTAGACCTAATATGCACCAAGACTCTGAAGAAAAAGTTAGAAAGATCAAGGACAAACTAAAGATAGCTCAGTCCCGGCAGAAGAGCTATGCTGACAATCGGTGACGAGACTTGACTTTCGAAGTGGGTGACGTTTTTACCTTAGGGTATCCCACTTAGAGGAGTCAAGAGGTTTCAAACTAAGGAAAAGCTTGCACCAAGGTTCATGGGCCCATTCAAGATTTTGAGTCGTAGAGGAGAAGTCACGTACCAGTTGGAGTTGCGACCAACCATGACTGGAGTACACAACGCCCTCCATGTGTCCCAATTAAAGAAGTGTCTTAGAGTACCTATAGAGCAGGCAGTACTTGAGACTCTTGATCATCAAGAGGACCTAACCTATGTCGGGACCTCGGATTTTCGAATCCGGACCCTCTGTGTATTACAGCACTAGTCCCAGATCAAAGCTAGTGCACACAGTCAAACAGTGATGATTACAACCAACAACGCTTTATTACTATAATACAGAGTACGGACCAAAAGGTCTCTTTATTACAACTGAGGTTTCAAGACCTCGCAATATCACAAAACACAGCGGAAGCAAAATAAACTCTGATAAAGACCCATCAATACGCCACAGGCAATTGACTGGGGAAGCGCAACCTAGTACTCCGGAAAGCCTTCGTCGAATCCACACGCGAAGTAGTCGTAATCTCCTTCCTGAGCTTCGTATTCCTCTGAGATTTTGTTTTAAGTGTAGCATGTGAGTACATAAAGTACTCCGCAAGTCTTGGGAAAATACAGTAGATGCAAGGCTCAACAAAGGAGGGTTATATGGTTCTTTTGCATAAAGCAGTGTTTTATTTCCAATACCATTAAATATTTTTGACGGCATGAATTTAACAAAGTAATTATCTTGACTGAAACTATTAAGAATTTTATAGTGAAGGTTCTATCCACCATCACTAGATAACTGGCTCCATCCACCATGGTTCAAGACACGGGTTCCATCCACCCACACTGGCTCCATCCATCAGGACAACCTCGAGAGTTCCATCCACTTTTGGATTCCCAAAACTTTTACCAAAACGAAAGAGCTACCACGTGAATGCATTCCTTGCCCGCCCTTGACCGTGGGCACGGCTATTCGAATAGTTTTACACTCTACAGAGATTGTATAACTTTACCCACAAGAGATAAGTCATCTTAATAGCCAACATGCTTCCTTAGGCATGAGACCCAGATAATTCATCACAAAGCCTTTACCTTACTCTAGTCTAGCTAGTCACCACCCGCTGAGGTTTCACCGCTGAAGGGTTAAATCCACCAGCATGCCCCTCTTGCGCCATATGAGTACAGTAAATCTCTGTCCCTCACTTTGAGTAACTACTAAATCTCTGGCACCCACTTTCCACTGGTGGTACCTAAACTGTACTATCGTAAGTTAATCAGCTAGGTCGAACCCATATAGACATGTGGTTGTACGGTAATGCTCAGTTTGGACAAATACAAGCGTCGGTCCTTAATTGACTAAGGCGGAACATACATTTTACAAGTTCTTGTGCTAAATCCGCACCAATCCAAACTTACCATCCGCCCAAGTCTAAAACATATTTCACCATTTTATTTTAGTTTAAAAACAACAGCAATACTTATTGCCACTAAATAAAAAGATGAAATCGTTCATATCAATTTTCCACCCGAAGGGTTATACCGACCGACTAGCTTGTCTAAGCAAATTACTACCGTTCTAAAATTAACAATTACTTAATAATCTCAATACTGAGACAAGAGAAACCTACGGTGACAAAGGTACATGGTTGTCAATATCAAATGAGGGCACAACAATTATTGGTTTAACTATTATCCTTACAACAGAAATTATCATTTTATGTAACATGGCAAATACATTAAATTTAAAATAATAAAATGATTTTGGTATACATAGGTACAAGATGTTCAAATGAGACTTGCCTTCGTGTGCGATATTTTGACTTTCTTGCTGCGGGTCTGAGAATTCTTCGACAACGTCGGGTTCCATGCGCAAGACAATAACACAAACGGACAAATAAATACAAATAAAATTACAAAAAGTATAATATATTTACTGGAAGAAAGCTTATAATTTTATATGAATTTAGGAGACAGTTTCAACGGATTCGGGGTTCATACGAGGGAGAATGGATATTTGGAAGATTAATTAAAAAATAATTTATTAAAAAAATATTTGGGCTTAGAAAAATAGAATGGATTTAATGAAGAATTTAAAAGGTTTGAATTTGAATTTTGTAAGTGCACAGAAAATTTGGAATGGAACTGAGGTTTTGAAAATGAACTAGGTATTGAAATTTGAAATTTAAATTTTAAAATTCTAAAAAATTTCAAATATTTAAAAGGATGGCAGAAATGGATAGTTTGGAATTTTGATGAATTTAGAAATTTGAATGGGCTAAATCGGAGTTAGGATGAAGGAGAACGGGCTCTAGGAAAATTAAATTCAAAAAAATGAGAAAGATTGAATTTCCCGAATTATTTTTGTACTGAAAATTGATTTATTGCGTCAGAAGGAATTAATTAAATTATTTTCCTAAAGAAAAATTGGGTTTATGACGTCAGCCCTGGGGTGGGCCGACTGACAGGTGAGCCCTGGTCTACATGGACCGGGTCCATGGAACCATGGAACAGAAGAAGGGCTGAGGTGGTGGGGTGTGAGGTGGTTGTTGACTGGCGGGTGACTGGGCTAATTTTGCTGGTGTGGCAGCCAGATGGTACTGACGTGGTTACCACGTTGGTCGGGTCCGCTGAGGTGGCCTCACACGTGGCATCCACGCGGCCAAAGGGGGAGGTGGCGCTGTCCGAACGGGCGTGGCTTGCCACCGGGCGCCACACAGCAGCCACGTCGGCTTCCGCGCTGAGGTGGTGTCGTCGGCCGGGGCTGAGCTCGGGGACCAAGGGCTCGCCGGTGCTCCAGCGGGCGGCGGCCGATGGTGAGGGGCGGAGGAGGGAGAGGAGACCGAGGGGAATGCGATGGTGCTTGCGGAAATTCGGTCGGAAAATGTCGGCGACGAGCAAGACGGAGGTGGCGCTCGGGTCTCCGGTGCGGCGGCGCTCCAGCGGTCATGGGGCTCGGCCGAGGGGCGGACGAGGTTCACTGGGGGCCGAGGAAGGTGTGGGTGGCGTCGTCGAGGCGCGTGGTGGCCGGAGGCGATGCCGATTGCTCGCCGGAGGCTTGGCGGCGCTCGGGGAGAAACGAAGACGGCACTGGGGTGCTGCGAAGCCCGAGCGAGAGGAAGAGGGCGGAGGAGGTGGGGTGAGAGGAGGCAAGGCGAGGGGCCTTTATATAGGGTCGGGAGGGGCAATCGGTGGGGATTGCTCACGGAAATTACTACCGACGCAGATACGGTGGAGGGGAAAAGGAAAAGAGAGGGCGGGGAAGGAAAATGAGCGTGAAATCGGATCTCGTGCGCTTTGCGCTTTCCAAAATCGCGAGGAATCAAAAAGGAAGGAGAGGGGAGGCGGGATTCGGTCGCCGATGCAAGGAAGGAAAGGGGGAGAAAAGGAAGGCGGCATCGTGAGGGAGACGACGGGTCTGACAAGCGGGACCCACTTGTTAGCGAGGCTGAGAGAGGGACATCGGCATCCACCGGATGAAGGCTGGATGGCTGGGATTAGATCCAGAGGCGAGGATCAAATCTAAACCGTTGGCGAATGGGTAAGTGAGGAGGGTGGCTCAGATTAGATCAGACGGGGATGGATCAATTCCAGGCCGTCGATCACAGGTGAAGGGGTAAGTGATTCTAGACGGCTGGGATTAGAAGGGCTAGGGCGGATCGGACGGCCGAGAGAGGAGCGGCAGTGGACGGGGAAGATGGGCCGCGGTGGGGGCGTGGGCGAGATCCAAGCAGCACACGTGGCGAGCACGGGAGGGGTAGGCGGGATCCGGGCGGCGACATGGGCAAATCTGGGCCGTCCACGTGTCGGCCGGAGGGAGGGGTCGGGATTTTTATTTTTATTTTTGTTTTTAGATTTTCATAAAAGCCTGAATTCAATAAAGCTCAGAAAATTCAATAAAGCTCAGAAAAATATGAAATTACTTCCCAAAATTCCAGAAAAATTCAAAGAACTTCCTGGAGATGTTTTGGACTTTCATAAAATATTTTCAACTTATGTTGGTATTGTATTTTCATACTAAAAATACTTTTTAATTTAAAATAGATTTTAAAACTCCGGGAAACTCAGAAAAACCAAATAAATCCAAATAATTACTTTGACATAGGATTTTTATATAAAATCAAAATATCATTTTATTTAATAATATTTTTTAAGTTTTTACTTTAAATTAGTTTTCGAATCCAACTTTCTTAAAAACAGAAAATCAGGCAAAAGAAAATTCAAATTTCATACAAACAAAATTCTTATTTTTATTTTAAACCAAATTAATGTAATTTTAATATTTTAATTTTTTTTACTTCAAAAATTTGAAATAAACAGCTGGGCTGTTACAACCTGCAAGGAGCAACCAATCAAGATCCTTGAGATAGCAAAACGTCAAACAAGAAGGAAGACCATTCATTTCTCTAAGGTGCAATGGAGCAACCATTCAGTGGATGTAGCCACCTCATAGCGACAAGACGATCTGAAAGCCAACCATCCCCATCTCTTTTGCCAGCCCGTCCAAATCTTGAGGTTGAGATTTTCTTAAGGGGGGTAGATTTGTGACATACCAAAATTTTCTTTCAATTTAATTGGAATTTGTTAGATTTTTCTGAAATTTATTTTCTCTCTTTTTATTTTGGCCTAGAGTAAAATATAATAAAACTTATATTTATTTGGGGCCAAAGCAAGTTGATTTTATTTTTGTTGAGTTCCTTGTATTTTCTAGATTTTTTAGGAATTTTCTAGGATTTATTTGGAGCTTTCTGCTATTTTCTATGCCTTTAATTATTTTTGGGAGTTTCTAAAAAATCGAAAACAAAAATAAGAATTTAAATCTCCCACCCTCTCTCCTGGACCGATGCGTGCATGGCACAGATCGTGTCACTCTGCGCATCGGCCCATCCGCGCTGCTCGCCCCTCTCTCTCTCCTTCTTCTCCCTCTCTCGGCCGGTAGGCCCCTTTCGTCTTCTTCTGCGCTCCCCCTCCTTCTTCCCCGACCATGCTGCCTCGGCCGTTTGCCTTCTTCCACCCCGAGAGCTTGACTTCTTATCCCCTCCATCTCCCGCACATTCTGTGCTGGCCTTCCCCTTCTTCCACGCCTGCCTCTCTCTCTCTCATCCACCTGCAACGGCCACCGCCACCACCATTATCGTGCGGGTGGTTAGCCACCGTGCACCACCCCCTATAAAACCCCCTGAGCTCTCCCTCACCTCACTCTGCACCAAAGCCCTCGAATCCCTTGTCCTCTCGAGCTCCCAGGAGTCCCCTCGACATGCTTCTTCTCCTACTACCACCGGTGAAGCTCGACGAGGAATTGCCTGCATTTGAAGCTCGATGCGCCTAGCCAACTATGCCTCCAGCTCCACCGCGCCGTCGCCACGCTTCCCCGCCCCTCCACTGAGCACGAGCACCATCGGAGGACCCACTTCAACGGAGCGCCCTCCCTGTCTCCACCTTCTATCGCCGTCGACCACTTCCCATCCCTCCTCCATAAATTTTGTGTGTGCCATCTCATTCCCCGTAATCCCCTCTCCCTCTTGCACATGTCATTGTCCACCACCGCACGCCGGAGCGTCAACGTGCCTCGATCCCCATGCGATACCTCCCACCAGTGAGCCACGTTAGTAGGCAAAGCTGACATGGCTGCCATATGGCAGCCACGTGTGCGCCCAAAGGCCACGTAGAAGCCACACAACCCAGTGTGCCACCTAGGCTAGGAATATGGTCTATGGACCCGGTCCACAAAGACCGAGCCCACACATCATCCTCGCGCCCAAAATTGGAAATCAAGGGCTGACATCAGCATGACATCATAAACCGATTTTCCCATAGAAAATTAATTTGACCAAAAAGAAAATCCCTGGCTAACGTCATAATTCCCTTTTTCTTTAGAAAACCAATTCCAAAAATTCAATATATTTAATTTCTTTAGAATTTAAACTTTCGGGAGACCATTCTCCTTCATCGTAGTTTTGATTGAACCCATTCAAATTTTAAAATTTATCTAAAATTATGATCTATCTATATCTATAATGCTTTCAAATTTTTAGAGTTTATTTGAATTTGGTGGGTTATTTTCACGTGTAAACTGTAACGATTCAGAGGAATTCTTCTATGATGATTCACACCAGTCAGTGGAGCAAGACAAGTTACACAACTTGACCATGTTAATCCCAGTTTACAAATAAAATTATCTTATTTTAAATTATATTGCATGCTTAATTTTTATGCACTGTATTTCAATCCCTATTTTACTCTAGTTAATACCTAGTTGTATGACACCTTTAATATTGCAAATCTCTATACCTTGTCATCCTAGAATAAAACTATAATTAGTATACTTGTATGACTAGAGAATTTTATAGCAAATACTTAGACTTGCATAGATATAACTCTAGACTTGGGACACCTTTTCACATAAAATGATGGGCATTTAAAATGTATTCTTGACTTCGATGTGTCAAGAAAGTCTATGAAATATTTCAAAATAAAATATAAAACTTAGTTTAGACTTAGACAAATGGTTATGTGGTGGGTGCTTGCTAGCATACGTTGTTGCTCGGTGGCTCAACATGGGTGCTAGCATAAGGGGTATGTGGGACGTGACTAAGTCAATTAAGAACCGGTATGTAAGCTACTACTATAAAGCTCTATCGTACTATCACAAGGCTTGTATGAGATAGTCCTGTCTAACTAATTAGTGGGTCCCAACCTAAGTCTCGCTATAGGCTTAATATGAGCATGGTGTATACCATAGGAAATCTTACATGGTATAAGAGGGTCCCGATCTGATGGATTTTTTATTGGGGTGAAACCTTAGTGGAGGCATGACCAGGTTAATGGCATTGCTTTGTAAATGTCTTGTTATGATTACTCGGTGACACGTAGGGATGGCAATTATGCCCATTTACCCGTGTACCCGTGGATAAATACCCTAATGGAGCCGAGTATGGGATGCATTTTCTGCCCACGGATATGAAAATAGGGAAAACCTTCTGCCCATCGGGTAAATGGGTACGGGTATAGGTAAGCTCTACCCGTACCCGCTCCGCCTGTTTACCCGCTATCAAACAAACCCTAACCCTCCGACTCCATTCACCCAGTCACACCCCCAGCCGCCGCCTCATTCATTCGGTCATCCTCTACTCACCTCACCCTCGCGCCTCCTCCCCTCTACTCACCCTCGCGTCTCCTCCCCACCCGCCGACAACCGAGACGCCGGATCCAGTGGTCGAGCCGCCTCCCCGCCGTCGTCCTCCGGATCGAGCCGCCCCCCCCGGCCGAGCCGAGACGCCGGATCCGCCCGCCGCCGCCCGCCGCCGTCCTCTAGATCGAGCCGCCGTCCCCGCCGAACTCACCCACCGGGACACCGGATCCAGCCGCCGTCCCGCCCTGCCGTCGTCCTCCCGTACATCCTTCGTCTTCCTCACAGGTACATCTGCTTCGTCTTCGTATGGGATAATGGGACAATTAAAGTTTGTTGCTCGTAGCTGAACTTTTGATGAATCTCTTAAAAATGAACAAACTTCCTTGTGCTGGACTTTTAGTCTATCAAAATTGCAGAAAGGAAAATGTTTGCTCCACTCGAGGCCTGTCTACATATGCCAACTCGACAGATGGATGTTGCTCCACTTATAAGGGCATGCAGGGCCGGAACATCATTTCAAGTGCTGCAAATTCTTTTCTACCTCTCCTTTATAGCCCTTCCACAAAGCAATGGATGGATTGATTCCCCAACTTTTTATCACCAACAACAAGCTAGAGTACATGGATTTGCAAACACCTGGAAATTTGCCTGGCTCCCAGTTTAATTATTATGCTGTGCTAGTTGACCCACTACGGCCTAATTGCACCTCATAAACCACAGGAAAATACAGAAATTATCACATTATAGTGTGGAACATATTATGTGTCGAACTAGGAGTGTGGTATGGGAGGCTTAGGCTTTTAAGAGTGGCTATTAGCTAGTGCTTGACACTCTAGTAGGATTAAAATTGTGGAAGGTAATTGACATTTGTGTGCAAGCTTGCATCTGTCCATCGTTTTTGTACACCTTGCATGCTTTTCTGAAATATAAAACAGTGCCAACTTCAAGGTTAATGAAGTACTCGGTTCATGGTAACGGTATGCCCGCGGCAACAGTGTATGGGCGGGTTTTTACCCGTATGGTACGGTATGCCCGTGGGCGAAAAATGGGGTCGCGGGTATAGGTATGGGCGAGCACTACCCGTACCCACCGCGCCCGATTGCCATCCCTCACACGCCTACGGAAGCATGTTGTGGCTGATATAATGAGTTAATAATATCTTGTGGGTAATGTTGTACAACTTCTGCAGAGTGTATAAACTATTCTTTATAGCCGTGCCCACTGTCATGGGCATGCTGAGTAAAGTTTTTTACGAATTAGACTTTATTTTTTATAAAATGGTTTTACATGGAAATGCAAAATCTTTTTGAGGAAAAATGGTCCGGGTGGGATACCTATGGTTATGTTAGTGTCAGATCGGTGCCTGAGCTAATGGTGTTAATTTGCTTAAACTATTGTCTTTACTTATTGTATTAAATTCATCACTTCGTATCTATTTATTGTATTTCTTTAAATGCTGCTTTATGCTCAAATAACCATATATGTCTTCCTTTTTTCCTTTGTTAGCCTTGTATTACTATTGCATTTTCCGTGGAGCGCTGTGTTGGCGACAAGGGTGGGGAGCATGGGGATAAGTGAAGCAGATAACTTGGACGCAGAGGTGGAGGTGGAGAGGAGGTCAATGGCGGTTTTGGAAGCAGAGACGAGTGCGGAGTGCTTGATGGCGCGGCCAAGCACGCGGTTGGTCGGGAAGGCACTATTGAAGGGCTCAGCATCAACGTCACCTGTTGACAATAATTGGTATGACTGGTGCACGTGGGGCATGGCCGGTTGGGAGGAGAAGGTGGCGGTTGAGCTCATCGGTGGTGGGGGTGGGAGATCTAGGAGTGGGAGCTTGTGTTGGACTCTACCGCTTGCTGGTAGTTTTGGGAAAGGGGTCGAGGGGCATTACGATAATTTTCTCTCGGGTTTTAGCCCCAATTCAATAAAAATGGTTAAAAATTTAAAAAGGGCAAACTAACAAATGGCATATAAAGTTTAGGGCAAAACCTTTGTTACAATGTAATGGAGCGTATTTTACCGTTGGAGCTTTAACTTTGGGACAAATGATCATTATCCCAAAAATAGCCAGCGGTTAGCTAGGATTACATGCGTTAATTAATTGGGAGTGTCTATTACAAATTTTTATCTCGGTCACTTGAAGTTGCACTTGGAGGGTTGTTTTTGGAGGGGCTGTTTTTATGCAATTTTAGTTGATTGAGAGTGATTTCACCGTAATTAATTTGATTACTTGGAAGCAATCCCAGCTGTTTCTAAAAAAATGAGGGAGGTAAGCTCACGCCGTTCTCGCGCGGTCGCGCCCGTGGATCGACGAACCATCCAATCGAGCAAAGATGCAAGCTCCAACGCCGCCGAGCCTAGCCCGTCCTCGAATCGGAAAAACAATTGGCAATGCGCGCACTGCCGCGCTTTCCGCGAGAGGCGAGCTCCAGCTCACTTCGGCCCAGCCCATCCCCGAACCGGAAAAACCATTGGCAATGCGCGTACAGACGCGCTTTCCGCGAGAGGCAAGCTCCAACTCACGAGTCGCCTCATCTCCACTCTCGCCACCCACCCGACCTATAGATGGCCGCGTCGCTCCAAACGAAGCAGTAGAATTCAACACTCCTCGCCTCCTCGGTGTCTTCGCTTCGTTAGCCTCCAAGCACTCGCCATGGACCACTCTGCTGCTGGTCGCCTCGGCCTGCCCCTCCTCCTTGCGTTCTTTCCCTGTTTCTTGCTCCTATCCGGCTGCAGTGCCAGTGCGGCCTCGCGCCCGCTCTTCGCCTTCCCGGCGGCGGTGGCGGGCGAAGCGACGAGCCACGAGCGGCTCCACATTGCCCTCAACGCCACGGCCATGCGCGTGGGCCAGGCGCTCGCGGCGCTGACCGCCGTCGCGCCGGCCTCCGCGGTGTCCCCGTTCTCCGTGGACTCCGCCCCGCTCGCGGCGGCGGCGCGCGACGACTGCACGGAGCTGCTCGAGGAGTCCCTCCAGCTCCTGGCCGGCGCCGGGGCTCCGGGGGCTGCGCACGACGACGCGCTCACGTGGCTCTCCGCCGCGCTCACCAACCACGACACATGCGCCGACAGCCTCGAGGAGGCCGGCATCTCCGATGCAGTGTCTCTGGCAGACATCGCCGCCGCCCGCGGCATGGTCCGCGACAGCCTCGCCATGTACGCGGCCATTCCGGCGGAGACGGCGACCGCCAGAACCAAGGACGACCTCGCCGGCAACCCCGTCAAGAATTGCGGCAAGCACAACAAACAGGGGAGAAGCGGTTTCCCAGGGTGGCTGTCGGGGAGGGACCGGAGGCTGCTGCTGGGCCCCGCGGCGTCCCTGGTCGAGAACGCCGACATGGTGGTGGCGAAGGACGGCACGGGGACGCACAGCAACATCTCCGACGCGGTGAAGGCAGCGCCGGAGTGCAGCGAGCGGCGGACGGTGATATACGTAAAGGCGGGGCGGTACGACGAGAACGTGAAGGTGGGGATGAAGAAGACGAACCTGGTGTTCGTCGGCGACGGTAAGGGGGTCACCGTGGTGGCCGGCTGCCGCAGCGCAGACGACAAGAACTACACCACGTTCCGTACCGCCACCTTCGGTATGTGCCGGTGCCGCCATGCTTTACTGCGTGCCGTATTCATTTCGTCGAACACCCTTTGCCTAGTACTGCATGCTGTCAAAAAAAAAAGAAATTTGAAAAATAAAATATGAAAGGTACTTTTATATGTCTATTCACACTATTCTTATGGCTAAGTTTAGATACTACTTCATGTAGCTAAATTTAGATACTATTTTCGTATGGAGTATTTATGAAGATACTATTACTGAAATTTCAAAATTTTGACTGTCACTGTCACACGTTGGTTTTATTTTCAGCCAAGGTTGTAATTTTTTATCCGTTTTTACAAAGTTATTTTTGAACAAGTTTCTGAAAGCCCCCATGTGCCCCATAGTAATGCTTCAACATCAAAATGCCAGTAGTAGTCTGTGGAGTGGTTGGTGAGATTTCTGGCGGTGAATGGAAAATAGAGCACTCGAGTAAGTATTTCCCATTCTTTCTTTGTGTATGGCTATGGGGACATGGTAAAGTAGGGGTGCACGGATAGCCAGGCGCGGTGGGGCGCTTGGCAGACGCGAGATGTCACGCCCCGCTCACTCTGCATTGCATTGGTTTTTGTCGTGCTACTGCACGCACTGATGCGCTTGCCACGTCTTTTCCATGGCCTGGCTGGACAGAGCCAAAACCTGCTCAACATCTTGCATGGCCGGTTGGTCACGGGCATTTTTGGTTACTACTCTACATTGGTTAATTGTGAGATGTCCTGATCCACTTTGTTGGGTTTGGTTTCGCGCGCGTGCGCAGCCGCGTCGGGGTCGGGGTTCATCATGCGCGACATGACGGTGGAGAACTGGGCGGGCCCGGCGAGGCACCAGGCGGTGGCGCTGCGCGTGAGCGCCGACCGCGCCGTCGTCTACCGCTGCAACCTTATCGGCTACCAGGACACGTTGTACGCGCACTCCTACCGCCAGTTCTACCGCGAGTGCGACGTCTACGGCACCGTCGACTTTGTCTTCGGCAACGCCGCCGCCGTGCTCCAGCGCTGCAACCTCTGGGCGCGCGCGCCGCTGCCCGGCCAGAAGGTCACCGTCACCGCGCAGAACCGCCGCGAACCCACCCAGAACACCGGCCTCGTCATCCACGCCTGCCGCATCGTGCCCGCGCCCGACCTCGCCCAGGCGCCAGCGCTGACCACGGCCGCGGACCATGCACCGACGTACCTCGGCCGGCCTTGGAGGCTCTACTCCAGGGTGGTGGTCATGATGTCCTACATCGGCGGGCACGTCCGTCCGGAGGGGTGGCTCGAGTGGAACGACACGTTCGCACTCGACACGCTGTACTACGGGGAGTACATGAACTACGGGCCCGGCGCGGGGGTCGCCGGGCGCGTGCCGTGGCCCGGCCACCGCGTCATCAACGACACCGCGGAGGCGGAGAGGTTCACGGTCGCTCAGTTCATCCTCGGCTCCTCCTGGCTTCCGGCAACCGGGGTCTCGTTCCTCGCGGGGCTCGCACTGTAGTGATCAACTACACCTTGGGATCGTGAGGAGGCACCAGGCTGACTAACGGGTGGTGGATGTGGAACTGTGGGATGTACTTGCTGGCAGTAGCAGATTAGTGGTAGCTCATTCTGCACCGGAATAGCACAACAAATCTGCAGTGACTTCGCATGCATGCTCGCTCGCTAGTTCTCTGTTGCGCTTGTGTCGCCTGTTTTGCTTGGCTCACGTGTGGTGTCGGCACCGACAGAATTGAATGCAGGATTGGCTAGGCCGAGCTTATGAGAATTTTGAGTAGGCGGAGAGTTGGGTGCGTTTTTTTTCTGTTTTATGGAGAGTTGGGTGCGTTTTTTTTCTGTTTTATGGCTCTGTTTGATGGCTTTAGTTTTAGTACGAGTATTTACATGAATTACTAAATGTCTATAAATCGATAAGTTATTTTGAAAACTTTATCTCGATAAATTATTTTAAAAACAATAAAAATTATTATATTTATTTACTCAGAAAATATCATAAGCTAAAAAAAGAACTTCGAGAGATGATTGGCTCCCAAGCTAGCTAGCTTCTCAAGCGCAGAAGACGACACACTCGAATCTACCATGAGGACACTTCATTCACATATATATTTGATCATTTTAATGTGCGCTCCATGATCCATCGTTGCAAATACATCACCAATGTACGTACACCTCGTACGTAACCTTTCTTGAGATAAATGTTTTATCGGGTTAAAGGCATGTTTTTTCTGCGGTTTATAACTGTTGATAATGATTTATGAGTTTTGAGCTGTCTATGAGAAAGATTACAGAGTAACAGAAACTCACGTGTGATTTTTGCCGATATAAATGAAATCGCTACAGTATATACTATAATTAACTACTAGACTCTATCTTAAAAGATACTTCGTTTAAAAACTAATTACTTTAATGTAGGATCGATTCACACTAAGATAGGCAATCAAAGGGGTAAATTATTGCAGCGTTTAGCGGAAGTTTTTCAAATTTTATTATTATTTTTAAACCTGCAAATCACCGAAGCACACACAAAAATATCCAGCTACAATGTATGCAAAACAATCTGTATATGTATACATAATTTGTTTCTGAATTAATGTATGAATCAGAAGCTTAAAAACTTAATGCAAAAAACAAAAAAACAAAAGAAACATAAAGCCTAATTAGTCTAACATAATCCCTGGCACTAATTATGTTTTCCTCTCTCCTCAATGGTTGCAGCCGCCGCACAGCGCTTCCATTGATTGGCTTCGTATACATGCATGCATAACTCTTGAGTGACTAGATACTTGGCTCAAAGCATCATCCGCATGCATGCATTGCCTGATCGATGAGTTGTGACGTCCGAGAAAAATCTACTCCGCGTGCAAGTTCAGAAATTTGGACGTTTTTGGCACCTTTGCTACTATCAATTCCCAAAATAGCCCCCGTCCAGAAAAATTTCTCGATCTGACCCCCTGTCGACCGCACGACTCGTCAGGGGGCGACACGTGGCAATCATGCGGCCGAAGAACACACGACAGCGAGGTCGTGCGGTCACCGACCGCACGACTCGAAAGCTTGCATCAGCAGCGGCCGAGTGGTGCGGTCGGCGACCGCACCACTCCGTTAATTATGTGCCGGCCGACCGCACCACTCGGCTGCTACAGTATTAGGGTTAGGGTTTAGACCGATCAGCGTTTTTGCAGAAAAACGACTTATATTTATGTGAAGTAACGATTAGTGTATTTGTGATTTTTGTACAATGTTGATCGTGAAAAATATGTTAAACTAGTAATAACACTTTTCGATGATGTTATGTTGTTTTATTGGAAGAAATTTGAAGAAAATTTTTTTGAGGACAACTGTGATATGAACAATTGGACGAAAGGAAGGAAAGTGATATTTAACACGTAGGAACGATTGAATGCGAAAACACGAGATATTAAGCTTAGTGAATAGAAATAAGCTTCACAATACGCTTGGGAGTTACATGTCACAGACATTTTTATTACATGCATAACATATAGCATGATATGCGACTAACCCATCCAACCGCCGACGACCCATCGTGTGGATCGTGGTCACTTTCCTTCCTTGCCCGCCGGCATTGAACTCCTCCGTGACCTCTTTTGTCTTAGCCGCCATTTCCCTCTTTCTCTCGCGTTCCATCTCGCGAGCCTCCCGCCCCTCGAAATGCACGCATCGAGATGGGCTTGCGACTCGCGTTGTATACGCAGGTGTGTTCGTGGTGCGGCGCTCCTCCCCGCAAAGAACTCCTTGTCTGCTTGACATTCCGGTCCTCAAGTCGAGGGTCCATTGGTCCGCAGGTGGATCTCAAGATCGATCCATTTGGTAGTTACATAGGGGCTCCGGGGCGCAAAACGAGGGAGAGATTGTTAGTACGTGATGTGAAGGAGAAAATGTTGGGAAAAATGGTGCATGTGTTCGCATCGGTTCCGATAGGATGAGGTGTCAAAACGGCGGTTTGGTTATTCGCTGGAGTAGTTTGCGCAACCCCAATAACGCATACACAAGCTGATGCGTTCGTTCGATTTGATGAACTTGCACGTGTCCCCGCACCAACATAGGGGGGTGTCTCCCCCTCAGGTGGGAGTTGCGGCGAACGCTCGTTGGGGACGTCCAGGATGGGGTTGTTGCTACGCGGCCGCTCATTGCGGGGAGCTGACCTCGTAGCCGCAGCAGCCTTTGCTTGTTCCTCGCGAGCCGCAGCCCTTGCTTGTTCGTCGCGAGCCGCCGCAGCCTTTGCTATGTTGCGTGTCTCCTCCCATTCGCCTTCTTGCGGACTCCTCCTAGCCTTCCGCCTAGTTTCATTTATCTTGTCCGCGAAATCTTGCCAACTCTTTATATTCTTGTTGTTCATTTCGACGTGGAGAAGGAATGTATGATGTAGTGTTAGATGGTGTAGTACTCTCTTGCATCCGCATTGGACGTCAATTTATAAGGCGAAGGGTAGCCATGTGTTTTTTTGGCCGCTGCGCAAAGTGGGCATCTTTTGTCCCGTCCATCGCGCAAAGTCGACCTCTTTGTCATGTCATCGCAAAGTCGACCTCTTTATCATGTCATCGCGCAAAGCGCCCGCTTTGTCATGTCATCGCGCAAAGTCGACCTCTTTTGTCATGTCATCGCGCAAAGTCGACCTCTTTGTCATGTCATCGCGCAAAGCTACCCGCTTTGTCATGTCATCGCGCAAAGTCGACCTCTTTGTCATGTCACCGCGCAAAGCGGCCTCTTTGTCATGTCATCGCGCAAAGTCGGCCTCTTTGTCATGTCATCGCGCAAAGTCGGCCTCTTTATCATGTCACTGAGCAAAGCTGGCCTCTTTTGTCATGTCACTGCGCAAAGCTGGCCTCTTTGGTCATTGCAGTAAGTCATTCCCGTTCGTTATAAATAGCACGGTTGGGGTCCCATGCCATTGTATGCAGAGAACCCTGTAAATCGAAGAACGAAGTACGTTCTCTTCCGTGGTGAAAATATCATGTCGGAAGCGGATGTGCTAGTCGAATTTGGGACACCGAACGAAGACCTTCCCTTCCAAAGGAGGGAGATCTTTGATGCACGCATCGCTTGGTACCAAGGCGGCGTGCTCAACCGCCGTGGCGAAATGTAGACACAATGAGTACGTTGTCGTGCAGTCTGGATGGCCTGCTCAATGGCGGCGACGTTTCTTCCGATGCCCACGCTCTGAGGTAGAAAGTAGTAATACTACATTTTTTGTTAGTGCTTATGGATCCTCCATGTTTACCGTCCTTTCCCGCAGATGGCAAAATGCGACTTCTCCCGCTGGATTGACCCTCCTCATGAACGATATATTGTCTGTTATGTGGATACATTATGGCGACGAATATTGGATTTGGAGGACCGAATCGAGACTCTCAGTGAGGATAACAACGACCTCCGCCAACAGATGCAACGCGAGAGGGGCAACGAGGAGGTCGTCAACATAGGAAGCTCTTATGATCCCACATGTTGTCGCGCGAACCCTAGTTGCATATGTGCGTGCCACTTCCACGACGGCCACCACGTCCGGCGACTACCGAGCAATACTCCATGTGGGTGCCACGAGGCTCGTTTGACATATAGGCAACGAGATGTATGGTTGTACCTTGAACCAGTATGAACAATTTCTACGATCTGGAGTAGACAGAGTGATTAAGTTAGTAATATGTCGTATTTAATTTCTTGCTTGTAGTTGACATATTTTGCGTACGTGCAATGTATGTGTTGTTTCTTGTTGGCGGTGTGTGACCCGTTCGTATTCTGTGGGCTCCATGACTTTAGGCCCCCCTGAGCCTATAAGAGGGAGTCATTCCTCACCTAGCCCCGCATTGTTACGCCTCACTTCTGAATTACTTCTTCCGATTGTGTGTACATTTCATTCGTGCTAACTCCCCGCACACCGATATGAGTCATTTCAAGACCTCGTCATCGGCACCCACGGTGATTTGCCCAAATGCAACACGGTTGTTGCACGTAAGACTTCACACATGGTCGCGAATCACGTGCGTCACTACTACAGTGCCCGCTTCACTCGGTGAGTGTGATTGTTTCGGTTCGTTGAAATCGTACAAGCAAGTTACAAATTTTTCTTGTCATGAAATCGCAGAAGCCCCGTGATTGCCGATTTTGGGTGTGGGAGCATGAAATGGGGACTAGGACCGATAGTGTTCGAATGACGAGTTGTCGTGGTGGTTGCAACCCCGCCGAGTCATGATCGCTTTGACAGATCGAGTGGAAGATTAATTCTATCGTTATGTGTTATTTTTTCTTGTGTTTATTGTTATCGCAAGTTGTAGTTGTGCACGTTGTTCTCCTCTATGTTCGTAGTGTTTTTATTATCGTGTCTTCTTCGGTGGAGGGTTGGTGTATGTTTGTGTAATGCAAGGTGTTACGTTAAGTGCCAACTTTTGTACTACGCTGACATATTGGAATGGAGGCTAAATTATGCAAGGTGAAAAGAACAGTATATTACAAACACAACAAAAGTACATTACAAACACAAAAACTCATTGTCCACCTCGTCTTCGTCTCCTCTGACGTTGTATCTGATCCTCCGAGAACGTGAACCTGCTAGGGGAGTATGGTGCATCTCGAAGGTCGTACTGCGAGGCCTGCATCGGAGGCGGTGGTGGGTACAACTCCGTGGAGAGTTGCGATGAAGGGCGAAAATAGAGCTCGACCAATCGGAGGAGGTGTCTACGTCCTGCACGAGATGGTACAGCTGAATTAGGCAATGAAAAATATGAAATATTTAAAATGAGTAGTAATATCGTAAGGCATTTACCTGGGGAGTGTGAAACGTAGATGGCCCTCCGTAAACTTCGTGGCCCTATTGCTCCGTGAATGTCTGCCTCCATGTAGTTGGCCCATGAGGCGTCACTCGTCACCTTTATAAGCTGCCACACTGTCTCCCCTGCATCACCCACTGTGGCATACACTGCCTCGATCCGTAATTTGTTCCTTGCGGTCTCCCGATCGAAGCCAGAACGCACGCATCTCCGTAGCTCAGCCAGACTCATGGTGTTTAGATTGGGTGACCGGATCACGGTCCGGTCACAATTATGCGTGTGTCTCGCCTGCACGCCCGTCACAGCACGAGACCACTTCCGTAGAACACGAACAAGTCTTGGATGTCACACATGGCGTACCTAACATAAGTCCATACTGAACCCTCTTAGTATATATAACATGCAACAAGTGTACCATCATTCAATATCTACCGCCCACCACATACAAGAGTAATATTTTCATCTTCATTTGTAAATCTAATTTTTAATTCTTTCATGGAGGGCGCTAATAAATTTCTATGTAAATGAAATTATCAATGTAATGTAATATGTACAAATTTCTACATATATCAAATTAATAATGTAATGTACTATCTATAAATTGCTAAGATCTGCTATTGTTATTCTAAGTGCTTCTCATATGCTTCGCAGCACCACATGGTTTTGCATAACAGTGAGACCATACTTGCTCACTTTTTATTTTATGCTTGTGTTTGCTTCATATGATGATTAATGTTTGCAAGTTGGTTTACTAACGCCCAAGCTTCATGCTATTTACCTGACCAGTAGTATAAATTATTTTACACATTGTCACCACGATGCTTTTGTAAACCATGTGCATGACAGTATTTCATATGTCCTATATATACTTATTTCATAAATTAATCCTAACAAGACCTATCAACATTAAAGCTACATAATAGTCAGTTTAAGCCATCTCTATCGATTAACATCTTGCTAGCATTTAACAAATAAGCATGTTGATATTTACTATAAATTTTGGTTTTCGTTGCACGTACGGGATTAACTAAATCCTACTCCAACAACACTACAAAATTTATTCACATAAAATAGAAAACACAATACACAACAACTACAAACATTGCATAAAAAAATGACATGCATAAACTCCATAAATAACGTTTACGCTAATTACGGACTAATCAACATAATAACATCATATACGCATGTGGATGATATTTACCTTTCCTTGAAGCTCGCGAGACGATCTACAACTTTCACAATTGCGAAAACTTCAAATCCCTTCGAAAATTGCTCCAAATGTCGTGTTTGCCGTCGCCGTTCTTCTTTCTTTCTCTCGCTTCTCTCATTGCCCTCTCTCACGCTCCTCTTTCTCAAATGCAATGAGGCAACTCGCTGGAAGATGGCTTCCAATCTTTTATCGCACAAAGCAGTCACATGCACACAGCATCGCATGAGGGGCCGGGGCTTCAACGATCGACACCGCAGCGGGAAGGCGCTTTCAGCGGGTGACAAGACGGGAGCCATGTGGTGCAGTCGGCCACCGCATAATGAATGGAGTGGTGCGGTCGGCCGCCGCACCACCGACCGCCTACAATACATGCTCGAGTCGTGCGGTCGGGACCGCACGACTCCGTCGTCGCGCCGCCGCCGCACGACTGCCACGTGTCGCCCCTTGGCGAGTCGTGCGGTCGGTAGGGGGGCTAGATCGGGAAATTATTTCGGACGAGAGCTATTCTGAGAATTACTTGTAGAAAAAGTGCTAAAAGCGTCTATATTTCGCAGTTCACGCTGGCCGCCGCCCGCCGCTCTTCTTTTTTAATCAACGCAACGCGGTTGCTCGCATCTCCCGGTCAACACGACGTGGCCGCCGCTCGCAACTTCTTTGCTTTTCCACGAAAACGACACGGCCGCCTCGCGCCTTTTTTTTTCTCTTGACTAGTTGTGTGCCCGTGCGTTGCAACGAAAAATCAAATACTATACACATTTTCTTTCATTTACATGAGAATTTATTGTAGAAAAATTTCAGGCCAACATTGTTGATAAAAAAATTTCAGGCCAACATTAATGATAAATCAGATAGCATATCTCTAATGTTGCTAATTTAATTATCGGCAAACTCAGTAATAATGTGACACTACAAAAAACCATGGTGAGATGTGCAATAGATTTAAGAAGAAAATAGTGTTACTTATGCATTTATCATTTCGAAGACAATCATTTGATATTTCTTTTTTCATAACAAACTTATACACCTAACTATATCCACGACCGAGGATGGCACCAAAATCACAATTACATTGGTACTCAAGGCAAAAATCATCAACAAATACATTTGTATATTTTGTTAGTCCCTCAGGGGCCACAGTGTACAACTTATCTCAAGATCCAAAAAATACATGAGTAGATAGCAAGCACCACTAATAGCTTCATATTAGTAGCTCCCTCCAGGACATGCATGAATACTAAAGAAAAGAGCATAATTTAGTAGAAAGTCTCTATGCCACATGTAAATATATGGGTATCTAATTAAGGAGTGCAGTGCCACGAGGAACTGACTTGAGCAAATTGAAACACATGAGAAATTCATGGATTGTTTCTTGTGATATAAAATAGAAGCGAGGGCTTGTTCAATGTATTGTTAGTGTAATATATAATGCACTTGGTTCTTTAGTTGGTCCGGTCTTACGTAGTAACATGCTCTAAAATTGCGGAGGTTGCGCCAACAACTGCGTCTCCGGAATGTGGTGCAACCAATACCGGAGAGTTCACCTGTGCTCCAGGGCGTCGCGGTGATCCAACTCTCCTCACACCAAATCGTCCGGTGCGATGCTCAAACTTTAGTATTCCAGTGAACTTAGAAAAGCCCGAGGTAAATCCTACAACCGATAGCATCATACAAGAAAGGATTTCTCAATCTATTATGAGTTGAAAGTATATTAATAGAACAAGATTTTGTAAAACAAAGAAATTCATCAATGGAACAATGAAAGATTCAAAACTTTTGTAAAACAAGAAAGATTTGAAGATGGAAAGCATTGTCTATGTTTAATTCGTAATACTAATAGGACACGTAGTATATATGGTGTGATAGGATGAGGATTGAGTAATAGGCACTTCGGTAATTGTACAAATTTCACGTGTGCACGATATACCCATTGATTGCATGCGCTTCGCCGATTTGCCGGTGATGCAAGAACATCGGTAGTAATTATGAGTCGTTATCTTTGTATGCCTTTGTTTCAAAGAAAGGCAAATCGAGAAGCCAAAATAGGGTTCATAATTTGCAAATAATGGATAGCATGGTCAAAAAGTACCGTTATGAAGAGTCCCAAATAATATAGGTGTCTTGCAAGATGCTCACTGGATACCAAGCCCAAGCATTCCATCGACAAAATATACATGTCCATGATGATGTGGCGCTTGATGGTGAAGGCTGTATGGCAAGGAAGATGCAAGGAGGGTGCTAATGCAGAAAACACCGGTACATATTGCTCTTTGCAACGATCTCTGCATGGCAAGCATTACAATTGGTTCGTAGGGACAAAAAATAGAAATATGAAATGTGCAACGATATTTTTTCAGTAAGTTAGTCATATTCACAATTCAATATCTCTTTGCAATCTCAATTAGCCTAAAGCAGGGAAAATTGGTGCTAAAAGTGCATGCATGCAACGAGTAGATGAAAAAGGCTTCTTGGAATATTACCATAGGGCCTGTAATTGCCAGAACTCCATGAGGCAATATTACCATGATATGGCATCTGCTGATCAACAGGGTGTGAACCATAAGTAGCCACAGTTGATGGATGCGCATGGACTGGCCTTCCAGTGGAATTTGTAGCTTCATAGCCAGGTCCCCCATAGGCTTCAGCTGACCCATGTGTCTGGTAGAGGTTTGTGTCACCCATGGGAGCTTGAATTCTTTGCTGCATATCTGAGTTGTAAGAAATAGGATTGTATGGACTTGGGCTTCCATGGTAACCATATGTGCTGTGTCCATATCCAGGTAGTGGGGTGCTTGGGTAACTTGCATGGATTTGATGTTGGTTTGGGGTACTTGGGTAGCTTGTATGGATATGATGTTGGTTTGCGGTACTTGGGTAGCTTGGATGGATCTGTTGTTGGTTTGGGGTACTTGGGTAGCTTTGATGGATTTGATGTTGATATGGGGTATTTGGGTAGCTTGACTGGATTTGGTGTTGGTTCCCTGTTGTACTCTGGAAACCCCGAACGCCCCATGGTGCCTGTTGGTGTGTCATTCCCCCCAGAGTATGCACACCTCTTCCATACGAGTTGTCCATTGTTGGGTGACAGCCTGACAGAGATGACCTTGCCCCAGAAATGCCCGGAGAAACAGTCCCAGTATATGTTGAAAGCATCTAATATGTCAGAACATGCTATATTGCTTAGCACACATGAAGCATAAGATCTAATCCATGATGACAAAACAAGTGACCAATTTCAGAAAGAGCAACAATGGTAGCATACATTTTGATTATTGAAATTATCATAGCTGGGAGTTGAGGCTTTTGGCAGCAACCGTCGCATCTCATCAAGGTTTCTCTGGGCATCATCCCTAGAAAGCTCTACAAAAATTACCTGCACACATTGAAAAAAGTACTGAGCTAAGAAAGAACTTGAAAATAGCCAAAAGACGCAGTACACAACATAAAGATTTGTAGTAAACCTCGTCAAAAGGTTCCTTCGAACCAGGCATGTCCTTTGAAAGTGGCAAGACAAAATTGACTGAAAAGAGGAATACATAGTAAATTAGTAACTAATGGATGCAGATATAGTAAGCCAAGGAAGCAGCATCAGAAGTTCAACATCCTGCTGCATAGTCAATCCTACAAGTAAAAACTTCCACTGACCTCCACAAATATGTTAATGAAACTGACAGAACAGTGAAGCATCTAGCTTACCTATCATCTGGTCAACTGCTTCAGCTGGTATTTCCTTCCCCATGTCCTTAAATCGTTTTGCTGCCCGGGATTTGAGTTCACTTGGCAATGGGAACATGACCACAGCAATCTGTTGCATACAAGAGTAAATGGCACTACACATGCTGTGAAATCATCCAACATTAACATTTGTTCATTCAATTCAATAACCACTCAAGCAAAAGTGACACGTTTCTCCTTTTGCAGCTTACCTTACGGTAATTTGTAAATGGCCTCAGCTTGCGAATACGGGCGGAGGAGGGAGGGGAGGAGGCGCACGGGATTCGGTGGGGAGGAGGCGCACGGGATTCGGTGGGGAGGCTGCAGATGAACGAGTTCAAATCTCCGCCGGGAGCGCCCGGAGGCGGCGAGACGGAGCCGTCGCAGCCCGGAGGAGGAGGAGGGAACAGGGAGGAGCAGCCGTCGCAGCCCGGAGGAGGAGGGGGCGATCGAACAGCGGAGCGACCGCGGCGGATGCGGGGAAGGGATGGGGGGCAATGAGGCGGCGCGCACTACGGAGGTGAGGGGTCGCGCGAGGGAAGGCGGAGGGGCTGAGGGTCGAGGGGAGGCGGGGGCAAGGCGGAGGAAGCCGAGGCGTCGGGCGGTCAAGTCGCCGGGGGGTGATGGCGGGGCGGCCGCGGGCGGACGCAGGCGGCGAGGTCGGCGCGGGGCGGGACGGAGGGCGGCACGCAAGTGCTTCTAAGGAGGAGCGGAGCACGGAGCGCCTAAGGCGTTTTGGGGGGGGGATGGAGAACGTGGTGGAGAACGGCTTGACGGACGAGGGTGGGCGGAGCGGGGGCGGGGCAGCGCCAAGACACGCAGTGAAGTCAAGGGCGTCTTTTCCGCATCAACCATTGAAAGCGTAATCAACGGTGAGAAGGATAGGAGGACGACCGACGACCACCAACTCCAATTTTTAAGTAGTAGAGATACGACGCCGCCAGTGCTCGTCTTTTTGATCGATAAGAAGATTTCCGCAGGAACGTCTCGGCCGCCAGCTCAAAACTTCGATCAACGAAGGACTTCGACCAGAACGTCTCGGACGCTGCTCTCAATCGCACCCAGCTCCGATCTCTTTTCTCGTATTAATCTAGATTTTATTTCTAAATTATAGTGGCTACAAAAATATTCTCTTGGTACCCCTCAACCTTAACACCAAAATAATCTCTCCAAAAACCACACCTCCTATCACAATTTCTGTCTCTTTTTATACAGCCTCATACGAATCATATTCAATTTACTTAAAATCCTAATACAACTCATCCAACTAGACATATGCCTTTTTACCTTAACTAGGCTTTTAGCCCACTAATTTCTAAGAGATCCGAAACCCTTCTTAACACGGGTTTTTCACACTTTCGACTTTGTAACGCGTCACATGTCGAAGCCTACAGGACCGCACCTCTCGTAGCTTCTCTACGCATCATCCACCACGTGTCGTAGTTTTCGGACCGTACATCCGTAGCTTCAACACGTATCATCCATCTCTGATCTCCATATGCCCCAAACATGAGTCCGACCATCTCGCGTGACATCCTTGACCGTCGGACCTCAGATCTCCCCATCCTAGTCCCGGTCCTCCTCGTCACCGACCATGATCGCCTCCATGCTCAACCTGCACATGCAAAGACCAAAGAACATTCCTCCGACACAAATTCATCCCAACTTGACCAACATCAGTCCATACGCACACACGCGACACAACTCACATATCAACGCTAAGCAATATTACCAAATATTCATCATCGTAAATTAATCATTGTCAATTATTCATCACCAAAATATCCTAGACCTAGCCACATGGTCTAACATTTAAAAAAAAAAACAGACTCTAAACCTTCAATCGATTACCCGCACGATTCGCCATTTCGAGACATCGGAAAGACTAGAGGCGTGAATGCTTGCATGCATGTGTGTGATCGACAAAAAGTTGGTTTGTGCCGCTGCTGCGTTCACTATGTGAACCCGAGCATAGGGGTGCAAACGGGTCGAGTTAATCCCGACCGATCCGGCACCGAATCCGATTGGTACCGAATCCGGAGAAAAAATATGGGTTAGGATATGGTAACAGCAATATCCGTCCGAATCCGATACATCTTCAAGTTTGATTTCAGGTTAGTGTTACTATTTGACGTTTCATTTTCTTTTGCAATGGTAAAATAAAATTTTCCACATCAGCTATTAAGTAGTAACATCAAGTTCTTGACAGTACGTCCTCCTACTCCATTTGTTGTACTGCATGCATTCCTTACAAACAAGTAGGGGTGCAAATGGCTCGGGTAAATCCCGGTCGATCCGGCACCGAATCCGATTGGTACCGAATCCGGAGAAAAAATATGGGTTAGGATATGGTAACAGCAATATCCGTCCGAATTCGATCCGTTTGCACCCCTACCCGAGCAGGTTGGCATTCCCTTCTAAGGCACGCGATCCATTTGCGCAGCGCCCAGAGAGGCCAGCAACGGAACTGAAACAAAAATGAAGTTTATTATTTCATCGTGTGTGTATATATATATTATACTAAATAATAATATGTAATTTTTAGCATCAATATTTTAATATAACTGATAGTAATGTATGATGAAAAAGAAGTAGTGACAAAAATGCTCGTGGCCTAACTGGGTGAGGCTATATGATGGGCATGATGCACATCTCCTAGTGGACCGTGCGAGATGAATAAGCATCGAGAGCTGTTGCGAGATGACGCCTATTGGGATCCTTGCGGGAATAAAAAAGCTAAATTAGTTTTTAAATAATAATATGACTTTTATTTATTACTTTATAATTATTTATGTATATCTTTTAAAAAATAACTTCAAAATATATATTCTAACATATATATTCAAGTTTTAGTCTAAATATGTAAAAAAGAATACAATAACTTATATTAAAAAACTATAATCTATTATAAATATATATTTTTTATTTTTATCGTGTCTCTATGGGCCCCACTGGAAGAGAGCGACCCCGTTCCCGTCTCGCTAGCGTAGCGGATCCCCACCCCGGTTCTCATGTAGGTGGAGATCGGCCCCCACCTTTGATGGGGAAATTCCCCATGGTGAAAATTGCCACCCAACAAGAAATAGGAAAGTCTTTTAAGATCTTAATCCGACACACCGCTCTTTTCCTATTGCGCCTTTGCTCCTCCACTAACTCCATCCTTGTGCTTTCTCATAGCTGGGTGTACACCCACACGCTTCTCACAGGAAACATATGGCCCTGTTCATATTGGTTTCTGCTTCCAGAAGTAGAAACAAATACAAACATCTCAGTTTCTACAAACCATTTCTATCATCCACTACTATTCATTAACCACTACTTTTTGCTTTCACATATTATAACATACTTTGTATTTTATTATATCGCAATTCCGTAAGTTACATGGCGGTCCGAATGTTGTAGTGCCTTTCGTTGTACCGTCTTTTTTTATATAGTGCACTACTATTTATTAACTACTTCTATTAGCTATTACTGTTTATCAGTTGCAGTTAAAAATTATTATCAAAAGTTAATATGAACATAGCCGAGATATAACAAGAAGACGTGTATACACTTATCAACAAGACGGAACGTGTGCGCACACCAATCATAGCAAGCATGTCACACATGGCGATGGCCAATATCGATAACATCTACAGACCTAGGATTAGATAGTAAATCAATAAAATTTATGGTGCCCTACTCGAGCGATGCAACCTTGAAGACGGCGTTTTCCTGTACGTCACACTAATCAATTAAAGATAATTATGGAAGCTGCCGGAGAAGTGTAGTAGTTCGTACATGCATGAGAAAATCATGTCCGCAAGCCATGCAATTGAAAGTAGTTCGAGCCATGCACGGGGACTCACCAACAAGAAACCGAGCAAACACAAACCAATATTTGAACATGATCCAAATAAGGGCCCAGCAAGATACAGGTCAACATCATATCTACATGCCATGATCACAAAACAAAAAGCAGAGCCATGAGATACTATAAGCAAATTTGTGTGTACTATGAACAAGCAAATGACTTGAAAACTAATTTTATGTTTGGGTTACATGCCAACCGTTGCACTAATATCTAGGTATTAAAAATATAATATGTTTATAAAAGACTAACATAAACAATATTTGGAGTAATATAATATTCGGTAGTCAATTCAAGATTAATTGAGCGTGGTAGAGCTAACCGAGCAATTAGGCGGACCACTTGCCTAGTTGAATTGAAATTTGCAACTTCCATTAACACATCTGAGGTCACAGATTGATGCTAGTATTTCTCAGGCATCATGGCTTGTAGAGAAGAAAACCCAGTGTTCCATGAAGAGAGGAGAACTTTATGGTAAGTGAAATTAAAACTACCAAAAAACGTTCTCGTAACACATGCAAGGAAGAGCGTACATGCAAAACAACCTCTTTGATTCGCAGGATGAAAAAACATAAAAATAGAAAAAAAATACAGAAATATAATAGAATTGCGGTGCAAAATAGAGGATTCGAAAGCACAGAAAACTACAACTTTAGTTGCTGGGAACATAGAAATCTAAAAACACAGGAATCCAACCCTTTGAGGTAATAGAAAGCAAATTACACGGGGCACATGTAGTGTGTTTGCCTCAGATCCTACGCGTAGGAAAAAAAGAGTTTTGGTGAATGTTAATTTTCTTTTCTTTTGGAATCGAATGCAAAGAAATTTTTCATGCATTTTCCTTTGTTTCCTTCCTACGAATCAAACTGTGCCACAGTAAATCGGATGTATAGGAACTCAGATGAGACGTTTTTCCTTTTCCCCCTTAGGAATCAAAGCAGATACGGACATGATTAATATTTTTTAGTTACATATATTATTTAACTGAAAAAATTATTGAGCCATATTAAATATTATCAAATAAACTCTAATTTAATTAGATCTTTAATTATTATATTTAGAGATACAGAGCTACTACTATGCTATGTATTTATATGCAGACATATACTGCTCTGTACAAACCCAAAGTGAAGACGCGTTTAGAAGGTCTCGTCGATACTAATGCATCGTTCATCACTTCAAATATACAAGATGATGAGGACATCCCGAAGACATCAACTGGACCGATTACATGAGCACGAGCTAAAAAGATTAATCAACAGGAGAGCTCGCTCCTAATTGAATCTGATTTTAATTTATAAGAGAACTGGATATTACCTCATACAAATGTTGTGTGCATACTCAGGTTTGAATGATGTGAACCTTTTGGAATTGGAACCATGGAGAAGAAGCTAATGGAGAAGAAGTACATGGAACCAAGCAAGGGAAGATACGTTCCAGTCCTTATTACCATGTCGGATCGTCCACAAGTTTAATCGAACTCATAAAGATGCTCTAGACATTCAAACGATTTCAACTAGTATCAAAAACTACCTTCGGATAGGTTTGATCGACCTCAAATGTGTTCAGGACCGTCCGATCCACATCGGACGCTCACAAGACCTTCGGAACATTCAGACCAGTCCGAATGGTTTCTATTGTCCGAACCATGCGATCAGCGTTGGACGCTCAGATGCATCGGAGACGTTATGACCGCTCCAAACAATCGCGACGTTCGATCTTCCGTGGACCGTCTGATCGTATTGGAAACGTTCGAGCCACTCCAAATGAGTCATACCGGTCGATCTTCAACGGACCATCCGATCGCCTTGGAGACATTCAGATCGCTCCGAACGTTCGTTCATTCCACGACGTTCGATCGGGTTTGGATGGTCGACAGTGACGGTGACGTTCGAACCGCTCCGAACATTCGCCTTTCTACACGTTCAATCAATTTTAGACGGTTGATATTGATGGTAACGTTCAGACTAGGCCGAACGATTCCGTCGTTGGATTGGCTGGAGACACTTGCAGCCATTCGATTGACTTGAAGGTGTTCGGAATAGTATGACCGTATCTCTAACCGTATACCTGGCGTATAAAGGCAATAACTTTCACATACGAGGTCCGATTGAGATGATTTTGGATCCGTAGGAAAGCTTATTTCAAGGGCTACGTAATAGAGGAGGATTTACCTTCAAAAAAGTATGAATTTTTATTTTTATTTCTTTTTTGTGAGAGTCCGAGTCTAAAACACTTAGGGATTGTGTAGGAGACCTTGAGGCCTCGCAAAGATTATATAAGCCTTCTAATACATAACTTTTGGTATACCATAATTGAATCTATTATTTTCAAGAGAGAGCTATACGCTTGTTCTTCCTAAAGTTTGCCATCTGATTGCAACCTAGGAGGAGATTGGGCGTTTCTCTACATCGTTGTTCTTGTGATTCCTTGTGATTCTCAGGAGTTGTGACGCGTCTGCTTTGTGGTCGGTAGACGGGATCATGAGCATGTGGTTGGGTGAATTATTTTGTCGCAGGTTGCTGTTCTGACAGTGGTTGGTGCCATCGGTTCGTCAGGTTGCACGGATCCAAGTTATCATTATCGATCCTACATCATGAAGATCGGGCACTCCGCGTCATCTTGGTATCAGAGCACGATTGACATGGTAAGATTATTTACCCTAGCTTTTAGATCAATTTCGTACTGTTTATTACCTAGAGTCCATAAAACCGAAATTTGCCACAAAAGAATTTCCAAACCCTACTTTTTGCATGTGTTATTCTTGTTTAAGCTTTCATCCATTAGAATTTTTGATTAGGTGCTGATCAGTGTGTTTCCTTCGCGTCGCTTAATCGTTGTGTCGTTTCTGTTGTTTCATCCAACAGCATTAATCACAGTGAGCCTCGCTCACAGTATTTCCTTTCATCTTTGAGACTGGCTGTTGACTTTACATCAAGAGCTATTCTTGGTAGTAATCACACTTATTAAAATATGAGGTTTTGCACCAAGAAGGCAGTCAACGTATAGAAAGAGCCACGGTTTAGATAAAAATATATATACAGAAAAGAAGTGAAAAAGGGAGAGAGAAAGAACTTTGTGGCCGAAGTCTATGTAAAAAAATCAGATTGTGTGATCAGATCCTTTTTAAGCAATCTTGCGCCCTTATATCCTTAATATTGCAATTAGCTAGCGTCTTTCCTAGTACTTTGTGCAAAACGAGCTATCTATTCCTCAAATATCATATTACCTCTATTTAGCTCATTCCTTTGTTTGCATTGAGTCACATTGATCTTTGAATATTTTGAATCATCACTTCGGTAAAGTATTCTAACTTGGATTATTACTTAACTTTACAATATCTAGGATTTCAGATTGCATAGGTAAACACTGTCCATCCAAGCTCCACAAATAAGCTATTGTTATAACAGTGCTTGTGCAATTGAATTCGCTTGATCTGTCACCTTGTTGTGTCTACCGTCACCAAAGTGCGTATAGCTCTTCAATTCCATCAAGGACGCATAAGAACTTCGATGGGTAAGAGAAGGTGAGGTTGAGTGAATTCCACGAATAAAATCTTCCACATCCATATACATAGCTTTTCTTGTTGTTTGCACTAACAATGGTAGGAGATTCAACATTTCGTTCCATATGGTGCAACTCTCGATACTTATATTTTCCATTCTATGGAAGTACAAATCCAGAGGAATATCTTGAATGAGTGAAACAACTTGAATGTGACATCAAGTTTTAGAAGCTGTCCGACGCCAAGAAAGTCATACACACCACCATAGAGTTAGAAAATTATGCATGCACATGGTGGAAGCAATATCCTGATAAGCAATATGTCACTACTCGGGAAGAATTAAAGAAGGTCATGAGAAAAGAGTTTGTGTCATATGAGTATGAGCTTGAGTTACTTCATTATATGAAGAGCATTCGCCAAGGATGCCGATCTGTCCAATCTTATTATGATGAGCTGCATTATGCTATGTATCGTGCCAACATCACGGAGGTATGTGCGATGAGAGCTTACTTCAAAAGAGGTTTGAATTCTGAGATTGCTGTTACTGTTCGTTTGAAATATGATGGTAGTATGTAGGATCTTGTGAATTATGCTATAGAAGAGGAGAAGAGAATTATGAAAAGACGTACATCACAGTTTAACCTAAGTCCACACTTTAGTTCGTATGCCTTCATTAGTGTGTCACATAAGAAGACGACCGAGCATGAGACTTTTCCTTCGTTCAAGACGTCATGTAGTGCTGCCCCGTTGCTACATGAGGAGATCATGGTTGATGGTAATTGTGCTATTGCTGGTCCACGATCTATAGAATATGAGATGCTTCAAAACCTATGTGAGGATGAAAGCCACATAGCCAAATTGAGTGAGAGCGATAAAAACAGTGAGTTGTGTGATTCTACTATATGTGAGGTTGAGAGCATCCAATTAAGAGTGAGATAAATATACAAAAAGAAAAGAGAGAAGTCGATGATAAAAAAAGTGAGATTATTTATTATACTAATGACTTACTCTCTACTTCTAGTGTTGTTTCTCACCTTGTGCATGTTTATATTAAAGAAGAGGAGTTGAATGATCAAAAACTGGCACTACTGGAGATAAACAATGAGGAGATAACCATGGTTGAAGATGAAGTACTTGTTACCCCGTGGATACATCATGATGATTTTATAACTATAACACCTACATCGTCTGAGGAGAACAATAAATGTAACAAAGTTGGTGATAAATTTAATTATGAAACGGTGAGTAATTGTGAGAACTCAGGTGTGCAAATGGAAATTTCATATTCTGAATTTGATATGTTTAATTTACATAATGTGGAATTGATTACTCATAATGAAGTTTTTACTAAAATATGTCCTGATGATTCTTTATACTATGTCATGCTTGATGACCCTAGAGAGTTAGCTAGTGTGGTTGAGAACATTGCTGAAATTTCATATTTAAAATCACTAGTTAGTAATTATACCTACATATATAAATTCAATTTGATTGGAGATTCTGGTGTAGATGACAAGTTCTATGTTTATCGAATATGCATTACATGTGATAATATTACTGAATTAAAATTGCATGTATCTTTTGTGCCATGTTATGATCACAATGAGATGAGTATCAACAATAATTCTTGTTGTTTAGAAGAATTTTATAAGCATACTTGTTCATTCTTTGATGTATAATCATGTACAAGTAATCAGAGCAGCGCAGTTGAAGCATGCAAGACACTTAAAAATTCTTCCCCATATTTGAACAACTTGATCAGGTTTTGCCCTTTGATATCTTATCTATGTCCTTACCAAAATTGAGGATGACTTTTTCTCATGGGAAGGAGAATGATAGTATTACAATACATACATCTTATGGTAACTGTTATATTAAATAATATGTGCAAAATAATAAGAATGACACAATAATTGATTCATACATATATCATATATATGTGTTATTCTTTTTATTTACTACACCTTTAGATGTACATAATGTGCTAAACAGGAGAAGTGTAGATGATAAATATATCTACCATGCATACACGTTGTATTTTTTGTTTAGTACAATTTCAGACTATCAAAAGCCGAGGACGACTTTTCTTGAAGAAGGGGAGGATGATGCGGATACATGCATGCTTAATGGAAAAGAAGTGCATGGAGGCAAGCAAGGAAAGACACGTTCAAGTCCTCATTACCATATCGGATCGTCCACAAGTTTAATCGAACTCACAAAGATGCTCCGTACATTCAAACGATTTCAACTGGTATCAAAAACTACCTTCGGATAGGTCTGATCGACCTCAGATGTGTTCAGGACTGTCCGATCCACATCGGGAGCTCGCAAGACCTTCGAAACATTCAGACCAGTCCGAATGGTTTCGATTGTCCGAACCATCCGATCAGCGTTGGACGCTTACATGCTTCGGAGACGTTCGGACTGCTCCGAACGATCGAGACGTCCGATCTTCTATGGACCTCCCGATCGCATTGGAAACGTTCGGGCCACTCCAAATGAGTCGTATCGTCCGATCTTCAATGGACCGCTCGATCGCCTTGGAGACGTTTGGACCGCTCCGAACGTTCGTTCATTTCGTGACGTTCGATCGGTTTGGATGGTCGATAGTGATGGTGACGTTCGGACTGCTCCGAACGTTCGCCCTTCTACGTCGTTCGATCAACTTTGGACGGTCGATATTAATGGTAACGTTCAGACCAGGCCGAACGATTCTTGGATTGGCTGGAGACGCTTGCAGCCGTTCGATTGACTTGAAGGTGTTCGGAACAGTATGACCGTATCTCTGACCGCATACCTGGCGTATAAAGACAATAACTTTCACATATGAGGTCCTATTGAGATGATCTTAGATTCGTTTGAAAGCTTATTTTAAGGGCTACGTAATGATGGATGATTATCTTCAAAAGCATCACAGATTTTTGTTTTTATTTTTCTTTTTGTGAGAGTCCGAGTGTAAAACACTTAGAAATTGTGTAGGAGACTTTGCGGCCTCCCAAGGGTTATATAAGCCTTGTAATACATAACTTTTGGGAATACCGTGATTGAATCTATTATTTTTAAGAGTGAGCTAGACGCTTGTTCTTCCTAGAGTTTGCTATCTGATTGCAACTTAGAGGGAATTGGGCGTTTATCTACATCGTTGTTCTTGTGATTCCTTGTGATTCTCAAGAGCTGCAACGCGTCTGCTTTGTGGTCGGGTAGACGGGATCACGAGCATGTGATTGGGGAATTCTTTTATCGTAGTTACCGCTCGATAGTGGTTGGCGCCATCGGTTCGTCGGTTGCATGGATCTAAGTTATCATTATCGATCCTACATCGTGTAGATCGGGCACCCCACATCACTTGCCGTCGTAATTGAGGGCCTGTTTGATGTGGCTGAGTCTTATGACTTATGGCTGAAACTGACTGAAAATTTTGAATTTTGGTTATCGTGAGAGAATATGAAGAGAGATAGTCGTGTGTGATTTTGGCCGATATAAGTAACATCAATATAATGTATACTATAATTAACTTATAGACACCGTCTTACGAAAAATATTCTATTTAAAAGTTAGATACTATAATAAAAATTAAAAGTCGTAGGCTCCGCTCATTTCGGCTTGAGCTTCTGGTTTCTAACTTATTTTTCACTATTTATAAATTTCGTATTTTTCTAGTTTTTTATGGTTTTTTGAGTTTTTTTGCTGGTTCTTTTTTCGTATTCGTTTGTATTGTCCGTGATGAGCTAACCTGTATTTTCTATTTTCTATTGTTTTTAAAATTTAATTAAGCTAAATAAGCCACCATCAGTTAAAAAATAATTTTAATCAGCTACAACATAATTTTAGTCATAAATCAGTTTATTTTAGTCTAATTGAATGGCACTGAACTTAGAAACCTTCGAATAAAAAAGAAGCAGCAACAAACCGGCCCTAAATTTGGAAACCTTAGAATAAAAAAAGAAGAAGCACCCGTGAGTAGAGATGGCAACAGGTATAAACCCGCTGGGTTTTGCTATCCCAAACCTGTGCCCATGAAAGTTGGACGTGACCGCTAAAAAATCCATGCCCATGACGGTGCGATTTTTGCCCGCACCCATACCCACTCGGCAATCTGGTACCCACGGTCGCTTTGTGCAGACAACAACAGTGTCAGATTGCGACAATGCAGTGCTTAGCAAGTCAACAATAAGTTCAATTTATATGCTATTATGCATGAAACAAGCAACGACAAATCCACAATGCACATCACTAGTTCACTCCATCAATTCTCAGTTCATAGTTCACTGGCGTAGCATATCATTACAAGTTCACAATTCACAACTCAGTTAAAACCAAAAGAAGAGACATCAACTGCTCCTTGTACTTGACTAATGGCCTATGAACTGGACTGGTTTGTCTAGGAGGCTGGGAACCTGGGTTTATAACTCATATGGATCGGGTTTATATTACCCATGAGTTTACGGGTTTGGGTACTATAGGAACGTACCCGAACCCGGCAGACCCGATGGGTTGAGCTTTTTGCCCATTAAAAAACCTATGGGTTAGAAAATTGACTTAGACCAATGCCCTAATAGAGTAAAAACCCACCGGGTATCGGATTTTGGGTACCTATTGCCATCTCTACCCGTGAGGCCGTGACATCCCAAATCTAAACACAAGCAACCAGAGGCAAACTCACGAAGCTAACCACAGTCAAACGCCACGTACGACGTACCTCTCTCTTACCCGCGGGCCCCACGAGCGAGCATCTCCCTTTGCTTCCTTCCTGAGAGCCCACTTCCTCACGCTTCTTTCCTTTCCTCTGCTTTCCCACGGCGCCTCCTCAAGGATCCTTAAACGAGCAATGCCGCGCCGCAGTTTCTCGCCCACCGCCTCTCGCAACGAAAAGGAAAGCGCAGCGTGGTTAAGCTCCGCGATTTTACCGTTGGGCTCCCGATTTCGAATCCGAGCTGAGGCTTTCCTTTTCTTTTCCCCTCACATCCGAATTCCTAACTCCTCGTATACCCCACCAAAACCCTAGACGCCGCCCCATCCATCCATTTAGAAGAGGTGGCGGAGCGCTGGAGATGCGTTGCGGCGGAGGAGGAGTACTCGGGTGCGGCGGTGGAGCGGCATTGCGTCCGGAAGCGGAACCGGAGGGCGCGGCGGCGCGTCCGCAATTGGAGGCGGAGCCTTCGGCGCGGCGCGCGCTACAACTGCGGCCGGAAGCGGAGACGGTGGGCGCGGCGCCGAGCTGCGGTGGAGGCGGCACCGCGGAGACGATGCTGGTCTCCCTCGACGGCGACGGCGAGTCCGGCTGCTTCCTCCTCGACGTCGCAGATGCGGAGCCGGTGCCGCAGGGGCGCTGCATGGTGCCCTGAGGCGGAGAGGTGGGCTCGGCGGCACGCCGGACTCGAGGCAGCGCGCGACGACGCTGGCTGCGGCGCCTCGTCTCCGGCGATAGCGAGGCTTCCTTTCTGGTATGATTCGTTCGTGTGCTCGCGCTTGCGCTGGCGGGAGAGCAGTTTGGTGAAATTTGGTTGCCTCGTTTAATTCTGTTTAGTTTAGTGTTTGATTTTTGGTTTGTGTTCGTCATGGGTTTGTTGTGCCTAGGGCGAGGTGACAGTATTGAACTATTGACTGGGTTAGCTTCTGTTCATTTTTATCGGTTCATTCACTCACGTGCGATTAGTAGCCGAATTTGTAGAGTCGCATCCTGAATGGTGGATTGGGTTGCTTAGTTTGTTCTGAATAGCTTTTGTTGTGTCCGATTTGTTCCGTGCTTCTTGGGTGTTAGGACGAAGCGAGCAAGTGATAGTTTTGGTTCTTTTGTCCTTTCTGGTAGGAGTGTAATGCTGCTTATCTGATATTCTGATTTGCTTTTGGTTTGGATAAATCGTTCCCTGCGAAAAGCTGTACGGTGTGGAGAATAATATGAGTGAGCGGTTAATTTTATTTCCTTCTAGTTATGTGTTCAACAATTGGCTTCTAGTTGTTGATTTCATTTGCGTTTGGTTTGGAGAGATGATCTGCCTGAATATTTCTGTACATGGTGAGAAGAGTGACGTGGGTAGTTAAATTTGATTTGCTTTCTAGTGTAATTAGCATGTTGTGTGACATGTTCCTATCCCTTATGATGATTAGTGCGACTGGACTTTTTTTGAGTTTTGGTTTTGGAGGCTTTTGTGCTTTAGTACGAGTGGCTTATTTGTTCTGAATTTGAATGTGCAAGCTTATGGTGACTTGGTGAGGTAGCAGGATTTGATGCGTGCATGTGGTTTCCTTTTGGTTAAATCCGATGTTGGTCTGCTTCAATTTGTGTGTGTGCCTATGCTTGGTCTACTTGTTCTGTTTAGGCGTGTGTCATGGTAGTGAGGCCTAGTTGGTCTAATTGGGAGGAGTGCGTTTAAGCCATGGATAAGTTGGTGGATTTGATTCCATTTGTCATTTGCTTGTTCCTTAGGGCAAAATGTCATTGAATTAGTTTTACTCGTCGTTTCATTTGAGTCGCGGTCTCCTCCTTGCAGCAAGCAATGTGCTAATAATAGTTCCACTTACAGTGAGGAGAGTGACGTGAGCAGTTGATGTGATATGCTTTTAGTTAATTGGAGGTGTGTGATGTGTGGCTGACCTTACTTATGATAATTTGTGCTGCTTGATTTTGGGTTTGTGTTTTGGTTTGTTCTACCTATACTTTTGTGCTTAGAGCAGAGTGCAATTAGAGTGCCAAATCTGATATGCCTTGGGTTTGACCTACAGGCTTACTTGAAGTGGTGGTAGTTAGGAACACAATTTAAGTGGTGAGTTTGATTCTCTTTTAGATTTTCGGGTAGATTTGTCCAAGTACTTCAGCAAGGTGAATATTTTTAGAAGTGAGCTGGCGTCACTTCTAGCATAACTTACTTGGTTTGGTTGTGCATAGAATTTCTTGCTGCAGATGAATTGGTTGGTAGTGCATGCAATTCTATGCTTCTATGATTCAGTCATTCAGAGTGAGTGGTGAAGTATTGTGTGGAGTGTGCAAGTAGTTCCCAGTGTTTCTTTTACTTGGTTTTATAGGTTTTGGTTTGACTTCTCTGTACTCTTCTGCCAATGATTTAGCTTGTGAGGAGATAACAGTAGGAGTTAAACAACTTTATTAATTATTATTTTACACAATCTATAGTTCATTAGTTTTTTACTTGCTACTTGCAGTCATTAAGGTTCCATTACTTCCTTTAAGATGTCATTGCTTCTTATGAATCAGCTAATAATTAGTTTGTGGAGGTGAGCTTATGAATTAGCTCATTATCAAAGTGCTTTGTTTCCACTCCCCCTTGTGGTTTATTTGGGTTTTTTTACCAACTTTATGTAAACAGTACATTTGAGGAAATTAAGTAAATACATCCAATTTTTGGCCTTAATTACTGGTTGAACATTAGATTGTGTTATGCTTTAAATCATAGGGATATATAGATGTTTTTTTGTTCTAGTGATGTATCGCATGACCTCTTTATCTTGCAGCCAACATATTCATCTTCAACTGGCATCCTTGCTGTCATGAAAAATGTGCTATTCAATAGGATGTTGAGAAGGTATGCCTCTGTACTAGATTACTAGTTTGTACTCAGTATGAAGTCTTCCTTCTTTCTGCCTTTTTATTTTTAACTATTTATGTCATTCTGAGATGCTGCAATCAACTTTATCCCACTAAGAAATATTTGAAAATAACCTCTTGAAAACATTGGAGAGATACAACTCAAATTGGTTCTAAAGTTATGATTTTGATGCTTGCCCTCAATGCCCTCACTCCTGACAGCCTAAACCTTTCAAGCTACTTTTGCAGATTGTACAACTCTGAAAAAACAAGTTAGCTGGTTTCCCTGTTTCTTGTTTTATTAAATTTTTTTAGCTGGTTTCCCTATTTCTTGTTTTATTATTTTTTTATTAATGGATAACACATTTTGAGTACAGTTATATGTCAATGTTGTAATGTGTTTTACAAATTATATTTGCACCTACTATTAGAGCAATCCTTTGTAATTGTTGTGGTATGGGTTGGTTGGGTATGGGTCCAAGGACAAGGGTAGGGCATTCATCCTTGAACGGCAGACCATGCCGCCACCAAGACTTTGAGGCTTAGTTGAAGAAAAGGGGAGAGACTAGGAACTTTGTCGCTGACTACGTTTGCTTACAACATGGTGTATGTTTAAGAAGTGAGTCGAGTCACTTTTTGACTTAGATCGTCGGTTTGGTCGCCTCTATGGTTCAGAGTAATGGAGAAATTTTATGCGGAGTTTACAAGTAATTCTTGGTGTTTCTTTGACTTGGTTTTATCATTTTGTGTGTGTAGCTGATGAGGACATAACAATAGAGGTTAAACAATTTTTTTACATAATCTGTATTGTTTACTTCTCACTTGCAGTTAGTAATGTCAGTTTAAGTCGTTTTGGATATCATTGCTCACGTCTAGCCTATTGCAGCAGTTCCAGCCAATACTTCATCCCGCAGTTTGCAGGCCTTAGGGCAGGCAGCAAGTTCCGTGCGGACTGACTGGAGTATGTCAAAGGTTGGAGACGAGATAGCCATGAACAGAGCTGTGGTTCCTCGCAACGAGACAGAGCATCTGCAGCCTTGTTTTGGCATCCCGGTCAGAATTCCACCGTGAAATCGTATCCAAATAGTTTGCCGACCCATGTATGTTGTGGAATAGTAGAGAGACGTTGACCCAATGAAAATTTTAGGCTGTAATGATCAGTGCGGATGGAGAATGGGCTCCACCGAAGGTACAACCACCAATGGCGCACTGCCTTCACTAAGCCAATGAGTTCCCTCTCGTACGTCGCCAATTTGAGGTGATGTGGTGCCACAGCCCAGCTGAAATAGGTGACAAGCCCTGCCCCCTAGTGCAGCACTACCCGCAAAGCACATTCCAGATGCATCACACTCTACCGTGAATCGTTTGGTGAAGTCCGGTAATTGAAGGACGGGTCCAGAGGTGAGGGCTGATTTTAATTGCACAAATGCCTCCTGAGCCTCCCGAGTCCAAGAGAAAGCCTCCTTGAGTAGCGTAGTGAGGGTGCAGCCACTTGGCCGTAAGACCTGATGAATTTATGTCAAACCCCATTAGTCCGAGGACATAACAATGGGGGTTAAACAATTTTTTTACATAATCTGTGTTGTTTACTTCTCACTTGCAGTTATTAATGTCAGTTTAAGTTGTTTTGGATATCATTGCTCACTTCTTGAGATAATTGGTATAAAAAAATGAGTAGTTAGTTTGTCGAGGTGAACACATGAATCAACTCATTATCAATATACCTCATTTCCACTCCCCTTTTGGTTCAATTGGGTTTTTACTAGCTTTATTTAATCAGTATTATTAGAGGGAATTAATTGAATAGCCTATCCAATTTTTGACCTTAATTACTAGTGGAGTAACAGGCTTGAAAAGTAGCAGTCAAGACAATATCAGACCTATTTTCATTTGAAGCTAACAAGGGAGTCTTTGCTACTACAAAAAGAGGTAATGTACCAAGTCTTTTGCACTTTTTGGTTCATGTTGACATCGTTTAGTGGTGGAATGTATGCCCACATTCATCTTTTGATGCACAAACACTCTTATTCTCCTAATTTCTCTATCATGCTTCATAGCATTTGTCCATGAGTTGATTGGAGATGACCATAGTCCAAAAGTGTTAATGATGTGTTAAACTAAATGTCTTGTTTTTCTTTCTGTAAATGTATTCATCTTCTAAAGGCATCCTTGCTGTAATGAAAGAATGTATTGTTCGTGAGGATATTGACCAAGTACGCCTCTATACTAATTTTTACTGAGTTTCAAGTCATCCTTATTTCTGCGTATATAGTTTCACACTATTTAGATCTCTCTAAGACGCTCCAAGCTGCTTTATCTTGCTGAAAAAACCCTCTGAAAACAACATGTTGAAAAGATTGGGGTAGTACAACTCAAATTGGTTGTAATTTGTAAATTATGATTTTGAAGCTTGCCCTCAAAATCCTGACAGATTAAACCTTTCAAGCTAGTTCAGCAAACTGTAGGACTTGAAATGTGCAAGTTACCTGCTTTTCTTCTATAATAATTTTTCTCATTTACAAACACGTTTTGTGTATAATTATATGATAACTTCCCTTGAAATGAATTTTACAAATTATATTTGACTGTTAGAGCAATCTTTTATGATTTTTTAACAAATTATGGTTGTAGATACTGTTAAGCAATCTTTTGTGATGAATTTTTACAAATAATCATATTTGCACCTATTGATAGCGAACCAGTTCAATTTCTCGATTGCTTTGTAGCTTTGCTCAAGCTTTGATCTCTGCCTTACCTACATGTTGTGGAGGTACAAATGGTTGAGTCATGTCATTGGCACATGGGTTAATTATCTCTACTTACCCAATCTGTCCATTTTATGGTTCCTTGTTAGCTACATATTAGTGAACCCAAATAGTACTTTTAATCATGCCAATTATGATAGAAATGATTTGTCTAGCAAGAAATGCATTTCGCTATTTCTTTCAATTACTATTGCAGTTAAAAGACAGCATTGAGGAAAAGTGCTAAAAACATATTGTGCTGCAGAATTTGTGAAATTTAATTAATATGAAAATAGTGAAATTAACTAATGTGAATTCGTATGTGAAACTAGTGAAATCTTGAAATTGGAATGTAACTATTGAATGTTCAACTCATACCAATTACCATATATTTTATAAAGCGCTTTCTACATGGAATACACATCAATTCTTTGCTTGCCATTCAAATGCTTGCATTTCTAGTGAATGGGCTGATTTGATTGCTAGATTTAAGGGAAGTGCTTTTGCATCACTATTTCAAATTTGCACAAATATTAAAGCATGAATGAAGGGTGGGTGACGATTACTTACCCCTTCCCTTGCTTTAAAATTTGTACCTTGGGAGGCATTGCGTGGAGAGGGTCGCTTCGACGAGTGCGCCTGCCTCCCGAGAGGAGTGAGGGGACGGTAGGGCTGCTGCTTGCTACTGGGGCTGTTGGCTGCGAGGCCGGAGAAGGAGATGAGCGGAGATGCTCGGGCTACGAGATAGTATGGCTCGATACCACTTGTTACTCATTTGGAGTCTTGTTTGTTGGTGATAGCAAGATCCTTACTCTCATGGAGAGGATGACACTTGGAGATGGGGCAAATTTTTCTATTTCTCACACAATGCCATACCAACCCGAGGGGTTGGGGATACATATTATAGGTCGCCAACCACCAAGCATATGCTAAGATGTTGTCCTAGATGCTAGTCAAGGATGCTAAAGCGATCTTGTCCTAGATCTTGTCCTAGATGCTAAAGCGGATCTTTGTCCTAGATCTTGTCCTAGATGCTAGTCAAGGATGCTAAAGCGATCTTGTCTAGATCTTGTCCTAGATGCTAAAGCGAGATCTTTGTCCTAGATGCTAGTCAAGGATGCTAAAGCGGATCTTTGCAAAGACCGCAGATCAGAGACTTATTCATCATTCTCCCCAAGTCTTGTGCGTCGTCTTGTGGGAAGTTGAACCATCCGATCCGAGAGCGAGCTCGAGGAATTTGACCCTCCCAAGAGGCTTGGTGAGCGGTCCGTAAGGCGATCCGTGGTGTTGATGTAGCTCGCCTTGATCTCGCCTTCATCCAAATGACCTCGAATGAAGTGGTACTTCACCCGATGTGCTTGCTCTGTTCGTGGAAAACGGGTTCTTTGCGAGCTAGGCGGACTTGTCGTCCACCCCGAGTGCCACCGCTTGGTGTCTCTGAGGAGATCACCAAGCGGTCGAGCGAGCAGGCGCTGAGTCGAGCGGTGGAAGCCGCTATGTACTCGGCCTCACGGTGGGACAGGCCACCACCGCCGCTTGATTGATCGCCACCTAACGAGGCACTTGCCGAGGAAGAAGAGAATCCCGCTTGTGCTCTTCTTTGGTGTCGATGTCGCTGCGTGGTTCTTGTCATTGCATCGATGAAGTGCACCGCCGGGGACACCTCGGGTAGTGCAAGCCGTAGTCGGAGGTGCCCGCAACGTAGCGGAGGATCCTCTTCACGGCTTGCCGATGCTCGTCGTCGGTCGCCGCATGAACCGATCGACGTAGCCAACGGCGAACGCCAACTGGACGCTGTGGACGAGGTAGCGAGGCGCCCACGATGCGCCGTCTTGCGTCGCGTCCACCTCCTCCGCCGTGCTCTCACGACTCGACTTGACCTCTCCTCCATAGGAGTGTGGGGTGGGTTGCGATCGGTGAGCCCACCCACTTCGACGGTGCGCTTGGCGTGGCGGTCCGCGAAGGAGATCTGGGAGCTGTCCGGTGGACCTCGATCCCCAGGTAGAAGGAGAGGAGCCCCAAGTCGCTCATCTGGAAGGCGGTCTTCATCTAGGCGGAGCTGTCCTAGATGCTGTCCTAGATGCTAGTCAAGGATGCTAAAGCAGATGCTGTACAAAGACCGCAGTACAGAGACTTATTCATCATAGTTCACGTACAATGGTGAATTTGAGTGTGCTAATGCTCATGAAAATGTAGCGAGATTGATGGGTTTCCTTTTAGCTTTGGTTTTGCTTAGGCCTAGTGTTGGTTTGCTATGATTTATGTGTGTGCCCGTTCTTAGGCAGTGACATGAGCAGCTTAAGCTGTGATATTGGTTAGTCTGTTTGTTCCTTGTGTATTCTGATTTGTGTGTGCTTCTTTCATTTTGCATGTGTACTTGTTTTGGTTGAATTGTGGGGAGTGTCTTCTAAGCATGGGATACATTGGCATATTGGTTCCATTTGTTGAGCATGTGTGTCTTAGTATGTAAAATCGTTGTTTGGTTTGGTTTTCGTTCTGGTTCTACTGACTGGCATCCTCCTGCTTGCGGGGAATAACACAATTTAGGCTACATGTTGATTTGCTTTTGGTTTGGATGGCTTGGAATATTAGAGTGAGGACAACGGAGTGAACAACCTTTATTATTTATATTTAATTTAACTAGCATGATGTGTGATGCGTGTTTGAGCTTACTTATGACAACTAGTGCAATGCACTTTGATTTCTGCATTGTGTTCTAGTTTGATATGTCCATGCTTTTGATCTCGTGAGCTAGTGCAATTTGAGTGGGAGATTTAATGTGCTTTTGGTTTGAATTTGCTTGATACTTAGCTGTTTTACAGTGAGTAATATGGTTTAAGTGATGAATTTGATTCCCTTGTGGTTAGGGTGAGGTGTGCACATGATTTCATTCTGGTTTTGTTCTTTTCTTCCTTGGAAGGAATGTAATTTAAATTGCATATTTGATTTGCTTTTGGTTTGGATGGATGTGTCTATCGGAAGTTCGGAACATCTATGTGATTGGTGAGGAGTGAAGAGAATGACACAAGTAGTAATTTTGATTTGCTTCTAGAGTAATTGGCTTGGTGTGTGCCATGTGCCCGTGCTTATGATTATTAGTGCAACTTGATTTGGTTTTGGTGCACTAGTTTTGAGTGCTGTTTTGCTTTAGGTGAGGAGTGCAATGTGAGTAGTGAATTTTATCCACTTCTGTTTAATATCTTCCATTCACAAGAGATGGCCATCCCCGGGAGTGGAGCACACTCCTGGGGGCGGCGGTGGCCGGCGGTGACCGGTGGCGGCCGGAGCGGAGGCTAGGTTCAAAACCTAGGCTCTGATACCATGTAAATATGAATGAAGCTTGAGTATATTGCAATAGCCCATGGGCTTATATAGTACATGAGACACAATGATCCAAACACTAGGGAATAAGAAATGACCTAAATACCCTTAACATTACCTACATTGGGAGATCGACGTGTTGTTGGTTTGATTTGCTTTAGTTTAATTAAACTTGTGTGTGATGTTTGTTTGAGAAATGAGTTATGTGGCTTGATTTCGGTTTCGTGTTCTGGTTTGATCTACTAGCACTTTGTGAGTAGAAAATTTGATCTGCTTTGGGTTTTTACTTCTACCAAGGAACACATTTAAGTGGTAATTTGATTTTTTAGTTTGTTGGATGGAATTGCCAGGTACCTTTGCTTACAGCGTGGTGCGTGTTTTGAGAAGCAAGACTCAAAAGGTTTAACTGGGTTGGTTTGGTTGTGCTTGCTGTTCATAATGTGGATGAATTAGTTATGTTTTTATGTTTGTCCCTGTGTTGATGGTGACACCAGGGTTCGAAATCCCAGCGGTAACCAGCTGGTAACCGGTTCTACCGGTGCCAACCGGTAGAATAAAAACCGGAGATTTTTTATTTAATTCAAATTTGAAATTTTGAATGTAAAAGTTAGTTTCCCTAATGATGTTTACATTGTTTAACACTAATAGAATTTATTAGGAAGATGCATGCACCTCGTGTGCTTGACTTAATGCTTTTTGCTATGAATGTATTAGAAATTTTCAATTTTTGAATGTAAAAGTTAGTTTCCTTAATGATATTTACATTATTTAATACTAATGGAATGTCTTAGGAAGATGCATGCACCTCCCGTGCTTGACTTCATACTTTTTGCCATGAATGTGTTAGGAATTTTCAATTTCAAAATTTGAAAAACCGGTTTTTAGTGGTTTTTTCAGTTTCTCCGTTTTTTGGGCAGGTAACCGGTCGGTTTTTCTGGTTACCGGTTTCAAGTTAAAATTGTACCATTTGAAATTTGACCTTTTTTCGGTTACTGGCTGGTAACCGGTACCGGCCGTCTGACGGTATTCCCCATGGTTCCGGGTTTTGGAACCTTGGGTGAGACAATAGTAGGGTTAAACCAGTTTTTTTACATAATATGTAGTTATGTACTTCCTTATTTGTTACTTTCAGTCAATAAAGTTCAATTAATTTCTGTTCAGATATCATCGCTCACTACTTGATATAGAATAGGTTGGTGGATATTAAACTACATTTCCAGTCTTCATGTTGCTCATTTTTTGTTTTACTTGCTTACTGTGTGAGGGAATTAAACGAACAACCTGTCCAACTTATGACTTTAATTACTAGTGGAGTAATAGGCTAACAGTGATGACAATGTCAAACATTCTTTTTGACACTAATAAAGGAGTCACCACCACCTTGAAAAGAAGGTAACATAGCAAGTCTTTGCACACATTCATTGTTTTCCTATTTTCTCTTCAGTCATTTGCACTTTGTGGCCATAGTCTGCCCTATTTGACGATTTTACATTTTTTTCATTGTTGTGAGAGTTTGATTTTTTTTATGCTGGTTAGGTCGGGTCTGGTTTGTCTCGGTGCTTATGTAGTGGTGTTGCGCCTGGTTTGATATTTTTTTCAACTGGATAATCTATGAAACTGGATGATTGTTCTCATTGTACGCACAATTGCTAGTGGCTCCTATGATCTGATTGTTTAGGAGTAGCATCTTTGTAGGGTTGTTCTTGCAGGTGTGTTTTAGGCTTCAATTGACTCGTGTGCATGTAGACAACCTGTTTCTTGGTGCAGCGTGCTTGTGCATCTTGATTCCACAGACTTGGTGTGCCCTGTTTCGTGGAGAGTGAGGAATTGCTGGCGAAGGTTTTATGTGCATTTTCAACGTGTGCATGACCTGGTAGCTTGATGCACGCCTCCTGTTGCTGTGCGCCCTCCCTACAAACTCCCTAAGCCACATCATCGTGTTTCTGATCTCACAAGTCCTTATGCAGCCCTCCAACCTTGATATGCCAAGGCTACTGGAGGTTTGTGTTCTAAGGATTTTTTATAGCATCACTTACTGGAGATATACCTTATATTTTCATTTACATGTTGCACTGACATTCCCATCTAATCTTTGATGTTGATTAACTTTCGCTTTATCTTTTTGACAAAAAGTGTTCAGGAGCAAAGTTCCTGGCTTACAGTTGCAAATCTACAATTCCAGGTGTGTATTGCTTCACTTTTTTGTTTGATCTGTTCTGTTGCCTGCTTGCCTCATCTTTTCCCTAAACTATTGTTTGCGTCAAATTTATATGATTGTGTTGTGCCAAATTAGCTTACCTTTTCTTAAATCCAAAGTTATGTTCTTGTGACACTAATCTGTTTCATTGAGAGTTTTTCAGATCATGCTATCATGACAACAAGCAAATAGGTATGCAACAAGTCAAGTAATCTTATAATAGCTCAGTTTTTAATGTATTTCCTGATCATGATTGTTAATGTTTTCTATAAATTTCTTTCCTGCCCAATCTACAAATACCATGAGTTGAGTTGTGATGAACCATGCTTGTACAAGATTCCCAAACATGCAGCACATTCTTGCCGTGATGATTACAGGAGAGAAGTCCATCAAAGTGTCCACTGGCGAGTGGCCATTCTGAACCACAATTTTTCATGCTTAAAATAGCTTTCTATTGTCCTGTGGTCATACCTTTTAGAAAGTTATCTTCTTTGTTGCTTAAACTTACAAAGTGTTAAGAGTATCTCCTCTCTCTCTCCTTGTATACTTGTATAGGGCCCATAGATAGATCTTGAGGCCCCATGACCATGAGGCCCACTCTCCTTGTGCACTCATTGTATTTACTACTATTGATTTCAACAGTGTAAAGTGATTTTGGGGAATACATTCGATTCACATGGTATCAGAGCCAGGCCCCCAAATCCCCAACCCTAGTGTCGCCATCGGCGTCTTCCCGTTGCCGTCGGCCTCTTCATCTTGTCGCCACCGCACTGCAGTATCCTTTATTGCCGACGTCTTTGTCCATTGCATCGCTCTGCGTTGCCAGTGGGAATTGCTCTGATCGACTCCTTCACCTCGTCTGTAGTCGCCACCGCGCTGTAGTCTTCATCACCGGCATCTTCGTCCGCTACATCGCACCGCATCGCCGGCGGGAAATCGATCCGGTCGACGGCTTCTTCCCTCGTCGACCTTCCCGCTGGTCGAGTCGTCGTCTTCTTCATCTCCACTGGGCTGCAAGCTTCGTTGCGGCCGTCGAAGCAGCATTACGATCGGCTTCTTCAACTTCTTCTCGGTTGCCGCACTGCTCGGCTACCTTGGTGCTGTGAAGGTGCAGTAGCAGCAGCGAGTGGTCGAGCGCTTCCACCGTGCGTTCCGCCAGGAGCTCGGCGTGCTCTTCCCATTCCGCCATCAACTTCAACTTCTGCTCGGCCGTCGACAGGTGTTGCAACTACCCCAGCCTTCCCTCAGCCACTGCACTGTTGGCAGTCTCTCCTTCGTCCATTGAGCAGAGGGAGCAATTGTTGCTGCAGCTGTTTGTACATTGAAGGCTGCTGTGACATCCCCAATCGTTGGTTGTGCCGCTTTGATTCTCAGCGTCTCTGGGAGCTCAACTAGCTTCACCTTCCTTCCACTTCCTCTACCTCCATTAGCCAGTCGACCACTACTGCCATTGCCTCCGTCGCCACCACTTTCATCAGTTTTGCTCAGTGGCATTATCGCTTAGATCACCTATGATGGGTCTCATCATCTTTAGTTGGTAGCAAGGTTTCAAATAGCCGGCTATAGCCACCGCTATAGCCGGATTTAGCCTTTGGGAAGGCTAAGGGCAAAGAGAATTCAATTTTAACGCTAAACAGTGTTTGCCGCTATTAGCCGGATTTAGCCCGCTAAAATCCGCTAAATGGACCGCTTAGCCCGCTAAGGAGGAAAAATCAAAGTGGGCGAATTGGAGCCGACCGCCCGCCCAATTTTTTGTTGCGTGAAGTAACCCTAGCGATGTGATGTGAGTTTAGTTTGTGAGTTTCTTTGGAGAATTATGGACTGTAATCTATTGAACTTATGTGTTTGTTTGATAATGTCCTGAAGGAATGCACTATGCCTCACTATTTGCTGCTATGAATGTTTTTGTATGCTAAAATATCCTTGATTACATGCTTGTATGTGCATAAAACATTGAATTCTGAGTTTTTTACATATACTTTTACTAATCCGCTAAATGAGGCTATTTGAGGCTATAGCCCGCTATAGCCTTTGTAACCTCTGCGGAATCCATTCGCTAAATGTATTAGCCGGCTATTTGAAACCTTGGTTGGTAGTGGTGTTCTTGGTTCTATTCTCGGTGATACTTCTTTATCTTGTATGGGTTGCAAGCTTGGCAAGCAGTTGCAGCTCCCTTATGGTTCTAGTGACCCTGTTTTCTCTCGTCCTTTTGATTTGATTCACTCTGATGTATGGGGTCTGACTCCCTTCATTTCGAAAGGGGTCATCGATATTATGTGATGTTGATTGATGACTACTCTCACCATACCTGGATTTATTTTATGTTTTCTCATAGCTAGGTCCTTTTTATTTACCAGTCTTTTGCTGCTATGGTTTGTACTTAGTTTGATTCAGCCATTCGTGTATTTCGTGCCGATTCTGCTGGTGAGTACCCGTCTACTACTTTTCGTCAGTTTCTTTCCACGCAGGGCACTCCTCAGTACTCCTATCCTAGTGCTCACGTTGACGGAGGTAGCTCTACCGACATTCTATTCGCGGCATCCTTCGACCAGATGGGAATCCGTCGGAGCTGGTTATGCCCTGAATTCCACCGTGGCTTGAGGTCGACCTTTGAAGGCTTTGGGTCGAATCTGATTGCGGTGTCCTTTGGGCAAGGCGGCAACCTGAGGAGCGAGGACGTCACCTTCGACATCGTCGACCTCCCGTACCCATATAATGCCATCCTAGGACGCTCGACCCTCAATTCCTTAGGAGCGGTCCTGCACCATGGTTTTCTGTGCATGAAGCTCCCGGGCCCACAAGGCATCATCACCGTGTTCGGTGACCAAGACCTAACCCGACCGATAGAGCTTGGTACTCGGGGCCCGCATCGGAAGGTGCACGTGCTCACGGACACCCCCGGGGCAAGTATGCCCTCCACCCCAGGGTGGACGCCCAAACCCCGGCCGGGCGGCAGAGTCAAGAGAGTCCCCTTGCACACCGAAGACCATCATGTGTCCATCGGCGAGGGCCTTCCCCCAGAGGTCGAGCAAGATCTACTCCGGGGCAACGCGGATGTCTTCGCGTGGTCCCTGGCCGACATAAAGGGTGTGGAGCGCGCCCTCATCGAGCACACACTAGCGATCGCCCCGATGCCAAGCCTGTCAGGCAGAGACTCCAGCGCATGTCCATCGAGTGTCAACAGGCGACCAAGGTAGAGGTAGCGAAGCTGCTCCAGTCTGGGGTCATCCGCGAGGTTCAGCACCCGGACTGGCTCGCCAATCCAATGGTGCGTGGCACATGTGTATTGACTTCACCGCCCTCAACAAAGCGTGTCCAAAGGACAACTACCAGTTGCCTCGCATAGATCAGCTGGTGGACGCTACAGCAGGATGCGAGCTCATGAGCTTCCTGGACACCTATTCTGGCTATCATCAGATTCACATGGCCAAGGACGACGAAGTCAAGACTAGCTTCATAACGCCGTTAGGGACATACTGCTTTGTCAGGATGCCCTTCGGCCTTAAAACTGCTGGCGCCACCTTTACGCGTCTCGTCGCGCTCGCACTCGCCTCCCAGCTCGGAAGGAATGTCGAAGCCTACGTTGACGACGTAGTCGTAAAGACCAAACAACTTGCCTCCCATGGTCAAGACCTTCAGGAGACCTTAGACAAACTCAAACGCGTGAGCATCAAGCTCAACCCAGACAAGTGCGTCTTCGGCGTGCAAGCTGGGAAGCTTCTGGGTTTCCTGGTGTCCGGTGTGTCATCCAGGCGAAACCCGACAAGGTCGACGCGATCCTCTCCATGGAGCCGCCCAAGACAATAAGGGAGGTCCAGAGGCTAACCGGACGCATGGCTGTGTTGAGCCGCTTCCTATCTAGGGCAGCCGAGCGAGGCCTGCTGATGCGTATAAAGACATGCATAGCACTTTTTAGTTAAATATATTATTTGACTGGAAAGAATTATTAAGTCGCACTAAATATTGCCAGGTGAACTCCTAATTTTATTAGGTCTCTAATTATTATACTTGAAGATACAGAGCTACTATTATTTTATTTAATTATATACATGCATATACTTGATCTATACAAGCCTAAAGTGAAAATGAAAATAAAGATGGCACCGAGAGGGAGGAGAGAGACCAGGGCCAAAGCTATGGAGGAGCACCATGTTGATCAAGTGTATGCGGCCAAAAGCTGGAGGAAACAAAAGTCCATGCAGAGAAGCAGAGTAAAAGGGAGGTGGTTTGCTCATGTGTCATGTATTAGTTATTTAACAAAGCCATACATTAAATCATGTAATAGATATTTAGTACCTTGACCTGTGCCGTGTAACTGAGACAATCTTTAGCCAGCCCAAGGCCCTTGCATACACATGTGATGGTATGCACCATCTGCAGCCGCCACCGTATAAAAGACGACGCCGACTAGAAACAGAAAAGGGAGACGAGACTAGAGATGAGATGAACATTGTTTAGACTAGATAATGGAGAGGTCAAGTTTATGCACGTTTTTGATATTTTGGTAGCCAATTCAAAATCAGTGCAAAAATTGAGAGTTCTTGCAAATTGAGATCATTCAACCTTTCCGTTGGGAATTGGGAGCGCGATAGGGCTTTCGCTCGGTGGTCATGAAGTCCGGCACGTGTGATCTTGCGAATTAAAGAGCGTTTGTTCTTGCATTGGCAACGGAGGATCGCTACAATTCGAGAGGCCGCACGTGAGTATCTAATCCTACGTCGAGAAGATCGGGCGACCCCGTATCACCTGCTGTTCTTCAAGACCCATCGTGGGTGTGATGGGTTCCATTGGGATGACTGTGCGAAGGCATTCGATGAACTCAAGAAGCACCTCGCAAGCCTTCCCACTTTAGTCAGCCCAGCGCCAGAGGCTCCTCTCCTGCTGTACCTCGCCGCCACCGCAACAACAGTTAGTGCAGTCCTCGTCCTCAAAATGGCGCTGCATGCAGCAACGGTGGGCAAGCAGGAATCCAAATGGGAGGGCCCTACATCGTCACAACAACTTTGCAGCATGGAGCGTATCGCCTCGCAACTTTGGAGGGGCGAATTCTCCGTCATGTGGAATGCGGACCGGCTGCGGCGATACTACGCATGAAGCCGAAGGGATGCTCACAACACTGCTAACTCTCTACCCTTTGTAATAGCTCACCCGCGCAAATGGCAAATCAATAAAGGGCACCGTTCGTGAAAGTGTCTTTCTGCATAAGACACGCGGAGGTTAGTCTCCGCGCGCACTCTTCGGAGTCTAAATAAGACACGCGGAGGTTAGCCTCCGTGTGCACTCTTCGGAGTATAAATAAGGTGCGGGGGTGAGCCGTGCACTATTCGGAGTCTAAATGAGACGCGCTGAGGGAAGCATCCGCATGCACTCTTCGGAGTATAAATAAGACGCGCGGAGTTGAGCCTCCGCGTGCACTCTTCGGAGTATAAATAAGACGCGGAGGTGAGCCTCCGCGTGCACTCTTCGGAGAACAAACAAGACGCGCCGGTATCTTTCCAAGGAAAGAGCGGCACGCCGGTATCCTTTCCGTCGAACCATACAGAGCGCTTGCGCGTCCACTTTGTTTAGACTTCAGCTCTGCTGCCGCCACTTCGAAGGGTAAGGGACGGAGCGCTCGCGCGTCTGCTTCGTCTAGGGTGCGTCTCTCTCTAGGGTTGCTTTTTTTCCTAGGGCTATGCCATGGCTACTCCAGGAGGTGGACAGGGAGGCAAGGGAGAGTTGAGAAGAAGAATTCGTGTGTTTTCTTCAATCTTCGATACGTGGGTAACCCTCTAATACTTTCAGCATGTCCTGTAGATGAACTTTTGCGTGAATTAACTTGGTAATTAGGGCGTGATTAGCCTCATGGATTGTGCTAATTCTCGTTTAGGATTGCGAAGGTTTTTCTGGTTTTGCACAGTTTAGAATCTAAACGATGTAAGAGCTCCTTAAGAGGCTGAATAGGGAAATAGCAGATTGGATTGGATTGTGAGGGGAATGAAGTAACAATCCACAGCAAATTCTTCTTCTCCAATCCCAATGTGCACCGCCTTGCAAAGTCCACTGCTAGACACCTTGTCGCCATTTGCCACCGTAACACGACCCTAATCGGTTGGCTGCATCTTCTCCAATGAAATTATGGGTGGATCCAGAGTCCACCAGAGCCCGCAGTGTCCTGCCTTTTATCTGGACTTGTAGCTGCACAGTCTTGTTGGTTCGAATACCTGTGAGAGCATGAACAGATATCTCAATCTCATCCTAAGGCTATCCCTCCATGTCCTCGTGATCCAGCTCCAGAAGGTAGATTCCTTTCATAGAACACTTGCTAAGGTGATTTGTAGAGAACTTCTCCGGGCAATTGAAACATAACTCTTTGAGGCGTCGAGTTGCCATCTTTGCAGCTGTAAGCAATTTGCAACCACGTGGAACTGGAGATTTACCGGCTGGTAGAGCTGCTGCAATTGTTGGGCCCGCAGGGGATGTTGTAGCTTGGCCGCCTTTCTGATTAAGAGCTGGTTTGGCCGAGACAAGATTTGGTCCTGTGCCTCTACCTTGGAACGCCATCCTGTTGGGAGTTGCAGGCTTTGAGGAAGGTTTGACTTCATCTTCGCTGATCTCCATTTGATGTTGTATGCCCGTGCAGGGCTCATTGCCACCTCCAATGTTGTGGGATTCTGCAACTCCACATCGGTGCGTAGCGGATTGCGCAAACCGGTGGTAAAGATTTCCACCTATTGCCTCTTAGTCATCTCATCACAATGGTATAAGAGTGCAAGGAATTGCTCTTGATACTCTGCCACCGATCCTGTACGCTAAAGTTGAATGAGTTCTCCTATAGAATTATTTCGAATTGGAGGTCCAAAGCGAAGATTGACGTGTTCCACAAAACATGGCCACGCCATTGCTTCTTTCTATCCTGTAATACCACTGTTGTGTGGCTCCTGTCATATGATATGAGGCGAGCCATACTTTCTCCTCCAGCATCCGTTGTCCCCTGAAGAATTGTTCGCATCGGTTTAACCATGCTAATGGATCATCCTTTCCATCATATGTCAGAAATGACAATTTGTAGAACCTAGGAACCCCCCAGGCACCTGAATCTGGGTCTCCTTCGGGCTCCTTCCATCTGCTACGTATCTGGACGGGCTTACTCTTGCTGCTTGTGGACCCTTCCAGGCCAGTCTGCAGTTTGTTGATAGCCTTCTCCAGATGTTCCACTTTCTCGATCGTTGCAAACATCTTCTCCATCATCTAGAAGATCTTGTGCAACTGCTCCTTGTCTGTAGAGTCCATGGGAAGAGGTGGTGGGTTGGCTCTGATACCAAATTGATATGGTCTGGGGCGAGATTTGAGTAGGATAGGAGTTGGTCGCCCTCGTCGCACAAGGAACTTGCTTCCTGTGCGCAAGAGGCTATGATTGAGCTGATCTTAGAGAAGATAACTTCTTTATTGCCTTCTCAAACAAAGCCGGCTCCCTTTATATAAGAGGTGCCTTTCCTAACAATGGAAACTAGAATATCATACTAATACTAGAGATAGATTACGAATAATAGAGATATCCGACTCTTATCATTCCATATCTGCACTTTCCTAACTCAGAAGGTATCCTATTCGGATTCTTCTAAAGCAGCAGCTGTCGTCTCCTCCTCCTTCGGAGTCCCCTACATGCACCGCTGCAGTTCCAATTGCTGGCTGTGCCGCCGCTGGTCCAATTGCTGCCCTGGACCTTGTAGCATATCCAGCGGCTGCTACACCCGAGTTCGGTTCCTAGACTGCTAAAGGGTTTTGTCGCCGGCGTTGCTCATATACTTTTCCAACAAAAGCGTTCACAACAAATAATAATAATAATAATAATAATAATAATAATAATTTGGGGTGAGAGGGTTGGATGGGTCTGTTGGGCAGCCTATCTAAGCCTTGCCCCATAAGAAAGAGTTGTACCTGGATTCTCGTAGGGCTATCCCTCTCTATGAAGGACAGTCGCCACTTTTTCCTAGGGTGCGTCTCTCTCTAGGGTTGCTTTTTTTCCTAGGGCTATGCCATGGCTACTCCAGGAGGTGGACAGGGAGGCAAGGGAGAGTTGAGAAGAAGAATTCGTGTGTTTTCTTCAATCTTCGATACGTGGGTAACCCTCTAATACTTTCAGCATGTCCTGTAGATGAACTTTTGTGTGAATTAACTTGGTAATTAGGGCGTGATTAGCCTCATGGATTGTGCTAATTCTCGTTTAGGATTGCGAAGGTTTTTCTGGTTTTGCACAGTTTAGAATCTAAACGATGTAAGAGCTCCTTAAGAGGCTGAATCTTGAAAGGTGTTGTACTACAGAGTAGTAGATAACTTCCTAATCTTTCCAAACAGCTCAATATCACTAAATTCTATTGGGTAGATTGTAAGATATGGCATTTGGAAGTCTGCTGTCCAGTAGATCATTATGGTTGCGGTGCCACGATTTTGAGTGGTTTAAGCCTTTAAGACGACTGAATTAATTCTAGTCAATAAGTAGAGAGCTGATAATTTTATTATGCTTCTACGGAGTCATTAATCACTCACCGCTACCCCTTGAGGTCCCTGGTTTGTACCAGTAAGTGATTATTGGAAAATATTGGATCAATTGTATTCACATCATGAAAGTAGTACATGAGTCAGATCGGTGAGAAAGTCATCTAACTATCCGGAGTGCATTTGTTAGGTGGGTGAGAAAGTTATATGACTAGTCCGGAGTGCTATAGGGAAAAACCTATCTTAGTAGGCCCTCCATGGGATGGAGATTGAGACCCTGTATGAAAGACGACATGGCAAGAGTGGTTTGTCGATGGGTAAACACTCCGCTATACCGATATAAGCTATAGAGAAGTTGAGACATATGCATGAGCATTGCATTGCATCAAAGTAATGAGAAGTTCATAAATGCTTAATGTTATTGTTATGTGGTTAACATGAATGACATGGGATGATTATTGTTGGGGCGTGTGTTTGTCATGCTTATGATCACCTACATTGCTTCAATGGTTGCATGTGTTGCCTCTAGAGGTAGATTTCATATCCACTTGAACTTGTGCATTTGTTGCATTTGGTGAGAGTCAAGCAAGTGGCTAAAGAAAGCACTTTTCTCGATTTCGTGCACGAAGAAAGATCAGGAATTCAATTCACCTTTTGCATTAGTCTTTCTCGATGGGATGAAGACAAGGAACTGACAGATGCCATGACTTAATAGGGTATCCCACCCAATAGTCAAGGCGGAAGGGGATTGATGCATCGAATGCCCTCTTAGAAAGTGAAGTGGAAGAATCTGCTCTTAGTTAGAAAGAATCGGTTATCGCAATATCAGCTGTCGCATAATCAGCAGCTATGGGGATTATCGCAATATCCGCTGCTATTGATATTGAATACGGTTTTATCTGGTTAATGGTTGGTGCCATAGGGATTGGTATCAGTCACACATTTAGGAAAGAAAGTAAAAAGGCTCAGTGATCACATAGAATTTTTTTGTAGGCTAGATCTCTTTTCAATCAAGTAGGCGTCAAACAAAGAGGTTGGGACATAAATTTAGATGGCTCAAGCACATATTTGAGTTGGACCAGTCATTATCTATAGGTTTCCTTACGGTTAACTGACTCAGTCCACGGGACCTGTAATTGGGCTTAGTGCTCCGATTGCGCCTTAGGACTAGGACTGATAGGTAAATGCCCCTTACTCAACCAATGAAGGCGGGTAGGGCTTTTCTTTCTTTTGTTTAGGATTGGCAAGAGGATGGCTGCCTCGGCTTCAAAGCTGTTAGAGAATGCGCTCTTATCACTACAGGGACGCGAGAGAAATTCCTCGAAGGTAGTATTAAAGGGATGGGGCATTACCGGTGTTAGCGACGAAGGGATTGTTTACAAGAGAAGGTTGCCCTGTTAAGATACGAACAGGGGGCATGCCACGCATAATAGTAAAAAAAAGGGCAGAGAAGAGGATTGAGGGACAGAAGGAGCTGGAGGCCAACAAGGAATAGAAGAAGCTGTTCCACTCGTAGCTCTTCTTCTTTGTTTAAAGCTTCACTCACATTTCGGGAGCGGATGCTGCTCGAGCTAAAGATATGCCCCCAACTCTTGAACAGCTCTCACTTGCCTTGGCCGATAGCTTAGATGACCGACCGTTAGGCATGGTTACCAATGATTTAACAGTAGGCCTCTTGTTTGGTGAGCCAACCGGCTTCACCCGAGGATGAAGGTAGTAGAACAAAGAGGAGCCGCATCTTTTCCTGGCCGGAGAGGAATCAAGGTCCATCTCATTAAGGCCGAACATTTAGTCTCGTTCCCGATAACAATAGGGAACATCTGGTCTTGTTTGGTTTTTCTTTCAAGGATTTTGTCTTTCTTGCAATTCTGCGAACTTTGAATGCATCATTTCCTCCATTTCTCGGAACTTATCGCTTAATCTAGGCCCACTAGGACTCGGTGGGATTTCTGGTAAATCAAGCTCTCTCAGGGGTGGAAGCCAGATCGCGAACTCATATTATCTATACCATTTTTATTTGAGTAGAACGTTCTTATTTAAACATTAGCTCTTGTTGTATTGGAATTTGGCCTTAGGTGCTTCGGCTTAACGATAACAGCTTGACAGGAGAGGAGTGTTCCCTTCAGCTTTGCTAGTCTGCAGAGGAAAGACAATGCTCAATCAGAAAAGGAAAACATTTGATAGGGAAGTAGCAGATTGGATAGGAGAAAACTTGTGAAAGGAAGGAAAGGGCTTCGTAGTAAATAATTAGTGGATCTACATCCCAATCACTTATCATGACAGTTCGGTGTCATTTTGTTTGTAGTCATTTTCCAAACATTCGAGGTCTTAGTTGCAAGTATGAGAAATGTTGGTTTTGGTTAAAAAAAATAAAACATTCAGGACTGGATATTATTTGACAAATAAGCCTTTACTTAATTCACGCTCTGCCCTCAAAGTGCCAATTTAAAAGCTGGTTCGGCTCCCGAACCGTACGTGAGCAGCCTCGTACGGCTCTTCCTAAGAAGGTCGAAGCCCCCCTTCTATAAAAAAGTTCGAAACCTTCGCCCTCCTATTCAACGGGGCTATTAGAGAAGCAGCTTCGTTCCTTGACTTCTTTGCTTTTGATTTTGGAAGGGCTTCGTTTCTGATACCGGCTTTCTTAGTTACGAGCTCACTTTCGCTGACTTCTTCCTTAGTGTAGTCTCGGTAAATACTTTAAGACTCCGTTCCTTAGCCTAGTCTATATCCACAGCTGACGTGACTCCGTACCGACGCCTTTCCCTTTGTAGACGGATAAGTGAGTCTGTAACCTTAGCTTTTCTCCTTTTCCGAACTTTTTTTCCAGTTCCTTAGTATTACTTACAAAAAACCTACTCTGTCATTTCATAACCTTAGCCGAGCCGAGGCTAAGTGACTTCGTAACCTTAACGTACTTTTTTCATACTTTTTCCCATCAGGTCTAACGGGCTTTCGTCCCTTCGCCTATAGGCGGCAGCTTGGCTTCGCTATCGTACTGTGCTTTTGTGTCCTTGAATAAAAAAGAAAGAAGGGGGTCGATTTAGGCTCCTTCCCTTCCACTGCATAGCTGCGCTATCACGTACTACAAGCCCTCTGCCCCACGCATCTAACCAGCCCGCGTGGTTCACTAGTTCCATCGAAAACTCTCATTTGTTGAAGCGGAGCATAGTGCGGCACCGAGCGAGAAAGGTCTCTTTTTTCGGTTTATTCACTGATCAGAAATGAAACTTAGCACTTGTTTTTTTATTGATTCCTGGGGCTAGGTGTTCGCAGAATCAGTCTATCCGAACCGCAGACGCACTTTTCAGATCACAAGCATTGAGCACCAATATCTAAAAACAAAGCGTGGATAAACCGAACCCGGAGAATCAAGCGTCGGACAGCCAAGCCACTATTTCGCTTTGATCGAACAGAAATAGGATAGAGCTTTAGTACTCGATCGGTATGGGGAGAGGGAGTTTACTTGAGGGTACTGACTTGCCTATACTAAATAAAGGAAATAAAGGAAGAGTCCGCAAAGCTGAGCTTTCGGTTCGCTCCCCAGGCCTTCAACCCTGTTTGCCTCCTTTCTCTTGCTTGATGGAATAGTTCAATGCCCGAGCTCCAGCTTTGCTTGCGTTCTTCACCGGCGCTCGCCGCTGTGAGAGCATCCGAGTGAGCTGAAAGGAACTCGTGCAATGAATCAGTCAGATTCGGCTTTACCGAGAACAGGTCGTCGTCTATATCTAATCGGTTCTTTGACAACAGCAACTGGACTTACCAACAAAAACTTGACTGAAGCGACTGTTTGTCAGGCTACTGTTCTCCTATTCTCTCGAAACCATGAAGACATTGATTTTGCAATAAGATCAATTATGTAAAAAAAGCATTTTTGCTTTCCTTTTATTTTGTGCGCGCTTTTCGCCTCCCTTCCCGACCACGGATAGGCTACGGGGCTTTGCACTTCGGCCCCTGTGAATACCACATCAAGGTGACAGGATTCGAACCTATGGCCCTCTGTACCCAAAACAGATGCGCTGACCAGACTGCGCTACACCTCGTCTCCCCCCCAGAACATATGGATCTACCCGATCGATAAAGACTCGAACCGCAGTCGCCCACCCCGCTTTGGGCACAGGGAGGCGAGAACCACCGCTTTACTTGCATTTTCTTTCGTGCTGTAAGGGCGGATAAAAAGACGAGCGACGGCTCTACCTAGACCCCTTCACTAATGGGTCTGCTCATCGAGCTTTCATCCTAATCCTACCCCCAATTTCTTGAGTCACCCTTAACTAAAAAAAGGACGGAGTCTATCTAGATCATAGGATCACTGTATTCAAAGGTCAATTCTCTTTCTGTGACCTCCCACCGTTCACAACATCCCTTGCTTCTCGCAAGAACGGCTCCTCGGTGGAGGAGTAGAAGCGCTGGTCCCCTTCGGTCAAATGCTTGTGCGTGCTCTTACCTACCGTAGGACCTCCGTTCCCGAACTCTTAGAGGTTGCCGACTCCTAGACGGCCTTGGAGGCGTCGTGTCGACTGATCTTCTCAAAGAAGCTTATGAGAAGGCCCAGCGTGTTAAGATTTCGAGCTTGCCTCAGCGTGGATTTGGGGAGATCGGCAAGTCTTTGAGCACTATGGTAAAAAGAAACCATGTTAACTGTGGTATATTTTCTTGTGTTCAATTTATATACTTACAATTTATATTTATAGAATTTGAATTTATTGCTTGTCACCCTAGGATTGCAAACTTTGACATTGACTTAGGGTGTTAGTGTACTTAATGTGATGAACCTTAGTTCATCGTGGTAAATATTGCTAGGAGGTAGGCCGGGCGGCGTCGGCTTGGTGGGATGAGAGATTTGACTACAGATTGGGATGATAGAACTTAAGGAAGAGACTCGATTAATTCAACATTATTGCTTCATTACTTGAGAATAATGATTACAATAGGCCTACTTATTATAGAGGGCTCTCCTAATTATTGCGGTCTTACTGACCACTCCTAGGACCGTACGACCATCTTGTAGTCGCTACGACCACTCACTTCATCCGTACGACCACGTTGAAGAGGCTATGACCATCTCCTGAGTCGTTACGACCGCTCTGCTGGTTCTCCGACCACGCTAACAGTTGTTACGACCATGTTGTGACCTCTCCGATCATGCCTCGCTGCTTCGACCACGTAGTCGTAACTTCAGCAGAAGTTACGACCACATTCAGCGCTGCACTTCGACAACGGTAGATCACCGTAGTTGTAGCTCGATTACGACCACACAGTGATTCTATCGACCACGCTGAAGGCTCTGTCGACTACTGTGGTCGTAATACCTTACGACCACACCTTCCTGCGGTGGTCGCTTACGACCACATCTTCTTGCTGTGTGACTGTGGTCGTAACTCTTTTACGACCATGTCTACTACACCTGCGGACACCTCCGCTCGTCGTCGTGGTCGTAACTCCCTTTACGACCTTGTTTGCGATCCTCCGCTCGCCGTGGTCGTAAGTCGTTTACGACCACGTCTGCGGACACAAGATGAACTCGATACACTCAAAAGATTTCCTAGAGCCAAACCGCTCCTCATCTTTATTTCTTTCTCTCGATCACACTGATCGCTATGATCACCCTGATCGCTCTCCTTTTTATTGCCTCTCAATCACATCGAATGTGTTGGCTTCGACTCGCACTCCCTCGGTTACAATGCTTTGCCCTTTTATACCCTGCTCTACGACTACGACTCGGGTTCGACTATGAGTCGAACTCCGACTACGATAGTCGTAATCGTGCACAACCACCAAGACTGACTCGACTAACACGACACCGACTTCAGACTCTGTTAAGACTACGACTTCCAAACTAAAACAAGATTACTAACTTTAACACTAACAATTACGGATAATATCAATCTAAATAATATCTTTCCTAACTAATAGATATGATGCCAAACAACTTATCTTATCTAAAGGAAACTAATCTTATCTCAATCCTAACCAATCAAATACTGTCATACTCGGATGCTACAGTACGGAGGGTACTGTTCATGTGCACTGTTAATGAGCATGAACAGTAATTCCACCACGTGACAACTTCTCCCTTCGACGACAGCTCATCCTTGAGCTGTGGTGGCGGCCATGGTTGCGGTCTTAGTAGATCCCAAGTTGATGAAAGACTGTGATGTTTATCGGTGACCTTGAAAAACTGTGGCCTCTACGTATAAGTGCAGCAACATTGATGGCATCTACGATCACCACGGCGGCAGCGGTGGCGACCACGACGACATTGTGGTAGGCTTCCGACACGATTCTTTGGGTAGGCTTGGCGAGGCCATGGTGGCCATCGCAACACCGCGATAAGACATGGCAGGGTTGCGGCGGTCGTCGGTAGTATCCCAGCAGGTCTCGGCGGCGTCGGTAGTACCCCAGCAGGTCGCGGCAGCGACATGGTTATTGTAATAGGCTTTGGCAGCAATACGGCTGCCACGGCTAGACGTGGAAGGGTTGCGGTAGGAGTTGGCAGAACTACGTTTGCAACGCCGGTTGTTGGGCCTAGCGCTGCTGCCGCCTCTTGTTGCGTCTTCTTCTGAATCACGATCTTCTGCAAGGTGACATGTATGTTGAGAAAAATGGTCGCTATCTTGTCGATGTTGTTGGTACTAGTGGCCATTTTATTGGCGTTAGCCTTTATCGTGGCCAACGACTTGGCAGTAGGAGTCATGGTAGCAGAAGTCGTGGGAAGGGATCAACTGCTTTGATACCAAATGTGATAAACTTTTAGTTCATCGGGGTAAACATCGCCAGGAGGAAGGCCAAGCGGCGTCGACTTGGTGGGATGAGAGATTTGACTATAGACTGGATGATAGAACTTGAGGAAGAGACTAGATCAATTCATCTTCATTGCTTTATTGTCTGAGAATAATGATTACAATAGGCCTCCTGATATAGAGGGCTCTGCTAATAATTATGGATAATATCAATCTAAATAATATCTTTCCTAACTAATAGATATGAGAATAATATCAATCTAAATAATATCTTTCCTAACTAATAGATATGAGAATAATATCAATCTAAATGATATCTTTCCTAACTAATAGATATGATGCCAAACAACTAATTTTATCTCAATCCTAACCAATCAAATACTGACATACTCGGATGCTATAGTATGGAGGGTATTGTTCACGCGCATGAACAATGCATGTGAACAGTAATTCCAGCACGTGACATAGGTGAACTTAGATAATTTAAGCCTTATTTGTGTAAAATCGATTTGATTTACGATTCTGCACATAAACTCGATTTAAGCCAAAGTGTGAATTTTAAAAACGCTTATTCACCCCCTCTAGTCGGTCTCCTCAACCTTAGGTAACAGCCCCTCTGCCTTGCCCTTCCCCTCTTAATAGACGTGTGGCCTAGTTGGGCTGGACCCGAGTCGACCCAAAACTCCCCTCTTTTTTGGAATATTATGTATCTTAGGCGTCATTATTTTGAAGTTATCAAAATCAAAAAATTGCCATGTGTTCGACAGCCGTGTTGGTGTTTTTATTCATGTGAATTCCCATGTAGGGTTTTCATCATTGTTGCGTGGATTGGTTCCTTTGGGAATTCTTTTACGTGCTGATCAATTTGATCTCCTCGTTTCGTTTGTGTGCTTGTTGTCACAGGTTGAAGGATTTGCTAGGAGTTGGATCGGTGGCATCTACCTCAACACAGCCAATCGAGTAATCTTTTTTTAATGCTGCTGCTACTTTTCGTGAATCAAGTGGAGGCCAACATCTGAAGCTTAGTTACTGCTGCTGTGTCGATTGCTGAGAATTAGAAGTTGGGGTTTCATCTTAAATCCTACCTTCTACTAATCATGTCCAATCAAGGGTAGAAGGACAGGGCTGCTGGAATTTACACACGGGAGGCATTAGGGATTGGTCGTGGAAGTACATACACACATCAAAATCTTGCACATAAGTCCCTGCTGTTCTAGCCGAGCCCAAAAAGAGAAGCAACTGATGCTGTTGTACCATGAAAGATCTGGCCAACAGCTCCTGTACAAATTAGGGTTCTCTAATTTGTACCGTATTATGTACTCACGGTGCATTCTCTCCCCCTCTGTAAACTGGTTCATTGTCTTTGGAACTTCTGCAATTTTGGGTCAATTGACTCCCAGTAAATGAAAAAATGCAGTACATACTCCTCGACCCCTTGATTAGCATATGTTTAGCTCATTTCTTTAATTATTTGGAAGAGTTAAATTTGGTTGCTTCCTTGTTGGTTTTGTTTCTTTCTAGCTCCAGCGTGTCGTTTCGTCAGTATCTAGATGAGTGGTTGACAATTGCAAGTTTGCTAATCAACACCCTGTCAATTAGGCTTGGTAAGTGAATAAACTACATATGCAATGACATTTTTTTTGTTAGGTTGGCCAAGCATTATCAAATAGAGTAATCTTATAATTTGCATACGTCATAGAGTCACATTTTTTTCTCTGAAGCTTACATTGTTTCGCAGCATTACCACTTTACCAGCATGCCATGAGCCGCATTCATGTTATTATATATTAATAACTCCAGCCTCCCCAGTTCCAAGCTTTATGCCTTGTTAATTGTTCATGTTGGATATAACCGATCTTTTTTATCATGGGCATTGCCACATAAAGACTGGTGAACAATGTATAGATTCCTTTTTTAGAAGAAGGCTTGCAGACTGGTGAAGTTTGTTGTACAGTTGTACTTTATGCTTGTTTACCCATACTTGATATGAATGCTGACCTACAAATCTTATAGGAGCATTGATCCCTTTAGAAATCTTTTTTTTCTGTAACAGTACAAGCACTGCTGTGAATTTTTGCTTCATGTAATCATGTGTACTCAATCATCATTTAATTTCATCCTTTTATACTTCACCGGTTAATCGTGAGTACAAGCACATTGGAAAAGCCCTTTGATACTAAAAGGTATTACTGGAGTGAATACACAACTCACAAAAAAAAATACAACTAGTTTGATAGCACTACAAAGAGAAAATATTTTACGGAATCAAAAAAACTATATTCTTAACCTTATGTTTATTGTGAGGTACTTTGCCCAAGCATTGAATTGTTCCCTTTTTATGATTCTCTTTTCGTTACATGGGAGGCACCACTGAACAATGATAGCACAGCTGTTCTTTATGTCTTTTTCCTCTTGCTGCTAACTAAATTTCACTCTCCTGACTTCTGCATGCACCACAGATGCAATTCAGAGGCTGAAAGCCAAGAGCTGGCAGGCATGGAAGAGCTTCAGTGTATAAATCAATCGAGAAGGCGACACAAGCCATTGTGAGAACCAGCGGGCGATCGTTTTGATTCTATCGACCACGCCGAAGGCTCGTTGACGCGTGGTCGTAATACCCTACGACCACACCTTCCTGCGGTGGTCGCCTACGACCACATCTTCTTGCTGTGTGACCGTGGTCGTAACTCTTTTACGACCATGTCTCTACACCGCGGACACCTCCGCCTGTCGTCGTGGTTGTAACTCCCTTTACGACCTTGTTTGCGATCCTCTGCTCGCCGTGGTCGTAAGTCGTTTACGACCACGTCTGCGGACACAAGATGAACTCGATACACTCGAAAGATTTCCTAGAGCCAAACCGCTCCTCATCTTTATTTCTTTCTCTCGATCACACTAATCGCTATGATCACCCTGATCGCTCTCCTTTTTATTGCCTCTCGATCACATCGAATGTGTTGGCTTCACTCGCACTCCTACACAATGCTTTGCCCTTTATACCCCGCTCACGACTACGACTCGGGTTCGACTACGAGTTGAACTCCGACTACGATAGTCGTAATCGTACACGACCACCAAGACCGACTCGACTAACACGACTCGACTTCGCACTCTAAGACTACGACTTCCAAACTAAAACAAGATTACTAACTTTAACACTAACAATTACGGATAATATCAATCTAAATAATATCTTTCCTAACTAATAGATATGATGCCAAACAACTTATCTTATCTAAAGGAAACTAATCTTATCTCAATCCTAACCAATCAAATACTGTCATACTCGGATGTTACAAGATGAGGGTACTGTTCATGTGCACTATTAATGAGCATGAACAGTAATTCCACCACGTGACAACTTCTCCCTTCGACGACAGCTCATCCTTGAGCTGTGGTGGCGGCCATGGTTGCGGTCTTAGTAGATCCCAAGTTGATGAAAGACTGTGATGTTTACCGGTGACCTTGAAAAACTGTGGCCTCTACGTATAAGTGCAGCAACATTGATGGCATCTACGATCACCACGGCAGGCGCGGTGACAGCCACGACAGCATTGTGGTAGGCTTCCACGACACGATTGCTGGGGTAGGCTTCGGCAGGGCCATGGTGGCCATCGCAACACTGCGATAAGACATGGCAGGGTTGCGGCGGTCGTCGGTAGTATCCCAGCAGGTCTCCGCGGGCGTCGGTAGTACCCCAGCAGGTCGCGGCAGCGACATGGTTATTGTAATAGGCTTTGGCAGCAATACGGCTGCCACGGCTAGACGTGGAAGGGTTGCGGTAGGAGTTGGCAGAACTACGTTTGCAACGCCGGTTGTTGGGCCTAGCACTGCTGCCGCCTCTTGTTGCGTCTTCTTCTGAATCACGATCTTCTACAAGGTGACATGTATGTTGAGAAAAATGGTCCCTATCTTGTCGATGTTGTTGGTACTAGTGGCCATTTTATTGGCGTTAGCCTTTATCGTGGCCAACGACTTGGCAGTAGGAGTCATGGTAGCAGAAGTCGTGGGAAGGGATCAACTGCTTTGATACCAAATGTGATAAACCTTTAGTTCATCGGGGTAAACATCGCCAGGAGGAAGGGCAAGCGATGTCGACTTGGTGGGATGAGAGATTTGACTATAGACTGGATGATAGAACTTGAGGAAGAGACTAGATCAATTCATCTTCATTGCTTCATTGTCTGAGAATAATGATTACAATAGGCCTCCTAATATAGAGGGCTCTGCTAATAATTATGGATAATATCAATCTAAATAATATCTTTCCTAACTAATAGATATGAGAATAATATCAATCTAAATAATATCTTTCCTAACTAATAGATATGAGAATAATATCAATCTAAATGATATCTTTCCTAACTAATAGATATGATGCCAAACAACTAATTTTATCTCAATCCTAACCAATCAAATACTGACATACTCGGATGCTATAGTATGGAGGGTATTGTTCACGCGCATGAACATTGCATGTGAACAGTAATTCCAGCACGTGACATAGGTGAACTTAGATAATTTAAGCCTTATTTGTGTAAAATCGATTTGATTTACGATTCTGCACATAAACTCGATTTAAGCCAAAGTGTGAATTTTAAAAACGCTTATTCACCCCCTCTAGTCGGTCTCCTCAACCTTAGGTAACAGCCCCTCTGCCTTGCCCTTCCCCTCTTAATAGACGTGTGGCCTAGTTGGGCTGGACCCGAGTCGGCCCAAAACTCCCCCCTCTTTTTTTTGGAATATTATGTATCTTAGACGTCATTATTTTGAAGTTATCAAAATCAAAAAATTGCCATGTGTTCGACAGCCGTGTTGGTGTTTTTATTCATGTGAATTCCCATGTAGGGTTTTCATCATTGTTGCGTGGATTGGTTCCTTTGGGAATTCTTTTACGTGCTGATCAATTTGATCTCCTCGCTTCGCTTTGTGTGCTTGTTGTCACAGGTTGAAGGATTTGCTAGAGTTGGATCGGTGGCATCTACCTCAACACAGCCAATCGAGTAATCTTTTTTTAATGCTGCTGCTACTTTTCGTGAATCAAGTGGAGGCCAACATCTGAAGCTTAGTTACTGCTGCTGTGTTGATTGCCGAGAATTAGAAGTTGGGGTTTCATCTTAAATCCTACCTTCTACTAATCATGTCCAATCAAGGGTAGAAGGACAGGGCTGCTGGAATTTACACACGGGAGGCATTAGGGATTGGTCGTGGAAGTACATACACACATCAAAATCTTGCACGTAAGTCCCTGCTGTTCTAGCCGAGCCCAAAAAGAGAAGCAACTGATGCTGTTGTACCATGAAAGATCTGGCCAACAGCTCCTGTACAAATTAGGGTTCTCTAATTTGTACCGACATGTACTCACGGTGCATTCTCTCCCCCTCTGTAAACTGGTTCATTCTCTTTGGAACTTCTGCAATTTTGGGTCAATTGACTCCCAGTAAATGAAAAAATGCAGTACATACTCCTCGACCCCTTGATTAGCATATGTTTAGCTCCTTTCTTTAATTATTTGGAAGAGTTAAATTTGGTTGCTTCCTTGTTGGTTTTGTTTCTTTCTAGCTCCAGCGTGTCGTTTCGTCAGTATCTAGATGAGTGGTTGACAATTGCAAGTTTGCTAATCAACACCCTGTCAATTAGGCTTGGTAAGTGAATAAACTACATATGCAATGACATTTTTTTTGTTAGGTTGGCCAAGCATTATCAGATAGAGTAATCTTATAATTTGCATACGTCATAGAGTCACATTTTTTTCTCTGAAGCTTACATTGTTTCGCAGCATTACCACTTTACCAGCATGCCATGAGCCGCATTCATGTTATTATATATTAATAACTCCAGCCTCCCCAGTTCCAAGCTTTATGCCTTGTTAATTGTTCATGTTGGATATAACCGATCTTTTTTATCATGGGCATTGCCACATAAAGACTGGTGAACAATGTATAGATTCCTTTTTTTTAGAAGAAGGCTTGCAGACTGGTGAAGTTTGTTGTACAGTTGTACTTTATGCTTGTTAACCCATACTTGATATGAATGCTGACCTACAAATCATATAGGAGCATTGATCCCTTTAGAAATCTTTTTTTTCTGTAACAGTACAAGCACTGCTGTGAATTTTTGCTTCATGTAATCATGTGTACTCAATCATCATTTAATTTCATCCTTTATACTTCACCGGTTAATCGTGAGTACAAGCACATTGAAAAGCCCTTTGATACTAAAAGGTATTACTGGAGTGAATACACAACTCACAAAAAAAATACAACTAGTTTGATAGCACTACAAAGAGAAAATATTTTACGGAATCAAAAAAACTATATTCTTAACCTTATGTTTATTGTGAGGTACTTTGCCCAAGCATTGAATTGTTCCCTTTTTATGATTCTCTTTTCGTTACATGGGAGGCACCACTGAACAATGATAGCACAGCTGTTCTTTATGTCTTTTTCCTCTTGCTGCTAACTAAATTTCACTCTCCTGACTTCTGCATGCACCACAGATGCAATTCAGAGGCTGAAAGCCAAGAGCTGGCAGGCATGGAAGAGCTTCAGTGTATAAATCAATCGAGAAGGGGACAAAAGCCATTGTGAGAACCAGCGGGCGATCGTTTCATGAAGATCTTTGCCAGAGGTTGTAGGAATTCTGATGTCTATGGAATTTGTTTCAGTGTGATTGGTGGCTATCCAAGCTTTTCAAAGCCTGGAAGCGCTGCTAGAGAGTTTGTCGAAAACCGCATAATGTTGGCGCTTGTCTATGAATGACACGTAGGCTGTTGACCATGGATCATGGTAATGTTTGAGCTTTCTGGGAACCTTGTCGGAAAGTTCAGCACAAGTTATATTTCCAAGTGTGTAAGTGGATAATGGTCAATTTCCTGTGCTGACTTGATTGCTATTACAGAGCTGGACTGCCGGGAGTGAACTTCCACAATGTTAGAAGTGTTTTTTTTTAAAAATATCTCGTTGAACTTAACTATTTACGATTGGATAGTCGATGAAGCAGATCTCTGTGTGTTGTCCGGACTGCAGACCTACATGATAAGGAACGGTGTCTTGTAGTTTTGTGGAATATGTAGTTTTCCAACTACGTCCAAATTCGAATCCAAGAGTTGTGGAAATGTGGAGGCCACAATGATGGCGCATGACCAGGCTACCGGCGGGAAAAATATATATAGTGCGAACTCATCTTGGGTGGAAACATGGAAACATCTTGCGAAGGAGTTTCAGCTTCGTATTTGGTTCCATAATACTGATGGTGGGAATGATGGCAACTGGGCGCTAGTCAATACAATTTGCCTGCGACAACCTGTTAGGTCATCTTGCAAATCCTAATTGGGAGTCCGGTGTTACCTATGTTAGGGTGGCTGGAGTTGGGGGCTATGATGAGTTTGTGTTGTTGGAGGTGGATCGCGAAGTCTTCCGGATTCATATTTTGGAGCAGGGCAGTGGAGAAAGTGTTCGAGATGACTCCCGAGACTGGCGACTTGTTTTGGATATTTCCCTTCATGATGGTCTGGCCTCCTACCATCCCAGCACTGGACGATGGGCATGGTCAACATGAATGATACTGCAAGGTTTCTCTTTGGTGCTCTGCTCAATTTCTGGCTTTCTGTGCTGATTGGGCTTTTGGTTTTCGGCTGCGGTTTATGATTTTTGAGTTGTTTGTGAGAGAGTACAAAGTAATAGAAACTCATTTATGGTTTTAATCCATATAAATGAAATCGCTAGAGCTCGCTTTAAAAAGACACTCAACATGAATGATACTGCAAGGTTTCTCTCTGGTGCTCTGCTCAATTTCTGACTTTCTGTGCTGATTGGGTTTTGGTTTTCGGCTGTGGTTTATGATTTTTGGGTTGTTCGTGAGAAAGAGTACAAAGTAATAGAAACTCATGTATGGTTTTAATCGATATAAATAAAGTCGCTAGAGTCCACGATTTCGGTGACTCGCCCCGATTTCGCCGGTGTTTTGGAGTGTTTTAGTTTGGGCGTTACCAAATTTCATAGGTCAACCACACGTTCGTGATCCCGTCTACCCGTTCATCAAGTAGACGTGTCGTCGCTCCGGCCAATCACAAGAAAACACAAAAGCGATGGAAAAAAATGCCCGATTCCCCTCTAGGTTGCCATCATATGCCAAACCCTATAAGAAACAAGCGTATAGCTTTCTGAAAAATAATAGATTGATTTCTGTTATCTGTCCCTAAAATTACAAGAGGCGTATATAATATATAGAGGTTGTACTCCCCTCCTGATCAGCCATAGTGGTCGAGCCCGACTCCTATACCTGACATAGTTCCTAATCAAGTTCGGACTAAAGAATGATACGAGGTGCGTTTTCACAGCCCAATTCGGACTCCATGTAAACAAAAAAAACTGAGTTGGCACGGTTCGGTCAAAACACACAACGAGCCTGGATCGGACTTGTTAATGCATGCATGGTCTTCACGATGGCTAGATAAAGATTCTCTTCTTCCATTGAGTCTTCACGAAGTAGCACTTTTCGTTTTTTTTCACTGAGTTGGCATGGTTGTTTCGTTTTTTTTCACTGAGTTGGCATGGTTGTTTCGTTTTTTTCCATGTAGCACTTTTCGTTGCCTTCTATTTCCAGCTTGTTATCCTCAACTAAAACTTTCTTCTATTCAAACCTAAGAATAATTAAATAGCAACTATTAGATAGTATATTATTCTCATATAAATTAAACCCAAATTTAATTAGGAGCGAGCTCACCTGTTGATTGATCTTTTTAGCTCGTGCTCGTGTAATCAATCCAGTCGTGATGTCCTCATCATCTTTGTTTGCACTGAGTCACATTGATCTTTACATGTGTGTTCATATACTTTACTTAAATCTTTTGGATCAGCACTTAGGCAAAGTATTCTAACTTAGATTATTACTTAACTTTATAATATCCAGGATTTTAGATTGCATAGGTAAACACTGTCCACCCAAGATCCACAAATAAGCCATTTATTGTAATAGTGATTATGCAATTGAATTCGCTTAATCTATCACCTTGTGTTGTTTATCATCACCAAAGTGTGTATAACTCTTCAATTCCATCAAGGACGCATAAGAATTTCAGTGGGTAAGAGAAGGTGAGGTTGAGTAAATTCCACAAATAAAATCTTCCGCATCCACATAGATAGCTTTCCTTGTTGTTTGCACTAACAATGGCAGGAGATTCAACATTTCGTTTCATATGGTGCAACTCTCGATACTTATATTTTCCATTTTATGGAAGTATAAATCCAGAGGAATATCTTGAATGGGTGGAACAACTTGAATGTGACATCAAGTTTCAGAAGCTGTACGACACCAAGAAAGTCACACACACCACCATGGAGTTTGAAAATTATGCATGCAAATGGTGGAAGCGATATCCTGATAAGCAATATGTCACTATTTGGAAAGAATTAAAGGAGGTCATGAGAAAACAGTTTGTGTCATATGAGTATGAGCTTGAGTTACTTCATCATATGAAGAGCATTCGCTAAGAACATCGATCTATGCAATCTTATTATGATATGCTGCATTATATTATGTATCATGCTAATATCACAAAGGCATGTGCGATGAGAGCTTACTTCAAAAGATGTTTGAATTATGAGATCGCTGCTACTGTTCATTTGAAATATGATGGTAGTATGCAGAATCTTGTGAATTATGCTATAGAGGAGGAGAAGAGAATTATGGAAAGGTGTACACTACAATTTAATCTAAGTCCACACTTCAGTTTGTATGCCTTCATTAGTGTATCGCATGAGAAGATTACCGAGCATAGGGCTTTCCCTACGGTCAAGACGACATGTAGTGCTACCTCGTTGCTACATGAGGAGATCATGGTTGATGGTAACTGCGTCATTGCTAGCCCACAATCTATAGAAGATGATATACTTCAAAACCTATATGAGGATGAGATCCACATAGCCAAATTGAGTGAGAGTGATAAAAATAGTGAATTGTGTGATCCCACTATTTGTGAGGTTGAGAGCATCCAAATTGAGAGTGAGAGAAATATACAAAAAGAAAAGAGAGAAGTAGATGATAGAAAAGATGAGATTATTTTTTTATACTAATGATTTACTCTCTACTTCTAGTGTTATTTCTCACTATTGGAGAAACACCTTTGTGCAGGTTCGCATTAAAGAAGAGGAGTTGAATGATCAATAACCGGCACCATTGGAGATAAACGATGAGGAAATAACCACGGTTGAAGATGAAGTACTTGCTGCCCCGTAGATACATCATGATGATTTTATAACTATAGCACCTATACCGTCTGAGGAGAACGATAAAGGTAACAATATTGGTGTTGAATTTAATTATGAAACAATGAGTAATTGTGAGAACTCAGGTGTGTAAATGGAGATTCCATGTTCTGAATTTGATATGTTTAATTTACATAATGTGAAATTAATTACTCATAAGGAAGTTCTTACTAAAATATATCGTAATGATTCTTTATACTATGTCATGCTTGATGACCCTAGAGAGCTATCTAGTGTGTTTGAGAATCTTGTTGAAATTTCATATTTAAAATCACTAGTTAGTAATTATACCTACATATATAAATTCAATTTGATTCGAGATTATGGTGTAGATGTTAAGTTCTATGTTTATCGAATATGCATTACATGTGATAAGATTATTGAATTGAAATTGCATGTTTTGGAAAAACAATCTTTTGTGCCATATCATGATCACAATGAGATGAGTATCAACAATAATGCTTGTTGTTTAGAAAGATTTTATAAGCCTACTTGTTCATCTTTTGATGTACAATCATGTACAAGTAATCAAAGTAGCGCAGTTAAAACATGCAATGCACTTAAAAGTTCTTTCCCCATATTTGAACAACTTGATCGGATTTTGCCCTTTGGTATCTTGTCTATGTCCTTAGCAAAGTCGAAGACGATTTTTTCTTATGGGAGGGATAATGATATGAATGACAGTATTGCAATGCATACATCTTATGGTAACAGTTGTACTAAATGTTATGTGCAAAATAATAAAATGACACAATAATTGATTCATACATATATCATATATATGTGTTATTCTTTTTGTTTACTACGCCTTTAGATGTGCATAATGTGCTAAACAGTAGAAGTGTGGATGATAAATATATCTACCAGCATACACATTGTATTTTTATTGCTTAGTACATTTTCAGGCTATCAAAAGATGAGAACGACTTTTCTTGAACCAGGGAAGGATGATGCAGATATAGACATGCTTAACATTTTTCAGTTAAATATATTATTTGACCGAAAGGAATTATTGAGCCGCATTAAATATTATCAGGTGAACTCTAATTTAATTGGGTCTTTAATTATTATATTTGAAGATATATAACTACTGCTATGTTATGTATTTATATGCAGACTATACTCATTCTGTATAAAACTAAAGTGAAGATGCGTTTAGAAGGTCTTGTTGACACTAGTCGTTCTTCACTTCAAGTGTACAGGATGATGGGGACATCCTAAAGACAAAAATTGGACTAAGATGCGTTTAGAATGTCTTGTTGACACTAGTCATTCTTCACTTCAAGTGTACATGATGATGGGGACATCCTAAAGACAAAAACTGGACTGATTACATGAGCACGAGCTAAAAAGATTAATCAATAGGTGAACTCGCTCCTAATTGAATCTGGTTTTAATTTACGAGAGAACTAGATATTACCTCATGCAAATGTTGTATGCATGCTCACGTTTGAACGATGTGAAGCTTTTAAAATTGGAGTCAAGGAGGAGAAGCTAATAGAAAAGAAGTACAACCGAGTCTAAAGCACTTAGGAATTGTGTAGGAGACCTTGCGGCCTCTCAAGGGTTATTAAAGCCTTGTAATACGTAATTTTTTGGCAGACCACGATTGAATATATTATTTTCAAGAGAGAGCTATACGCTTGTTCTTCCTAGACTTTGCCATCTGATTGCAACCTAAAGGGGAATTGGGTGTTTCTCTACATCATTGTTCTTGTGATTCATTGTGATTTTTAGGAGATGCGACACATCTGCTTTGTGGTCGGGTAGACGGGATCATGAGCGTGTGGTTGGGCAAATTCTTTTATGTAGGTTGTTGTTCTGACAGTAGTTGGCGCCATCGATTCGTCAGGCTGCACGGATCCATGTTATCATTATCGATTCTACATCGGAAAGATCGGGCACCCCGCATCACTTGCCGTCGTAATTGAGGGCCTATTTGATGTGGTTGAGTCTTATGACTTATGGCTGAAACTGACTAAATTTTTTGAATTTTAATTGTTCGTGAGAGAGAATACAAAGAGAAACAGTCACGTGTGATTTTGGCTGATAAAAATAAAATCAGTATAATGTGTACTATAATTAACTTATATATTATATCTTAAAAAAATACTCTATTTAAAAATTACATATTATAATAAAAATTTAAAGTCGTTTTGGAAGAAACCGCATCAAATCGGCTCGAAATTTGGAAACCTTAGAATAGAAAAGAAGTAGCACCCGTGACATCCCAAATCTAAACACAAGCAACCAGACTACCAGAGGCAAACTCACGAAGCAACCTGGGTCAAACGCCACGTATGACGTACCTCTCTCTTACCCGCGGACCCCACGAGCGAGCACCTCCGCTTCCTTCGTTCCTTCCTGAGAGCCCATTTCCTCACGCTTCTTTCCTTTGCTTTCCCACGGCGCCGCGCCGCAGCTTCTCGCCCACCGCCTCTCGCAACGAAAAGGAGAGCTCCGCGATTTTACCGTTGGGCTCCCGATTTCGAATCCGAGCTGAGGCTTTCCTTTTCTTTCCCCCTCACATCTGAATTCCGAGCTCCTCTTATACCCCACCAAAACCCTAGACGCCGCCCCATCCATCCATTTAGAAGAGGTGGCGGAGCGCTGGAGATGCGTTGCGGCGGAGGAGGAATACTCGGGTGCGGCGGTGGAGCGGCATTGCGTCGGGAAGCGGAACCGGAGGGCGCGGCGGCGCGTCCGCAATTGGAGGCGGAGCCTTCGGCGCGGCGCGCGCTACAATTGCGGCCGGAAGCGGAGACGGTGGTCGCGGCGCCGAGCTGCGGTGGAGGCGGCACCGCGGAGACGATGCTGGCCTCCCTCGACGGCGACGGCGAGTCCGGCTGCTTCCCCCTCGACGTCGCAGATGCGGAGCCGGTGGCGCAGGGGCGCTGCATGGTGCCCTGAGGCGGAGAGGTGGGCTCGGCGGCACGCCGTACTCGACGCAGCGCGCGACGACGCTGGCTGCGGCGCCTCGTCTCCGGCGATAGCGAGGCTTCCCCAACGACGTCTCGGCGCCGCCTCGTCTTCTTCCGCATTACCTGTTTTTGACTATTCTTCTTTGTCTTAGTCGATGTTGGGAGGGTTAGATGCTGTTGTTTGGGTTGGGTTGTTTCCTTTCTGGTTTGGTTCTCCTCGCATAAGAGATGTTCGCCTGTTTCCTTTCTTCGATTCGTTCGTGTGCTCGCGCTTGCGCTGGCGGGAGAGCAATTTGGTGGAATTTGGTTGCCTCGTTTAATTCTGTTTAGTTTAGTGTTTGATTTTTCGTTTGTGTTCGTCATGTGTTTGTTGTGCCTAGGGCGAGGTGACAGTATTGAACTATTGACTGGGTTAGCTTCTGTTCATTTTTATCGGTTCATCCACTCACATGCGATTAGTAGCCGAATTTGTAGAGTCGCATCCTGAATGGTGGATTGGGTTATTAGTTTGTCTGAATAGCTTTTGTTGTGTCCGATTTGTTCCTTGCTTCTTGGTTGTTAGGACGAAGCGAGCATGTGATAGTTTTGGTTCTTTTGTCCTTTCTGGTAGGAGTGTAATGCTGCTTATCTGATATTCTGATTTGCTTTTGGTTTGGATAAATCGTTCCCTACGAAAAGGTGTACGGTGTGGGGACTGACATGAGTGAGCGGTTAATTTTATTTCCTTCTGGTGTAATTGGCTTGGTGTGTGTGAATTGTTATGTGTGCAACAATTGGCTTCTAGTTGTTGATTTCATTTGCGTTTGGTTTGGAGATGATCTACCTGAATATTTCTGTACATGGTGAGAAGAGTGATGTGGGTAGTTAAATTTGATTTGCTTTCTAGTGTAATTGGCATGAGTGTGACATGTTCCTATCCCTTACGATGTGTAGTGCGACTGGACTTTTTTTTTGTTTTGGAGGCTTTTCTGCTCAGTACATTTGAGGAAATTAAGTAAATACATCCAGTTTTTGGCCTTAATTACTGGTTGAACATTAGATTGTGTTATGCTTTAAATCATAGGGATATATAGATGTTTTTTTGTTCTAGTGATGTATCACATGACCTCTTTATCTTGCAGCCAACATATTCATCTTCAACTGACATCCTTGCTGTCATGAAAAATGTGCTATTCAATAGGATGTTGAGAAGGTATGCCTCTGTACTAGATTACTAGTTTGTACTCAGTATGAAGTCTTCCTTCTTTCTGCCTTTGTATTTTTAACTATTTATGTCATTCTGAGATGGTGCAATCAACTTTATCCCACTAAGAAATATTTGAAAATAACCTCTTGAAAACATTGGAGAGATACAACTCAAATTGGTTCTAAAGTTATGATTTTGATGCTTGCCCTCAATGCCCTCACTCCTGACAGCCTAAACCTTTCAAGCTACTTTTGCAGATTGTACAACTCTGAAAAAACAAGTTAGCTGGTTTCCCTGTTTCTTGTTTTATTAAATTTTTTTAGCTGGTTTCCCTATTTCTTGTTTTATTATTTTTTTATTAATGGATAACACATTTTGAGTACAGTTCCCTATTTCTTGTTTTATTATTTCCTTAACAAATTTTTTATTAAATATTATTATTATTTTTTTATTTTTTTTAGTGATGAGGACATATTAATGGATAACACATTTTTAGCTGATGAGGACATAACAATAGGGGTTAAACAATTTTTTTACATAATCTGTATTGTTTACTTCTCACTTGCAGTTATTAATGTCAGTTTAAGTAGTTTTGGATATCATTGCTCACTTCTTGAGATAATTGGTATAAAAAAAATGAGTAGTTAGTTTGTCGAGGTGAACACATGAATCAGCTCATTATCAATATACCTCATTTTCTCTCCCCTTTTGGTTCAATTGGGTTTTTACTAGCTTTATTTAATTAGTATTATTAGAGGGAATTAATTGAATAGACTATCCAATATTTGACCTTAATTACTAGTGGAGTAACAGGCTTGAAAAGTAGTAGTCAAGACAATGTCAGACCTATCTTCATTTGAAGCTAACAAGGGAGTCTTTGCTACTACAAAAAGAGGTAATGTACCAAGTCTTTTGCACTTTTTGGTCCCATGTTGACATCGTTTAGTGGTGGAATATATGCCCACATTCATCTTTTGATGCGCAAACACTCTTATTCTCCTAATTTCTCTATCATGCTGCATAGCATTTGTCCATGAGTTGATTAGAGATGACCATAGTCCAAAAGTGTTAATGATGTGTTAAACTGAATGTCTTATTTTTCTTTCTATAAACGTATTCATCTTCTGAAGGCATCCTTGCTGTAGTGAAAGAATGTATTGTTCGCGAGGATATTGACCAAGTACGCCTCTATACTAATTTTTACTGAGTTTCAAGTCATCCTTATTTCTGCGTATATTGTTTCACACTATTTAGGTCTCTCTTAAGATGCTCCAAGCTGCTTTATCTTGCTGAAAAACCCTCTGAAAACAACATGTTGAAAAGATTGGGGTAGTACAGCTCAAATTGTTGTAATTTGTAAATTATGATTTTGAAGCTTGCCCTCAAAATCCTGACAGATTAAACCTTTCAAGCTAGTTCAGCAAACTGTAGGACTCGAGATGTGCACGTTACCTGCTTTCCTTGTATAATAATTTTTCTCATTTACAAACACGTTTTGTGTATAATTATATGATAATTTCCCTTGAAATGAATTTTATAAATTATATTTGACTGTTAGAGCAATCTTTTATGATTTTTTAACAAATTATGGTTGTAGATACTGTTAAGCAATCTTTTGTGATGAATTTTTACAAATAATCGTATTTGTACCTATTGATGGCGCGAACCAGTTCAATTTCTGCTGATTGCTTTGTAGCTTTGCCTGAAGCTTTGATCTCTACCTTACCTACATGTTGTGGAGGTACAAATGGTTGAGTCATGTCATAGGCACATGGGTTAATTATCTCTATTTACCCTATCTGTCCATTTTGTGGTTCCTTGTTAGCTACATATTAGTGAACCCAAATAGTACTTTTAATCATGCAAATTATGATCCGAAATGATTTGTCTAGCAAGAAATGTATTTCGCTATGTCTTTCAATTACTATTACAGTTAAAAGACAGCATTGAGGAAAAGTGCTAAAAACATATTGCGCTGCAGAATTTGTGAAATTTAATTAATATGAAAATAGTGAAATTAACTAATGTGAATTCCGTATGTGAAACTAGTGAAATACTGAAATTGGAATGTAACTATTGAATGTTCAACTAATACCAATTAACATATATTTTATAAAACGCTTTCTACATGGAATACACATCAATTCTTCGCTTGCCATTCAAATGCTTGCATTTCTAGTAAATGGGCTGATTTGATTGATAGATTTAAGGGAAGTGCTTTTGCATCACTATTTCAAATTTGCACAAATATTAAAGCGTGAATGAAGTGTGGATGACCATTACTTACCCCTTCCCTTGCTTTAAAATTTGTACAACTTGTATTGGGGAGTTGTGCATTCGCTTTTTGGGGTTTTGGATCACTTGGAGTTGACTTTAATTGGTATGGTTTAGGTCATCCACATCAAGGTTGTCATGGCGCTCTGGCAAGTCGCGGTGAGGCCGAGGCCCCTGGGCGCCTAGTCGACTAGTCGCCCGCCATAACGACAGTTAGACGATAACTAATACCTTATATGACTAAAAATTAAATAACCATGCAACATAATAACACAAATTATACAAATAGTCTTGTCTCAGGAGGTCTAAATTAGAAGAAATCCATTAAAAGAGGGATTTGTTCGTAATTTTTAGGAATTCTGAGGACTTAATCGCAAAAAGACACTTCTTAAGTCTTAACCTAGCCAACAGCTGCCCGACCGACTCCTCTCTCTCGCTCTCGCGACTCCTCTTCTCCTCCCCTCTCCCGACGCCTCCTCTCCCCTCCCGACGCCTCCCGCCGCCTCCTCCCGCCGCCTCCCCCGCCTCCTCCTCCTCCCGCCTCTTCCCACCGCCCAGCGCCTCCCCCTGTCGCCTCCATGCCAAGAGCCACCAGATCGGCCAGATCCAGAGACGACCGATGCGGTTGGGGGTGAGGTGCGGCTCGGGAAGAGGATGGAGGAGGCTGCGGCTCCAGATTCGACCGATGCGGCTTGGGAAGAGCGGTGCGGCTTCAGATCCGGCGGTGGTTTTGATGGAGGAGCGACGGACTCGGGGCATGAACGCATGGCGCTGCTGGCAGTGTGAGACCTCGGCGTCGAGCTCCTAACTAGGTGAGTTAGGCGATAGACCTTGGCGTCGGGCTCTGGGCGACCGGACGTGGCGACGACTAGGCGACACCATAACAACCTTGATCCACATCTTGTGAGAGTTTGATATTACCGTTTGGGTTTGGTTGGGTGGGTTTTGATTGGTATATGCATTTATGCTTACGCTTATGGTGATGTGGTATGCTTTTATGTGTGCATACTGTGTTTGGTTTCCTTTGGATTAGTTAGGTTTAGTGCTAGTTTATTTCAATTTGTTTAGGAGAGCATTTTAAGTGGAAGAAGTGGGAGTTGGTTCATGTTGTTTGTTTCCAATTAGTTTTGCATTTGTTTCGGTTCTGTTTATTGTGGCTTTGTGCCATTGGGTGAGGTGTGAGTATTGGTTTAGATTTTATTTTTCTTAGTTTGTCCATACACATGTGGTTAGCAGGTTAAGTCAAATGGAGTCATTTGAAATGCTGAATTTGTCTGCTTTGATATTTCTTCTATTTAAGCTCAATTGTTTGTGCAGTTGTGCGTTGGGATAAAGGATGGCGTGTGCATATGATTATATCTCATTTCTGGTTCTGCTTATTTTGTCCTTGCATGGAGGAGTGCAATTTTAATTGCCGATTTGATTTGCTCTTGGTTTGGTTAGATTGGTTTATCTATATAGTTGTACGATGAGGTACAGAGTTGAGTGACATTAGTAGTTAATTTAATTTGCTTTGAGTGCAATTGGGTTGGTGTGCGGAATGTGCCTGTGCTCTACTTATTGCTATGAGTGTTCTGATTTTGTTTTCATTTGCTTATTTGATCGATTAACTATTCAGTGCTTAAAGTGAGAAGCATGACCTGTGATGAATTTGATCCGTTTTTAGCTAATATTCCTTCGTTCACGTACAACGGTGAATTTGAATGTGCTTATGCTCATGAAAATGTAGCGAGATTGATGGGTTTCCTTTTAGCTTTGGTTTTGGTTAGGCCTAGTGTTGGTTTGCTATGATTTATGTGTGTGCCCGTTCTTAGGCAGTGACATGAGCAGCTTAAGCTGTGAGATTGGCTGGTCTGTTTGTTCCTTGTGTATTCTGATTTGTGTGCTTCTTTGATTTTTGCATGTGTACTTGTTTTTGGTTGAATTGTGGGGAGTGTCTTCTAAGCATGGGATACATTGGCATATTGGTTCCATTTGTTGAGCATGTGTGTCTTAGTATGTAAAATCGTTGTTTGGTTTGGTTTTCGTTCTGGTTAGTATGTAAAATCGTTGTTTGGTTTGGTTTTCGTTCTGGTTAGTATGTAAAATCGTTGTTTGGTTTGGTTTTCGTTCTGGTTAGTATGTAAAATCGTTGTTTGGTTTGGTTTTCGTTCTAGTTAGTATGTAAAATTGTTGTTTGGTTTAGTTTTTGTTCTGGTTCTACTCACTGGCATCCTCCTGCTTGCAGGGAATAACACAATTTAGGCTACATGTTGATTTGCTTTTGGTTTGGATGGCTTGGAATATTAGAGTGAGGACAACGAAATGAACAACCTTTATTATTTATATTTAATTTAACTAGCGCGATGTGTGATGCGTGTTTGAGCTTACTTATGACAACTAGTGCAATGCACTTTGATTTCTGCATTGTGTTCTAGTTTGATATGTCCATGCTTTTGATCTCGTGAGCTAGTGCAATTTGAGTGGGAGATTTAATGTGCTTTTGGTTTGAATTCGCTTGGTACTTTGCTGTTTTACGGTGAGTAATATGGTTTAAGTGATGAATTTGATTCCCTTGTGGTTAGGATGAGGTGTGCACATGATTTCATTGTGGTTTTGTTCTTTTCTTCCTTGTTGGAAGGAATGTAATTTAAATTGCATATTTGATTTGCTTTTGGTTTGGATAGATGTGTCTATCGGAACTTCGGAACATCTATGTGATTGGTGAGGAGTGAAGAGAATGACACAAGTAGTAATTTTGATTTGCTTCTAGAGTAATTGGCTTGGTGTGTGCCGTGTGCCTGTGCTTATGATTATTAGTGCAACTTGATTTGGTTTTGGTGCTCTAGTTTTGAGTGCTATTTTGCTTTAGGTGAGGAGTGCAATGTGAGTAGTGAATTTTATCCACTTTTGTTTAATATCTTCCATTCACAAGAGTGGACATGGAATGGCAAATTTAAGTGTAGTTATGTACTTATGTTTATGGCAATGTAGTGGAATCTGTGCAATTTGGTTGGCTTCAGTTTGTGCGTGTGTCTGTGCTTAGGAAGGGAGGATTTTAAGCGATGAGATTCTGTTGTGTGTTTACTTATGTTTAGTTTATCTTTTATATGTTGTATGTCTTGTATGCTTGTGCCTAGGGTGAGGTCATAGGTGTGTGTTGTGATCTGGCTTTCAAATTTTTGTTTTCCTCCATGCATGTATTTTAGCTCAATGGTGGAATTGGGAGGGGTGCATTCTAAGTTTTGGATAAGTTGATAGATTTGGTTCTATTTGTCATGCATTTGTGCCTTATAAGATAGCGCAAGTGATTGTTTTCATTTGGCTATGATTCTGGTTCTTTGCAGTGGCATTCTCCTCCATGTGGGCGAGTATATTGCAATAGCCCATGGGCTTATATAGTACATGAAACACACAAGGATCCGGCGGCGGGGAAGAACAAAGAAGCTCGGGCGGCGTCGGGGAGACCTGATCTGGCAACAGGGAGCCCCGATCCGGCGGATCCGACAGTGGGGAAGATTTCACCGCCCGTATCCAGGGCTTGGTGGCGGCCGGGAAGGGCGCGTAAGCGTCTGGGGGTGGCGCGTGTGCCGCGTCCTGGAGATGGCCACCCTCGGGAGTGGAGCACACTCTCCCGGGGCGGCGGTGGCTGGCAGTGACCGGCAGCGGCCGGAGCGGAGGCTAGGTTCAAAACCTGGGCTCTGATGCTATGTAAATATGAATGAAGCTTGAATATATTGCAATAGCCCATGGGCTTATATAGTACATGAGACAAGGATCCAAACCCTAGAGAATAGGAAATGACCTAAATACCCTTAACATTACCTACATTGGGGAGATCGGCGTGAGCAGTTGGTTTGATTTGCTTTAGTTTAATTAAACTTTTGTGTGATGTTTGTTTGAGAAATGAGTTATGTGGCTTGATTTCGGTTTCATGTTCTGGTTTGATCTACTGGCACTTTGTGCATATAAGACAGTGTGAAATGTGAGTAGAAAATTTGATCTGCTTTGGGTTTTTACTTCTACCAACGAACACATTTAAGTGGTAATTTGATTTTTTTAGTTTGTAGGATGGAATTGCCAGGTACCTTTGCTTACAGCGTGGTGCGTGTTTTGAGAAACAAGACTCAAAAGGTTTAACTGGGTTGGTTTGCTTGTGCTTGCAATTCATAATGTAGATGAATTAGTTATGCTTTTATGTTTGTCCCTGTGTTGATGGTGACACCAGGGTTCGAAATCCCAACAGAATCAAATGCAGAACCTGGTTCTACCAAGGTTAACCTAGAGGATAAAACCGCGGTTTTTATTTAATTCAAATTTGAATGTAAAAGTTAGTTTCTCTAATGATGTTTACATTGTTTAACACTAATGGAATGTACTAGGAAGATGCATGCACCTCCTGCGCTTGACTTAATGCTTTTTGCCATGAATGTATTAGGAATTTCCAATTTTTGAATGTAAAAGTTAGTTTCCCTAATGATATTTACATTATTTAATACTAATGGAATGTATTAGGAAGATGCATGCACCTCTCGTGCTTGACTTCATACTTTTTGCCATGAATGTGTTACTAATTTTCATTTTGAAATTTGAAAAACCGGTTTTTAGTGGTTTTTTCGGTTTTTCTCCGTTTTTTGGGCGGGCGGGTAACCAGCCGGTTTTCCAGTTACCGGTTTCAAGTTCAAATTTTACCGTTTGAAATTTGACCGTTTTTTTCGGTTACTGGCTGGTAACCGGTACCGGCCGTCCGACGGTATTCCCTATGGTTCCGGGTTTTGGAACCCTGGGTGACACAATAGTTGGGTTAAACCAGTTTTGTACATAATATGTAGTTAGTTATGTACCTCCTTATTTGTTACTTTCAGTCAATAAAGTTCAATTAATTTCTGTTCAGATATCATCGCTCACTACTTGGTATATAATAGGTTGGTGGATATTAAACTACTTCATTTCCAGTCTTCGTGTTGCTCGTTTTTTGTTTTACTTGCTTACTGTGTGAGGGAATTAAGCGAACAACATGTCCAACTTATGACCTTAATTACTAGTGGAGTAACAGGCTAACAGTGATGGCAATGTCAAACATTCTTTTTGATGCTAATTAAGGAGTCGCCACCACTTTGAAAAGAAGGTAATGTAGCAAGTCTTTTGCACACATCCATTGTTTTCCTATATTCTCTTCATAGTGTTTTGCACTTTGTGGCCATAGTCTGCCCTGTTTGACGATTTTACATTTTTTTCATTGTTGTGAGAGTTTGATGCTTTTTTATGCTGGTTGGGTGGTGTCTGGTTTGTCTCGGTGCTTATGTAGTGGTGTTTCGCCTGGTTTGATATTTTTTCAACTGGACAATCTATGAAACTGGATGATTGTTCTCATTGTACGCACAATTGCTAGTGGCTCCTATGATCTGATTGCTTAGGAGTAGCATCTTTGTAGGGTTGTTTTTGCATGACTAGGTGTGTTTTAGGCTTCAATTGACTCGTGTGCATGTAGACAACCTGTTTCTTGGTGCAGCGTGCTCGTGCATCTTGATTCCACAGACTTGGTGTGCCCTGTTTTGTGGAGAATGAGGAATTGCTGGCGAAGATTTTATGTGCATTTTTCAACGTGTGCATGACCTGGTAGCTTCGGTACACCTCCTGTTGCTCTGTGCCCTCCCTACAAAGTCCCTAGGCCACATCATCGTGTTTCCGATCTCACAAGTCCTTATGCAGCCCTCCAACCTTGATATGCCAAGGCTACTGGAGGTTTGTGTTTTAAGGATTTTTTATAGCATCACTTACTGGAGATATACCTTATATTTTCTTTTACATGTTGCACTGACATTCCCATCTGATCTTTGATGTTGATTAACTTTCGCTTTATTTTTTTGACAAAAAGTGTTCAGGAGCAAAGTTCCTGGCTTACAGTTGCAAATCTACAACTCCAGGTGTGTATTGCTTCACTTTTTTGTTTGATCTGTTCTGTTGCCTGCTTGCCTCATCTTTTCCCTAAACTATTGTTTGTGTCAGATTTATATGATTGTGTTGTGCCAAATTAGCTTACATTTTCTTAAATCCAAAGTTATGTTCCTGTGACTAATCTGTTTCACTGAGAGTTTTTCAGATCATGCTATCATGACAACAAGCAAATAGGTATGCAACAAGTCAAGTAATCTTATAATAGCTCAGTTTTTAATGTATTTCTTGATCATGATTGTTAATGTTTTCTATAAATTTCTTTCCTGCCCAATCTACAAATACCATGAGTTGAGTTGTGACAAACCATGCTTGTACAAGATTCCCAAACATGCAGCACATTCTTGCGGTGATGATTACAGGAGAGAAGTCCATCAAAGTGTCCACTGGCGAGTGGCCATTCTGAACCATAGTTTTTCATGCGTAAAATAGCTTTCTATTGTCCTGTGGTCATACCTTTTAGAAAGTTATCTTCTTTGTTGCTTAAACTTACAAAGTGTTAAGAGTATCTCTCTCCTTGTATACTTGTATAGGGCCCATAGATAGATCTTGAGGCTCCATGACCATGAGGCCCACTCTCCTTGTGCAATCATTGTATTTACTACTACTGATTTCAACAGTGTAAAGTGATTTTGGGGAATACATTCGATTCACATGGTATCAGAGCTAGGCCCCCAAATCCCCAACCCTAGCGTCGCCGCCACCGCCTTCCCCTTCCGCCTTATCTTGTCGCCACCGCCGCCTCTTCATCTTGTCGCCACTGCATCGCGCCACATCGCAGCCTCCTTTATTGCCGGCGTCTTCGTCCACTACATCGCGCTAAATATATTATTTGACCGAAAGGAATTATTGAGCCGCATTAAATATTATCAGGTGAACTCTAATTTAATTGGGTCTTTAATTATTGTATTTGAAGATATAGAACTACTGCTATGTTATGTATTTATATGCAGACTATACTCATTCTGTATAAATCTAAAGTGAAGATGCGTTTAGAAGGTCTTGTTGACACTAGTCGTTCTTCACTTCAAGTGTACAGGATGATGGGGACATCCTAAAGATGTTTGCGTTGTCCGTGATGAGCTAGCATGTTTTTTCTATTTTATTGTTTTTTAAATTTAATTACGCCAAATAAGCCACATTCAGCTACAGTGCAATTTCAGCCATCAGCCACAGCTTTTCAGTCCAACCGAAGACTCCTATGGAGTTCTCCCTTCAGCTTCGTGCTACTGATGGTGATCTTGAGGATCCTACCCATTATTGCCATCTTGTCGGGAGTCGGGTATATCTTGTGAGCACTCGCCTTGATATTGCTTATGTTGTTCATATCTTGAGTCAGTTCATGGCTAGTCCTACTCATCTTCACTACAGTCATCTTCGTGTTCTTCGCTACTTGCGTGGGACAATCTCTCGTCGCTTGCTTTTCCGCAGCTCCACCCCACTACAACTTTAGGCGTACTTTGATACGACCTGGGCTAGTGATCCTTCTGATCGTCATTCTCTTTCTGCTTACTGTGTTTTTCTTGGATCCTCGATTTCCTGGAAGACAAAGAAGCAGACTGCAATTTCTCGTTCGAGTGTAGAGGCTAAGTTGAGAGCTATGGCAGCAGTAACAACAGAGATTACTTAGTTGAGGTGGCTACTTGTAGACTTTGGTGTACTTGAGGGGCCCTAGACACATGTCTCACAGTACATGTGTTATCAGTATTGCTCGTGATCCAGTGAAGTATGAACTCACCAAGCATATTGGAGTGGATGCTTCATACACTCGCTCACAGGTGTAGGAGGGAGTACTTGCTCTACAGTTTGTGCCACCAGAGTTACAGCTTGCTAACTTCTTCACGAAGTCTCAAACTAGAGCACAATATTTGTATTTTCTCTCCAAACTCAGTATGTGTGGTCCACCATCAGTTTGAGGGGGGTGTTAAGGATAAGAATATGATTGTTATTCGTTTCCTTATATGCCTTGGTTTCCTTATCTGTATATGGCATGTTCCTCTGTATATTCCCTTGTACTCCATATATATATTGCCTTTGGGTCTCATGAATATATGTTAGAACACAACGTTAGAATCACAGTGGAGACGATGAACACACAAGGATTTTCCGTGTCAAATGCCATGCAGACTCTCTAAACACTTGGGCCAAGAAGATGTTCGTCATTGTTGCCATCTCCTAATGCGTGACGCCTTCATACGCCTTGAGGCGCCGATCGCTTCTTCCACCGTCATTGTCTTCAAGTCCCAAATTGCTCAATAGCCGAGACAACTGCAGTACTTGTTCGGGACGTCATGGAGAAGCTTTTTCACGACGTAGCTTTCTTCCATCTTGTCGCCAAGATTGCGGATCCGTTGACGAGAGTCGTCAATCTCACGGCCAAGTCGCCCACCGACTCGTTTCCTTCATGCGCAAACCCTCGAATTCACTCTTAAGGTCTGCGCGCCTCCTGACGCGGTCGGTACGACGTACATCGCCTTGAGCGTGTCCCACGCAGCTTCGCCGCCTCCTTTTCGCGAGTAGGAGGAGGGTCTCCTCCGGACTCCTTGGAAGATGGCCGCAAGGGCCATCGATCTTTTGCCATCAACGCCGTCACGATCACACTTCCCAACGCCTTGGGCCTTCATGAACACCTTCATTTTGATTGCCCACGCCACGTAATTGCTCTTGTTCAGCATAGGGTATTGAAGAGAGACGGTGCTTTCTCTTCCCGGTACCCTCGATGGACCACCGCCGGTGACGTTGGTGTAACCCGACGGCGACACCGATCTTGTTCTCGGCATGGCTTAGATACCAAATGTTAGATCACAACGTTAGAATCACAATGGAGACGATGAACACACAAGGATTTTCCGGCGTCGCAACAGCTTGACAACAATATTCATAACAGCAACATCCCCGCGGATATATAGGCAAATGCATGGTAGAACCGTTAATTGGTTTGGTGGTTGTTACTAGTTACATTTGATGCAACATCTATCTTCCGTTATGTGATAATTATTACTATTTCATGATAATCGTATAATGGTTAATGGACAATGGCATAATGATAGATAATGGTAATTGTATATGGTATATGGTATTGATGGTTACATGGTAATGCTGGGACATGGTAAGTGTAATGTGCACGATTACTTCTTCCAGGACCGTGATGCCTTCCTCTATGAGGTCCGTGAGCGATTACTTGCAAGCACAACAGTACGCCAAATGATACTACGATCAACATCACCTGGAGGTGACCTTTTGAGGTACATGATTGGGTATGGCTATGTCTTCTTCATCGCCCCGCAGCCTCCTTACCCGGTTGGTCAAAAGGCAAGCTAAGCCCCAAATACTATGGCCCTTTTCAAATGTTGAGCCGCGTGGGGACAGTGGCATATCACCTCCAATTACTACTGGGATCCTGCCTCCACAATGTGTTTCATGTTGGTCTTTTGAAGAAATTTCATCGGACCTCGCCAACATCTGTCCCACCTCAGTTGGCCATTGAAAATGGCAGAGCAGTCCCTGTTCCAGACAGAGTTTTGAAGCTAGTTTGCGTCGTGACATGTGGCATGTGCTTGTTCAATGGGTTGGTTTGCCGGCTGCAGATGCTACCTGGGAATCAGCACAAGATTTCAAGCTTGCCTATCCTTCTTTTAAGCTCGAGGACGAGCTGTATGCCGAGGCCGGGAGAGATGTAATGTGGGGGATTCCATACCAGAGGCGCAAGAATAGAAAGGAGACTCACTAGGGGCAGTCCGCATGAAGCTCAGGTCGGAACAGCTTCAAAGTCGGTACAAGGTCCGAATCCATCTCATGTTATCTGCTAGATCCATCCGAGATAAGTCTTAGTTACAATAGGAGATAGATTACCTTACTGACATTAGCTCTATATAAATAGGGAAGCCTGGTTATTGTAACAATCAAGCAATAAAATAATAAGTCTTCCTCTTACCCCTGTTTTCTTATCTTCTGTTGCCGGCGATGCTAACACCACGGATCCTGGGTGCAGAGTTGCGCGCTCTAGACTTCCCGCAACTCACCGCTACCCCTTGAGGTCCCTAGTTTGTACCAGTAAGTGATTATTGGAAAATATTGCATCACTTGCATTCACATCATGAAAGTAGTGCATGAGTCAGATCGGTGAGAGTCATATAACTATCCGGAGTGCATTTGTTCAGTGGGTGAGAGTTATATGACTAGTCCGGAGTGCTATAGAGAAAGACCTATCTTAGTAGGCCCTCCATGGGATGGAGATTGAGACCCTATATGAAAGATGACAGGGCAAGAGTGGTTTGTCGATGGGTGAATACTCCGCTATACCGATATAAGCTATAGAGAAGTTGAGACATGCATGAGCATTGCATTGCATCAAAGTAATGAGAAGTTCATAAATGCTTAATGTTATTGTTATGTGGTTAACATGAATGAATGGGATGATTACTGTTGGGGCATGTGTTTGTCATGCTTATGATCACCTACATTGCTTCAATGGTTGCATGTGTTGCCTCTAGAGGTAGATTTCGTATCCACTTGAACTTGAGCATTTGTTGCACTTGGTGAGAGTCAAGCAAGTGGCTTGACTTGTTACTCTTAGAGGTTGCCGACTCCTAGACGGCCTTGGAGGTATCGTGTCGGGTGATCTTCTCAAAGAAGCTTATGAGAAGGCAAAGCGTGTTAAGATTTTGGGCTTGTCTTAGCGTGGATTTGGGGAGATCGGCAAGTCTTCGAGCACTATGGTAAAAAGAAACCATGCCAACTGTGGTATATTTTCTTGTGTTCAATTTATATACTTACAATTTATATTTATAGAACATGAATTGATTGCTTGTCACCTTAGGATTGCAAACTTTGACATAGATTTAGGGCGTCGGCTTGGTGGGATGAGAGATTTGACTATAGAGTGGGATGATAGAACTTAAGGAAGAGACTAGATTAATTCAACTTTATTGCTTCATTACTTGAGAATAATGATTACAATAGGTCTCCTTATTATAGAGGGCTCTCCTAACTGTTGCGGTCTTACCGACCACTCCCAAGACCGTACGACCATCTTGTAGTCGCTACGACCACCTCTTGAGTCGTTACGACCGCTCACGGTTCTCCGACCACGGCGACAACAAGTTACGACCATTGCCAGACCTCTCCGATCATAGATCGTTGCTTCGACCACGTAGTTGTAACTTCAGCAGAAGTTACGACCACGTTCACCACCTCTGCGCTGCACTTCCTTCGACCACGATCGATCACCGTAGTCGTAACTCGATTACGACCATGCAATGATTCTATCGACCACACTGAAGGCTCTGTCAACTGCTGTGGTCGTAATGCGTTACGACCAAACCTTCCTGCTGTGGTCGCTTACGACCACGTCTTCTTGCTGTGTGACCGTGGTCGTAACTCCTTTACGACCACGTCTACTTGCACCTGCGGACACCTTCGCACGTCGCTGTGGTCGTAACTCCCTTTACGACCATGTTTGCGATCCTCCGCTCACCGTGGTCGTAAGTCGTTTGCGACCACGTCTGCCAACACACGATAAACTCGATACACTCGAAAGATTTCTCAGAGCCAAACCGCTCTTCTCTTCTTTATTTCTTTCTCTTGATCACACCTATCTCTACAAGCACCCTGATCGCTCCCCTTATTCTTGCCTCTCGATCACACCGATCACATTGGCTTCGACTTGCACTCTCTCGGTTACAATGCTTTGCCCTTTTATACCATGCTCTACGACTACGACTCAGATTCGACTACGACTACGACTCGAACTCCGACTACGACAGTCATAATCGTACACGACCACCAAGACTGACTCGACTACCAACTCGTACACGACTCCGACTTCCGACTCTGTTACTGTTATAAATAATCTTGACTTTGAGTCCTAGACGGACGTAGTTGAGTCCTAATACGTGTGTTAGTAGGAGTTATTAGCCTATATATTGAGGATGCTTGTAACCAGTTTAAAAGAGCAACACATGAGAAATATATGTGAGAAATAAAGTAAAGAAAATTAAGGCTAAATTTGTAACAAGTGGTATCAGAGCCTACCTTGATTATCTTCTGCTGCCCCGGGAGGATCTCGCTCTGGGCGGCCACCGCATAGTGCCGTCGCCGGCCTCGGGTCAACCGACCCCCGCTGTCACCGGATCGGCGCTGACCTCGCCACTACCAGGCCCGTACTAAGCTTCCGCCGCTGCCGCTGCAGAGAAGGAGACGTAGTCTCCTGTCGCCACCACTCCTGTCGCCGCCGAGAACTCCGCCATCGCTTCCCCTTCACCGTCGGGCGAGTCTAAGAAGTCAACTGCGGCCGCAGAAGTTGCCGTCGCGTAGATCCACCCGGATTCGGCCGGATCCGACCGCCGTCGTCGAGCTCGGATCCACCGAGGCCATCGCCGCCACGGGCCGCCCTCGGAGAAGCACGCCGCCATCGTCCGTGCCGAGGGGGAGCGACCGAGGCGTGGAGGCGACAGAAGACGCGGCGTGGAACAGAGAAGCGCAGGCGGGGAAGACGAGGAGACCAAGGTTGAGCATGGGGAGGCGTGGACGGCGACGATTGTGGAGGCGCAAGGCGGAACGGACGAGGCGCGCCGCGTGCGGGAGAAGCGAAGCCGGATCCGTCGCGCAGGCGTAGAGGAGACGGGGAGTCGCGAAGAAAAAGCGACGAGAGGCTCTTCGTTCTATCTTGCACAGAGTAGGCGAAGTGGGCATCGAAATCGGAGACCAACATGGAGCCGAAGTGTTTTCATTTTCGTCTCTGAGTCGCACCCAAGCCAACGCGAAATAAAAACCGTCTCGAGGCCAAAGTGAATCAAGGCAACAAAGAGCGTAGAGACAAGAGCAAGTCCAAGCAAGGGAAAAGAAAAAATAGCGCAGTTTTTTTCCTTCCCTTCCCTCGGTCCAAGAGCAGCTTCAAGGTAGCCCAAGTTCTTGATCTGTGCTCAAGATCATGTCGCGTACTCCAGGAAGTGGTGTCACCGGTGACGAGGCATCATCCGGTATGATGGCCAAGGAGAGTTCCGCTAGGCATCATCTGATATGATGGCGAAGGGGAGTTCCTCTGTCTCGCTGCATTATCCGATGCTCACGACGAGCAATTATGCAGCATGGGCAATCAAGATGAAGGTGTACATGAAGGCTCAAGGAGTGTGAGATGCGATCGAGAACGGTAACGTCGATATGCGCAAGGATCATATGGCATTAGCGGCCATCTATCAGGGCATCCTAGAGAAGACACTCTTCCTACTAGCCAAAAAGGAGACGGCCAAAGCCGAGTGGGAGGCGTTGAAGACGATGCATCTTGGCGCAGATCGTGTGAAGGAAGCAAAGGTACACACTCTCAAGACCGAGTTCGAGGTGCTACGTATGAAGGAAACGGAGTCGATCAATGACTACGACTTCCAAACTAAAACAAGATTACTAACTCTAACACTAACAATTACGGATAATATCAATCTAAATAATATCTTTCCTAACTATTAGATATGATGCCAAACAACTTATCTAAAGGAAACTAATCTTATCTCAATCCTAACCAATCAAATACTGCCATACTCGGATGCTATAGTACGGAGGGTATTGTTCACGTGCACTGTTAATGAGCGTGAACAGTAATTCCAGCACGTGACAACTTCTCCCTTCGACGACAGCTCATCCTCGAGCTGTGATGGCGGCCATGGTTGCTGCCCTAGGAGATCCCAAGTTGACAAAAGACTGCGATGTTTACTGGTTACCTTGAAAACTGTGGCCTCTACGTTTAAGTGCAGCAACATTGATGGCATCTACGATCACCACGGCAGGCATGGTGACAACCACAGCAGCGTTGTGGTAGGCTTCCACGACGCGATTGTCGGGCAGGCTTCGACAGGACATGGCAGGGTCGTGGCGGGCGTCGGTAGTACCCCAGCAGGTCGCGACAGCGACATGGTTACTGTAATAGGCTTCGGTAGCAATACAGTTGCCACGGCTGGACGTGGCAGGGTTGCGCTAGGAGTTGGCAGAACTGCGTTTGCCACGCCATGCTCTAGCTGCGCTATGGTGGCTGTTGGGTCTAGCGTTGCTGTCGCCTCTTGTTGCGTCTTCTTCTGATTCACGATCTTCTGTAAGGTGGTATGCATGTTGAAAAAATGACCGTTATCTTCTTGTCGATGTTGTTGGTACTAGTGGCCATCTTATTGGCATTAGCCTTTATCGTGGCCAACGACTTGGCAGTAGGAGTCATGGTAGCAGAAGTCGTGAGAAGGGATCGACTACTCTGATACCAAATGTGATAAACCTTTAGTTCATCAGGGTAGACATCGCCGGGAGGAAGGCCAAGCGGTGTCGACTTGGTGGCGATGGCGATAGCCTTGTTGAATCGTGAGCGGAAAGTCTCCGCACAGGTTTCTGTCTTACAAGCCGGAGCCTGGGAGTTAAATTTGGTTGCTTCCTTGTTGGTTTTGTTTCTTTCTAGCTTCAGTGTGTCGTTTCATCAGTATCTAGATGAGCGGTTGACAATCGCAAGTTTGCTAATCAACACCCTGTCAATTAGGCTTGGTAAGTGAATAAACTACATATGCAATGACATTTTTTTTGTTAGGTTGGCCGAGCATTATCAAATAGAGTAATCTTATAATTTGCATACGTCATAGAGTCACATATTTTTCTCTGAAGCTCACATTGTTTCGCAGCATTACCACTTTACCAGCATGCCATGAGCCGCATTCATGTTATTATATATTAATAACTCCAGCCTCCCCAGTTCCAAGCTTTATGCCTTGTTAATTGTTGTTCATGTTGGATATAACCGATCTTTTTGATCATGGGCATTGCCACATAAAGACTGGTGAACAATGTATAGATTCCTTTTTTTAGAAGAAGGCTTGCAGACTGGTGAAGTTGGTTGTACAGTTGTACTTTATGCTTGTTTACCCATACTTGATATGAATGCTGACCTACAAATCTTATAGGAGCATCGATCCCTTTAGAAATGTTTTTTTCCCTTTAACAGTACAAGCACTGCTGTGAATTTTTGCTTCATGTAATCATGTGTACTCAATCATCATTTAATTTCATCCTTTTATACTTCACCGGTCAATCGTAAGTACAAGCACATTGGAAAAGCCCTTTGATACTAAAAGGTATTATTGGAGTGATACACAACTCACAAAAAAATACAAGAAGTCGACACTAGGTGGATTGGTCCGAGTGTGTGTGTGTGTGGGGGGGATAAGATATAAGGTGGCAGTTTGATAGCACTACAAAAAGAGAAAAATATTCTACGGAATCAAAAAATATATTCTTAACCTTATGTTTATTGTGAGGTACTTTGCCCAAGCATTGAATTGTTCCCTTTTTATGATTCTCTTTTCGTTACATGGGAGGCACCACTGAACAATGATAGCACGGCTGTTCTTTATGTCTTTTTCCTCTTGCTGCTAACTAAATTTCACTCTCCTGACTTCTGCATGCACCACAGATGTAATTCAGAGGCTGAAAGCCAAGAGCTGGCAGGCATGGAAGAGCTTCAGCGTATAAATCAATCGAGAAGGCGACACAAGCCATTGTGAGAACCAGCGGGCGATCGTTTCATGAAGATCTTTGTCAGAGGTTGGAGGAATTCTGATGTCTATGGAATTTGTTTCAGTGTGATTGGTGGCTATCCAAGCTTTTCAAAGCCTGGAAGCGCTGCTGGAGAATTTGTCGAAAACCGCATAATGTTGGCGCTTGTCTATTATGAATGACACGTAGGCTGTTGACATTGGATCATGGTAATGTTTGAGCTTTCTGGGAACCTTGTCAGAAAGTTCAAACATATTTCCAAGTGTGTAAGTGGATAATGGTCAATTTCCTGTGCTGACTTGATTGCTATTACAGAGATGGACTGCCGGGAGTGAACTTCCACAATGTTAGAAGTGTTTTTTTAACGGTTTTGCTATTGCCAAGGCGACTGAAATTTTTTTGTCTCTCAGTCGCACTCAATCAACTAAAACTGCAATAAAAACAGCCCCTTCCAAGTGCAACTTCAAGTGACTTTCAGTCGCTTTTTTTTAAATATCTCGTTGAACTCAACTATTTACGATTGGATAGTCGATGAAGCAGATCTCTGTGTGTTGTCCGGACTGCAGACCTACATGATAAGGAACGGTGTTATGTTGCCAACTTTATAGTTTGTACAAGCTACTAGAAAATGTTTTGGTTTTGAAAAAGTAACACTGCGGATGTTTTGGCATAAATATTAAAAAAAACTACACGTTAGTTTGTATCACACAAAAGTAAACACTTTGCCCATAAGGTTTAAATAACCCACATTCATTAATTCCAGTTAAATGCAACTGAATTTGGTACGCATAGTGATGTGAAATGTGCAATGTTTTTTTATATTTTTGGCCAAATATTTATAGTTTTGTGGAATATGTAGTTTTCCAACTACGTCCAAAATCGAATCCAAGAGTTGTGGAAATGTGGAGGCCACAATGATGGCGCATGACCAGGCTACTGATGGTGGGAATGATGGCAACTGGGCGCTAGTCGATACAATTTGTCTGCGACAGCTGTTAGGTCATCTTGCAAATCCTAATTGGGAGTCCGGTGTTACCTATGTTACGGTGGCTGGAGTTGGGGACTACGATGAGTTTGTGTTGTTTGAGGAGGATCGCGAAGTCTTCTGGATTCATATTTTGGAGCAGGGCAGTGGAGAATGTGATCGAGATGACTCCTGAGACTGGCGACTTGTTTTGAATATTTCCCTTCACGGTGGTCTGGCCTCCTACCTTCCCAGCACTGGACGATGGGCATGGTCAACATGAATGATACTGCAAGGTTTCTCCTTGGTGCTCTGCTCAATTTCTGGCTTTATGTGCTGATTGGGCTTTTGGTTTTCGGCCGCAGCTTATGATTTTTGAGTTGTTTGTAAGAAAGAGTACAAAGTAATAGAAACACATGTATGGTTTTAATCGATATAAATGAAGTCATTACAGTACGTACTACAATCAACTTATAGAGTCCGTTTTAAAAAGATACTCCGTTTAAAAGCTAGTTACTATATAAAAAAGTCAAAAAACAGTTTTTAGAAACTGAAAAAGAAGTGACCCTTAGCCTTGTGATCCCAGGTCTTGAGCCCTTTTACATGTTCACTTCATTTTTTTCTCATCTGAAATTGGAGCCAAGGACCATGTTCTTTGGTGCTCTACCGTGTTCAGGTTCTTTGGTACTCCCAAGTGTATAGCGTTCATAACAATTTTGTTGGACTTTTTCAGTTTTTTTAGACCGCAGGGCAAGACATGTACCACAGGTAGGGGTGCAATCGAATCGGATTCGAACGGATATTTCTTAAACCGTATCCTAACCCATATTTTTCCCTAGATTCGAAGTCGGATACGGTAAGACCGGATACGAATATAAATTCGGAATATTCGGAGTTTCGAATATAGTATCATCGGAGCGGATATATGTCGGTTACGGATCGGAAGCGGATAATATAAGCGGATATCATGGACGTACAAAAAGGAATATTTTCAATAGTGTCTTCTCATTTTCAATAGTGCCTTATCGTTAAAAAGGACCAAAGCAACAATTTAACATTTGTTCATTTTGTAACGCCCCATTTCGAGATTTGCAGAAACTCCGTGAACTGCATAAGAATGAACAAGATTCTGCTTCCTATTAAAGCGATTATCACAACAGTACATACATACAATAAATACTTCACTTTATTACAATATATAATTGGTATTAGTATAGCAACGGGCGCGCAGACCCACAAACCACATAATATTACAAAATACCCTCAGGCGGCCTGAGCGAGGCTAAGACCTAACACCACCATCATCGGACATGACCGGCTCCTCCAGGCTCCTTCTTCCACGGTTCCTCTTGCATCCATTGACCTTCCGTAAATTGTTTAGCAAGTCATGAGTACCACCGCACTCCAAAGAAGCCACAAGAGTAATCATTTCTTACTATATGCAAGGATATTCAAGGATGGGTATATAGGGGTTTATTACACTTGTGGATGCAGTTTTATTTGCAAACAATCAAAAGTAAAACATTTGCTCCTTAAAATCAGGGGGTTTTCAATTATCAAAGCGTTCATCATTATCCATCTTAACATCAAAGATCTACTTATGCCTCATGTTTGGAATCACCCAATTAACATAGCTCCATTAACCGGAAGCACGGCGTATTCGAATACCATTATTTCACTCTGCAGAGTTACTCAACTTTACCCACACGATCCCTTAACTCCCGCGATAGAGTTAAGAAAGCTAGGTCGTTTCACTGCTCAACTTTCTATATAGACTCTACCCGATAGCACCGCTCAGGCACGGCCACATTTAACCACAGATCTCCCCTGCCGTTTTAAGCCAACACTATCGTTGTTAGGTACCCGCAGCATACCTAACACCACGTCATCAACACACCTCAGCCTGTAGAGGTTCAATCAAATTGAGCAGCTACTAAACCAGTGTTGACGAATCAACTCTTGTGGTCTGAGCGATCACTATGTTCTTTCTTTGGCACAAGGTTCTTGTCCTTATATTTTCACTGAGGCACCAACCACAAACTTCTGCTGAGCTCAACAGCACCAGCCACCACTAAACCAAACAGCCTCCATCCCAAGGTAGAGCGGTAGGTCTAGTCCGGATAACCGGAGTCCCACCAGCCTCTCTACCTTAGGTCCACACCTAGGGTTTGGTCGTGGGCGTTAATCACAATGTGATAACCCCACTTTCTGACCCTCCCCCTAGTTCTCCCAATGATAGAGTCGTGGGCTTGGATCACATCGTGATGACCCCACATTCTGACTCCTATCTCGGGTTCTACCAAAGCAGAGCCGTGGGCTTGGATCACATCGTGATGATCCCACATTCTGACTCCTACTTTGATGTATATTTTCCAACTCTAATGGCCAGCAGCCAATGTCACTTAGTAGTACAAAATGTCATGTGAGATGATATATAATTCTTAATACTGTAAATCAATATTTACTAAGGTTGTCAAGGTGAATATGGCCATCAAGTAAGACATGGCATTTATCAGTGGTAGGAATAACTAAATATCTTGCCATTCTAAACATTTTAGTTTAAGCAATTAATATTTTACAACTAACCATAATGCAAATACCATATTAAATACTGTAATTTCATAGGATTCAATATGATCAAAAACTTATAACTTGCCTTGCTGATCTGGGATCTCGACAATCTCGTACAACTGAGCAACTGGCTCTGGATCTGCAACAGCAACCTCGACGAATTCGGGAGCTAGCGCAAACACATAAAATAATAACACAAGTCAAACCTTGATTTTAATAAAATCAAGGAAATCAATACAATAAAAGAAATACTAATGCATAAAATCTTTAAGAAAATGTTTGGTTAATATTAAGGCTCAATTTTTGGATAGTACATGGTATTTGAATTTTTGAATAAAAAGTAAATAGATTTTACTAAGCCTAAAGCCTTATATTTCAATTTATAAAATTCTAAAATTCCCAATTAAAGAAATAAAGGCCATTTTTGAATTCTAGAAATTTTTCTGGTCAAAATAGTGTATTTTTGTGATTTTTGGGATTTTCTAGAATTTTCTGGGATTTTTGGGGATTTTTCTGAATTTTTAACCCCCTGTGAACAGTACTGAGCTCGGCCCAATGGCACAGTGCAGCCCAGCCCAGGCGCATAGCGCGGCGGCGATCACTACCGCCTGGTCTTGGCGGTGTCAGCGCCCACGCGCACGAAGCCGCCAAGCCAGCCTCGCACTCTCGCCGCCACCGATGAGCGACGCTACCGAGGCGAATCAGGCGCGATCCAATGAGCGAGGCCGTTGGATGAGAAGTTACGCCGATCGATCGGTTACGGTTTAAATAAAACCGAACGGCTGGATTCAAAGACACCGACGCCCACGATACGACCACGTCGCACCCGGGGTCTTCTTCTTCCTCCCGCCGGCTCTTTTCCGGCCGGGAGCAGAGATCGCCCTCCGCGGTGAATCGGAGAGGTTAGGGCACCTGGGAAGAAATGGTTGCCACCAAGAGGTAGCGGGGAAGCTTGGGTTTTCATTTGTCGACTTTGGAGGTGATGAGGACAGCTGGAGTAGGCTGGCGGCAACCGAGAAGAGAAAGGTCTCCACGGCGGCGCTATGGGGCTTGGGTGGGGCTTGGGCCAAATCGGTTGGTTTTTCACCATCTATGGGGTGCTAGGGAGCTAAAGGAAGCAACGGTGGAGCTCGGGAAGAACCTCAGTGGGTTGGCCACGGTGAGGCTATTGAGGTCAGCGGCGGCCTCTGATGCCAGGGCGTTAGACCAACGCCCTACCTCAGGCGAGCATGCCGTCGCGATCAGGGGATGGCAAGGAGTGTTTCAGCGAATGCAATTGAATTCTAATCAACTAAATCACAGAATTGGCTATTAGGGCTCACCGGCGCAGGGAGGGAGCTCGTCGGCGATCCCGGCGACGAGAGCTCAATTAACTGGGTGAGGGGGTTTGCGAGGCTGTTGGAAAGCATAGGAAAGCGAGAGAAACGAGTTTTATGCTCCGAGCAAGCTGGTTGCCCTCGGCTTCACTTGGTCGCGCTTGGCCCACGTCGGCGGCAAAGAGGAGAAGGAGCTGGATCAGCGCGGGAGTTAGGTGGGCGAGGTGGCACTGCTGCCCTGCCCAAACTTGACCCCGATTGACCGAGCGAGAGAGGCCGCCAGAGGAGGTGAGTCAGAGGCGAGGGCGTGGGCAGCGGCTTGGCTTGCACAAGGCGAGGAGAGAGGCAAGTGGAGACCAAGCGGGTGGGGACCGACGCAGGGGCCTGTGGGAGGAAGTGGCGCCGCCCGTGGAGGAAGTGGCGCCCAACCCGGAAGGAGGAGGCGGCGACGCGCGACGGTGCAGTGCGGTCGGAAGCGGAAAGGACGGAAAAGGAAAGCGTATTCCCGAGAAAATTTTCGAATTGGGTAAGAAATTCAAAATTTAGAAAAATTCAAAATAAATTCTAAAAATTTGAAATTTTGGGGCTGTTTCACATTTCATGAAACATGAACGAACTGATCTGTTCAAGCCTTCATGGAGAATTGGAGACCATGTACACGATGACAGCATGTACATGCTACAAGCATTTCACTAGTAGAGTGGGAAATTGGGATCAATCTCCTTCACCTAGGACTCAAATCCACCGATTATGTCGCTAGCATAGAGGAACCTATTCTCCCGGAGAAACTGGACGGCCATTTCTTTGCCCGCAGCTGAAAAGAATTGGTTGGACGAAATGCCAGATCAGAGGATGGACAAAAAAAAAATTATAAGCTGCCAGTAAAAGAAATCTCCGAGTATACATGACAAGATGGTTTCTTTGCCCCCACGGCCTTGGCAGCAGCAAGGATATGGAAATTCTTATGAGGGTAATTAATAACTTTATGCACACTTCATCAAATATAGTTGTGGTTGAGAATGTTAACATTTCAATCAAAATGCAGGTTATGGCTCTAATATGTATAGTTCATATGGTACAACTTCTTATCCAAGTGGTTAAATTGAATTCAGTTCCAACTTTTCAATTACTGAATAAGCATAATGCAGTTAAGAATTATATAGTCAGTTCTTGCAAAAGGTTACCAGAAACTTAAGTAGTATACTTCAGTTTCACTTTGATTTGATTATACCTACATATATAAATTCAATTTGATTGGAGATTCTGGTGTAGATGACAAGTTCTATGTTTATCGAATATGCATTACATGTGATAATATTACTGAATTAAAATTGCATGTATTGGATAAACAATCTTTTGTGCCATGTCATGATCACAATGAGATGAGTATCAACAATAATTCTTGTTGTTTAGAAGAATTTTATAAGCCTACTTGTTCATTCTTTGATGTATAATCATGTACAAGTAATCAGAGCAGCGCAGTTGAAGCATGCAAGGCACTTAAAATTTCTTCCCCATATTTGAACAACTTGATCAGGTTTTGCCCTTTGATATCTTATCTATGTCCTTACCAAAATTGAGGATGACTTTTTCTCATGAGAAGGAGAATGATATGAATGATAGTATTACAATGCATACATCTTATGGTAACTGTTATATTAAATAATATGTGCAAAATAATAAGAATGACACAATAATTGATTCATACATATACCATATATATGTGTTATTCTTTTATTTACTACACCTTTAGATGTACATAATGTGCTAAACAGGAGAAGTGTAGATGATAAATATATCTACCATGCATACACGTTGTATTTTTTGTTTAGTACAATTTCAGACTATCAAAAGCCGAGGACGACTTTTCTTGTAGAAGGGGAGGATGACGCGGATACATACATGCTTAATGGAAAAGAAGTGCATGTAGCCAACCAAGGAAAGACACGTTCAAGTCCTCATTACCATATTGGATCGTCCACAAGTTTAATCGAACTCACAAAGATGCTTCGGACATTCAAACGATTTCAACTGGTATCAAAAACTACCTTCGGATAGGTCTGATCGACCTCAGATGTGTTCAGGACTGTCCGATCCACATCGAGAGTCAGAAGACCTTCAAACATTCGCAGACATCATCCGAATGGTTTCGATTGTCCGAACCATCCGATCGCGTTGACGCTTACATGCTTTGAGACGTTCGATCGCTCGAACGATCGAGACGTCCGATCTTCTATGGACCTCCCGATCGCATTGGAAACGTTTGGGCCACTCCAAATGAGTCGTATCGTCCGATCTTCAATGGACCGCTCGATCGCCTTGGAGACGTTTGGACCGCTCCGAATGTTCGTTCATTTCGTGACGTTCGATCAGGTTTGGATGGTCGATAGTGATGGTGACGTTTGGACTGCTCCGAACGTTCGCCCTTCTACGTCGTTCGATCAACTTTGGACGATCGATATTGATGGTAACGTTCAGACCAGGCCGAACGATTCTTGGATAGGCTGGAGACGCTTGCAGCCGTTCGATTGACTTGAAGGTGTTCTAACAAGATGACCGTATCTCTGACCGTATACCTGGCGTATAAAGACAATAACTTTCACATATGAGGTCCTATTGAGATGATCTTAGATTCGTTTGAAGCTTATTTTAAGGGCTACGTAATGAAGGATGATTATCTTCAAAAGCATCACGGATTTTTGTTTTTATTTTCTTTTTGTGAGAGTCCGAGTGTAAAACACTTAGGAATTGTGTAGGAGACTTTGCGGCCTCCCAAAGGTTATATAAGTCTTGTAATACATAACTTTTGGGAAGACCATGATTGAATCTATTATTTTCAAGAGTGAGCTATACGCTTGTTCTTCCTAGAGTTTGCTATCTGATTGCAACTTAGAGGGAATTGGGCGTTTATCTACATCGTTGTTCTTGTGATTCCTTGTGATTCTCAAGAGCTGCAACGCGTCTGCTTTGTGGTCGGGTAGACGGGATCACGAGCATGTGATTGGGGAATTCTTTTATCGTAAGTTACTGTTCTGATAGTGGTTGGCGCCATCGATTCGTCAGGTTGCATGGATCCAAGTTATCATTATCGATCCTACATCGTGTAGATCGGGCACCCCACATCACTTGCCGTTGTAATTGAGGGCCTGTTTGATGTGGCTGAGTCTTATGACTTATGGCTGAAACTGACTGAAAATTTTGAATTTTGGTTATCGTGAGAGAATATGAAGAGAGATAGTCGTGTGTGATTTTGGCCGATATAAGTAACATCAATATAATGTATACTATAATTAACTTATAGATACTGTCTTACGAAAAATACTCTATTTAAAAGTTAGATACTATAATAAAAATTAAAAGTCGTAGGCTCCGCTCATTTCGGCTTGAGCTTCTGGCTTCTAACTTATTTTCACTATTTATAAATTTCGTATTTTTCTAGTTTTTTATGGTTTTTTGAGCTTTTTTGCTGGTTCTTTTTTTCTCGTATTCGTTTGTATTGTCCGTGATGGGCTAACCTGTCTTTTCTATTTTTTATTGTTTTTAAAATTTAGTTAAGCTAAATAAGCCACCATCAGTTAAAGTATAATTTTAGTCAGCTATAACATAATTTTAATCATAAATCAGTTTATTTTAGTCTAATTGAATGGCACCTGAACTTAGAAACCTTCGAATAAAAAAAAAGCAGCAACAAACCGGCCCTAAATTTGGAAACCTTAGAATAAAAAAGAAGAAGCACCCGTGAGGCCGTGACATCCCAAATCTAAACACAAGCAACCAGAGGCAAACTCACGAAGCTAACCACAGTCAAACGCCACGTACGACGTACCTCTCTCTTACCCGCGGGCCCCACGAGCGAGCACCTCCCTTTGCTTCCTTCCTGAGAGCCCACTTCCTCACGCTTCTTTCCTTTCCTCTGCTTTCCCACGGCGCCTCCTCAAGGATCCTTAAACGAGCAATGCCGCGCCGCAGTTTCTCGCCCACCGCCTCTCGCAACGAAAAGGAAAGCGCAGCGTGGTTAGGCTCCGCGATTTTACCGTTGGGCTCCCGATTTCGAATCCGAGCTGAGGCTTTCCTTTTCTTTTCCCCTCACATCCGAATTCCTAACTCCTCGTATACCCCACCAAAACCCTAGACGCCGCCCCATCCATCCATTTAGAAGAGGTGGCGGAGCGCTGGAGATGCGTTGCGGCGGAGGAGGAGTACTCGGGTGCGGCGGTGGAGCGGCATTGCGTCCGGAAGCGGAACCGGAGGGCGCGGCGGCGCGTCCGCAATTGGAGGCGGAGCCTTCGGCGCGGCGCGCGCTACAACTGCGGCCGGAAGCGGAGACGGTGGGCGCGGCGCCGAGCTGCGGTGGAGGCGGCACCGCGGAGACGATGCTGGTCTCCCTCGACGGCGACGGCGAGTCCGGCTGCTTCCTCCTCGACGTCGCAGATGCGGAGCCGGTGCCGCAGGGGCGCTGCATGGTGCCCTGAGGCGGAGAGGTGGGCTCGGCGGCACGCCGGACTCGAGGCAGCGCGCGACGACGCTGGCTGCGGCGCCTCGTCTCCGGCGATAGCGAGGCTTCCTTTCTGGTATGATTCGTTCGTGTGCTCGCGCTTGCGCTGGCGGGAGAGCAGTTTGGTGAAATTTGGTTGCCTCGTTTAATTCTGTTTAGTTTAGTGTTTGATTTTGGTTTGTGTTCGTCATGGGTTTGTTGTGCCTAGGGCGAGGTGACAGTATTGAACTATTGACTGGGTTAGCTTCTGTTCATTTTTATCGGTTCATTCACTCACGTGCGATTAGTAGCCGAATTTGTAGAGTCGCATCCTGAATGGTGGATTGGGTTGTTTAGTTTGTTCTGAATAGCTTTTGTTGTGTCCGATTTGTTCCGTGCTTCTTGGGTGTTAGGACGAAGCGAGCAAGTGATAGTTTTGGTTCTTTTGTCCTTTCTGGTAGGAGTGTAATGCTGCTTATCTGATATTCTGATTTGCTTTTGGTTTGGATAAATCGTTCCCTGCGAAAAGCTGTACGGTGTGGAGAATAATATGAGTGAGCGGTTAATTTTATTTCCTTCTAGTTATGTGTGCAACAATTGGCTTCTAGTTGTTGATTTCATTTGCGTTTGGTTTGGAGAGATGATCTGCCTGAATATTTCTGTACATGGTGAGAAGAGTGACGTGGGTAGTTAAATTTGATTTGCTTTCTAGTGTAATTGGCATGATGTGTGACATGTTCCTATCCCTTATGATGAGTAGTGCGACTGGACTTTTTTTGAGTTTTGGTTTTGGAGGCTTTTGTGCTTTAGTACGAGTGGCTTATTTGTTCTGAATTTGAATGTGCAAGCTTATGGTGACTTGGTGAGGTAGCAAGATTTGATGCGTGCATTTGGTTTCCTTTTGGTTAAATCCGATGTTGGTCTGCTTCAATTTGTGTGTGTGCCTATGCTTAGGCAGGGAGGAGGGTAGTGAGACCTAGTTGGTCTACTTGTTCTGTTTAGGCGTGTGTCATGGTAGTGAGACCTAGTTGGTCTAATTGGGACGAGTGCGTTCTAAGCCATGGATAAGCTGGTGGATTTGATTCCATTTGTCATGTGCTTGTTCCTTAGGGCAAAATGTCATTGGAATTAGTTTTACTCGTCGTTTCATTTGAGTCGCGGTGTCCTCCTTGCAGCAAGCAATGTGCTAATAATAGTTCCACTTACAGTGAGGAGAGTGACGTGAGCAGTTGATGTGATATGCTTTTAGTTAATTGGAGGTGTGTGATGTGTGGCTGACCTTACTTATGATAATTTGTGCGGCTTGATTTTGGGTTTGTGTTTTGGTTTGTTCTACCTATACTTTTGTGCTTAGAGCAGAGTGCAATTAGAGTGCCAAATCTGATATGCCTTGGGTTTGACCTACAGGCTTACTTGAAGTGGTGGTAGTTAGGAACACAATTTAAGTGGTGAGTTTGATTCTCTTTTAGATTTTCGGGTAGATTTGTCCAAGTACTTCAGCAAGGTGTATATTTTTAGAAGTGAGCTGGCGTCACTTCTAGCATAACTTACTTGGTTTGGTTGTGCATGGAATTTCTTGCTGCAAATGAATTGGTTGGTAGTGCATGCAATTCTATGCTTCTATGATTCAGTCATTCAGAGTGAGTGGTGAAGTATTGTGTGGAGTGTGCAAGTAGTTCCCAATGTTTCTTTTACTTGGTTTTATAGGTTTTGGTTTGACTTCTCTGTACTCTTCTGCCAATGATTTAGCTTGTGAGGAGATAACAGTAGGAGTTAAACAACTTTATTAATTATTATTTTACACAATCTATAGTTCATTAGTTTTTTACTTGCTACTTGCAGTCATTAAGGTTCCATTACTTCCTTTAAGATGTCATTGCTTCTTATGAATCAGCTAATAATTAGTTTGTGGAGGTGAGCTTATGAATTAGCTCATTATCAAAGTGCTTTGTTTCCACTCCCCCTTCTGGTTTATTTGGGTTTTTTTACCAACTTTATGTAAACAGTACATTTGAGGAAATTAAGTAAATACATCTAATTTTTGGCCTTAATTACTGGTTGAACATTAGATTGTGTTATGCTTTAAATCATAGGGATATATAGATGTTTTTTTTGTTCTAGTGATGTATCACATGACCTCTTTATCTTGCAGCCAACATATTCATCTTCAACTGGCATCCTTGCTGTCATGAAAAATGTGCTATTCAATAGGATGTTGAGAAGGTATGCCTCTGTACTAGATTACTAGTTTGTACTCAGTATGAACTATGAAGTCTTCCTTCTTTCTGCCTTTTTATTTTTAACTATTTATGTCATTCTGAGATGCTGCAATCAACTTTATCCCACTAAGAAATATTTGAAAATAACCTCTTGAAAACATTGGAGAGATACAACTCAAATTGGTTCTAAAGTTATGATTTTGATGCTTGCCCTCAATGCCCTCACTCCTGACAGCCTAAACCTTTCAAGCTACTTTTGCAGATTGTACAACTCTGAAAAAACAAGTTAGCTGGTTTCCCTGTTTCTTGTTTTATTAAATTTTTTTAGCTGGTTTCCCTATTTCTTGTTTTATTATTTTTTTATTAATGGATAACACATTTTGAGTACAGTTATATGTCAATGTTGTAATGTGTTTTACAAATTATATTTGCACCTACTATTAGAGCAATCCTTTGTAATTGTTGTGGTATGGGTTGGTTGGGTATGGGTCCAAGGACAAGGGTAGGGCATTCATCCTTGAACGGCCGACCATGCCGCCGCCAAGACTTTGAGGCTTAGTTGAAGAAAAGGGGGAGAGACTAGGAACTTTGTCGCTGACTACGTTTGCTTACAACATGGTGTATGTTTAAGAAGTGAGTGCGAGTCACTTTTTGACTTAGATGCGTCGGTTTGGTCGCCTCTATGGTTCAGAGTAATGGAGAAATTTTATGTGGAGTTTACAAGTAATTCTTGGTGTTTCTTTGACTTGGTTTTATCATTTTGTGTGTGTAGCTGATGAGGACATAACAATAGGGGTTAAACAATTTTTGTACATAATATGTATTGTTTACTTCTCACTTGCAGTTAGTAATGTCAGTTTAAGTCGTTTTGGATATCATTGCTCACGTCCAGCCTATTGCAGCAGTTCCAGCCAATACTTCATCCCGCAGTTTGCAGGCCTTAGGGCAGGCAGCAAGTTCCGTGCGGACTGACTGGAGTATGTCAAAGGTTGGAGACGAGATAGCCATGAACAGAGCTGTGGTTCCTCGCAACGAGACAGAGCATCTGCAGCCTTGTTTTGGCATCCCGGTCAGAATTCCACCGTGAAATCGTATCCAAATAGTTTGCCGACCCATGTATGTTGTGGAATAGTAGAGACGTTGACCCAATGAAAATTTTAGGCTGTAATGATCAGTGCGGATGGAGAATGGGCTCCCCCGAAGGTACGGCCACCAATGGCGCACTGCCTTCACTAAGCCAATGAGTTCCCTCTCGTACGTCGCCAATTTGAGGTGATGTGGTGCCACAGCCCAGCTGAAATAGGTGACAAGCCCTGCCCCCTAGTGCAGCACTACCCGCAAAGCACATTCTAGATGCATCACAATCCACCGTGAATCGTTTGGTGAAGTCCGGTAATTGAAGGACGGGTCCGGAGGTGAGGGCTGATTTTAATTGCACAAATGCCTCCTGAGCCTCCTGAGTCCAAGAGAAAGCCTCCTTGAGTAGCGTAGTGAGGGGTGCAGCCACTTCGTCGTAAGACCTGATGAATTTGCGGTCAAACCCCATTAGTCCGAGGACATAACAATGGGGGTTAAACAATTTTTTTACATAATCTGTGTTGTTTACTTCTCACTTGCAGTTATTAATGTCAGTTTAAGTCGTTTTGGATATCATTGCTCACTTCTTGAGATAATTGGTATAAAAAATGAGTAGTTAGTTTGTCGAGGTGAACACATGAATCAGCTCATTATCAATATACCTCATTTCCACTCCCCTTTTGGTTCAATTGGGTTTTTACTAGCTTTATTTAATCAGTATTATTAGAGGGAATTAATTGAATAGCCTATCCAATTTTTGACCTTAATTACTAGTGGAGTAACAGGCTTGAAAAGTAGCAGTCAAGACAATATCAGACCTATTTTCATTTGAAGCTAACAAGGGAGTCTTTGCTACTACAAAAAGAGGTAATGTACCAAGTCTTTTGCACTTTTTGGTCCATGTTGACATCGTTTAGTGGGGAATGTATGCCCACATTCATCTTTTGATGCGCAAACACTCTTATTCTCCTAATTTCTCTATCATGCTTCATAGCATTTGTCCATGAGTTGATTAGTGATGACCATAGTCCAAAAGTGTTAATGATGTGTTAAACTAAATGTCTTGTTTTTTCTTTTTGTAAACGTATTCATCTTCTAAAGGCATCCTTGCTGTAATGAAAGAATGTATTGTTCGTGAGGATATTGACCAAGTACGCCTCTATACTAATTTTTACTGAGTTTCAAGTCATCCTTATTTCTGCGTATATAGTTTCACACTATTTAGATCTCTCTAAGACGCTCCAAGCTGCTTTATCTTGCTGAAAAAACCCTCTGAAAACAACATGTTGAAAAGATTGGGGTAGTACAACTCAAATTGGTTGTAATTTGTAAATTATGATTTTGAAGCTTGCCCTCAAAATCCTGACAGATTAAACCTTTCAAGCTAGTTCAGCAAACTGTAGGACTTGAAATGTGCAAGTTACCTGCTTTTCTTCTATAATAATTTTTCTCATTTACAAACACGTTTTGTGTATAATTATATGATAACTTCCCTTGAAATGAATTTTACAAATTATATTTGACTGTTAGAGCAATCTTTTATGATTTTTTAACAAATTATGGTTGTAGATACTGTTAAGCAATCTTTTGTGATGAATTTTTACAAATAATCATATTTGCACCTATTGATAGCGCGAACCAGTTCAATTTCTGCTGATTGCTTTGTAGCTTTGCCTGAAGCTTTGATCTCTGCCTTACCTACATGTTGTGGAGGTACAAATGGTTGAGTCATGTCATTGGCACATGGGTTAATTATCTCTACTTACCCAATCTGTCCATTTTATGGTTCCTTGTTAGCTACATATTAGTGAACCCAAATAGTACTTTTAATCATGCAAATTATGATAGAAATGATTTGTCTAGCAAGAAATGCATTTCGCTATTTCTTTCAATTACTATTGCAGTTAAAAGACAGCATTGAGGAAAAGTGCTAAAAACATATTGTGCTGCAGAATTTGTGAAATTTAATTAATATGAAAATAGTGAAATTAACTAATGTGAATTCCGTATGTGAAACTAGTGAAATACTGAAATTGGAATGTAACTATTGAATGTTCAACTCATACCAATTACCATATATTTTATAAAGCGCTTTCTACATGGAATACACATCAATTCTTTGCTTGCCATTCAAATGCTTGCATTTCTAGTGAATGGGCTGATTTGATTGCTAGATTTAAGGGAAGTGCTTTTGCATCACTATTTCAAATTTGCACAAATATTAAAGCATGAATGAAGGGTGGGTGACGATTACTTACCCCTTCCCTTGCTTTAAAATTTGTACAACTTGTATTGGGGAGTTATGCATTCGCTTTCTGTGGTTTTGGATCACTTGGAGTTGACTTTGCTTGGTACGGTTTAGGTCATCCACATCTTGTGAGAGGTTGATATTACCGTTTGGGTTTGGTTGGGTGGGTTTTGATTGGTATATGCGTTTATGCTTAAGCTTATGGTGATGTGATATGCTTTGATGTGTGCATACTGTGTTTGGTTTCCTTTGGATTAGTTAGGTTTAGTGCTAGTTTATTTCAATTTGTTTAGGAGAGCATTTTAAGTGGAAGAAGTGGGAGTTGGTTCATGTTGTTTGTTTCCTATTAGTTTTGCATTTGTTTCGGTTCTGTTTATTATGGCTTTGTGCCATTGGGTGAGGTGTGAGTATTGGTTTAGATTTTATTTTTCTTAGTTTGTCCATGCACATGTGGTTAGCGGGTTGAATCAAATGGAGTCCTTTGAAATGCTGAATTTAGCTGCTTTGATATTTCTTCTATTTAAGCTCAATTTTTTGTGCAGTTGTGCGTTGGGATAAAGGATGACGTGTGCGTATGATTATATCCCGTTTCTGGTTCTGCTTATTTTGTCCTTGCATGGAGGAGTGCAATTTTAATTGCCGATTTGGTTTGCTCTTGGTTTGGTTAGATTGGTTTATCTGTATAGTTATTTGTACGGTGAGGTACAAAGTTGAGTGACATTAGTAGTTAATTTAATTTGCTTTGAGTGCAATTGGGTTGGTGTGCTTAATATGCCTGTGCTCTACTTATTGCTATGGCTGTTCTGATTTTGTTTTCATTTGCTTATTTGATCGATTAACTCTTCAGTACTTAAAGTGAGGAGCATGATCTGTGATGAATTTGATCCGCTTTTAACTAATATTCCTTAGTTCACGTACAATGGTGAATTTGAGTGTGCTAATGCTCATGAAAATGTAGCGAGATTGATGGGTTTCCTTTTAGCTTTGGTTTTGCTTAGGCCTAGTGTTGGTTTGCTATGATTTATGTGTGTGCCCGTTCTTAGGCAGTGACATGAGCAGCTTAAGCTGTGATATTGGTTAGTCTGTTTGTTCCTTGTGTATTCTGATTTGTGTGTGCTTCTTTCATTTTTGCATGTGTACTTGTTTTTGGTTGAATTGTGGGGAGTGTCTTCTAAGCATGGGATACATTGGCATATTGGTTCCATTTGTTGAGCATGTGTGTCTTAGTATGTAAAATCGTTGTTTGGTTTGGTTTTCGTTCTGGTTCTACTGACTGGCATCCTCCTGCTTGCGGGGAATAACACAATTTAGGCTACATGTTGATTTGCTTTTGGTTTGGATGGCTTGGAATATTAGAGTGAGGACAACGGAGTGAACAACCTTTATTATTTATATTTAATTTAACTAGCATGATGTGTGATGCGTGTTTGAGCTTACTTATGACAACTAGTGCAATGCACTTTGATTTCTGCATTGTGTTCTAGTTTGATATGTCCATGCTTTTGATCTCGTGAGCTAGTGCAATTTGAGTGGGAGATTTAATGTGCTTTTGGTTTGAATTTGCTTGATACTTAGCTGTTTTACAGTGAGTAATATGGTTTAAGTGATGAATTTGATTCCCTTGTGGTTAGGGTGAGGTGTGCACATGATTTCATTCTGGTTTTGTTCTTTTCTTCCTTGGAAGGAATGTAATTTAAATTGCATATTTGATTTGCTTTTGGTTTGGATAGATGTGTCTATCGGAAGTTCGGAACATCTATGTGATTGGTGAGGAGTGAAGAGAATGACACAAGTAGTAATTTTGATTTGCTTCTAGAGTAATTGGCTTGGTGTGTGCCATGTGCCCGTGCTTATGATTATTAGTGCAACTTGATTTGGTTTTGGTGCTCTAGTTTTGAGTGCTGTTTTGCTTTAGGTGAGGAGTGCAATGTGAGTAGTGAATTTTATCCACTTTAATTTAATATCTTCCATTCACAAGAGATGGCCATCCCCCTTGGGGACGGCAGAGGAGCACACTCGGCTATTGTATTCGGTTTTGAATCGAGTTGGTTTTGCACTCGGTTTCGAATAGGTCGAGTCCTTTGTAATCTCGGCTTAGCCGAGCACCCGCCTCTATATATAAAGGGTAGATTTATTCTAATAAAGCGGTGAATTACTTAGTTCCCTCCTCTTGGTGGCTCGGAGCGGAGGCTAGGTTCAAAACCTAGGTTCTGATACCATGTAAATATGAATGAAGCTTGAGTATATTGCAATAGCCCATGGGCTTATATAGTACATGAGACACAATGATCCAAACACTAGGGAATAAGAAATGACCTAAATACCCTTAACATTACCTACATTGGGGAGATCGACGTGAGCAGTTGGTTTGATTTGCTTTAGTTTAATTAAACTTGTGTGTGATGTTTGTTTGAGAAATGAGTTATGTGGCTTGATTTCGGTTTCGTGTTCTGGTTTGATCTACTAGCACTTTGTGAGTAGAAAATTTGATCTGCTTTGGGTTTTTACTTCTACCAAGGAACACATTTAAGTGGTAATTTGATTTTTTAGTTTGTTGGATGGAATTGCCAGGTACCTTTGCTTACAACGTGGTGCGTGTTTTGAGAAGCAAGACTCAAAAGGTTTAACTGGGTTGGTTTGGTTGTGCTTGCAGTTCATAATGTGGATGAATTAGTTATGTTTTTATGTTTGTCCCTGTGTTGATGGTGACACGGGGTTCAAATCCCAATGATAACTCAATGGTAACCGGTTCTACCAGAGAGAATAAAACCGAGATTTTTATTTAATTCAAATTTGAAATTTTGAATGTAAAAGTTAGTTTCCCTAATGATGTTTACATTGTTTAACACTAATAGAATTTATTAGGAAGATGCATGCACCTCGTGTGCTTGACTTAATGCTTTTTGCCATGAATGTATTAGGAATTTCCAATTTTTGAATGTAAAAGTTAGTTTCCTTAATGATATTTACATTATTTAATACTAATGGAATGTATTAGGAAGATGCATGCACCTCCCGTGCTTGACTTCATACTTTTTGCCATGAATGTGTTAGGAATTTTCAATTTCAAAATTTGAAAAACCGGTTTTTAGTGGTTTTTTCAGTTTTTGTCCGTTTTTTGGGCGGGTAACCGGTCGGTTTTTCTGGTTACCGGTTTCAAGTTAAAATTGTACCATTTGAAATTTGACCTTTTTTCTACTTCGGCTGGTAACCGCAGATGCCGTCTGACGGTATTCCCCATGGTTCCGGGTTTTGGAACCTTGGGTGAGACAACAGTAGGGTTAAACCAGTTTTTTTACATAATATGTAGTTATGTACTTCCTTATTTGTTACTTTCAGTCAATAAAGTTCAATTAATTTCTGTTCAGATATCATCGCTCACTACTTGATATAGAATAGGTTGGTGGATATTAAACTACATTTCCAGTCTTCATGTTGCTCGTTTTTTGTTTTACTTGCTTACTGTGTGAGGGAATTAAACGAACAACCTGTCCAACTTATGACTTTAATTACTAGTGGAGTAATAGGCTAACAGTGATGACAATGTCAAACATTCTTTTTGACACTAATAAAGGAGTCGCCACCACTTTGAAAAGAAGGTAACATAGCAAGTCTTTTGCACACATTCATTGTTTTCCTATTTTCTCTTCAGTCTTTTGCACTTTGTGGCCATAGTCTGCCCTATTTGACGATTTTACATTTTTTTCATTGTTGTGAGAGTTTGATTTTTTTTATGCTGGTTGGGTCGGGTCTGGTTTGTCTCGGTGCTTATGTAGTGGTGTTGCGCCTGGTTTGATATTTTTTTCAACTGGATAATCTATGAAACTGGATGATTGTTCTCATTGTACGCACAATTGCTAGTGGCTCCTATGATCTGATTGTTTAGGAGTAGCATCTTTGTAGGGTTGTTCTTGCATGACTAGGTGTGTTTTAGGCTTCAATTGACTCGTGTGCATGTAGACAACCTGTTTCTTGGTGCAGCGTGCTTGTGCATCTTGATTCCACAGACTTGGTGTGCCCTGTTTCGTGGAGAGTGAGGAATTGCTGGCGAAGGTTTTATGTGCATTTTTCAACGTGTGCATGACCTGGTAGCTTCAGTACGCCTCCTGTTGCTGTGCGCCCTCCCTACAAACTCCCTAAGCCACATCATCGTGTTTCTGATCTCACAAGTCCTTATGCAGCCCTCCAACCTTGATATGCCAAGGCTACTGGAGGTTTGTGTTTTAAGGATTTTTTATAGCATCACTTACTGGAGATATACCTTATATTTTCATTTACATGTTGCACTGACATTCCCATCTAATCTTTGATGTTGATTAACTTTCGCTTTATCTTTTTGACAAAAAGTGTTCAGGAGCAAAGTTCCTGGCTTACAGTTGCAAATCTACAACTCCAGGTGTGTATTGCTTCATTTTTTTGTTTGATCTGTTCTGTTGCCTGCTTGCCTCATCTTTTCCCTAAACTATTGTTTGTGTCAGATTTATATGATTGTGCTGTGCCAAATTAGCTTACCTTTTCTTAAATCCAAAGTTATGTTCCTGTGACACTAATCTGTTTCATTGAGAGTTTTTCAGATCATGCTATCATGACAACAAGCAAATAGGTATGCAACAAGTCAAGTAATCTTATAATAGCTCAGTTTTTAATGTATTTCCTGATCATGATTGTTAATGTTTTCTATAAATTTCTTTCCTGCCCAATCTACAAATACCATGAGTTGAGTTGTGATGAACCATGCTTGTACAAGATTCCCAAACATGCAGCACATTCTTGCCGTGATGATTACAGGAGAGAAGTCCATCAAAGTGTCCACTGGCGAGTGGCCATTCTGAACCACAATTTTTCATGCTTAAAATAGCTTTCTATTGTCCTGTGGTCATACCTTTTAGAAAGTTATCTTCTTTGTTGCTTAAACTTACAAAGTGTTAAGAGTATCTCCTCTCTCTCTCCTTGTATACTTGTATAGGGCCCATAGATAGATCTTGAGGCTCCATGACCATGAGGCCCACTCTCCTTGTGCACTCATTGTATTTACTACTATTGATTTCAACAGTGTATAGTGATTTTGGGGAATACATTCGATTCACATGGTATCAGAGCCTGGCCCCCAAATCCACAACCCTAGTGTCGCCATCGGCGTCTTCCCGTTGCCATCGGCCTCTTCATCTTGTCGCCACCGCACTGCAGTATCCTTCTTTATTGCCGACGTCTTTGTCCACTGCATCGCTCTGCGTTGCCAGTGGGAATTGCTCTGATCGACTCCTTCACCTCGTCTGTAGTCGCCACCGCGCTGTAGTCTTCATCACCGGCATCTTCGTCCGCTACATCGCACCGCATCGCCGGCGGAAATCGATCCGGCCGACGGCTTCTTCCTCGCCGACCTTCCCGCCGGTCGAGTCGTCCTTCTTCATCTCCACCGCCAGAGGTTCTTCATCTCCACTGGCCGCAAGCCCTTCGTACCGCGTGAGTATCTAATCCTCGCCGAAGATCGGACGACCTCATCACCGCCGTTCTTCAAGACCCATCGTGGGTGTGATGGGTTCCATTGGGATGATCGTGACATTCGACGAACTTCTTCTTTCCAAGTAAACAGCGGCACATCGATATCCTTTCCATCGAACCATACGGAGCGCTCGTGCGTCCACTTCGTTTAGACTTCAGCTCCGCTGCCGCCACTTCGAAGGGTAAGGGATGGAGCGCTTGCGCGTCTGCTTCGTCTAGGCGCCAACAACGCTACCGCCACCTCGAAGGATAAGGGACGGAGCGCTCGCGCGTCTGCTTCGTCTAGGCACCAACTCCGCCGCCACCTCGAAGGGTAAGGGACGGAGCGCTCACGTGTCTGCTTAGTCTAGGCGCCAGCTCTGCTGCCGCCACCTCGAAGGGTAAGGGACGGTGCACACCGGTAATTCAAAGCGAGGCGGGCCGTGTTGGCCCTTCGTTCCTATCCTCCCAAGCGCTCCTCACCACGACAAGTGACATTGAAGTAAGCGTACTCATGAAAGGAGGGCCAGGGCACATGTTCACTTTGGCTATTACTTTCATTAAAAATACGAAGGGTAGTGTTTACAAGTACATTCACTTTAGTCAACAACACCACTCGTGACGACTCTATCTTAACATACTCTCGCCTCGAAGTTTCCCCCGTCGTGAGCCGCATTTCCCAGAAGCGCAAGGAGCCCTCCGCCCAGCCCCAATGTCGAAGGCGCCGCTGCACCATAAGGTCAGAAACTAGCAAGCGGCCCCTATCAAGCACTTGCTCGTAATAAACAACATATATGAGCAAAAGACTTCAATTTTTCATTTCATTTCCAAAAGGCGGGGCCGTGTGGCGCCGTTTTACATAACTAGGGGATACATAGCGACGCACGCCTACAACACTAGGACTTCGGCTTCACACCTATGGGTCGATGCCACGCTCTGAGTGGCGGCGCCACCTTCGTCGCGTTGCGGGACTGCGATCGCCTTCGCGCCCTCCGTCTAGAGGAGGCGGATGCGCTCATCCTTGGCGGCATTGGCCTCTTCGGCGGCGTAGAGTCGGTCTTCCAGCACACCTCGCTCACGAGCCTGGCGCTTTGTAGCGCGCGGTGAGGCAAGGGCTCGCACAAAGGCGCTTGTCGGAGTTCCATAACCACAAACGTAATTCAAGAGTGGGTGCACTTACCCTCATCTCTGCAACTTCCAGCAGCGCTTTCCAGCAGCCCCGAGCCGCATGACGATAGCGCCTGCCGGTCCAAACCAGCGTCCGCACAGTCGGCGGCCCCTTGTAGAGCTTGCATAGTCTCCGGTCGAGGGACGAGTCGGACACGATAACTTCCAAGGCAACGGGGTTTGAGGTTACATCCGGGGCGGGTACGCCAGACACTTCGCGGCCACTCCGTTGCTGGAACCTTGTCCGCATCCCGGAGATCGCGTCCCAGCTGATGTCGACGATGGTATCAGGGAGCAGATCGGAGAAAGCTTCGCGACGTGGGAGAATGAGTTGCACCTACCTTCGTCGTGAACCGGTCCGAACGCGCTTCGCGCTTGGCGCCTTCGGGGACGCCTCGTCGGCCTCCGCAGCCGGTGCCGGCGACGAAGCCTCGCCTTCCAGGATATCCTCGTTGGGATCGGGGCGTCCGCGCCCTTTGTGACCTATGTCGCTCACGGGCCCCTTGTTGCCTGGCGCGTTGCCCTCCGCCTCCGGATCGGGTTCACACTACCGTCGTGAACGGCCTCGCCTCAGGGGAGGCATCCTCCTTGGATCGGAGTTCACACTACCAACCGCTCGGGTTCGCGAATCGGGCCGGTTGTTGCCTGGCGTCGTGAATCGCCTCGCCTCGGATCGGAGTTCACACTACCAAATCGGAGCCGGTGATGGTCGTGGCCTCGCCCGGCGGTACTCAGAGGGCCACCCGTAGTCGGCCGATCGGCGATGGCGGGCGATCGCCCTTCGCCGAGGGGGAGAGGCATCCTCCTTGTCCACATCTCGAGGGCGAGCCCGGTCAACAGTCGACATGGCACGCTCCAGCACTGGGATGCTAAGAGCTTTGCACACGTGGTTCAACCGCTCGAGGTTCGCCGTCACTGCCTCCCGAAGACTGTGTTCCTTGCCCACATACGGCCTGAGGAACACCGTCGCCGCACGCTCCGCGTCCTCAAGGAGTTCTGCCAAAACGAAGAGTTACAACAACCTACAACAATTATCTTACGCGTAGCATGTGGTCGACAACTCACGGGGATCGGCGGGCCTCGGCAACGAAGCCACTGTCGGCGGATCCGTCTTCCTCTCCAGGCGGTCGGGCGGGTTCGACATGCCATTGCAGGCAAGCGGGGCCACACCGTATATTAGGTACTCTTCCGCGAGGTCCCGTATGTTGAAGCGAAGAGCAATCCCCACAAGCTTCCGTGCCCGCTGCTCATCGTCACGGTCCAGGGGCATCAAGGGGGATGTCCACTGAAGGTTGCTACCGCCCGTCACGCGATGGTAGAACCAGCGCTGCATCTAGTTCGACTCCCATTTAGCTCGAGTCGAGTTCGCAGGGAATATCTTCGTGCACGGCGATCACAGCACAAAGCTGACGCTGCCGAAGTTTGAGTACCCCCCGTCCAACTTCTTTGGCTGGCATCGCGCGTCGTGGAGGAACGCGAACAGAGAGGCGCTGGGCCATGCTCCCTCTGTCTGCGACGCCCCTCGAAGAAGACACCGCCAGCGCTAGTGCATCGGTCACCGCGCCGACTCCACCGTATGTCCTGAGAACATCGTCGACGAGCATGGCCGACGGGATTCGGAGCCCAGCTTCGAAGTACGCGACGAAGACAACCGCCTCGGACTCTGCGGGATGCGGCTCTGTCTCGTCACCGGGGCGGGCGAATCCGTGGCTGGGTCCGACGGCTTCCGCAGTAGAAAGGCAGGATGGTCTCCTCTGTCACGAGGCTCTGACTTAACGTATTCGAGCAGGCGCTGTTGAGCTTATTCTCCGCGCTCTAGCGCTTGTTGGCCAGGGACGGGTCACTCCCCACCAGAGCGTACTTCATCTCTGTGGTCGACGAACCGCGCCGGTGGGAGGGGGCACCGTGGCTTGACGAGGCGCCACCGCTTGGCTGGCGAGAGCGGTCATCACGTCGGGCCATCTCTGACGTTCTTCTCAAAGTCTACGGCGAAGCGCGGGGCTGCGGCGGTGAACGGCGGGAAGAACGGTGGTACGGAATCAGCGCGCACGGGAGCACAGAGCGAAAAGGAGTGTTGTGGCAGCTAGTAAGCGGTGAGGTACAGCGGGACGACGGCGACAGTACTTATAAAGCCTCCTCGCCTCCCGCACGATCGGGAAACCCAACCAGCGGAGGCCGAAGCAGCACGACCTCCCAATGGCGCGCGCACACGTGTCCCACAACCTCGCGAACCGACGCACGACCGCGGTCAACCTTCCAACTGACATCGCACGACGCACCAGTACCGCAATGCCGCGTGTCCCATTGCGCGGTAGCCGACGTTCCAGCTCCCGACGCCATCAAGCGCTCCTGTCGGACGTGGGCCAGTGGGACATCCTGCAGGTCGGCGTCCGTGGAGACCGAGCGGACCACAGCGATAACACCATCCTGTCCGCCCAATCGCGTAAAAGGTCACAGGCCACAGGGACGGAGGGGGCCAAAGGGCTCGGCGATATTGCTTCAGCCCGTGAGAAGCCCTTCACCATGAGAGGCTCATGTGGTAGAGGTGGCCCCCACCTAGGCCCATCCGGCCTGCTAAAGAGTTGTAAAGCCCAAAATGGGATGTATGTCGTGACATAAATACCCCTATGGAGGGCGCATGAATGTAAGGGTAGGATTATAAAATACGCTTCATGGAAATATATACACATGCCCTGGACATAGGGAAGGGGCTAGCATTGTCTATCACCTCCACTACTCATATACTGTTTGGTCAGTAGCCACAGCAGGTACCTTCCCATCCGGCTCTCGTTGCTTTCCCATCGGAGGATCCCACCAGCTCTTTTGTTGATGTCTCCCCATTTCCTTTCCACTGCACTCATGATCCTCGTTCTGATTCTTCTCCACCAGCTTTGTCACCCTCAAACCTCTACTCTTTCGTCCTTAGTGGGTTTTGCTCTAGTGCCTTCTTCTCCCTCCTTGTTGGGTCTTGCTCTAGCATCTCCGAGGTACACTCTTTGTGATCGTAGTGCGATTCTGCATCCTGATTGCTACAGCTTTGCAGCTTCTGCTACTTCTCTTACTGAGCCTACCACTTATCGTGATGTTGCATCTCATCCTGAGTGGCAACTCGCTATGGCTGAGGAGATTGCTGCTTTGGAGCGTACTAGACTTGGGACCTTGTTCCCTTTCCTGCTTGTGTTATCCTACCATGTGCAAGTGGGTCTATAAGATTAAGTCTTGTTCTGATGGTACCATTGAGTGTTACAAGGCGCGTCTCGTTGCACGTGGTTTTCAAAAGGAGTATGGGCATGACTGTGACAAGACTTTTGTAATTGTTACTCATATGACCATTGTTCGCACTCTTGTTGTCGTTGCCTCTATTCGGCGGTGGACTATCCCACAGCTTGGTGTTAAGAACGCCTTTCTCAATGGCGAGCTGTGAGAGGTCTACATGCTCCCACCTCTTAGGTATTCTGTCCCCGACGGTCAGGTTTGTCACCTGTGTCGTTCTCTATGGTCTCAAACAAGAACCTCGTGCTTGGTTTGAGTGTTTTACCTCTGTTGTCACTGTTACCGGCTTATTTTCTTGCTAACTGTGGTATATTTTCTTGTGTTGAATTTATATACTTACAATTTATATTTATAGAACTTGAATTGATTGCTTGTCACCCTAGGATTGCAAATTTTGACATTGACTTAGGGTGTTAGTGTACTTAATGTGATGAACCTTAGTTCATCGTGGTAAACATTGCTGGGAGGTAGGCCGGGCGGCGTCGGCTTGGTGGGATGAGAGATTTGACTACAGACTGGGATGATAGAACTTAAGGAAGAGACTAGATTAATTCAACATTATTGCTTCATTACTTGAGAATAATGATTACAATAGGCCTCATTATAGAGGGCTCTCCTAATTATTGTGGTCTTACTGACCACTCCCAGGACCGTACGACCATCTTGTAGTCGCTATGACCACTCACTTCAGCCGTACGACCACGTTGAAGAGGCTACGACTATCTCCTGAGTCGTTACGACCGCTCTGCTGGTTCTCCGACCACGCTGACAGTTGTTACGACCACGTTGTGACCTCTCCGATCATGCCTCGCTGCTTCGACCACGTAGTCGTAACTTCAGCAGAACTTACGACCATGTTCAACGCTGCACTTCGACCACGGTCGATCACCGTAGTTGTAACTCGATTACAACCACGCAGTGATTCTATCGACCACGCTGAAGGCTCTGTCGACTGCTGTGGTCGTAATACCTTACGACCACACCTTCCTGATGTGGTCGCTTACGACCACGTCTTCTTGGTGTGTGACCGTGGTTGTAACTCTTTTACGACCACATCTACTACACCTGCGGACACCTCCGCTCGTCGTCGTGGTCGTAACTCCCTTTACGACCTTGTTTGCGATCCTCCGCTCGCCGTGGTCGTAAGTTGTTTACGACCACGCCTGCGAACACAAGATGAACTCGATACACTTGAAAGATTTCCTAGAGCCAAACCGCTCTTCTTTATTCTTTCTCTCGATCACACCGATCGCTATGATCACCCTGATCGCTCTCCTTTTTCTTGCCTCTCGATCACACCGAATGTGTTGGCTTCGACTCGCATTCTCTCGGTTACAATGCTTTGCCCTTTTATACTCTGCTCACGACTACGACTCGGGTTCGACTACGACTCGAACTCCGACTACGATAGTTGTAATCGTACACGACCACCAAGACTGACTCGACTAACACGACTCTGACTTCCGACTCTGTTACGACTACGACTTCCAAACTAAAACAAGATTACTAACTTTTAACACTAACAATTACGGATGATATCAATCTAAATAATATCTTTCCTAACTAATAGATATGATGCCAAACAACTTATCTAAAGGAAACTAATCTTGTCTCAATCCTAACCAATCAAATACTGTCATACTCGGATACTACAATACGGAGGGTACTGTTCATGTGCACTGTTAATGAGCATGAACAGTAATTCCAGCACGTGACAACTTCTCCCTTCAACGACAGCTCATCCTTGAGCTGTGGTGGCGGCCATGGTTGTGGCCCTAGTAGATCCCAAGTTGACGAAAGACTGTGATGTTTACTGGTGACCTTGAAAAACTATGGCCTCTACGTATAAGTGCAGCAACATTGATGGCATCTACGATCACCACGGCATGCGCGGTGACAGCCACGACAGCATTGTGGTAGGCTTCCACGACGCTTGTCAGGCGAGCTTCAGCGAGGCCATGGTGGTCATCGGCAACACTGCGATAAGACATGGCAGGGTCGCGGCGGTCGTCGGTAGTACCCAAATAGTCGCGCGGCGTCGGTAGTACCTCAGCAGGTCGCGGCAGCGACATGGTTATTGTAATAGGCTTTAGCAGCAATACGGCTGCCACGGCTAGACGTGGAAGGGTTGCGGTAGGAGTTGGCAGAACTACGTTTGCAACGCCGGTTGTTGGGCCTAGCGCTGCTGCCGCCTCTTGTTGCGTCTTCTTCTGATTCACGATCTTCTGCAAGGTGACATGTATGTTGAGAAAAATGGCCGCTATCTTGTCGATGTTGTTGGTACTAGTGGCCATTTTATTGGCGTTAGCCTTTATCGTGACCAACGACTTGGCAGTAGGAGTCATGGTAGCAGAAGTCGTGGGAAGGGATCAACTGCTTTGATACCAAATGTGATAAACCTTTAGTTCATCGGGGTAAACATCGCTAGGAGGAAGACCAAGCGGCGTCGACTTGGTGGGATGAGAGATTTGACTATAGACTGGATGATAGAACTTGAGGAAGTGACTAGATCAATTCATCTTCGTTGCTTCATTGTTTGAGAATAATGATTACAATAGGCCTCCTGATATAGAGGGCTCTGCTAATAATTATGGATAATATCAATCTAAATAATATCTTTCCTAACTAATAGATATGAGAATAATATCAATCTAAATGATATCTTTCCTAACTAATAGATATGATGCCAAACAACTAATTTTATCTCAATCCTAACCAATCAAATACTGACATACTCGGATGCTATAGTATGGAGGGTATTGTTCACGCGCATGAACAGTGCATGTGAACAGTAATTCCCGCACGTGACATAGGTGAACTTAGATAATTTAGGTCTTATTTGTGTAAAACCGATTTGATTTACGATTCTGCACATAAACTCGATTTTAGCCAAAGTGTGAATTTTAAAAACGCTTATTCACCCCCCTCTAGTCGGTCTCCTCAACCTTAGGTAGCAGCCCCTCTGCCTTGCCCTTCCCCTCTTAATAGACGTGTGGCCTAGTTGGGCTGGACCCGAGTCGGCCTAAAACTCCCCCCTCTTTTATTTTTGGAATATTATGTATCTTAGACGTCATTATTTTGGAGTTATCAAAATAAAAAAATTGCCATGTGTTCAACAGCCGTGTTGGTGTTTTTATTCATGTGAATTCCCATGTAGGGTTTTCATCATTGTTGTGTGGATTGGTTCCTTTGGGAATTCTTTTACGTGCTGATAAATTTGATCTCCTCCTTTCGTACGTGTGCTTGTTGTCACAGGTTGAAGGATTTGCTAGAGTTGGATCGGTGGCATCTACCTCAACACAGCCAACCGAGTAATCTTTTTTTTAATACTGCTGCTACTATTCGTGATTCGTGAATCAAGTGGAGGCCAACATCTGAAGATTAGTTACTGCTGCTGTGTCGATTGTCAAGTATTAGAAGTTGGGGTTTCATCTTAAATCCTACCTTCTACTAATCATGTCCAATCAAGGGTAGAAGGACAGGGCTGCTGGAATTTACACACGGGAGGCATTAGGGATTGGTCGTGGAAGTACATACACACATCAAAATCTTGCACGTAAGTCCCTGCTGTTCTAGCCGAGCCCAAAAAGAGAAGCAACTGATGCTGTTGTACCATGAAAGATCTGGCCAACAGCTCCTGTACAAATTAGGGTTCTCTAATTTGTACCGTATTGTGTACTCACGGTGCATTCTCTCCCCCTCTGTAAACTGGTTCATTCTCTTTGGAACTTTTCTGCAATTTTGGGTCAATTGACTCCCAGTAAATGAAAAAATGCAGTACATACTCCTCGACCCCTTGATTAGCATATGTTTAGCTCCTTTCTTTAATTATTTGGAAGAGTTAAATTTGGTTGCTTCCTTGTTGGTTTTGTTTCTTTCTAGCTCCAGCGTGTCGTTTCGTCAGTATCTAGATGAGTGGTTGACAATTGCAAGTTTGCTAATCAACACCCTGTCAGTTAGGCTTGGTAAGTGAATAAACTACATATGCAATGACATTTTTTTTGTTAGGTTGGCCAAGCATTATCAAATAGAGTAATCTTATAATTTGCATACGTCATAGAGTCACATTTTTTCTCTGAAGCTTACATTGTTTCACAGCATTACCACTTTACCAGCATGCCATGAGCCGCATTCATGTTATTATATATTAATAACTCCAGCCTCCCCAGTTCCAAGCTTTATGCCTTGTTAATTGTTCATGTTGGATATAACCGATCTTTTTGATCATGGGCATTGCCACATAAAGACTGGTGAACAATGTATAGATTCCTTTTTTTAGAAGAAGGCTTGCAGACTGGTGAAGTTTGTTGTACAGTTGTACTTTATGCTTGTTTATCCATACTTGATATGAATGCTGACCTACAAATCTTATAGGAGCATTGATCCCTTTAGAAATCTTTTTTTTCTGTAACAGTACAAGCACTGCTGTGAATTTTTGCTTCATGTAATCATGTGTACTCAATCATCATTTAATTTCATCCCTTTATACTTCACCGGTTAATCGTGAGTACAAGCACATTGGAAAAGCCCTTTGATACTAAAAGGTATTACTGGAGTGAATACACAACTCACAAAAAAATACAACTAGTTTGATAGCACTACAAAGAGAAAATATTTTACGGAATCAAAAAAACTATATTCTTAACCTTTTGTTTATTGTGAGGTACTTTGCCCAAGCATTGAATTGTTCCCTTTTTATGATTCTCTTTTCGTTACATGGGAAGCACCACTGAACAATGATAGCACAGCTGTTCTTTATGTCTTTTTCCTCTTGCTGCTAACTAAATTTCACTCTCCTGACTTCTGCATGCACCACAGATGCAATTCAGAGGCTGAAAGCCAAGAGCTGGCAGGCATGGAAGAGCTTCAGTGTATAAGTCAATCGAGAAGGCGACACAAGCCATTGTGAGAACCAGCGGGCGATCGTTTCATGAAGATCTTTGCCAGAGGTTGTAGGAATTCTGATGTCTATGGAATTTGTTTCAGTGTGATTGTTGGCTATCCAAGCTTTTCAAAGCCTGGAAGCGCTGCTAGAGAGTTTGTCGAAAACCGCATAAGTTGGCGCTTGTCTGTGAATGACACGTAGGCTGTTGACCATGGATCATGGTAATGTTTGAGCTTTCTGGGAACCTTGTCAGAAAGTTCAGCACAAGTTATATTTCCAAGTGTGTAAGTGGATAATGTTCAGTTTCCTGTGCTGACTTGATTGCTATTACAGAGCTGGACTGCCGGGAGTGAACTTCCACAATGTTAGAAGTGTTTTTTTTTAAAAAATATCTCGTTGAACTTAACTATTTACGATTGGATAGTCGATGAAGCAGATCTCTGTGTGTTGTCCGGACTGCAGACCTACATGATAAGGAACGGTGTCTTGCAGTTTTGTGGAATATGTAGTTTTCCAACTACGTCCAAATTCGAATCCAAGAGTTGTGGAAATGTGGAGGCCACAATGATGGCGCATGACCAGGCTACCGGCGGGAAAAATATATATAGTGCGAACTCATCTTGGGTGGAAACATCTTGCGAAGGAGTTTCAGCTTCGTATTTGGTTCCATAATACTGATGGTGGGAATGATGGCAACTGGGCGCTAGTCAATACAATTTGCCTGCGACAACCTGTTAGGTCATCTTGCAAATCCTAATTGGGAGTCCGGTGTTACCTATGTTAGGGTGGCTGGAGTTGGGGGCTATGATGAGTTTGTGTTGTTGGAGGTGGATCGCGAAGTCTTCTGGATTCATATTTTGGAGCAGGGCAGTGGAGAAAGTGTTCGAGATGACTCCTGAGACTGGCGACTTGTTTTGGATATTTCCCTTCATGATGGTCTGGCCTCCTACCATCCCAGCACTGGACGATGGGCATGGTCAACATGAATGATACTGCAAGGTTTCTCTTTGGTGCTCTGCTCAATTTCTGGCTTTCTGTGCTGATAGGGCTTTTGGTTTTCGGTTGTGGTTTATGATTTTTGAGTTGTTTGTGAGAGAGAGTACAAAGTAATAGAAACTCATTTATGATTTTAATCCATATAAATGAAGTCGCTAGAACCCGTTTAAAAAGACACTCTGTTTAAAAGCTAGTTACTAGAGAAAACCAAAAAACAGTTTTTAGAAACTGAAAAAAAGAGACCCTTAGACTTGTGAATTGCAAATCGGATATCGGATATCAGGTCTAGGAGATACAATCATTTGAAGTCTCGTTAATCAAACAAAACACATATTTAATACATCCAACCAACTTTGGGCACGTTAGGCTGCAAGGAGGCGCGCGACCGAGCCAAAATTCGGGTGACTCGCCCCGATTTCGCCGGTGTTTTGGTTTGGGCGTTACCAAATTTCACGGGCATTGCCAAATTTTGGCATCAAACCAAGTGATAGTCAAATTTTATAGGTGTTATCAAATTTTAGTTTGGTGCTATACTCTGTAACTAGACTTTGTTTTCTCTTATAATCAATTAAAGACAATCCTTAAGCCCTCGTTTCAAAAAAAAAAATAGTTTGGTGGGCCTATCCTTTTTGCTTTGATTTATGACTTTTGGACTGTTCATGAGAGTGAATATAGAGTAACAGAAACCCGCATACTGTTTTGACTGATATAATGAAGTCGCTATAGTATGTATTACAATCAATTTGTAGATCTTACATTAAAAAGACACTCTATTTGAAAGCTAATTACTATAAAAAAACCAAAAAACAACTTTAAAAGCTAAAAAGAAGAAGCCCAATTGGCATGTTATTTTTTTGCTTTGTCTTATGGCTTGTGGCTGTGGCTTATGGTTTTTAAGTTGTTTGTGAGAAAGAGTACGGAGTAACAGAAACTCACATGCGATCTTAGTTGATATAAATGAAGTCGTTGCGGTGTGTACTATAATCAACTTATAAATATTGTCTTGAAAAGATACTCTATTTAAAAACTAGTTATGGTAGAAAAGCCTAAAATAATTTTTAGAAACTGAAAAAAAGATATGGTGCCAGGTTGCCGCTACAATGCCAAATATTACAAGTCGCCTACTGATTACTTATGACTTGATCGCGAAAAGATATTCCAGGTATGTTTGGATCATTTGCCCACCTTGGTTTGCTCGGCGAGAAAAAGCTAGCCTACATGAGCAAATAGCTAAAGGAAGCAAGGTTATCAAGCCTAAGAGTTCGGTTCTTTTACCTTGAAAGCGTAAAATGAATGTGGGTTTTTTTTTCTTTAGAAAAGTATAACTATTGCTCAAACTACTATATAGTATTCATCTAGAACTATTTACCAGACCACATGATAAAACGAAGAGCAATCAAATTTTGAGCACATGGGCTCTCCTCGATGGGCGGGGACATGACCATCGTCTGTAACCAGCACCGAAATCCACCTCGCCGTAAAGACAACGAAGCTCTGGTTCTCTGGACCTCTGGCGTTGCTTTTCGGTTGTCGACGATGACGAGCCAGAGGTAGGCTTCACCTCAACCCGCAGCTCCACACAACGATGGGAGCAAACCCTTTGGGCCACAAGGCCGGCCTTGCGGTAGAGCTCCAGGCATTCCTCCGGCGTATTGACCATTGAGAGCCACACAACGAGTGAATCAGCAGTGGTCGAGCTCCACTGTGTCATGGAAAGCCTCTAGACTATTCGAAGTACCTGATTATTTTTTTTGTGCAAATTGTGGGGCATGTGTATTTCCGTTTTGTATCAATGAATCCGGATCATATGGTCTGTTAGGACCCATCAAGTCAATCCACAGAGGAGGTGTTTGGTCTCCTCTCTACATCGGCTGTTTGGCACAAGGTAAGCGTAGAAGATGTGCATTTTAGTATCTTGACCTACTTAAAAAAACCTATTGTTGTGTGATGATGATTCATCTGCCTATCCCTCCTTCTCTCAAATATTTGACATGTGGCTCAGTCTACTCTCCTTAAAACCCGCTAAAAACCACCTCCTTGGGAATTGCTGTCGTGAGGACGTATGATACCAAGAGAAAAAATCGGACACTTGGACAACCCATCCATTGACTAACTAGCTATGTGCTCCCAACCTCCCATTCCTAATCTTATCTCATTCCCGTTGTCTACTACATCTCTCTCCATCTAGCTCCACTGCTTCTCAAGCTCTCACTTGATCTGGTGGCTCACCGACAGCCGGACTTTGCCTCCTGGGAGCCTGCCACTGAAGAAATGCCTCCATTTCTCCATCTCTCTCTCTCTCTCTCTTGGGTGCCACACTCACTTGTCATCCCTGACAATGGCAATGCCTTGTAGATGGCGGACTCAGTAGTGGCACGGTCAGTGAGGGGCGACGAGAATGTTGTATCAGTGTTGCTAGATCCAGCCGATGATGTGATGGCATGTGGGCTATCGTCCTCCTACTCCCACTCCAAGTCCATCTAAAAAGTTGACACTAGTAAGTAAAATTGTTACAGTGGCTATTTTCAAATGTTGCAACACTTTCTTCAAAATGTTGGGGCTGATTCAATGGGTTTTCATTTTTGTTGCAACGATATTTCAATTTTGTTGCAGTAGATTCTTGTATTTGTTGCCACAATAGTTTTCATTTGTTGCACACTTTTTAGTTTGCGTTTGTGTTTGTTGTATCGAATAGGATTATATTACAACCATGGAAACTAATTGTTGCGGTTCACAAAATTTTGTTGTGCCAAATTGGGAATATTACCATTCAGATCCTACTCCTCCACCAATTTAGAACTTTAGCGAGCTAGTGGTGGCTAGAGATTACCACCAGAGATGAGCTTTTCTCCTACCCTGCACCTCCAAGGCCTTAGAAGCAGATTGCGACCATGATGTCCCGAGCTTCACCGCCACCACCTCTGTAACACCCCAGGACCCACATTACCCTGGGATGCCACTAAAACCACTCCACAACTAGCCAAATTACAAGATAAAATAATCTGGCAACAATTCCTAAACAAGATAGGATAAGCGGAAGCATAATCAATTAAGCGAAACATGATAGTGATAATCAATTTAATAATTTAAAACAACATCCAACAATCTAACCAAAGAATAGTTTACAAGTTTAACACTATGAAGTTAAAGTAAACATTGACGAGATAGCTACGTAAATGGCTACAATATCTTCATCTTTATTACAGCATAAATATATGATCCAAGTGCATTAAGGTAGTGCGCTCTATCCTTTCCATGCATGCTCAATGATCACCTGTAAGGGGGGAACAAGGGTGAGATAAAAATCTTAGCAAGCAAACTGTTTAACAGGCTAATTAAACTACAATAGTTTAATCATCAATATTTAATTTTCCACAATTAACCACGTTTATATCCTCAACCTCAAATCACCATCAATGACGGTAAAGCATTAGCAAATAAATCTTGTTTGACTACTTTAAAACCTCAACCACTACCACCACCAAAGATAATAAAACATATGTATGTTTTACTTCACTACTTTATTATTTCTCACATCCACAACTGCTATCAGCAATTACTACAAGAGAAAAGAATCTCATGCCACAATCACAACCTCTACCATACCACAAGGGACGAGCCCTATTCCACGACCACATTCACATTCCTCATACTACATGTAGCTCACATGAGCCAATTCTACATTACAACTATGAAGTTGTATATTCCATATTACAAATATGAAGTTGTATATTCCACATTACAACTATGAAGTTGTATTTGCCTGCAAAATAACTTCATCATAATACATTGCATATGTATGCAAATGATCTTTCCACAATGCAATGCATATGAATGCGTATGCTCCACAGCACCCTTACCCAACAAGATAAGAGTGTGCATCGTATTACGACAATATACGATGTTGTACCGGTACGGTCGCGGCTAAGTGCGGCGACATCCATATATGCAAATGTCATGCATGATATGATATGAATGATATGATAATCATAAACCACATGAATTCCAACCACAAAGGAGCATCAACATGCTCACAACATATCCACAACCACATATCCACCACATATTTGTTTTCATATTCCGCATTAGCACACTAAACAAATTCCACATGATTACGAGCAAATTATCCAACATATCAATTGATAAATAATTGCTACCATCACAACCACAAGTATTCACTAAGAATACTACCACTTAGACCACAATATACTCGTAAAGTTTTCTACCCCACAACTATATAGATTCAATAAGAACAATTCCGTATATCCACAATTAAACCATCAAGGTCATGAACAATTGAATTCTTAAAAATACTACCATCTGGACCACATTAAGAAATCATGTAACAAAGACATAGCACCTCAAATTAAGAGAATTAATTAATGTGAAGGTAGAATAATTAACGAGTTAAACAGTAGCTCAACTGCTACGTTTACTTGCCTCTACCGTTGAAGTGAAGCAATCACGTGCGTTCAGGAGCAAAACCACCTGTCCAAAAGGTATCTCTCAGCACAAAGCTACAACAAAGAAATCGCGTCTTAAGAAGTAAAGACGTCGCTAAAATCCCGAACCCACACATAATCCTCTCCGTTCAACGATTCAACAAAATACCCACTGCAGCAGCGCTGCTTAATATTTTTGTATCTTCAAAAATATTAATCCATTTAGAGAAAATGATATATTTCTGGATTCCTCACTTAAATACCTTCACTTTTTATGTAGATCACATATTTTTATTTTGATCTTAGCAAGGTGTAACTTAATGCGCAAAACAGAGGACGTTCTCTGTTCTGGCAATCTGAACAGCAAGATTCTAACGCGTCCCAACCACAGTACAAGGATATAAAAAAATGATTTTTATACAGCAGCTAGATTACTGAATTCCCTACATTTTTCTAAATTGCGACTAAAATCATAAAAATCATCTACTACCCCTAAATCACACTTGAACAGCAATCTGTCCCAATCTGCACCCCTGACAGACAGCGGTGTTGCCGACCCTGCTACGCCCAGATACCATGGCCAAAAATTCTGAACAAAATATAGAAAGTCGGTCTCGAAGTCCTCTACAATTTTCCTTTTGGGAAGACCCGCAGGAAAAATCGTTTCATAGGTCTAAACTGCGCAAACAAACGCGCTGCGCGAATTAATCTACAGGCAGACAGCAGGAAATCTCTAATCGGGTAATCAATCTACTAATCCCCTTCTAATTCCGTGCTATGAACCCTAATTACTCTAAAAACAGAGGGGTTTGGGATTAGAAAAAATTACGTAGAGGATCCCTTGGGATCATCCCTCTTCTTTCCTCCTCTTCTTCTCCTCCTTCTCTTTTTCTTCCTTCTCTTCCGTTCCGTCTTCTTCCTTCTCTTTCTCCTTTGCACCCATGGACAGCAGCTATGCAGGGGAGGTGGGGGCACCAACCAGGAGGGGGTGCGGCTAGGAGGGTGGGAAAGGGGGTAGCAACTAGAGGGGAGGGGAAATGGCTAGGGTTTTTAGGGAGGGGGGAGGGTGCGGCCACCCCTTGGACCTTCGGCCCAAGGCGGTCGGCCCACTCTCCAGGCAGCCCACTAAGAGTTATTTATTTATTTATTTATTTGCTATATTCATTATACGCTATTCCATAATTTTTATTTTTTCCTTCCCACGATTTACCGAAAAACCGACGACTCCGCGATTAATTTAAAGCCGACGCCGAAACGACGTTCAGGATATTATAACCTCCTCCTCCGACAAGCTAGAGCTCCGACGACCTAGCGACAGCCAGAGATTGCCACCTAAGACAAGGTTTTCATGATTTTTTTATTGTGGCAAATCAAATGGCCAAATGAGAAATGTTATGGCATTCACACTGGTATTCATTCATATGTGGATGCCATATATAATCTTTATAGAAGTGCTGGAGATAGCCAACCACATGTACAATAGATTGCGAGGAAAGTGGATCACGGTGATTACATGATTACGCAAATCATGTAGCTGTGAGACTCAGTCATGGAGTTGGCAGGTTGTCCGAGTCATGCGGCGAAGACGAGCTGGAGCCATGCATGGTATGAGATCCTCCCAGAGTATTGGTTTGCTGATAGCCCCCGCAGCCTGTACTATCTCAGGGAGAATATGTAGTTTGGAGCGAAACTCCTGGAACAAAGTGGTTGGTGATCCTTTTGTAAAAATATCTGCAAATTGATGTGATGATGGTACATGCACATCCTTTACCTCGCCGAGGGAGACTTTATCCCGTACAAAATGTAAATCAATTTCCACATGTTTGATGCAGTGATGTTGTACCGGATTAGAGGCAGTGTACATAGCACTGACGTTATCACAAAACACTATCATTGCCTTTTGAGAAGGATGATGAAGCTCCAAAAGCAGCTGGCATAACCAACAAGACTACGTCACAGTATTAGCAACACCACGGTATTCGACTTCGGCACTTGATCGTGACACCATTGCTTCCCGCTTTGAGGACCAAGAGACAAGGTTATTGCCGAGGAAAACACAATATCCTAATGTGGATTTGTGAGTGTCTGGGCAACCAACCCAATCAACATCAGAGTACGCCACAATATCCATGGATAAAGATCGAAAGATTCGAAGTCCATAGTCAAGTGTCCCACGGATACACCAAAGAATGTGCTTGACAAGATGGAGGTGTTTCTCCTGGGGATCACGCATGAACAAACAAGCTTGCTATACGGTTTAAAAAATGTCAGGTCTGGTGATGGTTAGGTATTGGAGAGCGTCTGCTAAATTACGGTAATAAGAAGGATCAGGCACGATTGTGCCACTAGAAGTAGAAAGTTTGGATTTGGTGTCAATAGGAGTGGCGCATGACTTGTAGTCAAGCATGTTGGCATGGTCAAATAGGTCATAAGCGTATTGTTATTGTGAAAGGAATAGACCTTCAGCTGAAGTGTGGACCAAAACTCCAAGGAAGTGTTGGAGTGGACTGAGATTAGCCATAGCAAATTCTTTGCGCAAGGAAGAAATAATGGAATGAAGCAAAGCATTGTTGTTTGTGGTTAGAATGATATCGTCTACATATAGAAGTAAATATGCAGAACTGGGAACTGTGATGAAGAACAAAAAGAGAGGAATCTGACTTGGAGGCAATGAATCCAATGGAAAGAAGGTAGGTTGTAAATTTGAGAAACCATTTTCATGGAGCTTGTTTAAGACCATAAAGAGATATGTGGAGATGGAAAACATGTTTCAGATGATGAGAATAAACAAAACTTGAGGGTTGTTTGCAAAACATGGTTTCAGAGAGACTACCATGAAGGAAAGTATTTTTCTATGTCCAATTGGTGAATAGGCCATAAATGCGAGGCGGCGATGCTCGAGACAACACGAATTGTAGCAGGCTTGATGATGGGACTGAAGGTTTCATTGTAGTTGATCCTGGCTTATTGTGAAAAACCCCAAACCACCCAACGTGCTTTGTAGCGGGAGAGTGAACCGTCGAGGTTGAATTTGTGCCAAAAAATCCACTTGCCGAAGACCACATTGATACCTGCAGGGCGAGAAACAAGACTCCAAGTATTGCTTTTCATCAAAGCATAATATTCGTCAAGCATAGCGTTGAGCAGTACGATAGGAGGAAGGATGGGCGAAATAGTAGTGGATGAAAGATTGAATTCCTTGCATGGGACACGGAATCCAAATTTGCCTCGGGTCTGCATGGAATGGTGGTTGTGAACAGGAGGTACCAAGCAAATTTCGCTTGGATTGGTTGGTGGGAAAGGCTGTGATGCCGAGGGCTGTGCTGGAGAATCAGTGAGCTGAGATGGCGAGCTTGAATAGGGCGAGGGTGGAGTGCGGTCTGCTCTAAAGTTAATGCATGGATTGGCAATGCTAGTTCTAGGATTACCGCTATGAGCGGGAGTCTGTGCAGCAATAGGCAGAAGATCATGCACCATAGTTTCTTTGGCAAGCCTGGGCCTAAAAGAGGTTGGAGAACTAGGTATGCTGAAAGGAAACACAAGCTCATTGAAAATGACATGACGTGAAATAATAACCTTACGAGAAGAAACGTCCAGACACCTATAGCCTTTGTGATCAGGAGAATATCCCAGAAAAACACAAGGAGTAGAATGGGGCGCTAGTTTGTGTGGACTAGAGGTGGCCAAGTTAGGATAACAAAGGCATCCAACCACTTAAGATGGTCATAGCTCTGTGGTTGACCAAAGAGTTTTTGATATGGAGTGAGAAAATGAATAGTTTTAGTAGGGCGTCGGTTAAGAAGATATGTGGCCGTATGGAGTGCTTCAACCCAATATGTAGATGGCATATGTGCATGAAAAAGCAAGGTTCGGAGAATGTCACTGGTGGTTTTAATCATTCTCTCAGCTTTTCCATTTTGTTGAGATGTGTTGGGACAAGATAAGTGCAAGGAAATTCCCTTGGCTGCAAAGAAATTCTGGAGTATAATATTATCAAATTCTCCACCATTGTCGCATTGAACGGTTTGTATGGAAAAGTGGAATTGATTTAGAATTAGATAATAAATTTTTTGAAGAATGGAGGAAGTGCCTGCTTTTTGCTTTAATGGGAAGGTCCAAGTATAATGCGCATAATCATCAAGAATTACTAGATAATATTTGAAACCAGAAAAAATGACAGTGGGAGATGTCCACAAATCATAATGTATTATTTGAAAAGGGAAACTAGTGGTGGAAGTGGATGTGGAGAAGGGAAGACGCACATGTCGCCCCAACTGGTAAGCATCACAAGTGGGAGATAATCCACTTAAATTATTACAAGAAATGTTTTAATGAGAAAATAAATTGGAAAGAGTGTGCCGGCCAGGGTGTCCAAGATGTTGATGCTAAAGGCGTGCTGAATTGGAGAAGGCTGCATAGGCCATCGGAGGATTGACTTGTGGAGATGCTGGGAAAGGGTATAAGTCCCCGAAACTATTGGACCTCAGAATTTGGTCTTGCTACGTAAATCCTTCACGGAGAAACTATAAAGGTCAAATTCAATAGAGCAACTATTATCATTTGTGAAATTTTGGATGGATATGTGGTTCTTGACTAAGTGAGGTGTATGAAGAACATGATGTGAAGTAAAGGAAGCAGAAGGTGAATGTAAAGTAGTAGAACCGGAACCAAGAATTGGAATAGTTGACCCATTTCCGACAACGATATGAGAGGAATTATACAATGATGAAGGACAATACTTAGCCAGCTTACAATGCTCGCCTATCATGTGAGAAGTAGCCCCAATATATAGGTACCATTCACCACTGTTGGGAGTCTGATGTAGTGCCAAGGCGCTAAGGGCTTGAGAGAGCCCACTAGTGTCTCATGTAGAGGTTGAAGGCGATTCAAGGACAGTGCCTGGCTGCATGTACATAGGGTATGCTTGGCCACCGACCTGTGGAGAATGTGTGCTGAGAATGCTAGGGCCGGTAGCGCCTATCCAGGGAGCACGCCATGGTGCACCACCCCAAGGAGCCCCCCAAGACGGGTGGACGGGGACCCACTGGACTTGGCCATCACGACCATCGTGTCGGCCACCGCCATTGCTGCGACCACCACGACCATGACCGTCATAGCCCCCCTTGTAGTTATGGCGATCATTGCCGCTGCCATTGCTGCCACCATTGCCGCTAGAGTAGTTGTTCTGGATGCGGTCGCCCTGATCACCGCACCCCCCTCCTGTGGTCCTGCCATTCGTTGTTACGCCTACAGCAAGAAGTGCTGCTACAATAGCTGCTTTGGCCTCCTGTTCCATTGTTGTTTCTTCAAGTAGCATATAGCCACAAGCCTACATAAAGGAGGGAAAGGGCTGCTGCATGGGCAGGTTCATCTTTAGTGTGCCAAACTTGGGGGAGAGTCCGTGAGACGACTCGCATTATTACCATAGGGTAATAATGCTAGTCAATGGATTATTATTCATTTTAGCTGATACAACATCGCTTTAATAAATAATAAGCCCATCAGAGTGTTGCAGCAAAACAATCATTAGAGACAGAAGATTACATACATTCATATCGCCACGTTGGGCTAAAGTTTATACAACTTATTCAGTTAAGATATTACAATACCAGGAAATAGTCTAGTTCAGAACTCTAATTATACAAGAGAAAGAATACAACTACAATACACTAATAACACAACTACCCTAGTGGAAGAGTCTGAGCTGCTCCTAGGTCTCTAGTCATCCCAGTCCTCATATATGATGTGACCCTCATACAACTCGGTCTCAGTACAACCTCCCTCCCATTGGAAATAAGACTCCTATGCGTAGGCCTCATCCCCGCCAGTTTCCAGCTGACTATCCTTTAAACAAAGGAAATAATAGTAAGGGTGAGTACAAAGTACTCAACAAACTTATATAACAAATATGCATTGTATGCTCTTGTTCTATCTCTATTGCCATCTCCCATTTTATACTCAATCTCATTCTCTGATTCATAGAAAATAATGGTTTTATGTTGTAAATGATTTCGGATTCATTATTTTGGGAAAACTACTGAACATCCGTATGAACAGCTAAAACCCTATCGGGACCCGGAGCAACGACTCCAGAACCCTCTGTGTTAATCGCACTATCCCAGGAAAAGCTAGTGCACACAGGTTCACAGTGATGTATATCTCACACATAACCATAAATTATTATAGCAAAGGTTTGAGCATTAAAGCCAAAGTTTACAAATGAGAATAACACAAAAGATAGACAGCGGAAACATAAAGTAGTAGCAGCCCATCCAAATTTTCCCCACAAGGCGAATTGATCAGAAGACGCGGCCTAGTCGTAGTCCTCACCGCAATCGTTGAAAGCTTCCTCTGGAAAGAGTTAGATATAGCCACATGAGTACAAACGTACTCCACAAGTTACACCAGCGATTTAACAGAGTAATGCATGCATAGGGTGAATGTCAAAGAAAGGTATAATATGGTTGACTTGCATGAAAGGCAATATTCAAAGTAAACAACATAGTTATGTCAAAAGCTGAAGTTGAAACAATAATTAAATATAGTTTAACAAGTTTATAACGTTAGTGAGGCTTCAACCAACACTAACCTATTCTCGGGTATCCCACCCAGACCGATTTTGCACAAGATAGCCAGACTTTCCATAAATCAGATTTTAAATAAAACCAAAGTCTAATCTGCGAAAAACCTTACTCGGCATGTCCATGACCGCGGACACGGCTATCCAGGATAGTTTATTACTCTGCAGAGGTGTACAACTTTACCCACAAGACATGTTCTCTTGTTTTGCCACGCGATTAACACACTACCCTAGGTGTGTGGCTAAGAGTTCATGACAAAGCCTTTACAATGCTTAGCTGTCAACTAGATAACGTCGCCACTAAGGTTTCGCTACAACATGAATCCACATGTTGGAGCCCCCTCTTGTGCCATGTGAGACTTCCCGTGGCATCACCACGCTCACATTCAACCTTTAGCGATAACTAGTTGGAACTTCGCAAACTAGTTGGCTAGGTCCGTCCCATACCGGACTTGTGGTAGTACGGTGTGACTTTGTAAAAGTAGCTCATAGACCGGTCCTTAACTTGACTTAGGCCATTCCTCAAACCCGTGTGACTGGCAATCCACATCGAGTCTTCCAACCACGACGCATGCCAGCAAGCACCCACCAACTTACCATTGCCTAAGTCTAAACCAGTTTTATATTTTGCTTGGAAATATTTTGTAAACCATTCTGACTTTCCAAAGTCAAGAATCCAGTTTTGAAGTCTATCATTTTATGTGAAAGATTGTCCCAAACAATAATAGTTTAAGCATGGCTAAGCATTTTCACTAAATTTCTAGTTAACCAGGTTTTATCTAGGTCTTACAAGGTATGGTGACATGAGATGTCAAATTTGGCTATACAAAGGTTTTAGGCATAACTATTATTCAAATTGAATTTAAACTAGAATTGAATAAAATTACGCATGCATATTAATTTTAAAAAAACAATATAAATAATTTCAAATATTAGGATCAACATGGTCAAAGGTGTAACTTGCCTTGTTGCTTGTCGTCGAACTCTTCGCCGAATTCGTTTTCTTCTGAATACTCGTAATCTACACGTGAAGAACCAAACAAAATTCAAATAAAATTCAAAAATTTGAAAAAGGCTTAGAAATGGATAGTTTATATTTTTAGAAAAATTTAGAAATTTGAATGGTTCAATTTGGAGCTAAAATGAGCAAGTTATAGCCATTGGAAATTTGAAAAACAGAAAAAAGAAAAAGATCAATTTTCTGATTTATTTTCGCATTAAAAAAAACGGATTTATGATGTCATCAAATAATAAAATAAATAAAAGGGTGACGTGGCTTTTTAGGCTGAGGTGGCGCCACGTGGTCGCCATCGGGTCGCCACGTCGGCTCAAGCCGATGACGTGGCCATGCACAGCCGGCGCAGGGGAGGCGGGGCGGCCGAAGGAACGGAGGTAGGCGGCGGCATGGCGGTTGGCCGAAAGAGAGAAGAGAGAGAAAAAGAAAAGAAGAAGAAGAAGGAGGAAGAAGATGGAGATGACAAGTGGGCCCCGCGTGTAAGAGAGAGAAAGCAGAGGAGGGAAAAATGAGTGGCCGGATTTAGTGACACGTGGCCAAATCTCAGCCATCGGTTTTAAGTGATGGTGGAGGGCTTAGATTTAAAAAGGAAAAAGATGGATTTAATCTCGGTGCGACACTTGTCAGCACAAGGAAAATCCGGATTTAAATTCGGATTTCATTTTTCAGAAACTACTAGAAATTTTATAAATATTTTAGAAAATACCAAATAATGTTTAAAAATTCCAAAAAAATTATAGAAAATTCCTGGAGCTATTTTATACTTAGGAAAAATATTTTTAATTTCTTTTAGGCCTTTTAGCATTTTATAAAAATATATTTTGGCTTCAAAAATTGGTTTTTAATACCAAAAAATTCCCAACAATTCTATAAAATTTTGGGAAGCTTAGAAAATAAAAATAAACTCTTTTTATAATTAGCAAAATTTTTAAAATTACTTTTTCTTGCTTTAGGCTTTAGGATAAATACCAGAAGAAAATAAATAAATCCCAGAGAATTAAATAAAAGCAAAAGGAAATTTTGGGATGTTACAAACCTACCCCCCTAAAAAGAAATCTCGCCCTCGAGATTTGGGCTAGCTAGCAAAGAGATGGGGATGGTTGGTTCTCAAATTCTCTTCTCGTTCCCAGGTTGCTTCTTCCTCGGTATAGTTGCTCCACTGAACTCTATAGAACTTGATTGTCCTTTTTCTGGTTTGACGTTCTGTTGTCTCTAGGATCTTGATTGGCTGCTCCTGATAAGAAAGATCTTCCTAAAGATCTAAGGTTTCCAAAGCTGCTTGTTCTGCTGGAATTCGGAGACACTTCTTTAATTGGGACACATGGAAAACATTGTGTACTCCTGACAAACTTGGCGGCAGATCCAACTGATAAGCAACTTCCCCTTTGCGACTTAAAACTTTGAAAGGTCTAACATATCTTGGTGCAAGTTTTCCTCTGGCTTGAAATCTTTTTACTCCTCTAAGCGGGGATACTCTTAGGTAGACATAATCGTTGACTTCAAAGGTTAAGTCTAAGTAAATCGATTGTCGGCATAACTCTTTTGCCTTGACTGAGCTATTTTTAATTTGTCCCTAATTTTCCTTACTTTTTCTTCAGCGTCATGGAGTAGGTTTGGGCTAGCATCTTCGAATTTTTTCTGGCTGTTCCCAAAGTAAAGGCGTCCTGCATTTTCTGCCATAAAGTGCCTCAAAAGTGCCATCTGCAAACTGGTTTGATAACTATTGTTATAAGAAAACTCTACATATGGCAATAACTTATCCCAACTATTTCCAAAATCCAAAGCACATGCTCTTAGCATAACTTCTAGAATCTGATTTACTCGCTCTGTTTGCCCATCTGTCTAGGGATGATAAGCTGTACTGAAGTTAAGCTTACTTCCTAATTCTTCCTGGATTTTCTTCCAAAACCGGGAGGTGAACTGACATCCTCTATCTGACACTATCTTTTTAGGGACCCCATGCAGACACACTATCTTGGACATGTATAGCTCTGCTAGCTTACTTCCGGAGTATGTAGTTTTGACAGGTATAAAATGTGTCACTTTAGTTAACCGGTCAATTATTACCCAGATGGAGTCATAACCAGATTGAGTTCTGGGTAGTCCAGTTATGAAGTCCATGCCTATTTCTTCCCACTTCCAATCTGGTATAGGCAAGGGTTGCAAGAGTCCTGCCGGTTTCTGATGTTCTTCTTTGACCCTTTGACAGGTGTCACATGCATCAATAAATTCTACAATTTCCTTTTTCATACTAACCCACCAATATCTTTCTTTAAGATCCTGGTACATCTTGGTACGTCCGGGGTGGATTGAGTATGGGGTTTCATGTGCTTCTTGCAGAATTAAATTCTTGATCTCTTGATTATTGGGTACACAAATACGATTCCCGTACCAAACAGTTCCGCGCTCATCTTCACTGAATCCAGGTGCTTTGCCTCTTCTCATATTCTTCTTGATTTCCTGAATATCCTCATTAACTTTCTGAGCTTCCTTGATTTGGTCTGGTAAAGTAGACTGAATCTCTAAAGCTGTAAGAATACTTTGCTTTTCTGAATTTAAACTTAGATGGGAGATTCCTTCCTGAAGTCGGGTCTGGTCTGCTTCTGCCAAAACATTCCCTTCATAAGATTTTCTGCTAAGTGCAACGGCCACAACGTTGGCTTTGCCTGGGTGATAATGGATTCCAATATCATAATCTTTTATTAACTCGAGCCATCTTCTCTGCCTTAAGTTGAGTTCTGCCTGGGTGAAAATATACTTCATGCTCTTATGATCCGTATAAACTTCACAGCGGTTACCAATCAGATAATGACGCCAAATTTTCAGAGCATGCACTATGGCTGCTAATTCCAAGTCATGAGTGGGATAATTACCTTCATGAGGTCTTAACTGACGAGATGCATAAGCTATCACTCGGCCTTCTTGCATCAATACACAACCAAGACCTTGACGGGAAGCAGCATAGAATACTTCAAAGTCTTTATGCACATCTGGGAGGATAAGCACTGGTGCTGAGACTAACTTACTTTTGAGAGTCTGAAAACTTTGTTCGCAGGCTTTTGTCCATTCGAACTTCTTTTCCTTTTTCAGAAGTTGAGTCATTGGCTTGGCTAACTCTGAAAATCCCGCTATGAAGCGACGATAATAACCAGCAAGTCCAAGGAAACTTCTGACTTCCGTTACTGACTTGGTCTGCTTCCATTCCATTACTGCTTCTACTTTAGAAGGGTCTACGACGACTCCTTCAGCTGATACAATATGTCCTAGAAAGGCAACTTCTCCTAACCAAAATTCACATTTACTAAACTTAGCATAGAGTTGATGCGTTCTAAGTTTTTCCAAAGTTATCCGAAGATGTTTCTCATGCTCTTCTTTATCTTTTGAGTAGATAAGAATATCATCTATGAAGATCACAATGAACTTGTCCAAATACTCCATAAATACGCTATTCATCATACTCATGAAATATGCGGGCGCATTAGTTAATCCAAACGACATTACTGTGAACTCATAATGTCCATAACGAGTGGAGAAGGCAGTCTTGGGAATGTCCTCAACTTTAATCTTTAGCTGATGATATCCTGATCTCAAGTCTATCTTGGAGAAAATACTTGCTCCTTTCAGCTGATCAAACAGATCATCTATTCTGGGCAATGGGTACTTGTTCTTGATTGTAATCTCATTGAGTCCTCGATAATCTACACACATCCTCATACTTCCATCCTTCTTCTTAACAAACAGAACTGGTGATCTCCATGGTGAAGAACTTGGACGGATATACCCTTTTTTTTCTAACTCCTGAAGTTGCTTCTTTAACTCGACTAGCTCATTTGCTGGTATTCTGTACGGTCTCTTGGAGATTGGAGCAGCTCCGAGAACTAAGTTAATTACAAACTCGATTTCCCTATCTGGCGGCATTCCTGGTAGCTCTTCTGGAAAAACATCTGGATAATCTCGCACAACTAGCACCTCTTCTAGGACTTGAAGTTGATTAACAACACATATTCCTTTTTTCAGGGATTTTAGGAATGAAGGTCACTTCCTCCCCTTGATCAAGTTCTTCTGTTTCTGAAATTGCGGCCTTGGGGTCTATCCTCCTGATGCACTTGCATTAGCTACAACTTGAAGCTTCTTTGGACAAGATTTGGCATAATGCCCTGTCTCCTTGCAATAGAAACAAGTCACTCCTTCGGGCGAGGCGGTACTCTTGGGCATCTGCCCATGACTGACCGGAGTATTAGGTCGATTGTTTTGCATAGGTGGACGGCTTACTGCTGGCCTGAAGCTGCTTGATTGCGGCTTGAATTTGTTGAAGGGTGTCTTGAATTGACTATTCTGCGGGGGAGTGGTGCGAGCTCTTGGATATCCTCCTGGATTCCCTTTTTGTGCAGCCATCTTTCACTTCCTATTTTCCATTTCCATGAACTTTGCCTCTTGGCGAATTGCTTTACTAACCAGTTGATGGAAATCTGCATAGTCACCTGAAATCAACTGAACAGAAAGGTTGTCATTTAGTCCTTCCAGAAATCTTTCTTGCTTGGCTTCATCAGTGGCTACATCTTCTATCGCGTAGCGTGACAGTTGATTAAACTTCTGCAGATATTCGTTAACAGAGCGGCTTCCTTGGCGCAGGGCTCTGAACTCTTTCTTCTTCAGGGCTATGGTACCAGTGGGAGCGTGTGCCTTCCGAAAATTTTGCACAAACTCATCCCATGTAATAGCCTGAGGGTTGGCATGAGAATCGGTGAAAGTATCCCACCATTCTGAAGCTGGCCCATTCAACTGGTGGGTAGCAAATAAGACTTTTTCTCGATCGGGACATTGCAGAATGTCCAACTTCTTTTCGATTGTACGAAGCCAATCGTCAGCGTCCATTGGTTCGGAGCTGCTTGAGAAAGTCGGAGGCCTTATTCTCAGAAATTCAGGCAAACGGTTCTGGGGAACTTGAGCTAATGGCTGATGAAACTGTTGAGCTGGATTATTGATAGTCTGAGCCAAAAGCTGAATCAACTGCGTTTGAATGGCCATCAACTGAGCCCAATCTGGTCCAATGGCTGGCGGAGGTGTAGGAATAGGAGCGGCTTCATTTCCTTGTGCTCCGGTACTATCGTTGGGGTTTCCTTCGATGGCATTCCTTCTGGTGTTCACCATCTTGCTGCAGGCTCCAGATTTAGGGGAAAGAAAGAAGACTTAGGAGAAGGTCTATGTAACATTCCCACCAACAAAAGCACAGAAAAACTCAAGAACTTAAATAATATCCAAGAAAATACTTCATTAATAAAGATAGTCTTGAGGTTATTGACAAAGAAATAACAGCTCACAAGGTAGTGTTTTCTAAAGACAACTTAAACTAGTCCTCTAATAGCTAGCACTACTACCCATTGACTGAGTTTTACGCTTCTTTGGCAGCAACACGGTGACAGAAGAACCTTCATCCTCAGCTTGGTACTTGGCCAACTCTTCCTCAGCGGCCTGAAGTCTCTGCGAGACAGAGCTTAACTCCTCCAAGGTGGCTTGGTACGCATAGTCCAAAGACTTGGCGTACTGCACTTGACGCACAAGTTGGGGGTTGCCTTCGAACCTTGTGGTGGAAAAAACGCACAGGTGCCGACAGAAACCGACCGGGTAGTATCGGAAAGTGGGCGTTGGAGATCTTGAGCGTAGATGTCCCTTAATTGGCGAATTGCTTCACGAGCGGCATCTTGGATCCCGTTGGGGAAGGTGTCCCGAGGCATTGGAGCGTCGAAGATATGGGAGGCTGCCTCATCTCCTATGTTGGCGAAGATCAACACTTCAACCCTCCAGCGCTCTTGGTTTCCATAGGTGCCCAGGTACCCTTGGTAAATAGGGCGTGCCTAAAAACCTATCTCTTGAAGAAGAGCCAAAAGACAGTCGGCCAGGTGTCCAGCAAGGGTTCCGTGGGTGCTTTGGGTGGGACGTTCAGCCATCTACATTTTTAGAAAAAGGAGAAGAAATTAGTAACAATTTTTAAATTAGAATGTAGTTAAGAGAGAATGTGAAAAGGCTAGAATTAGAAAAAAAATTTAATAAATAATTTTAAAATATATCCTTGAGGTTTGCCCATTCTATTCTATCTACGGTCACGTCTTAGGGTCAACATGCTCTGATACCATTTCTGTCGGGACCCGGAGCAACGACTCCAGAACCCTCTGTGTTAATCGCACTATCCCAGGAAAAGCTAGTGCACACAAGTTCAAAGTGATGTATATCTCACAATAACCATAAATTATTATAGCAAAGGTTTGAGCATTAAAGCCAAAGTTTACAAATGAGAATAACACAAAAGATAGACAGCGGAAACATAAAGTAGTAGCAGCCCATCCAACCTTCCCCACAAGGCGAATTGACTGTAAGACGCGGCCTAGTCGTAGTCCTCACCGCAATCGTTGAAAGCTTCCTCTGTAAAGAGTTAGATATAGCCACATGAGTACAAATTTTGGGAAGCTTAGAAAATTAAAATAAACTCTTTTTATAATTAGCAAAATTTTTAAAATTATTTTTTCTTGCTTTAGGCTTTAGGATAAATACCAGAAGAAAACAAATAAATCCCAGAGAATTAAATAAAAGCAAAAGGAAATTTTGGGATGTTACAAACCCCCATAAGTTTTTGTAATTCTCCTTTCCCGGAGATAGGCATGAATTCATGATTTGTATAGCATAGCGCAAGCTTGTATCGCTTTACTCATCATCACTCTGATCCTGGTGGCTTTGGGTCCTCGCATTTCCTATAAAGTGGTGCCCAGATTAGAGTACAGAACTTTTATATCTATCTTAGCATATTATATCTCCACCCAGTGAATTGGCAGCTTGGGCGGTGTACCAGACTCACCAATAGCAACTATTGGCTGGGGTGGTTGCTGACCTTCACTCAACCGTATAATATATTACCCTCGTGTACCCCGCTTCTAGTATTATGACTAGTCTTGGGTTCTTGCGATCCGCATCCCCCACTTCTGGCCTACTTAACAGTTCTGGGTTCTTGCGACTGTGGAGCCCCCCACTCCGGTTCTGGTCCAGCTGATATTGTGTTCCTCCCCTACTTAAAACTTACACATGTGGAGAATATAATAACCTTGATAGAATTACTAATTCTATCCGTCCTCAGACGAAATATTGGTTGATACGTTTTAGTATGGTCTGTGTCACACAGATGAAGTTTGTAACTCCTTATATTATATTCTTATGCAGAAGTCCCAACCTGCCTCTCTCTTACCTATCAAGGCAACCTCTGCCCACCTTCTTAATTAATCTAAGTGGCCAACTGCTCCGTTAGTTGCCATTATCTCTTTTATCTTCTTTCTTATGGCCTTTCCTTGATTTAAATACTTTGCACAGCTTTGACGTAGGGTGATACCGAATTAATATATAAATACTTGTTTTACAGAATATACGCTGAATGGTTGCTCAAAGGAATGCTTGCCTAAAGCTCTAAGCCTCCATGCTACCCTGATACAATTCCCTCTGAAGACCCGGTATTTTGCCTGCAAATTATACAAGTACTAGAGTTTAATCTATGGTATAGCCTAATTAGTTGGTGAATTATCTTAAAATATTCTTACAAAGTTTCTAATCATTTGCCTTACTTATCTAAGGATTTTAGGGTTCCTGGTTTATTTTAATCATAGTCTTGCAACGGCATGTTAAAACAACGGTTGATTAATTGCTTAGGAAACTTAGGATTTCTATGTTAATAGTGAAAGTTTATATCACAATCTCGGGTAATCCTCAGAAGACTTTCTATTAGCCTTATGCAATTAATAATTTAATAATTTAATTATGTAGCCCTTAAAGCATCTATTTAATTTAACTGTGAATAAATTTAAGTGTGCGTGATGTCTATAACTGTCTCTGTTAACATGCACTTCTGAATTTAGCCAGCTTTAGTTCGCACATTTTTATTTTTTGCCTAATTTCCTTTTTATTTTCTTTTTTTTCTTTTTCTTTCCCTTTTCCTTTTTCTCTTTTCTTCCTTTTCTCCCCTCTTTCTTTTTTTTTACCCGGCCAATCCCCCTCACTTCTCTTTTCTTTCTCTCTTTCCCTGGCTCTTCTCCTCGCATCTATCTGGATCCGCCTTGGTGCCGCGTCCCGGCCCCTCGGTGCTGCACCGCTATGGCCCTACCCAGCCCTGGCACCTCTAGCTCTCGCTCGGCATCTCCTCTCCTCATTCCGCTCCGGCATGGTTCCATCGTCCTGCATTGTCTCCTGGCTTCACCGCCATCGGCGTTTCTCCTTGGCTGCCCTGTCCACTCATGCTGTCGGTTCCCCTCATCCTCGACCACTCCGACCGCCAGACCCATGGCCTAAGGCCTGGATCTAGCTCCTCCTTTTCGCCCAGATGCGGGTTCCCGTGCCCCCTTTTCGTCTCCCCTTTCATTTCTATGGTTGAGCTTATGTTACTATTTTGATTTAATTCCATTTTTGTCTCAAGATGTGATGGGCATGGAGGTGATCTGCATTGGCTAGTCATAGCGGAGCTCGAAGCCGCCCACACGCGGGGGAGTGTGGGGGTTGTTGTCGGGTGCGAGTACTAAGACAAAGGTAGTGCGCCGCTGCTGATCCTCTCCTACGGTAACCTTCTTCTCCTCTACTCCTTTCCTTCATGCGCATGTACTCTGTGGTGCCTAAGTGATTCCCTAGTGATGCTATGTCATTCGGTTGATTGCTGGTTGGCTACGGTTTTGTATGATTTAATCTTAAGAACTTGCTGCTATTACTGAGAATGGATGGTGGGCTATCTTTGTTAGTTGATTGTCGGGTTGCTTTGGGAAGGAATTGGAAATTGCTCGTGGCGGTCGCTTTCTTGGTCACTTGTGTGCCGACTGGTGGTGACCTCCTCCTAGGGTTGACAGTCTTGTGGTCTGCGGTCTAGTTTCTTGTCGGCTTCTTGTTCCAAGTTGGCTTGCCTTGGTCCGGTCTTGTGGTGGCCGACGCTCTGCAGCTGTGTGTTTTTGAGGGTTCGGAGGATGAGAAGGAAGAAAGAGATGGCTTGCTGGTGCTGTGGGCTTTCTTCTCCCTTCTCTTCTACTCACCTGGCTGCGTGTTCTCTTTTGCTTGTGGTCGTGCTATGCTTTCTTGATGCCTTGCTATCCTCTCTGTGACTGTGGTGCCCAGAAGGGCTTTGCTGGCTTTCCTGGTGCTGTGGATGCCGAGGGCTATTTTGGTAAGTGGGTAGCTGGCTGGTGGCTATGATCTTTTAAATATAATTTAGGTTTGTTTATGCCGAGTGATGACTCTATGGTTGCGAGAGATGCCGACTGGCACTTGGACGGTCAGGTATCTTCATGAATGGATTGCCCTGCCCGAACTTAACCTCTAGGGCTCTGACGGTAATCTCTTTCCCCTTTCCTTGATTCGTTTATTTAGTTTTATTCATTCTTTTGTTTAGTCTTTTTGGCATCTTAAATACTAATTTACTCACAAGGAAATAGCGATGCGGGGTTGGTTTGTCGGTGAATTCTAATGTATGAGATGCTATACGTGTACCCTCGCCTTTTCTTAATGTTGATGTACAGAGGAGAATGTGTATCAATCCGAATGTAATTTCTATTCTCTGTTGATCCGGATGTAAATGAATATGTATGAGATGAAGTCACATTTGTAATTGACTCTCTATATTGTACTTACAAATTATTGATAATAATTACGTGCATTTTGATTTGTAAAATGACTCGGGATTTGATTTAATTGCAATGATTGATTTGAAATTCCACGACAACAATCAAGTTAGAGAATTGGATCCTTAATGTTAATTTGGCCTCTTAATCATTATGAGTACGCTAAATACGCTGATTAGATTAGTTGGAAAAATGTGGGGCATTATAGTCCATGAATGAGTTGCAGCACGAGAGCCATCTCAGAAATAGGCTAATCGCAATCAGAAAGGCCATGGAGACGTCATGAGTGAGGGCCGGCATGGAGCCGGACTCCATAGCAGGTGAGGTATCGTCCATGGTGGGGAGAAGAGAATTTTTGGGAAGAAGAAGGGAAGGTGGAGCAGGTTCAAGAGTTGAAAGGCTCAGATACCATGAGAAATGTTATGGCTTTCACACTGGTATTCATTCATATGTGGATGCCATATGTAGGCTTTACAGAAGCATTGGAGATAGCCAAGCGCATGTACAACAGATTGAGAGGAAAGTGGATCACTATGATTACATGATTACGCAAATCATGTAGCCGTGAGACTTGGTCATGGAGTTGACTCGGTCATGGAGTTGGTAGGTTGTCCGAGTCATGCAGTGAAGACGAGCTGGAGCCATGCATGAGATGAGATCCTTGTGGGGTATTACGAGCTGGAGCCATGCATGAGATGAGATCCTTGTGGAGTATTGGTTCGCTGACACCAAAATCTATGGCTCTGTTCCAAATAGCGATGGTTTCTGATTTTTAGAATCTAAAAGCCGTTTAGAATGCGTTGGTTTCTTATTCTTTTTTTCTTTTTTCCATTTACATTATCCATGGGGATATCATAGCATTTTTCATTTCATTTCTTTATTTTTTAATTAAATATCTTAGAAAAAGCTAGGTATTATTCAGATAAAAACCACAATACTTTGAAACATGACCTAGATAAGATCTGGCAGCTAAGGAGAACGAACGATGCAAACTATCACATTACACGTCCGATAGCTAGTTTATGTTTGGGCGCGTAGCTCCTCACCTCCCTAATCTCCCTATCCATCAACCGCACCAGTGCTCCGCCCGCCGCGTCTCAAACAAACGCTACTTAAAAGCAGCAACTCTTTTTGTTTGGAGAAAACCACTTTTGCTAACTAACCTGCAACAAAGTTCATCTCTTCACAGCAAGCTCGTACTCTGTCCTCCGCTCGCCTCCTCTCGCGCCTTCACGCTTCCAGGACCCTCGCAGCCGTGCGGTGCGTGGGGCAGCCGAGAAACGATGCGCGCCGGCGGGTGGTAGAGGAGCTCACCCAAGGCCTGTGTCAGGGCGCAGATCGAAGCCGCCGTTGGGTGGTTCGAGCGCAGGATGGCTGCCGTAGGTGCATGCGTGCATGGGTTTCGGCTTGAACAAGATGGCTGATTCGCAGGATATGTGCATCTTTTTGTGCTTTGGGAATTGGATGGTTCGCAAAAGGATCAAAAACACCAATACGGGTCTGATTAGTGCCATCAAAGATTTGATTCGTTTTTAAGTTATATTCTACGGATTACTGTCATGCCCCTTCTACAAATAGATTGTTGTTTGTCACTGGTGATGTAAAAGGATCTTCTGTTGTTGCGGGGTTATGTCGAAAGTTTGTTGCTTGCAAGCTCTGGAGTCTGGACAGATACTCTTCAATATTTTACGTTGTTCTATACATGGATAGGTTTCTTTATTGCCACTGTTGTGCCTTTTTTATTACCGGAATCGCTAGATGTTGATGTTTTTAAAATAAAATTGATCGAATTTCTCACCTCCTGGCACTACTACAGGGCAGGTCATCACAGACGGTTCAAAAACATCATCACAGACGGTTTTGCGAACCGTCTGAATTTATGGGTCAGTGATAATACGAGGTCATCACGCACGGTTTTCAACCGTCGCGATAGCTCAAATCACGAGCGGTTTTAACTAAAACCGTCGTGATATGGTGATAATCACGACGGTTTTAACTAAAACCGTCGTGATATCGATAATCGAGCGGTTTTAACTAAAAGCGTGCGTGATTATCATGTACCACAGACGGTTTTTAACTAAAAACCGTCTGTGATATCACAAACGGTTTTAGTTAAAACCGTCGTGGTACATGATAATCGCGCACGCTTTTGGTTAAAACCGCTCGATTATCGATATCACGACGTTTTTAGTTAAAACCGTCTGTGATTATCGATATCGCGACGGTTTTAGTTAAAACCGTCGTGGTACATGATAATCACGCACGCTTTTTAGTTAAAACCGCTCGATTATCAGATATCCTGACGCTTTTAGTTAAAACCGCCTCGTGATATTCCTTCTACCCCAAATCTATTCCTATTTATTGGCTAGCCTCGAAATGCTAGCCATGCCCTCTGAAACAAGCGGATGAACAAGTATATAAGGCATCCATAAACATCCAATACACATCACATTTCATTCACAAACATAAAGTATCCACTTCGCAAATGAATCAATTGAATTGAAATAAAATATCCATTACATCGCATTACAATGCAATAAAATTCATGGTGCACAATGGAACCGTCCTTCCGACTTTATGACTTGAGCCACCAAAAGTACGCCAACTCTCCTCGAATTCGTGAAATATCGGGCTGTTCCAATGCGCTTGACGGGATGTACGCACTGTGGATAGGGATATGAATGTACGATATATGTAACGTGATAAGTATGAAGTAAATATGGAAAGATTGATAAACCTTGAATTGGTGATCCTCGAGGAATCGAGGAGTAGGTCCATATGGTGGCAAACATAGAATCCACATGTGTTGCCCGTGCTGCTGGTGGCACCGCAAAAATAGAATGAGCAATAATTCAAGAGGCATTAATCTGAATCACGCATAGGATTAATTAATGTGTAATAGCGAATACCTTAAAATCTCGAGTATGTCTCGTGCCTTTGGCCCTTGCTTCGAGACACCCCCATTTCAACGTACATCGCGAACGCCCACGTGATTCAAAAAGTTAACCTTAGTCAATCGGAATGAAAGAAAGAGTACAATATAGGTATGTATGGAGAAAATAAACTTACCTATCGATTACTTGGGCGACAACCGTGAAGTCCATTTTATTCTTACTTAAGGAATCAAGGTAATATACCTTGTTCCATTTTGGTACAATGACTATTAAAATCCAATGAAAGTTTTGATTGTAGGGCATAAGTATATAATCCTTATTGTGTTGAGCCCGCAGCCACGATGCAATGTACCTCTCGACGACGGACATATCCTCGTCGATGGTATACTGGCGACCATGTGTGGGTCCAAGAAACCAACCGATGATGACGGGATGTTCTAGCTTTAGTCCACATGTGTCTACATATACACACACGAAAGCAACAAATTATATATGGCATTTATCGGTATGACATGAACGGAGACTGTGATTGTGCACACTTACGGCGTCCAAAGATCGAATGAGTGAGACGTCGAGGCGTTGAGCGTGAAAAGATCGAATAAGTCCTCGGCGACCACGAAGACACCGTCTTGAAAATTGTGATGGAAATGCTCCAACGCGAATTTGACAAAGGATACCGATCTCCGTTCGCCCTCCGGCTTATTGGACTGCTCCATGTACCACTTGTGCAATTGCGGCAACTAATTGGTAGGTGTTGGAGGCCCTTTTTCTCGAGCAACGGCTGCCAAGCACGAATTTACGGGCCAATGGCGTGTACGGGCAATATCATCATTGGTCTTCGTGCTTTGCCCTTGCGCCCTTGCCGCCTCGGTGTGGGTCGACTTTACGGTAGTCGACTTTAAAGGTAGCAATGGGCAAGTTGCTCTGCGAAGAGCACTGTGGAGATAGCACCGGTGCAGCTAGCGGTGGTGGAGACAAGTCTTGCGGTGGAGATGGCACCAGTGCACAGAGATCCGGTCCCGCCATCGGTGAAGAAGCCTCGAGGAGATGTCGCTTTTAGGCCACCGGATGAATGTTCCAATGGCACGCCCTAGAGCCACGATCTCGTCGTTGGGCGGCTTCAGATGGCGGGGCGACCTCAAAATTAACATGCACACCATCCACATGAACTTTATAAGCTCGGCGCTAAAGCTTGACCGTGCACCACGCCCCGATACTGCATTGATATGCCCGGCCCCAAGCAACAGAAAGGAACGGAGGCATATCTCACTTGAGCCCGCACCGTGAGGCTCCTACATAACGATCACGTAATTAGCTCATCGAATAGGCCTATCAATGGAGCAAGCATTCGAGAGATAATAATTATTACCAGGATGTCGTCCACAGAAAATCTGGCCTCGGTTTGCGTCGGATTGGACGCGCAACTACTCGGATGGTTGTGCGGGCTAGCTAGCATAGGAGCGGGGCGGCTGCTGATTTTCCGTCTGCTTCCGCACCTCATCTCTCGATTTTATCACCGGATCACCCATTATCTCCTCTCTTAGAGTAGCCTTGAGCTCTTCTCTAAGCCGTGCGTCACGCCGGCTTTGTTTCTCTTCGACGCCGATACATTTGAGTCATCTTGGCTCCATGTTTCCATGGAACGTAAAGCCCAAGGCCTCTCGACGACCCGGTGCTCCTTGTTTCCCGGGCGCGAGAGTATATCTTTCTCCTTGTTCCATGGAATGACCCCTGGGAAGATTCAACAATCAACGCTTCCTGCAAGAGCACGACATGTCATTTCACTGCACGGCGAGTTGTGGAGTAATTACAAGCTACGTAGTTCGATCGATATCTTACCAAGCTACCGAGACACTTGCCGGTCTCGGGGGTTTCGAAAGGAGACATCCCCGATGTCGTTGTAGATGACCTTGCTCTAATCCAATTTCGAGCGGTCATCCGGATATTGGCAAATGGCGGGCGATGTCCCCTGTGGTCGCTGCTCGTCCTCCCTCCTCCATCGCGATTTTACCCGCATACCCACCGTGCCAAGTCCAAGTGTGTTTTTGCCGAGGGTGTGTGTTTTGAACTCTTCGTTGTCTTCATCGCCTTGAACTCTTTCCATTGTGGTTCCGTGAATGGGTATTTTGAAAGGGTGTTTCGTCCTTCTCCACGTAGTCCTTGACAAGCGTGCTTTGAAGTTCTTCCATGCTTTGCATGCCCCTAGCAAGGCTTGTCGTTGCACGGCGCCTTGGTGTTCTTCGGGATCTCGAACGATGCCAAAATTTCGTCACCGACTCACGCTTCCGAGTCGCAGCACGCCTTCCACGAATCGAATGTGATTTCAATTGTTGTCGTGCAACTATTCGATCGTTCTTCTCCATGCGCCATCGCTTTGGGAGGAAAGAGAGGACCCCGATACATCGACTTGTGTGATGGTAAATCGTCCTCGTGCTTCTTTGATAGCCCTCTTCCTTGACGCCTTGATTTTGGAGCGGACGCCCCGCGATGATGTTGAAGAATGCGGATGACATGTTGCTATTCGACAATTTGTGGGTCTATTAGGATAAAAATTTGCGATATAAGCATAAATATAATTCCTCTATAATTATATAAGCACACCAATGACATCAATCCATATAATCAATCACATACTTTTCATCGATTGGTTATTATATTATCAATTCAATCTTTGAGCTCTTAACCTTGTCACTTTCAAATTAGATAATATATCATGCACATGTGTGCATTCGGCCAATAGACAGAATCAAAAGACACAAGTGACAGTAATTAAAAGACAACAAGTGATGATAATTTAAAGACAACAAGTGACATAATTAAAAGACAACAAGTGACAGATAATATATTCTTCAAAGCTCACGATTAACAATAGTTGCATGATATGAGCATGAATCAAAAGACAACAAGTGACATAATTAGAGCTCAAAGATTAAATCCTCCAATCTCAAAGATAAGATTTTAATCATCATAGAGCAACAACCGATCCCACAAGCAATCTATGTCCTTCAAGACAACAAAGAAGTGAAGTGAAGTGAACAAGAACGGAGATGGGGAATGGATTCAACCAAGGGAGTAGAAGTAGCAGAGGGCAGCTGAGGAGGTGGACGGCGACGGGGGTTCCGCGGCGGCGACGGGGCCGAGGGAGGAGGACGGCGACGGGGGTTCCGCGGCGGCGACGGGCCGAGGCAGGAGGACGGCGACGGGGTTCCGCGGCAATGACGGGCCGAGGCGGGAGGACGGCGACGGCGAAAGGACGGCGGCGCCGACGGGCCGAGGGAGGAGGACAGCGGCGGCGGCGAAAGGACGGCGGCGACGGGGTTCCGCGGCGGCGACGGGTCGGAGGCACGGCGGCGGCGGCGGGGCCGATGGGCTCGATCGGGATCCGCTAGAGCGACTAACCCTAGTCGGGCGCGTGGGGTTATATAAGGAGATTATCACGGACGGTTATAAACGAATAACCGTCAGTAATAATATATATCACGATGGTTATTAATTTAGAACCGTCGTGATATGTCGCTCGACAGTGGGGCCCACCGGTCGGTCTCGAAAAATAAAGAAAGGCTCAACCTCGGCGCCGCGTGAGCGGGCTCGAACGCGCCGAGGGAGCCGGGGAGGAGTGAGCGACGGTTGCCAACCCGCCGCTCGGTTTTATCTCACACTATAATGGTAAGTATACCCATTATCACGCATTTGTTCGAATTGTTAACCGTCTCGTGATATATTATCACGACGGTTATTAATTGAGAACCGCTCGTGATAACCCATCAGATTTACCAACCAAAGATTCATATACATCACCTACCAAAGATTCATCAACATCACCTACCAAAGATTCATACACATTTTCTCGTATAAACATCAATTCACATATACATCACATACATGCATTGTTATATACATAAATGCAAATTCACATATACATCACATACATGAATTGTCATTTTCAACATTCACCTAAATATCACACATTTTGAACAATTGGGTGTATGACTCAATCCACTTGCTTAGTTCCTTTAAAATTAGCCCTTCATGATGATCGATGCGTGCGTAACTAGTTTCGTCACGTTGTTCATCATCGACCCTTATGCCATTTCCAAAAGGAGGTAACTCGTCAAATTGATTGTATTCTTCCTCATCCACTACATTCTCTACTCCGACAATTCTCCTTTTCCATGAAGAACTACATGTCGTTTCTTATTTGCCGGTTGGTTACATAGAAAACTTGAACAACTTGATTGGCGAGTACGAATGGTTCGCCTTTGTACCGACACGTTGGAGGTCCACGGTAGTGACACCGCATTTGTCAACCTTCACCGTGGCGTATGCACCCAACGGCAAATAAATAAGGGGATCTTGAAAAGCACGTGTCGAGCTCCCAAATCTCTTCTATGAATCCATAGTACGAGCTTCTCAACCCATCGGTCTCGAACGCATCTATGCGGACACCGCTGCTCGTTAGTGCTCTTTACATCCCGATCCTATGTATAGAATGTATACCCATTTATATCATACCCTTGCCATGTCACAACTGTAAATGTTGGTCCTTTTGCCAACCATGTCAACAACTCACTTTATGAGCTCCTAGCGATTTGGTCCTTCAACCATTGGTTGAACCGAGCGTTGTGTTGCCTCATGATCCAAACATCGGCGCTCCCGGATTACATTGTCAAGCACATCCTTGTCTTTGGTCAACATAAGCGCCACTTCACCATGTGTTGCAAGACTGTGAAATGGGCTTGAGTATACGCGTCCATATCTGGAGTGATTGATTTCCTTCCGATAGTTCCGATACCCTTCAGCCTCCCCTCATGACGAGATTGAGGCACACCTATCGGTTGAATCTGAGCCATATAATCGACACAAAACTCAATGACCTCTTCGCTTGCATAACCTTCGACGATGCTGCCCTCTGGTCGAGAACGATTCCGTACGTAGGACTTGAGAATTCCCATGAACCTCTCAAATGGGTACATGCTACGTAGGAATACAGGCCCACATATTTTTATCTCCCACACAAGGTGAACAATGAGATGGACCATGATATCGAAAAACGAAGGAGGGAAATACATTTCAAGATGACATAGAGTCATCACCACATCGTATTGCAGAGCATCTAGTCCTTCGGGATCGATGACCTTCTGAGCAATTGTGTTAAAAAAATAACATAGCCTCATAATTGTCTCTCGGACTCTAATCGGTAAAATATTTCTAATTGCAATAGGGAGCATCTGTGTCATCAGCACATGACAATCGTGAGACTTCATGCCATTTAACTTCAATTCTTGCATCGAAACAAGTTTCTTGACGTTGCGGAGTAACGAGACGGAACTTTGACACCATGCAAGCACCGCACGCTCGTTTTCTCCACCTTGGACAGTTTGTAACACGCAGGGGAAGGTATATTCGTCCATTGTCATTGCATGTCGGTGCTAACTCGGCCCGATGTCCATTTCACCAAGTCAAGCCGTGCATTGACGCCGCCCTTTGTTTTATCACGAATGTTCAATGAAGAGACCAATCAAGTCGTCACATACATTTTTTCACGTGCATGACGTCGATGCAATGTCGAACATCTAGGTACTCCCAATAAGGTAAGTCCCAAAATATTGATCTCTTCTTCCGTGTGTTTTCTCACGAGCCCTCAATTTGCGTCCCTTCCGAGGACAACATCTAAATCCTTAACCATATTATAAACCTCTTTTCCTTTAAATGTCTTGGAGCTGAACCGCCTTCCTTCTCTCCGTCAAATTGTTTCTTCATCTTGCGGTATGGGTGAGCCCTCCAAGGAACCGACGGTGACGCATGTAGACGGTTTTGAGAGTGTTTCACCACACACTCTCGGTACCATCTAAGCAGTGAGTACAAGCTTTGGCACCTTTCATACTTTGGCCCGATAGGTTAGCAAGGGCAGGATAATCATTTATGGTGCGAACAATAAAGAGCGCAAGGTGAAGTTCTCTCGCTTGTACGCATCCCATACCTGCACCCCTTCATTCCATAGTACTTTTAGATCTTCCACCAATGGTGCTAGGTACACATCAATATCATTCCCAGGTTGCTTTGGCCCTTGGATAAGTATCGACAGCAAAATATACTTTCGCTTCATACACAACCAAGGAGGAAGGTTATAGATGCAGAGAGTCACGGGCCATGTGCTATGTCGGCTGCTCATGCTACCGAAAGGATTCATTCCATCTGTACTCAGTCCGAACCTTATATTCCTTGGTTCTGCACCGAAGTCTGCAAAACTCCTATCGATGTTTCTCCATTGGGCGGAATCAGCAAGGTGTCTTAGCATTCCATCTTTCTTGCGCTCCTCCGAGTGCCAACGCAGCAATTTTGCCTCCTTTGGATTTGCAAAAACCTTTTCAAACGGGAATTATAGGAAAATACCATGCCACCTTACCAGAGGTCCTTTCTTCACCTCTGCTCCCTCGTAGTCATCGATTGATTGTTACGTTTGTATCGGGATGCGTTGCACACGGACATACATGCATGTTTTCATACTCTTTACTGTGCAGATACGATCGTTCGGACATGCATGTATTCTTTCTACTTCAATTCCCAATGGACAAAGGACCTTCTTGGCTTTATACGTGGTTTTAGGCAACTCATTTCCCTCCGGAAGCATGTCCGCTAAAAGACCCAAGAATATGTGAAACTTTTGTCGGACCAACTGTTGCTTGCCTTTAATTTCAACAGTTCAAGCACGGCCGACAACCTCGTGTACTTTGACCTGCAACACGTGAACAAAGGTTTCTCCGAGTCCTCCATCAAGCCACGAATTTAACATACTCTCTCATCATAATTCTCTTCTACATCGCGAAGCATCCGATCCGTTGTCATCGTGCAACCTATCCGTATCCGAACCACAATCGACATCATCCGGCGCCATGTCATTCACTTCACCGGCGATGTCATCCGGCGGCATATCATTCACTTCACCGGCGATGTCATCCGGCGGCATATGATCATTCACTTCGCCATGACTGGTCCAACACGTATAACCCTTTTTGAAACCCCTCCGAATCAAGTGCGCTTCAATTTGCCCTCGGTTCTTAAACATCTTTAAATTCTCGCAGTCAGCGCATGGACAGTACATATATTCCACCCCCTTATTCAACATATCCTCCTCGCGGCTCTTGTAAGCGAGACACGCCATTAATATACTCTTCACTCACACGGCTCATGGCATACATCCGACTTGGTCCTCGTTACGTACATACATAACAACTCAAGATTAAAAATACCTTAACTAATTACTACTACATATATACCGCCACATGTATTATATTGAGGTTTAATTTGCTAGCTCAAATCATATTATAAACACAACAGCTATTATATAACCAACAATTTTACAAATTAACCATCTTCAATAACACTCACCAATTACTTAAATCTAAATTGTAATGCAATTAAAGAAAAAATAAATTATCTTACTAACCATATCGATCTAGAGCTAGCCCACCAAACAGAAAGTATGAATTGAATGAATCTTCAAAGCTCAATCTCCCTCTTCCCACCAAAATAATCGGCCTCAAATCGCTTAGGCTCGAGTGCGCGGCAGTGGCTACTGATCCGGATCGAAATGAAGACGAGGCGGCTGAGCGGCGCATTAAATGCTTCGTGGCATTATCACCGACGAGTTTTTATTGCAAACCGTCTGTGATCATTCACAGACGGTTTTATATTAAAACCCGTCTGTGAAAAGCTTGTTATCGCAGACGGTTATTAATAAACAACCGTCTGTGATAACCGACTTTCACGAGCAGTTGTTTATTAAAACCGCTGCGATAACCGACTTTTCACGCACGGTTGTTTATTCAAAATGCTCTGCGGCGTTGACAACACGACGGTTGTTTATTAAAACCGTCTGCGATAACCGTAACGTATCTCTTGTTTCGTAACGATATCTCTTCGTTATACGAAGCGTCTCTTTAATATCGAACCGTCATCTTTGAAGGTTAAATATGCGCGCGGTCTTCTACGTCGTACACTCTCATCTTTGCTAGTCGTTCTTGTGATCACGCATCGTTCTTACTAGCATCATCTCTCCTTCACGATCTCAAGCGGCTCTTCGCTCCTCTCCTTCATCTCCTTCATCACACCCGCTTAATATGGATTCTAGTATTCTGCGCTCATCTCCTTCCTCTCATCTATCCACACCGAGTTGTTCGCCGTAATCGACATAAAGGCCAACAATCCACGCCTAGAGCAGCTCCTCCGCCACGCCTCGCTCTCCTCCTCGACTCGCTTCCATCCGTCACCGACCTCATCATCCGCCGACGGAGGTGTTGTCTTGTCGCCTCGAAAGGGAAACCGCGCTTACCCTCGTTCTTCTCTACAATGTGCACAAAGCGGAGGAAGCATTTGTGGCAATGGAGAGACAGATGGATAGCATTGCCGCCTGCGAAACGGCGGATTCGAGGAATCTTATCATGCTATCCTCTACGAGCTTATGACGACGCTAATGATCATTTGCCAATGCCGGAGGACGGTGCGAGGACAAGGACGATCTTAACGGCGTTCGAGAACTCAACGGCTCCTCTATGTCCCAAATTCAAGAAGAAGCGTCGAAGCCCGTAAGATTAGAATCGCAATCTCTTTATCTCTGCGACATTTGTAATAAATTTGCATAAAATTGAAATTAATATATTTGCCTTTTATTTTGTGATTCCCTGTCTCTGTATGAATTTGATTGGTTGTTACTATGACGACGGTTTGTAATAAAAACCGTCTCGTGATAATTCAGATTATCACGACGGTTTTTATTACAAACCGTCTCAGGATAATTAGTATCACGACGGTTCATAAGTAACAACCGTCTGTGATAGTTCAACCCCGCCATCGAGATATCTCAAAGGAGATTATAATTACCCTTATAGAGTAAGCAACACCGAGGGAACCACCGGCTATCGCCGCGATCTCTCTCCCCTCGCTCCCTCGGCGCGTCGAGCCCCGCTCACGCAGCGCCTGAGGTCGAGCTATTTCTATTAAATCCGTCGTGACATGTGGGTCCCACCTACACAGACGGTTCATCAGTAACAACCGTCTGTGATACTCATATTGTCCGACGCCGCCTACACAGACGGTGTCCAAATTTTTTTGTTACATGCCCTTTGAAAACAAGCAAATGCACACGGAAACACAACAACACACATTCAGATCTATTACATGATAACGAGCTAACGAACCCTTCACGTCACGACGGTGCCGCTGAAAAAGACACACTTACGACACTTACGGCCGGCAAGAGTGTGTTGTCCAGCGGCCCGCCGTGCCGCGACGGAGGCGCTAGCTCACAGCGGAGGGGAGAAGCAAAGAAGGATTGTCGGAGTGGACATCACATCTCGACAGTAGTCGGCATCGTCGAGGAACATGCAAATACAGAGGCAAGCACAAAAACTCAACAACACATTCAGATCGATCTATTACAGGATGACAAGCTAACAAACCCTTCGTGGCACGACGGTCACACTAAACAAGACACACTTACGACACTTACGGCAAGAGTGTGTTCTTTAGTATGAACCGTTCGTGCCGCGATGGAGGTGCTAGCTCACAGCGGAGGGGAGATGCATACAGGAAGTAGCTAGCTAGTGGATGAACTCACGCGTGACTAGTACCGGTGGAAAGGTTGATGGGGAGTTATTAATAAGGGCATGGCCGTGGGAGGAACTGGTGCCAGCCATTCGATGTGGAGAGAATAGACGGGTGAGATCGAAATCCTGTGTATACGCCAATTATTGGTGACATGTGATTATTACACACCAATTATCGCGACATGAGATTATTACGCACGGTTCTTAACAGAACCGCTCGTGTTATTCTAACTTTTCACGACGGTTTGTGTTAATAACCGTCAGGAACTTTCCTGACGGTTCTTAACAGACCCGTCATGTTATCTCGATGGTATAGACGGTTCGTATTAAGAACCGTCTGTGAAAGTTCACAGACGGTTATTAACAAAAACCGTCTGTGATGTCTCAATTATCACAGACGGTTCATGTTAATAACCGTCTATGAAAATATCACAGATGGTTGCCAGTAAAACCGTCTGTGATTAGCCGTCTAGTATTAGCCTTTCTGTAGTAGTGTGGTCTGCACCACGATTCGTGTGGTTGTACTTCAGTTGTGGCGCGATTGCAATCCGATTACAGTTCGTTGCATTCGAGGGTGCACGAGCACCGCCACCAACGAAAGCCGCCCTACCTCCGCTAGTGCCAATGCCCTCCGACGAATACACGTTCTGCCGCTGTCTCCCTTCTTTTCCTTGTATCAAGGTGATGCGTCGCATCCCACCGCCCCATGCTGTGGGGAAGGCGCCGGAGATCGCTGGGTATGTGATATTATTGGACGTCGGAGGTGGTGAGCGCACAGTTATCGGGGCAAGGAAGTAGCTGGGAAGTCAGAGACCCCAGAGTCGGAAAGCTGCTGTGGGGAAGGCGCCAGAGATCGTTGAGTATACGATATTATTAGACGCCGGAGGTGGTGAGAGCACAATTACTAGAGCAAGAAAGTAATTGGGAAGTCGAAGACCTGGAGTCGAAGAGCAGTCAGAGATCGGTTGTAGCTATAATGAACCGGTCGTAGTAGTCACAGTCGTGAGCCGAGTTGCGTGGTAGTCGAAACTACAGTGAACCGGTCGTAGATACAGTAAACCGGTCTTAGTAGTTGCAGTCGTGAATGTAGCTACGTGGTAGTCGGAATAGTCGGAGCTATAGTAACCGGTCAGTAGTCGTGAGCTACAGTACTCGGTTGGTGCTCGAAAGACTTGTGTGGTTAAGGACCGGTAGTATCGGCTCTGTGTGAGCAGTATTACCAGAGATACGGTCGAGACGCCATGGTCAAAGTACTCGTAAGTCGAGTAGCAGCCATGGTCGAGAAGCTGTGGTCGAAGTACTCGTAAGTCGAGTAGTAGCTATGGTCGAGAAACCGTGGTCGATGTACTCGTAAATCGAGTAGTAGCCGTGGTTGAAGATCCATGGTCGAGGCACCGTGGTCGAAGAGCCGTGGTCGAGGCACCGTGGTCGAGGCGCAGTGGTCGTAAATCGTCACTGTGAGTCCGAGTAACAGCTGAGTAAATGAGTCCGAGTAACGACTAAGTGAATGAGTCCGAGTAATGACTGAGTAAATGAGCCCGAGTAACGGCTGAGTAAATGAGTTTAGCGAGTCTTACGGATAGGGCTTGTATGTGTGGTCCGATTGTATCTATTTAAGCCATGTAATCTGTAGAGCAATTTGAACAAAATTAAGTGAATAAAAGAGGAAGGAAGCAAATACATGTGTTGCCGCAAAGAAAGTCTCTCATGTGTTTACTCGTTCTCCACTCATATGCGTTTTGTTTCCTCGGCTGGCCCAACATCCAGCAGATTGGATGTCCTGGATGAGATGTGGTTTTCTTGTCCGCAACAAGTTTTAACTGCTGGGCGCAGCAGGTTACATTCTTGAGTTGAATTTGGCGTCCGCCAGCTTGTTCCTCATCAACCTCCCAGACGAAGTGCGGCAGGAGGAGGACATGAGAAAGCTTGAGCCGTCACATGAAGATGATTCCGGGTTATATCTCATCCATCCGAAGGGGTTTCAGATTCAAGTTTGGCTCTATGGCACAGATGGTGATGGCGCAGGCAATTGGGGGCTAGCTGATCAGGTGTTTGGTCACCTTGCAAAGCCCACCTGGGAGCCAGGGAATGCTTTTTCTTGTGTATGGGGTCGGGGACAATGCCGAGTTGGTTAGCTCTCCATGATGGTCTGGCCTCCCAAGTCCCAACTTCCCTGCACTGAACTGTGAACGTGATCAAAATTGAGCGATCCTTCAAGGTTTGTATCTCGGCTATCCTGTTTTGCGTAGTATCTTCCCAAGCTATCTGTTTGCAATATACCTCTGTTTATTCAACAATGTAATGGACATGGATGAGAAATTGTATGTTATTGTTAGGTGACTCCGTATGCTTTATGACAAGTTTTTGCATGGGCACAGCATTCAGGTGCCAGCAGTTAAGTTAATTCCAATTGTATACCGGGCACTCCCTACTCCAATCGTATAGCATCCTGGTGCCACAATATCTTACTGCCTAAACAAGTCGAATACATTAAGCAAAATTTCTGGTGCGAAGTTTCTAGGACCGGTATGGCAATAGAGATGGGTGAATGATGCCTTTAAATTTTTTCTAAGTATTTCCCTAATCTTTACTTCAAAACTTATGAAAAGTTAGGAAGATCAAGAAGCCAAAAATCCAAAAAATCTTAGAGCTACAGAAATTTTCAGCCCATTAATAGTGAAATCAGCACTAGTTCAAATTCGAAAAACCATATAATTTTGATCCATCGATCTAAAAGACTTGAAACTTGAACCAAAACTAGTTCATGACCTTAGTAGTTCATGACCTTAGAAACCTATCCCAACCAAAACACCTAAAATAACTTGAGAGAATTGGGATATTTTGATTCGTGAAGCTCTGCTGCACCAAAACCAGACCAAAACAAAATAATGAACTAACTCTCAAACCAAAACTCCAAATCACTTGAAATTTCGTATGCACCTTCTCTAGAATGTCAAAAACCTATTATAATCAATGATTAAAAAAATTGTTGCCAAAATTCTGACCTTTTTGCATTTGAAGGCATATTGCACAAAAACGGGTCAAAAATCATAAATGGTGAATATGAATTGCTCGTAGGTGAATAATGACGAAGATAGCTCTAGATGTGTTCTCACATATTTCATCAAGCAAGAACACCAAAGAAATCAAGTTAGAAATAGCTAGATCGAGAAATCACTCGAAGAGGCTAAATAGAGCAAAAAATGGGTTTTTGCATGAACTTACCAACCAACTGCCTAGATGGATGGAGATTAATTTTCGAAGACTATCTTCATTTCTTATACGTTCTTGGTACAACAAGATCAAGAAGAGTGAAGAGAAGAGATCAAAACCAACCAAATCAAGAGCAAATCAATCGAAACACGAAAGATCCACAGAGATGAACAAAGATTGATATATTGCTATTTAAAGATGAAAGTTTTATAGCCACTCTACCTTAGAGGACAGAGAGCACACCACAAGTACTCGATTTCTCACAAATCCTAACCCTAGAATTCATGAACAATTGGTCTCAAGAGAGAATAGTTGGATGGTTGTCCCTGCGGTCGTTTTGAACTTTCTCCCACCACATCAGCGTATAATCCTCAAATTCCAAAGAAGCAAACTTGATTTTATGGTCTTCGCTGAAATTGTTCATATGGAAGATCTGCCCATGTGCATCGCCCATTTTTGATATTCTCCCGGATCTGCACCACCAACAAATTTAGGCATGGTAATATTTACCTTAGTGAGAGGATTCTTCTCGTGTGGTATCGGAACACGTCCAGCACGGCCGCAGTGGTGGCCGTGATCTATCAGTGTCCAGTTAGCATCGTAGTCCTCCTTAAAGGCATCAGCGTTGTGCTCATCATCGTCATCGAAGTCTGGCCCGTAGTGACCAAACCTGATGCAACGATGGGTGTGTCCCGATCTTTCGATGAGAACAAGAATTCAATTTTAGGAGACGACTCTCACGATTTGTCAACTAATCATACAAGACTAATAAGACCAATATACCCGGTAATCGCTGAACTAACTCCAAGATTGCTATCAACCTTGCTAGAAGCATGATCGACCTGATCACGAAGATCTATTCCTGAAAGCAATCGAAGAACAAGCAAGAACACGATAGATGAGCAATCCGAAATTGTGAATAGGAATTAAGAATTGTATTGAAAAGTAGGGTTTCGAAGAACAATGTCGTTGTTGTACTTGTCGAACAAGAGGACAATGTATAAAGTAGCAAAGCTAAACTTCAACCTAACAAAACCCAAATCCTGAAGTGTAGCATACATAAAACTATATGAGGATGATGGCCAGGGGCTGGCGCACACCCCTAGGGTTACAAGGTCCATGGGCCCAAGTAGAGGTGGTACAACACCAGTTTGTTTCGGAATAAGAGATTTAAATTCCCCAAAGACACTTGAGAATATTTAATGCACCGATAGCCCCATTCAATCCTGAAAGAGAACCTAGATAGAATATTAACTCCTCATCCAATAAAATGCAGACTGTTGGTCGTTTTTAATAATTTTGTGAATCAAGCAGAATAATCAACTTTGTTCATAATAATGATTGGATTAAAATAAGCAACTCCATATTTTGATGAAGTTATTAAAATAATGGCTCAATTAATGGGCAGTTGCAATCCCAGATAATATTGCATCTTGAGTTATCAAGTTAAATCAACCAATTCACAGTATAAACATCATTTGTGGAATCCGTATCCAAAAAACACTAAGTGTTTAACCCTCAGCAAGTATTACTCAATATCCCAGATAGTCTCTCCAATCTATTCTTATGTCTTGCCTAACCTATCAAATTTCCTTAATAAATATAACTTGATCAAAGAAGCTATTAGAAATTTAAAAGTTCGAGCTTTGGTATCTTGTAATCTGCTATGTCTAAGCCATACTCCACTCCAAAGCAAAATATTCTCATGGGTGTTCCTTCAGCATCGATCCTCCTTTTATACCTTTCCCGGCAAAGTACTCTATCACTTCGCTTCCACTTAAAACTTCCTTTGGCTCTGTATCACGCAACTCGCCAAATCTTTACTCAGATCCTCAATCATAGCAAATTATAATTAAGCTCAATTGAATTTAATTGGACTTTCTTGTGTTGTTGGTTTTATTTGGTTTGTCAATCGTTGTCGCGTAATTAGAAGCTAAAGCCACGAGAGATGACAAGTTTGAGCATGATCAAGATTTAGGTAAAAGACGAGGACCAGGAATTCAAGACCACTGACTGAGAAGGCTTTGAATAAGATCAAGGCCATGGTAAATCGAGCAAGGCAAGTCATCACTTTAATCATATTGATCCTACATTTTATGAAAAATTATGAAATTGCATCCTTAATTTATTATGCAAATGTATGTCAAAATTTAAGATATCTACATGCCTACTTGATGACATAGTAATATTATTGTTATGCCATTCCTTGACACTTGAAATACATGATCCTTGTCATCCTAGATGTTAACGATAACTTTACCAGCTGTAAGTCATATTAAATGCCATGCTAGACCTATCAAGTCCAGGGCACAAGTTTGCCCTGATCATCAATCTTTAAATATGAAAACTTATTTTGGGACAGTCACTGGATGTAAGTGACTGATAATTTGTGACAATTGGATTTATGATTCTCAAAACTCTAAAAACCTGCTATACCTATTTGGGCGGATGTGTGGTTGGTGCTGATGTCACACGAGAATTGTGGTTTGTGGTATGAACCTCCCAGACAAATTAAAGACTTAATCTTGTGATGACCTCCTCGTGTAAAATGGTACTACCATAATCTGGCAAAGTCTAAGCTTGGCTGAATAATTTACTAGACCCTCGAAGTCATCTCCTAGGGGACAGGTGCAGGAGGATAATGAAGATCCGGCCTGAATGGGACACTAAGTGGAGGGTGATGTTTGCCAGAGCTAGCATTTGTGGAGAGTGGAGTCTAACTGCGCTAATCTATGGTGGAACATTCCGCACAACTTATGGGATCTTCTTTGTGAGGGATAAGCTCGTATGGGTAAGATGCTAGGGGGCGAGGTATTGTAAAGACCTCGTGATAATCTCTCGATCTGCGTGACCAAGGAATCGCGTAGTTCCATCGAGTTGATTGTCTCTTTTGGGTAAAGATGTACAGTCTCTACAGAGTGAAAAACTATTCAAATAGCCATGTCCACGGTCAAGGGTGGATATGGGAACTTCCTCGAGTTAGTTCTATTTCAAAAACCTTTATGGGTGGGATGAAAACTCGTCGAGCTAAGGTAACTCCAACTTTGACTTTTCCTAGAGGGAACTGTACTCCAATGGTGAAACTAACATTTGGTGGAAGTAACCATGCACTGTAAAATGTGGATATAACTTGAGCTATAATTAATATTGCATCCTCATATAAACTTTAGAAAATCTGTTTTAGTTAAAACTACTAAGTCTTAGGAAATTTTCTATTTATTGTATTTTCCAAATAATGCTTTTAGCAACCGAAAGAACCTCAAGCCTCACTTGACAGCCTTGCATCTATTATTATTTGTATTCTGTGTGGTGGCTTGCAGTACCATTGTACTCACTATGGTTTAAGTACCCTTACTCAGTCAATAAGAAAAAGAAGATCAAACCCTATAGTGCCTTAAGGGAATCGATAGAGCTAGAAGATGAAAAGGCCAGGAACTACGTCGCGAACTCCGGTTGGCTGCCTGTGGACAAGTCTTGAGGGTCCACCTGTGTGAAGTTTCCGCTGCTGTATTTTTTTATTTCAGCCTGATTGGCCCATGAGTAAGTTGTTACTGTATTATCTACGCATCCGTATAATATGTTTTTGATATATAGTAATGTATCTGTGAGCACTATCTACTGATCTAGGGAATAATGTGGTGGAATCACAGATGATTCTGGAATCACAGAGGATTCTAGATTGCTAAACCTGAGATCCGACACATGCCAGCTAGCCTGACCAGTTAGGTTGAACTAATCACAGAGGATTCTAGATTGCTAAACCTGAGATCCGACACATGCCAGCTAGCCTGACCAGTTAGGTTGAACTAATTACTCACTCACAGCACATTAGTGATATGGATGTATAATTTTTAAAATATCATGATCTAGATGGCACATGTACACAAGTTGAGTGGTCTACCGAACATTATTTACTCTTCTTTGAAGATAGATACGGAACTAATTCTAGACCAAAATTGATGTGGCATATAGCTTTCCGAACATAAGCCTAGGCCGCGCCGCAAGAATAGACGAAATGAGCCCGACCAAGCTCGGTGGGAGTTGGCCGGGCAAAAACCCTTTCCTCTCTCAGCCGCGTCAACGAATCTGCACAGAGCTTCTCTGCAATAGCAGATCTGGAATGGCGGAGGGCAACGGGACGCGGGCCTCCCCTCCGCCGGCAGCCGCGGTATGGTCGGTGCTCGGCGACGACGACCTCCTCCGCGAGATCCTGCTCCGCCTCGGCTTCCCCACCACCCTCGTCCACGCCGCCCTCGTCTGCAAGCGCTGGCTCCGCAACGCCTCCGACCCCGCCTTCCTCCGCCGCTTCTGCGCGCTCCACCCGCCCCGCCTCCTCGGCCTCTACGTCACCAGAGACAGCGGCGTCACTGGCCCGCGGTTCGTGCCGTTACCTCAGCCCCCGGAGCTCGCCGTCGTGTTCCGCCGCGCCAGCTTCCTCCTGGGAAACGGCTTCGCATGGATTTCCGACTGCTGCAACGGCCGCGTCCTCGCATTTGCCCTCGGGTGCTTCATCTTATTCGGTGTGTGCAGCCCGCTGCGGCCGGACATCCCCATCCTCCTACAGCCCCTGCTCATCAATGTCCGCCTCCGCAGGCCTGTTTTTAAAGATCGATATCCTCTGCTCCCGGAGGACGGCGGCGACGGCCAGTCCTACACTATAGTGGCATTGGTGCATAGCGGTCGAAGAGTCTTTGCCCGCGTATATACCCTTCCTGAATCCTGCGACGTGTTGCGTTCCTCGCCCTCCATAGAGCTCCCAGCAAGTTGGCAGGGCTACATGAACCGTAGCTTGCTTGTTCGTGGCAAACTCTATATGTTGGGCCAAACGGGGTTCATTCTTGGATTGGATTTAACATCTACGCACTTGTTCTTCATCAACCTCCCAGACGGAGTGGAGATGCTAGAGCATGTGGCAAATGTTGAGCTGTCACCGGCCCATGATTCCGGGTTTTATCTCATCCATCTGATGGGGCTTAAGATTCATGTTTGGCTCTATGGCACAGATGGAGGCAATTGGGAGCTGGTCGATACCATTTGTCTCCGTCAGGCGTTTGGTCACCGTGCAAAGCCCACCTGGGAGTCAGGGGATGCTCATGTTGGGGTGTATAGGGTCGGGGGCAATGCCGAGTTGCTCATTCAGGTGGGACATGAGGTCTTCCATATGCATATGAAGAGCAGAGTGGTGGAGAAGGTCTTCGAGATGGCGGCACAGTATGAGGCTTTTAAGGTCCATCCATTCATGATGGTATGGCCTCCAACCTTCCCAGCACTGAACTATGAAGACGATCAAGGCTGAATGATCCTGCAAGGTTTGTCTCTAGTGCTCTGCAAGTTTACATGGTACCTTCCCTGGCTGTGAATTTGCAGTGTACCTATACTTCTGTAATGATGTAATTGAGATGGGTACGAAATTGTATGTTAGGCAGTTATCTCCATTTAAGTATGATGGGGCTGAAGATCCGTACACTAAGCACGAATAGGCTTTCTTATCTACAGTTGGGGTATAACTATAACATGTTGGTGCTAGCAGTTACTGTTAATACTGATTTCTAGCAGATACTCTAATGGTGTTCACCCCAATCATATAGCAACACGGTGCTGGAATATGTTATTGCTTCACAAGTTAAATCCCTTGAGCAAAATTTCATGTGTATAGTCAGGTTTTATTCAGGTGTAAGCTTCATGAGCGTTTTCCTCGGTTTACTGCACTCGCTTATTTAAGGAGATCATTTTTAACAATGTGCTGTGGAGAACTGGAGATTTGTTGTGCAGAGCACACTCTTGAAACATCATGTAGTTTTTGCAGGTACACAATTTGAAAGTACTGCTTGTGTTGGCCAAGTTCAAAAGCTAAAAACATCGTATGCATGTATGAATTTCACTTTAGACTTTGTTTGGATGAAGGGCAAGGCTTGTCCTGTTCATTTCAGGTTTTGATTTTGGTGCAGATTTCAGGTTACCATGTTTTGCTCAGCTGAAACAGGAAAATTCCTTTGTCCTGTATTGAATAGGTTCATTTGGACTTAGTGTACATTCATCTCAACAGTTTTATTGCATGTTTCAGTTTAAATAACAGATTTTCGAGACAACATGCGCTCCGATTATTGTTTATAGCAGTTTTGTTGCAAATCCATGAGCTACGGTCTGCTTGTCCGTGGCAATCTCTATATGTTGACCAGAACAAGGTTTATTCTTGAGTTGGATTCGGTATCTTCACCAACTCCGTCTATGTAGTTTTTTACGTAGCCTGTTCTAAGCCGGGTAAAAGGAGGAGGGTAAAAGGAGAAGGGTTGTGTTAGGTTTGGTAAGCCAACGTAAAAATTATACCATTTTTCATGGAATGAAATCTGGATTATTTTGTCCTTGTTAGCAGGGAGGACAAATGAGCCTATATAGACTGTAAGATTATATCTGAAGAGTGTGTTGTCCAGCAACATAAGTTATAGTTTCCAACTTGCGTTTTAGGTTACGGGTTTGATAAGCTAAGGTCGTCAGAGCTACCAGGATGAAATGTTGGAAACTCAAAGGAGATACCTCATAGGCGTTTAAGGAGAGGATGGTCATGGAAGAGACATGGGGCGTGGGGAGAAGCGAATAGCGAAGTGAATAGTATGTGGACAGAGATGGCAACTCGTATTATGAAGATGGCTACAGAGGTGCTTGGAGTGACCTAAGGGACAAGAGGAGAACCTAAAGACATATGGTGGTGGAACGAGGAAGTGCAAAAGGCTATTAAGAAGAAGGTAAGCTACAAGCACATGTATCATGATAGAAGCGATGGCAACGTACAGAGATACAAAGCAGCAAAAAAAGAATGCAAAAAAAACGGTGAGTGAGACATGAGGCAAGGCATATGGGGAAATTTATCAGAAACTAAGTACAAAGGAGGGAGATAAAGATGTCTACAAGATGGCTAAATTTCGAGAAAGGAAGAAGAGAGATTTTAGCTAAGTTAAATGCATCAAAGACGACACTAATAGATTTTTGGTGAATGACGAGGAGATCAAGGATAGGTGGAGAGATTACTTTGACAATTTATTTAATCATGACAATGATGATAGTATGATTGAACTGAATGGTGCTTTTGATGACATCGATAGGCGGTATGTTCGAAGAATACAAGAATCGAAAGTAAGAGAAGCCTTAAAAAGGATGAAAGTGGGTAAGGTGTTGGGGCCTGATAATATCCCTATTGAGGTGTGAAAATGACTAGGACAAGTGATGATTGTTTGGCTAACTAATTTGTTCAATACCATTTTTAGGTTGAACAAGATGCCAAACGAATGGCAAAAAAGCACATTACTATCAATTTTTAAAAATAAAGGAGACATTCAAAGTTGTACTAATTATAGAGGAATTAAGCTCATGAGCCACACAATGAAGCTTTGAAAGCAAGTGATTGAGCACCGTTTAAGAAAAGTGACTAGCGTAATGACAAACCAATTTGGTTTTATGCCTAAGAGGTCGACCACAGAGGCGATTTTTTTGCTACGACAGTTGATGAAGAGGTATAGAGAGTAAAAGGACCTTCACATGGTGTTTATTGATTTGGAGAAAGCATATGATAAAGTATCAAGAAAGGTCATGTGGTAGGTGCTTTAAAGGAAAAAAGTTTCAACAAAATATTTTACTCTAATTAAGGACATGTACGAAAATGTTATGACTAATGTTAGAACATGTGGTAGTGTTACTAATGATGTTCCTATTAAGATAGAATTATACCAAGGGTCAGTGTTAATCTCATATATTTTTGCCTTAGTGATAGATAAGGTCACACAAGACATACACAGAGTTATCCTTTGGTGTATGCTTTTCGCTAATGATGTGGTGCTAGTTGATGACAGTAGGGTAGATGTTGATAGAAAGCTCGAGTGTGGAGGAAGGCTGTAGAATTGAAGGGCTTTAGACTTAGTAGGACTAAAACTGAGTACATGAGGTGTGATTTCAATGGTGTCAGGGCAGATGATGGAAATTTTAGACTGGATAGACAAGTAGTGTCTAAGAATGACATGTTTTATTATTTGAAATCGATGCTACAGTGGGACGGCGAGATTGATGAATACGTGAGCCATAGGATAAGAGTGGGGTGGGTGAAATGGCGCCAAGCATTAGTGTCCTGTGTGATAAAAAAAGTCGCTTAAAAGTTAAAGGGTAAGTTCTACAGGACGACGATCAGCCCCGCGATGCTATATAGAGCAGAATATTGGGCGACTAAAAGACAATATATACAGAAAATGAGTGTAGTAGAGATGAGGATGCTACGGTGGATCTGTGGTCACACAAGGCGGGATTGTATCCGCAATGATGATATAGTGATAGGGTGGGGGTAGCACTAATTGAAGAGAAGCTTGTCTAATATCGCTTGAGATGATATGGATATCTCTAACGGAGGCCTTCTAAGGCACCGGTACATAGTGAAATTTTAAGACGTACTGAAAACGTAAGAAGAGGTAGAAGTCAACCAAGACTAACGTGGGAGGAAGCAGTTAAAAGAGACTTGAGGGATTAGAATGTATATAAATAATTAGCTTTGGATACAAGCGCATGGAAGTTAGCGATCTACGTACCGGAACCATAAGAAAGTTAGGAATAGTATTTCAGACTCTCGGCTCAGATAGTAGGATATACGACTTAGGGTTTTAGTATTGTAGGTTTTATTTCAAGCTCTCATCTTTTTGGTCCTGAGAAGATTTTATTCCTAGCCTATTCCAACATGTTTAGGATAAAAGATTTTGTTGTTGTTGTTGGATTTGGTATCTACAACCTTTCATCAACCTCCCAGACACAGCAGCGGGAGGATAACATGGAAAACCTTGAGCTGTCATGGACAGATGATTCGAGGTTTTATGTCATCCATCTAAAGGGGTTTAAGATTCATGTCTGACTTATTGCACACATGGCCATAACACATGCAGTTGGAGGCTGGTCTATACCATTTGTCTCCAACTCTTCGTCAGGCGTTTGGTTGGAGGCACGGGATTCATTTGCCCCCTTGCTTCATTGTTTCAAATGTTTTGACAAAACTACATCTTTTTTTGTAAAGTTGGAACAGAGGGCAGGTCATGGACCTTGAGCATCAGAGCATATCAGGTCTGAACTTAACATATGTGCAAGGTCAAAACTCAAGACTTGTTCCCACCCACCTGAAGCATCATGATTTCCTAGGAGCAATGTCAATCATTAGAGGAAATATGACAGTTCTACATACTCATAAGGTACAGAGATCTGGAATGTATGGGCATCGTGCATTTTTCTCAATGTTCTTCCAACGCTGAAGCTTGTATGTAGGGGCATAATCTGCAGTGGCCTGGCTTGTTGATAACGTTCACAGCTTGAATCGTTTTGGGGTTTGACCGGCAGCATATAACTAGGTTGTGTGTAGAACTCTGTCAGTACCTGCAAGGTTGAGCTTGTGTACCAACTTAACACCCAGCAGAAGTGCTAAGCTATGTTGCCCAGATACTGATACGATATGGATACGCGATACCGTGATTCGCCATTTCCTCAAAAATGCCGATATAGCGATACATACGTTACATATATATATATATATATATATATATATATATATATATATATATATATATATATATATATATATATATATATATATATATATATATATATATATATATAAAGATTAAATTGGGCACCGGGTGCCCGGCACCTGATTTTAAATGCGCGAATTAAACCCAAATTGGGTATATATTTTGAAAATATCAATTTTAGGGTATATACATATCTATAACAATTCAAATGAAACATATACCTTTGAAAAATATACTTGAATTCAAAGTTTTGAATGAATTTAGATCACATGCTTTACTGATTTATATATATAATCATCACATACCTACAATCAAACTATCAATAAAAAAGGCAACTACAGTTCAAATTTCAGTTCGAACTTGTTTGAACTAGTTAGTAAACTAGTTAAACTTGATATCCAAGAAATTTTAAATTTTTTCGCACGCGATACATACCTATATTAGACTATGGTGCCCGGGCACCAAGGAGCACTCGTTATTTTACTCTCTCTCTCTCTATATATATATATATATATATATATATATATATATATATATATATATACTAGGTGAATGCCCGTGCGTTGCTACGGATTTTAAAAAATTTAGAACATATTTGTATACATGTTCTAAAACATTTTACCACCGTTAGTTTGAACATATAGTATGATAAAATTCGGTAGCAGTCTTTTGGGGCCACATGTCGTGTTGCCTTTTGTGAGAAGGGGTGAAAGAGGTAGGACCAACCACCAACTCCTTTTATAATAGTATATATATATATATATATATATATATATATATATATATATATATATATATATATATATATATATATATATATATATATATTACTATTATAAAAGAAGGAGTTGATGGTTGTAGGTTCATTCTCCTTCAACCGCTCTATTCATTCAACTTCTCACTATTCTTTACTTTTCAACCGATCAAAGCAACTCTCTTCTATAGCATGATTATCTATATATTTAATGAGTTTCGTTGCAACGTACGGGTACGTAACTAGTATACACACACAATAAATATTAAAAAAGAAATTAATGAATTCTTGTAAGGAACCGAGAATACCTTCATATTGATGTAACAAATTGCTTAATTCTTCGTTCTCCCTTCTAGCTTTAAACCAATATAATTTACCATCTGCGAAGAATGTAAATAAGTAAATGTATCATGTATGCAAATAAATAATAGAATTACAGTCACAGATAGTCAATTAGTCATATAGTAAATATTCAACGGACCATACACTTAGTACATTATCAAAGTGATAATCATAAAGCATAGTACCATACAAGTCCAAAAGAGTGTTCAAGTTCAACAGACCATAAGTTCATAATCATAACTATTACATAATAAGATAGATAGGTAGATAAAAGACATGACATAACACAATTGTCAGTTGGAGGTATCACACGAGTAGCATTTAGGATGTTTCTAGCCAAGGCGGCTCCACTGGATGGGGGCAGGACACGCACTAGTACCACTGCTACATGATGCACTCGAGCCTCTAAATCCACCATCACCACCAGATGCCATGATCTGAAGACACTGTGATAGCTAATGTGTACTAAGTTGCTGACAGCAGGAAGCAAAAGCTAATATCATGAAGACAAGAAGCATAAGCTGCGAGAGCTCACCGAGGTGGCATTGAGGCGGCGGGCCAAGGCGGCGTGGAGCGGCGTGCCGAGACGGTGGTGAGGCGGCGTCTAGGCGGTGGGCCAGGGAGGCGTCGAGGCGGTGGGGAGGCGGTGGGTCGAGGTAGCAGGGAGCGACATGCCGAGGAGACGTGCGTGGAGGCAACGGGTGAGGTGGTGTCGAGGCGCAGGAGGCGGCGGTGAGGTGGCGGCGTGGAGGCGACGGACCAAGGCGGTGGGGAGCAACGGGCCGCGGTGGTGTGCATGGAGGTGGCAGGCCAAGGCGGTGGGCGTGGAGGTGGCAGGGAGGCGGCGTGCGTTGAGGCAGCGTGCGTGGAGTGGCACAGAGGGAGCAGGAGTAGAGGTGGTGGATGGATTTGGATGGATGGTAGTGAGGACTGAAGGGATGATGTTTTATTAGGTTTACCATACCGCGGAAGTATCAATGAGGTATCACGGAAGTATCGACGAGGTATCAGAGAAGTATTGGATTTTTTTTGAATAATCATAAATTAAGGGATACGTGCAGGATACGTATCGGGGCAGTATCCGTATCTGATACTGGTACATAACTTTTGTGAAGTATCCGTATAACGTAGCTTTCAAACACAACAGATAGATGCTTCAATGCACCAAGTATACAGTGAATTGCACTAATATTAATGCATATTTAAAGCTTAATTCTAGCTACTTATTCTGAATACATTAAGATTAATAAAGTCACTGTAGAATGGAAAAAACATTGGATCACTCCTCCACGCAGCATTTTTCCAGAAGAAGACGGTGGTGGAGCCAAGGTCCAAGGAAGGAGAGGCGTTGGAGCAACTTGGACGGCAGATGCCACGGGTAAGTTGTGCCGTGATGTGCCCCTCTTGTACGTTAGAGGAGTCGGCTCCGTTATCGGTCTATTGCCATGATTTATCACTATATTATTGTTGTCATTTTTTTCGATTACAAAGAATACACACAAACATCACCATATATGCACACCTATGTACACATGCGAGTATAGTCTTTAGCACATGTCTAGATATAGAATAATGTGAATGTCTATACAACATTCGACTATTTTTCAAGGTAAAAATAGTCAGATTTTAGGACGTTGGATGTTGATCCAACGCTCCAGATCTTTTTTTGGAGGGGTGCTTATATGAGATATTTTTTTGGAGGGTGTGCTTATATGAGTGGATCCGTTAGATCGAGATCTAACGCCCTCAGATCATCTGACTATTTTTACCTTGAAAAATAGTTGAATGTTCTATAGCACTTCTCTAAAATAATAAAGGGCGAGGATAAATCTCGATCTCACAAAGTTTTCAATGAGACACTCACATATACATAAAAATAGACAATACAATTTAAATCCTAATAGATAGACTCGTTCACCTATAACCCCACCATCCCACCAATAACTGGTTCCATATGGGAGTTTGGACATAGAGAAGAGATTGCAAGGAGCTTGGACATAGAGAAGTACAATATAATGGGAGTTCTGTCCCTATATAGAGACGTGCATGACTTATTATGTTATTTTAATTCTATCAATTTACTTTGGTAATATGATAAATTTGCTCGGGATTATGATATTCTATGTTCAACTGATGACGCACATGACATGAGTTGGAGCCAGCTCTGCTATTTGCATTTTTAAACCCATCCTCCCTTTCAATGAGTCACAAGCGTGTAGTCGTGTACCGCCTGCCCAATTTTTTAATCTCCACGTGATGAGCAGGCAAACTAATGCGATCTACATGAGTCGAGTAGGTACGATTTTCTTTTTAATCAACAATGGAGTATAAGTTCGGTGACAAGCAAGGCAAACAAAAATCTTAACGCGAGAGTTGATTAGTACATCTTAAAAAGCCAGGCAATCCCGCCCTAACCGGGTGAACCGCGGAGTAGCGAATCAAGTGGGCTGCACAGAGCTGAGCAGGAGATCGATGGCCGGGAGTGTAATAATCCCCGTGGTGGACCTCGCGTCCTCCGACCTACGCGCCGCCGCGAAATCCATCCGGCAGGTCTGAATCCGGCTCCTCCCTCGCATCCTTCCTCAAAATTACGGCGAGCTCTTTGCTTGATGGATATACATATACAGCAAGCTAGCGTAACGCATGCGTGTTTGCATGGCTTGGTAGGCACTCACCGAGCTCGGCTTCTTCTACGTGACCAACCACGGGATCGAGGGCGCCCTGACGGAGAGGGTGTTCGCGGGGAGCAAGAAGTTCTTCGAGCTGCCCATGGAAAGAAGATGGCGCTGCGGAAGGACAGCAGCCACAGAGGCTATACTCCGCCCTACTTTGACAGGGTCGACGCCCCACGTGGTTACAGGGGTGAGCAAAAACGACCGAACTGAGCTAACCGAGCCTAACAGAGCCGAATTAACCGGCATTTTGGCTATTTTGGTTTAATTGAATAAGCCAAATTTATTCGTTAAGTTGTTTTTTCTTTGACGGAGCCTAGTGATAAATCAGTGATTTTACAAAATCTCTATTAAAGAGTACCCATGTGTGTATTAACATATAGGCACAATTATTTAAACCCTAGTGGTATGGTCATACACATACAAATTCACCACCCCACAGAGAGGTGGTTCCATATAGAGCTATTTTTTTTACCTAAACTAAAAATATTTTGTGATTATAATGTACATTCATGATGTTAAAGTCATTAATTAAGTGTGTTTTAATTCTATATATTATGCTTTGTTTTAACTAGGGATAATCCTATTTTGCCATCTGAACTCTTACGGTTGTCTAAGATTAAATTTCAAACTGTAAAACCAGATGTTTTACAACCATACACTCTTAACACCAACTATTTTACCTCCTAGACCAAAACCACATATGTTTCGTTGACGTGGCATCTATGTGGATTAGTTTTACTAACATGGTGCCGATATCGACATCCATGTCATAGTCCAAGTCCCGATCCTCTTCTTGCTCCTCCCATCTCTCTCTCTCATGCCCCCAGCCTTGCCACATCCGCGCTTTCCATAACCCTCCGCCACCACATCCCCGCTTCCGGCGGCCGCCACATCCGTGCTACCTATCGGCTTTGCCCTCCCCCTTCCTACTACTGGCTACCATCGCCTCCGCGCTCCCCACCACCGACGTGCCACCCACAGGCCTCCTCACCCTTGCACTCTTGATCCAAAAGCTTGCTTCCCATCACCCCCACCACCGCATCCTCGCTCCTGGCTACCGCTGCATCCGTGCTCCACAGCGCCCTCGCCTCCCCTCCTTGCTCCTAGTCGCATCATTAATCACGTGCCATACTGCTGACTTCCGTCATTGGAGCCCAAATCGCATGTAGTTGTTGCAGCTGGGACTACTATGCTGAAATCGCCTCACTAGAGCCGCCGTTCGTCAATGCTGGAATCAACGAGAGCTGCTACCACCACTCAGTCACGATGGGGGAGGCAAACACCAGAGAGAGAAAGAGAAGAGCTAGTGGAAGAAAGCCTAGGGCATGACATATGGGCCCCACCAGGTTTCAAAATCCCTGCAGTTATCGGCCGGTAATTGTCGGTTACTATTTCTACGGGTGGAGATCAGTAACCGAAAAAATCGGTCAATATCAATTTTTGATTTTTGGCCGGTTTTTCTAGTTACTGGCTGGTTTTTCCGGTTACCGATTTCAAAACATCCCAAAAATTCAAGTTTTGATTTTCAAATTGTGACCGCTTTTTTGTTGATTTTTTCGGTAACCGACTGATAACCATTACTGGCCATCGGCCAAGATTTCTTTTGGTTTCGGGTTTTGAAATCTTGGGCCCACCATATTTTTTTATTTGTTTGATGATTTTGCTAACTGGCTGACATGTCATCCCAAAATCAGTTCACGTGTAAAAAAACCACTACCACGTTGAGGCCACGTTAGCTAAAATCACCTTCAATCAGTCCCAAGGGGATAAAATAAATAGTATTGATAGTTGAGAGTTGTAAAACATCTTGTTTTGTACTTCTAAATTGAAAGTTAGGCAATCATGAAAGTTCAAGAGGTGAAGTATGCTTATCCCTAAATAATAGATTGGACTAATAACACAATTGATGCATTTAGAATTGTATAGGTAGATCATGTATTTTTATCGATTTATTATTGTGAAAATGGTTAACCAAATTAATTAATTTTTATCTTGGTGAATTTGTTTTTAAATACTACAAAACCAAAATTATGTACTAATTAATAGAACATACCAAATAGCTATTAGAACAATAGAACTTAAAACTAAACTATTGGATATTTGAATTTTGATTTTAAATTTAAATACTTGTGATTAATAATTTGAGTTTGAATTCCTAAATTTTTAATATTAGACCCTTCGAAATTTTAAACCATTCAAAATTTTCATATTTAAACATTTTGAATTTCACTTTTGATCAAGCATTAATTGAATAAGCCACTCCCCGGATCCTCGCTACCTATATGTGGTTTGAAACAACAACCGTATTTTGGATATTTTACCTTTTCATTTATACTGTTTGTAATGATATAGTTGAGAACTCTGATTGCTTAGTGATTACGTGTGTAGGAGACCTCAAGGAGAGTTTCTACATTGGGCATAAATGGCCTTCTGAAGGTACTAATCTGCTTCGTCATCCTGCATTAGTATGGACATCATTCACTGCAATGTCCTTTTGGGGTTTAATTTACCTTTACAAAATATAAGGAATTATGCTACCTTTTCTGTCTAAATTATCTATAGAACGCTTTCCGCCGTCTTGGAAGGAGACAATGTTGTTGTACCGTGAAAGTGCACTGTAAGGTTCTTTTTTTGTTTCGCACTATCTTGTCAAATAGGTAGTGCAACCAATATTGCTTTAGTATTGTGTTTTGTATGTTGTTTTCAGAGAACTGTTTACTTCAATATTGTGGCTTATTCTTCCCTACCAGGGCCACTGGCAAAAGGATATTGTCTCTAATTGCGTTGAGTTTGGACCTTGATGCTGAATTCTTTCAGGACAGTTTGTCCGTTCTTCTTCGATTATTACATTACCCAGGTAAAATTATTGGATATCCTTTCATACCGTATGAGAGAATCAAAGTTCTGTTCTGAATGATAAGCAATAGAGTTCTAGATACATCCTTGAAGTTGCCATTTGCTATCTTCTTTAGTTTTGTCAATTCATGATGCTGATAGTTTTTTGGATGGCTCATTCTGCACTTATGTATGTATATGTAATGCTCCCATTTATATGTTAGAGAATCCTTTTTTTAATAAAATGGAAATACATGTTTTTTCTTGAATGCTAAAACAAAATTCCACTTTATATGGCTATGAATGGATGCAACACATGTCATTCTAAAGAATGGAGAATTTGGCATCCACCTACAGGGCGTTGCTTGAGTATGAGCTTTGGGGGGTGGGGAACATTACTACTCTGCCCACTAAATGCATATAATTTTTTTTTCAAAATGAAGACTATTTACTTGTCCACTCAAGTGTATTTCTTACTAAAAACATAGGGTGACCTTAAGTGTATTTGTTACTCCCTCCGTCAAAATTTATAAGACATGTTTGTTTATTATCATATAGACCAAGGAGATAGTAAAAATAGTTAAATTACCCCTAATTATTATCGCAAAGTAGTATATTCACCGCATGTATATAGAGAATAGCAAATAAAGTTGTATATTTATTAGGGATATAAAGAGAACATTACACTAATTTTGTATTGGAACATGAAATACACTATATTTATGGACAAGATCATTTTAAAAATATACCCTATAAACATGGATGGAGAGAGTACTAAACTTTGCAGTCGACATTAATCTAAGAACACTTTCAGTTCATAAGAACATATTAGCGGTTAAGTTATACTAGCAGCTGCTAGCAAAGTCCGTGTAGATTTTTGCTATCTTTCTTGTTAATTGTGCAAAGTAATTAAATCGCTCCTATACACTGCATTAAAATGGCCTATGATTACGAAAAGTAAATCTTCTAAGGGACATGAATACAAGGTATACAGGCTCATTGGGTAGCTTTGTTTTGTGCATTGTTCTGCATACATGTTTTTATACCAGAAAGTGGGACGTAAATAGAAAGAAATCATGAAGCATCTTCGAGTTCCTTCTATCAAGTTTTGTTTTGGTGAACTGACTATGTTTGCTAATTAGTGTGGAGGCAGTTGAGTAACTTGGAATTGTTTCCTTGCATCTTTATGCTTTGTTTTATCAAAGTGGAAATTATGTTTTATCAATTCAATGCAGGTGAAGTAAATGAGTCTGATAATGGAAGTTATGGTGCAGCAGCTCATTCAGATTATGGAATTATAACCCTTCTAGCAACAGATGGCACTCCTGGCCTTCAGGTGTGCCATCGTTTTCAGAACTTTTAATTCATCAACTCATCTAAAAAATATATATTCACTTTCAACAAAGAAGCACCGACTCTTATTTTAGAAAGTACAATAGTAATCTCATTGTGCAGTTTGCATGTATATTCTGGATACTTACACTCTTGTGAGTGTACAGATATGCAGGGAGAAGGATAAGCATCCCCAGCTCTGGGAAGATGTTCATCACATTGATGGGTAAATACTTCTTTCGTGACTTTCATGACTAGCAATTTCATGTATAATAGTCTGGTGGTGCCACTACTACAGGACAGGTCATCACGACGGTTCAAAACGTCATCACGAGCGGTTTTGCGAACCGTCTGGTATGGGTCGATGATGTACGAGGTCATCACGGGCGGTTTTCAACCGTCGTGATAGCTCAAATCACGAGCGATTTTAACTAAAAATCGCGTGATATGGTGATATCACAGACGGTTTTTAACTAAAAAACGTCTGTGATATCGATAATCACGAGCGATTTTTAATTAAAACCGTCGGATTATCAGATATCGCACGTTTTTTAGTTAAACCGTCTGTGATATTCCTTCTACCCTAAATCTATTCCTATTTATTGGCTAGCCTCGGAAATGCTAGCCATGCCCTCTGAAACAAGCGATGAACAAGTATATAAGGCATCCATAAACATCTAATACACATCACATTTCATTCACAAACATAAAGTATCCACTTCGCAAATGAATCAATTGAATTGAAATAAAATATCCATTACATCGCATTACAATGCAATAAAATTCATGGTGCATGTGGAACTGTCCTTCGACTTTATGACTTGAGCCACCAAAAATACGCCAACTCTCGAATTCGTGAAATATCGGGTCGTTCCAATGCGGTTGACGGGATGTACACACTGTGGATAGGGATATGAATGTACGATATATGTAACGTGATAAGTATGAAGTAAATATGGAAAGATTGATAAACCTTGAATTGGTGATCCTCGAGGAATCGAGGAGTAGGTCCATATGGTGGCAAACATAGAATCCACATGTGTTGCCCGTGCTGCCGGTGGTACCGCAAAAATAGAATGAGCAATAATTCAAGAGGCATTAATATGAACTGCGCATAGGATTAATTAATGTGTAATAGCGAATACCTTAAAATCTCGAGTATGTCTCGGGCCTTTGGCCCCTTGCTTGAGACACCCCCATTTCAACGTACATCATGAGCCCTCGTGATTCAAAAAGTTAACCTTAGTCAATCGGAATGAAAGAAAGAGTACAATATAGGTATGTATGGAGAAAATAAACTTACCTATCGATTACTTGGCGACAACCGTGAAGTCCATTTTATTCTTACTTAAGGAATCAAGGTAATATACCTTGTTCCATTTTGGTACAATGACTATTAAAATCCAATGAAAGTTTTGATTGTAGGGCATAAGTATATAATCCTTATTGTGTTGAGCCCGCAGCCACGATGCAATGTACCTCGACGACGGACATATCCTCGTCGATGGTATACTGGCGACCATGTGTGGGTCCAAGAAACCAACCGATGATGACGGGATGTTCTAGCTTTAGTCCGCGTGTCTACATATACACACACGAAAGCAACAAATTATATATGGCATTTATCGGTATGACATGAGCGGAGGCGTGATTGTGCACACTTACGGCGGCCCAAGATCGAATGAGTGAGGCGTCGAGGCGTTGGCGTGAAAAGATCGAATAAGTCCTCGGCGACCACGAAGACACCGTCTTGAAAATCGTGATGGAAATGCTCCAACGCGAATTTGACAGTGATACCTGATCTTCGTTCGCCCTCTGGCTTATTGGACTGTTCCATGTACCACTTGTGCAATTGCGGCAACTAATTGGTAGGTGTTGGAGGCCCTTTTCTCGAGCAACGGCTGCCAAGCACGCAATTTACGGGCCAATGGCGGTACGGGCCAATATCATCATTGGTCTTCGTGCTTTGCCCTTGCCCTTTGCCGCCCTTGCCGCCGTACGTGGGTCGACTTTACGGTAGTCGACTTTAAAGGTAGCAATGGGCAAGTTGCTCTGGCGAGAAGAGCACTGTGGAGATAGCACCGTGCAGCTAGCGGTGGTGGAGACAAGTCTTGCGGTGGAGATGGCACCGGTGCACATAGATCTGGTCCCCCACCGGTGAAGAAGCCTCGAGGAGATGTCGCTTTTAGGCCACCGGATGAATGTTCCAATGGCACGCCCTAGAGCCACGATCTCGTCGTTGGGCGGCTTGGTGAGCGGACGACCTCAAAATTAACATGCACACCATCCACATGAACTTTATGCGAAGCTGGCGCTAAAGCTTGACCGTACACCACAGCCCCGATACTGGATCGATATGCACGGCCCCAAGCAACAGACAAGGAACGGAGGCATATCTCACTTGGAGCCCGCCGTAGGCTCCTACATAACGATATGTAATTAGCTCATCGAATAGGCCTATCAATGGAGCAAGCATTCGAGATAATAATTATTACCGGATGTCGTCCACGAAAATCGGCCTCGGTTTGCGTCGGATTGGACGCGCAACTACTCGGATGGTTGTGCGGGCTAGCTAGCATAGGAGCGGGGCGGCTGCTGATTTTCCGTCATTTCCGCACCTCATCTCGATTTTATCACCAGATCACCCATTATCTCCTCTCTTAGAGTAGCCTTGAGCTCTTCTCGGCCGTCGTCACGCTCGGCTTTGTTTCTCTTACGACGATACATTTGAGTCATCTTGGCCATGTTTCCATGGAACGTAAAGCCCAAGGCCTCTCGTACGACCCGGGTGCTCCTTGTTTCCCAGGGCCGCGGAGAGTATATCTTTCTCCTTGTTCCATGGAATGACCCCTGGGAAGATTCAACAATCAACGCTTCCTGCAAGAGCACGACATGTCATTTCACTTCGTACGAAGTTGTGGAGTAATTACAAGCTACGTAGTTCGATCGATATCTTACCAAGCGCTGAGACACTTGCTGGTGCGAGGTTTCGAAGGAGACATCCCCGATGTCGTTGTAGATGACCTTGCTCTAATCCAATTTCGAGCGGTCATCCGGGATATTGGCAAATGGCGGGCGATGTCCGCCAGGTACTGCTCGTCCTCCCTCCTCCATCGGGATTTTACCCGCATACCACCGTGCCAAGTCGTGGGGTGTGTGTTTTTGCTCGGAGGGCCTTGTGCGCCACACTTGTACTTTTGAACTCTTCGTTGTCTTCATCGCCTTGAACTCTTCCATTGTGGTTCCGTGAATGGGTATTTTGAAAGGGTGTTTCGTCCTTCTCCACGTAGTCCTTGACAAGCGTGCTCTTGAAGTTCTTCCATGCTTTGCATGCCCCTAGCAAGGCTTGTCGTTGCACGGCGCCTTGGTGTTCTTCGGGATCTCGAACGATGCCAAAATTTACATCACCGACTCACGCTTCCGAGTCGCAGCACGCTCTTCCACGAATCGAATGTGATTTCAATTGTTGTCGTGCAACTATTCGATCGTTCTTCTCCATGCGCTATCGCTTTGGGAGGAAAGAGAGGACCCCAGATACATCGACTTGTGTGATGGTAAATCGTCCCTCGAGCTTCTTTGATAGCCCTCTTCCTTGGCGTCTTGATTTTGGAGCGACGCCTCGCGATGATGTTGAAGAATGCGGATGACATGTTGCTATTCGACAATTTGTGGGTCTATTAGGATAAAAATTTGCGATATAAGCATAAATATAATTCTCTATAATTATATAAGCACACCAATGACATCAATCCATATATACAAATCATAATGAAAATGTAATCATATGAACCTGAACAAATCATTCAAGATATAGCACATATTCGCCAATGACGAATCAAAAGACACAAGTGACGATAATTAAAAGACAACAAGTGACGATAATTTAAAGACAACAAGTGACAAGAATTAAAAGACAACAAGTGACGATAATTAAAAGACAACAAGTGACGATAATATATTCTTCAAAGCTCACGATTAACAATAGTTGCATGATATGAGCATGAATCAAAAGACAACAAGTGACGAGTAATTAGAGCTCAAAGATTAAATCCTCCAATCTCAAAGATAAGATTTTAATCATCATAGAGCAACAACCGATCCCACAAGCAATCTATGTCCTTCAAGACAACAACATGAAGTGAAGTGAAGTGAACGAGAAACGGAGATGGGGAATGGATTCAACCAAGGGAGTAAAGTAGCAGAGGGCAGGTGAGGAGGTGGACGGCGACGGGTTCCATGGCGACGGGCCGAGGAGGAGGACGGCGGCGGGGTTCCGCGGCGGCGGGGCCGAGGCAGGAGGACGGCGACGGCGAAAGGACGGCGGCGCCGACGGGCCGAGGAGGAGGACGGCGACGGCAGCGAAAGGACGGCGGCGACGGGGTTCCATGGCGGCGGCGGTCGGAGGCACGGCGGCGGCGGCGGGGCGATGGGCTCGATCGGGATCGGCTAGAGCGACTAACCCTAGTGGGGGGTGCGCGTGGGGTTATATAAGGACAGTATCACAGACGGTTATAAACTAATAACCGTCAGCAATAATATATATCATGCACGATTATTAATTGAGAACCGTCAGGATATGTCGCTCGACAGTGGGGCCCACCGCGGCCTCGAAAAAAAAAGAAAGGCTCAACCTCGAGCGCCGCGTGGCGGGGCTCGAACGCGACCGAGGGAGCCGGGGAAGGAGTGGCGGCGGTAGCCAACCCGCCGCTCGGTTTTATCTCACCCTATAGTGTGATTTTTCTTTTGAGGGGTTGCGCGGTTCTCAATTGATAATGAGACGGTTCTCAATTGTTAACCGTCTGTGATATATTATCACAGACGGTTATTAATTTAGAACTGTCTGTGATAACCCGCTGTAGTTACCAACCAACATTCATCAACATCACCTACCAAGATTCATCAACATCACCTACCAAAGATTCATCAACATCACCTACCAAAGATTCATACACATTTTCTCGGATAAACATCAATTCACATATACATCACATACATGCATTGTTATATACATAAATGCAAATTCACATATACATCACATACATGAATTGTCATTTTCAACATTCACCTAAATATCACACATTTTGAACAATTGGGTGTATGACTCAATCCACTTGCTTAGTTCCTTTAAAATTAGCCCTTCATGATGATCGCGCGTGCGTAACTAGTTTCGTCACGTTGTTCATCATCGACCCTTATGCCATTTCCAAAAGGAGGTAACTCGTCAAATTGATTGTATTCTTCCTCATCCACTACATTCTCTACTCCGACAATTCTTCTTTTCCATGAAGAACTACATGTCGTTTCTTATTTGCCGGTCGGTTACATAGAAAACTTGAACAACTTGATTGGCGAGTACGAATGGTTCGTCTTTGTACCGACACGTTGGAGGTCCACGGTAGTGACACCGTACTTGTCAACCTTCACCTGTGGCAGATGCACCCAACGGCAGCGAAATAAGGGGATCTTGAAAAGCACGTGTCGAGCTCCCAAATCTCTTCTATGAATCCATAGTACGAGCTTCTCAACCCATCGGTCGAACGCATCTATCGGACACCGCTGATACGTTAGTGCTCTTTACATCCCGATCCCGTGTATAGAATGTATACCCATTTATATCATACCCTTGCCATGTCACAACCGTAAATGTTGGTCCTTTTGCCAACCATGTCAACAACTCACTTTATGAGCTCCTAGCGATTTGGTCCTTCAACCATTGGTTGAACCGAGTGTTGTGTTGCCTCATGATCCAAACATTTGGCGCTCCGGATTACATTGTCAAGCACATCCTTGTGCTGGTCAACATAAGGCGCCACTTCAGTCATGTGTTGCAAGGCGTGAAATGGGCTTGAGTATACGCGTCCATATCCGGGTGATTGATTTCCTTCCGATAGTTCCGATACCCTTGACCTCCCTCATGACGAGATTGAGGCACACCTATCGGTTGAATCGAGCCATATAATCGACACAAAACTCAATGACCTCTTCGCTTGCATAACCTTCGACGATCTTGCCCTCGGTCGAGAACGATTCCGACGTGGGACTTGAGAATTTCCATGAACCTCTCAAATGGGTACATGCTACGTGGAATCTGAGCCCACACATTTTATCTCCCACACAAGGTGAACAATGAGATGGACCATGATATCGAAAACGAAGGAGGAAATACATTTCAAGATGACATAGAGTCATCACCACATCGTATTGCGAGCATCTAGTCTTCGGATCGATGACCTTCGAGCAATTGTGTTAAAAATAACATAGCCTCATAATTGTCTCTCGGACTCTAATCGGTAAAATATTTCTAATTGCAATAGGGAGCATCTGTGTCATCAGCACATGACAATCGTGAGACTTCATGCCATTTAACTTCAATTCTTGCATCGAAACAAGTTTCTTGACGTTGCCAGAGTAACCGAGACGGAACTTTGACACCATGCAAGCACGGCACGCTCGCTTTCTCCACCTTGGACGATCGTAACACGCAGGGGGAAGGTATGTTCGTCCATTGTCATTGCATGTCGGTGCTAACTCGGGCCGATGTCCATTTCACCAAGTCAAGCCGTGCATTGACGCCGTCCTTGTTTTATCACGAATGTTCGATGAGACCAATCAAGTCGTCACATACATTTTTTCTACGTGCATGACGTCGATGCAAGGTCAACATCTAGGTACTCCCAATAAGGTAAGTCCTAAAATATTGATCTCTTCTTCCAAGTGTTTTTCTCACGAGCTCTCAATTTGCGTCCCTTTCCGAGGACAACATCTAAATCCTTAACCATATTATAAACCTCTTTTCCCTTTAAATGTCTTGGAGCTGAACCGTCTTCCTTCTCTCCGTCAAATTGTTTCTTCATCTTGCGGTATGGGTGAGCCCTCAAAGGAACCGACGGTGACGCATGTAGACGGTTTTGCGTGAGTGTTTCACCACACACTCTCGGTACCATCTAAGCAAAGTGAGTACAAGCTTTGGCACCTTTCGTACTTTGGCCCGATAGGTTAGCAAGGGCAGGATAATCATTTATGGTGCGAGAACAATAAAGAGCGCAAAGTGAAGTTCTCTCGTTTGTACGCATCCCATACTGCACCCCTTCGCTTCCATAGTACTTTTAGATCTTCCACCAATGGTGCTAGGTACACATCAATATCATTCCTGTGTTGCTTTGGCCCTTGGATAAGTATCGACGACAAAATATACTTTCGCTTCATACACAACCAAGGAGGAAGGTTATAGATGCAGAGAGTCACGGGCCATGTGCTATGTCGGCTGCTCATGCTACCGAAAGGATTCATTCCATCCGTACTCATCCAACCTTATATTCCTTGGTTCTCGCACGAGTCGCAAAACTCCTATCGATGTTTCTCCATTGGGCGGAATCGACAAGGTGTCTTAGCATTCCATCTTTCTTGCGCTCCTCCGAAAGCCAACGCAGCAATTTTGCCTCATTTGGATTTGCAAAAACCTTTTCAAACGGGAATTATAGGAAAATACCATGCCACCTTACCAGAGGTCCTTTCTTCACCTCTGTTCCCTCGTCATCATCGATTGATTGTTACGTTTGTATCGGGATGCGTTGCACACGGACATACATGCATATTTTCATACTCTTTACAGTGCAGGATACGATCGTTCGGACATGCATGTATTCTTTCTACTTCAATTCCCAATGGACAAAGGACCTTCTTGGCTTTATACGTGGTTTTAGGCAACTCATTTCCTCCGGAAGCATGTCCGCTAAAAGACCCAAGCGTGAGTGAAACTTTGTCGGTCCAACTGTTGCTTGCCTTTAATTTCAACAGTTCAAGCACGGTGACAACCTCGTGTACTTTGACCGCAACACGTGAACAAAGGTTTCTCAGAGTCCTCCATCAAGCCACGGAATTTAACATACTCTCTCATCATAATTCTCTTCTACATCGCTAAGCATCCGATCCAGTTGTCATCGTGCAACCTATCCGTATCCGAACCACAATCGACATCATCCGCGCCATGTCATTCACTTCACCGCGATGTCATCCGTGACATATCATTCACTTCACCGGCGATGTCATCCGTGACATATGATCATTCACTTCGCCATGACCGGTCCAACACGTATAACCCTTTTTGAAACCCTCCGAATCAAGTGCGCTTCAATTTGCCCTCGGTTCTTAAACATCTTTAAATTCTCGCATCGGTAGCATGGACAAGTACATATATTCCACCCCTTATTCAACATATCCTCCTCGGCGGCTCTTGTAAAAGCGGATACGCCATTAATATACTCTTCACTCACACGGCTCATGGCATACATCCATCTTCGGTCCCACGTTACGTACATACATAACAACTCAAGATTAAAATTAGCTTAACTAATTACTACTACATATATACCGGCCACATGTATTATATTGAGGTTTAATTTGCTAGCTCAATTCATATTATAAACACAACACTATTATATAACCAACAATTTTACAAATTAACCATCTTCAATAACACTCACCAATTACTTAAATCTAAATTGTAATGCAATTAAAGAAAAATAAATTATCTTACTAACCATATCGATCTAGAGCTAGCCACCGCAGAAAGTATGAATTGAATGAATCTTCAAAGCTCAATCTCGCCTCTTCCCACCAAAATAAGCGGCCTCAAATCGCCTAGGCTCGAGTGCGCATGGTGGCTACGATCTGGATCGAAATGAAGACGAGGCGGCTCGAGCGGCGCATTAAATGCTTCGTGGCATTATCACCGATCGGTTTTATTGCAAACCGTCAGGATCATTCACGACGGTTTTATATTAAAACCCGTCGTGAAAAGCTGTTATCTCGAGCGGTTCTTAATAAACAACCGTCGTGATAACTAGCTTTTCACGACGGTTTTTATTAAAACCGTCTGCGATAACCGACTTTTCACGACGGGTTGTTTATTCAAAACCGCTGCGACGTTGACAACACGACGGTTGTTTATTAAAACCGTCTGCGATAACAAGCTATGATAATGAAAAGTCGAACGTATCTCTTGTGTTTCGTAACGTATCTCCTTCGTTATCTGACGTCTCTTTGGTATCGAACCGTCTCATCTGAAGGTTAAATATGCGCCAGATTCTTCTACATACGTCGTGTCCTCTCATCCGTTCTTACTACCTCTCTTCATCATGCGTGTTGTCTATTTCATTAAAATGTCTCTTGTTCACTTGATCATCTCCTTCCTTTCTTCTCTTCATCGTGAATTGTTCGCCGCAATCTTACACAAGCGCCGCCAATTCTAACCGAGCTGCTTCGCGGTCACGCCTCCTCTCCTTCCCCAATCGTCTTCCATCCGTCGGCTCCACGACCATCCGCCGTCGGCGAGGCGTCTCGCTTGCTGCTCAAGACAGGAAACAGCCATTACCCTCGTTCTACTATACAACGTGCAAAGTCAAGAAGCGGTTGTCGCCGCATAGGTCGATGGATAGCATTGCCGATCAATTAGATCTCGCGATTCGAGAATCATACAATGATATCCTCTACGAGATAATGACGTACGCTGAGCGTTTGCCGTACCGGAGGAGGAGGTGCGAGGACAACGACAATGTTAGCGGCGTTCGAGAACTCACCGGCCCTCCTCCAACTCCCAAAGGCGAAGAAGCGTCTGAAGCCCGTAAGATTAGAATCGGAAATGCTTTATCTCTGCGACATTTGTAATAAATCTCCCTCCACTTGATATTAATAAAATTGTCTTTTATTTCGATCCCTGTGTCTTTACATATTTAAATTATGACGGTTTTTATTACAAACCGTCTGTGATAATTCCAGATTATCACAGACGGTTTTTAATACATACCGTCTGTGCGGTTCATAAGTAACAACCGTCTGTGATAGTTCAACCCCGCCTTCCTGAGATATCTCAAAGGGGATTATTACCCTTATAGAGTAAGCAACACCGAGTGAACCACCGGCTATCGTGTGATCTCTCCCCCACGCCCTCGGCGGCGTTCGAGCCCCGCTCACGCAGTCGCCGAGGTCGAGCTATTTCTATTAAATCCGTCACGACATGTGGTCCCACCTACAAAGTTCAAAAAGACATTTCAGATTCTTGGTGAGCGGTAGATCGACATACCGACTTCTTGGTGGCGACTATCCATCTGCTTCTTCCCACTTCTCCCACAAGAAAAGAAGTGGGAAGAAGCGATGGATAGTCGCCACCGAGAAGTCGGCATGTCGATCTACCGCTCACCAAGAATCTGAAATATCTTTTTTGAACTTTGTAATAAAATTGCATTGAATTTTGCGAAAAAGAAGGATTGTCGGAGTGGACATCACATCTCGACGATGTCGGCATCGTCGAGGAACATGCAAATACTGAGGCAAGCACAAAACTCAACAACACATTCGATCGATCTATTACAGGATGACAAGCTAACAAACCCTTCGTGGCACGACGGTCCACACTAAACAAGACACACTTACGACACTTACGGCAAGAGTGTGTTCTTTAGTATGAACCGTTAGTGCGCGATGGAGGAGGTGCTAGCTCACGGCGGAGGGGAGATGTATACAGAAGCTAGCTAGTGGATGAACTCACGCGTGACTAGTACCGGTGGAAAGGTTGATGGGAGTTATTAATAAGGGCACAGTGGTGGAGGAACCGTGCCGACCATTCGATGTGGAGAGAATAGACGGGTGAGATCGAAATCTGTATACGCCAATTATTGGTGACATGTATTATTACACACCAATTATCGGTGACATGGGATTATCACGACGGTTTTACTAAAAGCGTCAGTGAATTATCACTGACGGTTTGTTACTAAAACCGCCTCTGTGATAACCAGATATCACTGACGGTTTTAGTAACAAACCGTCGTAATAATTTGGGATTATCACGACGGTTCTTAATACGGACCGTCGTGATAATAATATCGCGACGGTTCATAGGTATGAACCGCCTGCGATACTTTTTTCGCCGACGCCACCAACACAAAGGGTGTTCAAATCAAAACCGTCTATATTACTATCTGTCGCAGACGGTTTTATAAAACCGTCTGTGATTTGCCGTCTAGTATTAGCCTTTCTGTAGTAGTGTGCCTATTATTTTCTTTGCTTGTTGCTTTGTGCTGTTAACTTGTTGGACCCCTTTCTTCCATCTCTTTAGATAATTCCTGACCTTACCAGTCCTGATGTAGGGCTCTTATTGTAAACATTGGCGATTTGCTAGAAAGGTGGACGAATTGTGTTTTCAGGTACATCCTTTCTTTCCTTCGTTGATCCATTCTATCGTTGTGCAGAAGCCATCATCTACGGTGCTAGCAGTTGTGAGTCCTTGTTGGATCTGGGGAACACTTTTGCTGAAACTCTAAATATGATAAAAATACATTGCATAACAGTAAGATGGTTTTGGCTTGTCAGCATCATGAACATGGTTTGTTTAGGTAACATGATGAACATAGAATATGGTGGTATAGTTATTGAGATTCTATTGACAAGGTTCTTCTGGTGCTCTGTTTGTGATGCCTCATGCACTTTTGTTCTAAGTCATGTCTATGAAAATGAAACCCTGTATACATATTTTGATATTTACGCATTTTTTCTATAACTTTGTAGGTCTACACTGCATCGTGTTGTCACTGTTGGTAAAGAGCGATATTCTGTGAGTATACTAACTACCGAATTCAGGATTTCCTACTTTAGGGAGTTTCAACAGTCAGCACCAATTGAGTTCTGTTTACAACCTTTCACCCTACAAGAAGCCAGCATAGTCCTCTCTTTCACGGGAGGAACCACCCCCACTGATCTAGCTAGGAGGAGCACATCAGCCAATAAAAAAAATGGAATGCTTAATGTTACTGTAAATGTAAAAATGAGGCATTGTACATATGTTTTACACAAGTTTTTGAACATATCAGGTGGTGTTCTTTATTGATCCAAAGCCTGATTTAGTGGTGAAGTGCTTGGAATGTTGTTGCAGTGAGGCAAATCCACCAAGGTCCTCTTCTCTTATCTAAACCTTCGACTAGTTCGGTCTATTTGTTGCTTCTCATGCTTTTCGAAATTTGGTACCTTTCAGGTTTCCACCAATCAGAGGCGGCGACTATTTAGAAGATAGATTAAGATCTATATTCAAATTGGCGACTATTTAAAAAAAGTGGACCACACACGTGCTACAATGCCAATGACAATGGGAAGCTAAGCGCAACCTACAACTAATGCTCAGTTATGGTCATTCCCGGCCAATTAGTTTGCCTTTATTTGAACTGGCCAAAAACTCTGTTGATGCGGTTGACATAGACGGATTGGTGGATGTAATTCTATGTTTTGCAAGGACTTATTTTGAAAATTTGCAACTAAAAGGGGTGTGTTGTCTCGTGAACGAAGATAACACTCAAATTTCCCCTAAATCTCTAGTCTGCGCTGGCCAAAACTTACATCATTTATATACCCACAAAAGGATGGTGAAATTAAAGATACCATTTTTGTTCATAGTGCTAAAAAATTTCAAATCTTCAAATAACAAAAAAAAAATCTGTAGAAATTCTCTTACTAATCGAGAGGAAAGAAAAGAACCCTATCGGTGCATGAGGTGGCCCTGCAATAATTATCCTACGTCAATCACACAATGCATTCATTTTGCATGGTGAAATTGATGTAATATATATGACTCACAAAGTAAATTTAGAAAGTCCCTAACACATGCCCACATGTGCTAGCATTCAGCGGCATCAAAATCACTCCATTGTTTATTTTTAGAAGTCATATGTCTAATATTATTTTTCTCAAAACGCATAAGAATTGTGTTTCATTAGTTAAGGAAAAATAGAAAAGTGGTACAGAGGTGGCCTAACGGCTGAGAAAAAAGAAAAGAAAAGAAGTCGGGATCAATACAAAGAAGGAATCAACTATCTAACGACCTGCCCTAGGTTGCGAAAGAATCTAGCCTATCGCTATGGGCTCTCAACTTTGACCCGAAGAACACAATCATCAATTGTTAGCTTGCCATGGTCATACTGCAGCGCATTCCTTTCTCTCCATGTCATCCAGACAATGAGGACGACTAAGGAATCTACGGGCATGAGAAGGACCTTGGGCGCCAACGTCCTGATAGCTAGCCAGCATTCGCACAAGGTTGGATCCAAGAATTGGTAAGTAGAGCAGAGCGAAAGCCAAGAGAGTGTACGAAACTAGATCTGCTTAGCAACTGAGCAACCGATGAGAAGGGGTCAATCATCTCATCCTCTTAGTCACAAAAGAGGCAAGCTGCAGGCACTTGAATGTTGTGCTTCCAGAGCCTCGAGAACAGGGCCGTGCCGTGAAATTTGGAGGCCCTGTACAAAGCTCTAAGTAACGGCACGGCTCTGGATGAATGGACATTGGACGAGCCGGCTGACCGGCGCTCGGCGGAGACGAGACGAACACGAACTGACGAAGTCACGAATACAAGAGAGAATACGAAACGCCGTGGGGCCTCGGGGCTCGGAGCCGAGAATACGAAGCGCCACGCATGCGAAGTCGTCGCGCGGAGACGCGCGCGCGGACTCGAGCTAGGCTCTGGGGCTAGGGGTGAAAACGGATCGGATAGTTTCCGTCGGATCCGGACGGATACGGGTTGTGTCGGATCGGATTTTTTTCGGATAGTTCTCGGATCGGATCGGATATGGATACTGATTTTTTTTATCGGATACGGATACGAATACAGTAAACCTAGTATCCGTCGAATACGGATACGGATAATCCGGATAATACGAAACCGGATATCCGGGATTTTAGCCCAGTATACGAAACCGGATACGGATACGGATACGGATACAGTAAGCCTACTATTCTTATGCTTATTTAAATTGCTATCATGGAGGACTTGGTGGATGAAATGGAGGAATGAAATGTTCTTATGCTTGTTCAAATTGCTATTATGTCATCATGTGTATTCCATGAATTGCACGTTGTTGCTACTTATGTAGTTATGTTATGATCGACTATTGGGTATATTTATTATGGATAAAAAGACTATGCTTGTTTAGATTTCATGAATATTTTGACAAAATGAACTATTTATGTATTTTCGTTAATTTTGGATGTATAGTTTAAGGGGTTTTCATGTTCCGATAAATATTCGTAACCGTATTCGTTTCGATTCGTATTCGATCCGTATCTGTATTCGATATTATTCATATTTGTATTCGTATTCGAGTTATCCGTATTTGTATCCGTATTCGAAAAAAAAAATGAAAATAAATATGGTAGAGATATTATCCGTCCGTATCCGATCCGTTTTCACCCCTATCTGGCGCTCTGGCCTCACACAAATACATGGGCCTTCTCCTGCTGGGCTGATTTTTCGAGGCCCTGAAAATTGGGGGGCTTTGTACGGTCGCACGGCTCGCACTCCCATGGGCACGGCCGTGCTCGAGAACATCGAAACCCTTTTGTTGAGGGCTAACCAGGTGAACATTTTGGCCTTCAGGAGTGCTGTGGCCTTCCAAAGCTGCTTGGCGCAAGGAAGATGCACTGTACCCTGGCAAGGTGCTATGTAAGCTGATTTTGTTGTGTACTGACCATTAGGAGTCCACCGCCATACGACGACATCGCTGGACCCAATTCACAACTAAACCTGATCGAGCAGGCTACATAAGTTGAACACCTCGAGGATGGCTTGCATGGAGAGTGTTACCTGAATATGAGTCATCTAGTCATGATTGTGCACAACATCCTTTACCAAGGAACATTTTTTGAGATGCCTTTCAACCATAGTCCATAGCACTAGCACGACCTCATGAATGCTCTAACCCTGCAGCCATTTATCTGTCCAGAAGCGAGCCATCGCACCATCACCCACATGGATTACTATTGAGGTGGCAAAGAAACTTTGAACAACAGAGTCTTCTTATTGCTGGCAAACTTCCATAGCCGGTTTTGCTCAGTACACACCATCCATTCCCATCTGGAATGAAGTGCTATGCCAACGAGCCTGAGATCCGCTATGCCGAGACCTCCATGCGTGAAAGGCCGACAGGTTTGGTGCCAATTTATAGGGCATTTCCCTAGTTTGGATAAACTATCTCCCATCCACAAAAAGCTCTTTGTCCCTTATCTATAGCTTTCACGGCCCAATCTGGGAGCTTGAGACAAAGGAGAGGGTATATCACCATGGAGGTGAGTACCACTTTGACAACAACCAGTCTCCCAGCCCGGCATAGCAGATGTGCCTTCCAGGTTGGCAAACACATGTGGAGCTCATCAATGAACAACTCCAGATCAGCTTGTCACAGCTTGCCTGATGACAGTGGTATGCCCAGAAAATTATTTGGGAATGAAGCCATATTGCATGCTAGGATTTCCCTTGTCGATTGGAGCTCATGCGGGGAACAGCAAATTGGGATTATCAGCAACTTCCAAAAATTTGGACGGAGTCCTATAGCAGATATGAAAATAGACATAATCTCTCTGACGATGATAAGATCATTGTCTGCTGGGTGAATGAATAGCATAACGTCGTCGGTGTAGAGGGAGCACTGCATTGGCAAGGAAGGTGAGACCTTCAGAATCTAAGCTCGCTTAGTAGATGTGAGAATCCGATTTATAACCTCCATGGCCATGATGAACAGTAGCTGTGAGACCGAGGACTGAACAGATCAAAGGCAGTAAATAAAAGAGTAAAGCAAAACCATAAAAAGAAAAGCAGTCAGGTGACCTGAGGAAAGAAGAAAGAAACTGACAGAGAACTGCCTGCACAGTAAATACTGAAGACAACCGAAAACAGAGAAAATGTCGAATGATTGCTGTTCTTCTCAGGTCAATTGATCTGGACTTCATCTTGAATAGCAGATAGACCTCAGGAAGAGGGAAATACAAACACAGAGCAACTTGGCTGCAAAGATGAAAACAAACATAGCATGAAAATCATTTGATTGAGGGTTTGAACCAAAAACTGAACTCCCGAACAGAAAATGAGGCCAAATTCCACATAGCTTGAGAATCACAAATCTTTTGATCATGGGACCTTTGATCTCAACAATGAAATGATCTCAGATTGAGAAAACACAAAAATAACACAAATTTCCTACCGAGACAACAAGAATAAGAATCCTCTGCTTATGATGAATAGTAAACCCTAGAAATTGTGAAAACAGAGGAAGTGCAGCGATCCATTGCTTGGGGAGAATTCGGCTGATAAAAAGATTGCTCTCAGGAATAAGCTAGCCAAGGGGCTTTGAGAAGATTCCCAGTTCAGAGCAACATCTCAGAACTAGAAAATCAGAAAACGAACATCAACTGGAAACTGAAGAAACCGAAACAGAACAAGGAAAATGAACTCATCATATCACAGGAAGAATAGCTCAAAGATTGAGGAACGGACATGAATGATTACAAAGAAATCTTCTTACAGCCATCTCATACCCATTCTCACATACTGAGAAAACGCATGCAAAAGAAAAGAAAATGCCCACATGGAAGTTAGGCATATAAATTTACACAAAGTAGATAAATATTAAATTATAGAAAGAAAAGAGGAGAAAAATAAAAAGGAAAAGAAAAGGATCCGGTTGTGGGTCCAAAGTTTTAAATATAATGACCACCTCAGTGGGAAAATAATTTTATTAAACCCAAATCATGTCTAGGGACTTCTGTGAAATTTTCTAGAATTTTTGGAGGTAATTTCATTTTTTTTCCGAGTTATATTAAGCCTTCTAGTATTTCTGAAATTTCAAAATCAAAAATAAAATCCCAAAACCCCGGCCGACGCGTGGACGGACCGGATCCCCACGTCGCCCGGATCCGCCGTCCCTCTCCCTGGACCGACGCGTGTCCGTCCCGATGGCACCACGTCGCCACTGGCGCCATCTCGGCCGCCCGCGGTTCCCTTCCCCGCGCCCTCTCATCGACAAGCGGGCCCCACTTGTCAGCAGTCGTTTTCTTTCTTCCTCCTTTTCCGCGCGCGCGCGCCCGGACCCCCCCACCGCCTCGGCCAGGCAGCGACCGCGCTGCGGGAATCTGATAGCACTAGGGGTCCCGATCTTTCGATGAGAGTGGTAGATTCGATTGGGGAAGGAGATGACGTTGACGACCGACTACAACCATCCAAGGACGTTGCGCCTTAGCGATCGATACACAACTCCGAGATTGTTCGTGACCTTGTCGGCACGATCAACCTAACTACGAGGGTTCTTGTTCCTGCAAGCAATCGACGAACAAGCAAGAACAAGATGAACAGCAACTCAATTGCAAATAACGATCTAAGATTCAATCGAAACAGAAACAAACGGTGGGGTTCAAGACAAGTATTCGGGCGGTCTAGCCGACACGCAGCAGTACAAGGCAAAGTAGCAAAAGCTAACTTAGTCTAAACAAAACCCAAACCCTAGAAGAGGGTGCGGCTGACTATTTAAGGGCCACGGAAGGTGGAGGGTCGGCCAAAACACTAGGAAGCCAAAAAGGACTCGAATTACAAGGCCCAAGGCCCACTTTGACTCGGACTGGAAAAGTGACGTGACTTGTTTTGCAGTTTCTGACCGACTCGGATGGAATTTGGAGGTGAGGCCGGATCCATCTGAAAGTAGACTTCAAGAGCTTTCCAACGAGTACTCACGGGCCCCGAGTAGCCTTCTGGATCAAAAGTTATGGCTGTTTGAAGTAGACGCTGTCAAAAGGCCGAATCCGAGTCAAACATGTGAACAGGACTTGGTTTGCACTTGATTGTTCCACTTCTATACTTGAGCTCATGTGGTTCTTCCCCATGGTTCCTAAGGACAATTAAATCATCACAAGAATTAAGTAGTATTCCATTCTTTGAAACATTTGTATGCAAACTTAGGAACGATTCACCGATGGTTAAGTTGACGTGCTCGCGCTCTAGTCATTGGTCCTTGTATCATAGTTTCAGTTTGATGTGGAGTCGGCATGGTTGTATGCATGGAAAGGATGTCCTCATCATCCTCCCTTCTTGCATTTGAGTCGTCCGCGACTCAAGCTCATCTTCTTCTCCTAAGTATGGCTTCAAATCTGCAATATTAAATGTGGACTAACCCCAAAATCTGCAGCAACTCAAGTTTATATGCATTATCATTAATCTTTTCCAACACTTTGAAAGGACCATCAGCTCTAGGCATCAACTTAGACCTCCTCAATTCAGAAATCTCTTTTCTCAAATGCAACCAAACTAAATCACCCGTTGAAAAGTTAAATGCCTCCTTCCTTTACTACCAGAAGTTTATATTTAGCATTCATACGCTCAATATTTTCTTTGGTTGTCTCATGCAGTTTCAACATCAAGTCAAGACTGTTTAGCATCAAAATTTAACTTCTCCAAAGATGGAAGTGGTAGCAAATCAATAGAGCACGAGGCACAAAGCCATAGACAATCTCAAAAGGGCACAACTTTGTAGTAGAATGCAGTGAACGATTATAAGCAAATTCAATATGAGGCAAGCATTCTTCCCACATTTTAATGTTCTTTTCAAAACAGCCCTAAGCATGGTAGATAACGTTCTATTCACAACTTCGGTTTGCCCATCGCTTTGGGGATGACATGTAGTCGAAAATAACGACTTAGTCCCCAATTTAGCCCATAAAGTTCTCCAAAATGGCTAAGGAATTTAGTGTCACGATCGAAACTATTGTATTTGGCACACCATGCAAACGAACAACTTCACGAAAGAACAAATCAACAATATTGGTAGCATCATCACTTTTATGACATGGTATGAAGTGGGCCATCTTAGAAAATCTATCCACAACAACAAATATGCTATCCTCCCTTCTTTGTCCTAGGCAGTCCTAAAACAAAGTCCATAGAAATATCTTCCCAAGGCACACTAGGAACAGTAGAGGCATATACAAACCGTGAGGATTAAGTCGTGACTTAGCCTTTGACACGTAGTGCAGCGAGCAACAAAACGCTCCACATCACGCCTCATCTTCGGCCAAAAGAAATGACTAGCAAGTATGTCTTCCGCCTTCTTCGCTCCAAAATGCCCCATCGCCCCACCTCCATGCGCTTCCCGTAACAACAACAAACGAATCTGAGCTAGGCGGAATGCATAGTTTGTTAGCTCTAAACACAAATCCATCATTTAGGACAAATTTATTCCACGTTTTCCCTCTTTGCAATTCAGCAACACGCCTTTAAAATCATCATCATGAACATAATGCTCCTTAATTGTTTCCAATCCAAAATTTTGAAGTCAAGTTGTGAGAGCATGGTATATCTCCTAGACAATGCATCAAGAATAACATTCTCCTTTCCCTTTTGTGTTTTATGACATAAGGAAAAGACTCTATGAATTCAACCCACTTTGCATGCCTACGGTTCAATTTTGCTTGACTTCTAATATGCTTTAATGACTCATGATCGAATGAATGACAAATTCTTTGGGCCATAAATAATGTTGCCATGTCTCTAAAGTTCGAACTAGAGCATATAATTCCTTATCATAAGTAGAATAGTTCGACTAGGCCCACTCAATTTTTCACTAAAGTATGCCACAGGTTTACCTTTCTTGCAACAAAGACACCACCCAATCCAATTCCACTAGCATCACATTCTAGCTCAAAAGTCTTACTAAAATCGGAAGTTGGAGTAATGGTGCATGTGTTAACTTATCTTTCAATGTGTTGAAGGCGCCTTCCTGTGCATTCCCCAAGTAAACGGCACCCCTTTTAGTGAGCTCATTCAATGGTGCAGCGATGGTGCTGAAATCCTTCACAAAACGACGATAGAATCCAGCAAGTCCTAGAAAACTTCGCACCGTGACTGCTTTAGGAGTCGGCCAACTCGTATTGCCTCAACCTTGGCTTGATCAACTTCAATGCCCCGTGGAGTAACAACATAGCCAAGAAAAGAGACTCGATCCGTGCAAAATGTGCACTTCTCAACGTTACCAAATAAACGTGCATTACGTAAAGCATCAAAAACATCACGTAAATGGCAAAGGTGTTCCTCTAGTGATCTCGCTATATCAATATATCATCAAAATAGACCACTACACATTTACCAATGAAAACACGCAAAACCTCGCTCATTAATCTCATGAATGTGCTAGGTGCATTAGTTAAACCAAATGGCATCACTAACCACTCATACAAACCGAACTTAGTTTTAAATGTGTTTTCCATTCATCTCCCAATTTCATGCGAATTTGGTGGTACCCACTACGCAAATCAACTTTAGAGAAGACAATAGAGCCACTTAATTCATCAAGCATATCATCTAACCTAGGAATAGGGTGACGATATCTAATGGTAATGTTATTGATCGCTCTACAGTCCACACACATACGCCATGAGCCATCTTTCTTAGGCACTAAAATTACCGAACAAGACAAGGACTAAGAGACTCACGCACATAGCCTTTATCAAGCATTTCTTGAACTTGACGAATCTCCTTAGTTTCTTCCGGATTGGTCCCAGAGGCGCACGATTGGGCAAAGATGCCCGGAATCAAATCAACTGGTGCTCAATCCTCGACCGGTGGTAACCACGGTGGCACGCCCTTTGAAAGACATCCATGTACTCCTGCAAAGATTAGTGACAGCAGGAGGCATGTAAGAAGGTACCTCCTCGAATGAAAATAAAGCTTGTTTGCAAAGTAAGGCATAGCAAATTGAAGTACTAGCATCCATTTCGGTCACTTCGCACTTAGTAGCAAGAAAACATGCACCTTTCAATTTAATCTCATTTTCATCTTATAAACAGATTTAGAGTCTTTCTTTTATGTTGCTCAAGTTCGCTTGCAACAATCTGATTTTCACTCCTATTATGCTCCCGATTTTCTCTCTACTTGCTCTAGCAATCTCATCTTTGAAAATAGCTTCAGGAGACATAGGATGTAACACAATTTTCTTGTCATGATGCACAAAAGAATATTGGTTTGTCTTACCATGATGCGTTGAATCTTTATCATATTGCCACGGTCTACCTAACAAAGATAGAGCATGCTTGCATAGGTACAACATCGCATTCTACAACATCGTGATAAGAACCAATAGCAAAATTTACTCTCACCATTCGTGTTACCTTTACCTTGCCGCTGTTATTGAACCATTGAATGTAGTAAGGTTGTGGGTGAGGTTTGGTGTTCAACGCAAGCTTCTCCACCATATCGGAGCTCACCAAGTTGTTGCAGCTCCTCCATCAATTATCACTCGGCATGAGCGCCCTTCACGACGCACTTTGTTTGGAAAAGGATGTACCGCTGATTTTGCTCCGCCTCCATTTGTACACTCAACACACGCTGCACAATGAGGCTCTCATAGCGCTCGCATCTTCAAAGACCAATGTGCTCTTCTTCTTGCTCCTTCCCACTACCGCATGGTCACCGCAAGCATAGCATATGTATCCTCATCCAAATCACTAGCGTAAGAATACTCACCATCATCTCTCGCAATCAAAACACGCTTGGTCGGGCACTCACCTCACATGGCCATACCCTTGCATTGATGACATTGATATCCTCGTCGTCCGTAGATGCAACGGACGAAGAGCTCTTCGCATGCGCTTGGGCTGTCCCTTTGTTGCTTCGGATGCCCGAGATGCCGAATTTGATGATGAAAACCGTGGCTTGTCATTCGGAGGAAGAAGGTGTAGGGGTTGGCTTGATGGTGCGGCAGATGGACGTTGAGACCAAATGTTTGCACGACCTGTAAACGTTAGTCCTAGTGCTCGCGTCGTCCCTCGTACTTCTCTTTCACTTTACAAGCAAGATGAAATAAACGAGTGATAGAGTTATATTCCTTGTAAGCTAAAATATCCAAGTTCCCGATTCAAACCACCCATAAACCTAGCCATAGCGGCTTCTTCGCCCTCTAAGTCACAACGCAAAGATGCCTGCTTGCAATTCTTGAAAATATTCCTCTACGCTTTTACTACCTTGCCTCAATTGTTGCAACTTATGTAACAAATCACGTGCATAATATGAGGGAACAAATCTAGCTCGCATGATTCTTTTAATGCATCCCAAGTTGGTGGTATGGTGAAAGGATTTTTCTTACAACATTCACTCCACCAAACAGACGCAAAATCGAAACTCACTAGTAGCACCCTAACCCTTTTGTTTTCGTGGAATGCATGACAAGCAAATTTCGATCAACACCAATTCCCAAGTGATATAAGCATCGTGGTTATATTTTCCATCAAAAGGTGGTATAGTGAACTTAATTTTACCAAGCGATTCATCATTCTCACGCACCTCATTCCGGCGTGGTTGACGATGACGGTGAGCGCCCTCATCATCATCAATCTCGTCACCGCATATTCGCCTCCACCATTTTCGTCCACCCCGCCGCCCACGACACCAAGATTGGCACGAGTACCGAGTTGGTGCAGCGGAGATGCACGGCCCTCTCATTAAGACGCCTCAAAATCTCAAGAAGTGAAGCGTTGACGGTGCCAACGGAAGCCTCCAATGTTGCAAGCGTAGTGTTGGTGTTGATCTCGCGCCTCAATTGGCCAAGGCGTCACAGGTGACCCTTACATCCTCTTCAAGTCCCTCGCTTGCGCTTCATTTGGCGCTCAAAGTGTTGTATGATGCCCTAGTCCGAGGGGAATGTGGCGCCGCTCGTGCCCACCGGTTCTCCGACATTGTTAGAAGACAAGAACAAACCAAGAAAAAAAAATAATAATAAAACTGCAGGTTATGCCTCACAACTCCGAGATGTGGTTAAATCAAGTCGCACACTCTCAACCTGCTCGTCAAGCTCTTACAAGTTCTTACCACAGCAAGCGGGAGGTGATTGCACCGACAAGACAGGACAATATCTCGTGGAAATTAGGTGTATCGCCTTCGGCCGCTAGTCCCTGTGAGGTTGGTAGCCAAATCTGGAGCTATGGGTGGGCCGAGAGTGAACAAAGGATAGCTTAGAACCACATTAGTCAAAGCAAGTTGAATAATCGCGCAACGACGATACCGTGGTTGGTCCTAGGCTAGACCGCACTAGAGACGCGAGCCTAGAACACAAACGAAGACACACCGTGCGTAAAGAAACTAAATGACGTTGCACACGGAGTTCGGAGCTCGAAAAGGGCACCGCCTTCACAGGGGATCTTAGAATCACTTGCGAAGGGCTCACAATTTTGAGCAAATTCGAGAAACTTGATTTTTCCTCGGTTTGGGCCTGCTTTTTGAGGCCCTAAACGACCTTTTTGGGTCGAAGCCGCCAGATGTGCTGGAGGCTTACGCGGATCTAAAATCTCCGGATTTCCTGCACTTCTTTTTTTTTTTTTTTTTGTGCCGCTCTTCTAGATGCGGCCGCTGTTCCTTCTTGTCTCACTTTTTTTCTCTCTTTTTTTTTTCACACGTGAGGCGCTTGGATCCGAATTGTCCTACTCCAAGACCAATTAGGGCAAAATCTCCCGAGTAACCGAATCCTCCCCTTTCTTCCCTCCTATGACAGTTCGGATCTAACTACAACGGTGAGTCCAAAACATGAATGAACTCAAACTCTAAAGGAACTAGACACTAAGACCAACAAAGGACGCCACGATGCAACCGAAAACTCAACAAACAAAGACTATGCAGAATAGCGTAAGGCTCAACCTTGTTTCGGATTTTGGGAATAGATCGATCTACTATTTTTTTGGTTTCGGACCGTAGGTAAAAATTGCAAAGACTAGATAAGATCTCTCACCGATCAACCTTGAGCTCGATACCAACCGATAGCACTAGGGGTCCCGATCTTCGATGAGAGTGGTAGATTCGATTGGGGAAGGAGATGACGTTGACGACCGACTACAACCATCCAAGGACGCTGCGCCTTAGCGATCGATACACCAACTCCGAGATTGTTCGTGACCTTGTCGGGCGCGATCAACCTAACCACGAGGGTTCTTGTTCCTGCAAGCAATCGACGAACAAGCAAGAACAAGATGAACAGCAACTCAATTGCAAATAACGATCTAAGATTCAATCGAAAACAGAAACAAACGGTGGGGTTCAAGACAAGTATTCGGCGGTCTAGCCGACACGCTACGAGTACAAGGCAAAGTAGCAAAGCTAACTTAGTCTAAACAAAACCCAAACCCTAGAAGAGGGTGCGGCTGACTATTTAAGGGCCACGGAAGGTGGAGGGTCGGCCAAAACACTAGGAAGCCAAAAGGACTCGAATTACAAGGCCCAAGGCCCACTTTGACTCGGACTGGAAAAGTGACGTGACTTGTTTTGCAGTTTCTGACCGACTCGGATGGAATTTGGAGGTGAGGCCGGATCCATCTGAAAGTAGACTTCAAGAGCTTTCAACGAGTACTCACGGGCCCCGAGTAGCCTTCTGGATCAAAAGTTATGGCTGTTTGAAGTAGACGCTGTCAAAAGGCCGAATCCGAGTCAAACATGTGAACAGGACTTGGTTTGCACTTGATTGTTCCACTTCTATACTTGAGCTCATGTGGTTCTTCCCCATGGTTCCTAAGGACAATTAAATCATCACAAGAATTAAGTAGTATTCCATTCTTTGAAACATTTGTATGCAAACTTAGGAACGATTCACCGATGGTTAAGTTGACGTGCTCGCGCTAGTCATTGGTCCTTGTATCATAGTTTCAGTTTGATGTGGAGTCGGCATGGTTGTATGCATGGAAAGGATGTCCTCATCAGAATCCCGCAGAGGGGCAGCGTTATGGGGAAGATCGCGGCGCCGCCACGAACCCCGCTGCACCTCCCGCCGCCTGTGGTCGCCATTGTCAAGACCGCCGCCAGCGGCACCACCGCCATGCGCGGCTCGCCGGGCAGTTCCTCGGCCGGCTATAAAGCCGTGGACGCGCCCAAAAGGATCGCTGTGCCACCTCTTCATTTCCCCGCCGCCGCCCTCAAAGCCACCGGATCGCGGCATCTCCTTTTCTTCCCGCCGCCGCCCCTCCGCAATTCTCCTTCTACGCCGTGGGAGCTAAATTCCGCTCCCACGCCATCTCCAGAGCATCGCCGACATTTTGCCGGCCTCACCCGAGCTCCTAGCCGGTCGCAGCTCGCTGTCACCGGAGGCCACTCCGAGCCCGCCGCCACCGCACATCGCCGACTTACCTCCGGCGAGATCCGACCCTCACCGGCACCTCCTTCGACTTCACCGGACGCCAAGAACCCATTTCGACCCTCCCCGCTGCCTCACCGGACCTCCCTCGCCGGCGACGGCCACCGCCTCCCTCGGCTTCGGACCGCCTCTGCCCCGCCTCCCTTGCGCGCTACCTCATAAGGTATAATTAACCCTTATGGGTTGAGATGCGCTGCGAGCCCGCCTGGCTAGCAGCGCCTGAGGTTGAGCCTTTCTTTTGTTTTTACGAGACTGACAGATGGGCCCCACCTGTCAGCACGACCGCGGATAACGTGGTCGATGGCCGACCGATACAACATGGTCGGTGGTCGATCGCGTATAACGTGGTTGGAGCCGGCCGCGGATAACGTGGTCGATGGCCGACCGCTACGACGTGGTCGGTGGCCGGTCACAAGCAACGTGGTCGAAGCCGACCACGTACAACGTGGTCGGAGCCGCGACCACGAAGTACCTACGACCACGTTGTCGCTACGGGCCCACGTGTCAGATTTTAAGAATTTTGAGAATTAACTGAACAGACAGCATTCAAATGGGCATAACTTATTCATTTTAACTCCAAATTGAATGAAACTAATTTCTAAATTCATTTAAATTCAAAGGCTATCCAATGGAACCAGAACCAATATTTTTGAAGCTCGTTTGAATTTTTGTTGTGTTATTTGATTGTTGTACTGAATTTTTATCCAAATTTTCACGCATGTAAAAATTAGCTTTCGAGGCTCAGGAAGAAGAAGCTGCAGCAGCCACAGGCCCCGACATTCAAAATCCAGACCTCGGTAGCCAAGGCGAGTCAATGCTTTGATCATTTTGAGCCTACATTTTCCATAAATTACTTTGGTTTAAGTTATTACAAAGTGCATGCTTATACTTATATTGCAATACATGTTAATTTCATATTTTAGTATATGCCCCTGCTCTCTTGGTTTATTATACTTCCTTTCCGATAAATTTGGTTGTGTGATCCTTGTCACCCTAGTAAAAATTATTAATACTACTACTCCTTTTGAAAATAAGTCCATAATTAAAAATGACATGCTTAGAGTTGTTTAGGTAATCAGGGGTGTGAGAGCACACTAGCATCTCTTACAAACTTGAGAAAACAGTATTGGGCAGTCATTGTGATGATGACTGGTGTATGTTGGTATAAGTATTTTTCGTTCCAAAAGAACCCTGCATGCTTAATTATCTGGGCGGATGGTTGGAGGGTGTGATTGTTGAATGGTGCCATGATAGCACAAGTTGTGATGGAATGGTGCCGTGATAGCACAAAGGGGATCATGGTAGAACCGCCCAGATAACCATTAAGAACTGAATCTTGTGATGACCTCCCAAGGTACAACAAGTACAACCACGTGCTGGCAAAGTGTAGGTAGGGCTAACTAATTTGTATTAACTTAGTAAGGTTTCCTTTAGTCAAAATAGGCTTTGGAGTCTGTTTTGGCTTTAGGCTTTAGTGGTTGAGAGAGAGTGGAGGAGGCAGAGCATGTTCCCTCTGTGTCTCTTCGCGTGTGTTCCTCCCAAGAACTGGAGAGGGTTCTTGGTGTTCTTGAGGATTGAGAGTGAAGTGTTGTATTGAGAAATCTTGTAATCATTCTTTCTTCTGATGTTCATGGGGACATAGTATCTATTGTTTTTCTTAAATGGAAATCTGAGATTTTCTCCTCTCTGTTCTTCGTTCCCCTTTTTGTTGATTTCGTGTTTCCCTTTGAGAGATGGCATGAAACTTGATATTCAGAGTCATGTGGCCATATCTAACATATCCTCAAAGTTTCATTGCCACAGGATCAATGAATTGGGAGTAATTTGGATTTTTGGTTGCTCCTGCAAGTTTTCGGTTTTTCGCCCAAATCCAAATCTCTTGGTCTTCTGTTGAGACTTTTTGATTCCTATAGTCCTGGTACTATTTAGATCCAAGTCTCACTTCTTAGACTCAAGGAGATCACAAATTTTCTTGAAATTTCCCTGTTTTCAGTTCGGCAACAGTATTTACCCGGCGGCAGTACTACTGTGTTGATTTTCGATCGCTTGGTTCTTCTTTTTGGTACCAAAGACTTTGGATTTTCTTTGAGGAATATCTTCCAGATATCTTTGTCTTACTAGTTCCCAAATTTCATAAGCTTTGGATCTCTGTAGCAAAAGTTGTGCAAATTTTCCTTTTGGATCTCTGTTTCTCGCTCTGTCGCTGCGGTCGTAACGACCACGTAGCTCAGCCGCTCTGTTTTCGTTGTCGCTACGACCACGGTGCGGGCTGCTCTGTCTTTACTTCTTTTACGATCACAGTTGCTGGCGATTTTACGACCACGGCTCGGTTCGCGGTCGCGCGCTTGCAGCAGCTCTTACGACCACGTTCAGATTCGTCGCGGCGGTCGTGTGTTCGCTGGAGCTCGTCTTCCGTCTTACGACCACGCTTTGTCTTCAATTTACGACCACGTTAGTCGGTTTTACGACCACAGTCGCTGGTCGTCTCGGTCACGGTGGTCGCGTGTTTCTCAGCCGCTCGGTTTTCATTTCTCGTTTTCACGACCACGTTGTGCCAGCGATGTCTCGGCTCATTGCGGTTTTACGACCTCGGCTAGCTTTGGGATTCTGACCACAGTGTTCGGTTTCGACTTCTCTGTAAACTCGTTCGACCACGGCTGTTTTGTCGGTCGTCTGTTGCGAGAGTTTCTCCGATTACGACCGTTGTATTGATCTTACGACTTCTGCCAACTGTGTTCGACCAGAGCATCCTTTCCGATTTCGATCACGTTCTCTGGTTGCCGGTTACGACCACAGCTTGTGCCTTTTACGACTTCCGATTTTCTTCTTCCGACCTTATTTTGCGACTGGAGTCAGCAATCGACCACGGCTATTTCTCAGTTTCGACCACGTTGTTTTCTCTGGTTTCTGAACTCGGTTGGACTTCCACGTTTTGACTTCCGATCATAGTGTCTGGCTTTTTGACTGCGTACGACTTCGTCCGAGTATCACTGATTACTCTGTTTGGCGATTTCGACCATGTAGAAATTTCCAGTGGCTGTTCTTTTCGTGCCTTCGTCCGCAGCCACAGCCTTCTGTTTTTCTCGGTTTTGGCAGAGATCACTCTGTCCTCTCTCCGTTCTCCAGTGAGCAATCGATCTTCTTCTTCATAGCTTTTTAGCTATCGGAGAAAAGTTTAGATTGATTTTTTAGTGAGTTTTAAGGCATCATTCACCCCCCTCTGTAGCCATTTCGGTCCTTCAGAGGGTGTGATTGTTGAATGGTGCCGTGATAGCACAAGTTGTGATGGAATGGTGCCGTGATAGCACAAAGGGGATCATGGTAGAACCGCCCAGATAACCATTGTCGAATAGCCGTGCCCACGGTCAAGGGCGGACATGGGAACTTAACTAGATATAGTTTTGTTTCAAAAACTTTGGGGGTGGAAATAGAAAAGTGGAGAGCAGAGAAAGGCTCTTATTTGAGTTTTCCTGGGTGTCGTCCTTATGTAAGCGGCTATACGCTGAAGGCATGGTATGAGGAGCAGATACCATGTAATGGTGGATGGTCTCTGATTCGTTAAAAATAAATGTATACGTTATTGAGCATCATGGTTAAAATCCAACTGGCTAGGTCTTAGGGAACTTTTGAGTATCATAGTCCAAAAAGCACATTTCAGCAAATAAAATAACCTGAGCCTCCCCTTGATATAAGCCCTGCATACTACCTACTGCATTCTGTGTGTTGACTCGCTGAGCACGGTGGTTAGTGTGCTCACCTCGCATTACCAAAAATCAAGATTCAGGAGCTCAAGATCACTATGCCTACGAGGAAGCACCTGCCACGGATGGAGGAGACAACGCCGAGACTTAGGATGAATAATTTACGCTTAGAACTTTAGGCAACTAGAATAAGGTGTGGCTTTCATCCAAATATTACTGGAGCTCTAGTAATATTTGAATGACCACTTTTGCCCTCAGTCTTTGCTTGCGGCTAAAAAGGCCTACTTTGTTTTGCTTCCGCTGTTAAACTTTTGTAATGTAAACATTTGGCCTGCCTGGCCCTACTGCAATAACTCCGCTCTTTTGAAGGCCTAACTTCGACTATGCTATGTAATAATATTATGGCTTGATGTTAATTCAGTGATGTATGAAATGAATCAGTAATGTATCTGTGTGCATTATCTACTGATCCAGGGAATAATGCGGTAAGACACAGCAGATTCTGACAGGTACTGTTCTGTTTGAACTTCACCAACCTTCTTCCCAGTGTGCACTTGGAAGGAGTGAGAGCGGCTATCTCTGAATCGTTGCTGTAGAGAGGACCTGCACGGGGCGGCAATAAGGTTTCTGCGCAGTGCATCTGCGCGACCGCTCACTGCACTACGTCATCTACGTTCTGCACTGCATCAAGCTTACGCTGCTTCCTGTTCTTCAACAAACCCAATTGTAAGTCGTTCACGCATTCGTTCGTCTTTGTTCATATAATTTACTTGTGTATTTTCTGATGTATGATGACTAGCCTGCTGTTAGTTGCGAGTTTTGCATCACTAGTTTATTGTTTTTGCCTCCTAGTAAAATTTGGAATTAAAATATTGCCCACGTTTCCAACATTCCAGAAACCTTATTGTGAATTTTGTTGCAATACTGTAATGACTAGTGCTTCTAATGTGATGAAACCTGAGAGGTTTTCTGGTCGGAACATTCGTAGATGGCAGACTAGAGCCAAGTTTTGGCTGCATTCTGACTGTTCTAGCAGATCAGCTCTATGATGTGTACATGGACTTCAAGTCCGCCACAGAGTTGTGGGATGCACTAGAGCACAAATATGCAGAGGCAGAGGCGGGTCGCTGGATATACATGTGTGAGCAATTTTTTGACTTTAGCATGGATGAGGCTAAGTCCATAGTTGGACAATCTCATGATCTCCGGCTACTAGTCGGTGAGATTGGGCACCTGGGCTGTGTAACACCCCAGCCATATATTGGCCTGAAATGCTACTAACTAAACGATATGGCAATTCTAACTAGCTGCAATCTACAAAATTTCGGCAGAGTCTCCTTTGTTTATTGACTAAAACTGAGTTCTAACAAGTATAATCAAGAGCTATAAGTAACCGTAAGCATTGTAATCAGTAATAAGCAAAACTGCTATCAAACTTAATCAAAACGCGGAAGCAATATAAAGAGTTCTAAACCTTTATTACATTTTAAACCTGATAGCCATAAAACAAATACCACTTTAGTAATTGAATAATTAATATTCAAAGTTCTCTATTTTCTCCTATGATGGATAATTCGTGCAAGTGCATCAACGCTAATCCTTCTTTATTCCCATGCATGCTGTCCTCATGAAAGTACCTAAAACAATCAATAAACAACAACAACAATGAAGAAGAGTGAGTACAAAGACTCAAAGAATATAATAAGTAGTAATCAAGCAATCTCGAACATCATTTAACCAATTTATCCATCAATCATGTAAATGAACCATGTTATGCAATATGATCAAAAATCTCTTTATCTCTTCTCTTTCGTATTTTACGGTGTCACGGAGTGTGCATCCGTCAATGCACACCCATGCCTGTACCATCTGGTACAGGGACCAATTGCCCATACTTTACAAGTATGGGGACCTTTAGCCCATCATGGCATCAACATGACGGGGACCTCGACGCTTGGTCATCTCGTGACCAAGACTTCAAATATCAAGATGATGCATATGTGTGAATGTCTCAACAAATAAAAAAACTTGCATTCACAATATCTATGCATCATAAATTCTCATGAACATCTTCGTTTCAATCGACCATAAATAGTAACAACAAATCATTATCATAACCAAGATCATTTGAACACACAATTTAGAACAATCATCTCCAAAGCATCAATCACCCATAATTCACACTATAGTTTTATCACCTCAATTATACTTGCAATAGCAATAAACCATAACATGTACCACATAGCATTTTCATAAGCATGAACACACGTAATCATATCATAAATCACACATCCACATTCATTATTCATCCACAATCCATACTATAAGAATTAACCATTATTATACTTGCCTTAATCATGAGATACGAAGAACGAGTAAGGTGCAACCCCGAATCCGCCTCCTCCTGAATAATAATTAATAATTACTAACGTAACAGTAACGGGTATTTAGATACAAAATATCAACAACCCCAATTACCCCAACAATTTATCTTAACTAAACCCCGAACCGCAAGACAACTCCTCTCCGCCAAAGAAACGGCAAGAACCCTTCTGCAGCATTGTTTCATAATTTCGTATCTTTAAAAATAATGATCCAATATAGTAAACGATACCTCTCTGGAATCATGACTTAAAAACCTACACTTTTCATGTAGAACTCCTATTTTTATTCGGATCAGAACTAGATGTAATTTAATGCCCAAAATAGAGAAAACTTTATGATCTGGCAGACTGGATAGTGAAACCAAATCGCGTCCCCATGACAGTACATAGGTCTAAAAATCCTAAAAATTACACATCAACTAGAAATCTGAATTGTCTACAACTTTCTCAATTACGGCCCTAACCATAAAATTCATCTACTATTTTTAAAATCCGAATTACAGTCGGACTGTAACAATCTGCCCACCTGACGGACAGCTGTAATCCCGACTCCGTATCTCCCAGATCCCACGACAGAAAAATCTGAACAAAATATAGCAGATGCACCTGGAAATCCTCTACAACTTTCCTTTGGGGAAGACCCGCAGGAAAAATTGTTTACTAGATCAAAACCGCTGAAACAAGACGCGCATGCGAATAGATCTAAAATCAGCCCATGAATAAACTCTAATCGGGCAATTAATCTATAATCCTCCATTAAAATCCGTGCCAAGAACCCTAATTATTCCTAAAAACAGAGGGTTTGGGATGAGGGAAAATTACCAATCTGAAGAATTTCCCCAAAATTTTCCTCCTCTTCTTCTCCTCCTTCCTTCTCCTTCCTTCCTTCTTCTTCTTCTCCTTTTTCTCCTTCTCCTTCTCCTAGCACCAAGGGACAAGGGGGGTGGCCGTGGGGAAAAGAGGGAGAAGGGGGCTGCGCCCAAGGTGGGAAAAAAGGGAGAGGGGGAAGGGAGGGGTTTATAAAGGGTGCTAGGGTTGGGAGTGGGTATGGGTCCCATTTGGGCTGGCCGCCCAAATCGGCCGGCCCACCCTCCGGACTGCCCAAAATATTCAAATTAATTGTTTTAATTTATTTAATTTATTTTACAATGTTCTACCATTTATATTTTTCCTTCCCGCGATTTACCGAAAAACCGGCGATTCCGTGATTGATTTAAAATCTTATACCGTAACGACGTTCGGGATATTACAGGCTGTGTGTTGCCTTCAAAGTTTGTGGATGCGGGTATTGTTTCTAAACTCCTTGCCTCTTGGCGGGATTTTGCTACTAGCTTGAAACACAAGAAGGAAGAGATTTCTGTTGAGGATCTCATTGCAGCCCTCAATGTGGAAGAAAAAGCAAGAGCAAAAGATGCACTTAGCACCTCTGGCCAGAACAATGCAAATGTCATACAGAAAAGGACTGTTGCAAAGAAGTACAAATCCAATAAACCGAACTTGACAACTAGCTTTAAGAAAAAACTGAGAAAAAGGATTTGAGGGACATCATCTGCTTTGTGTGCGAAAAATACGGTCATATGGTGAAGGACTGTCGCTTCCGCAAGATCAGGGATGGTGAATAGCCAAAGAAGAAGACTGTCAACATGATCATAGGCGATGCCTCGACTTTAGGAGGGTATGGTAATCCACCTGTTGTCTTTTCAGCATGTCAATCTACTGAGTGGTGGATTGATACTGGTGCTAATGTTCACATATGTTCTGATATTTTCTTGTTTTCTTCTTACCAGGCAGCAGGGGCTTCCTCCATCCTAATGGGAAACGGTTCGCATGCTTCTGTTCTTGGTGTTGGCATGATGGATCTGAAGCTTACTTCAGGGAAGACTATCCACTTGAAGAACATGCAGCATGCTCCTACAATAAACAAGAACCTCGCTAGTGGTTCTCTCCTATGCAGGGATGGTTATAAGTTAGTTTTTGAGTCAAATAAAATTGTAATGTCTAACTTCGGAAAATTTGTTGGTAAAGGCTATGAGAGCGGAGGCTTGTTCCGCCTAAGTATTTTAGATTCTTGTTATAATTTGAATGTTGCAACTGGTTTAAATAAATGTGAGGCAAATATTTGGCATTCTCGTTTCTGTCATATTGGTTTTGATAGTATTGCTAGAATGTCCAGATTGGATTTAATTCCAAAATGTAAAATTATCAAAGGTTCAAAGTGCCAGTCATGTGTGCAAGCAAAGCAACCTCGAAAACCCTTTAAGGGATTAGAGGATGAAAATAACTTGGCACCTTTTGATCTTATTCATTCAGATTTGTGTGAAATGAATGGATTACTAACAAAAGGAGGTAAAAAATATTTTCTAGCTTTTATTGATGATACAACATGCTACTGCTACGTGTATTTACTGAAAACTAAAGATGAAGCTTTAAACTACTTTAAAACTTATAAGACCGCAGTTGAGAACCAACTAGGAAAGAAAATAAAAAGATTGAGGTCTGATCGTGGAGGAGAGTATGTCTCTCATGAATTCTCCCAATTTTGTTCTGAGCATGGCATAGTCCATGAATTTACACCACTATATTCGCCCCAATCAAATGGGGTAGCTAAGAGGAAAAACCAGACACTAACAGATTTGGTTAATGACATGTTAAAGAGTGTAGGTATGCCTAAGGCATGGTGGGGGGAAGCTATTCTAATAGCGACTTTCGTCCTAAATAGGGTAATCACTAAAAAGAGTGACATTACTCCATATGAGGGATGGAAGGGGAGAAAACCTAATGTTAGTTTTCTGCGAACTTGGGGGTGTTTAGCAAAAGTCAATATACCATTGCAGAAAAAGAGAAAACATGGACCAAAAGCAGTCGATGGTATTTTTCTAGAATATGCTCAAAATAGCACAATATATAGATTTTTAGTAATTAAATCAGAAACTCCTGAGATTATTGCTAATACAATAATGGAGTCTAGAGATGCTTCATTTTTTGAGAATATATTTCCTATGAGAATAGCAGGCAGTACTTCATGAACAGAGAATGTTCAAACTGATAATATTGAATGTGAGAATAATCAAACTTCTGAACTTCCCACCATTTTCTGAACCAATATGTGATATCCCTGAAGTGGATAACAATCTAGTCGCAGAAGCTCCATGCAGGAGCAAGAGACAAAGGGTTGAGAAAACCTTTGGTGATGACTTTATTCTATACCTCGTGGATGATGTGCAATAGACTCTTTCGGAGGCTTATGCATCTTCTGATGCTGAGTATTGGAAAGAGGCAGTCCATAGCGATATGGACTCTATCATGGCTAATGGGACTTGGGAGATCACAGATTGTCCTATCGGGTGTAAACCTGTATGATGTAAGTGGGTCTTTAAAAAAACTAAGGTTTGATGGAACTATTGAGAAGTACAAGGCAAGACTTGTGGCCAAGGGTTACACCCAAAGAGAGGGAGAAGATTTCTTTGATACCTATTCTCCTGTCGCCAGACTAACTACCATCAGAGTGCTCCTTGCGTTAGCATCTTCCTATAGTCTACACGTTCATCAAATGGATGTGAAGACAGCTTTCCTTAATGGAGAGTTGGAGGAAGAAATCTATATGGATCAACTAAATGGTTTTGTGATTTCTGGACAGAAAAATAAAGTATGCAGATTATTAAAATCTTTGTGTGGCCTAAAACAAGCACCTAAATAATGGCATAAGAAGTTTGACAAAACTTTGACATCTGCTGACTTTGCTGTGCATGAAGCTGATAAATATGTGTATTATCGTTATGGTGGGGGTCAAGGAGTTATCTTATGTTTGTATGTAGATAACATGCTTATATTTGGAACAAACATTGTCGTAATTGACGATGTCAAATCTTTCTTATCTCGGTGTTTTGACATGAAAGACTTAGGAGAGGCAGATGTCATTTTGAATATGAAATTGATCAAAAGCAAGGATGTGATTACTTTAAAATAATCTCATTATGCTGAAAAAATATTGAGCTGGTTCGGTTTTGAAAACTGTAAAGTTTCTCCAACACCTTATGATGCGAGCATTAAGCTTCGAAAGAACCAGGGGTTAGGAAAAGATCAATTAAGATATTCACAAATTATTGGGTCACTTATGTATTTAGCTGGTGCCACAAGACCTGACATTTCATTTGCTGTGAGCAAATTAAGTCGGTTTACTTCTAACCCAGGAGATGATCACTGGGAGACACTTGAAAGAGTGTTGCGCTACTTGAGAGGCACAACCTCTTTTGGAATACATTAAACTAGACATCCTTCTGTATTAGAAGGATTCAATGACTCTAATTGGATCTCTGATGCGGATGAGATCAAAGCTACAAGTGGTTATGTATTCACTTTAGCTGGTGCTGCAGTTTCATGGAGGTCTTGCAAACAAACCATATTAACAAGGCCAACCATGGAAGCGTAACTTGAAGACTTGACACGACCACGCTTGAGGCCGAATGGTCGAGAGAGCTTTATTGGACTTGCCATTGGTTGAGAAACCAATACCTGCAATCCTGATGTATTGTGATCATCAAACAGTGTTGGCCAAAGTCACAAGTACAAAGGATAATATGAAGTCCTCTAGACAAGTGAAACGTAGGCTTAAATCTGTTAGAAAACTGAGAAACTACGGAGTGATCGTTGTGAACTATAGTCACACTGAGAAAAATCTGGCAGACCCTTTTACAAAGGGGTTAGCACGGAAAGCGATTTCCGTGGCATCTATGAACTTGGGAATAAGGCCCATTTAAGTTATACCACAATGGTAACCCATACCTTCTTAATCGGAGATCTCGTGACTTAGGCAATGGAAAAAACAAATTGATGTTGTAACAAGAGAGTACATATTTATTGTACCCATGTCCTAATAAACAATGTACTTTCGACTGTTTGGAAGGTTAGCATAAAGCCTTAATGTATTCTGTTGTCCAAATGAGGAAAAAGTATTAGCCTGCAGGATACCTAGAAAGAATACACCTACTTGAGTTTAACTGTGTTGTCGTAGTTCTTGAGAACGGGGCATTCTCTAGAAAGCTCATGAGCAGATAAGGGAGCATGAACATATAACGCTCTGTTTAGACGTGGTTCATTGGCAGCCTAGTACTAGTTGAGATTTCAAGTGAAATATAATCACGAAAAGCTATGAATTCAAGGCATAGTCCATTCATCAGCTGTGAGAAGATGAATCTTGTCATTTTAGGTGCAAGTTCAACCCGTACGGGACTTATACTAAAAGACTAGTATATTAACAGTACTTCAGCACAATATCTTTGTCATATGTTTATTTCTTGCTTTGGAATTGGTGGGGGATTGTTAGAAATTGGCCCATTTAATTATGGCCCATTTCCTTAATTCCAAAGCATGCATGGTTTAGTACCATATTGCTAAGGCAAGGTGAGGAAGACCGATTTATAAGGTGGAGTCCTCACCACTCCTTGAATATGGATAGAGGTGGTATGAGGAGGGTTCTGTCTAGCCACACACATGCGCACGCACACGCGCGCGTATTCTCGTATTTTCATGTGAGAATCGCGTGACTTGTGACTTATGACTTACGACGCGCGACCGTGCCGTGATGCGCCCCTTGGTAGACCAAGTCTATGTCTATTTTGCTGAACGCTGCACCACTCTCTCTGTGTTTGGATGAGATTCAAATGTTTGAATTTGAGGCATTATTGGGGTTTTGATGACAGACAGTTAACAGTGGATAAATTGCTGGTTGAATGTGTTAGTTACCAGTGGGTAATGGCTGTTTTAATCATGTCAGTTATCAGTCTGTCTATTTATATGCTTGGAGACGTCCAGAGTATGTGTGAGAATCTCACTGCCTCCATTTTCTTCTTCTCTGTGATTTTGTGCTCGCATGCGGTCGCTTGAGCTTCTCCAACCTTCTTCCGGCTGCACACGGAAGGAGGGAGAGCGGCTATCTCCGAGCCGTTGCCGCAGAGAGGACCTACACGTGGCGGCAATAAGGTTTCTGGGCAGCGCATCTGCACGACCGCTCACTACACTGCGTCATCTACACACTGCACTGCGTCATCTATGTTCTGCACTGCGTCAAGCCTACGCTGCTTCCTATTTTTCAACAAACCCAACTGTAAGTCGTTCGCGCGTTCATTCGATTTTGTTGATATAATTTACTTGTGTATTTTCTGAAGTTTGATTAGTAGCATACTGTTAGTTGTGAGTTTTGCATCACTAGTTTATTATTTTTGCCTCCTAGTAAAATTTGGAATTAAAATATTGCTAACGTTTCCAACAGAACAAGCACGGTCGGCCAACGGCGACGAGAGACACCACGACGTGTTTTGGCCATCGTGCTCCGGCGATGCTCCGGGGAAGACGAGGGAAGTACCATGTAAAACACACGAAGACAAAGCCGTTGATGTGGTCAATAGTGGCGGGACTGCACTGTAGGTGGCGCAAACAGCCGAGGAACGCCGTTTGGTTGGCGAGAGAAAAATGTGGATTGCGGCGAGGAGGAAGGGAGAGAGGACTTGAGATTTTCGAGAGTGAATGGGGATGAGGAGGGGCACTAGGTGCTCCCTTTTATAGGCACGGAGGTGGACCCGATGAGGAGATCGATGTGGCTTGTCCTCTCGGTGGCATGGCATATTTCCGTGAAATGGGCACATGAAATTGGGGGCTAAGGCCGGGAATGGAAGAGTCTTGATGATAGCGATTAAATGCCTTTGATTGCGTAAAAATTCGTTGAGAAAATCTTGGTTTTGAAAGCTTCTAGAGCACGGCAATGGCGCTGCGCTCTCGGCTCGGAACAGACCGTTCGAAGAAGACAACGATTCGAGAAGAAGGAGAGGAGAGAGAAAATGTAAAGAAATTTTTTTTACTACAAATAAAATAAATTCAAAAAAAATCAAGAAAATTTCACAAAAATCATTGGAACCCAAAAAGATCAAATAAAATAATTTTAGATTTAATTAAAGTTTATTTTAACCATTTAAAATATTTTTATATTCTAATCTTTAATTTAATCCAAATAAATTTCAAACAGACTCTAAAAATTTGAAAAGAGGATATAAATGGATATATTAGAATTTTTTAAGAATTTAAAATTTTCAACAGGCTTGATCCGTGTTAGGATGAAGGAGAACGGGCTTCTGGAAGTTTGAAACAAAAGAAAAGGGAAAAAAAGGAGATTTCTGAATTATTTTTACTGAAAAAGAAAGATTATGACATCAGCAAGGAATTGAATTATTTTTCTTCGGGAAAAGTGATTTATGATGTCAGGGCAACGTGAGCAAGGAAATTGATTTTTTTCGTCGATTTATTTTTCAAAAGGAAAATGATTATATTTGGCTGATAGGTGGCTTTTGCGAACTGGGTCCATGGTAAACTGGGTTCATGGACCAGGGATGGGGTCAAATCGGGCGGCGCAGATTGAATCCAGGTCGTCGGATGGAGATGGAGTGGGTTAAGTAAGGATTGAGGGCCGATAATTATTCTTGTGCGAAAGATTGGATTTGGGCGTGACAGTTGTCAGCCCGAGAAGAGAGGGGGTTTAAAATTAGATTTAGATTCTTTTGAATTTTCATAACACTTAGAAAATAGGAAATAAAGTCTAAAAATTGCAGAAAAATTCACAGAAAATCCTGGAGATGATTTAGACTTAGGAAGAATATTTCCAACTTAAAGTTGGTGTTTGAATTTTTACAAAAATACTTTTTAGCTTTGAAATTGATTTTTAAAATCCAGAAAAACACAAAAAATCCAGATAAACACCAAACGCTTCCAAATAATTAATTTCAAATAGGGAAATCAAAAATAAAATTTAGGCAACCAAAATACTTATTTTTATTTTAAATTATTTTTACTATTATTTTTTTATAAAAACTTGGGTTGTTACAATTATAATAGACGGTTCGTATAACAAACAGTCTCTAATATGTCATTATCACGCATTCAGATAACAAACCATCTCTGATAATGACACATTGCCGATCCGTAGCGTATCCCCTAGGATTTTGATCTCACATGTCCATTCTCTCCACATTGAATGGCAGGCACCAGTTCCTACCATTTCTCAGCCCTTATTAATTACTTCCCGTCAACCTTTCCACCGACAGTCATGCGTGAGTTCATCCATTGGCTAGCTTCCTGCATCCTTCCCTCGATGACACTAACTATCACCGTAAGCTAGCGTCTGTGTTGTGACACCATAGTCGACTGCATAACACACTATTATCGGAAGTGTCGTAAGAGTGTCTTATGCAGTCTCATCATCGTGCCACAAAGGTGGCGCTACCACCATCCAATGCATCTACCTTGTTCCTCAATGACGCCGACTACCACGTGAGCTGGTGCCTCCGTTGTGACACCATAGTCGACTGCACAACACACTCTTATCGTAAGTGTCGTAGGTGTGTCTTGTGCAGTCTGACCGTCATGCCACATAGGTGGTGCTACCGTTGCCTCTCCATTGCCGGTAATATACGGCCACCATCCGATGCCCTCCCCTCTCTTCCTTGATGGCAGGTGTCAAAGACATCGCGTGCTGCATCCAGCTTCTATTGTGTGCTGGGATCTCTACTTCTTATATATTCTTGCTGTGTTAAAGAGTTGTGATCGTTATCTAGTTATGCTGTAATGGAATGTGTTGTTGTGTTTACCACTGCATTTGTTTGTTTTTAAAGTGATATGGGATCACACGATCTTCTCGACGTAGGATTGGATACTCACGTGCTCTCTCTTGAATTATAGCGATCCTCCGTTGCCAATGTAAGAACGAACGCTCCTTAATTCGCAAGATCACACGCGCTGGACTTCACGACCACCAAGCGAAAGCCCTATGGAATAACTACCCCATCCTCACTCTGCTTGTTCTTGAGGCTAGCCAAAAAATAGAAAAAAAATTTAGGTGCAGAATAAACTATCACAGATGGTTTGTGCTATAAACTATCTATGAAGAACTATCCCAAACTGTTCTATATACCAAACATCTGTTATACTCTCCAATCACAAACGGTTGGTAACTAGAACTATCTGTGATGTGTGAGTATCACAGATGGTTTTTGGTTTGAGCTGTCTGTAATAGATTTTTTCACAGACGGTTCTAGTTACAAACCGTCTGTGTTGTCTTTATCATAGACGACTCACAAACTGTCTGTGATAACCTCCGATTATCACTAACACATAAATACAGGCAGTTCAGAAAACCGTCTGTGATGACAGTTCCGAACCTTCTGTGATGACCCTTTTTGTAGTAGTGTTAGTTGCTCCAAAGTCATGTGATCTCTCTTTTTGGCATAAGAGACTTGGTCATATTGGTTTTGATCACTTGACCCGAGTTAGCGGTCACAGTCTCATTCGTGGTTTGGCTAAGCTCAAGATGGTCAAAGACTTAGTTTGTACTCCTTACTGGTATGGTAAGATGATTGCTGCTTCTCACTCTTCAGTCACTATGGCTATGACCGACGCACCAGGACAACTTCTTCATATAGATACTGTTGGTCTAGTTAGAGTGCAGTCGGCCGGTGGAAAGTGGTACGTTCTTGTTATGGTTGATGATTTCTCAATATTCTCTTGGGTGTTTTTCTTAGACTTGAAGAATGAGACCTTCAATCATTTTCATGGTTTGTTCGATAGGTTGTCTGTTGAGCTTCCTAGTGCCTTACGAGTGATCTGCAGTGATAATAGCATAGAGTTCAAGAACTCCTACTTTGAGTGCTTCTGTGATGAGTTAGGTGTAGAGAAATAGTTCTCTTCTCCACACGTCCCTCAGCAAAATGGCATTGTGGAGAGGAAGAATCGTACCTTGATCAAGATGGTTAGGACGATGCTAGATGAGTATGTTACACCTAGGAAGTTTTAGGCTGAGGCTATAGCCATAACGTGCCATGTTTCGAACAAGGTTTTTTTTCTGAAAGGCACTTCTTATGATTTGAGGTACGGGCGAAAGCCTAGTGTCTCTCATTTTCATGTTTTCAGTTGCAAGTGTTTTATTCTGAAGTCTAGAAACCTAGATAAGTTCGAGTGTCATTTCTCTGACGGTATCTTTCTAGGTTACTCGACTTCTCCACGGGGTTATAGGTTCTGGAACTGTAAGACCTGTGAGGTTACCTTCGATGAGGCTTGTCCTGTACTAGGCCCGACATCGCAGATCTAGTTGTGCAGTACAAGACCATCTTTTTAGATGATAAGGATGATGGAAATGAAGATTCTTTACCTAATCTAGTCCTATCTTTTCCCTTGAGATGCCTACTTCTACTACTGCACCTCAGCGAGATCAGCCCTTACCTTCTAATTATTCTGGAGCTTGTAGCTCTGCTCCTACCTCCTCCTCTTATGAGTTAGAGACCACTTCTTCTCATCCAGGACCTCCCCGACACATTCAGTGTCAACATCCTCTTGAGTAGATCATTGGAGATCTCCTCGAGCGTGTCACGTGTTCAAAATCTAGCTTGTCTCACTTTTGTCTATATTCTGCTTTAGTCACCTCTTTCGAGCCCAAGGATATTTGTCATGCATTATCTGATAAGTCTTGAGTCAATTCCATGCATGAGGAGTTAGAAAATTTTGAGAGAAACAAGGTCTGATCACTTGTTGAGCTCCCTAGTGGTCATAATGTCAAAAGAACCAGGTGAGTCTTCAAGAACAAGCAGATTAAGGATGGAGTAGTTATTCAAAACAAATCTATATTGGTAGCTTAGGGTTTCTCTTAGGTTAAGGGTTTAGATTTTAAGAAGACTTTTGCCCCTATAGCTAGGCTAGAGGCCATTAGGATTCTGCTTGCCTTCGCAGCGTCTAAGGGCTTCAAACTATACCAGATGGATGTCAAGAGTGCCTCCTCAATAGGTTTATTGAGGAAGAGGTCTATATTAGACAGCCTTCAGGTTTCAAGAACCATAAATATACAAACTATGTCTTCAAGTTTTCTAAACCCTTGTATAGATTTAAGCAAGCCCCTAGAGCTTGGTATGAGAGGCTTAATTCCTATCTGTTGAATTAGAGGTTTGAGATGGGTAAGATAGATAAGACCTTGTTCATTCATAGGCATGGTAATGACTTTCTACTCATTCAGATATACGTGGATAACATTATCTTTGGTTGCTCCTCTCATGCTCTTGTTTCCTAGTTTTTTTGATGTCATGAGCACAGAGTTTGAGGTTATCATGATGGACGAGTTGAGCTTCTTCCTCGACTCTCAGATCAAACAAACTCAGTAGGGTACCTTCTTACATCAAGGCAAGTATACTTGAGACCTCCTGAGACGCTTCGACATGAGTGATGGCAAGCCAGTATCAACTTTGAAGGTGACCTTGACTTCACTTGATCCTAATGAAGACGGCAAACCTATAGATCAAAAGGAGTACTGCAGCATGATTGCCTCCCTCCTGTACCTTACTGCTTCAAGGCCGGACATACACTTCATCGTGTGTTTGTGCGCTCAATTTTAGGCGTCTCCTCACATCTCTCACTGTCAGGCAGTGAAGCGCATCTTTAGGTACCTTCGATCCATATTCGACTATGGTATCTGATACTCTTCTGCATCCTGTCTTTCTCTTAGAGCCTATTCCAATGCAGACTTTGCTGGTAGTAGGATAGATAGAAAGAGCACTTCTGGTACTTGCCAATTCATTGGGATTTCTTTTGTTTCTTGGTCTTCTAGGAAGCAATTCATTGTTGTACAGTCCACCGCAGAGGCCAAGTATATCATAGCCGCTAGTTGCTGTAGTTAGGTACTTTGGATGGTTTCGACCTTGTGGTACTTTGGGTTATCCATAGATAGTGTTTCACTTTTCTGTGATAACACTTCTGCTATTAACGTTGCCAAGAACCCAGTGCAGCACTCTAGGACCAAGCACATAGATATCCAATATCATTTCCTTAAACATCATGCGGAGAAGGGTAACATAGTGCCTCAGTTTGTAGAGAGTGACCACCAGTTGGCTGACATTTTCACCAAACCTTTACATAGCTCATGGTTCTTGACCTTACGGGGAGAGCTTGGGGTGGTCTGTCCTTATGGCTTAGTCTGAGGAAAGCATCATGTACTTTCTGTATTATATGTACATTTTCATTCTATTGCACTTTGTGTATTGGGTGCATTTGGGTTAGTCTTTCTAGCATGGATCAGAATGGTTCTCATTCTTAGTTGGTTAGACTTTTTTCTCTTATCTTGTGATCCTATGATGCTGCTTATTAGTTGCTTCTCTTTTCACTAGGTTGAGTTCACTCACTTCTTTTAGGTCTAGCAGGGGTTAGGCCCCCCTTGGGTAGACAGAGAACGTGTTTACTCCCTTGTGTTTTAGATGACCAGCTAATAATCCTAGAGTCATATGGGGTAGATGAGAGCAAGTCTGAGCCATAGTATTTGTTTCTGTTCTATCTTGTATATGCTTTAATTACTGCTATTTCTTCTTTTTGTCCAAGACTCTTTTTTCTTGAACTAAGTCATGAAAATATAAAAGGATCTCTTTTGTCCGAAAAACTGATCTCACCAACCCTTTCTAATGAGATAGCTTGCCATTGCACTAGGCATGAACTCAGGGCGAGTGTTGGATGACCAAGATCACTTCTTTAAGCTTCTTTCCTGGAATGGTCGTGTAAGCCTTGAGATCTAGAACATGGCTAAAGAAACTAAATTTTATGAAAAATGGTTAAAACTCAGCTGAAACCAAAGAATTCAAAATTTGTAAGATGGGCTAAATTTGCTCAATTACAAGTGATACAAGTCCTAAAACAAAATATTTCAATTTTGAACTTGTAGCACTCTAAAATGACTTAATTATAGCTAATTGACTTCATTTAGTGTATTGACATAGATTGGCTCATTTCAGGCTAATTTGATGTGCTAAAAATCTATTTAATTTTAGACTCAGTGCTTATTTGGCTTGAACTTGGTTGTATATGTTTTGGCATGATCTAGACAACACTTTTACTTTTTATGGCTTGATGTAATACTTGGAAAGTTGCTTTGGATAATCGTCATGGCTCCTATGATTCAAATCATACTCTATCTTCTTCTATGCATTTTGATGATTCTATTACCAAAGGGGGAGAAAGATAGGTAAAAATACACATCTAGAGTGTGATTTTTTTCATGTAAATACTTTCCTTTTGTAGCTCTATTGTGTTGCTATGATTTTCTATCACCTTTCATCATGACTAAGGTCAAATTAAGCAATTACTCTTTCATATGGACTTAGAGTGAGATTTCTAACACTTTTTGGTGGATATGAAGTTTATGTGCAAAACTTTAATTTTCAGTAACTTATACCATTTCTGTTTCAAATATTTGCATTTTTCAAAAATTGCCAATGAGTTCATCAAGGGAGAGATTGAAGAACCATATGAGAAGGTTCAAGATACTATTGTGATGAACCATTGCAAGTTTTATGGAGTGGTGAAATGGTTTCGCAAAGATTGCATTTGGTTTGGACTATTTTCTCGAAGTCCCAAAAAGATCGGATGTACCGCAGGCAAAAGTGTGGCAGTACTGCGGAGCGGTAGCGCCGCAGGTGTTTGCACGGTAGTACCGCAAGGCAGTAGTTCCGACGAAGCAGTAGTATGTTTTTTCCAGAGAGGTCTAATGCGGGTTTGCCGGGTATGGTAGTTCCTCCTTAGGGAGCGGTAGTACCGCCGTGCGATAGTACCAGTACGGTAAGTGTGGTACTACCGATTTTCTCAAAAAAACAGCGTTTTGGGATTTGGGTCATAGATTAAGTTGGGATGACCTAAGTCATTGGATTAAGGTTGCATGATGCATCTCTTAGCTAATGTAGGTCAAGTTGTGAAGAACTTGTGCCTGAAAATGATTTCGTTGTCTTTGGATGTGCAGGGTCACTTGGAGTCAACTGTGGTCAACAATGATGATCGAGGCTAGTTTTATGGAGGAGTTGAGTCCTAGAATGATCAAGGATGCCAGGTGAGACAATGAACTCAAGCATGGTATGAGAAAGACAGGAAATGTTGAAGACAAGCTCGAACAGCGGAACGACACCATGTGGCTTGCACGGGCCAAGTGAGCCGTGGATCGGTGGAACCAGGATGAGAGAGACTTGGCGACGTGTGGCAAGCTAGTGGTGCACCTACACGTGGCAAACATAGCGATTGCATGCTGTGGTTGGTGATGACCGGGTCAAGAAAGGGTATTTTGGTAGCTTGACCGAAATACTGGAAACCATCTTGGATCAAAACCATGGTGCATGGGCGATATGTTGGAGAGTGGTTTAGGTCAAGGTGGAGTTGATTTGATTAAGATGGCTTAAGGCTAAGGGTTTAGCAGATACACAATTATACGCTTTGAAAAACGTGCATAAGTGAACTTGTGTGAGTAAAACCCATGTGTATGGGGTTAACGGGTTTGTCCCATTGTAATAGTGGATAGTATTCACTAAGGTGAATAGGTGGCTAGTTGCCCACCTATAAAACAAGGTTGGGATGGAGACATGTGGTTAACCATCTAAACCCTCTCTCATGTGCTCTCATGTTTAGGGTTAGGGTTTGAGAGTGGAGTGCCATGTGTGCTCGCTATCCTCTAAGGAGGAGTGGCTGTAAAACTTACTTGCTCAAGTGGCAATATATCAATTTTTGATCATCTCCATGTCTATTTCATATTTTAATTGATTTGATATTGTTTCGGTTGGTTTTGATCTCTCCTTCTCTTTCTTCTTGAACCTGCTATGCCAAAGACATGAATGAGATGGAGATAACCTCTTGATATCAATCTTCAATCATCTACGCACGTTGATAGCAAGTTTATCAAGAAACCCGGTTTTAGTTGTTTTTGGCCTCATCAAGTGATTTCTTAATCCGAAGGTTTTTGGCTTGATTTCTTCAGTGTTCTAACTTACTGTGACATGTGAGAATACATCTAGACATATCTTGGTCAACATCTAGACATGTGTGCATCTACACATGTCTGGAGCGATAACTGAGTGCCCAGGAGTTATCTCTGAAACTAGTCACTAAGCGTAGGCGGTCGTGGCTAAGATGGGTCTCTGATCTCATCGACCCAATTCGGCAAGAATGGATTGAAGAAGTGGTGAAAGATGAATTTACCCCAGTGGATGCAGAATAGATTCTGAACATTAATCTTTCTCGACGTAGGTTGGATGACATTGTGGCTTGGTTCTATGAGAAATCGGGGATCTTGTTAGTGAAAAGTGCCTATAGGTTGGTTTTTTAGATCAACAGGGCTGGCAAATATGTAAATGACCGCTCTCTTTTCAAGCATATATGGATAGCTGATGTACCCCCAAAAAGGAAGCCCTTTGCATAGCGCTTGGCTCAGAATGTGTTAGCCATGAATTTCAACAAAAAGAGAAGACATATCATTTCAGATGAAACCTGCGCCATATCTGAGCATACACCGGAAGACACTTTCCATGCAGTAGCCGATTGTCCCCATGGTAAAGCTACCACGATAGGAATTAGAGATCTTTGGAATCTGCCGCAGGAGGGTTTACTCATTAACTCAGGCCAAATTGGATTCTCCTTCTACTCGATAGAATCTCAAAGGAGGAAAGATTAGCATTGATGTTGTTATTTTGGAAGAATTGGAGCAATTGGAATGCCCTTACTCATGGTGGTGAACGTTTTTTGTAGAGCGTTCAGTTCATGCTCTAGTGGCGCTCCAAAATTTGCTGTTGCAAGTTCAACATATGGAATCAATAGATGCTAAAGGAAAGAAGGCTCTGGGCGAGCACTACTCTAGTCGAATTCAGAGAACTTTAGCTCCTCCTCCTACTTGTTGGCACCCACCTAATTTGGGTTGGATCAAGGTTAATGTCGATGGAGGTTTTGTGGTGCAACGAAAAAGGCCAGTGTTGGTGCCACCATTTGAAGAATCTAGACCCGTAATTATAAGTTAATGACATGTTTTGGTAATTAATGACAATCGAATTGTGGGACTAATAGTTTCATTGAGATGAATGAACAAGATATGTCTCACAGTGATGGATGACTTAAGATGAGTTCATGTAGTTGATCATTCCCAAGCAATGTAAAGACTTCTCATGTGTTGATAAGCCATGACCCAAGTTTAGAGTTGAGATATAAGTTGTCAAGCTTCAAATGGATGCGTAAAGCAAAGGTATGACTAGTTAAGGTTAAGAATTTGTTCCTAATCTTTTACCGGTCTTGGTGTTTGGTTGGAAGATCGGGTTGCTATTATGGGATGTTGTACTATTAAGAGGGGTCGTGACTAATAGCTTAAACGTACGTACTCACTTAATTGCTCTAGCTCTCTCTGTGGCATAATGCTAATATTTTCAAATTTGTTTTGAAAATAATTTAGCTCATGCATAAGTCCTTTGTGACATATGACTGAATGTTTGCGAATGTGTTTTGCAACATATCGAAGTCCGTGTTGTTTCCCTCTTTGAGGCATGATGCTAATATTTGAGATCTGTCTCTCAGATGGTTGTAGCTTATGCAAATATCGTTGCTACATGTGACTTAAGTTTGAAAAGGCAATTTGAATTTGGTTTAAGTCCATGTCGTCTTCTTGGTGGTGTGATTCTAAAGGATACTTGATGATATGTTCCATGATCTAATTGGGAGTCATATTTTAACCTTGAATGCATATGTCTATAATTTACAAAGCTTTTGTGCAAAGTGGATGAGAAATATGCATTGTCTTCTAATCTCTAATGTCTATCCTCAAGATGGCGGTCTGACCGGCTTTGTATATGCGGTCAAACTAGCCTAATTAATTTCACCTGGGCCAAAGGGCAGTCTAACCATGGAGCGAGCAGACCGAAGTATACACGGTCTGACCGGCATGCATGTGGCGGTCAGACCACCAGGCGGGTAACGGTCCGATTGGTCCGCGGAACTACCGTTTCTTCTCACGATACGTTTTTCTAGAGAGTAACTTTTGATAGTGGTCTGACTGGTACCTTTGCGGTATGATTGGACCTGGCAGTAAGACCGATCTCTGTGTGGGCGGTCTGATCGATTTTTAATTCTAACGGCTAGTTTTGTAGTCGTTGAGAGGACCACGGTAGTACCGGCCACATGATAGCGGTAGTACAAGCCCTCAGGTTGATTCTTACCCTTCCTCACTCTAACGGCTAGTTTTTTAGGGAAGTGTATAAATACCTCCTCAAGGGCTATTGAGAGGGTGCTGTTGGTGCTATTCTTTCATTTCTTGAGTTAAGAGCAAGTCTTCTCCTCATATGTGTATGTATTGCACTTAGAGAGTGGGGAAAGTATAATCTAGTGCATGTGTTGCACTTGGTGGTGGACTTTATGTCCATTGAGTTGCGATTCTTGATTCGTTTAAGTGAGGGTCTTTGACTTGTTACTCTTGAGTTTGCCGACTCCTAGACGACTTCGGAGGCGTGGTGGTCTGGTGATCTTCTTAATAAGTTTGTGAGAAGGCCCGGTGCGTTATGAGTGGTGTGGTGCTCACCATCTCCGGAGTGGAGGAAAAGCAATCTTTGTGGATTAAGGTGATAAGGCTTAATTCATGGAGCCGGTCCAACTTAGTTGGGCTTACCTTAACTGGATTAGGGGAAGCCGGCAAGTTTTCGAACACCACAGTAAAATATCGAGTGTCATTGTGGTTTATTTTCTTGTGTTCAATTTACTTTATAACAATTCATATTCAAGCATTTATATTCATTGAATTGATTAGAATACTTGTCTTTCTAGGATTGCTTATCTTGATTTAGAATTATATCGTTGATGCATTTAGTCCAACTTAAATGTTTTAGGCTTTACTTGTGAAAATCAAATATTTTACGTTTCTGCATTATAAATTTGGTAGTAGTCTAAATTTTTTTTAAAAAACTATCTATTCATTCCCCCTTAATTGGTCTCTTCGATTTTACACCATTCGAGACGATAAGGATAGTGTTCTTATTTCCTCCTAGCACTTCCTGAGGAACTGCTCCTCGGCAAAGGAAGCAGAATTCACAGCTTGTTGTGAAGGGTTGTCCCTCGTGCATCAATGGTGTCATGGACCGATTATTTTGGAAACGGGCTATAACTATTCCTTTACCAGGCTGTCGTCCAGGGATTTGAGTGATCACTACACTCGAGCTACATTCGTGACGGCAATAGGTGAGGTTAAGATTGAGAGATCAAAATAGGGTAGCTCATGAGCTAGCTCAATATGTGATGTGTGTATCCAGTTCCGCAGTTTGGCTAGCCGGTTTTCCTTCTTGTATCGATCAGATTGTGCTCACGGATTGTAATGTTTTCCTGGACTAATTAATATATCTCTCTTTCGTAAGAAAAATATTGATGCTACAAAATAAGCACATTATCTATCCTATATAGCAAGGGAAAATAATTTTTCATTGCTAAGCATCTGCATTGTACGTGCTAAAAAACTAAGACTTCATTTAGAATGTGGAATTTTTCAATTGTAGAGGAAATTGAATTATTTACGGTGAAATTCCTACGCAATTTTAGAGAAATTCCTATGGCCCAAACTGGGCCTACAAGAACATTCATATTAGTGGCAGCATCAGACCTCGAGTTATATAGGCTGTAGCCCGAGGCCTGACAACAAAAACATATACAAAATTCATAAAAAATAGAGTTAAACTTAAGAGTCGACCCAAAAGCAGTTGGCTTAGCTCGGGCTTGAGCTTAGGCTAGTTTCGCCCCTGATTCACATTAACATATTTATATCAACATGACAACAAGTTAATTAACATGGGGTCTAGTCCTCTGGCATAAGAGACTGTGGCATTGAGCAAGCAATGTGCCGTTTGGTAGCATCGGCAGCATCGACGCGTCCCTACCTGTTGTAGCTATACCATAATATTAGGCATACGGCTTCTAAAAATAAAAAATGGAGTGATTTTGATGCCGCTGAATGCTAGCACATGTGGGCATGTGTTAGGGACTTTCTAAATCTACTTTGTGTGAAATGAAGGCATTGTGTGATTGGCGTAGGATCATGATATTACATCAATTTCACCATGCAAAATGAAGGCATTGTGTGATTGGCGTAGGATCATTATTGCAGGGCCACCTCATGCACCGATATGATTTAGAGACTTTTTTGTTATTTAAAGATTTGAAAATTTTTAGCACTCTGAACATGAGGTATCTTTAATTTCACCATCTTTTTGTGGGTATATAGATGGTGTAAGTTATGCCTAGCGCAGACTAGTGATTTAGGGGAAATTTGAGTGTTCTTTTATTGCAAATTTTCAAAATAAGTCCTTGCAAAACATATAATTACATCCAACAATCCATCTATGTCAACCACATCAACAGAATTTTGGCCAGTTCAAATAAAGGCAAACTGACTGGCCGGGAATGACCATAACTGAGCACTATCTGTATGTAACACTTGCTCGCACTTTTAAATAGTCGCCAATTTGTATGTAGATCTTAATCTCTCTTCTAAATAGTCGCCACTTCTGATAGGTGGAAACCTGAAAAGGTACCAAATTTCGAAAAGCATAAGAAGCAACAAATAGACCGAACTAGTCGAACGTTTAGATAAGAGAAGAGGACCTTGGTGGATTTGCCTCACTGCAACAACTCTCCAAGCACTTCACCACTAAATCAGGGTTTGGATGAACAAACAAAGCAACCTGATATGTTCAAAAACTTGTGTAAAACATATGTACAATGCCTCATTTTTACATTTACAGTAACATTAAGCATGCCATTTTTTATTGGCTAAAGAGGACTATGCTGGCTTCTTATAGGGCGAAAGGCTGTAAACAGAACTCAATTGGTGTTGACAATTGAAACCGCCCTAAAGTAGGAAATTTTGAATTCAGTAGTCAGTATACTCACAGAATATCGCTCTTTACCAACAGTGACAACACGATGCAGTGTAGATCTACAAAGTTATAGAAAAAATGCATAAAAATCAAAATCTATATACAAGGTTTTATTTTCATAGACATGACTTAGAACAGAAGTGCATGAAGCATCCCAAACAGAGCCCAAGAAGAACCTTGTCAATAGAATCTCAATAACTATAGCACCATATTCTAGCATGTTCATCATGTTACCTAAACATACCATGTTCATGATGCTGACAAGCCAAAACCATGTTACTGTTATGCAATGTATCTTTTTTTATCATATTTAGCCATGCAGAGTTTCAGCAAAAGTGTTCTCCAGGTCCAAGGACTCACAATTGTCAGCACAGTAGATGATGGCTTCTGCACAACCACAGAATGGATCAACAAAGGAAAGAAAGGATGTACCTGAAAACACAATTCGTCCACCTTTCTAGCAAATCGCCAATGTTTACAATAAGAGCCCTACATCAGGACTGGTAAGGTCAGGAATTATCTAAAGAGATGGAAAAAGGGGTCCAACAAGTTAACAGCACAAAGCAACAAGCAAAGAAAATAATAGGCACCACCGGACTACTATACTTGAAATTGCTATCCATGAAAGTCACGAAAGAAGTATTTACCCATCAATGTGATGAACATCTTCCCAGAGCTGGGGATGCCTATCCTTCTCCCTGCATATCTGTACACTCACAATAGTGTAAGAATCCAGAATATACATGCAAACTGCACAATGAGATTACTATTCTACTTTCTAAAATAAGAGTCTGTGTTTCTTTGTTGAAAGTATATATTTTTTAGGTGAGTTGATGAATTCAAAGTTCTAAAAGTGATGGCATACCTGAAGGCCAGGAGTGCCATCTGTTGCTAGAAGGCTTATCATTCCATAATCTGAATGAGCTGCTGCACCATAACTTCCATTATCACACTCATTTACTTCACCTGCATTGAATTGATAAAATATAACTTTTCACTTTGATAAAAACAAAGCAGAAAGATGCAAGGAAACAATTCCAAGTTGCTCAACCGGCTCCACGCTAATTAGCAAACATAGTCAGTTCACCAAAACAAAAGTTGATAGAAGGAACACTACTACAGAAAGTCTAATACTAGATGTCAAATCACATATAGTTTTGTTAAACCGTCTGTGACCGACACTAACACAGACGGTTTTAATTTGAACACCGTCTGTGTTGATAGCGTCGGAGAAAACTATTATCATAGACGGTTCTTACCGATGAACCGTCTGTGATAATCTGGGATTATCACAGACGGTTTTTAATAAAAAAAACCGTCTGTGATAATGGCATTAGACATTGATTGCGCCGCTCAGAACCGTACATGTCTTCATTTCAATTCAGATCTGGCCGGTGCTGCACTCTTTCACTCAGGAAGCAAGCTAGGCGATTTCAGGCCAATTAATTTGGTGGGAGGAGACAGAGATTGAGCTTTGAAGATTCATGCGTTCCTGGTTACTCTAGATATGGTTAGTAATGAAATTTATTTTTCTTTGCATTATAATTTAGATCTATGTTTTGGTGAGTGTTATTGAAGATGGTTTGCATCTATTTGACCATACATGATCAGTTCCCGTCATGTGGGAGGCCAAATTTGTCAAAATTGTTGGTATATATCTTCAGCGATCGCTGGGGAAATAGCTATTGTATTTATAATATGAATTAAGCTAGCAAAGCCTCAATGCATGTGGTATATATGTAGTAATAATTAATTAATTTAATTTTTAATACTAAGTTGTTATATATACACATAACGTAGAACCGACGCTGGATGTATGTTGCGAACCATGTGAGTGAAGAGTACATTAATGGCGTGTCTGCTTTTACAAGAGCTACCGAGGAGGATATGTTGAATAAGGGGGTGAAATATATGTACTGTCCATGCACTGACTGCAAAAATTTAAAGATGTTTAAGAACCGAGGGCAAATTGAAGCGCACTTGATTCGGAGGGGTTTCAAAAAGGGTTATACGTGTTGGATCAGTCATGGCGAAGTCAATTATCATATGCCGCCGGATGACATCACTGGTGAAGTGAATGATATGCCGCCGGATAACATCGCTGATGAAGTGAATGACATGCCGCCGAATGATGTCAATTGTTATTCGGATTCAGATAGGTTGCACGATGACAATCTGGATCAGATGATTCATGATGTAGAAGATAACTATGATGAGAGAGAGTATGTTAAATTCCGGGGCTTGATGGAGGACTTGGATAAATCTTTGTTCATGTGTTGCATGTCAAAGTACACGAGGTTGTCGGCCGTACTTGAACTATTGAAATTGAAGGCAAGCAACGGTTGGTCCGACAAGAGTTTCACGGCGCTGCTAGGTCTTTTAGCGGACATGCTTCCGGAGGGAAATGAGTTGCCTAAAACCACGTATAAAGCCAAGAAGGTTCTTTGTCCATTGGGAATGGAAGTAGAAAGAATACATGCATGTCCAAACGATTGTATATTGTACTGTAAAGAGTATGCAAATATGCATGTATGTCCGGTGTGCAACGCATCCCGATACAAACGTAAGAATAAATCAGATGACGGCGAGGGAACAGAGGTGAAGAAAGGACCTCCTGCTAAGGTGGCATGGTATTTTCCTATAATTCCCTGTTTGAAAAGTTTTTTTGCAAATCCAAAGGAGGCAAAACTGCTGCGTTGGAAAAAGGAGAATTGTCGGAGTTGAGAATGTAGTGGACGAGGAAGAATACAATCAATTTGACGAGTTACCCCCTTTTGGAAATGGCATAAGGGTCGATGATGAACAACGTGATGAACTAGTTACGTATGCATTGATCACCATGAATGGCTAATTTTGAAAGGAAATAAGCAAGTGGATTGAGAATGTGTGACATATATGTGGGCATTTGCATTTATGTATATAACAATGCATGTATGTAATGTATATGTGAATTGGCATTTATGTATACAACAATGCATGTGTGTGATGTATTTGTGAATTTGCATTTACGTATATGTGAAAATATGTGATATATAGGTGAATTTTGAGAATGAGTCATACAACTGTATCTCTATGTTCATTGGGCTGTTGTAAAGAAATACAAACGTATCTCTATGTTCATTGAATGCTGATTGGTGTAGTTTATAATAATAACTACAGGCGGCCAAGGCTTATCACAGACAGTTAATAAATAGAACCGTCTGTAATAATCCTTTTTATATAACCCCCTAGGGTTTTGCGCGTACACTGCAGTTATTAGCAACCACTTACTCGCTCTTCCTCGGGCCTGTCGCCGCCGCCGTCCCCCCGAGGATGTTGCCGCAGCCGTCCCCCTCCCTCGGGCCCGCTGCCACCGCCGTCCCCGAGGCCGCCGCCACCGCCGTCCCCTCCCTTGGGCTGTCGCCGCTTGCCGTCCCCGAGGCCGCCGCCGTCCCTGTGCCGCCGTCGTCCCCCGAGGTCATTGTAACATCCTAAAATTTTGAGTTTTGAAAAATTTAAATTTAAATTAATTATTTTAATGCAATTGGCTTTTATTTGGATTTTTCTGTGCATTTTTGGAATTTATTTCAAAATTTAAAACAAGAAAATGTATTTTTAAATATGTTATTAAAGTCAAAAAGAGTTCATTTTTATTTTCCTACTCTTACCAACTCTGAAGGGTTAACTTACAATAGACTAGTTTAGGTACCACCAGTGGAAAGTGGGTGCCGTGGTGTCTTGGTTATTCACAGTGAGGGACGGGTTTCTTGTACTCATACGGCGCAGAGAGGGCTTCGATGGGTGGTTTAACCCTTCGGTGGTGAAACCTCAGCGGGTGGTGTCTAGCTAGACTAGAGTAAGGTAAAGGCTTTGTGATAAATTATCTGGGTCTCATGCCTAAGGAAGCATGTTGGCTATTAAGATAACTTATCTCTTGTGGGTAAAGTTGTACAACCTCTGCAGAGTGTAAAACTATTCGAATAGCCGTGCCCACGGTCAAGGGCGGGCAAGGAATGCATTCACATGGTAGATCATTGTTTTTGGTTTTAAAGTAAAAGATTTGGGAACCGGGAGTGGTTGGAACTCTCGGGGTTGTCCTGGCGGTTGTAGCCAGTGTGGGTGGATATAACCCGTTGATTTGAACCTTGGCGGTTAGAGCCAGTGATCTAGTGTTGGTGGTTGTAACCTTCACTATTTAACTTGTTAAATTCTGTTAAAACAATTACCTTATTTAAATTGATGCCTTCGAAAATATCTAAATGGTATTTGAAATAAAACATTGCTTTGTGCAAAAGAACCATATAACCTCCTTTGTTAAGCCTTGCATCTATTGCATTTTTCCCAAAACTTGCGGAGTACTTTATGTACTCACATGTTACACTTAAAATAATAACCAGAGGAATATGATGCTCAAGACGGAAACTTCGACTACGGAGCGTATGGATTCGACGAAGGATTTCCGGAGTATTAGGTTGTGCTTCCCCAGTCAATTGCCTGTGGCAAGTTGATGGGTCTTCGCCAGAGTTTATTTTGCTTCCGCTGTGTTTCGTGTGTTGCGAGGTCTTGAAACCTCAGTTGTAATAAAAGACCATTTTTGGTCTGTACTCTTTATTATTGTAATAAAGCGTTGTTGGTTATGTATTCATCACTGTTTGAGTGTGTGCACTAGCTTTGATCTGGGACTAGTGCTGTAATACACAGAGGGTCCGGATTCGAAAATCCAGGGTCCCGACAGCCGCCTCCGTCCCCACGAGGTAATCTTGAATCTTATTGTTTACATATATTGTTGGGTTGTTTCATAAATCTTATTGTTGTATACATATATATTGTTGTTGTTTCATATATTCTATACATATATTGTTGTTGTTTCATAAATCTTATTGTTGTATACATATATATATTGTTGTTGTTTCATAAATCTTATACATATATTGTTGTTGTTTCATATATTGTATACATATATTGTTGTTGTTTTATAAATCTTATATTGTTGTATACATATATATTGTTGTTGTTTCATAAATCTTATACAGATATTGTTGTTGTTTCATATATTATTTACATATATTGTTGTGTTGTTTCATAAATCTTATTGTTGTATACATATATATTATTGTTGTTTCATAAATCTTATACATATATTGTTGTTGTTTCATACATTGTTTACATATATTGTTGTGTTGTTTCATAAATCTTATTGTTGTATACATATATATTGTTGTATACATGTACATAAGGCCAACATGTGATCCGCGCATTCTTCAACATCATCGCCGGATGCTTGTTTCAGAGGGCATGGCTAGCATTTCCTGAGGCTAACCAATAAACAGAAATAGATTTAGAGGTAGAAATGAATATCGTAGACGGTTTGTAAGTAAAAGCTGTCTGTGATAGGTGATAATCACAGACAGTTTTTAGCAAAAAATCATCTGTGATTATCAGCTATCACAGATGATTTTTAGTTAAAAACCGTCTGTGATTATCAGCTATCACAGACGGTTTTTAGTTACAAACCGTCCGTGATATTTACACCACAGACGGTTCGAAAACTGTCTGTGATAACCTTCGATTATCACTGACCCATAAATTCAGACGGTTCATAAAACCGTCTGTGATGACATTTTTGAAATGTCTGTAATACGGTTTTCTGTAGTAGTGGAACTCGAAGATGCTTTATGATTTCTTTCTATTTTTGTCCCACTGTCTAGTATAAAAACATGTATGCAGAACAATGCACAAAACAAAGCTACCCAATGAGCCTGTATACCTTGTATTCATGTCCCCTAGAAGATTTACTTTTCGTAATCATATGCCATTTTAATCCAGTGTACAGAAGCGATTTAATTACTTTGCACAATTAACAAGAAAGATCACAAAAATCTGCATGGACTTTGCTGGCAGCTGCTAGTATAACTTAACCATTAATATGTTCTTATGAACTGAAAGTGTTTTTAAATTAATGTCAACTGCAAAGTTTAGTACTCCTTCTGTCCAAGTTTATAGGACATATGTTTTAAATGACCTTGTCTATAAATAGAGCGTATTTCATGTTCCAATACAAAATTAGTGTAATATTTCATTTATACTCCTAATAAATATGTAGCTTTATTTGCTATTCTCTACATGCACGCAATGAAGATACTATTTAGAGATAATGATTAGGGGTAATCCAACTATTTTCGCTATCTCATTGCACTACTACAAAAGAGGCTATACTGGACGGCTACATCACAGACGGTTCGTTCGGAACTGTCTGTGTTTAAACAATCGTAGACGGTTTATAGTAGCAACCATCTGTGATATTTTTACAGATGGTTATTCACACAAACTATCTGTGATAATTGAGATATTACAGACAGTTTGTGTTAATAATCGTCTGTGAAATTTCACAGATGGTTCTAAACACGAACCGACTGTGATAAATGAGACATCACAGACGATTCATGTTAAGAATCATCTGTGAAAGTTACGAACATCACAGACGGTTCATATTAAAAACCGTCTTTGATAATCTGGACATGACAGACGGTTTTATAACAAACCGTCTGTGATATTGCAGATATCACAGATGGTTCGTATTAATAACCGTCTATGAATTAGCACAGACGGTTATTAATACAAAATATATGTGATATATTGGTATCACAGACCGTTTGTGGTTGGAACCATCTGTGATAATCTGCGCTATTAAATACTAGACATACGTGGTCTCGACACAGATCTATCTTCATTGCGCTACATCGGTGGAGCGAGGCGGCCAGCTTTAGGGAGTTTAGTGAAAACATATCGCCATCTTCTTAGTGATCAGAGGTTAGTACTCAATTGCTTCTAATAACTTATATGCATGCTTTTGTAATTGAAAGAGATGATAGATAGGTTTTTGTTTAGATCGAGCTAGCTAGGTTTAGAAATATAATGTTAGTTTGCTCAATTTCAGAATAGGTAAGTACTCGTAGTTCACATCAATATATTCTTACTTAACATTATTATGTCATGAGAATACGTGGCTAGCTAGTTACCTACGTAGTATATATAGATGTCATGTGTAAGTATAGCTAATCTGATTTGCTATATAGTAGTGCTAATAATCATTTTTGACACTCATTTGTTACATGTGTAGCGTAGATGGACTGAAGTTGGATGTACATTGCGAACTGTGTGAGTGAAGGGTATATTAATGGCGTGTATGCCTTTAGAAGAGCGGCTGAGCTGGATATATTAAAGAAGGGGATGGAATATATGTATTATCCATGCATTGATTGTGATAATTTAAAGATGTTTAGCAACTCAGCGCAGATCGAAGCTCACTTGATTTGAAGGGATTTCAGAAAGGGGTACAAATGTTGGACCAGTAACTGTGAAGAGAAGAGTACACAAAAAGCTAGTTATGACATCGTCGAGGGAGACAACGATATGCCGGTTGTGGACTGTGCTTTCGATCATGAGGATAGGTCGCAAGATGACAATCTGGATCAGATGCTACATGATGTAGAAGGGAACTATAGTGAGAGAGAGTTTGGTAAATTTGAGGACTTAATAGAGGACTCGGAGAAAGCTTTGTTCCCGGGATGCAAGCCACAATACACGAGGTTGTCATCAATTCTAGAACTGCTAAAATTGAAGGCAAGCAATGGTTGGTCTGACAAGAGTTTCACGGCATTGTTAAGCCTCCTAGTGGACATGCTTCCAAAGGGAAATATGTTGCCAAGAACCACCTACCAAGCTAAAAAGATTCTTTGTCTATTGGGAATGGAACTAAAAAGAATATATACATGTCCGAATGATTATATCCTATACCGTAAAGAGTATGCTAGTTTACATGTTTGCCCAATGTGCAAATCATCCCGATACAAGCGTAAAAATGACTCCGATGATAGGAAGGGCATCGAGATGAAGTAAGGACCTTCTGCTAAGGTGTTGTGGTATCTTCCTATAATTCCCCATTTGAAGCATTTATTTGCAAACCGCAAGGATGCAAGATTGATGTGTTGGCACTAGGAGCAGCGTAAGAAAGACGGAATGATAAGACACGTTGCTGATTCTGCCAGTGGAGGAACATCGATAGGATGCTTGTAGATTTCGGTGTGGAACTGAGGAATATAAGGTTTGGGTTGAGTACAGATGGAATTAATCCATTTGGTAACATGAGCAACCGACACAGCACCTAGCCTGTGACTCTGTACATGTACAACCTTCCTCCTTGGCTACGTATGAAGCGGAAGTATACTTTGATGTCACTACTTATCTAAGAGCCAAAGTAACCTGGGAACGATATTGATGTGTACCTAGCACCATTGGTGGAAGATCTTACAATATTGTGGAATGAAGGGGTAAATGTATGGGATACGGACAAACGAGAAAACTTCACTCTACGCACCCTATTGTTCTGCACCATTAATGATTTTTCTGCCCTTTGTAACCTGTCAGGGTTGAGTACAAAAGGAGCCAAAGCCTATCTGCACTGCTTAGATTATGCTGAGAGTATGTGGTTGAACAACATGCACAAAACTGTGTACATACGTCACCGTAGGTTCCTTCCAAAGTATCACCCATACCACAAGATAAAGAAACAATTTGACAAAAAAAGAGGATGACTTAGTACCAAGGCCTTTTAATGGGAAAGAAGTGTATGATATGGTCAAGATATCAACGTTGTGTTTAGAAAGGGACGTAAATTGAGGACCTATCGGAAGAACATGTGGAAGAAGATGTTAATATTTTGGGACTTGCCTTATTAGGAGCACTTAGAAGTTCGCAATTGCATCGATATCATATACGTAGAGAAGAATGTATGTAACAGTTTGATTAGTCTCTTACTGAACATTCCTGATAAAACAAAGGATGGTATCAACGCAAGGTGTGACTTGGTCGCTATGAACATCAGGACCGAGTTAGCACCAATAGAGACCGATAAAGGCTAGACATACCTTCCCCTAGCTTGCTACACTTTGTCTAAGTCCGAGAGAACTAAACTGTGCCAGTCCTTACATAGTGTGAAAGTTCTATCCAGTCACTCCACCAGCATGAAGAAACTTGTTTCCATAGAACATTTGAAATTAATTGGCATGAAGTCTCATGATTGTCATGTGCTAATGACACAAATGCTACCTGTTGCAATTAGAAGTATTTTGCCAAACAAGGTTCGAGTGAAAATCATAAGGCTATGTTATTTCTTTAATGCAATTGCTCAGAAGGTCATAGATCCTGATGGACTAGATGCTCTATAGACCGAGGTGGTGACAACTCTATATCATCTAGAGATGTATTTCCCTCCATTATTTTTGGTATCATGGTCCATCTCATTGTCCAACTTGTGAAAGAGATAAAGATATGTGGCCCTGTGTTTCTACGTCATATGCACCCATTTGAGAGGTACGCAATCGATCACGATCGGAGGGTAGCATCATCAAAGGTTATACAATAGAAGAAGTCATTGAATTTTGCATCGGCTACATGGCTCAGGTCGAGTCAATAGGTGTACCTCTATCTCATCACGAGGGGAGACTAGAGGGTATTGGGACTATCGGAAGGAAAGCAATAACTCCGGATCAAAATACGTATGCTCAAGCCCATTTCATGGTTTTACAACACATGACTGAAGTGACCCTATGTATTGAGGAGCACAAGGACATGCTACGCTAAGAGAATGCAGGCTAGTCGAAGTTTAGATCACGAGACAACACAACCGTCAGTTCAATGAATGGTTGAAGGTGCGATTGACTAGGAGGTCGTCAAGTGAAACACTACAATGGTTGGCAAAAGGGCCAAAATTTACAATTGTGACATGGCAAGGACACAACATTAATGGCTACACATTTTATACATGTAGAGGAGATTTGGGAGCTTGACTACGTAATTTTCAAGATTCCTTTATTTCGATGTCGTTGGGTCCAACTCCCACGGGATCTAAAGGTCGACAAGTACGACGTCACTACTGTGGACTTCAAATGTATAGAATACGAAGACAAACCATTTATACTTATGAAACAAGTTGTTCAAGTATTTTATGTAACCGACTCGGCAAATAAGAAGTGCCATGTAGTTCTTCAGGGAAAAAGAAGGATTGTCGGAGTTGAGAATGTTGTGGATGAGGAAGAGTACAATCAATTTGATGAGTTGCCTCCATTCGAAGATGGCATTAGGCTCGAGGAAGAACAAGACGATGAAGCAAGCTATATGCGTGTCGATCATCGTGAAGGGTTTATTTAAAAGGAAATAGCTATATGTGCGTCGATCATCGTGAATGGTTTATTTAAAAGGAAATAGCCAAGTATAATAAATAATCCCACAAAGCCAGCACCTATTTAGAAATTGTTGCAGTGTAATCATAATTAGGAAACTCGACATGTAATTATGGAACTATATTCCATTGTAATTGTAAATGACTCATGATCTAAGAAATAGTTATATTTATGATTATGCTTATGTTTTTCATAATATTGCATGGCCAACATTATTTCTTTGATGGCTAGATGCAGCGAACTATCACAGACGGTTTATCGGAAGAAACTATCTGTGATGATACATCACAGACGGTTCAATAAAAGAACCATCTGTGATAGTTTCCCTATATTTATTCGCAATAGGTTCTGCTCACAAAGTCCTCACTCACTCTCTCCGTCTCCACCGCTGCTAGGTTTTGCTAGATTTGAATGCTCACTCAAGCGCGACGCCGCCGCTCCCTCCCGACGCCAGTCACCTCAACCTCATGATGTCGCCACTCCTTCCCGACACCGTTCACCTGTGTCTCAATAATTGGCTAATTTGTTTTGTTATCTTCAGTAGATGGCTAAATTGTTTTATGACATTTAGTACTTTATGATATATGCTTTACTTGTTAGCTACAAGATCTAATACTAAAATTGAATATTCCAGCTTAAGCTCTAAAGTTTTACTATTACTGTCATTTGTCAATTTTGTGGTCTGTCTCAATAGTTGGCTAATCTGTTTTGTTATCATCAGTAGATGGCTAAATTGTTTTATAACATTTAGTACTTTATGATATATGCTTCACTTGTTAGCTATAAGATCTAATACTAAAATTGAATATTCAAGCTTGAACTCTAAATTTTTACTATTACTGTCATTTTACTATAATTGGAAGGCAATGGGTCCCCATCACCATAGCAAGCTGGAAAGATTTGTCAAAGGATCAGAAAGATCAGTTATGGGAGAAAATTACATATTCATTCGATATCCCAGCAGAAGGAAACATAGGAGGCCTTTGTGCAGATGAAGGCAACGATCGAATTTGAACAACAAAGTGCAGCGCACAAGGCTCTCCAGTCACAAAACACTCATCCTCACAGACTCGGCATCGCTAGGTACGCGGCTAAAATCCCACAGTAGAGTATGCAGGACGAGGTGGCAATCCGATCGGAGGCCTCCCCGCCATTTGCCGAGATCACAAATGAGCGCGCTCAAAATTGGTTAAGAGTGAGGTCATCAACCACGTCTTTGGGTGTCTCTTTCAAAAACCCCGCAGACAAGGAAGTGTCCCAATGCCTGGTAAGATATATTAAACTACATAGTTGTTAATACCTTTTGAACTTTATGGGTTCAAAAATAACATGATTGCCTCTCGCAGCAATCATTGACTACCGAATCTTCTCGAGGCTCCTTTCAAGAATACAGAGAGAGAGAGAGATGTACTATCATAGGCCTTGGGAAACAAGGAACACACAGGTCACACATGAGGCTTGGGGTTTACGTATCTTGGAGGCACGGATTTCCAAATGACTCCAAGACATATAGGAGTAGAAAGAGATCAAAGGTCTACTGCAACGAACAATAAAATAGGAGCTTCGTGCTCAACTTGAGGAACAACTATATGCCTCACTTCAAGAGCAGACTGGCTCACTTCGAGAAGAGATAGATTCATTGAGGGAAGAACTAAGACAAGTCCGTAACAAATCGCAACTCACCCCTATTACTGCGGTACGCAGTCCCCCTCAATGTCGCAGTAGCTGCGCGTCCACACCAATTACTGAACATAGCGACGCCCACTTACCTATCGACGACATCCAGGTAATGTACCTCTTTAGAATGCTACATAGATCTCTCTGATGGACGCCTTAACTCATCTTGTATCATTATGTAGGAGCCCACGCCTTGCATCCTCAGAGTCAGACTTGTAGGCTCTATTCCCGTTGATGCTGGGCGGTGGATGGTGTATCCATGGCTGTTAGGGACGCTGGTGCACAGTGTACAAGTAGAGACCAGTTTCATAAAGGTTCAAGTGGACATGATTAATGATGTTTTTAAGACCGTCCCTCTTGAGAAGCCCCCAAATGAAGAGATTACGACATTAGGGGATGCTATCCACACATTCATCCAGTGGCCCAAGATGGACATCTCCCTCGACTCGTCCGTGCCACAATCTTCACATCTAGTGGCCTAAGAGGGACATCACCCTTACCTGTCACATCGGCCTCGTTCTCTCCACCTCCAGCTTCGGTTCCAAATCCTGTTGCATCGACTCCCGTGCAGACACCGCCGAAAATGTATCATAAGCGAGGCTCTAAAGGAGACACCAAGATGATCAAGGCTGAGGTGGTTGCGAGTCGGAGATGAGGAACCGGAGCTGGAGCTGCCGGAGGTGGACACGACGGGCAACGACGAGGTGGACCGGGACTAGGCTCAGGGAGGAGTTGAGGTTCAGACGGTCAGGATGCCGAGTGCAGTCGTGCGAGGACAGGAAGCTTCCGGGAAGGTGCAGTAGGGGTATTTCGGTAAAATGAGCAAGGCTACAAAATGGAAGCGGATTCGGTTGAAGATAACGGGTTGGAGACCCGTTAGTGGATGGCAGTAGAGAGGTTAGGGTTTGGAGTGGAGTGGTTGTTTTCCCTCCATTTCCTGTGTTGACTTGTTGCCTCTTTTGTGTGTGAAGCAAGTAGTGAGATGTGGCTGCCTCTTCTTGATTTGCTAATTGAGAGGATGAGCTCATTCTTCATATGGAGTAGAGAGCCTGGTAGCAGGGCACCGATGAAGTAGAGAGCTCAGGGAAGCAAGCTTGCTGTGAGCATGTGTAGCTCATGTGTGTGTGTGTTCTTCCTGGTTTCCAATTGCGTATGGGTCTGTAGTGAGATGGCTGTGAGCTAAAACTCTTTGTAATCATTCCTCTCTATGTAAGCATTCATGGTGATGAATCCATTTGAGAGATCATGTGTTAGTTTCTTGCATTTTCTTGTGCTGTTTTAGTTAGAAGCTCTCTATTCTTATCTGTGTTTTAAGTGTTTTGGTTGATTCTTTTGCTTGAGAAGATGAATCCTTTTTGCTCTGTGCAGGAAATTAGCCCCAAGGTCATTTGACCAATTTATTCCTAAGAGCAAATCTCAAAATCCATGTGTACTCTTTTCTTTCTCTTGCACCACATTTCCTCTGCTTCTCAGATGCTAGGGTTTGAAAGCAGAGCAACCTGGCCTTCTTGTTGTCTTGATGAAATGTGTGCTCTAGTGTTGTAAGATCATTTGTTGCTGAGATTCAAAGTCTCTTGAGCTATGAGAAATAGGGATTTTGTCCCTTTCTACTGAATCTTCTTGACAAAAACAGAATTCACTGTTTTTTTCAATCATTCTGAGTCTACATTTTTTTTCTCTTGAGGTCCTCTTGCTATTTAGTTTGAAGACCTGTCCATTTGATCAAAGAAGAACGGCTAGCTTGCAGCAATTTCAGTGCTTTTTAGTGTTCGGCTGTAGATATTTGTTTTCGGTTTGAGCAGTTTTTGGTCAAGGCTCTACAGTCTTGTTTTCAGTCCGTTGCTTGATGTTTTCTATCAGCTTTCAGATTGTTTTCAGTTTGTTTTTCTGCTTTATTTGGCCCAAGAAGAGAAACATGCGTTCAGCAATTACTCTGGCTTGCTGCTCATCTGTATTTACTATGTGTTCAGATTTCACCTTGCTGCAGTCTCTGCCTTCGGGTGTTTACTATTTTTGCTTAAACCGATTGTGAGACAGCTCTCGGCTGTTTCTTCAGTGCCGAACTACTGTTTTCTTCTTCAGTTTGCAGCAGTAGTCTGCTATCTTGTTCAGCCAATGCAGTCCTTGATGCTTCAAATCAGTTTCAATTTTCAGCAGCAAGTTTCTCTGCTTGTTTCAGCCTTTAACTACTGCCGAACTGCTTGAATTTTCTGTCCTTCGGTTCAGTTTCAGTGTTTCTATTTTCTGTCAAGTTTTGTCTTCCTTTTCTCTGTTATCTCCTCTCATTTGCAGAAGTTCTGTGCAGCAGATTTCAGTTAGCTGATCATCTCCTTTTGTCAGCTGAATTCTCTTCTTTTTGGTCTGTAGTTTCAACTAAGTGCTCTGCTGTTTTTTTCTCTGTTTTCAGTCTTGTTAATCTGCAGCATGCTGATCTTTTGAACCATTCGGCCAGTTCAGCTTTTGGTCAGTTTCTCTGTTTTCTCATAGAAATATTTGGTCAAATCTGCTTTTATGGCTTACAGTCCTTATGATTTTCGGCTTCCAGTGAGCAAATTAACTCCTTCATAGCTGCTATAGCTATCGGAGAAGAAAATTTGCATAGATACTTAGGGGAAGTTTTTGAAGGCACCATTCACCCCCCTCTGTTGCCATTTCCGATCTTACAATTGGTATCAGAGCCGGTTAGCTCTCTTCAATAGATCTTAACCGATCTGTGAGCTATGGCGACAGACAGGTATTTCACCAAGGACGGCGATGACTTCATCGGCATGTGCTTCATGGCCCATGAGGGCGACGTCAGCGACAGCGAGCTCTACTCTGACTCCGATGAGGTATATCCTTCTTATGACCAGCTCAATGATGCTTTTCTCAAACTAGAAAATTTTCATGCTAGATCTAGAGCTAGGTGTAGTGAGTTGGAGAAGGAAGTAGAGAGATTGTCACGGGAGCTTCACTTATATATGCTCCCTCCCGTGACGAATGTGATGTATGTTCCTCTTTGCTTGGAGATATGGAGATGCTAAGAACCTCTCATGATAGTGTGATTTCTGAACTAAATTTGTTTAAGGTGGAGAATGCTAGTCTTTTAGCTGAACTAGAGATGATTAGGACTGCTGCTCTTTCATCTACTATTGTTGAGCTCTAAAACTCAAGCGAACAAAATTACGGCACGTACCGAGCCATGGAAGTTCATTCTAGAAGTGTCATTGGTCCCCAAGTCACAATTACCCTAGCTTGGTCTAGTTTGCAATACATTGCATACCTGGTACATGTAGAGGTCCAACATGAAGCCAAACCGGCATAGTGGATTCACTGTGAGATTTACGGGGGCGCATTTCCTCCACAACTCGGGCTACTTCATCGTGACATTCGAAGACTTATTCTTACTATTCAATCTCGATGAACTCGATGCCTCACTTCTATGATGCTGGACACTACAAGTGTACTGTATAATGAAGTTCTACATTCACGTCATACCGATAAATGTCATTACTCTTTCCTTACGTATAGATACATGATCCAAAAAGTCCAATGACGGCGACAACCGATGGGTTTCCTCGACCCACACTTGGTCTCGGAGCAATCTATCAACGAAAATGCATCCTTCATGCAAGATTACATAACGACGGGTTTGATTGCTCACAACGACAAGGAGTACATCATGGTACCCTTCAACCAAGGGTAAGTGCCGCACTAGTTACCACACAAGTTTCATTTGTACTTTATGTGCAACATGAACTTAGAATTAATCACTATGGCGACACACGTGACTAGGTCTCACTGGATTTTGATTGTGATTGCATCAAAGTAGAGCAAGGTAGTATACCTTGATTCCCTACTTAGGAACAACCACGACTTCAGTCGTGTGCAAGAAGTAATTAACAGGTAAACTCATTTCCTCCATACATAACTCTATTGTAATGTTTTCTTCGTTTGCAATGGCTGAGGCTAACTTTTTTAGAATCACATAGGTTGTTTACCGCTTATGTTGCCCTTGGAGGGAGACATAATGAATCCAGTAACACGCTGCGACACAAGACATGATTTCCGGTACCCACTACAACACAACAATCCTATATCACACTTTGTTATAATGCCTTTAGAATTGACAATATCTATGTATATAATTCTATATATTTTGCACCGCCACCAGCAGCTACAAGGCAATGTATGTGGATTCTACGTTTGCCGCCATATGAAGGAAATAACGGACACTAAGATGAATGATCTAGATGCTTATCAACCTTCCAATAATTATTATTTTTTGATTATATATGTATAAATATACACACACACATACTAATTAATGACTTAACATTGCTCCTAGCGATAGCGGATGGACTTTGACGAAACTACATATGATTTTGACAAACTCATCGAAATTCGTGGAAACATCTCCAAATTCTTGCTAGCAAAGGTCATAAACAAGACTAGAGAGTTCTACCTCACCAATGGTGATAATTAGATGTTGAAACAATGGATTCAATTGTACAAATCACTCAATTGTGCTTAATCAAATAATTCATTTAATTTAATTCATTTGTGAGATTTGTGTAACGATTGTCATACTATATATATATATATATATATATATATGTGTGTGTGTGTGTGTGTGTGTGTGTGTGTGTTGTGTGTGTGTGTGTGTGTGTGTGTGTTTGTGTGTGTGTGTATGTGTGATCTGCTGGTGTTGTTTTATTCATCTGTGTGATTTATGTAATAATTGTCCTGTGATCTTGCTTGTTTTCAGACGACATAGCTAGCATTCTTGAGGCTAGCCGAAAAAGGGCAAATAAAATCACTGTTAAAATAGCTATCACAAACGGTTCAGTGTTCCAAATTATTTGTGATATATGTCCCAGACGGTTTCAAACACTGAACTGTCTGTGATATGAATGATATCATAGACGGTTTTTGTTATTAACCATCTGTGATATGATATATATCACAGATGGTTCGGAACACCAATAACAAAAACCATCCGTGATAGTCGAATATCACAGATGGTTTTTATTAAAAACCGTCTGTGATAGTCGAATATCATAGATGGTTTTTCTGAAAAACCGTCTGTATTGTAAGTTATCACAGACGGCGTGGGAGCCGTCTATGATAACCACTTATTATCACTGACATATAAACATAGATGGTTCAAGAACCGTCTGTGATGACGGTTCCGAACTGTCTGTGATAACACTGTCTGTAGTAGTGTTAGTCTATATGATAATAGAAAATATGTCTTATAAATTTTGATGGAGGAAGTAACAAATACACTTAAGGTCACACTAAGTTTTTAGTAAGAATTACACTTGAGTGGATAAGTAAATAGTCTTCATTTTGAAAAAATTCTATTCATTTAGTGGGCAGAGTAGCAATGTTCCCCACCCCCCAAAGCTCATACTCAAGCAACACCATGTAGGAGGATGCCAAGTTCTCCATTCTTTAGAATGACGTGTTGCATCCATTCATAGCCATGTAAAGTGGAGTTTTGTTTTAGCAATCAAGAAAAAAATGTATTTCCATTTTATTAAAAAAAGGATTCTCTAACATATAAATGGGAGCATTACACATACATATATAAGTGCAGAATAAGCCATCCAAAAAACTATCAGCATCATGAATTCACAAGATTAAAGAAGATAGCAAATAGCAAATTCAAGGATGTATCTAGCACTCTACTGCATATCATTTAGAATAGAACTTTGATTCTCTCATATGGTATGAAAGGATATCCAATAATTTTACCTGAGTAATGTAATAACCGAAGAAACACGGACAAACTGTCCTGAAAGAATTCAGCATGGAGGTCCAAACTCAACGCAATTAGACACAATATCCTTTTGCCAGCGGCCCTGGTAGGAAAGAATAAGCCATAATATTGAAGTAAACAGTTCTTTGAAAATAGCATACAAAACACAATACTGGTTGCACTACCTATTTAATAAGATAGTGCAAAACAAAAAAAAGAAAGAAAGAACTTACAGTGCACCTTCACGATACAACAACATTGTCTCCTTCCAAGACGGCGGAAAGTGTTCTATAGATTATTTAGCCAGAAAAGGTAGAATAATTCCTTATAGTTTGAAAAGGCAAATAAAGCCCCAAAAGGACATTGGAGTGAATGATGTCCATACGATATAATGCAGGATGACGAAGTAGATTAGTACCTTCAGAAGGCCATTGATTCACATCATTCTGCAAATCTTGGGCTCCCATAGGCCCAATGTAGAAACTCTCCTTGAGGTCTCCTACACACGTAATCACTAAGCAATCAGAGTTCTCAACTATATCATTACAAATAGTAGAAATGAAAAGGTAAAATCTCCAAAATACGGTGGTTGTTTCAAACCATATATAGGTAGTGAGGATCTGGGGAGTGGCTTATTCAATTAATGCATGATCAAAAGTGAAATTCAAGATGTTTAAATATGAAAATTTTGAATTGTCTAATCTTAAAAATGTTTCCATCTCCCACCATCATTCCCACTCTTCTGGATGGACAAATGGACAGATGAAAATTCCATTGAATTTCATTGGCCTTCTCTCGGAAGCTCATTCCACCGAGAGTCAGGAGATCGAATACTTTCAGGTGTGATCAAAGTTCACTCTATGGCCTTACAACCACAAACTGCAGGTAAGATGGTTTCGAAATTGAACTCTTTGGAGGAATACTCAACCAAGTTAGCCTACAAAGCATTTTTATTGGAGGCTACAAACAGATTTGGAAGAGTACAGCACCATTGAAATGCAAATTCTTCACATGGCTCGCGGCCAATCATCGCTGTTGGATAGCCAATGGTCTTGCGTGTCGAGGATTGCCAGTGCAGCCAACATGCGCCTTCTGCAAGCAACACTAGGGAAACATCAATCATCTCCTTGTCCACTATCAATGGGTGAAACAATATGGGCATCATAGCCTTCCTGACCAAGCTCCTCAACGAATTATCATGCTAGCACTGGGCCACTGTGGGGTCACCACCGGCTGCTCAAAGAATCTCCTTTTAGTTCCTTAGTGTTGCATTTTCACAGCGTCGAGACAATACCCCAGCCCTGAGTGCTGGGTCTTCCGTTTCCCCCTCTTAACCACATGATGCTACCTTGTAAACTATTTGCCTTCTTAATACAATGCGTGCAACTCTTCTACACGTTCCCTTAAAAAATAATCTTAAAATTTTAGGAATAAAACTCATATTATTAATCACAAGTATTTAAATTTAAAAAATCAAAATTCAAATATGTGATAGTTTAGTTTTAGGTTCTATTATTCTAATAGCCATAGTAATCCTGTGGAATTTTATGGGCTTATTCATGTGTTCCAAATGGTATAGGATAGGATCAAATTCCATAGGAATTGGATTCCTTAAAAAAATCCTATGAAATTACTTCAATCCAAATATATAGGCCCTCAAATTTTATAATCTGAAATTCTGTAACACATGATAAAAGCGTAACGACAAATATTCCTTTGTCTTAGTATTCTATGATAGATACCTTTTTCTATAGTAAAAAGATTCCTATAATTGATAGTAACCTGACAACAAAGGTAATCTAATATTACTGGTTTAAAATTACTTCTTGTTTTACCAAATAACGTAATCCTTCAAAATTATTGGAGTGTTCTCGATAATCTTTTGGTGGGGAAATCTGAACATCTAGCCAAATGAAACGGTGATGCTTTCCTAGTAGATATCCACAAATTAGTGTTTTAGTGTCACTAAACACTTCTAATAGCAAACACCCTGACATCTTTCTAATTTCCATTGGTCAGGCACCAACTTCTCAGGTGCTATTGTTTCAAAAAAAAAGCTATTTGGTATGTTCTATTAATTAGTACATAAATTTGATTTTGTAGTATTTTAAACCAAATTAACCAAGATATAAACATTGATTAATCTGGTTAACTATTTTCACAATAATAACTCGATCAAATACATGATCTACCTATACAATTCTAAATTACTACTACAAAAAAAGTCATTTTGGACGCCTCATCACAAACGGTTAAACACAAACCATCAGTGGTAAAGTTATCATAAACGGTTTTACATGATGTACCGTCTAAGTTCATGTGATGGAAAGAACCGTCTGTGATGACCTACTTATCACAGATAGTTTTTATTTTGAATCGTCTATGAAACATCACAGACAGTTCAAAACAAAAACCGCCTATGATATCTATGATGACCTACTTATCACAGACGATTCTTTACCTAGAACTATCTGTGATAATATTTTAACTTACCCGCTCTCACTGAATTTGAATTTTTTGCTCATCTCGCTGGATCTGCTCTTTAAAATAGAATGATCAGCTGTTCTTCTGCTCATCTCCTCTTCTCACTTCTCCACCACTCCTCTCCTCTTCTCCTCATATCCTCTTCTACTCATCTCCTCCTCCACTTCTCCTCGCCAAATTTTTCCTTAAAAATAGAAGGTTCGATCGGTTCTTCTTCCCCTCATCTCCTCTTCTTCTTCTCCTCATCTCCTCTTCTTTCTTCTCACTTATCTTCCTCTACTCCTCTCCTTTCCCCACCTCTTCTTCAATCCCATCCATCCGATTTTGCTATAACTTGGCTGTCCAAAAGTTTTGCTTAGTTCTTCTCCCCATCTCCTCTTCTTTCTTCTCACTTATCTTCCTCTACTCCTCTCCTTTCCCCACCTCTTCTTCAATCCCATCCATCCGATTTTGCTATAACTTGGCGGTCCAAAAGTTTTGCTTAGTCTAGATTTTTACCATGGCTTGGGTACCTAAATATTTGGCTAAGTATGGATTTTTACCATACTTGGATACCCAAATTTTGGATAAGTCTGCATTTTTACCATGGCTTAGATGCCCAAAATTTGGCTAAGTCTACATTTTTGGGCATCCAAGCTACGGTTCTATTTCCAAACTGTCTATGATAACGAACAATCATAGACGGTTCTAGTTTCAAATAGTCTATGATACGATTTTCATAGATAGTTCAAAAATCATCTGTGATAACCCCTATTATCATTGACCCATGAAGTCAGACGATTCAAGGAACCATCTGTAATGACGGTTCCGAACCATCTATAATGATGGTTTCGAACCATCTGCGATGAACTTTTATGTGGTAATGAATGCATCAATTGTGTTATTAGTCCAATCTATTGTTTAAGGATAAGTATACTTCACCCCCCCGGACTTGCGTTTTTGGCCGTATTAGCACTTTTTCATTGCATTTTTGCAAGAATAGCATCTTTCGCGTGAAAATTGCAAATTGGCGTCTTCCCCGCATGGCCACCGCACGGAAGCGACGTGCGACGTGCGAGCGACACGTTCGGGGGGGGCACACGACAGCCATGTGGTATCTCCAAGACCACACTCACCACATGCCCATCGTGTGGTCCTCCCTCACCACATGCCCACTGTGCGATGGCCAATTAGCCGGCTCAATTAAGTTTTGTTAATTAGGCAATTAGCAAATTCATTTAGATGTACTACTTGTATGAATTTTTACATATAGCAAATGAGCTTAAAAACTTACAAAATTTTATGTGGAGTCTCCTGACACAGTGTACTTGATTATATAATTTTTTATAATTTTATCCACTCTGCATTTTACTAGAAAAGTCATTTAATTGTACTATTTGTAGGATTTTTAATACAGAAAATGAGCTCCAAAAATTATGAATTTTTTGCTGGATCCTTACACAGTGAAATTGATTTTGTAATTTTCTAGAATTTTTTGTGGAACCTTTGGTCGGCTACTTTTCCGCGGAAGGGGCCAACCGAGTTGGGGAGGACCATGATTGCGTGAACCACGACGGGGTGCAAAGGTGGCGGCTTTCCACACTACTAGGGCACAGGAATTGGCTTTCCACACTACCACGAGGCAAGAAGTACCTGACCACTTCCCACGGTGCCCATGCATGTGAACTTGCCACCACTTGTGCTCCCGACCACCACCCCACCCACGAGATTCAAGCCCCGATCTTATTAAGCGGGAATCCCGCTTCCTTGGCTACATGCATGAAATGACACTCATGTGCATGAAATGACGAGTGTTTTTGGCTGAGGCACATGAAACGACAACTGTTTTTGGCGTGTATGAGAAGCTCGGCCACCCGTCGCCTTGCGCACACGCGTGTGGCTGGCCCCCCATGAGCTAGCATGCACCCCAATAAAACAGTCATGGGAGACAGCTAAGGCTGCATCCATTTGTTCAAACCCACGAGAGGCAATCTAAGAGACTGAGAGAGTGACCGAAGGGAGGCCGTTCAGTTTGCATTATATTGGTTTGAAATTCGAAGGTTTTGTAGTTATGAAAGTTATAGATCGGCTTGCGAGCATCAAGAAAAGGTAATTTTCATCTGCATACGACTTTAGTTTTGGCACAATGAAAAATAAATGAAGGGCATAGCAGCCTAATGGTTGTTTTATGTTTAAGACAACAACTAAGCCCAACACGCAGCATGATGAGAAGGAAGAGAGCAGCCATGACGTACTTCATAGAATTTGATATACTGGTGTGTGTGATTTGCTACAAACTCTTTGAAGCCCAAGTATACATTGTTTTAATGTTCTCTTATAGTTATTGAGAAATACCAACATGAGTAATCTAACTACTTTCCAGAAGAGTTTGTGGTCAATTGGTTCTCTTTTTTTCATCTTGTCATATATTATTACTATAAGATGTCATTGGAAGGGTGTTTTAAAAACAACAACTACTCCGACTGATATAGTTTTAGCTGCCAAATGTGATATAGGATCTGACTTTGTCTCTAGCTCATTTAAATTATGGGGTGTGCAAGATTATATTAGTGTTACCATGAAATATGTAGGCATCATTCATCTAAATCAAGATTAAGTAGTGAGTTACGTTGTGACTTTATGTTGTATAGTTTATGACTTTACTCCTCCTAATGATAGGGCATGACAATCAAGTCAAGTACATTCGAACTTAATGAACTCTTCGATGTTTGAGAATGGCTCTCCACTTTCTTGATAACGGAGGTCATTGACTCGAAGAGAGAGTTCAACTCTGACGACAACAATTAATAGATGTTCAAACATTTGATTCAATTGTAACTCATTCAGTTATAATTCATTTGTGAGATCTATGTAATAATTATCGTATCCTATAAGATTTACAATTATCTGTGATCTGCTTGCTTGCTTTCAGAGGGCATAGCTAGCATTTTCTGAGGCTAGCTGAAAAAGAATTTTTTTTTGCTATACAAAGAACCATCACAGATGGTTTTTTGTATTAACCGTCTGTGATAAGTCACAACATAGATTGTTATTTTATAAATCGTCTGTGATATATGACATATCACAGACAGTTCTGAGTTAATAATCATTTATGATAGTCTGCATTACAGACCTCATATCATTACTGACCCATAAACTCAGACGGCTCATAAAACCGTCCGTGATGATATTTTTAAACCGTCTGTGATGATCTTTTCTATAGTAGTAGACGGTGGTGGATGCGGCGACCACTGGGAGAGGGGATGCGGCGGTAGAGGGTGACAGGAAGCATGGATGTGGCAGGGGCTGGGGGCATGAGAGAGATGGGAGGAGGAAGAAGAGAATGGGGACATGGATCATGACATGGATGTTGACGTGGATACCAAGTTAGTAAAACTTATCCACATAGATGCCACATTAGCGAAACAGGGTGGTTTTGGTCTAGGGATAAAATAGTCAATATGAAAAGTTTAGGATTCTTAAACATCCAGTTTTATAGTTTAAGGTTAAAACTTCGATAATAGTAAGAGTTCATCGGGTAAATTAGGCTTATCCCTAGTTAAAACAAAGCATAATAGAATTAAACTACACTTAATTAATGACTTTAACATCATGAATGTACATTATAATCACAAAATATTTTTAGTTTAGGCAAAAAAATAACTCTACGGAGAACCACATCTTGGACGGTGGATTTATTGCTGCATAACTGTACCACCAAGGTTTAAATCCTGGCACTACATGTTAATGCACAAATGGATGCTCTTTGGTAGGAGTTTTGTAAGGTCACGGATCTATTACTGGTCACCACCAAAGAAAAAAACAATTCAATGAATAAATTCGGCTTATTCAATTAAACCGTAATGCCCGTTAATTCGGCTCTGTTAGGCTCGGTTCGGTCGTTTTTGCTCACCCCTGTAACCAGTTGAGGCGTCGACCTTCTCGGAGTAGGGCGGAGTATAGCCTCTGTGGCTGCTGTTCTTCCGCAGCGCCATCTTCTCCGTCATGGGCAGTTCGAAGAACTTCTTGCTCTCCGCGAACACCCTCTCCGTCAGGGTGCCCTCGATCCCGTGGTTGGTCACGTAGAAGAAGCCGTACTCCACGAGCGCCTACCAAGCCATGCAAAAACGCATGCGTTACGCTAGCTTGCTGTATATGTATATCCATCAAGAAAAGGGCTCGCCGTAATTTTGAGGAAGGATGCGAGGGAGGAGCCGGATTCAGACCTGCCGGATGGATTTGGCGGCGCCGCGTAGGTCGGAGGACGCGAGGTCCACCACGGGGAGCACTACACTCCCGGCCATCGATCTCCTGCTCAGCTCTGTGAAGCCTATCCTTCGCTACTCCGTGATTCGCTTCAATTAGGGCGGGATTGCCTGGCTTTTTAAGATGCACTAATCAACTCTCTCGTGTTAAGATTTTGTTTGCCTTGTTTGCCAGCGAACTTATGGTGCTCATTTAGACTTAAAAAAACTCTGACTTATAGCTTAATTTACACTATAGTAATTAAAAATACAATACAACTGTCGGTAGTTTTTTTTAATGTACTTAAATTTAAAATAATAAAAATTTATATTTTCATAAACAATAAAAATAAATAAGGGAAAAAGACTAAAAGCCCAAAATAACCATATCACTATAAAAGAACGAAAATAAAAAGATAGAAAGCAGAAATGAAAAACTGAAGCTCTAGTAGGCGGATATAGCATTCGTTTAACTGCTCATCACGTGGAGATTAAAAAATTGGGCATGCGGTACACGCTTGTGATTGATTGAAAGGGAGGATGGGTTTAAAAATGCAAATAGGAGAGCTGGCTCCAACTCATGTCATGTGCGTCATCAGTTGAACATGAATACATAATCCCGAGCAAATTTATCATATTACCGAAGTAAATTGATTGAAGTAAAATAGCATAATAAGTCATACACGTCTCCATATAGTGACAGAACTCCCATTGTACCTCTCCATGTCCAAGCTCCTTGCAATCTCTTCAGATGGAAATGATAACAGTAATGCACAGGAACCAGTCCTTGGTGGGATAATAGGGTTGTAGGTGAACGAGGATTCAAGTACTTATGTTATTTATCTTTATGTATATGTGAGTACATTTCATTAAAAACTTTATGAGATTGGAATTTATCCTTACTCCCTATCATTCTATATCTAGGCGTGTGCTAAGGATTAATCTCCCGCGTGTACATAAGATGATGTCTGTGCCTAGCCTTTGTAATCGGAAAAAAAATGATAGCAATAATATAGTAAGACATCATGGCAATAGACCGACAAACGGAACCGACTCCTCTGTCGTACAAGAGGGGCACGTCACGGCATAACTTACCCATGCCATCTGCTGTCCATGTTAATCCAGTGCTTCTCCTTCCTTGGACCTTGGCTCCACCAATATCTTCCTTGGACCTTGGCTCCACCAATATCCAGAGCTCGACGCGTTGCGGTCCGCGTCATGTGTGTTAGTGTGTATTTTTATATGTGTGTTAGTTGTATGCAGTATACTTGCTTAGTTGCTTGTGTGATTGTGTCATCTTTTGCGCCTTCATCTTCTCCAAGCTCGATGTCGATCGGATCTGCCGTGCCGCCCACTGTGCCAGTTTTTTAGGCCCGGCCCGGCCCACCGTTCGTGTCGTGCCGGCACGGCCCGCTACGTGTCGGGCCGGGCCGTGTTTGTGCCGTGTCGTGCCGGTCGTGCTTCGGGCTAACCCAAAAAAGCACGGCCCAAGTCCCAGCTCTAGTTGCAGGTGAACGATATATATACGTGTGTGTATGTGTGTGAGTACTTCTAATTGGAAACTTTGCGAGGTTGGGATTTATCCCCACTCTCTATCATTTTATATCTAGCCGTGTGCTAAGAGTTGTATGTTTATGCCTAGTCTTTATAATCGGAAAAAATTATTAATATTATAAAAGAACGAGTTGGTGGTTTTACGTCAATTCTCCTCTAACCGCTCTATTTATTCAACTTCTCACCATTCTTCGTTTTCAACTAGCACAATTCTCTGTATATTCAATAAATTCTGTTGTAACGCACATGTACGTAACTGGTAATAGCAATAATATAGTAAGACATCATGGCAATAGACCATAAACGGAACCGACTCCTCGGAGGCACAAGAGGGGCACATCACGGCATAGCTCCTTCCTTGGACCTTGGCTCCACCAACATCTTCTTAAGGAAAAAAATGCAGTGAGAGAGGCCCTTTCTTAAGATCCCACCCAGATATTGCCACGTGTCATGATTACCGACGTGGCAGCATCTCAGGGAGGCGCTGATGAGAGGCCCTCCCCGTTGAATTCCCCGTGGCGGGAGTCCCTCCCTATACGAACAGTGTCGAGGGAGATACGATATTGGGAAAGTTGACATTTCCTTCAACCCAAAAGAGCAAGAGACGGAGACGGAGGAGCAGAGATGGCCGGGGGTCTGGACCTCCCGGTGGTGGACCTCGCATCCTCCGACCTCCACGCCGTCGCTAAATCCATCCGGCAGGTTCGGAATCTGTTCCTCTTTCTTCTCACTCAGCATTTCTTTGAGGTCTTAGCTTGATTTGATGGACACGTACGGCAAGCGTAACACGTGCGATCTTGGCTGGTAGGCATGCGTGGAGTACGGCTTCTTCGAGCAGCCGATGGAGGAGAAGATGGCGCTGAAGAGGAACAGCGGCCACAGAGGATATTCTCCGCCCTACTCTGAGAAGTCCGACGCCTCATCCAAATTCCAAGGTTAAATTGGATTCCAATCATGCCAACTCCTCCTTAATTTGCGCTTTGCACTGCCCACCTTGTTAAATTTAGGTTGTCAGATTAATATTCTTTAACATTATAGCGGAGGGTTTGCACTGCCCACTGCTTGTTTTTGGAGCCCAGGTGATAGCTAGGGTGAGATGATCTTCAAGTACTATTAGTAGATCGCATCGTGCTTCAATTACTTTGTTTATTTAGGTTGTGCATGACTCTTGGAATCAGACGTAGTAGGGGAAGCATAGTTCCGAAGGGAGCGGTCAAATTACCCATTCCTCACATCCTCACCGCCTGTAGTCTGAAACAACAACCGCATTTTAAATATTTTACCTTTTACATTTAAGTGTTTGTAATGATATAACTTAGAACTCTGACTATGAGTAGTGATTACCTCATAGGAGACCTCAAGGAGATTATCGATATTGGGCCTATGGGAGACGGAGATTTGCAGAATGATCTGAATCAGTGGCCTTCTGAAGGTACCTATCTGCTTTTGTTATCTCTTAAGGACTGATAAAATTTGTCAATTGTCATCCTGCATTATATCTGATGGACATCATTCACTTGATCTGATGTCCTTTTTGGGCTTTTATTTTTCAAAGATAAAAAGATATTTCTGTTTTTGTGTGGCTAAATTATCTGCAGAACGCTTTCCGTCCTGGAAAGAGACGGTGAAGCTATACCGTGCAATTGCGTTGTAAGTTTTCTTTGTTTTGCACTATGTCAGCAAACAGCATTCAACAATTGTACCACAATCTGGTTTTGTATGTTGATTTTCAAAGAACTGTTTATTTATATATTGTCGCTTATTCTTCCTTACCAGGGCTACTGGCAAAAGAATAATGTCTCTAATTGCTTTGAGTTTGGACCTCAATGCTGAATTCTTTCAGAACAGTGGTGCATTTAATTGCCGGTCAGCATTTCTTCGGTTATTGCACTACCCAGGTACATTATTGTATTTCCTTTTATATCATATGGAAAAATGAAAGTTCTATTATGAAGTGGGCTGCTAGATACATGCTTGATATTGCCTTTTGCTATCGTCTTGTCATTCCATGATTGCCGATAGTTTCTTGGATGGCCTCTTCTGCACTTATTTGTGTATGTGCCATGCTCCCATAAACATTATAGAGATTTTTTTTTAAAAAATGGAAACACGTTTTTTTGAACATGAATGGATGCAACATATGTCATTTTAAAGAATGGAGGACTTGACATCCTCCTGTGTGATGTTACTTGGGTGTATTGGGGGCAGGGGATCATTACTAATCTGTTCACTAAATGTTTGGAGCCAGTTGAGCTACTTTGTAACAATTTCTTGCATCTTATTTCTTTGTTTCATCAAAATGGAAAATAATATTTGATCAATTTAATGCAGGTGAAGTAAGTGAGTCTGATAATGGAAATTATGGTGCATCAGCTCATTCAGATTTTGGAATGGTGACCCTCCTTGCAACAGATGGCATCCCTGGCCTACAGGTATGCCACCTTTTTTACAACTTTTAATTCATAAACTCTAGGTCTGCTCTTGTTTTAAGCTATTAATAATTACCCATACATCAATAATAAATATTCACTTTCTACAATGAAACAGTGCTCTTGTTTTAGAAAAGTAGAATAGTAACCTCATTGTGTTTGCATGTATTTTTAAGTTTGTTGCGTTTGCATGTATATTCTGGATTCTTACATTATTTTGAGTGTGCAGATATGCAGTGGGAAGGATAGGTATCCCCAGTTTTGGGAAGATGTTCACCCCATTGATGGGTAAATATTTCTTTCGTGGTTTTCATGAATAAAAAATTCAAATATAGTAGCCTGGTGTCATTGCGAGTGTACTTTGGAAAGGTTGAATGCTTTACTTCTATTTATCTTTGCTTGCACCTTTTGTTCTGTTAACTTGTTGTATCCCTGTTTTCCATAATCATTAGATAATTCCTCTTTGGTATGATATGATCCTTTTTGCTTGCTGAGGAGCTTTGTGAGCTGCCCTCTGCCCTTTGTATGTTTATTTTTGTACAGTATATATGTATTATTATTTATATTGATATATTCAGTAGGGTCCTCCCCTACTGTTCTTGTTAAAAAAAATGATCTTACCAGTTCTGATGTACTTGTAGGATCCTTATTGTCAACATTGGTGATTTGCTAGAAATGTGGACGAATTGTGTTCAGGTATGGTTCTTTGTTACCCATGTTCATCCATTCTGTGGTTGTGTGGAAGCCATCATCTATTATAGTAAAGGTAATGAGTACGTGCGCTATCAACAGTTTTCTTCAATTCTGCATGGCTAAATATGATAAATGACAATGCATTTCCTAACAGTAAGTTGGTTTTGGCTTGTCAACATCATGAATATGTCTTTTTAGGTAATGCGATTAACATGGTGAATATGTTAGAATTTGGCTGTGTAGTTACAGACTCATTTTTTTAGGGAATAATTACTGATATTCTATTGATAAGGTTCTTCTGGAGTCTGTTTAATGATGCCTTAAAACACTTCTGTTCTAAATCATGCGTACGAACATAAAACCTTTATATTAATTTTGGTTCTTAAGTGCTTTTTCTGTAACTTATAGATCTACACAGCATCGTGTCATCACTGTTGGTAAAGAGCGATATTCTGTGAGTATACTGACTCTCAGAATTTCCTATTCTAGGATTTCAACACCGATTGAGTTCTGTTTGCAACCTTTCGCTATTTAAGAAGCCAGTATAGCTCCTTTTTTTTCATGGGAGAAACCACCACTAGTGATCTAGGAGAAGCACTACAGCCATTATTTTGCTTTCTTAATTTTACTGGTCAAATTAAAAAAAATGAGGAATTGTACATATGTTTTACACTAGTTCTCTAAAATATCAGGTGGCTTTCTTTCTTGATCCAAACCCTGATTTAGTGGTCCAGTGCTTGAAAAGTTGTTGCAGTGAGGCAAATCCACCAAGGTCCTCTTCTCTTACCTTAACATTTGGCTTTGGTCTGTTGTTGCTTCTCATGCTTTCAAAAAGTTGATACCTTTTCAGGTTTCCACCTATCAGGAGTGGCGACTATTTAAAAGAGCGATTAAATTCTATACACAAATTGATGACTGTTATGAATATTGTGTGTGTATTGATATAAGACCCAAAGGGCCATATATATAGGAGAGTACAAGAGATATGCCATATAGAGATAAGACATATATGAAATAGAATCCAAACTATATCTCCTAATACAACTCTATCTCTATCTCCTTAACACCCCCCTCAAATGCAAGGCGTATGCAATAGCATTGCATTTGAAAAAAGAAGTTTAACATTAAAACAAGAAAAATCTGAAATCCGAGTCTTGATGATGTCGTCGTTGCGTGCAGTCTTGAAATAAACTGCCAAATCAAGCCGAAGAGGAATAGATAGATGCATGACGGCGCAGATCGAAGCTCGAGACGACGGCGGCGGCGGCGGCGCAGTGCGCAAGAAGCGCAACGGAGGCGCAGCAGTGCGTAAGAAGCGCCGCGCTTACAAGCTCGTCAAAGAATAGAGGCGGCACGCCCATGCAAAATAAAATTCCTACACTTCTATGACTGACAATAAATTTGTGGACTCGCACGACTTGAACGAACTAGAAATTAGAAACTACGGATTTTGGATGGACGCAACGGAAGACTCACGAGAAAAATAACGCGAAGACGGCGGCCAGGAGGAGGCGGCGAAGGTCGGCCAAGGTGGCCGGCGCGGAGAGCGACGACGTGAGGCGCAGCGCGAGGAGCTCCGGTTGGGAGGAGCGGAGGCGGTGTCTGAAGGCAGCGGTGCGGGGAGGCCGAATCGGCGGCGAAGAGGCCGACGCCTCGGGCTGCAGCCGGAGGGCGGCGACGCGGACGACGCGAGGCGCAGGCGAGGAGCTCCGGTGGGAGGAGCGAGCCGGCGAGCAAGGCGGAGCCATGCGGGAAGCGCGGCTGCAGGCCGGCGCGGAAGACGGTGGGAGGCCGAGGCGACCGGATCTGGCGGTGCGAGCCATGAACGGCGGCGACCACGGGACCGAGCGAGCGGAGGCCGGCGGCTTCGGAGCGGCCGGCCGGGAGGCCGAGTGATGGTGACGCACGGCCAAGGCGAGGGCGACGCGGGAGGAGCCGACTTCGGCCAAGGCAAGGACGCCGTGCGCGACGACGAGACCGAAGCCGCAGGCGACGCCGGCAACGAGCTGGCCGACCATGAAAGCGGCGTAGCTATTACCGCCGGTCCAGAGCACCACCAAAACGAGAGCCACCAGAGCGGCGGGCGCGAGGAGTCCAGCCGAGCCGGCTGCTGGTCCGGCGGCGAGAAGCCGGAGTTGAGGCGAGCCGCGACGGCGAAGAGCCCGAAATGAGGAGGCGGCGTCGGCGCAGCCCAACAAGATGGCCGCCTCGGGGCGAGAAGCCGGCGAGATCGGGCGATCGGCGAGGCGAGTCGGCGACGATGACGGCGAGTCGACGACGGGGATCGGTGACGGAGATGCGGTCCCTGATGGCGGAGCGCACGTTGTGGGTGTCGAGCGCGAGCCTGGCGGCGATGCGCGCGCTGGCGTTCTCCTCGGCGTCGAACCAGGCGATAGCCGGCGCACGAAGCGGATGTCGAGGAGCGCGACGGAGCCGAGGCGCGGGACGAAGGAAGTGGCGCGAGGAGAGGATGCGGCCGAGCTCGGCGATGCACCCAAGTTGAGCCACGACCGAGCGAATCCGCCGGAAGAGGCGGTCGTGCGCTGCGGAGCTGGGCGGCGTGTTGGCCCGCCGGTATGGCGCGCAGCCGCAGGGCGAGGCGCCCGCCGAGCCGGAGCCGGAGTCGCCGAGGGCGGCATGGCTCGGGCGGACGCGGCGAGGCTCGGGCATGAGGGCGGCGGTCGTGGAGCCTACAACCGAGGCCGGGCAGCGGCGGCAGCCGAGGAGGCGGCCGAGGCCGAGGCCGAGTCCGGCGCGGCGGCGCAAGTTCTCGTCCGGGATCCGCGAGTTCGCCGGAGGTGATGTGCCTCGCTGCGTGGCGCGGCCACCCTCCGTCGTGCAGCTCCGCGAGACTTTCGCCGACAATTCCCCACAGCGAGGGCGACGCCTTCATTGCGATGGAGTACGCCGGGCGCCTCACCCCGCGCAGCTACATGCTTTGTCGCCGTGCCGCTTCTCCGAGGACGAGGTGCGCCGGATCATGCGGCAGCCTCGGAGGGTGAAGGTCGTGCACGAGGCCGGCCTCCTGCACCGGGACATCAAGCCGAAAACGTGCTCATCGACGACGGCTCCGAGGACAAGACGCGAAGCCGACGGAGGACGGGTCCCCGCCAAGGCCGCAGTGAGGGAAACGACGTCCCAAATGAGAAGCCAAGAGAGATAGTCCACAAGATCTGTGATTTTGGGATGTCTCGCCAACGATGGAAGAGCCGGACTACCACCCGGGGTCTTACGACGACGGTCTCTGACGCCCGGAGCTCTTCCTGCGCTCGCGGGTGTACGACGGTCGCGTCGACACCTGGGGGCTCGGCTGCATCATGGCCGAGCTCCTCACTGGCACCGGCATGCCCCTGTTCCAGGGCTCGTCGGACATGGAGGTCATGGGCAACATGCTCGACGTGGTCGGCGTGCAGGGCATCGAGGCGTGGCCGGGGTTAAAGCGGCTAACAACCGACCCGACGGAGCTAATGCGTGGATGCAGGAACACGAGCCGCCTCTGCGAGATGTTCCCCAACCGCAAGAAGGCCCGCTGTGCGGGGCTGCCGGCGCTGTCGTCGGCCAGCTTCGAGGTCCTGAGCGAGCTGCTCCATTACGTTCGGTTCGAGGCTTGGAGTCGGTGGAGTTTGGCCAAATCCGGCCGGAGAAAAGGTGACCGCCCCCGGGAGCGGACATCGATCCTCCCGGGGGCAGCAACAGCGGAAGTAGATGAGGTTAGAATTTCAACCTAAGCTCTGATACTATGTTATGAATATTGTGTGTGTATTGGTATGCGACCCAAAGGGCCATATATATAGGAGAGTACAAGAGATATGCCATATAGAGATAAGGCATATATGGAATAGAATCCAAACTATATCTCATAATACAACTCTATCTCTATCTCCTTAACAGTGACCATTTAAAAGAGCAATCAAGTGCTACATACAGGTAGTCCTCCATTACCGTCATGTGCGGTGAGTTCGCTTTCGTTTGACGTGGCAAACTTTTTTTTTCTGATGATACAGTCCAGCGCAGCAGATGAGCTATCTGAACTTCCAGCATTGTTAGATAATGTGAAGATGTTGGTGTCATGTAAGAGATCCTTTCTCCAACTGCATCAGTAAAATAGTTTTTCTGTAAGATATATGTGTATCTTGTAGGAGATCCAGCCCATCTAAAGTAGGCCTTAATAGTTTTATTTTTCTGTAACATGATGGCAAACCGATGTGTATGTATTTCTTTCACTGGAACTACGATTGTGCCTCTGTAGGAAGTCCCAAACCAAAAGAATGGCGACGGATTCTGCTTCCATGCGAGAGTTTGGGATATTTAGCTCAATGGCCTGAACACGAACATTTATGGAACATATACCAGGAGATGATTTTTTTTTGTAAATTATCTATTTTTAATCGAAATTACAGAAATATACCCGCGCAAAAGCTTTTTACAAGAATGACTTTCAGTCGCCCAACTGTTTGGCGACTGAAATCTGTCGTCCAATGGCCACACGACACAGAGGCTATCCGTGGGCTGTTGGGCGACATAGCTGCAGTCACCGAGCGGTCAGGCGACTAGGATCTGTCGCCTAACTGTCGGGCGATTGCAAGTTCCAATCGTCTAACCGTCCGGCGACTGGAACTTGCCCATTTTTACGCAAACAGGCCACCAACCGCGCATGGGGTAAATGACAATTGTTGTGGGTAGGTAACATTTATCAAATTTTATCTATGAGTTATATTTTTCAGAAAAATGGGAGACAATGTCATGCCCACACTCCGGGATACAATTAGACAAACGTCTATTTTGTATTACTGCTAATAGAGTTTCGATGTTAACCTTCCTTTCCAACAGGTAGCCAAATATGACTTCGCGTGATGGATCGATCCTCCCATAAACGGTACGTTGTGAGGTACGTAGATATGTTGTGGGAGCGAATCATTAACTTAGAGGCGTAGATTGAAAATCTCAAAGAGAAGGACGATGACCTCTGTAAGCAGATACAACGCGAAAGGGGCAACGGGGAGGTCATCGTTCGTATGATCTGACATGCTACTGCGTGAACCCTAGCTGTATATATGTGTGCTACTACAATAACGACCAGCTCCAAGATGGTAAGATGATCATGAGATCTACACGCATGAGGTCCCAAAACCAGAGGGTGGGGTGTACCGCAATGCTGCCTACTCCCAGCTCTACCTTACAGTATCATTACGTTCATCTCATCCGTCCATCAGCAATTGAAGGCCTAGCAAGTTAGAGGCCCACACTGCAGCCAAACCACCACATCGATAAGGGGAAAGACCCAAACTGTACGTTGTCTTCTCTGTATCCATCTCGCCGCCGATGTTGCCCGCGTTGCCGCGGTTGTGCTGCCGACCCTCTCGCCGTCGCTGTTGCCTTTTGTGGTGACCATCGCACTGCCATCTCGAGAAAAAAAAGTCCTTCGTTTACTGATTGCAATCCTTTGTTTACCGATTGCACTTAGTTTTTGGGTTAAGAAAGACATTAGCTTTACTAATCCAAACTTTCAGCATCAGTTCAGAACAAAAAAAAAAAGAACTTTGAATGACAATGTGTTTTTATTAACTATCTGGATGGAATTGAACAAAGAGAACAAACAAACAAGATTCTAAGCTGCAACAAAAATTTTTTGACTCAAGAAGATTCCAAGCTCCACGTGTTGTTGCTGGGGAGAAGAACTGCTCCGGGCGGGAGTCGGCGGGTTTTGCTGCCCTTTCACGGACGGAGGTGACAGTGGCAGCCGTGCTTACTCCCGCTAGTTTTGGTTTTAGTTTCTAACTTTTGATTTATTTTTTACTATTTATAAATTTCGTTTTTTTCTGAATTTTTGGTTTTTTTAAGCTTTTTTGCCGATACTTTTTTCGTATTTGTTTGTGTTATTCGTGATGAACTAGCATATTTTTCTATTTTTAATTTTTTTTAATTTAATTACGTCAAATAAGTCACATTCAGCTACAGTGAAATTTCAGTCGCTACAATGGAATTTCAGTTATAAATCACAGCTTTTCAGCCCAATAAAGCGGAGCCTAACTACATGCGACGGCAACGGCACCACCGCGCCGATGAGAGGACCGGCGATGGTGATGGACTGACAGCCACATAGCTTGACGAGCGAGGAGAATGTCAATGGAGCTTGGACCTCTCTGATGGTGTGGTGGTGTGGCTGTGTGGTGGGCCTCAACTTGCTAGCCCTCTGATTGCAGATGGATGAATGAGATGAAGGTGATGTCACGTTGTGGCATTACACTGTAACGTCAGAGGATACGAATCCCCCTCCACGGCCCCAAACTAATCGGAACTTCTTCCTCCTTTGTGCCCTTCGAATGTGAACCATACTGTCCGGCAAAGTTCTATCGTCCAAGTGATTAGATGATGTCCCATTCCTATTCTTCCCAATACTACCTCTTAGCGTCCCAGCTATTAGGTAATTCAAGTAGTTCAACTAGTATGGCACCCAAGGTGTTCGACTGAATTCCTATCCTAAAAGAAATGGTGCCAACCTGTTGTTCAGTTTATTGACAACTAAAATAGTCATATTTTAGCCTTGCTTGCAGGATCAATGTGCCAAGTTTTGCTTGTTTTTCGGCATATTGTAGATTTGGAAATTAGTTGGTGCCCACGGGTGTCCTGGCCCCAAATTGCGAAAAATGCATGATACTTCCTAAGAATACCTAAAAAAAATTCATGGATGTGATTCATGTAACTTCCTAAGAAAAATGCACGATACTTCCATCCGGACGAACAAGGGCAATTCTTGCTTACTTGCACGTAACTACACAAACACTTGAATTTGCACACAACCTGAAAAATCTATAATCTGGAACGTAACACGATAGTTTGGAATTGAGAATCTGGATTTGTACACAAGAGGTGCAATATCATGCACGTCCTACCTAAAGCAACACATCATAGCTTGGCCCCGCTCGTTTCGGCTTCAGCTTCTGTCTTCTGGCTTATTTTTTACTATTCATAATTTCGTCTTTTTCTGAACTTTTGGCTTTTTGAGCTTTTTGCGGTTCTTTTTTTTTCCGTATTCGCTTATGTTGTCCGTGATGGGCTAACATATTTTTATATTTTTAATTTTTAAAATTTAATTATGTTAAATAAGCCTCGTCACCACAAGAGTTTTTTTCACCACCACAGTGCTTTTCAGCCATAAGCCACCAAAAATAAGCCCAAATGATCACCACCTAAAACATTGATAGCATAATCAAGATCCGTCTGCAGTATATGATTAGATGTATTAGGAAAAAGTCCAGTGAACTTTGGTTAGAGTTCAATTTTTCCCCCGAACTCGAAAATTGTTTTTCATCAACAACGTCCAAATCTGGACATATGCCCCCCGACCCAATTTTACCCTGGTTGAAGGTGAAAAACAACTGATTTTCGAGTTCAGAGTGAAAATTAGACTCCGAGTAGAGTTCAAGGGTCACAAATAGACTTTTTCCAATAAATTAATTAAAAAATTTATTTGCTAATAGGTATCAGTTTTTATCCATGCACCTTTTGTATCGTTGATCTACTCCAAATTTTTTGCATTCTGCACTTCAAGACTTCACCAGGGCTCAATTATTTATATTTAAATAATATAAATGTAAGTCCAATTAAAAGTGCATATATGATCGATCAGTCTTAGTGCTAAGATCAATCCTGATTACATCCAGATTCGTACCTTCCGAAATCAAAACTCTCCTTACCATTTCACTCACACCTCTCTCACAATTACATAGCCTGCCACCACCGCTCCCTAGTTGGCAGCATCGTTGTAGCTTCACTATATAGTCAGCAGCCATTGTCATCCTAAAAAAATATAGGATGGCACCCAGGTGAAGCCTTGAAGCGGAGAATGAAATTTTTTTTGGAGTAGATCAATGATCCAAAAGGTGCATGAATGAAAACTGGTACTCCCTCCGTTCATTTTTACTTAGCATCCTAGAATCCGTGTCGTCAAACTTTCTCAAGTTTGACCACCAATAGGTTTAAAACTATCTGATTGGCTAAATGATACTATCTAGATTGGTTTAAACCAATATTATACCATTAGATTTGTTGTTAAAAATACTTTTATAATATTATAATTTTATCGTTACATCTTAATATAAAAGTTATAAAAAAGTAACGGTCAAAGTTACATTTTGAAAACCGCAAAAGTAAAAAAATGTCAAGTGAAAAGAACGGAGGGAGTACCTGATAGTAAATTAATTCTTTAATTAGTTTATTGAACTCTGGTCAGAGTCCAATTTTCACGCTGAACTAAAAAATTGGTTGTTTTTCACCCCCCAACCTAGGTGGAATTGGATGGGGTTATTTGTCTGAATTTGAAAGTTGGGAGTGAAAACAGCGGTTTTCGAGTTTATGATGAAAATTAGACTCCAACCAAAATTCAAAGGCCAATAATAAAATTGTTCCAATACATTATTAGTACATTGCAGAAGTAAGAGTAGCATAAGTCTTGCAAAAGCTTCAATAAGTGAAATGCAGCATGTAACAGCTATGTAAGTCAACCTCATAGTACTAAAGTCACATTATGGACCTATTCATATTACCTTCTGTAAACTGCTTCTATTTCCAGAAGCAGAAGCTAATACGAACATCCAAGTTTCTATAAGCTGTTTATATCAACCACTACTATTTACCTTTCACATATTGTAACATATTTTATATTTTATTATGTCATAATTCTGTAAGTCGTATGCTGGTCCGAATATTGTAGTGTCTTTCGTTGCACCATCTTTCTTATATAACACACTACTATTTATCAGTCACCACCATTCATCAGCCACTTCTACCAGTCACTACTATTCATCAGTCGTAGCCAAAAGCCATCAGCAAAAGTCAATATGAATAGTCCAGCCACATGAGATTACTCATTAAACCTAGTATTTGGTACATTTGTACTTTGTTAGACCATGTGGCTAGGTCTAGAATTTTTATGATGATGAATAATTGATAATATTGTTTATCGATGTTATTTGAGGTGTGTGACGTGTGTGGACTAATGTCGGTTAAGTTGGGAGGAATGGGAGGAATTGTGCCGGGACAAAATGTTGGTTTGGTCTTTGCGTGTGCAGGATAACTCAGAGGCGATCGTGGTCTACGGCGAGGACCGAAAGATGGTTTGGTGCGAAGTCATGATCCAGATGATCAAGGATGCTAGAGGAGACAATCGTGCTCAAGTTAGGGTGCATGGAGATCAAAGTAGATGATGCATATTGGAGCTACGGCGATGCGGTCCAGATGCTACGATATGTGACAGAAGTAAAAAAACCCGTGTTATGTAAGGGTTTTGGGTCCGTTGAATATAAGTGCACTAAAAGCCTGGTTGAGGTAAAAAGGCTCAGGGCTAGTTGGACGAGTTGTATTAGGGTTTCGAGTAGAGAATTATGTTAAAAGGGGGTGCAGCTGGTAGGGGTGCAAACGGAGCAGATACAGATGGATATTGCACATCACGTATCATTTTCCATATTTTTTGTCAGAGTCGAAGTCGGACACAGATAGTGCCAGATACGAATACGAATGTGGATATTCTCGGTCATGAATACGAAGCGAATACATGCTACTCCGAATACGGTTAGTTTCGGTCAGGAATATTTGATCGGATAATGCGCGAAAGAAAATTTCACATGGTGACAGGGACAAGTTAAACAACTAGTAAATTCTAGCTAGCAAAGTTGCAAGTAAATGATAGAGACTAGTTAAACAAGTAGTAGCTAACTAGCTACATGTCACATGATTCAAAAGTAAGAATTGTCCATAGCTAAGTAGTTAAGTACATCACTAGTTCATTTAACTTCATTATATTTAGCAAATGATTCCACAAGGCCTTCGTGCCCCATAAGGTCTCACATCGAGCTTTGTAAGGACATTTATTGCACTGCACCCAAAGTTATTTCTAATTTTCACCATTTTTTATGTCAACATTCACCGTGTATTTAATATAGTGGTCCCAAATCTTCGATGTACACTTCTTCTGCTTCTTCTCAGCAGGCTCAACTTCTCTGGTGCAAGTCACAGTCCTAGTAATAACCGTATGCTTATTGCTTAACATAGATTTTCAATCAGAAAGCATTCTATTTCTTACTGAACAAGCATAGAGTGTAAAGGAGAAAATATCCGGTAAATATCCGTTTCTGTATCCAGTAACTATCCGAAAAAATACCTAGATAGTTCCGTATCCGTTAGATAATGCTTTTTCCGAATCTGTTTCCGTATCTGACAAAAAATATTCGACTCCATTTCCGTATCTGACAAAACCTTTGGATATCCGAAAATTTACTCCGAATTATAACCAAATTAAAATGGACGGACGGACGGTCGGAAAATATCCGCTCCATTTACACCCTAGTGGCTGGTTATTTGCTGTGAGTCGTGGCCGTGACTTTTTGATTAGAGGTGAACACGTGAAAGCTAATAGATGTGACGGCTGTTGTATAGCGATCGACCGAAGGTGATTAAGAGTCCAATTAGATTTTTGCATTAGGGGGTGGCTAGGGGTGCAAACGGAGCGGATAATTTCCGTTCGTCTGACCAATCGAAGGTATATGGAACGAATACGGAAGGGGTAGATGGGTATCCGGCACTATCCGTGTCCGATTCCGACTCTGAGGAAAAAACATAGAATACGATACGAGATAAGTGATATCCGTCCGTATATATCCGTATGTCAAATAATATAAGGAAGTCTGTTGTGCCTTCACCTAGGAATAAAATAACATATAGGCAGATTGTCACATCTAAACAAGCGGGAGCACCGAGTTTCTTCATTCAACATCTCAGTAATTAGTCTCTCTAGGTTCGCTCTGACTGTACGATACTGTCCAATGTCCTGTGCAAAGAAACGGATAATTTTTGTCTGACCGACCGTCCGAAAGATTATGGAACGGATACGGAATGGAGAAATAAATATCCGACATTATCAGTGTCTAACTTCAACTCCGAGGAAAAAATATGAAATAGAATGTAGGATAAGTGATATCCGTTTGTATCTGCTCCCACTGCATCCCTAGAGGTGGCGGCCTGAGACTTTGCATGTAGTGCTCTGGCCAAAACCTGAGGTATTGATCAATGCATGGTGACGCCGGCGGTTCCTACAAGTGCATGTGTGCTCCTGGTATGATGCGTCTGGCCGTGAGACATACTTGTATTGGTTTTGGTGATTCCATGCATTAGTCTTTTGTTGGTTTTTTGTGTTGATATTTTGTGATCTGTGACTGCTACGGATGCATATGTTTGACGTCCATGTCTTTTGCCTTGGCTAATCTCGTCTCCATTACTTGGTTTTGGAGTGTGCTGTCTTGCTGATCTGAGATTGGGTGGTGAATCTTTCACCAGAGGCCGAACCAAAGAAAGACTGCATGCTGGCCGTGAGATTGGAAGGATAAAAAGTGTGCGCCGGCCGAGTAGATCAAGAAAAAAATTAGGGAGTGCTAATTAGGTGGGCTGGTGTAATATTCGGGGCTGCATGCATGGATTGAGTTTTTGCCGAGAATACGCATGTAAGTCGGTTCTGCTTCTCAGGTGAAAACAAAAGGGGCGACTGCTGTTTGCATGTCGGGTGTGCATCTACACATATACATATTGTATTTTCGCCATCTTTTGTTTTTGTTTTTGTTCTTGTTCTTGCTCCTGCTGCTTTCAGGTTGAACAATCAAAAGACAACAAATTTTGCGAAAAGTTTTCGTTAGAGATTACAATCATTCAATCCTCTCTAACTTGTAATTGAATTGAAAAGGCAAAAAAGAAATTAAAAGGAAATAATTTTGTTGTTGAAAGCTTAAATTCTAAAATTAATAGACTTAGAGCTTCTATTCCTGATGATGAATTGTGTGAGTCTTGTTAAGTTTTACATTCTGAGTTGAAAACTGGTAGAATAATTAATGCATCAAACTTAGTTCAATTTAGGGATACAACTAATAAATTTAATGAATTAAAACTGACACATGACTCTTATGATGAAAAATTAAAATTTGCTAATGATGAGATTGAAAAGATCAAATTTAGGTCTTCTACATTTTTAGAGTCAAATATTTCAAATATCCAATTTAAAGATTGCTCTAATTGTAAATTGCTAAAAGTTAGACTTAATTCATCCCAGGAATCAATTCAACAAATGTTTTATTATGAGACACTTTCTTGCTCTAAATATTCTAAATCTAACATTAAAATAGAAATATTGACTAGGCAACTTAATGATTTTGCTGAAAAAGAAAGATTGGCTCAGTCTAGTGCGTCTAAGAATCTTGTGAATGAATCTGTTAAATACACAACTTGTCTCACTTTAGCTAAAGAAAATGAGTATATTAAAAACATTTTAGATAGATTTTCTTTTGGCAAGAAAATTTTGAATATGATACTAGACAAATCAAAACTGAGTGTCAAAAACACTGGTCTAGGATTTAATACTGCTAATTATGCCAAGAATAATCCACCTAAAATTTTAAGGTCATTGAAAGTGGGATAATTGAAAAAAAGTGAGCCTCATAAAGTTGTGTTTAAATCTTCTAGTTTTATACAAAGTTCATCGAATAATGCTATAGATGCTAACTCATCATCTCAAAAGAATTCTGGTTATGTTAAATTTCGTTGCACCTACTGTGGAAGAGATAGGCACTTGCATGAAATTTATTTTAGACGTGCAAAGAAAGAGAAGAATGAAATATTGAATGCTTTAAGATAAAAACGTGCAACTTCTGTTATTTTTAGAACTAATGCAAAAACTAGATTCATAGAGAACTTTTATGATGGCTTTAAATCTACTTCACGTGTTGGATTGGGATATAATTCAAATAATTCATATTCTTTTTAGCATTCTGATCGCTCACTTGTACATGATTTTGGCTTTAGTTTTGTTGTTGCTTTTTCACGTCGTGTGTCTCAGTACTGGATTCCTAGATCTTATTTCACTAACTTCAGTAATGTGAGACTGATGTTTTATGTGATGTAAGAACAGCTAATGTAGAATGGAGAACATGCATTTGATTGAGTTTAGGTCTTTTACATCATTACTTGATTGGAACACTTGATGGTTCTTCACTCTCTTTGATGGCTTCTAAGAGATTTTACTTTCTAAGGGACCATGTGGAAAAGATGGTATTGTCTTATACCTTGTTGAGTTACATTCTTATGTTGATAATACTCACACAAAACCATTTGATACTTCTCGTTTTGCTCATTTGCAAAATGAGTTGGGTGTGTTGCATCCTATGAGATTATTCTACGAGGGAGCTTATTGTTTAAAAATTTCAAAAGTTTTGTTTATTATACTTGTCAAATAATTTATCAAGTTCGAGCCATTGAAATCAAATGAGTTGTAGAGCTTTCTTTATCATATTTATTCATATGTTGTATAGTTTTGATCATGAATGATTATAATTAATTTGCTGCATTTGAACTAAAATATGATATAACAGAATGCTTTGACTAGATTGATTATAGACAGTACTTTATGATGTTCATCTAAAAGGATTAGCTTGATTATGAGTCTTATTTTAAATCTTAGCTATGAGACTCGCATGTTTCATATTGCACTCATTTTATGTTCACTCAATTTGGCATGTTATAAAAAAAATTAGAAATAAACATTGAAAAGATGTATAATTCAAGCATATCATATATATATATATATATAAGAGGGCAAAAGTGTACGCATGAAAAGAATTAAGCTTCAAGCATACCACCATTTAAAAGAAGTATGCTAAAAGCACGCCATCATGAAAAGAAGTTTACTGCAAGTATGTCACATGCTTAAGAATTGAGTGTAGGCAATAGGTTGTTACATGAGACTACTAGCTCGTCTAGATTTAAGGTGTGCTTCACTTTAGGCTTTCACTTTTTATTGTGATATCTCATTGTGCTCTTTATAATTGGTTTGATCATTGTTGAGATGTCTGTCATTAATATAAATTATTTGATCATGCTAAAGACTTGTTTTGACATTGCTATATGATATATGAATTTACATGATTTAGGTAGCTCTACTCAAAAGAATGGCTTGGTTAAATTATTAAATCAATGCAATGTGACCTGGATAATCTACATATCTTCTTGATTTTTTAGTCTCATTACTTCTTAGAATTATTGTTTCTCTAAAGTTTCTTGAAGATTACATCGCCAAATGGAGAGAAATTGGAGAGATTTTGATTTTGGAGAAATTGGAGAAATTTGCTAAATTTGATTCTCTTGGCTGTTAAAAGCTAGATCCACATGAGGTGTGTGATGGGGAGTTTTCTGAGAGAGTTTGTGGCATGTGGATTAAAATTCTTTTTTGGCTTCAGTTCTTCACTTAGACTTGTTTGAAGTTATGTTATCTTAGTGTGTTAATGTATTCATTAAAGGGGAGATTATTAGACCATGTGGCTAGGTATATGATTTTGTGATGATGAATAATTGACAATATTGCTTATCGATGTTATTTAAGGTGCATGGCGTGTGTGAACTAATGTCGGTCAAATTGGAAAGAATTTATGCTAGGACAAAATATTGGTTTGGTCTTTGCATGTGCAGGATAACTTGGAGGCGATCATGGTCTATGGCGAGGACCGAGAGATGGCTTGGTGCGAAGTTATAGTCCAGAGGGTCAAGGATACTAAAGAAGACGGTCATGCTCGAGTTGGGGCGCATGGAGATCAAAGTGGATGATGCATGTTAGAGCTACGGCGGTGCGGTCTGGAAGTAACGATATGTGACGGAAGTGAAAAACCCGTGTTATGTAAAGGTTTCGGATTCCTTGAATAGAAGTGGGCTATAAGCCTGATTGAGATATAAAAAAGACTTAGACCTGGTTGAATAAGTTGTATTAGGGTTGTATAGAGATCTCTACTCCTTAAAAGTTTGAGTTGATGGTAGTTGGTTCATTCTCCCCTGACTCTCAATAGCCGACCGATTTGAGCACTATGATCTTCACCGTCCGTTTCATTGTCCTCCCCCACCACTCTCAAGCAATCTAACAACCCCTCCACTTCCAGCTTCAGTTACATCTCCTTTCTCTTCTCTTTCCACCTCCCGCAACCGTTGTATTCCTTTTTCACGTCACCTGGAAGATGGAGAGGAAGTTCAAGAAATGGACGTACAGGGAGGGCGAACTGCCGCTAGCGCACATCGGCCCAAGCACGTACATCTACTCCATTGAGGGGCAGTTCATGTACGAGATGGAGGATCCCCGGAACCGCTTCGCCGCCCGCCGCCCCGACGAGGCCCATGCCTTCCTGCTCCCCATTAGCATTTGCAACGTCGTCCGGTACGTCTACCGGCTCAACGCCACCGTCAAGCTCGCGCCGCTGCGCCGCCCGGTCATCGACTACGTCGACGTCATCGTCGAGAAGTACCCGTATTGGAACCGGTCCCGCGGCGCCGACCACATCATCGTATCGTGCCATGACGAGGCATCGCTGGTCTCTAGGGCGAACCGGCAGCTCTACGCCAACGCGATTCGGGTGCTGTGCAACGCCAACACCTCGGAAGGATTCACGCCCCGGAAAGACGCAACGCTGCCGGAGGTGAACCTTGCCGACGGCCTCCTCCGCAACCCGAGATCTGGACAGCCCTCGCCTTCTTAGCCGGCGGCATGCATGGCCACATACGCAGGGCCCTCCTGCATCACTAGCTCGGCAGGGACCCGGACATGCACGTCCACATGTACCTCCCCCTAGCCAGGACTACCACGCGCTCATGGCCAGGGCCCGCTTCTGCCTCTGCCCGAGTGGCTTCGAGGTGGCGAGCCCAAGGGTCATCTAGTCCATCTTCGCCGACTGCGTATCGGTGATCATCTCGGAGGGGTACCCACCGCCGTTCAGCGACGTGCTGGACTGGAGCAAGATGTCGGTCACCGTGTTGGCGGCGAGGATACCAGAGCTGAAGGCCATCTTGAGGAGGATATCCGAGCGGAGGTACCGGGTGCTACACGCCAGGGTGCTACAGGCGCAGCGACACTTCGTGCTCCACCGGCCGGCGCGGCGGTTCGACATGATTCACATGGTGCTGCACTCCATCTGGCTCAGGAGGCTCAACGTTAGGCTCCCCTACTGATGCAGGCTATGTCTATGCGTGCGTGCACGTACATGTGTCGTCATGTGTGTTTTGTAGGAATCATCTTGATGGCAGTAGATTTTAGTTAATATTGCACAATCGAATTGAATAACATACGGTTAGCCACAAAGTTTTACCGCGTAGGTATTGTAATATAAAGTGTCATATAAATCCTTCGTCGTACACAGTTAATCTCGCCATTAGGATGTAGCCTCCTCCGTATTCCTTTTTTTTAACCAAAGCCGCCTCCGTTTTCTCGTCGCGCTATACCGGCAACAACCTGAACTTGAGAGCGATTTAATGATCAACTGGAAGGGCAAAATACCCTGAGCGCGAGATTTATGGAAAATTGGTGGGGTCTTCTTTGTTCATTTCTCTCTACACTCCACCCTCATTCTTACATCTTTTTTCTAATAAAATGAATTTGAGGATCGTGAAAATAATATTTGAAACATAATGCATATCATATATAAGTAATAACAATTAGTTTCCTTTTTATCTTTTTGGTGACGTGGATCCCATGTGCATGAAAATTAAGTTTTCCTTACAGTGTAGAATCTGCCTTTCTGGTTGCAATCACATTTATGGGGCCTTATTGGCAATTGTTTTTTTGCAGCCTGAAAATGCATGATGAGTCAATTTCTTGGTAGAAGGTCAATGATGATGTTCAAGAGGGTGCTCTTCCTCCATATCTGCTTGATCGTGATAAGACGCAACATGCCAAGGTAAATGCTTATTCCTACCAGGTGATTGTGAATTGTGATACACAAAACTTCTTGTTGCGTTCATCATTAATAGACTCATGAAATCTAGGTTCTCAGCAACACAATAAAGCAAAAGAGGAAGGAAAAAAGCTAGCAAAAGGGATATTCCTTTGCCAAACGTAATTCTCAATGCACACTATTATTGCCTGCTTGTTTCAATCGGTGGTTTGCCTGCTTGTTTCAATAGGTGGTTTCCTACCTTGACTAAATATTGTCACTATTTATATCCTTTCAAGTCAGACCTATGGCTGATCAAGAGATGTTCAAAGTTCAATGAACTGGCAAGAGGAAAAGTAAAGTGATATTACATATTCTGAAACTCACGGGTGGCAAAAATTTTAAGAATATGCATACAAACATAATCTAAAGTTTTTAAATCTGTAGCAACGCACAGGCATTCAACTAGTTTACGTTAAAAAGGGGGTGCGGCTGGTTAACTGCGGCGGTTTCTACAAGTGCATGTGTGCTCCTGGTATGATGCGTCTGGCCATGAGACATACTTGTATTGGTTTTGATGATTCCATGCGTCAGTCTTTTGTTGGTTTTTTGTGTTGATATTTTGTGATCTGTGACTGCTGGATGCATATGCTTGACGTCCATGTCTTCTGCCTTGGCTAATCTAGTCTCCATTAGTTGGTTTTGGAGTGTGCCGTCTTGCTGATCTGAGATTGGGTGGTGGATCTTTCACCAGAGGCCGAACCAAAGAAAGACTGCATGCTGGCCGTGAGATTGGAAGGATAAAAAGTGTGCGCCGGCCGAGAAGATCAAGAAAAAATTAGGGAGTGCTAATTAAGTGGGCTAGTGTTCGGGGCTGCATGCATGGATTGAGTTTTTGCCGAGAATACGCATGTAGGTCAGTCGGCTCTTCTTCTCGGGTGAAAACAAAAAATTAGGGAGTGCTAATTTGAAGCGCCTTTTTGCCTAGCAGTGTGCACATGATTATTAGAAAAATTAGTTTTCCCATTATATAGCCTCAAGAGAAAATAACATATTTTGGGGCAGCATACTTTCACGTTTCAAGACTGAACTTTAGAGTGATACTGCAAAACTATGAAGTGGCATGTATGGTTCTTTTTGCCCATTATGTCCTATCTTTATTTGCAAAAACACACGTTAGAACTCTTAACTGGATGCCATTTTTGCAATGCAGACTACGTTCTCAGCATTGGTAACTGAGAGAGCTCACTCGCAGTGCCATATTTTGCCGTGCTAACCAATTCAGTTATTAACCATATATTCAACAAATGATAGGAGATGAGGCTTTGAAAGTTTGATATGGCCATCTTTCCTCATAGCTATATTTTGCTTAAGATTTTATTAAGAATATTATCTGCATAATTTCTATTAGTTATCTGTAGGCCAAATAACTATTTTCAGGATTTTGCCTCCAGAATACATAGCCTAGATCTACGGAAGTTAGTAACTGTCTTTTGCTTAAGATCATCATTTCTGATGGTGAATACGATGGAAAATGCGATAGACTTACCTTTTGAGAAATCAAAGTACTAAGACAAGCATACAGAGAACAACAAAGATGAATAAGGAATTGCTGAAAACCTTGATTCTTTCATCAGTGACTAAACAGTTGCACCACAGTTCAAATCAAAGACAATCTGGGACTAATCCCAAACTCATACTATTAAGTATCCTAATTCATAAAATTATACTTTAACAGCTCCTCAAATTCAAGGTGGATAAACATTCTTTTAAGCTTCAAGAAGGAAAGCATAGCAATCTGAATAATCGAAACTCGAACTCGATCTTGAAGTGGTGAGATGAACTGTAAGGAAATGCAGATATGGAGGCAGGTGGGCCTGCTTGTATCCCCAGCTACGTCTGCAGACGCAACTCAGAGCAGAGGATGAAATCTGGAGATTCATATATCAGATAATGCAGACATATATACACAAGAGTCCAATCACAGAGAGAGTGGCACTTACCCCAGACTAGTAGTATTCTATATCACAGATCATATATCTGTAACTGGAATTTAACATTTAACAGGTGGTCTTGAGCAGTTCATTTGCTGACAAGCTATCCGACTCAATTTTTTGAAAATCTGAAGAAGTACTATAGATGTAGTAGAAACAAAGAAGTCTTGCAATTCTTAACTTTCCACTATTTCCATTTTTTCAAATGGTGTTGAACCAAAGACTAGGAGAAACAATGTCGTAAAGATCAGGTCCCAGGTTAGATCATTTTCGTGATAACAGGATTGGGATTGTCCGGTCAAACCGTAGGATCACATCATGAAAATCATCTGAGCCATTATATTAGGTTTTATCTATTTTTTATATCTTGAATAAGGTCAGGATTGGAAGAATCAGAATCCTAACAAACTTGACTATGAGAAAACAATTTGGTATTGCGTATATTCTTAATTTTTCATATTTATATTTTGTTCTTACAATATTTATTTGCTACTTATACAGTTTAATTACATCATCTTGTCGTCCAATTGTGTTACTTTGATCTAACATAGGAATTCGTTGGTCCAATCAATTAAATGAACTAATTTGCTTCCTTTGTTTTAGTGCTTGTGATTCATTTGCTTAATCAGGGCAATCGATTCATGTCTTCTTAATTAAGAATTTGACATGTATATGAAAGTTTCTCTTACCAGATAACTCAAGTAAAATATTCTACTAAAATCATAAAAAAAGTAACTATAGTATTTAGGAAAAAGTTTACTTTTCAACATGAACTTTGACCTTGATTCGGTTTTCAACCCTAAACTATAGACAGTGCGTGATGGCTGAGTGGCCGGACGATGGATGAGGAGGCATGTGTGCCGCCGCCGGCAATCATGTTAGGAAAGGCCATCGACGGAGGCGGTAGGAGGTGTCCGGGCCTCACCAATGAGGCGACGGGCTCCGGCAATCGTGTTAGGAAACGAGTCGACGGAGGCGGTGGCGGGCCTCACCGATGAGGTGACGGGCGGCGGCGGCAGATCTCTGGGTTCACTTCCACCCTGCAACGGGCGCAGGTCGGCCCTGGTCCTACAAGAATGCCCTGCCTAGGCACCTTTTGATCAAGTCCACCCCAGGCTAGCGACAAAATCGTTCACGAAGGCTCCCAGCGCTTCTCAACTGGATACTAATGAGCATTCCTTTTGTGCTTTTTGTCATCTGTGATAGTGCGGAACTGACTATCCTCACCGTGTATCGAAAGGAAGCTGGCGTCTCCCTCCCGTTATGCCTCGCATCTCGGGATGAACGTGCCAATACTAGCTTCTTGTTCAGTTTATTGCAGACTACAGCTGAAACCATTCCTGTCCATGCGTTACATTGTGAAGCAAAAAGGAAATTGGAATTGCCGTTGCAAGAAAAACTTGTCAAGTGCAGTTCGCAACCTGAAATTCTTGCACATAAAACCCCTACAGAACACTCTATTTGCACACAACCTGAAAATAATATGACCTGAAACGAACAAACTTAATCTGGACCTATACACTAGAACTGAAATATAATGCACAAATAACCGAAACCAACACAACATAGCTGGACTGGAAGCATTAATAGCATAAACCAACATGTACATTCTCGGCAGGGACTGCATTAGTACATTGCAGAATGTAGCATCTAAAAGCTGCAATAGTCTTGCAAAAGCTTCAATAAGTGAAAGCCAGCATGCAACAGCTAAATAATCAATGTCTTAGTACTAATGTCATAGCCAAATGATATACTGCTAGTATTTGGTGCATTCGTACTACTGGCAGCCACACATCTGCACTTTTGGTCATCCTTTGTTTACTTGCTGAAGAATATTCATGTTATCCTGGTGCCACACTCCATTTGAACAGCCTTTTGCCTAGCAGTGTTCACAAAATCATTAGAAAAATTAGCTTATCATTATATAGCTTCAAGGGAAATCAATAAATTTTGGAGTAGCATATTCTCAATACTAAACTTTGCTGTGATATTTTGCAGAGCTTTTAATGTATCCCCCCGCCCCCTCATTTTCTGTCTTAATTTGGAAGCACGACATTTCCATTCACACAATAATATATCCCCAACACATACCATCAGCTACATGCAGTATTCTTACATAACCATAACTGAATGCCATTTTCGCGATGCACACCATAGGAGAACTCTTCCAAATGGCAATGACATATTTTGCCATGCCAAGAAGATGGTAACCATATGCTAGAAGGGTGAGAATGAGCTAGGTCCCCTAAGATGGGCAGGGGAAGGCTTGCTAGAAGCCAGACTTCCAGCAGGTTGTTAGTGGTCCAGGATGACATCTGAAGCACATACTGCAGCTTGCAAGAAACTAAGAAAAATGTCGACGTAGATTTGTTTCATTTCATGGGTTGGCTACAATTTTTGTCGGTCAACATAACTAAACTGCAGGACTTTGATGACACCTTGTTTTAAAATCTAATGGCCTCTAATCGGCTAGATGAGTATTATCTTAGTCTATATTGTTATATTGCTACATTTTCAGAGATTGTTGTGTTCACTTCGTGTTTGCTGCATCAACCATCTTTCTCGGCTAGGCTTCTCGTCTTTGGACATTGCAATCTGATCGCTTTATCTGGTTTACTGCTTATTTGAAACGGCTCATCTTAGTTGCTATTGAAAAAAAGCTTGTTGTAGATAGGGTTAGAATTACTGGGAGAAAGCAATGTGGGTGTTGACGTAATTGGTATTGCTGATATTCTTTATTTGTCAGATTTTGTCTTGTTCTTACAATACTTACTTGCTACAATAGCAGAAGCAATGTTATTACATATTGTTGTCTTCCAATGTAACCAGTGCAGCCATGCCAACTCATTCTACCGCCAATGGATTATGATGATGTGTTGGTGAAAACTACAAATTTTAACTAGAAATAAGCATAAAGAAAATGACAAAACATCACAAACCAGATAAGAGATTAGCGTAGTGCAAATTGCAGAACGTTATAATGTCAACATCAGTACTACACAGATCACCCAAAGGCCAAAGGCAAACCTTGTAGGATCAATCCTTCAGCAAAGGAAAGATGGGAGGCCAGATCATCATAAAGGGGCGGATCCCAACCAAATGTCGATCCTTTCGCATCTCCTCGTACACCTTATGCATCTCCCTGCTCTTAATATCCAAGAAGAATGCACATTCACCCAGCGTCAAGAACACAAACTCAGCATTGTCCTCCACCTCATCTATTTTAACAACAGTAGGATGCCCACTCTCGATCATGTGGTTTGACATCTTCAGACTAGGACACATCTCACGCAAACAAATGGTATCCACCAACAACCAGTTGCCCACACTGTCGCTGTCCCCCCTGCGAAGCCAGATGCGGAGTTGAAGCTCCTTCAGATGGATGAGATAAACCCCAGAACCATCAGCCCTTGACAACATGATGTCGCCATCTCTATACTTCACCCCGTTCGGGAGCTCAATTGTGAAGAAACTTGAGGACGTCAAATCCAACACAAGGATGCTGCTCACGGTGGCCGCCATATAGATTTTATCGTCGGTGAGCAGAATGTTTGAATGCGGTTGAGATTCAGGGAGCTGTGTTGTGGCCGAGGTATGCATGCGCCAGACACCGTCTTGCAGCATGTATACGTGCGCCGTAGCTTTCCACTTCCAGCTAAACCCCATTAACAACCAGAAGTACGACAGCACACCGCCACCTTCTTTGGTGAGGAGCTTACCGAAAGTTCCGCAGCTGTCCTCGAAATGCGAGCGCCCGAATGGGGGTGGCCCGAAGATGACCAAGCCTCTCTCAGGGTACAGCGGGTTGTGCACCCCGTGCGTGAACTCCCCGCGGTCCTCGCGGTACAAGTCGATGAGGACGCTGCCGTTCCGGCAGCCCATGATGCCCGTCGAAAAGCCCTCGTAGGTGTCCTCCAAGCTGAAGCTCGCGCGGCGGAGGACGGCGGCAAGCTCTGGGGGTTGAGGTAGCATCGGCACGAACTGTTGGAGGAACTTTTCGAACCGCCTCCAATAAACCGACTTGGTGAAGACGTAGAAGCCGAGGAGGCGGGGCGGGTGGAGGTCGCGGAAGCGGCGGAGGAAGGCGGGGTGGGAGGCGAGGCGGAGCCAGCGCTTGCAGACGGCGGCGGCGCGGACGAGGCTGGTGGGGAAGGCGAGGCGGAGGAGGATCTCGCGAAGGAGGTCGTCGTCGCCGAGCACGGATGAGATGGCGGCGGCGGCCACGCCCGCCGGCGACGGTTGGGGATGCCGCTTCCTCTTGGCATCCATTTTGAGTAGATTTCGGGGCTGGATCGTAGCAGCAAATTGCGAGGAGCCGGGATTGCGGCCAATTTTGGGGTAGAAAACGGGGAAGTGGTAAAGTGGAAAGTAGAGCAATACCCTTCGCTTGTGTGGTTAAGTGACTTTGGTGCGCGTCTCTTGCCTCTAAGTAGAGATAAAAACATATTAAATACAGATAGATAATATTTTTATTATATTTATTTTTATATTTTTATTCGGATGTGGATATGAATATGGATGTCTCAGATACGGATACAAATACAAATAATATCGAATACAGATACAGAGCGAATACGAATCGAAACAAATACGGCCACGAATATTTATCGGTACATGAAAACCCTCTTAAACTATACATCCAAAATCAATGAAAACATATAAATAGTTTATCTTATTAAAACATTCATAAAATCTAAACAAGCATAAGTATTTTTATCCACAATAGTCATACTATTATACAGATTTTAAATCTTCAAATGGCAGTTAATTTTTTCTAAAGTTCTAAATAATTCTTAATGGATTTCTACCATTTACATGTGACTAATAAATTAATTAAGTATTTAAATTTTCATCAAAATGATTTAAACGGGAGTACATCAATTTAATCGGTTGTAGGATCAAGGATACCGACTAGAGGGGGTGAATAGGAGGTTTTTAAAATTTTCTTTTCTACTTAATTAAATTTCTTTAATTCTAATAGCTAGAATGAAAGACAATTTAAACGTACACAATTCTAGTCAAGCAAATAACAATACTAGTTCTAAAATAAGCAATTCAATGATACTAAGGCAAATAAAATTGAGATCTATAAGAAAGCAATAGAAAGATGTACACAATCCGATGTTTTACCGTGGTATCGGAAATTTGCCAGTTCCCCCTAATCCACGTTAAGGTTAGCTCGAACGAATCAAACCGGCTCCACGAATTAAGCCAAATCACCTCGATCACTAGAGGTAGCTCTTCCCCGCTCCGGGTAGGTGAGCTCCAACCTTCACAAGAAAACCGGGTCTTCTCACAATCACCTTTGAGAAGATCACCGATCAAAACTTCGCCCAATCGTCCAGGTGCCGGCAAGCACCAAGAGTAATAAACCATAGGTTTCACTTGATTGCAACCTAGTGCCAAGGATCAATCTAATGAATGCAATGCACTTTTTGCTCAACCACCTTAAATAAGTGCTCAAGAGAGAAAAGAGGTGTGGAGTGAATGCCCAATGCTCAAGAATGTTCAATGGGGTCTCTAGCTTCTGTCCTTGAGCAGTGGTACGGGTATTTATACCTTCCACCAACCAAAACTAGCCGTTTGACACAAATTCCAGAAAAATCAGGGCGAGCGGAACTACCGCCGGTCTAAGGCCGGTAGTACCGCTTCCCTATCTGACGCAACAGAACGGCTATGTCAGAGCCTCTGCAGTGACCGTTGGACAGTCGGCGCGGTACTACCGCCGTTGTAAATTCCGGTACTACCGTTCGCCGGTAGTACCGCAAAGTCGGCGCGGTACTACCGCTCGAGCCGAGCTCCAAATGTCCAAGATGGGTGCTCTCTGGAAAAAGGCTCCGCTCTCCCTCCGGAACTACCTGTGTCCGGTAGTACCGCTCTGACAGCGGAACTACCGCTCCCTCAAAATCTTGAAATGCATCCGGAGGGTGCTCTCTGAAAAAAAGGCTCCGCTCTCTCTCCGGAACTACCTGTGGCCGGTAGTACCGCTCTGACAGTGGAACTACCGCTCCCTCAAAATCTTGAAATGCATCAGGAGGGTGCTCTCTGGAAAAAAGGGTCCACTCGGGATCCGGAGCTTCCAATCGCCAGTAGTTCCGGATTTACTTGCGGAACCACCGCTCGACGGTAGTACCGACGTTGAAATTTGCGGAACTACCGCTCGTCCAGATAGAACACAATTTTGGCTTTTAAAACAGATTTTTCAAGAATGCATGATCCTAATTGATCCATGTGACACATAAAGTTTCCTATCAAGATACTTGCCATGATCCCTTTTTATGGTACGATTATTTAACCTATAATCCGGTCTTTCACCTTTTCTCCTAAGACCGGTAAAAGTAAAAAGGGATCATATTCTACATATACCTTTGTCTTGAGCCATGTTTGATTTTCAACTTTATCCTTTGGCTTGCATTTGTCAACCACAAATGGACTTAACCTTCAAACACTCATTAAACATGTTAGTCCCATATTCACATAAACTTATTAATTACCAAAATCATTTTTAGGAGCTTAGATGCTTTCAATCTCCCCCTTTTTGGTAATTGATGACAACACATTTTTATGTGGAAATTAATGTTCGAATATACCACTTATTTTGACAATTAGTTGTATATTCTGCCGTGACTTTTAAAGGAAAGATATTCTTGCAATGACCTTTATTTTGGCAATATATGAATTATTTTCCTTTTTAAAGTCAAAGAGAGAGGACACTCCCCCTAAATCTGTGCATGAAATTTTACAAGCGTACAAAATCACATTTGTGTCATATTTGAGACAAGATGCACGAGATAAATCATAACATGGAAATAAGTGATAAAAGCATTATATCACGAAGGTAAACATTGTTCATTACAACCATACGCATTCAAAAGACATAGTTAAGCCATGTTCAATACAACCATAAACTTAAACAAAGTAAATAGAGATAAAATAGCCCTAATAGCCCAATTTCTCACTCCATTCTTCTCCCCCTTTGGCATCAAGTACCAAAAGGAGCTACTCCTAAGGTCCGGGAGGAGAAGGGTCGCGATTGCTGCGTCGAACGAAGCGCATGGGCGACGGAGGCTGAGATAGAGACTGCTCGATGGCTGCAACTCGCCCATCCAAAGAGTCTAATCGCCCGTCAAAAGACTCCATGCGAGAGGAAATGGATGCCAATTGAGAGGATACTGAGGCGAACCCCTCAGCCTGAGACTCTCTCATCTGAAGAAGAGTGGCATAGATCTGAGAGAGAGATGCCATATCGATCGAGATGTCCGACTCTGCCGCTCATTGCTGTCCCGCCGCCGAAGATCCCGCCGCGCGATCGATCGATCGCCGAGCTCTAGAAGAAGTGGGAATAGGAGGCTCAAGTCTAGGCTTGTATGGCTTGTTCCTCTTGTTGTAGCTGCCCCCTGAACTGGAATTTGGTCTCAATCAGGGCAAAGATGTAAGGCGCATAATTTATGCGCTTGATCCTGTCATTTTTGGAGGAGGCAATCTCCCTAATGATCAAGTCAACAACATCAAATTTTTGTCCCCTCATGATGTAGTCAATAAGATTCCATGCATGTCCTCGAATGGCATCAAAGTTCCCACTCTTGGGAAAAACGGTATGATTGATGATCCTATTGACAATGCTCGGAATAGGAAGCAGTCCAACCAAAGTGCCAGGGACTATCTGGATGGAATTGAACAACAAAGAGAACAAACAAACAAGATTCTAAGCTGCAACAAAATTTTTTTGACTCAAGAAGATTCCAAGCTCCACGTGTTGTTGCTGATGAGAAGAACTGCTCCGGGCGGGAGTCGACGAGTTTTGCTGCCCTTTCACGGACGGAGGTGACAGTGGCAGCCGTGCTTACTCCCGTTAGTTTTGGTTTTAGTTTCTAACTTTTGATTTATTTTTTACTATTTATAAATTTCGTCTTTTTCTGAATTTTTGGTTTTTTTAAACTTTTTTGCCGGTTCTTTTTTTCATATTCGTTTGTGTTATTCGTGATGAACTAGCATATTTTTCTATTTTAATTTTTTTTAAATTTAATTACGTCAAATAAGTCACATTCAGCTACAGTGAAATTTCAATCGGTACAATGCAATTTCATTTATAAATCACAGCTTTTCAGCCCAATAAAGCGGAGCCTAACTACATGCGACGGCAACGGCACCATCGCGCCGATGAGAGGACCGGCGATGGTGACGGACTGACAGCCACATAGCTTGACGAGCGAGGAGAATGTCAATGGAGCTTGGACCTCTCTGATGGTGTGGTGGTGTGGCTGTGTGGTGGGCCTCAACTTGCTAGCCCTCTGATTGCAGATGGATGAACGAGATGAAGGTGATGTCACGCTGTGGCATTACACTGTAACGTCAGAGGATACCAATCCCCCTCCACGGCCCCAAACTAATCGGAACTTCTTCCTCCTTTGTGCCCATCGAATGTGAACCATACTATCCGGCAAAGTTCTATCGTCCAAGTGATTAGATGATGTCCCATTCCTATTCTTCCCAATACTACCTCTTAGCGTCCCAGCTATTAGGTAATTCAAGTAGTTCAACTAGTATGGCACCCAAGGTGTTCGACTGAATTCCTATCCTAAAAGAAATGGTGCCAACCTGTTGTTCAGTTTATTGACAACTAAAATAGTCGTATTTTAGCCTTTCTTGCAGGATCAATGTGCCAATTTTTGCTTGTTTTTCGGCATATTGTAGATTTGGAAATTAGTTGGTGCCCACGGGTGTCCTCGCCCCGAATTGCGAAAAATGCATGATACTTCCTAAGAATACCTAAAAAAAATTCATGGATGTGATTCATGTAACTTCCTAAGAAAAATGCACGATACTTCCGTCCGGACGAACAAGGGCAATTCTTGCTTACTTGCATGTAACTACACAGAACACTTGAATTTGCACACAACCTGAAAAATCTATAATCTGGAACGGAATACGATAGTTTGGAATTGAGAATCTGGATTTGTACACAAGAGGTGCGATATCATGCACGTCCTACCTAAAGCAACACATCATAAAAACATTGATAGCATAATCAAGATCCATCCGCAGTATATGATTAGATGTATTAGGAAAAAGTCCAATGAACTTTGGTTAGAGTTCAATTTTCCCCCCGAACTCGAAAATTGTTTTTCATCAACAACGTCCAAATCTGGACAAATGCCCCCCCGACCCAATTTTACCCTGGTTGAAGGTGAAAACAACTGATTTTTGAGTTCAGAGTGAAAATTAGACTCCGAGTGGAGTTCAAGGGTCAAAAATAGACTTTTTCCAATAAATTAATTAAACAATTTATTTGCTAATAGGTATCATCTTTTATCCATGCACCTTTTGTATCGTTGATCTACTCCAAATTTTTTGCATTCTGCACTTCAAGACTTCACCAGGGCTCAATTATTTATATTTAAATAATATAAATGTAAGTCCAATTAAAAGTGCATATATGATCGATCAGTCTTAGTGCTAAGATCAATCCTGATTACATCCAGATTCGTACCTTCCGAAATCAAAACTATCAATACCATTTCACTCACACCTCTCTCACAATTACATATCCTGCCACCATCTTTCCCTAGTTGGCAGCATCGTTGTAGCTTCACTGTATAGTCAGCAGCCATTGTCATCCTAAAAAAATATAGGATGGCACCCAGGTGAAGCCTTGAAGCGGAGAATGAATTTTTTTTGGAGTAGATCAATGATCCAAAAGGTGCATGAATGAAAACTGGTACTCCCTCCGTTCATTTTTACTTAACATCCTAGAATTCGTGTCGTCAAACTTTCTCAAGTTTGACCACCAATAGGTTTAAAACTATCTGATTGGCTAAATGATACTATCTAGATTGGTTTAAACCAATACTATACCATTAGATTTGTTGTTAAAAAAATACTTTTATAATATTATAATTTTATCGTTACATCTTAATATAAAAGTTATAAAAAAGTAACGGTCAAAGTTACATTTTGAAAACCGCAAAAGTAAAAAAATGTCAAGTGAAAAGAACGGAGGGAGTACCTGATAGTAAATTAATTCTTTAATTAGTTTATTGAACTCTGGTCAGAGTCCAATTTTCACGCTGAACTAAAAAAACTGGTTGTTTTTCACCCCCCAACCTAGGTGGAATTGGATGGGGTTATTTGTCTGAATTTGAAAGTTGGGAGTGAAAACTGCGGTTTTCGAGTTTATGATGAAAATTAGACTCCAACCAAAATTCAAAGGCCAATAATAAACTTGTTCCAATACATTATTAGTACATTGCAGAAGTAAGAGTAGCACAAGTCTTGCAAAAGCTTCAATAAGTGAAATGCAGCATGTAACAGCTATGTAAGTCAACCTCGTAGTACTAAAGTCACATTATGGACCTATTCATATTAGCTTCTGTAAACTGCTTCTATTTCCAGAAGCAGAAGTTAATACGAACATCCAAGTTTCTATAAGCCGTTTTTATCAACCACTACTATTTACCTTTCACATATTGTAACATATTTTATATTTTATTATGTCATAATTCTGTAAGTCGTATGATGGTCCGAATATTGTAGTGTCTTTCGTTGCACCATCTTTCTTATATAACACACTACTATTTATCAGTCACCACCATTCATCAGCCACTTCTACCAGTCACTACTATTCATCAGTCGTAGCCAAAAGCCATCAGCAAAAGTTAATATGAATAGTCCAGCCACATGAGATTACTCGTTAAACCTAGTGTTTGGTACATTTGTACTTTGTTAGACCATGTGGCTAGGTCCAGAATTTTTATGATGATGAGTAATTGATAATATTGCTTATCGATGTTATTTGAGGTGTGTGATGTGTGAACTAATGTCGGTTAAGTTGGGAGGAATGGGAGGAATTGTGCCAGGACAAAATGTTGGTTTGGTCTTTGCGTGTGCAGGATAACTCAGAGGCAATCGTGGTCTACGGCGAGGACCGAAAGATGGTTTGGTGCGAAGTCATGATCCAGATGATCAAGGATGCTAGAGGAGATAGTCGTGCTCAAGTTAGGGTGCATGGAGATCAAAGTAGATGATGCATGTTGGAGCTACGGCGATGCGGTCTGGAGGCTACGATATGTGACAGAAGTAAAAAACCCGTGTTATGTAAGGGTTTTGGGTCCCTTGAATATAAGTGGACTAAAAGCCCGGTTGAGGTAAAAAGGCTCAGGGCTAGTTGGACGAGTTGTATTAGGGTTTCGAGTAGAGAATTATGTTAAAAGGGGGTGCGGCTGGTAGGGGTGCAAACGGAGCAGATACAGATGGATATTGCACATCCCGTATCATTTTTCATATTTTTTGTCAGAGTCGGAGTCGGACACAGATAGTGCCAGATACGAATACGAATGTGGATATTCTCGGTCATGAATACGAAGCGAATACATGCTACTCCGAATACGGTTAGTTTCGGTCAGGAATATTTGATCGGATAATACGCGAAAGAAAATTTCACATGATGACAGGGACAAGTTAAGTAACTAGTAAATTCTAGCTAGTAAAGTAGCAAGTAAATGATAGAGACTAGTTAAACAAGTAGTAGCTAACTAGCTACATGTCACATGATTCAAAAGTAAGAATTGTCCATAGCGAAGTAGTCAAGTACATCACTAGTTCATTTAATTTCATTATATTTAGCAAATGATTCCACAAGGCCTTCGTGCCCCTTAAGGTCTCACATCGAGCTTTGTAAGGACATTTATTACATTGCACCCAAAGTTATTTCTCATTTTCACCATTTTTTATGTCAACAGTCACCGTGTATTTAATATAGTGGTCCCAAATCTTCGATGTACACTTCTTCTGCTTCTTCTCAGTAGGCTCAACTTCTCTAGTGCAAGTCACAGTCCTAGTAATAACCGTATGCTTATTGCTTAACATAGATTTTCAATCAGAAAGCATTCTATTTCTTACTGAACAAGCATAGAGTGCAAAGGAGAAAATATCCGGTAAATATCCGTTTCCGTATCCAGTAACTATCCGGAAAAATACCCAGATAGTTCTGTATCCGTTAGATAATGCTTTTTCCGAAACTGTTTCCGTATCCGACAAAAAATATTCGACTCCGTTTCCGTATCTGACAAAACCTTTAGATATCCGAAAATTTGCTCCGAATTGTAACCAAATTAAAATGGACGAACGGACAGTCGGAAAATATCCGCTCCATTTACACCCCAGCGGCTGGTTATTTGTTGTGAGTCGTGGTCGTGACTTTTTGATTAGAGGTGAACACATGAAAGCTAATAGATGTGACGGCTGTTGTATAGCGACCGGCCGAAGGTGATTAAGAGTCCTATTAGATTTTTGCATTAGGGGGTGGCTAGGGGTGCAAACGGAGCAGATAATTTCCGTTCGTCTGACCAATCGAAGGCATATGGAACGGATATGGAATGAGTAGATGGGTATCCGGCACTATCCGTGTCCGATTCCGACTCTGAGGAAAAAATATAGAATAGGATACGAGATAAGTGATATCCGTCCGTATATATCCGTATGTCAAATAATATAAGGAAGTCTGTTGTGCCTTCACCTAGGAATAAAATAACATATAGACAGATTGTCACATCTAAACAAGCGGGAGCACTAAGTGTTCTTCCTTCAACATCTCAGTAATTAGTCTCTCTATGTTCGCTCTGACTGTACCATACTGTCCAATGTCCTGTGCAAAGAAACGGATAATTTCCGTCTGACCGACCGTTCGAAAGATTATGGAACGGATACGGAATGGAGAAATAGATATCCGACATTATCAGTGTCTAACTTCAACTCCGAGGAAAAAATATGGAATAGAATGTAGGATAAGTGATATCCATTTGTATCTGCTCCGATTGCATCCTTAGAGGTGGCGGCCTGAGACTTTGCATGTAGTGCTCTGGCCAAAACCTGAGGTATTGATCAATGCATGGTGACGCCGGCGGTTCCTACATGTGCATGTGTGCTCCTGGTATGATGCGTCTGGCCGTGAGACATACTTGTATTGGTTTTGGTGATTCCATGCATAGTCTTTTGTTGGTTTTTTGTGTTGGTATTTTGTGATCTGTGACTGCTACGGATGCATATGTTTGACGTCCATGTCTTTTGCCTTGGCTAATCTCGTCTCCATTACTTGGTTTTGGAGTGTGCTGTCTTGCTGATCTGAGATTGGGTGGTGAATCTTTCACCAGAGGCCGAACCAAAGAAAGACTGCATGCTGGCCGTGAGATTGGAAGAATAAAAAGTGTGCGCCGGCCGAGTAGATCAAGAAAAAAATTAGGGAGTGCTAATTGTTGAGAAACCGACGCTGGCGACCAGTCCGATCGGGTTCTCTGCTTAGAACAAGAACGAATCAATCACAGAATCACAGAAGAATAGATTGAACACAGAGAGAGGTACAGAGAACTCCTGGTCTTTCTTTATTGTTTTTCACCGTGTGTATACAATGGGGGGGTTGGCTCTCTATTTATACTAGATGGTGAGGGTGCCCAATATGCCAGGACTCTCGGCCGCCAGGACTCTAGGCCTGCCAGGACTCTAGACCGGTGGCCGGTTTCCTAACACTCCCCCTTGGGCACTCACCCAACATGCTCATGCCTCATCAAAACTCCATAAAAACCTAGTGGGAAAAATTTAGAGAAAGAGTACATAATACATGTGTTGCTGCGATGCACGAATTGCCTAATTAAAAACCTTGGTCGAGAAACTTCAGGAAAACTCGTCAAGGGAAAAAGAGTACAATTCACCCAAATACATTTAGTCTTCAGGACTTTATTTCATTGGGTACTTGATCTTCGTGATCAAGATTCATTAACGGGTTTGAGAGAATTCTCCCCCAGAATTCTGCACTTCTCTAAGTCTCATCATTCCAATCCCTCGCACGCATCTTTCAAAGCTAGATGCAGGGAGTGACTTAGTGAACATATCTGCCAGATTTTCACAAGACTTAGTATGCAGTACTTTGATCTCATCCATCTTCTGCAATTCATGTGCATAGAAGAACTTGGGGTTGATATGCTTAGTGAGATGACTCTTCACAGAGCCCATTTGCACTTGTGCTACGCAAGCTGCATTATCTTCATGGATAATTGTGGGGGTTTGCACAGTGTTCATCCCACATGACTGCTGGATGTGGTGAACCATTCGGCGGAGCCAAGCGCACTCTCGTGCAGCTTCATACAATGCTATAATTTCTGAGTGGTTCGTCGAAGTAGCTACAGGGTTTTGCTTAGACGATTTTCAGGGAATTGCAGTTCCACCACACAGGAATACATAGCATGTTTGTGACTTTGCGGTATGCGGGTCAGACAGGTACCCAGCATCTGCATAGCCAACCAAGTTCAGATCTTGGTTCTTTCTGTAGAACAATCCAAGGTCCTTGCTTCCTTGGAAGTATCGGAAGATGTCCTTTATGCCCTGCCAATGCCTTTTGGTAGGTTCTGCACTTTACCTTGCTAATAGGTTCACAGCAAATGCAATGTCCGGTTTAGTGCAGTTTGCTAAGGACATGAGTGTTTCTACTGCACTCAAGTATGGGAATTCCAGTCCCAGAACTTCCTCCCCCTTTTCCCTAGGTCGAAAAGGATCTTTTTCTTGCTGTAAAGACCTTCCGATCATCGGTACTTTCGATGGGTATGCCTTCTCGAAGTCAAACCTTTCTAGCACCTTCTTGGTGTAGGTCGACTGATGTACCAAGATTCCTTCGGGGACATGCTCAAGCTGCAGGCCTGAGCAGAACTTGGTATTGTTCAAATCTTTCATTTCAAATTCTGACTCCAAGTAGGAGCTTGCTTCTTTTATACATTCTGCTGTCCCGGTGATATTCAGATCATCTACATACACAGAGATTATACATAATCCATTTTGGGATCGCCGTATAAATACATAAGGACAGTCTTCATTGTTTGTGTAGCCTTTCTTGCAGAGAAAGTAGTTCAAGCGATTATACCACATTCTTCCAGAATGCTTCAATCCATACAGTGACTTTCTGAGTTTCACACTGTACATATTTCTATTTGCTCTGTCTTGGTTCGGGAGAGGTATTCCTTCAGGGATTTTCATATAAATGTCCGAATCCAAGTTACCGTAAAAGTATACAGTCACAACATCCATTAATTTCATTTCAAAGTTCAAGTTTACTGCCATTGAGATCAAATATCTAAAGGTAATTCCACTCATGACTGGGGAGTAGGTTTCCTCATAATCAATCTTCAGGATGTTGAGTGAAACCTTGTGCTACTAGCCTTGCTTTGTATCTCACTACTGCTTTCTTTCATTTCTCTTTGAACAAATACCCACTTGTGCCCTACGGGGTGCACATGGGGAGGTGTGCGGCATACGGGCCCAAAACCTCTCTTTTGTTCAGAGATAGCAATTCAGTTGCTATTGCCTTCTTTCAATCTTCCCAATCTGAACTTTTCTTACATTCAGCGAGCGACGCAGGCTCGGGATCAAGATCAATGATTGTGGCAAATTTCTTTGCGAAGTATATATCGATATTGGCTATTATCCTGTTCATGGATTCTCCCGTGTGTACATAGTTTATAGCTATTCCTTCATGAGTTGCTTGTTCTGGAGCGGTTGCTTCTTCGAGCTTCTCCTTGCACATCGCTTCTTCCAATTACGGTGGCAAGTCCCTTTATTTTTTTGACTCCGATGTGTGCGCACACATCCATGCCGATGGGGATATTCAGATCCGGTGCCCTTTTCTGAAGGTGTCATACTTGTTCCCCTTCTCATTCTGGGGGACTTTAATGATCGGCTGTGATAAGTCCTTCTTATCCTTTTTCACCAGGCGTCCCCGGTTACTAAGGATTCGAGGAACCGGAGGTCTCGTCCTCTTTTTTAGTTTTCTGAGGCCTCTGGACGAGATTAGAGATACCTTATGCTTTCTTTGGTATTTCAGCCCTCTCCGGTGCAGTGCGTGCAGGCACATGCGACTTAGTCACGCTTTTCAAATCACTAAAGTGAACAGGCAGCTGATTTGCTAATGCTTGCAAATCAATTGTCTTCTGGACTTCTATTATCTTCTGGACTTTTCTTGTCTTCTGGACTTCTATTGTCTTCTGGACTTCTATTGTCTTAACTAGTGCACGGGTCATGTGCATGTATTTCCCGACATTTTTCATCAAGGGGTTGATTTTCTCCCCCTAATGTTGGGAAATTTTTGGTGCTGACCCTTGCGCTAGTTGCATAGACGGATGGATGTTGTAGGCCGATAGTCTAAAATTGATGAGATTTGCTGCATGTAGGACTACGTGTCCCCAACATGTAGCTGGCAAATTACAATTCTACAAAGGGGTAGTGCAATAAATTTAATTTTCTTAATTAAAACCTCTGCCAAACCATTCTGGGTATGGACATGCGGTACTGAGTGCTCAACTTCAATCGCCATGCAATAATCATCAAAATGCCTTTTAAGTAAATTCTTTGGCATTGTCCATTCTGGTGGACTTGATGTGATGATCAGGAAACATATTTCTGATGTGAATGATCTGCGAGATCAATTTTGCAAAGGCGTGGTTTCTTGTGGACAACAAACCCACACATGATCACTTCGAGTAAGCGTCAATGAGCACTATGAAATACTTAAATGACCCTGATATGGGCTGAATGAGACCGCAAATGCTTCCCTGCATGCGTTCCAGGAATGCAGAGACTTCATCCTTCACTTTCAGAGTGGAGGGTCTGGTAATTAATTTTCCGGTGGCACATGCAGGGCACGCAAAAATCTTTGTGATTCGGAAAATTCTTTACATTAATATTATGCCCTTGTGAATTGTTAATTATATTTCTCATCATTCTAAGACCTGAGTGGCCTAATCATCATGCCGAGACGTAAGAGTTCGAGCTTAAATCTGTCTTCGTGACGGTGTAGGCTGCAGGTGCCTTAATGTTGGTATAATATAGCACCGTTTCTAGTGAAGGAAGTTTTTCTAATACCCTTTTGCCATTCACTTCGCGCTTTGTAATGAGTAGGTATTCCTTACTGTACTCTTCTTCAGTCTCTACGTGGAAACCATTCGCACGAATATCCTTAAAACTTAGGAGAGTTCTAGTCGATTCTGGGTACAATAAGACTTCTTTAATGACCAAGATTGTGCCGATGGGGAGTATAATTGTGGCTCCTCCTGAACCAATTTATACAAGCATCGCTTCCGGCGATTGAAGTAAGGCTGCCAGTGCTCTTACGAATCGACTGAAAACTTAGTCTCTCTTAAGATGGTATTCACAGTCACCTGCTAGCTAAGCACACTTCCTTCATAGGGCGCTACACTTGTTCTAATATAATGTATTTTATTTATATGTATGAGAAGGAAATCAACTCATAAATAAAATACTTCAATATCAGAACATATCATGCCATTATAAATGGAACAAATGAATGAATTCTTTAAATATCATCCACCATCACGAGAAAATAAATGCTAAAGTACCATCCATGCAAATTCTAACTTGTCTTTTTAACACAAAATAAATGACATTGAAAATCTAAATGCATTCAGTGCATCAGACTTCTTCTACTATTTTCTCGGGATTGACATTCTCTTCAGGAGAAATCATGGCATTGACTGCTTCTAGGTCGAAAGGGGTTGCTGCTATCGTGATGGTTTCAACCTCCATCGCGCATACATTGCTCAAAACTCTCCCCCTCAGCCGATGCAAAGTGGGCTTCATGCGGCCCTTTGCCATCCCGTTTTGGCTTGCTAGACTTATTCTCACGTGGAGCTTTTAATTTTCCTTTCTGGGCTGCGGTCTTATCATTCCTTCCCCTTCTATTCATTAAGGAATTTCGCACCTTATGGCTCCCAGCGTTGGCTTCATGGCCGTGAGCTCCAGTGGCTAAGTGACGTAGTTCTTGCGGAGAACTTTGTCCTAAGGCTCCGCAACCTGCATTGTATCAATCAATTCAGCATACACCTTATAGCCGTCATGACGATAGTTGCGTGCGGATTGTACTGCATTGGGGTGGAAGCTGGATAGGGTTTTCTCAATCTTCTACTCGTCGTGATCGCGCCCACGAGTTGAAGATTGGTACAAATCTATGCAAAGCGGAATTGTACTCCCCGACCGTCTTGAAGTCGGCAAACCTCAGTCTAATCCACTCTTGTTCTGCTTGAGCAAGAATGATGTACTTTAGCCTCTCAAACCGCTTCTTGAGTGCGGTTCAGAGTGCTAGCGCGCTCTTCTCTGCCATGTACTCATTCTTGATAGTAAGGCAGAGGTTGGGCGTCATGCGGTCCGCCAATCAATAGTTGCGCGGAGCTTCTTGCCTCCAGGTACTATCTCGACATCGGAAACCCACATCAGATATTTTTGGCCGTGCTGGGCCAGCTCCTCGAACTTCCGGTTCGTGATGCCAGTCATCTAAATGTGTATATAAGTTTACTTCAGGTAAACATGCATGGGAATAATTTACTACGAGTAAATATGGTACAAAAGATTCTCGTAATATTCCAGAATTTTCTATAATTTTACTGCTAATTTCAGTGATTAAAAGTAATTTAAACAATTACAATTAACCAAAACAGTAAATAAATACAGAAAATAATAATGGCAGAAATAAATATGCTTCAAATGCTAAAAATAATTCAAAAATCGGATTCCCGAGGCCCTTTTATGCTAGAATCTCAATTTTTAGTGAATTCTGCAATTCCTAGGGGTCTATGCGCAAATTTTTCAGTTCAGAGAAAATTCGCGCAATTTCCTGATTTTCCGAGGGGTTTTCTGCAAAAAGCTGGACCCACTCGTAAATTTAAGGACATATCGGTAATTTTCAGAATTACCGAGACCTTTTTGCAAAAATCAGGACTTAAATGCAAAATTTAGGGGCCTTTCGGTAATTTCTAGAACTTGCGGGGCCTTTGCAAAATTGCCGGCCCATTTGGCCCACGCCGGCCGGCTCTAAGGGCGGCAGGGGTAGGGTTTCCCCTACCCCTGTTCACATTAGCAATGGCCGGAGGGTGGCGGCCGAGGCGCGCGAGGGGGCGCGCGATGGCGGCGGCCGGCGGCGGCTACTGGCCGGCGGAGTGAGCGGCGGCGGCGGCGCGCCTGGCGCTTGGCTATACTGGGCGGCCGGAGGCCGGAGGTCGGCCGTGGTATCGGCAAGCCGGCCGAGGCGGCGGTCGATCGGCGGCGGCAGTGCCGCCTCGTCTGAGCGGTAGTCCATGCGGGCGGCCGAGGCAGTGGGGCGGCGTAGGTGCATGCGAGCGCGGTGGAACCGAGGCATCGGTTGGCATTGCGGGCGCTGCAGTGGGATAAGCCGACTTCGGGCGGCGGTGGGTGCAAAAGAGCGGCGGTCGGGGGCTCGGCTTCGCGCGAGCGACGGCGAGGCCGTGGTGGATGGGCCAGCGGGAAGGCGGCACGGCCGCTTCGGGCGGTGGGTCGGCACAGTGGCACGACCACATCCGGCGGTGTCCGTCGCTTCAGCGGCGGCCTTGGCGACACGCGTGCGGCGTCTGGCGGTGCGCTGCGAGTCCGGTGCGGTGGTGCCGGGCACCATGGCGGCTTCGGCGGCGGTGGATTCACAGCGGCGAGGTGGACGGCGCACATGCGGCGGCGGCCGATACGCCGGCCGGGCGGGCGAGCCGGCGGCACTCGGCCTTGCGGGGCTCGGGCGGTCGGCGTTGGCGGCGGCTTTGGTCGATCTTGGCGCGTGATGCCATGCGAGGCAGCAGGCCGGTGGCCGGCGACGGACCGGCGAGCCGCCGCTTGTTTTTTTTTCTCTTTTCTGTGATGCCGTGCAAAGCAAAAATAGGAGAAAATAATGCCAAAATTTTCCGTACAGCGATCATGCAGGATCAAATAAAAGCGTACAAAAATTCGTTTCAATCTACGATGCAATCAACATCTACCACGTTTCGCAATCTACCGATCGACATTGTGCCGGCGATTTCAGATCTGCTCGCGGTAGATTTGGGGCAGATTTGCATCGTTCTAATCTACTGTGCAATCAACATCTACCCCGTTTCACAATCTACCAATCGGCATTGTGCCGGCGATTTCAGGTCTGCTCGCGGTAGATTAGGGCGAATTTGCACCGTAGAAAAATCAATCTAGGACGCGAAAGAAAATACAGATTCAAAAGCGATCTAGAAAATTCAATCTGTGCTTCGATGATTACCTTCGTTCACCAGAGCGAACTCCTGCTGATAACGTGTTGAGAAACCGACGCTGGCGACCAGTCCGATCGGGTTCTCTACTTAGAACAAGAACGAGTCAATCACAGAATCACAGAAGAATATATTGAACACAGAGCTTAAATTTAGAGAAAATAATTTTGTTGTTGAAAGCTTAAATTCTAAAATTAATAGACTTAGAGCTTCTATTCCTGATGATGAATTGTGTGAGTCTTGTTAAGTTTTACATTCTGAGTTGAAAACTGGTAGAATAATTAATGCATCAAACTTAGTTCAATTTAGAGATATAACTAATAAATTTAATGAATTAAAACTGACAAATGACTCTTATGATGAAAAATTAAAATTTGATAATGATGAGATTCAAAAGATCAAATTTAGGTCTTCTACATTTTTAGAGTCAAATATTTCAAATATCCAATTTAAAGATTGCTCTAATTGTAAATTGCTAAAAGTTAGACTTAATTCATCTCAAGAATCAATTCAACAAATGCTTTATTATGAGACACTTTCTTGCTCTAAATATTCTAAATCTAACATTAAAATAGAAATATTGACTAAACAACTTAATGATTTTGCTGAAAAAGAAAGATTGGCTCAGTCTAGTGCGTCTAAGAATCTTGTGAATGAATCTGTTAAATACACAACTTGTCTCACTTTAGCTAAAGAAAATGAGTATATTAAAAACATTTTAGATAGATTTTCTTTTGGCAAGAAAATTTTGAATATGATACTAGACAAATCAAAACTGAGTGTCAAAAACACTGGTCTAGGATTTAATACTGCTAATTATGCCAAGAACAATCCACCTAAAATTTTAAGGTCATTGAAAATGGGATAATTGAAAAAAAGTGAGCCTCATAAAGTTGTGTTTAAATCTTCTAGTTTTATACAAAGTTCATCGAATAATGCTATAGATGCTAACTCATCATCTCAAAAGAATTCTGGTTATGTTAAATTTTGTTGCACCTACTATGGAAGAGATAGACACTTGCATGAATTTTATTTTAGACGTGCGAAGAAATAGAAGAAGGAAATATTGAATGATTTAAGATAAAAACGTGCAAGTTCTGTTGTTTTTAGAACTAATGCAAAAACTAGATTCATAGAGAACTTTTATGATGGCTTTAAATCTACTTCACGTGTTGGATTGGGATATAATTCAAATAATTCATATTCTTTTTAGCATTCTGATCGCTCACTTGTACATGATTTTGGCTTTAGTTTTGTTGTTGCTTTTTCACATCGTGTGTCTCAGTACTGGATTCCTAGATCTTATTTCACTAACCTCAGTAATGTGAGACTGATGTTTTATGTGATGTAAGAACAGCTAATGTAGAATGGAAAACATGCGCTTGATTGAGTTTAGGTCTTTTACATCATTACTTGATTGGAACACTTGATGGTTCTTCATTCTCTTTGATGGCTTCTAAGAGATTTCACTTTCTAAGGGACCATGTGGAAAAGATGATGTTGTCTTATACCTTGTTGAGTTACATTCTTATGTTGATAATACTCACACAAAACCACTTGATACTTCTCGTTTTGCTCATTTGCAAAATGAGTTGGGTGTGTTGCATCCTATGGGATTATTCTACGAGGGAGCTTATTGTTTAAAATTTTCAAAAGCTTTGTTTATTATACTTGTCAAATAATTTATCAAGTTCGAGCCATTGAAATCAAATGAGTTGTAGAGCTTTCTTTATCATATTTATTCATATGTTGTATAATTTTGATCATGAATGATTATAATTAATTTGCTGCATTTGAACTAAAATATGACATGACAGAATGCTTTGACTAGATTGATTATAGATAATACTTTATGATGTTCATCTATAAGGATTAGCTTGATTATGAGTCTTATTTTAAATCTTAGCTATGAGACTCGCATGTTTCATATTGCACTCATTTTATGTTCACTCAATTTGGCTTGTTATAAAAAAAATTAGAAATAAACATTTGAAAAGATGTATAATTCAAGCATATCATATATATATATATATATATATATATATATATATATATATATATATATATATATATATATATAAGAGGGCAAAAGTGTACGCATGAAAAGAATTAAGCTTCAAGCATACCACCATTTAAAAGAAGTTTACTGCAAGTATGTCACATGCTTAAGAATTGAGTGTAGGCAATAGGTTGTTACATGAGACTACTAGCTCGTCTAGATTTATGGTGTGCTTCACTTTAGGCTTTCACTTTTTATTGTGATATCTCATTGTGCTCTTTATAATTGGTTTGATCATTGTTGAGATGTCTGTCATTAATATAAATTATTTAATCATGCTAAAGACTTGTTTTGACATTGCTATATGATATATGAATTTACATGATTTAGGTAGCTCTACTCAAAAGAATGGCTTGGTTAAATTATTAAATCAATGCAATGTGACTTGGATAATCTACATATCTTCTTGATTTTTTAGTCTCATTACTTCTTAGAATTGTTGTTTCTCTAAAGTTTCTTGAAGATTACATTGCCAAATGGAGAGAAATTGGAGAGATTTTTATTTTGGAGAAATTGGAGAAATTTGCTAAATTTGCTTCTCTTGGCTGTTAAAAGCTAGATCCACATGAGGTGTGTGATGGGGAGTTTTCTGAGAGAGTTTGTGGCATGTGGATTAAAATACTTTTTTGGCTTCAGTTCTTCACTTAGACTTGTTTGAAGTTATGTTATCTTAGTGTGTTAATGTATTCATCAAAGAGGAGATTATTAGACCATGTGGCTAGGTATATGATTTTGTGATGATGAATAATTGACAATATTGTTTATCGATGCTTATCTACGCCAACGCGATTCGGGTGCTGTGCAGCTGAAAGATCAAGCTCCGTTTAAATTGGTTTTGGTGTTAATGACAAATGACATTATGAGATTTTGATGTTAATGACAAATACTTTTATAATATTTTGGTGACAATGACAAATGCACATATGAGACTAATATGCTTGTTTAAGATTATTTATGTTTAGTCTCATTTGGATGGAAAGGTGAAATCAAAGAGGTATGTATTCGAAATCACTTTCTCATTTACTAATGCATTCCTTAGATCCAAAATATAGATTGAACTCTTCAAATAGTCCAAAATGAATATGTGCATGTGTCTTTCTTTATATACACTTGTATGCACACATTTAGGGGGACTTCACTCTATGTTTTGTGGTTTCATTAGTATTGATCCATGTTTTCTTTTTCCATATATATTGGGATCAAACTAGAATCATGCATTCATTAAAAATCTGATTTAAAAGCCAAATCAGTGCTCTGTCTGGAAGAGCGGTAGTACCGCAGAGGAACGGTACTACCGGCGCCCGGAAGCTCCGGAGGTAGAGCGGAGCCTTTTTTCCAGAGAGCGCCAAAATTGGGACTTTTGGAGCTCGGCCCAAGCGGTAGTACCGCGCCGACTTTGCGGAACTACCGGCGAGCGGTAGTACCGGTTTTACAACGTCGGTAGTACCGCCGAAAATCCAACGGTCATTGCGAGGCTCGACATAGCCGCTTACGTCGTGTCGATAGGGAAGTGGTAGTACCGCACGACTCTGAACTACCGACTAGCGGAACTACGGACCTTAGATGGCGGTAGTACCGCACTTTGAATTCAAATGGTTTTATATTCAATTTATTATCTCATTATTTGTTGAGATTGTCATCAATTACCAAAAGGGAAAGATTGAGAATCTAGTCCCTCCATTATGAGTTAATGGTGAGTTTTGGTAATTAATAACAATCACATTGTGGGACTAACATTTTCTATGAGTTGGATAAATAGGTTAGGGTCCATGATGATGACGACTTTAGATGACTTCATGAGTTGAAGGTTATCAAGAAGAGGATACATCATGTGTTGATGCACATCAAGATTCCGAAGTGAAGATGTTCATGTGTTGATCATCAAATCAAGGAAGACCATCATGTGTTGATGGAGTTGATGAGAAGGATGCATCATGAGTTGATGCATATCGAGATGATGACCCAAGGCAAAGGTATGACTAGCTAGGGCTAAGGATGTGTTCCTAGTCTTTTGCCGGTCTTGGTGTTTGGTTGAAAGACCGGATTGCTAGTATAGGTTGCCGTACTATTAAGAGGGGTCATGTCTAGTAGTTTGAGTCTCATCATGTGTTGATGGCTCAACCTCACTTGCTCTAGCTCATCTTGGCATGAGGCTTGCATTTGCGAATACGTTTTGCAAATGGTTGAAGCTCATGTGGCCAATCCTTGTAACATGTGACTATACTTTGCAAATGTGTTTTGCAAAAGGTTGAAGTCCATGTACCTACTCCTTGTGACATGATCTAAGTTTGCAAATATGTTTTGCAAAAGTTGGAGATCATGTATTATCCCTTGGTATGGTCTAAGATTGTTTGTTGTTATTTTCTTTGACATTAGACCATGATAGTGACACTTTGGATGTCTTATAATTTCTGCATTGATCTAATGTGTTTGAGATCATGCAAATAGATGGGCTGTGTAGCCCTCTGAATAAGCTTTCCATAGAGTCCAAGATCACTCAATTCCGATATCGGAGTCAAAAGTTATGCCCGTTTTTCCGAGAGCTGTCTGTGCTGAAAAACCGGAAACGGAAGTACCGCCCGAACTGCGGTAGTGCCACTTATGTATTTAGCTAGGGCCACAAGACCTGACATTTTATTTGCTGTGAGAAAATTAAGTCAGTTTACCTCTAACCCAAGAGATGATCACTAGGAGGCACTTGAAAGAGTGTTGCACTACTTGAGAGGCACAACCTCTTTTGGAATACATTATATTGGACATCCTTCTTTATTAGAAGGATACAGTGACTCTAATTGGATCTCTGATACGGATGAGATCAAAGTTACAAGTGGTTATGTATTCACTTTAGCTGATGCTGCAGTTTCATGGAGGTCTTGCAAACAGACCATATTGACGAAGTCAACCATGGAAGCAGAACTTGTAGCACTTTCTGTGCTGAAAAACCGGAAACGGAAGTACCGCCCGGAACTGCGGTAGTTCCGAAAATCGGTAGTACCGCCCGTAACTGTGGTAGTTCCGGAAATGACTGAATAACGGCTATTTTTCTAGCCGTTATGATGGGAGCGATAGTACCGCTCCTATAAGTCTTGATAGTTCGGAAAATCCTGTTTTGACTCCAACGGCTAGTTTTGAGGTGTGGGCTATAAATACTCCCTTGTGGCCGGTTGGGATATGGTCTTTGGCACTCCATTTCACTCTCTTGAGCTAGTGTGAGCTTCTCCTCTCCTTTGTGCATGTGTTGCACCTTGTGAGCAAGGAGAGAGGTCTCTAGTTGCATGTGTTGCATCTAGAGGTGGATTTCGTATCCACTTGAGCTTGTGCATTTGTTGCACGTGGTGAGAGTCAAGCAAGGGGCTTGACTTATTACTCTTGGAGTTTGCCGACTCCTAGACGGTGTTGGAGGCGTCGTGCTCGGTGATCTTCTCAAAGAAGCTTGTGAGAAGGCCCGGCGTGTGTGAAGGTTGGAGCTCACCTACCTGGAGCGGGAAAGAGCTACCACTAGTGGATTGAGGTGTTTCGCTTAATTGTGGAGCCGGTCCAATCGTTTGGGCTAACCTCAACGTGGATTAGGGAGAGCGGCAACTCTCCGAACACCACGGTAAAAGAGACCGTGTCAAATTGTGGTTTGTTTCCTTGTTCCTTATTTATATTCAAGCAATTTACATTCATAGAATTAAATTGATTGCTTGTATATCTAAAATTGCAAACCTTGACCTAGGCTAGAATTGTTGGTGCACTTAGACGAATTTACTTGTTGTAGGCGCTATTTGAGCTAAACCAAATTGATTTAAGCTTCCGCATTGTATACTTGGTTTAGGCAAATAGAAAAGGTCTTGAATTGCTAGTATTAATTTGTATAGAATTTTAAGACCGCCTATTCACCCCTCTAGTCGGCCACCTCGATCTTACAAGTGGTATCAGAGCTTGGTCTCTCATATATTAGACTTAACCGTCTAGAGAGTAAAGGATGGCGACTAGTGGGTTTGTGCACCTAGATGAACCACCTCACTTTAATGGCCAAAATTATGACAATTGGAAAATCCGCATGATTTGTTATTTTAAGGCCATGAGCCTAAATATATGGCGGATTGTAGATGTGGGCTTTTCTCCTCCAAAGAATCCTCTTGCTCCAACAATTGAGGATGAGAAATGCTCACATCTCGACGCTCAAGCAACTAACGCTTTATTTAGTGCTTTGAGTGTAGAGGTGTTCAATACGATATGCAATCTTGAGAGCGCTCATGACATGTGGACTAAAATTCAAGACAAATATGAAGTATCCACATCAACCGATGAGGATTGCATACAAGAGTGGATGTCGGGAGAAGAATGCTCAACTTCTAGCTCGACGATGAAGAATCCACCATCCCTCCACATTAACTCGATGCTTTATGGCAAAAGGTAAAAGAAGGTAAATTTTGATGATAATGATGATGCACCTTCTTATGATGAGTTGATGGACATGTTAGAAGAATTAAATGAATTTCTTGGAAAGGAGAAAGATAAATTTAAGGTTTTGAAGAAAGAATATGTCTCTCTTCAAAATAATTATGATGTGTTAAAAGAGGAACATGAAATTCTCCTTCTCAAGAAATATTCTAAACCAAATATGGATATAGACATTACTTGTGATTTGCTAGATGATATGTCATGTGTAGCTCCTAACTCTAGCATTTCATCTAAAATAAATGTATCCACCTCATGTGAGGATTTATTAGATGATATACCTTGTGTAGTTCCTAGCTCTAGCAATTCATCTAAAATTAGCGTATCAACATCTTGTGATGATTTGCTTGATATTCCTTGTTGCTCAAAAATAGATGCTATTACTTCCTCTATGCATGTTGAGACTAACCTTATAGAGGAGAACAATGAGCTCAAGGCCCAAGTCACAAGTTTAAGAAAAGACTTGGAGAAGAGTTATAAAGGAAAGGCCTCTCTTGACAAAATTTTGGGAAGTCAAAAATTATCAAATGACAAGAGAGGTATAGGTTTCATCTCCAAGAAGGAGAATAGCAAGATAAGGCACAATGCAAGACACACGAAGAAAGTCAAGTGCCATGGTTGCAATGAGACGGGTCACTTCACCTCTAAGTGCCCCAACAAGGTGGAAAACAAGTCAAATCCATCAAAGAAGAGGCAAACCGGCAATAAGAAAGACAAGAAGATAAGAAGAGGTAGCAATTGCCAAACTTGCTACAATTGCCGGGAAAAGGGGCATCTTAGTAAGGATTGTCCCAAAGGTATCATTCACAAGCCATCTTTATTCAATGAACATTATTTGCTTAGAAAAGATAAAAATAGCAATGTGTTTGCTAGGAATGTTAGTTCACAAAAATTAAATGTTAGGGCCATTTGGGTGCCCAAATCTCTTGTAACTAACATTCATGGACCCAACCAAGTTTTGGGTACCAAAATATGCTTAAAAGCTTAATAGGTACTTGGAGAGGCATTGGAGACTTGGCTAATTGATAAAGAGGTGAATTTCACCATATGCAAAATGGAAGCCAAGTTTGAGGAAAATCTTGCCACGTCATCAACCAATGCCATCTCGGTAACACGTATCTACATTCATGTATTAAGCTCCTAGCCTTGTGTAGGTTGCATTTAATGAAAATCATTTAAAAGGGGTGCTCTTGCTCTTGTGCTTAAATTTCATTACTATAAATCTTGAGCAAGATGAAGTGGCACATTAAGGGGGAGTGTTAAATCATATCCATGTATACCACATCCCTAAGTGTGCCCATATTAATTAAGTGCTAGTAATTGCTTTTTAAAATTGAGCCATTTAGCCAAAAGTCAAAATCTTGAAATAAGAAATATATCTTTGAAAAACTAGTTGAAATATATATATAAATGCATTTCAAAGGTTTTACAAAGGTTTTGGCTTTAGAAAAACTTATTTCAAGTAAAATTGAGTTTGCAACCCAAAACTATCAATCTAGTATCTTGTTTTGGCTTTAAACTCAAAAATTTGCTAAAATCAATTCTAAAAGGAATTTAAAAATGTGTTCAATACCAAAAACCTAGAGTTGGCTATTTCAAACATTATTGGTATTCAAAAGTTTTCCAAAAAGCCAACTAATCAAAAGTTATTTGGTTTTGAAACTCATCCAAAATATTGAGTTGACCTATGTGGTCACTATCTAGCACTTAAGTGAGTTTTGCCATTTGAGCTTAATCTATTGACATATATTAGCTCACAAGGGTATTTACAACTCATACATAAAATCGAATGTTTAAAAATACCCCCAAATGCTCATTTTTGCATTGTTGTGAAAATTATTGAAAATGAGTTTGTTTAAAAATTGAAAGCTTAATTTGTTAAAAACTATATTGAAAAGAATTTTGATCTTAGCTTATAGTTGGAAATGCTCCACAAGTAGCTTTTATTTCTGTGTGAAAAACTTTGGAGCAAAATACAACAATATATCAAACCTCTCATCTGAAAATCAAAATTCTTGGCGTGCTCCCAGAATTTTCGGAACTACCGGCAGTTAGTCTGCGGTACTTCCGGTTGTCGGAACTACCGGCGGTGATTCTGCGGTACTACCGATATTTCTGGAAGGTGGCTGATTTGATTCAAAATCTGTTTTTTTAATTTCCTCAGCCATTTCATTTGCTCCTCTTGGTCAAGTTGATCCTTGTTAATCACAGCTAGTTACCCTCAAGTATTTCTTGACTCCATATGCCATTTTTGCTCTTACCTTGCTTCCTTTTCATTAAAATGACATCCTCCTAAAGAGTGGTAGATCTTAAGTCATCTTGATCTCGGCATGTGCTTCACTCCTATTCTTACAAGTGACATCATCCATATCCTTCAAGTGGTATCTCTTAATTTTGAAAATTAAGTGGTATCCTTATTTCTTCCAAATGATGTCTTTTGGATTTATATCCTTTTCATCTTAGCAAGCAAACATTTCTTTACCAAGCTCTTCACATATATGATATCATTGATTTCCAAGTGATATTATTTTCAAGTGGTATCTATTCTTTTGACTTGGTATCTCTTTCCTTTGGAAAATAAGTGGTATCCTTTTTCCTTCAAAGTGGCATCATTCAAAGTGATATCCTTTCTCCACTTGTCGAGACAATCCTTGTGAGATACAAGTGGTTTTCACCTATGATATTATGTTCTTTTAAGTGGTATCCACCTTGACAAGTGGTATATCCTCTAATGATATCATACTCCTCCTCCAAGTGCTATTTCAAGAAACATCTTTTCTACATGTGGTATCTCTTCATCAAATCAAGTGAAAACTATTGAATATGAAGTACTAAAGGTTGTCCTTATGAGAAACAAGTTGATCATACAAGAGGCATCAAGTTTTTACAAATGGAATCAAGTACATTTGGTGCCATGTTGACATGCGCCATTTTTACAAATATTTAGCCGTCATTATGCCCTCATATTTTTCATATTTTGGAACCATTAATCGTCATTTACACGTTTTTCTATAATTAATTGCTCGAAATGAACTATTTTACATTTTTATATATTTTTCTGCAGTCGGCGCGATCGAGGCGCAAAACAACAAATCGGACTTTCGAGGCTCGCCTGCGGATGTGCGCGTCGTCACGGATGCGTGGGATCAAACCGCGAAGAAATCAGAGTTTCTGAGGGCCAAAACACAAGAAATGAAATGGGAGAAGGACTAATATGTAAACCCTAGAAACTTGAGGGCTAAATCGCAAATTGCTGAAATTACCCACCGCCTCAACACCTCGGAGCCGCTGCGAAAGGGGAGGCCGGCTTTTCTCTCTTTTCTCCCATCTTGCTCTCCCTTCGCCTTCTTGCTTCCTCCCGGTTCTCCTTCTTGGCCGCCGGCCTGCCCGCGCCGCCCTCGCCGCCACCAAGCACCGCCACCTTCTCCTCCTGCTCTTCCTCCGCACACCTTCCCACGCCGCCTCACCGCCATCCACCGCGCCGCTTCTCTTCTTTCCTCACCTCGGCGCCGCCGCCTTGTATCTCTCTCCGCCGTCTCTCTCTTCCTTCTCCACCTGCCGCTCCTCCATCGCTCCTCCCCATTCTCCCTTCTCTACCCGCTGTCTCCATCCTCTTCTCCGCCGCCGTGCCTCCTCCTTCTACATCGCCGGGCCGCAGCTCCCCCATCTCCACCGGTGCGCTACTCCGCCGATCTACCCGAGTCCTGCGACCGCGACCACCGACCTCCATCAGCGCCGCCCCCTACTTCCTCTACGGCGCCACCGCCCCTACTTCCTCTCTGGCCGACAGCCCTTGGCTTCCTCTGCTTCCTCTGCTCTACCCCTCGGTTCATCTCTAGATCCTCTCCCTTTATTTCTTTACTGCTCATTTGTGCCTGTTGGTTTATGCATTGTGTTTGTGAGATGTGAACTCAGATGTATGCACTGTGATGGCGAATTATGAATTTTGATCTATTGCACTGTGAATGTTAATCTGTGATTATGATATGTGGTCATGTTGAAATACTTGAGAAACAGTGCAGTCTTTGTGTGATGTTCTTAGTGATGAATGTTGGTAATATAGTTTCAGTAGCAGAGTATTCATCTTTGTCAACTTTGTGCCGTGATAAGGTTTAATAGTAGTAGTATTTAGCTATTTGTGTGTATGTTTAGTTAGTATATGCTTATGGTCAGTGTGTATGCTTCATGTGTATCAATGTCCTGTGCTTGCCCAGTTGTTAGTATTGGTCTCTGTGTTTGTGTGTTGTCTCGTGCGATCTAGCTAGCCGGCGACCATCTTCCTACCTTTGCTGTCTAGACCCCCCTCCTTGCTTCTAGACTTCCTCTTTTCTTCTTTCTGTGGTCTGTCGATAGTTAGGTAGAGCGATCGTAGTTGTAGTTTGTTACTTTGTCGTGTGCCGTCGTCGTTTAGTTAGCTGTCGACCGCTCTCTCCCGTTCTCTCGACTTCCTCCGTGCTTCTAGACTCCCCCCAGTGCTTCTCGACTTCCTTCTGCTGTCTCGCGGTCGGTAGTTAGTTATATCGTCGATCAGTAGTCGTTATCGTTCGTGTGTAGTTTGCGTCGTCGTCGTGTAGTTCGTTCGGTCGTACGACGTCCATTCGTACGGTCGTTCGTTCCGTCGTTCTTCGATTGTTTAGCTGTTCATCGTTTCATCCGTGCGAGTTAGAGTTTGTTCGATAGTTCGCTCGTTCGACTGTTTTGGTAGTCGTTGTAGGTTTAGTTCTCCCCCGTTTTGTTTGATCTAGCTTTAGCCTAGCACCGGTAGCTTCAGTCTAGTCCCTGTGGAGAACACGATACTCGCCGCTATTTAAGTGGCAACCCGTTCACTTGCGGGTGTGCAGTTTTGCACGATCAAGAAATTGGCGCCGTTGCCGGGGATTAGCTTTGAGCGACAGTGTTAGGCTATAGACTAGGTCGTTTGTTTTCTTTTGCTTGTTTTGTGTTTGCGCTTACTTGTCTTTCATATCGTCATTGTCTATATTTGTGATGTATTGCTACCCTCCTAACACATTCCCTAGTCATTTCTTTCTCTAGTGTCTTTTAGTATCCATTCTCGTAGGTTGATCCATATAGTTACTTATTGAGGCTATGGCTTGCTATTATGATTCTCATGGTTTTATGAGCACTCCTACTTATGATACTCTTCAAAACGAGTAAATCTATTGTCTCGTCAGTTAGAGTGTTATGCTTTAGAGCGGGGAGTTGAGTTAGAGAGCGGGCATGATCAGTACGGTTCTTTATCATGCGCTTGCTCTCCAGTTGTTCCTATATGCCAGACTTGTGGTATTCAGGGCCATTCACTCGCTGAGTGCCAGCGTGGTTATTTGTCCACTCCAGAGTGTTATGGGATGAGCTTTGCTCAGCCGAGTAGGCCATACCCTGACACTTATCACCCCGGATGGCCTGAGCACTCGAGTCTGTCATATGGAAACAACAACCCTGATATCTCATCATTTGCTTCTAGTACACCGTTGCAGGGTTTTACATATGGAGATCAGGATATTTCTCATTGGTCACATCAAGACTATCACGTACCTCGACATCGACTCCTACTCCCGAGCTTGATCGGATGTCTAGATTTGAGGAGAGGATATCTAGGATGATAGGAGATTTCGAGAGTAGGATGAGTAGTGACTTAGCATTGGATCCGACATCTCCTGCATGCAGTTCACCTGTTCCTTCACCGAGCCAGTTTATAGTTCCTATGTCTGAGTCCTTAGAGCAGTCTCGTGAGCCACCTCCTTCACATGAAGATCAGGCTGCCAGACTTGATGCATTATGCAAGGAATTCATGACTGTGCCTCCTGGTGGTGATCGTGCGATGGCGATTCAGGACGAGATTGAGGCGATTATGAGCACCGGTTATACTTGTGTGGATAGTTTTACCGTTTCACAGCCTACCATTAGCACCACAGAGGTAGTTCTGGATAGAGATGAGTGTCAGCCTACCAGTCTTACACCTGATCTTGCTAGTGAGGGCATGTTGTTGGAGACACTTCAGATACACTTAGAGGCACCTCCGTCAGATCCTTCGCCTATTGACTCTGAGAGAGAGATCATTGAGCTAGATGATGAGGATCTACCTCCTGATGATGATTGTTTCACTCCTGACTATGAGGATGAGTATGCGGTAGATCCACTCTTGAGTTGTGATGAGTTAGATTTAGATGATGAGAGCATTGTGCCAGATGATGACGAGTTCATTTCGGATATGCTTTTGAGTTCGAGCTTCCACATCCGATGAGGGGCTGCTTCGATGTTGAGGAGTACATTTCTATTGATGCACCACCAGCTACTTCCTTCGTCGACATCGCCCCTCTGGAGGTTTCTACTACCGTACATTCTACTTCACCTACACTTCAGGTAGTTTGGAAACTTTTCCCCGACCAGCTCAGGTTTGATTTCCTTCGCTCAGACGAGACCTACTCTATTACTGATTGTGCTCATCTCACTTACAGTCCTCATGATGTACTTTATCGATTTACCTATATGATTGGATATTCTATTGATGACTTAGAGGGTGTCAACCCTATCACACATACTTGCCATATCTGTGAGGTTGTTTGCGGGTTTATGCTTTTGTACCATCGACTACGGGACATAGTTCGAATCGATATTCCTTGGGATCGGTGGATTTCGAGGCATCTTTGCTTCATGAGGAGGCGGACATGTGCCTTTTCCGTGTCCCGTCCTTGGCCCTCCTCCGCTACATCCAAATGAGCACATCTCTTTATCTTTTATTTCCATACCTTTTGTTAGTTTTTGTTGGTTTCTCCTCTTTTCTTTCTTTTTATTTCAGGTCACGTGCTAGATCTTCATCCTTGTACATGCGAGAAGCTATGGGATGATTTTCTACTTCCACTACATCATATATGCCCGGTGAGCTGTTTCTTACCCCTTTAAGCACATTCTAATTCATTGCTTAATTTAAGCTTGGGGGAGGACTTGTATGTGTGTGGATGATGTTCTAGCATGTTTGTATTATATTTGTGAGCATTTGAGCTTATTGTCGTGTAATTGATGATATATGGTCATTCTTGTGCTTATGTTGATGATATATGACCTTTACTATTGCTCTCATGATTCCTTGATTGTATATCTTTGCCATGTGAGCCCACGCCATGATTAATCAAGAAAGGTCATGTCAAAATTTTCTTAATTGAGCCATATTGTCACTAGTTCCTTGTATGTCTTAAGTCACTTGGCATCATATTAAAGCTTGAGTATTGTTTATTATCCTTGATGTGCTTAGAAACCTTGTGATCCTATAGCATTTGATTCATCGCGAGTTACACATGTGTTTTAACCATTTGCGGATCGAATTGGTTCTAGTCATCGCCTCTTGAATTATTATATCTTAGATTCATGCTTTGGCATATGTTATTTTAGATATTGATACTTTGCTTGAATGTAAAATTTGTGAAAGGGGTAGTCCTATCTTGAGCCAATAACTTGGTTGACTTATCTAAGTATCCATGCCTAAGGACATGTGTTACTTAGTATTAATGAAAACCGTTAAAGATGCTTAATCAAAACTAAAAAATATAAAGTAAAAAAAATGTAATACAATGTGTGAGTGTGTGAAATAAGTGACTATGTCACATTGGTTCGCAAACATTTGAATAAGTGGCAGTTTTGCCCAAGTGAAGTGTGAGTGTGAATAAGCGGCAAAGTTTGCCCAATGGTTTGAATAAGTGGCACAAGTGCCCAATGTGTGTTCTAATTTTACTAAAAAAAATCAACAAAAAATTAGGTATCATGGCTCAAGTGTGGACTTTTTCATAAATATCATGCAAGTATTAGTCTCTTTGTCTCAAATAGCAAATGCCTTAGCATGACCCTTTGATATGCTCATTCTTGATGTTATACCTAGTTCCGATGCCTTACAATTTTGGTTGGATTCATGTTATCACTTGAGTGTATTTTGACACTTTTGTGTGTAACTTGCTTTAGTTAAATGTTGTAGTTATCATTTTGCATCTTTGCTTGAATATTCATTCTCATCTTGGATGATTCTCAAAACTCAAGTTAGATAATCATATTTTACATTGCTGTATGACTTTTGATTTATTACATGCATGAAACTAGTCTTTTATCATAATGACTTGTTGTCCGGGTTCAATATTATCATACCATTTACTTGAGGACAAGTAAAAGTTTTAAGCTTGGGGGTATGACATGCGCCATTTTTACATATATTTAGCTGTCATTATGCCCTCATATTTTTCATATTTTGGAACCATTAATCGTCATTTACACGTTTTTCTATAATTAATTGCTCGAAATGAACTATTTTACATTTTTATATATTTTTCTGCAGGCTGGCGCGATCGAGGCGCAAAAACAACAAATCTGGACTTTCGAGACTGCTCCGTACAGATGTGCGCGTCGTCACGGATGCGTAGGATCAAACCGCGAAGAAATCAGAGTTTCTGAGGGCCAAAACACAAGAAATGAAATGGGAGAAGGACTAATATGTAAACCCTAGAAACTTCGAGGGCTAAATCGCAAATTGCTGAAATTACCCACCGGCCTCAACACCTCGGGCCGCTGCGAAAGGGGAGGCCGGCTTTTCTCTCTTTCTCCCATCTTGCTCTCCCTTCGCGCCTTCTTGCTTCCTCCCGGTTCTCCTTCTTGGCCGTGCCGCGCCGCCCGCCCTCGCCGCCACCAAGCACCGCCACCTTCTCCTCCTGCTCTTCCTCCGCAGCACCTTCCCACGCCGCCTCTCACCGCCATCCACCGCGCCGCCGCTTCTCTTCTTTCCTCACCTCGGCGCCGCCGCCTTGTATCTCTCTCTGCCGTCTCTCTCTTCCTTCTCCACCGCCTCCTCCATCGCTCCTCCCCATTCTCCCTTCTCTACCCGCTCGTCTCCATCCTCTTCTCCGTGCCGTGCCTCCTCCTTCTACATCGCCGGACGCGGCTCCCCATCTCCACCGGTGCGCTACTCACGATCTACCCGAGTCCTGCGACCGCGACCACCGACCTCCATCAGCGCCGCCCCCTACTTCCTCTACGGCGCCACCGCCCCCTACTTCCTCTACGGCGCCGCTGACAGCCTCGGCTTCCTCTGCTTCCTCTGCTCTACCCCTCGGTTCATCTCTAGATCCTCTCCCTTTATTTCTTTACTGCTCATTTGTGCCTGTTGGTTTATGCATTGTGTTTGTGAGATGTGAACTCAGATGTATGCACTGTGATGGGGAATTATGAATTTTGATCTATTGCACTGTGAATGTTAATCTGTGATTATGATATGTGGTCATGTTGAAATACTTGAGAAGCAGTCAGGTCTTTGTGTGATGTTCTTAGTGATGAATGTTGGTAATATAGTTTCGATGTGAGTATTCATCTTTGTCAACTTTGTGCCGTGATAAGGTTTAATAGTAGTAGTATTTAGCTATTTGTGTGTATGTTTAGTTAGTATATGCTTATGGTCAGTGTGTATGCTTCATGTGTATCAATGTCCTGTGCTTGCCCAGTTGTTAGTATTGGTCTCTGTGTTTGTGTGTTGTCTCGTGCGATCTAGCTAGCCGGCGACCATCTTCCTACCTTTGCTGTCTAGACCCCCCTCCTTGCTTCTAGACTTCCTCTTTTCTTCTTTACGTGGTGCATCGATAGTTAGGTAGAGCGATCGTAGTTGTAGTTTGTTACTTTGTCGTGTGCCGTCGTCGTTTAGTTAGCTGTCGACCGCTCTCTCCCGTTCTCTCGACTTCCTCCGTGCTTCTAGACTCCCCCCAGTGCTTCTCGACTTCCTTCTGCTGTCTCGCGGTCGGTAGTTAGTTATATCGTCGATCAGTAGTCGTTATCGTTCGTGTGTAGTTTGCGTCGTCGTCGTGTAGTTCGTTCGGTCGTACGACGTCCATTCGTACGGTCGTTCGTTCCGTCGTTCTTCGATTGTTTAGCTGTTCATCGTTTCATCCGTGCGAGTTAGAGTTTGTTCGATAGTTCGCTCGTTCGACTGTTTTGGTAGTCGTTGTAGGTTTAGTTCTCCCCCGTTTTGTTTGATCTAGCTTTAGCCTAGCACCGGTAGCTTCAGTCTAGTCCCTGTGGAGAACACGATACTCGCCGCTATTTCAGTGGCAACCCGTTCACTTGCGGGTGTGCAGTTTTGCACGATCACATGTATGCTCTCAAGTAGTACAAGTGGTATCAAGTTTTCTACAATTGGAATTAACTATACTTGATATCACCCATGTTTACAAGTGGTCTATTCTCACAAGAGATATAAGAAGAAAATGGTTAATCAAGAGGAGAAAAATAAGAAAAGAGGAGAAAAATAAAGAAGAGGAGAATCCTTTGTGTGTCAAAGGAGAAGAAAGGATTGACAAGAAGAGACCTTTGTGTAAAAGGAAATTTTTTATGAAAAACATATATATAATACTTTTGTGCTTACTAAAGCAAAAAGGGTAAAATATTACTATTGAAAAATTATTTTACTTATTTGCCCAAAAATGCTTTATGTCTTGTGAATGAATGTGTTTCATTCTCATGTGCTTCTTTTGGTATTCATGGAGTCATAATCAAGTGATATGCAAGATTACCTCTTCAAGAGAGCCTTTTTGGTCAAAAATCAAAAATCTTGTTTAAAAGGCTAAAAGTTGTGAAAAACTAAATAAAAGTACTCAACTATGTATTTCAAATGTTTTCTAAGCCTTTTTGAATAAAATTTCTATTTTAGAAATCAAAAAGAAGATTTGGCCTCAAAAGGATCTTGTATGATCTTGTTTTTGAATTAAATGACATATTTCTCTAAATCATAATCTATTGAGTATTTGAAAAAGTGGTCAATACAAAACTCAAAAGGTTGGTCATTTCAAAATTTCTCTAGTTCAAAGCTTTTGCAAAAGACCAATCACTGAAAAATTATATTCATTTGAATCTCATCCAAAAACTACAATTGACCCAAAATGACCTATTCTTGCATATAATGAGTTTAGCTATTTGAGCAAGATTTCTTTGTGCATCTTGGCTTGAAATAGTATTTATAACTCATATGAAGCTAAGAAAGCAAATTACTCCATGAAAATCCAATTTGTTTGGGTTTTAACCTTTAAATGCAAAATCATCTTATTCTTTTGCTCTCAAAGCGCTTTTTGGCATATCTTTTGATTGGAGAAGTATTTTTCAAAAATTCCTGTTGGAAAAGGTCACATATAGCATCAAGTTCATAACTGAAAAATTTGAGAGTATTTCAAGTTCATTTGAATAAGTTTTGACTTTTTCTCTCTTTGGCTTTTTGCTGAAAATTCAGAATGTTCATGATTATGAGCCGATTTGTGATTTTTATATCTTAAAATGAGTTAAGATTTAAAGGAAGCCACAATAAGGAAAATTGATACTCTATAGTTGGTCTTCATTGGAAAATTTTCTCAGAATTTATAAAGAGCATTTAATCATTTTTTCATCTCTCTCTAGAAGCTAATGTGAGATGCAAAAGTCTGAATTTCAGACTTTCAGATTTCTGAAAACTTATGTTTTGAGCTGATTTATGATTTTTGTATCTTTAAATGTGCTCATAATCTGAGGTAGATGCAATTATGACTTTTAATCCTCAGATATTAATCTATACTGACAATTTTTTCTCAGATGCATTGGATATTTGTAAGTCGGTTTTTCAGGAAGCTTTTGAAGGCCACTTGGAATGAAAAATCAGGAAATGCTCCACATATCACAAGTGCCCTTCATATACATGGTATCAAGCTCCTCATGCTCTAAACTGATATTAAATCCCTCCCAATGCAACAATCAATGCTATTTGTGTTCATTGACTCTTTTTGGTGGTTAATGCCAAATGGGGGAGAAATTTGTGATAATAGCTTTCATTTCTTTTAGAACTTTGTGATAATGTCAAATGGGGGAGATTAATAGCCTTGTATTATAGAATAATACAAATGCTAATGTCATGTGGGAGAAATGTGATAATATATTTCTTGAGTAGAAATTAAAAATTTTAAGTCTACATGTTGAATATTGCTTTCACCTTTTCTTATGCACTTAATTTCATATCATTTGGTCATATGTGACAATGTGTTATTATCATAAATGGATTTGTCATCAACCACCAAAAAGGGGGAGATTGAAAGATCAAGCTCCGTTTAAATTGGTTTTGGTGTTAATGACAAATGACATTATGAGATTTTGATGTTAATGACAAATACTTTTATAATATTTTGGTGACAATGACAAATGCACATATGAGACTAATATACTTGTTTAAGATTATTTATGTTTAGTCTCATTTGGATGGAAAGGTGAAATCAAAGAGTTATGCATTCGAAATCACTTTCTCATTTACTAATGCATTCCTTAGATCCAAAATATAGATTGAACTCTTCAAATAGTCCAAAATGAATATGTGCATGTGTCTTTCTTTATATACACTTGTATGCACACATTTAGGGGGAGTTCACTCTATGTTTTGTGGTTTCATTAGTATTGATCCATGTTTTCTTTTCCATATATTGGGATCAAACTAGAATCATGCATTCATTAAAATCTGATTTAAAAGCCAAATCGGTGCTCTGTGCGGAAGAGCGGTAGTACTGCAGAGGAGCAGTACTACCGGCGCCCGAAGCTCCGGAGGTAGGCGGAGCCTTTTTCCCAGAGAGCGCCAAAATTGGGACTTTTGGAGTTCGGCCCAAGCGGTAGTACCGCGCCGACTTTGCGGAACTACCGGCGAGCGGTAGTACCGATTTTTACAACGTCGGTAGTACCGCGCCGAAAATCCAACGGTCATTGCAGAGGCTCTGACATAGCCGTTCTGTCGTGTCAGATAGGGAAGTGGTAGTACCGCGCCGACTCTGCGGAACTACCGGCTAGCGGAACTACCGGACCTTAGATGGCGGTAGTACCGCACTTTGAATTCAAATGGTTTTATATTCAATTTATTATCTCATTATTTGTTGAGATTGTCATCAATTACCAAAAGGGAAAGATTGAGAATCTAGTCCCTCCATTATGAGTTAATGGTGAGTTTTGGTAATTAATAACAATCACATTGTGGGACTAACATTTTCTATGAGTTGGATAAATAGGTTAGGGTCCATGATGATGATGACTTTAGATGACTTCATGAGTTGAAGGTTATCAAGAAGAGGATACATCATGTGTTGATGCACATCAAGATTCCGAAGTGAAGATGTTCATGTGTTGATCATCAAATCAAGGAAGACCATCATGTGTTGATGGAGTTGATGAGAAGGATGCATCATGAGTTGATGCATATCGAGATAATGACCCAAGGCAAAGGTATGACTAGCTAGGGCTAAGGATGTGTTCCTAGTCTTTTGCGGTCTTGGTGTTTGGTTGAAAGACCGGATTGCTAGTATAGGTTGCCGTACTATTAAGAGGGTCATGTCTAGTAGTTTGAGTCTCATCATGTGTTGATGGCTCAACCTCACTTGCTCTAGCTCATCTTGGCATGAGGCTTGCATTTGCGAATACGTTTTGCAAATGGTTGAAGCTCATGTGGCCAATCCTTGTAACATGTGACTATACTTTGCAAATGTGTTTTGCAAAAGGTTGAAGTCCATGTACCTACTCCTTGTGACATGATCTAAGTTTGCAAATGTGTTTTGCAAAAGTTGGAGATCATGTATTATCCCTTGGTATGGTCTAAGATTGTTTGTTGTTATTTTCTTTGACATTAGACCATGATAGTGACACTTTGGATGTCTTATAATTTCTGCATTGATCTAATGTGTTTGAGATCATGCAAATAGATGGGTTGTGTAGCCCTCTGAATAAGCTTTCCATAGAGTCCAAGATCACTCAATTCGATATCGAGTCAAAGTTATGCCCGTTTTCCGAGAGCTGTCTGTGCTGAAAAACCGGAAACGGAAGTACCGCCCGGAACTGCGGTAGTGCCACTTATGTATTTAGCTAGTGCCACAAGACCTGATATTTTATTTGCTGTGAGAAAATTAAGTCAGTTTACCTCTAACCCAAGAGATGATCACTAGGAGGCACTTGAAAGAGTGTTGCACTACTTGAGAGGCACAACCTCTTTTGGAATACATTATATTGGACATCCTTCTTTATTAGAAGGATACAGTGACTCTAATTGGATCTCTGATACGGATGAGATCAAAGTTACAAGTGGTTATGTATTCACTTTAGCTGATGCTGCAGTTTCATGGAGGTCTTGCAAACAGACCATATTGACGAAGTCAACCATGGAAGCAGAACTTGTAGCACTTGACACAGCCATAGTTGAGGCTGAATGGCTGAGAGAGCTTCTATTGGACTTGCCATTGGTTGAGAAACCAATACCTGTAATCCTGATGTACTGTGATAATCAAACAGTATTGGCCAAAGTCACAAGTACAAAGGATAATATGAGTTCTCTAGACATGTGAAGCGTAGGCTTAAATCTGTCAGAAAACTGAGAAACTCCGGAGTGATTGCTGTGAACTACATTCACACTGAAAAAATCTGGTAGACCCTTTTACAAAGGGATTAGCACGGAAAGCGATTTCCGTTGCATCTATGGACTTGGGAATGAGGCCCATTTAAGTTACATCACAATGGTAACCATACCTTATTGATCGGAGATCCCGTGACTTAGGCAATGGAAAAAATAAATTGATGTTGTAACAAGAGAGTACATATTTGTTGTACCTATGTCCTAATAAACAATGTACTTTCGACTGTTTGGAAGGTTGGCATAAAGTCTTAATGTATTCTGTTGTCCAAATGAGGAAAAGGTATTAGCATGCATGATACCTAGAAAGAATACACCGACTTGAGCTTAACTGTGTGGTCGCAGTTCATGAGAACGGGGCATTCTCTAGAAAAACTCATGAGCAGATAAGGGAGCATGACCATATAACGCTCCGTTTAGGCGTGGTTCATTGGCAGCCTAGTACTAATTGAGATTTCAAGTGAAATATGATCACGAAAAGCTGTGAATTCAAGGCATAGTCCATTCATCAGCTGTGAAAAGATGAATATTATCATTCTAGGTGCAAGTTCGACCCGTACGGGACTTACACTAAAAGCCTAGTATATTAACAGTACTTCAGCACAATATCTTTGTCATATATTTATTTCTTGCTTTGGAATTGGTGGGGGATTGTTAGAAATTGACCCATTTAATTATGGCTTATTTCCTTAATTCCAAATCATGCATGGTTTAGTACCATATTGCTAAGGAAATGTGAGAAAGACCAATTTATAAGGTGGAGTCCTCACCACTCCTTGAATATGGATAGAGATGGTATGTGGAGGGTTCTACCTAGTCATACACAAGCGCACGCATGCGCGCGTATACGCGTATTTTCGCGTGAAAATCGCGTGACTTGTGACTTGCGACGCGCAACCGTGCCGTGACGTGGCGCACCACTTGACAGAGCAAGTCCATCTCTATTTTTGCTGAACTTTGCACCACTCTCTCTGTGTTTGAATGAGATTCAAACGTTTGAATTTTAGGCTTTATTGGGGTTTTGATGACAGGCAGTTACCAGTGGATAAATGGCTGGTTGAATGTGTCAGTTACCAGTGGGTAAATGGCTACTTTAATCATATCAGTTATCAGTATGTCAATTTATATGCCTAGAGACGTCCAGAGTATGAGCGAGAAACTCACTACCTCCATTTCCTTCTTCTCTGTGATTCTGTGCTCGAGTATTGTGCTATCTGAACCTCGTCGACCTTTCTTCCCGGCGTGCACCTGGAAGGAGGGAGAGCGGTTATCTCCGAACCATTGCCATAGAGAGTACCTGCACGGGGCGGTAATAAGGTTTCTGGGCAGCGCATCTGCGCGACCGCTCACCGTGACTTGTGACATCTACGTTACGCCTTTGCGTCAAGCCTACGTGGCTTCCTGTTCTTCATCAGACTAACTAGTAAGTCATTCGCGCGTACATACGACTTTGTCAATATATTTTTCTTTAGTATATTCTTAAGTATGTTGAGTAGCATGCTGTCAGTAGTAAGTATTGCATCACTAGTTTATTGTATTTGTCTCCTAGTAAAATTTGGAATTAAAATATTGCCCACATTTTCAACAATCCAGAAACCTTATTGTGAATTTTGTTGCAATATAAAAATGGCTAATGCTTCTAATGCGATGAAACCTGAGAGGTTTTCTGGTCAAAACTTTCGTAGATAACAAACTAGAGCCATGTTTTGGCTCATGTCTTTGGGGCTGTGGTGGGTTATCCACCCGCAGTATCCATTTACGATTGAGCAGTTCATGCAGTTTAAAAATGTGAACAATACTACTCTTGGCTGCATTCTGACTGTTCTGGCAGATCAGCTCTATGATGTGTACATGGACGTTAAGTCCGCCACAGAGTTGTGGGATGCACTAGAGCACAAATATGCGAGAGGCAGGCGGTCGTGGCTCTACATATGTGAGCAATTTTTCGACTTTAGCATGGATGAGGCTAATTCCGTAGTTGGACAAGCTCATGATCTCCAGCTACTAGTCGGTGAGATTGCGCACCTAGGCTGTGCGTTGCCTCCAAAGTTTGTGGCTGCGGGCATCGTTGCTAAATTCCATGCCTCTTGGCGGGATTTTTCTACTAGCTTAAAACATAAGAGGGAAGAGATTTCTGTTGAGAATCTCATTGCAGCCCTCGATGTGGAAGAAAAAGCAAGAGCAAAAGATGCACCTAGCACATCTGGCCAGAACAATGCAAACGTCATACAGAAAAGGACTGTTGCTAAGAAATACAAATCCAACAAACCAAATAAAACAACTAGCTTTAAGAAGAAAACCGAGAAAAAGGATTTGAAGGACATCACCTGCTTTGTGTGCGGAAAAGGCGGTCATATGGCGAAGGACCTGCCGCTTAGTAAGATCGAGATGGTGAACGACCAAAGAAGAAGGTCATTAACGTGATCATAAGCGAGGCCTCGACTTCAGGAGGGTATGGTAATCCACCTGTTGTCTTTTCAGCATGTAAATCTACTGAGTGGTGGGTTGATACTGGTGCTAATATTCACGTATGTTCTGATATTTCCTTGTTTTCTTCTTATCAGGTAGCAGGGGCTTCCTCCATCCTAATGGAAAACGGGTCGCATGCTTATGTTCTTGGTGTTGGCATGGTAGATCTGAAGCTTACTTCAGAGAAGACTGTCCACTTGAAGAACGTGCAACATGCTCCTACAATAAAGAAGAACCTCGCTAGTGGTTCTCTCCTATGCAGGGATGATTATAAGCTAGTTTTTGAGTCAAATAAAATTGTAATGTCTAAGTTCGGAAAGTTTGTTGGTAAAGGCTATGAGAGCGGAGGCTTGTTCCGCCTAAGTATTTTAGAGTCTTGCTATAATATGAATATTGCAACTGGTTTAAATAAATGTGAGGCAAATATCTGGCATTCTCATTTCTGTCATATTGGTTTTGATAGTATTGTTAGAATGTCCAATTAGATTTAATTCCAAAATGTGAAATTGTCAAAGGTTCAAAGTGCTAGTCATGTGTGCAAGCAAAACAACCTCGAAAACCCTTTAAGGGATTAGAGGATGAAAAGAACTTGGCACCTTTAGATCTTATTCATTCAGATTTGTATGAAATGAATGGATTATTGACAAAAGGAGGCAAAAGATATTTTCTAAATTTTATTGATGATGCAACATGCTACTGTTATGTGTATTTACTGAAAACTAAGGATGAAGCTTTAAACTACTTTAAAACTTATAAGGCCGAGGTTGAGAACCAACTAGAAAAGAAAATAAAAAGAATGAGGTATGATCGTGGAGGAGAGTATGTCTCTCATGAATTCTCCCAATTCTGTTCTGAGCATGGAATAGTCTATGAATTTACACCACCATATTCGCCCCAATCAAATGGGGTAGCTGAGAGGAAAAACCGGACACTAACAGATTTGGTTAATGCCATGTTAGAGAGTGCCGGTATGCCTAAGGCATGGTGGAGGAAGCTATTCTAACAGCAACTTTCATCCTAAACAGAGTAATCACTAAAAAGAGTGAGATTACTCCGTGTGAGGGATGGAATGGGAGAAAACCTAATGTTAATTTTCTGCAAACTTGGGGGTGTTTGGCAAAAGTCAATATACCATTGCAGAAAAAGAGAAAACTTGGACCAAAAATAGTCGATTATATTTTTCTAGGATATGCTCAAAATAGCACGGCCTATAGATTTTTAGTAGTTAAATCAGAAACTCCTGAGATTATTGCTAATACAATAATGGAGTCTAGAGATGTTTCATTCTTTGAGAATATTTTTCCTATGAGAACAGCAGACAGTACTTCACGAATAGAGAATGTTCAATCTGCTAATATTGAAAGTGAGAATAATCAAACTTCTGAACTTCCCACCATTTCTGAACCAATATGTGATATCCGTGAGGAGGATAACAATCTAGTCGCAGAAGCTCCTCGCAGGAGCAAGAGACAAAGGGTTGAGAAAACCTTTAGTGACGACTTTATTGCATACCTCGTGGATGATGTGCTAAAGACACTTTCTGAGGCTTATGCATCTTCTAATGCTGAGTATTGGAAAGAGGTAGTCCGTAGCGAGATGGACTCTATCATGGCTAATGGGACTTGAAAGATCACAGATCGTCCTATCGGGTGTAAACTTGTAGGATGTAAGTGGGTCTTTAAAAAGAAACTAAGGCCTGATGGAATTATTGAGAAATACAAGGCAAGACTTGTGTCCAAGGGTTACACCCAGAGAGAGGGAGAAGATTTCTTTGATACCTATTCTCCTGTCACCAGACTAACTACCATTAGAGTGCTCCTTGCGTTAGCATCTTCCTATGGTCTACATGTTCATCAAATGGATGTGAAGACAGCTTTTCTTAATGGAGAGTTGTAGGAAGAGATCTATATGGATCAACCTGATGGTTTTGTGATTTCTGGACAGGAAAATAAGGTATGCATATTATTGAAATCTTTGTATGGCCTAAAACAAGCACCTAAACAATGGCACGAGAAGTTTGACAAAACTTTGACATCCGCTGGTTTTGTTGTGAATGAAGCTGATAAATGTGTATATTATCGTTATGGTGGGGGTCAAGGAGTTATCTTATGTCTGTATGTAGATGACATACTTATATTTGGAACAAACACTGCCGTAATTGACGAGGTCAAATCTTTCTTATCTCGGTGTTTTGATATGAAAGACCTGAGAGAGGCAGATGTCATTCTGAATATTAAATTGATCAAAAGCAAGGATGGGATCACTTTAAACCAATCCCATTATCTTGAGAAAATATTGAGCAGTTCGGTTTTGAAAACTGTAAAGTTTCTCCAACACCTTATGATGCGAGCATTAAGCTTCGAATGAACCAGGGATTAGGAAAAGATCAATTAAGATATTCACAAATTATTGGGTCACTTATGTATTTAGCTGCTGCCACAAGACCTGACACTTCATTTGATGTAAGCAAAGAAAGTCGGTTTACTTCTAACCCAGGAGATGATCACTGGGAGGCACTTGAAAGAGTGTTGCGTTACTTGAGAGACACAATATCTTTTGGAATACATTATACTGCACATCCTTCTGTATTAGAAGGTTATAGTGACTCTATTGGATCTCTGATGCGGATGAGATCAAATCTACAAGTGGTTATGTATTCACTTTAGCTGGTGCTGCAGTTTCATGAAGGTCTTGCAAACAGACCATATTGATGAGGTCAACCATGGAAGCAGAACTTTTAGCACTTGACACAGCCACAGTTGAGGCTGAATGGCTGAGAGAGCTTCTATTGGACTTGCCATTGGTTGAGAAACCAATAGTTGTAATCCTGATGTACTGTGATAATCAAATAGTATTGGCCAAAGTCACAAGTACAAAGGATAATATGAAGTCCTCTAGACATGTGAAGCGTAGGCTTAAATCTGTCAGAAAACTGAGAAACTCCGGAGTGATTACTGTGAACTACATTCACACTGAGAAAAATCTGGTAGACCCTTTTACAAAGGGATTAGCACGGAAAGCGATTTCCGTTAAATCTGTGGACATGGAAATGAGGCTCATTTAAGTTGCATCACAATGGTAACCGATACCTTATTGATCGGAGATCCCGTGACTTAGGCAATGAGAAAAACAAATTGATGTTGTAAAAAGAGAGTACATATTTGTTGCACCCATGTCCTAATAAACATGTACTTTCGACTGTTTGGAAGGTTGGCATAAAGCCTTAATGTATTCTGTTGTCCAAATTAGGAAAATGTATTAGCCTGCAGGATACCTAGAAACAATACACCTACTTGAGCTTAACTGTGTGGTCGCAGTTCACGAGAACGGGGCATTCTCTAGAAAGCTCATGAGCAGATAAGGGAGCATGACCATATAATGCTCCGTTTAGGCATGGTTCATTGGCAGCCTAGTACTAGTTGAGATTTCAAGTGAAATATGATCACGAAAAGCTGTGAATTCAAGGCATAGTCCATTCATCAGCTGTGAGAAGATGAATCTTGTCATTCTAGGTGCAAGTTCCACCCGTACGGGACTTACACTAAAAGACTAGTATATTAACAGTACTTCAGCACAATATTTTTGTCATATATTTATTTCTTGCTTTGGAATTGGTGGGGGATTGTTAGAAATTAGCCCATTTAATTATGGCTCATTTTCTTAATTCCAAAGAATGCATGGTTTAGTGCCATATTGCTAAGGAAAGGTGAGGAAGACCAATTTATAAGGTGGAGTCATCACTACTCCGTGAATATTGATAGAGATGGTGTGTGGAGGGTTCTGTCTAGTCACACACACGTGCACGCACGTGCGCGCGTATACGCGTATTTTCGCGTGAAAATCGCGTGACTTGTGACGCACAACTGTGCCGTGACGTGGCGCACCACTTGGCAGGCCAAGTCTATCTCTATTTTTGCTGAACTTTGCACCACTCTCTCTGTGTTTGAATAAGATTCAAACGTTTGAATTTGAGATTTTATTGGGGTTTTGATGACAGACAGTTAACAGTGGATAAATGGCTGGTTGAATGTGTCAGTTACCAGTGGGTAAATGGCTGCTTTAATCATGTCAGTTATCAGTCTGTCTATATATATGCCTGGAGACGTTCAGAGTATGAGCGAGAAACACACTACCTCCATTTCCTTCTTTCTGTGATTCTGTGCTCGAATACTGTGCTATATGAACCTCGTCGACCTTTCTTCCTGGCGTGCACCTGGAAGGAGGGGCAGCTGTTATCTCTAAACCATTGCCGTAGAGAGACCTGCACGGGGCAGCAATAAGATTTCTGGGCAGCGCATCTGCGTGACCGCTCACTGCACTGCGACATCTACGTTCTGCACTGCGTCAAGTCTGCGCGGCTTCCTGTTCTTCATCAGGCTAACTAGTAAGTCGTTCGCGCATAAGTACGACTTTGTTAATATATTTTTCTTGAGTATATTCTGAAGTATGTTGAGTAGCCTGCTGTCAGTAGTAAGTATTGCAGGCCAAATAACTATTTTCAGGATTTTGCCTCCAGAATACATACCGGCCTAGATCTACGGAAGTTGGTAATTGTCTTTCTGGCTTAAGATCATCATTTTTGATGTGAATACGATGGAAAATGCGCAAGACTTACCCTTTGAGAAATCAAAGTACTAAGACAAGCATACAGAGAACAACAAAGATGAATAAGGAATTGCTGAGAACCTTGATTCTTTCATCAGAGACTAAACAGTTGCACCACAGTTCAAATCAAAGGCAAATTGGGACTAATCCCAAACTCATACGATTAAGCATCCTAATGCATAAAATTATACTTTAACAGCTCCTCAAATTCAAGGTGGATAAACATTCTTTTAAGCTTCGAGAAGGAAAGCATAGCAATCTGAATAATCGAAACTCGAACTCGATTCTTGAAGTGGTGAGATAACTGTAAGGAGATGGAGATATGAAGGCAGGTGGGCCTGCTTGTATCCCCTGAAACAAACCCAATTTTTGCTAAGAATTTAAATCTCGTTTTGATTTCATTTTCCTTTGATTCCCGACCCAAATCCACACGAATCTCAACCCAACCCCGCCCCTAATCGCTGCCAACATTGCCTCAACGAAGGAAATTTTACACGGCACCTGAAATTTCATCGCCTGAAAAACCACCACCGGCCTCTGTTTTTGCCGCTGTTGGTTCTCCCCAAACCCTCTCGCGTTCTCCCGCCCTCTCTCGCATTCCTCTTCCCCTGCCAAATCAGAGCGGTGTCAGAACTCGTACACCTCTACCCTAGCCCCACGTCGGGCCACTTGATGTGCGCCCACCACCGCCCCTGCCCTTCTTGCGAACTCCCTCTCTCGGCAGACCTGAGCAATGCCAGAGACTTTTGACAGCCACAAAAACCTGCCCGAGACGCTAGACATCCTCCCCTGCCACCCCTCCCTGACTCTTCTCGCCACCCTAACCCCCTCTCGGCACCAAACCGCCTTCGGGCCTCCTGAACCTCTCCACACTCTCTCGTGAAGCTCCCTACACGCCCAATTAGCCTTTCACCGCCCCCACTACCGGCAATCAACGAGAAGCTCCAAGGTGAGCTCAAGCTCCACTCCGCCGAGTCAGCCGATTATAATCCAATAGCTTTTTCCAGTAGCACCTCCAAGCCCCTAATAACACCCCCGAACTCTTAAATCAACCTGTCAGACCTCCCTCTTCCTTCCCGTCGAAGCCCGCCGCTCGGCCATGGCACCTCATCGTGGCCAGCTCGCTAGGAGATTCACTAACCCAAATCGCCACCACTTGGACCTCCCTGGCCACCCATATATGGTTAAATACCCGCCAATTTCAAGAGTAATTATCCCTATAGCCCTTGTACCATCAAACACCAACCCGAGTTCTTGAGCTTGCCGCCGACGAACGCTGCTTCCCTAGTCGCCGCCGACCCCAAAAATGGATTTCTTGTATCCCTAGGAGCCCAAATATTGTCCCCTCTTGCGTCGCAATTCCCTGTTGCGCCGCTAGTCACCACCGCTTTTTCCCCTATTTTCAGCTGCGTGTGCGCGGGCGAGAGGTTGAAGATGAATAGTAATGAACAGTTACTGTTCATCCAACCCGATAGCACTTAGACCCGAACCCATGAGAAAGGGTAAAACCCGGAAAGCACAGTAAACCTCCCCATTAGTCTTGAAGATGACCCGTGTTGAACAGTAAATACCTACTATAAATAGTACCCCGCCCGCAATAAATAGTGCCAACACCTGTTACTATTCACCAGACAAAAAATACAAATTTATACCCATTTTGATCATTTTGAGCCTGTCGATCCATTCCTCAGCTTGGTTTTACCTTTTCAGATCCCTATAAACCCTAAACCTATTTTATTTGATTTTTTCTGGATTTTATTTCTTTATTCCTAGCTCAAGTTTTTCGAGCATGGAATTAAATTTTATTTTCTTGGCATTACGCTAGCGCACGACGTCGAAGATCGACCAATTCAAGAAGGAGAAACTCAGGATCAAGCTCAAGGTCAAGAGTTAGAAGAATATGAAATTATCAAAGTTATAAATCCGCAAGGCAAGTCGCATGGAATTAAATTATATTTTCTTGGCTTTACGCTAGCGCACGACATCGAAGATCGACCAATTCAAGAAAAAGAAGCTCAGGATCAAGCTCAAGGTCAAGAGTTAGAAGAATACGAAATTATCGAAGTTATAAATCCGCAAGGCAAGTCGCATGTCTTTGATCAATTGAACCTACATTCCTTTAATTATTTATTTACCAGTATTTTCATTATGTTATTTGATGGCCATATTCACCTTGATAAGACTTAGTAATATTAAAAGTATTATTAATGTAATCAAGGTAGTTTAAGAACTCAACAAACTTTTTACTATTAAGAGTCTTGGCATTTTGCCGATAGAATTTTAAAAGTGAATCTAGGATCAGGAGATATCACGGGAAGCCATGAGATGGCTTAAGCCCGCGACCTTATCCTAGGGTGAAGACATGGTGTGAAATGGTGGCAGTGCCACAGGCACTGAACATGGATTTGTGAATGAAAGTCGCCTCGGTGAAAATATAAGAACTAGACTCTTATACCAAGTAAAGGACATAGCAACTGCTCAACCACAAATGTTGACTTATCAAATCTAGTTTAGTAGCTGCTCAGATCGATTAAATATCTACACAAAGGCATGATATATTGTTCCAGAGAGGGAACAACCGGCGTTGGGTTGTGGTATGGAAACGGTAAAACCATACTTTCTAGCAGTGAGCTCCGCTTTGTCGGTAGCCGTGATACGTGACGAGAGGGTCCATAGTCTATCAGGTAGAGGCTACATAAAGAGATAAGCAGTGAAACAACCTTATTTTCTCAACTCAGTCATAAGGGTTGAGGAATCTTGTGGGTAAAGCTGGGCAGCTCTGCGGAGTCATTTACAAATAGTATTCGAATACGCCATGCTTCTGGTATATAAAGTTGTGTTTAATGGGTGATTCAAATAGCAAAGCATAAGTAGATTTGGAATTATTTTGGAAAATATGAAAGTCTAGTAACCAAGTTATGGAAACCCCCCAAATTCCTAAAGAAGTTTATGATTTGATATCTTGTGTTTAAAAGCAAAATGTTTACAAATAAAATTGCATCCACATAAAATAATAAACTACTTTACCCTACTCCATGGTAAACTCTTGCATGTAGTTATATAGCATTTTCCCGTGTGACTTGTTGAGTACGGTTGGTTGTACTCATACTTGGTAAAATCATAAACAGAAAATGAAGAAGTCTATGAAGATGACACTGAGCTCTACGATGTAGATGCCGCTTGGTGTTAGGGTTTATTCTACACTCAGGACTGCATGTGGAGTTTCTTTTGTAATGTAGCTTTGGGTTGTACGCCCTTCTGTGTAAAACTTGGCTACTAAGCCTTAATTTTGTAATAAAGTTTGGTTTTTATACTTAAGGTTGTTTTGTTAATGGTGTACACTCATCTACAGTACTCGAAGCTGAACAATCCTGAGCAGTTGCGAGGGTATCCTAACATTCCCAGAAATGAGGGTGTTACAGAGTGGTATCAGAGCCAGCTCGCTTGATTGTAGGATAAACCCTAAGTTATACTAGGAATGTTTAAAAATTCTAATTTAAAAATATTAAAAGAATTTTCATAAAATATTAGTATTACTGCTGTTTTTTCTCTCCTAAATGCTATCTCATCTATCCTATAATTTTTATTTAGTTCAATTTTGTTTTCGAAAAAGGATTTAAATCTATCCTTCTGTAACCTCAAAATATACGTTGTGTAGTCGTGTAGATTACGTTAAAATAGAAGTAACCCTTTTGTAGTAGCTTCTTTTGTGTGTAACACGAGTTGTAATACGTACCTCGTATATATGGTATGTGTTTAGCTTGTAAAAAAGATAAATGAAAACTACGTTTGCTATCTCATAATTTGTTTGCTACTAATACTAATATCTTGCCTCCCTCAAAAGTATGTCTCCCTTAATTCGTCTTAGCTCTCATCTTGTTCAATTTATTCTCACCTTAAATCTAGATACTTACTCATCTATCTGATCTTATAAAAATCGCTCCAGAACCAACTCCAAAACCCAAGCAACAAAAGGTAAGATGGCAGGAAATGAATCTCATAGCCAAGGTAGCCCATAAGAAGAGGAAGTTAATCAGACAAGTTTGACAGATATTCTAGTAATGTAGAACAAAACCGATTCCATGCTGAACAAAATCAAAAGAAAATGATGGAGCAACAAGCCAAACTCTTAGAACAGGTAGCAGTGCAAGGAGCAGCAATGGCAGAAGCAATGGCAAGAGGCTCATCAGGAGTTACTACCAATCAAGGAGGAACACAAATTACATCCAAGTGGTCGGATTTTCAGAAGACAAGACCTCTGATCTTCTCAGCCTCACCAGACCCAATAGCAGCTGATGATTGGATTAGGGCCATCGAAAGGAAACTAAATATTGTATAGTGTACAGATAAAGAAAATACTTTGTATGCCTCCCACAATTGCAAGGTCAAGCCGCTGCATGGTGGATGAATTATCAAGTCATGCATGAGGACCAAGAAATACCATGGGAAGAATTTAAAAAATCATTTTGCCAAGCCCATGTTCCCACTAGAGTTATGGAAGCGAAGCGACGAGAATTTCTCGCACTCAAGCAAAGAGGACGAACAGTAATGGAGTACCTTCACCAATTTAACCAACTTGCTCGTTATGCCCTAGATGATGTCAAGACTGAAGCAAGGAAGATGGAACGATTTAAGGAAGGGATGCAAAAGTCCCTAAATTATCACATCTCAGCAATAGACTTTAAAGATTTATCTAGTATGGTGAATAAGTTAATTACGTCCGAAGAAGCAAGGAATGAGTTAAGAGATGTCTGAAAAAGAAAGATAGCACAAGAGATGTCATCATCAAATACACCCAAAAGGAGAATGGTACTATCACCATGAATTAGACAACAACAAAACCAACAAGTAACACTCGCACCAAGACCTCAGCACATTGCCATACCAAGACCACAATATAAGGCTCCTCAACTCACAACAGCATGGTGCTATACTTGTGGAGAAAGTCATTATCAGTGAAATTGCCCACACAAAGCAGACAAGTGTCACCACTACGGACAATTAGGTCATTTTAGAGGTCAATGTCGAAAGAAAGAATTGCCTTCTGAAGTGGCAAAAATGCAAGTTAGAAATCAAGCTCAATTAGTCACACCTGCACCACCACCAACTGGAGCATCAAAAGGCATGTTAGCAAGAAAAGGAAAATCAAAGACATTTCAAGGAAAAATAAACCAGATTTCAGCTGGAGAAGCAGCAGAAGCTACCAATATCACCATTGGTATGTTCACTCGAAACTTTCATCAGATTTATTTGACTTTGGAGTTACACATTTGTTTCTTTGGCCTTTATTGGAAAAAAAGAAGAGAGAGAGGGAAACATACACTACTTTACAAAGGGTTCTAAGCTTTTCAAAACCTAAAAATGATAGAAACTTCGCCTTGAGTATATTGACGTGGACATGGCAAGAGATAATTAAGAACAGGATTGTTAAGACTACGAAATCCAATGCCAGAACAACACAGTGGATAAAACAGCTTGGTAACAAAGAATTGGATTTGCAGCGAAATTTTCCAACCCATTCCCCGAATCTCGAGGACGAGATTCATTTTTAAGGGGGGTAGGTTGAAACAAACCGAATTTTTGCAAAGAATTCAAATGTTATTTTGATTTTGTTTTCCTTTGATTCCTGACCCAAATCTACACGAATCTCAACCCAACCCTGCCCCTAATCGCTGCCGACATTGCCTCAACAAAGGAAATTTTACGCGGCATTGTTCATCACCTGAAAACCACCACCGGCCTCTATTTTTGCCACCGCCGGTTCTCCCCGAACCCTCTCTCGTGTTCCTTTTCCCCTGCCAGCTCAGAGCAGTGTTACAACTCGTACACCTCTACCCTGACACCCCCTAGCCCCCCTTGCCGCGCGTCGGGCCACTTCTCAGTCGCCGCCGCCCCCCGCCCTTCTCTCGGTTGACCTGAGCAATGCCAGAGACTTTTGACCACCGCAACACCCTGCCCGAGACGCTAGACGTCCTCCCCTACTAGTCCTCCCCGAACCTTCTCGCCCCCCTGTGCCACCGTCAACCTAACCCCCTCTCAGCAGCAAACCCCCTTCGGGCGCCTATAAAAACCGCTGACCCTTCTGAACATCTCCACACTCTCCTGTGAAGCTCCCTACACGCCCAATTAACCTTCCACTGCCCCCATTACCGACAATCACTGAGAAGCTCCAAGGTGAGCTCAAGCTCCACTCTACTGAGTCAGCCGATTGTAACCCAATAGCTTTCACCAATAGCACCTCCAAGGCCCCAAGAACACCCCCGAACTCTTGCCTTGACCTCTCATACCTCCCTCTTCCTTCTTATCGAAGCCCGCGTCTCGACCATGGCACCTCATCGTGGCCAGCTCGCCAGGAGATTCCCTAACCCAAATCGCCACCACTCGGACCTCCCTGGCCACCCCTAGATGGTTAAATACTAGCCAATTTCAAGAGTAATCATCCCTGTAGCCCTTGTACCGTAAAACACCATCCCGAGTTTTTGAGCTCACCGTCGGCGAACGCCACTTCCCTAGCCGCCGCCGACCCCAAAAATGGGTTTCTTGTATCCCTAGGAGCCCAACCATGGTCCCCGTTTGTGTCACAATTCCCTGTAGCGCCGCTAGTCGCCACCATTTTTTCCCCTGTTTTTGGCTACGCGCGCGGGGGCGAGAGGTTGAAGATGTACAGTAACGGACAGTTAATGTTCATCCGACCCGATAGCGCTTAGCCCAAACTTGTGAGAAAGGGTAAAACCTGGAAAGCATAGTAAACCGACCCGTTAGCCTTGAAGCTGACCCATGTTGAACAGTAAAAACCCGCTGTGAACAGTACCCCGCCCGCAATGAGTAGTGCCCAGACACGTTACTATTTACCAGACCCGAAAATACAAATTTATACCCATTTTGATCGTTTCGAGCTCGCTGATCCATTCCTCAACTCGTTTTCACCTTTTCGGACCCCTATAAACTCTGAACCTATTTTATTTGATTTTTCCTAGATTTTATTTCTTTATTTCATTTCTTTATTACTAGCTCAAGTTTTTTGAGCATGGAATTAAATTATATTTTCTTGGCTTTACGCTAGCGCACATGTCAAAGATCGACCAATTCAAGAAAGAGAAACTCAGGATCAAGCTCAAGGTCAAGAGACAGAAGAACACGAAATTGCCAAAGATATAAATCCGCAAGGCAAGTCGCATGTCTTTAGTCATATTGAACCTGCATTCCTTTAATTATTTATTTACCAGTATTTTCATTATGTTATTTACGCATTGTTATTTTATGTACAATAAATGTTTGGAATGACATGATATTAGCTAATGTCCTACCACCCGAAAAAGCCCAGTTTAATTTGATGGTCATATTCACCTTGACAAGACTTAGTAATATTAAAAATATTATTAATGTAATCATGGTAGTTTAAGAACTCAACAAACTTTTTACTATTAAGAGTCTTGGTATTTTGCCGGTATAATTTTAAAAGTGAATCTAGGATCAGGAGATATCACAGGATGCCATGAGATGGTTAAGCCCACGACATTATTCTAGGGTGGAGGCATGGTGTGAAATGGTGGCAGTGCCACAGGAACTGAACATGGGTTTGTGAATGGAAGTCGCCTCGATGAAAATATAAGAACTAGACCCTTATGCCAAGTAAAGAACATAGCAACCGCTCAACCACAAGCGTTCACCTATCAAAGCTGGTTTAGTAGCTGCTCAGATCGATTGGATATCTACACAAAGGCATGATATACTATTCCAGAGAGTGAACAACTGGCGTTGGGTTGTGGTATGGAAACAGTAAACCTATACTTTCACAACGATAGGTTCCGCTCTGTCAAGCCATCGTATTCCGTGATAGAGGGTCCATAGTCTATCGGGTAGAGGCTACATAAAGAGATGAGCAGTGAAACAATCTTGTTTTCTCAACTTAGTCATGAGGGTTAGGGAATCTTGTGGGTAAAGATGGGCAGCTCTGCAGAGTCATTTACAAATAATATTCGAATACACCTGCTTTCTGTATATGAAGCTGTGTTTAATGGGTGATTCCAATTGCAAAGCATAAGGAGATTTGGAATTGCAAAGCATAAGTCTAGTAATCAAGTTATTGAAACCCCCAAATTCTTTATGAAGTTTATAATTTGATATATTATGTTTAAAAGCAAAATGTTTACAAACAAAATTGCATCCACATAAAATAATAAACTACTTTACCCCACTCCATGGTAAACTCTTGCATGTAGTTATATAGCATTTTCCTGTGTGACTTGTTGAGTACAGTTGGTTGTACTCATACTTGTTAAAATCATAAGCAGAAAATGAAGGAGTCTATGAAGACGTTGCTAAGCTCTACGATGTAGATGCCGCTTGGTGTTAGGGTTTATTCTACACTCAGGCCTACCTGTGGAGTTTCTTTTGTAATGTAGCTTTGGGTTGTACGCCCTTCTGTGTAAAACTTGACTGTTAAGTCTTAATTTTGTAATAATGTTTGGTTTTTATGCTTAAGCTTGTTTTGGCAATGGTGTACACTTATCTACAGTACTCGCAGCGGAACAATCCTGGCAGTTGTGAGGGTATTCTAACGTCCCAGAAATGGGGGTGTTACATCCCAACTGTGGGCCTGTTTGGCGCGGTTGTGGCTTATGACTTTTTGCTGAAATTTTTGAATTTTGACTGTTTACGGTACGATTACAGAGAGAAACAGATACTCACTTGCGATTTTGGCTGGTATAGATGTTGGGCTTTTAACATGTAGATCGTTTAACTTGTAGATTCTATCTGAAGAAAATACTCCGTTTGAAAGTTAGGTATTGTAGCAAAAGCCAAAAGCCGTCAGCTTCGAAGAAAAAGAACAGACCTTGTGTCTGCAGACACAACTCAGAGCAGACGATGAAATCGGGAGATTCATATATCAGATAATGCAGACATATACACAAGAGTCCAATCACAGACAGAGTGGCACTTACCCCAGACTAGTATTCTATATCACAGACCCTATATCTGTAACTGTAATTTAAGACTAGCAGCATTAGCATGACGTCACGTTAGTTAGTTACCGTACGGTCAAAGTATAAGAGATAAAAATTTGTAAGAGGAGATTATCTAAAAAAGTGAGGACTTGTACGTATTTTTGGAGAAAGCGAAGGATTTTTCTACATAAAATCAAGAACCTGTATGTAATTTTTGAAAAACGTGGGGTGCTATCCTGCAAAAAGGAAGGCCTTCATGGAAATGCGGAGGACTTGTACGCAATTTTGGAGAAGTGGAGGGGGTTTTCGGGGAAAAAACCGTGGCAGTGGTCTTTTTGCATGATGTGTTCGTGACTCCCTGTCTTATTTACGTGATTTTGCAAAATCTGGAGGACTTTTTCGCAAAGAAGCACAGTGGCACACCGCATTAGCTACCATATGAACCGAAATAAGAAAATAAACTATAAAATCCGGAGGACTTTTTCACAAAGAAGCACGGTGGCACGCCGCATTAGCTACCATATGAACCAAAATAAGAAAATAAACTATTCATAATGTGTTTGTGACTCTCTGTCTTATTTTCGAAGCGAGACGATAACAAGAGAAGTTATTAGCGCTAATTAAAATTAAAAGCGATCAGGACTAAGTAATATACGGAGTATTTAGCGAGTTAATTAACTCTTGATGTAGAGAAGTTATTAGCGCTAATTAAAATTAAAAGCGATCAGGACTAAGTAATATACGGAGTATTTAGCAAGTTAATTAACTCTTAATGTTTTTGTTAGCGCTTATTATTACTGTTAGCGCTAATCAAATGCGCTTAACGCAGCGCTGCATAGCACAGCAGCAAAGCCGCGCACAGCTAAACCGGTGGGCGGAGCGCACACGCGTCAACGCGAGGGGAATTCAATTCCACGTGGATGCAAGCGTTGGCCAGAGTTTCCCCTATCTCTAATATACGGAGTATTTAACAGGAGATCTTGAGCAGTTCATTTGCTGACAAGCTGTCCGACTCAGCTTTTTGAAAATCTGAAGAAGTACTATAGATGTAGTAGAAACAAAGAAGTCTTGGAATTCTTAATTTTGCACTATTTCCATTTCGTGGTTTCTAAAACAATACGTCCACCCCCCACCCCTCCCACACCACCCCACCCCACCCCAACAAAGCGCTCATATATTTTGCTGATATTGCCTTACCTTTTCAAATGGTGTTGAACCAAAGACTAGGAGGAACAATGTCGTAAAGATCAGGTCCCAGGTAAGATCATTTTCGTGATAACAGGATTGGGATGGTCCTATCAAACCGTAGGATCACATCATGAAAATCATGATTCTTAAGATTGTAAGATCTGGGCCACGATATTAGGTTTTATCTATTTTTTTATCTTAAATAAGGTCAGCATTGGAAGAATCCGAATCATAACAAACTTGACTATGAGAAAGCAATTTGGTATTGCGTATGTTCTTGATTTTTCATATCATATTTTGTTCTTACAATATATATTTGCTACTTATACAATGTAATGACATCATGTTGTCGTCCAATTGTGTTGTTTTGATCTAACATAGGAATTCGTTGATCCAATCAATTAAATGAACTACTTTGCTTCCTTTGTTTTACTGCTTGTGATTCATTTGCTTAATCATGGCAACCGATTCATGTCTTCTTAATTAAGAATTTGACATGTATATGAAAGTTTCTCTTACCAGGTAACTCATGTAAAATATTCTACTAAAATCATTTAAAAAGGTAACTATAGTATTTAGGAAAAAAATTCACTTTTCAACATAAACTTGGTCTTGATTGGATTTTCAACCCTAAACTATAAACAGCGCATGATGGCTGGGTGCCCCGACGGTGGATGAGGAGGCAGACGTGCCGCCGCCGGCAATCGTGTTAGGAAACGACATCAACGGAGGCGGTATCAGGTGTCCGGGCCTCACCAATGAGGTGACGGGCTCTGGCAATCGTGTTAGGAAACGACGTCGACGGAGACGGTACCAATGAGGTGACGGGCGGCGGCGGCAGATCTCTGGGTTCGCTTCCACCCTGCAACCCGGCGCAGGGCGGCCCTGGTCCTACAAGAATGCCCTGCCTAGGCACCTTTTGATCAAGTCCACCTCAGGCTAGCCACAAAATCGTTCATGAAGGCTCCGAGCGCTTTTCAACTGGATACTAATGAGCATTCCTTTTGTGCCTTTTGTCACTGTGATAATGCGGAACTGACTATCCTCACCGTGTATCGAAAGGAAGTTGGCATCTCCCTCCCATTATGGCTCGCATCCCGGGATGAACGTGCCAATGCTAGCTTCTTGTTCAGCTTACTGCAGACTATAGGTGAAACCAGTCTTGTCCGTGCGGTACATTCTGAAGCAAAATGGAATTGCCGTTGCAAGAAGAACTTGTCATGTGCAGTTCGCAACCTGAAATTCTTGCACATAAAACCCCTACATTATATGACCTGGAACGAACAAACTTAATCTGGAATTAATAATCTGGACCTATACACTAGAACTGAAATATAATGCACAAATAACCGAAACCAACACAACATAGCTGGGCTGGAAGCATTAATAGCATAAACCAACATGTACATTCTCGGCAGGGACTGCATTAGTACATGCAGAATGTAGCATCTAAAAGCTGCAATAGTCTTGCAAAAGCTTCAATAAGTGAAAGCCAGCATGCAACAGCTAAATAATCAATGTCTTAGTACTAATGTCATAGCCAAATGAGATACTGCTAGTATTTGGTGCATTCGTACTACTGGCTGCCACACATCTGCACTTTTGGTCATCCTTTGTTTACTTGCTGAAGAATATTCATGTTATCCTGGTGCCACCCTCCATTTGAACAGCCATTTGCCTAGCAGTGTTCACAAAATCATTAGAAAAATTAGCTTATCATTATATAGCTTCAAGGGAAATCAATAAATTTTGGAGTAGCATATTCTCAATACTATACTTTGCTGTGATATTTTGCAGAGCTTTTAATGTATCCCCCCGCCCACTCGTTTTCTGTCTTAATTTGGAAGCACGGCATTTCCATTCACACAATAATATATCCCCAACACGTACCATCAGCTACATGCAGTATTCTTACATAACCATAACTGAATGCCATTTTCGCGATGCACACCATAGGAGAACTCTCCCAAATGGCAATGACATATTTTGCCATGCCAAGAAGATGGTAACCATATGCTAGAAGGGTGAGAATGAGCTAGGTCCCCTAAGATGGGCAGAGGAAGGCTTGCTAGAAGCCAGACTTCCAGCAGGTTGTTAGTGGTCCAGGATGACATCTGAAGCACATACTGCAGCTTGCAAGAAACTAAGAAAAATGTCGATGTAGATTTGTTTCTTTTCATGGGTTGGCTGCAATTTTTGTCGGTCGATATAACTACACTGCAGGACTTTGATGACACCTTGTTTTAAAATCTAATGGGCTCTAATCGGCTAGATGAGTATTATCTTAGTCTATATTGTTATATTGCTACATTTTCAGAGATTATTGTGTTCACTTCGTGCTTGCTGCATCAACCATCTTTCTCGGCTAGGCTTCTCGTCTTTGGACGTTGCAATCTGATCGCTTTATCTGGTTTACTGCTTATTTGAAACGGCTCATCTTAGTTGCTATTGAAAAAAAGCTTGTTGTAGATAGGGTTAGAATTACTGGGAGAAAGCAATGTGGATGTTGACGTAATTGGCATTGCTGATATTCTTTATTTGTCAGATTTTGTCTTGTTCTTACAATACTTATTTGCTACAATAGCAGAAGCAATGTTATTACATATTGTTGTCTTCCAATGTAACCAGTGCAGCCATGTCAACTCATTCTACAGCCAATGGATTATGATGATGTGTTGGTGAAATCTACAAATTTTAACTAGAAATAAAGCATACAGAAAATGGCAAAACATCACAAACCAGATAAGAGATTAGCATAGTGCAAATTGCAGAACGTTATAATGTCAACATCAGTACTACACAGATCACCCAAAGGCCAAAGGCAAACCTTGTAGGATCAATCCTTCAGCAAAGGAAAGATGGGAGGCCAGATCATCATAAAGGGGCAGATCCCAACCAAATGTCGATCCTTTCGCATCTCCTCGTACACCTTATGCATCTCCCTGCTCTTAATATCCAAGTAGAATGCACATTCACCCAGCGTCAAGAACACAAACTCAGCATTGTCCTTCACCTCATTTATTTTAACAACAGTAGGATGCCCACTCTCGATCATGTGGTTTGACATCTTCAGACTAGGACACATCTCACGCAAACAAATGGCAACAACCAGTTGCCCACACTGTCGCTGTCCCCCCTGCGAAGCCAGATGCGGAGTTGAAGCTCCTTCAGATGGATGAGATAAACCCCAGAACCATCAGCCCTTGACAACATGATGTCTCCATCTCTATACTCCACCCCGTTCGGGAGCTCAATTGTGAAGAAACTTGAGGACGTCAAATCCAACACAAGGATGCTGCTCACGGTGGCCGCCATATAGATTTTATCGTCGGCGAGCAGAATGTTTGAATGCGGACGAGATTCAGGGAGCTGTGTTGTGGCCGAGGTATGCATGCGCCAGACACCGTCTTGCAGCATGTATACGTGCGCCGTAGCTTTCCGCTTCCAGCTAAACCCCATTAACAACCAGAAGTACGACAGCACACCGCCACCTTCTTTGGTGAGGAGCTTACCGAAAGTTCCGCAGTTGTCCTCGAAATGCGAGCTCCCGAATGGGGGTGGCCCGAAGATGACCAAGCCTCTCTCAGGGTACAGCGGGCTGTGCACCCCGTGCGTGAACTCCCCGCGGTCCTCGCGGTACAAGTCGATGAGGACGCTGCCGTTCCGGCAGCCCATGATGCCCGTCGAAAAGCCCTCGTAGGTGCCCTCCAAGCTGAAGCTCGCGCGGCGGAGGACGGTGGCAAGCTCTGGGGGTTGAGGTAGCATCGGCACGAACTGTGGGAGGTCCTTTTCGAACTGCCTCCAATAAACCGACCTGGTGAAGACGTAGAAGCCGAGGAGGCGGGGCGGGTGGAGGTCGCGGAAGCGGCGGAGGAAGGCGGGGTGGGAGGCGAGGCGGAGCCAGCGCTTGCAGACGGCGGCGGCGCGGACGAGGCTGGTGGGGAAGGCGAGGCGGAGGAGGATCTCGCGAAGGAGGTCGTCGTCGCCGAGCACGGATGAGATGGCGGCGGCGGCCACGCCCGCCGGCGACGGTTGGGGATGCCGCTTCCTCTTGCCATCCATTTTGAGTAGATTTCGGGGCTGGATCGTAGCAGCAAATTGCGAGGAGCCGAGATTGCGGCCAATTTTGGGGTAGAAAACGGGGAAGTGGTAAAGTGGAAAGTAGAGCAATACCCTTTGCTTGCGTGGTTAAGTGACTTGGAGTGCGTCTCTTGCCAGTTAATAGGGATATAAACGGATTAAATATAGATAGATAATATTTTTTTATATTTTTACTCGGATACAAATACGAATATGAATGTCTCGGATACGGATATAAATACGAATAATATCGAATATAGATACGGAGCGAATACGAATCGAAACGAATACGGTCACGAATATTTATCGGCACACGAAAACCTTCTTAAACTATACATCTAAAATCAATGAAAATACATAAATGGTATGTCTTGTTTAAACATTCATAAAATCTAAACAAGCATAAGTAATTTTAAATCTTCAAATTGCAGTTAATTTTTTCTAAAGTTCTAAATAATTCTTAATGGATTTCTACCATTTACATGTGACTAATAAATTAATTAAGTATTTAAATTTGCATCAAAATGATTTAAACGAGAGTACATCAATTTAATCGGTACAAATTTTAATCTACCGACAATACTAAATTTATTTTTTGAATAAACATAAATATTTGCTAGTGGTGTTTGTAATTTAATATGACTAGAGAACCTAATGCCTAATGGTAATGGAGGCTTATGGCTTAGTTGGGCTAGTGGGCTGGTGGCAAGGGAGATGAGAGAGGCTGGTTTGGGCTAGGCAATGTTAGGCTGAAATTCCGGATATCCGTTTTCGTATTATCCGGTAATTCATATTCGTATCCGTATTTGCCGGATATCAGGCCTACTGTACTTGTATCCGTTTCCGACAAAAAAAATTCGTATTAGTTTCCGATCCGAGAATTATGCAAAGAAAATCCGATCCGACATAATCTGTATTCGTTTCCATCTGGATCGGTCGGAAACTATCCGATCCATTTTCACCCCTACTGTTAGCCAGCTTTTGTCTTTTGGTTATAATTAATATTTTTATCTATATTTTTTAAAATAGTGTATCAATTTTAGGTTCGACAACTTATTCAGAGAATCTATTTTATAAAACCATCCTATTTATTTCAGCTTTTAGAGAGACCAAAAAACTAAAAGAACAGTGCCAAATTTCATACGAATTTCACACAAAATTCGTTGAAAATATTTCGATTTCTATAGAAATCATAAACGGTACTTGTTGCACCCAAAATTTGGCACAGGATGACATCGGCTTTTTAAGCGTCAGGTAAGGAACAAGAATCATCAGCCAGCTTGGTACGTGGAGATTTTCAATGGAGTGAAGCCGATACCGGGTAAGATGAAGACGGAGGCGTGGAGATATTCCCAGAGTACAAAGAGTACCGGATAGGATAGATCCAAATTGAGACGATCATTTTAGGGTTTTTTTATCCTTAGTCGCCTACTATAAATAAGTTGTACAGGCTGTCGTGAGAAGGCTCCTACAGCAAAATTAAATAAGTTGTACAGGCTGTCGTGAGAAAGCTGCTACGGCAAAATTATAGATTGTTCTTTTCAGCTTCTAAAAGTTGATTTTTAATTTTTCTACAGTAACTAATTTTTAAATAAAATATCTTTTTAAAATAAGATCTACTAGTTAATTATAGTATATATTGTACCGATTTCATTTATATCAATAAAAACCGAACGTAAGTTTCTGTTACTATATAATCTCTCACACGAAACCTAATTCACGAAACCAAATTAGTCGTCGAAGCTGCCGGGCTCGGGCACCTGTACTATTGGCGAAGGCTTCGACACCATGGAGCCACTCCGAACACAGCTGCTGCCGCCGCCACATCCCGAACGGAACCATGCACTGACTCTGAATCTTTCATTGATATGAATTAATGAGCACAATTCACAAATCAGATACTCCAAAATAATTTAGAGATTAAGCGTATGAGGGGGGAATTTCATGTTGGAGATCGAACAAACCCACGAACATGAATGAGCAGTTGAGCGCGAATTATACAAGACGATCTGATTAATACAGGCGATCAATGTATTAGACTCAACGGCAGACTAGCCGGAATGTGCAAAGTAGATCTGGAGCGCATGGTGCCATAAGCCATGGCGACGGATAGTAGGGATAGACGATTTGTGCCTATTCTGATCTTTTGGAGAATCCCGAGCAGTTACTATTTTACCATTTAAGAAATTGCACTTCATAGTACTTGGTAGGGAAGTATAAGAAAATCATAACTGATGTAATCCATTGCTTCACAAAGATTGGATGGTTGAGAAGCATTGAAGGGTATCGTAAAAGAGATCCTCTTTAGAACATAGAAAATGAAAAAAATCCCTACTATTGAGAGAAGGAAGTTGGTGGTACATACATTCATTTTTCCGCTCCTTATCTCCCCTTCGTCAAAAAAACTGCACCGCCAAGTGGCCCCGCGTGCCCACACCAGCATCCTCTTTTTCGTCTCATCCGCCGCCACCGTTTCCTTTTCTTCACTCTCTAATCTCACTCGGTTGCTCTTTCCATCGCTTCTCCCAGTCAAACAGTCTGGGCGCGCCAGCGATGCAGGGTGGGAAGAGCTCGAGCACGGTGGAAGCCACAAAGGAGGTGGCGGCGAACATGGGCATGTCGGTGTGGGCTGGCAAGGAGAAGACCAAGGCCGTTGTCCAGGGGACGGTGGGCAAGATGACAATGCATGACCCGGTGGCCAAGGAAGTGGCGGAGGCCAAGAAGCAGGAGCGGATCCACGAGGTAGAGGCCCAAAAGCAGGATGCCATGCGCCACAACGCCGCTGCCAAGGAGCATGCCACCGCAAAGGGATAACACCCCATCGGCCCCGGTGCCATGGCCTTGGACCACTTGAGAACCGAGGCATCTAACATGTTAACTGAGGCGTCTAACACCCCCTGCAGTTGGAGCGTCGGTGAAGCAGACGTTCAAACTAGACCGGATCTCGGTGAAAACAGAAGTAGGCAGCTCTTTGGTGAAGATGTTGGCGTACTGAGATGACGTCGGAATGTGAAGAACGCGGACATCACCAAGACCAAATCATTCCCGGATGAAGTGGTGGTCAATCTCAACATGTTTGGTGTGCTGATGTTGCACTGGATTTGTTGAGAGATAGACCGCACTTATATTGTTGCAGTAGAAGAGGGTAGCTCGGCGTAGAGGACTGTGAAGTTCCTGAAGAAGTTGGCGTAGCCAACATGCCTTAGCAACGGCATTGGCCACGACCCAGTACTCAGCCTCTGCGCTCGAACGAGAGACAGTGAGTTGTCGCTTGGAGGACCAGGAGACAAGATTGTCACCCAAGAACACGACATAGCCTGAAGTGGACATGCGCGTGTCGGGACAACCAGTCCAGTTAGCGTCGGAGTATACAACCAGATCTATAGTGGCTGCTCAGTGAAGAAGGAGGTCATGGTCGGTAGTGCCGCGAAGATACCAAAGAATGCGCTTTTACGGTGGTGAGGTGCAGCTCGCGAGGATCATGCATATGGAGACAAACTTGTTGTACGGCTTAGGCAATATCCAGGTGAGTGAAGGCAAGGTACTGCAAAGCACCGACAAGACTTCGGTAGAACATTGAATCAACCATAGAAGAGCTAGCAGTAGAGGAGACCTTGAAATGAGTGTCGATAGGGGTGCTGCAAGGCTTGCAAGCGGTAATACCGGTGTGGTCCAAGATGCTGAGAGTATACTACCGCTGAGAGAAGAACATGCTGCCATCACGATGATTGACAGAAACACCCAGGAAATGATGGAGTGAACCAAGATCCTTCATAGGAAAAGCATGCTAGAGGGAAGCAATCACTCGGTAGAGCACACTGTCCAAAGAAGCAGTCAGCACAATGTCATCCACATAGAGTCATAGGTAGACAGTGTCATCGCCTTGATGAGACACAAAAACAGAGGTGTCGAACTTTGCCTCCATGAAACAACCAAGAGACAACAAGTAGGTCGCGAAACAACTGTACCAAGCCTGGGGCGCCTGTTTGAGATCGTAGAGAGATTTGTTGATGCGGCAAACGTAATTTGGGTGAGAGGAATCCATAAATCCAGCCGACTGTGAATAGAAGACAGACTCAGAGAGTGTACCATGAAGGAATGTGTTCTTAACTTCTAGCTGGTGGATAGACCAATCCCGAGATAGGGCAAGAGAGAGAACTATGTGAACAGTGGCCGGCTTGACGATTGGACTAAAAGTTTCATCAAATTCAACACCAGGACACTATGTGAAACCACGAAGAACCCACCGAGCCTTATAGTAGGAAAGAGTGACATTTGAATTATACTTATGCCGAAAAATCCACTTCTCAATGACCACATTGGCATTGGATAGACATGGAACAAGAGTACATGTGTTGTTGGCATGAAGAGCAACGTATTCCTCCTCTATGACATTGCGCCAATTAGAATTGACGAGAGCAACCCGGTATGTGGTCCGAACAGGAGACAGAGTGGCAGCATGAAGGTTCATGCGAGTGAGCGGCTGCCGAAAACCATGCTTTCCATGAGTCACCATGGCATGGGAGTTTTCGACCGCCTAGAGCGGCACAGCACCTGGGGGAAGTTACAGTAGAACGATCCATCAGGAGCTAGTGAGTCAACCGGTAGACCCACGGTAGGAGCACCGTGTGCTTCCACTGCCATAAGAGGATCCACGGCTAAAGCACTGGGTGCTACCACAGCCACGGACGCAGTGATGGGCGAAGGGGAGTCCATGCCAAGAGAGGCACTACCGACAGGCGTCACGTGCGTTGGTACGGGAGCGCTGGGGATGCGCATGACGTCAAGAGCTACCGGCATGCTAGGGCCTCGCACAACCGACGTATGAGAGGCAGCGCCGTCTGGCTCCATGGCTGGTAGGTGCATGGGCGGGCGGGTCATACTTGGAGGAGCACTAGAACCTGCAAGACATGGAGGCCCAATGGGCATCGGTGTGTGATCAAGCTCCAATAAAAAATCAAGGTCAGTGGGGGAGGGCTGGGTGGCGAGCTCGGTAAAGAGAAAAGAGGACTCATCAAACGTAACATGGCGGGCGATGATGACCTGATTTGAGAAGAGATTGAGGCATCGGTACCCCTTGTATTCGAACGGGTAGCCGAGAAACATGCACATGATAGAGCGAGGAGAAAGTTGTGAGGAGCAGTAGGAGAAAGGTTCAGGTAACACTTGCAGCCAAAAACTCGAATGTGAGAGTACGAGGGGAAACACCAAAGAGCACAAGAAAGGTGTGGAAAAATTGAGAGTTTTTGTGGGTTGGCCATTGAGAAGGTAGGTAGCAGTGTGAAGAGTCTCAACCCAGTAAGAGGAAAGGAGGCTGGCCTGAAACATAAGAGGTCGAACAATGTTATTAGTGGAACGAATAATGTGTTTAACCTTGTCGTTCTGTTGAGAGGTGTATGGACAAGACATGTGGAGTACAATACCATGGGGAGGAAAAAGGTACGAGTGGTGGAGTTGTCAAACTCACAACCATTATCACACTAAATACTCTTGATCTCAACGCCAAACTGAGTAGCAACATAACAGAAAAATGTGAGATAGTTTCAAAAGTATCAGATTTCAATCATAGAGGAAACGTCGAAAGATGATGTGAGCAATCATAAAAATAACCAAGTAGTATTTGTAACCGGATACACTAACGACAGGCAAGGTCCAAAGGTCATAGTGAACTAAATCAAAATTCTTTAGAGCACGAGACTATGAAGTAGCAAAAGGTAGACACACATCGCAACCAAGCTGACATGCATGACAGATAGTATCAGCGGGTTCATTATTGTAAGCAATGGCGGACGCACTAGCAAGGCGAGACAGGGACTCATGGTCGAGGTGCCTGTGACAACGATGCCACAAGGAGGTGGAGGCACTAACGACGAGTGTGCACGAAGAAGAGGCAAATGCCGACAAACACAAGGGATAGAGAGGTCCGGAGCTATTGCACCTAGCGATCATATTCCGGGAATGAAGATCCTTTACAGAAAAGCTAATAGGATCAAACTCAACGGAATGTTGTTGTCAATAGTGAATTGACAAACGAAAATAAGATTCTTGATAAGGTGTGGAGTGACAAGAACATTATTAATATGAAGAGGGCCAAGACTAGTGGAACCAGTGGAGGTGAGGGGTAGCAGAGATTCATCACCGACAACAATGGTGGAAGGAGTGGAGGAGTGAGGGGGATGGGAACGGGAGAGGTTACCGTCGTCCGATGTCATGTGCGAGGACGCACCAGAGTCCATGTACCAGTCGGTGGTTGGCAGGGAAGCAAGAGTCATGGTGTTGAAAGAGTTCGCCAATGACTGCTGATCTCATGGACCAAGACCGGGAGGCGTAGGACCCAGACCAACCCGAGAAGGCCACGGTGCAGGCGATGGAGTGCAGTGGCAGGTGGCCGGCCGGAGTTGGCCGCCCGCCGGTAGCGTCTTGGGTGGGCGCACCACCGTGGCATTGCTGGGGTGGTGCGCTAAGGGCACACGGGTCGAGGAGGCTAGGGGCCTAGCTTGGATGGAGTTGCCTGGGCCACACCTGGATGGTGCCGGTCCAGGGGTTATAGAAGGAGGGCGGCCAGCCAGAGGTGCTGTCCCCGGAGTGACCACTCGCACCTCTGCCTCCGGGCTTGGTGTTGCTACCTCCATTGCCCCGGCGATGATGGCGACTGGATCTGCTCCCGCCGCCACCAGAGGGAGCGCCCTAGGGCATGCCAGTGGAGTGACAGCCGGATGTGCTACCCCCACCCCAGAGATAGCACTGCTAGGACCCCCATTGCCGGTAGGGGTCGTGGTGTGAGGGCTGTGGAGGGAGCGGAGGGACGCGACGACATCGTGATTTCTTTGAGTAGCAGATTGAAGTGGGCCTTGATGAACGAGGGGAACAACTTCTGCCTTGTCAGCAAGGCCACCATGTATGCGAATTTCACATTCAGGCCGCACAGAATGGATAAAACAAGGGTGCAATCGGGCATCGGTTCGCCCAAGTTGCCGAGGACGTCGGCCATTCTCTTCAGCTTGTGGCAGTAGTCAGAGATGGAGTGGTCGCCCTGGACAAAGTTGCAAAACTCCATGTCTAGGTATAGGGCATGCGTTTTCTTGTTGCCGATGAACTGTTGCTCGAGGCCCACCCATACGAGCCGCACCATGGAGGTAGGAGTCATCGTGATCTCGACAAGTTCGACAGAGATGGTGCCGTAGAGCCATGAGAGAATGAGATAATCAATCCAGATCTAGTCAACGACGTCGGGTGGGTGTCGTTGGAGAGGGTATACTTCCCAAGGGTGACGAGGAAGAGGCCGCTCCATTTGTTGTAGTTTGGAGAGGCGAGATCGAGGACGACAGGGACGAGGACCTTGATATTGAAGACACCATATGCCTGGGCGTGGAGGGAAGCAACAGCGGTGGCCTCAGAGTGGGCCAGTGCCTATGCGGCCTCCTAGCACGCGGTAGTACCCTGCGCGCGATGCGTAATAGCGGCAGCGACGGCCTCCATAGTGGTGGAATTAGCGGAAGGGTGCGGTCATAGGAGCAATCTACTCTGATACTATGAGAACATGGAATATTTGGGGCAATCATGTCAGCGTTAGATTTTACATCCGGAATCCTCTGCGATTTATTGCACTATTCCCTGGATCAGTAGATAGTGCTCACAGCTACAGAAATGAATATCAAATACATATCAAGTGGAAGCGTAATTAACATAGTAAACTTACACAGGGGCCGATTAGGCCGAAATCAGAAAATTGCAGCAGCGGAAGAACGAAGCACACAGGGGAACCCTTAGGACTTGCCCACAGGCAGCCAACTGGAGGTTCGCGACCTAGCCCTTGACATCTTCATCTTCTTTCTCGTCATGATCTGTAGTGTTGCTGATGCACAAAACATCCTTGACTCTGGATTTGTTGTGAGAGCGAGTGTGAGCACACTAACCACTGTGCTCCGCGAGCTAATACATAGAATGCAAATAAATAGTATGCACGGCTTATCAAGGAAAGGCCCGGGTTATTTTATTTGCCAGCAACTTCTCTTCGGTATCATTATCAAACCCTAGTGTTATAGTTGCAACCTAGGACTCCACACGGCGTTTGCCATAATTGACTTAATCCACCAAGGACATATTTTCTTTACTGATTGCTGTCTAAGACTCCAAACAGTGGTGACATCATTTAATTAATCCACCAAACATATCGACATTATTTATTTAATCCATCGAACATACACTTTCTATGTTGATTGCCGTCTAAACTCCAAATGGCAGGTGACATCCTTTAGTTAATCCACCGATCGTATATCTTCTATATACATATTATCTTATTCAAATCTACCCATACCTTTGTATTCCGGATTCCTAATACTCCAATCTTGCAATCGCTAATCACCAACTCTTCACTTCTGAATTCTAATGATTCTCTAACATGATTACTTTTTAAACCACCGAAATCATTTGTATCAGAATATTCTAACAATTCAATCCTTCTGTTAATGATCCAACTCCGTAATTTACTCTGTCCATAATTAATCCTTACTTTCCATTATCTATCTCTAACTAATTCATCGGTATTTCTCCACCGAGATTGAATCAAGTTTACCTCCCAATTCTCATATCTCCAAAATTTTCACAAATTCAATTCACCCATCTAGATCAAAATCCTATTAATCCCATTAATTCCAGTAATTACCTTTACACCTTTCTAATCTTCTAAAATCATTTAAATCATCTATCTAGCCTATCTATTCATTTAGACTCCACCAATCTATTTCTCCTAGACTCCTTCCTACCATTCCCTTATTTATAATCGACACGAATCCACCAAGCATCGCTAAGAGGTCCAGATTCTATCCACCATTTCATAGTCTCTGCACCATATGCTTAACTTTTCAGCGTTATAACCGCTTACATTACCACTGGGACGACACCCAGGACAATTCCACTGGGACGGCACCCAGGACAATTCAAATAAGGGCATTTCTCTGCCCTCCACTTTTCCATCTCCACCCACAAAGTTTTTGAAACAGAACTATATCTAGTTAAGTTCCCATGTCCGTCCATGACCGTGGGCACGGCTATTCGAATAGTTTTTTTACTCTGCAGAGTGTGTACACTTTACCCACATGAGATAAATCTGCTCATTGCCCCACACGATTCCTTAGCCATACGGTTGAGTAGACTATCACAGGGCTTTTACAATGCATTTTTCCTAGTAGAGTTACGTCCGCTAAGGTTTCCACTTCCTCCGGGTACGACCACCCTTCCAGAAGCCCCCTCTTGCGCCGCCACGTCGGAGGATGTGGCCATCCTCTACCCGCCCGTGTTCACACCGGCGCAATTCTTACTAAGTCGATGCAAATTAGTTAGCCCTGCCTACACTTTGCCAGCATGTGGTTGTACTGTTGTACCTTGGGAGGTCATCACAAGATTCAGTCCTTAGGGACTATCTGGACGGTTCTACCACAATCCCCTTTGTGCTATCACGGCACCATTCTATCACAATATTATTTGTGCTATCACGACACCCTTCAAACACTCACACCCTCCAACCATCTGCCCAGATATTTAAGCATGTGGGGTCTTTGGGAACATAAAATAGTCATACCGACATATACCGGTCATCATCATAGACCGCCCAACAAAATTCTCACATGTTTGAAAGAGATGCTTGGGCGTTCTCACGCCCGTGAATTTCTAAGCAATACTAAGCATGGCATATAGTTACGGACTTATTTTGAAAGATTCTTGTTATAATTTTGCTAGGGTGACAAAGTTCACATAATCAAGTATTCAAAGAGGGTGTAATATTAGTCAAGGTAAACTTGGTCATATAACTAGGATCTTAAATTAAACATGTACTTGCATATAAATTAATAGCATGCAATTTGATAATTTAAACAAAAGTAATTTGCGAAAAGTAAGTTCAATATGATCAAAGTATTGACTAAATGCAGCGCGGTCTCTGCGACCTTGAGCTCACTCAAAGCGATCTCATTCGAAGGGCAGAGCTTCTGATCTTTATCTCCACTTGCACTTGATCTCACTTGATTCCTCGATTCTTCAGAACTCCAGTTCTAATTACGTGCTAAGCAACTGAATTCAATATAAAGGCAAATAACTCAAAGATCCAAATAAATCCGAATAAACTCAATTTTAGTTTTATTATGAGTTAATGGGTGATCCGGTGGTTTGAGGCAAGGTCGGTGGCGAGAATCGATGATTCGGTCTTTTATTAATAATCTCTTTTATTATTTGTATATTTATTTAGGAAGTTCCATGAGTCGGTCGGACTCATGATTCAATGTCTGAGATTAGTGCAGCAATATTTTGTCGAGTGCTATATTCAGGGCTTAAGTTTTATTTAAGCAATGCTTACAACGTTTAGCTTTATTTCTAGTTCATATTTTATTTGTCTAATAAGGCTTGCCTTACAAATTCTTAATGCAATATCACTATTTATCTAAATCTACCATGGGGAGGTATTTAATGGCGATATGATGAATATTAGGGCATATATTATAGTTAAGAGTAGTCTTTATTAGGTGTGAATATTTAACTAAGTCATATTTATTGGTTTTGAATTTAATAATTAGCCCTTTTAGATGATTGCTCAAACCACTTTACTTAGCCATGTATGGTCTAGTCTAACTTTAAATCTTTCAATAATCTCATTTACAACCTAGTTAAATTTATTAGTTTTTCTAAATTATTTTCTAATTTCAAATAAGCTTCAAAAATATTGGTTCTGGTTCCATTGGATAGATCTTGAATTTAGATGAATTTAGAAAGTTGTTTCATTCAATTTGGAATTAAAATGAATAAGTTATGCCCATTTAAAGATTTTCGGTCTGGTTAAATCCTAAAAATAACAAAATCTGACATGTGGGACCCACTGTCAGTGACCGCGCTCACGGCGGCGATAGGTGGGGCCCGGCAGTGGCTCACTGCCTTGGCCGCCGACAAAGGGGGCCGGGTGGCGGCTGCTCGCCCCTTCCGCGGTGACCCGGTGGGACACGCCGTCGTGAGCAGCGTGTGGGCGGCGGCGGCGGTGGGGCCCACCGTCGTCAGGAAAATCAAAAGAAAGGCTCAACCTCGGTGACTGCGTGGCGGGGCTCGAGCAGCGGAGGGAGCCCGGGAGGGGGGAGGAATTTGCGCTGCTAGCCAGGCGGGCTCGTAGCGCCTCTCAACCCATATGGGTTGATTTTACCCTTTGAGTGGCGCGTGAAGGGGTCTTGGCGAGGCGGTCCGGGCGGAGAGGCGGTGGCGTCGCCGGCGGGGGTGGCCGGGAGGTCTTGGCGGCTAAAATGGGACCCCAGAGGAAGGAAGCCCACAGGGTTGGCGGCTCGGCCAAGGCGAGTGGCGGGCGGCGGTGGTGCGGGCGGACGACAGGGAGGTCGTTAATGGCGGCGGGAGGAGGAAAGGGAGGAGTAGGGGAGTATGAGCGAGTGAGACACCAGGAACCTACCCAGGCAGTTTGCGTGACCGGAGGGAGGTTGAGGTGAGCCAGCGGCGTGCGGTGGCGGCGACTTGGGAGGAGCTCCGGTGCTGGCAAGGTACGGTCCACGGGGAGGTTGGGGGAGGCTGGGAGTGAGTTCACGGTGCTCCGGAGATGGTTCCGAAAGAAGGAATTGGGTTGTCTCGGCGGGAATCGGGAGGAGGCTCGGTGGCCGGAGTTGGGGAAGGAGAGTGGCGTTGGCGAGCTACGGGCAATGGGAGCCCAATTGCTTGCTGTGGGAGGAAGTATGGGGTGTTGCGGTGCGGTTGGGAGTCTCGGCGGCTCTTATACCCGACAAAACACGGTAGCCACGAGAGAGGCAGGCGCCTGCCGAGCTTGTCGGGCGGCGATGGCGGGGCGTCGCGGGGCATGGCGCCGCATGGGGAAGGGACGCAGGCCGGTGTAGAGGAGGCGGTGTGGCGTCGGATCGCGAGGAGAGGAGGCGGGGACATGGGCGCGGCGGGTGCGCCGGGCAGGAGAAGGAGGAGGCGTTGCGGAGAAAAGGATGGGGGTCCGGCGGCGTGGGGAAAAAGAAGGAGGCGGCTGCTGCTGGGGAGGGCGGGCCCATTGGCGGAGGGGAAAAAGGGGAAGGAAAAGAAGGAAAGAAAAGGAGGGCCCACATGGAAGAGAAAGGAAAAAGGAAATTGGGGAAAAGGGAAAAGGAAGGCTAAATCAAAACATTGTTTTGATTTTCTAGATTAATTTTGAATTTCTTTTCCACATTTATGATTATAAATTTTAATTCTTACATAACATTTAAAAATTAAGCTTTTAAATTTTTAGCTATTAAAAGAGTTTCTATTATTATTATTATTTAGGTTATATCTTTACATACATATATATACTTTATTTCTTATATTGCTAAACTTTTCTTTGTACAAATTGTGTGTGTGTGTGTGTGTGTGTGTGTGTGTATATATATATATATATATATATATATATATATATATATATATATATATATATATATATATATATATATATATATATATATATATATTATACAAGTATTTCATTCATTCATTTTATTGCTCTTTATGTCATTATTCCCAAACATGAGATTTTACATTTTAAATCGGGTTCCTTGTCTCTTACTCGGATCATCTTTTCGATTCGTATTTAAAATTCTAGTTTCCTATTATTTGCATTTGGGGTTACTCTTTGAAATTTAATTTGTATGCCACAAATCTCAAAAAGATTTCAACTAGACATTCAAAAGAAATTTAAATGCCAACAAAATGCAGGAAAAGATTTCAAAATTCCAAGTTTTTGAAATAACCAAATTTCGGGATGTTACAAATCACACACTTGAATAGAATGAAGAACCAAATGTTACATATATATAGACTATGCTGGGATGAAGTGTCGCGTCGGTTCATCATGACTCATGAGGCATCCACCAATCACCAACGAGATCTAGCGATTTCGGCGGCGAATGGGACAGAGGGCGAGTGGAGGGGTGGTGGTAAAGGCGTGGGCTGGCCCAGGTTCCTCGGAGCTGGCCACTCGCATCACCCGCTGCAAACCCTCATCTCCTCTTCTTAAGGCCGATGGGCTCCACGATTGCGGGGAGATCTCTTCCGATCCCGATTTGCTCCTCTTGAGTCTTCTTCCTCTCTGTACTTCGAGTTGTGCGAAGGTTTTGGGGCTTCAGCGCCATCTCTGATTGCAGCCTTTGATTCCAGTTTTTGTGCGCCTTTTGTGGTGTGAGAGGAAATCCGGAGGTTGAAGGTTAATCCGAGAAGAGGACGAAGGCAGTGATGGTTCCTTATTGTTTTGAGCGCACTTGGCCGGTGCGCTCTTGAGGTTGAAGAGGGCACTGTATCTCCATCGACCACATCCTTCTACTGCATCGGCAAATAGGGGTGCTAGGTTTTCTGGGACAGCACTTTCGAGTGTGCCTTGCCTTGTTCTTCGTGTTCTTCTTCGGCTTGGTTTGCTTCTGGACGATTTTGAGTGCCGTCTGCACTATGAATATTTTTTATTCTTTGCAAACATTGTTGGCAGTACTTGTTCTTTAAGCTCTGTTCAAGATTAATAACTGGTATATGATATGTTTGCTTGTGGGCTCGGAACATGTGCTCTGTGATGAGGATGTCAAATACTGAAATCAATCTAGCTAACTGAATTAGATTTGAGCTCCTTTGAATTGATGTCTACTGTCTGAGCTATAGCTAATTCTCTTTCGGTTAAGTAGAATTGTTGACATGCAATTACTTTTCCTTGTCATGTTGTAGTCATCTCTGTTCAGATTTGTCCAGATCAGATCATTTCTTCATTCTGTTCAGTTTATGTTGTTGTCTGATATTCTGTTCATGACCTGTTTACTACTAGCCATTTCATTGCTTGTGAACAGTTAAACTGAAATTTCATATTGCAGTTCTCTGTTTTTGCTCAGTTTGTGATAGTAAAAAAATTCATTTCAGAGCTCAAATCCAAAACTCTAGTTAGTAGATTGTTAATGAAGAGTTTTGACATCAGCATGAAAAGGCCAAAATCTAAAATCTTGTGCAACTCTGTTCTGAGGGCAATCATAAAGCAATTATTATGTCTTATGCTAGATTTAATTGCTTTTTTGCTTAAAGGACTGCTTTACATGCTATTTTCAGCAGTTTTGTGATCATATTCATTGAATATTTACATGTATATGAATGGCATATGGAATTACATGATTATATGTAATTTATGTCATTCATATTATGCTGGAAATATGTTGAATATATGTTTAATATAGCTGGAATTAAATCTACAAAAACGCTTATTCCGCATTATTTAAAACAAAGACCCGACGCAGTCCCCATATTCAGCATCCATAGCTGACGTGCAATGTATCAGAAATCACCACGAGGAGACCAGCACCTCACCTTCATCATCCCGGGTCACCACTCCGGCTCTAGCCCAGAGCTGGAGGCTGCCATTAGGGGTGGATATGGAATCGGCTCGACTCGCAGAAGCAAGTTTAGACAAAGCGGCTTGGCTCGGTAAGCTAACGAGCTGAAAAGTCAATCTCGTACTAGTAAGATCATATTACTGCGAGAAGAGATACTGCTAATATTTGACATATTCATATTACTGGCAGCCACAGGTGCACTTTCCACCTTTTGATGATTATGGCACTTGGTATTCCGTCGCTTCCCTTACCTGCTGAATAATTGGGAAAATTAGCTTACCATTATTATATAATTCAAGAGAGAAGAATATACATTGTAGTAGAGTATTTTCAAGCTAAATTTTCAGAGTGATATTTTTGCAGAATTTGGAGTGGAATATGTGAAGAATTCTCTTTTATTTTCTATTTTATTTACTAACATGGTATTTCCCCTGATCTAATAACCTATCCCCACCAAGTACCATTAGCTATCTGCAATATACATATTAGAACTATAACTAAATGCTAGTTCTTGTAGGGCGCACACCATTTCCTTGACATCGGCAATTGAGCAAATGAGAACTCACTCTACAATGCTAACCAATTCATAACATGTACGACAAACGATAACAAATGGTGCTTCTATGCAATCTTTTTTAATAGCTCAATATTTTGCTTAAGATAGTATTAACTGCATTGAGTTCGTTTAGTTATCTATTGGTCAAATAACTATTTTCAAGATCTTGCTTCTAGAGTACATATCATCAATCTACTTTGTAAGCGCACAAAGGAAGTTGGTAACTGTCTTGCGTGCAAGTTGATGAATTTGAAGGTGAATATAATGGAAATTGGGTTTGAGTTGATCAATCAAAGTATAAATACAAGAATTAACAAGAGCAAAATTAAGATGTGTCAGGACTGGTCGAATATCCTTAAGGCCAATACGTCTATATACGGCGCACATATGTAAGAGTCCAAATCAAAGACAATGTGGGCGGGACTAATCCCAAACTAATCCTGCTGTATATCCTGATGTATATAACTATCCTCAAATTCAAGGGGGTGTAACAGTCTTGAGTTTCAAGAACGAAACTATGGCGATCTGAATTATCTGCTGCTTAAGGCAGGCAGCAAAACAGTGACGAAATCAGATAACGCACTACATGTATACAAGAGTCTAAATCAAAGACAAGGAAGTTACAGATTGAGACTAATTTTTTGTACATCCTAAAAATGTTACATGTATGTAACTACACTTTAATATTAAACAGGAGGCCTGGAGCTAGAGGTGCAAACGGATCGGATTCGGACAGATATTGTTGTTACCGTATCCTAACCCATATTTTTTCTCCGGATTCGGTACCAATCGGATTCGGTACCAATCAGATTCGGTGCCGGATCGGTCGGGATTAACCCGAGCCGTTTGCACCCCTACTTGTTTGTAAGGAATGCATGCAGTACAACAATAGAGTAGGAGGACATACTGTCAATAATTTAATGTTACTACTTAATAGCTGATATGGAAGATTTTATTTTACCATTGCAAAAGAAAATGAAACGTCAAATAGTAGCACTAACCTGAAATCAAACTTGAAGACGTATCGGATTCGGACGGATATTGCTGTTACAATATCCTAACCCATATTTTTTCTCCGGATTCGGTACCAATCAGATTCGATGCCGGATCGGTCGGGATTAACCTGACCCGTTTGCACTCCTACCTAGAGCAGTCCATAAATATCATCTGACTCAGTTTTTGTTTTCTGAAAATCCAGCAGGAGTATTATAGAATAAATATGTTGTGACTGACATTGCAAGTCAAGCTAACATCCGATCCTCCGCCGCCACCTGGTATACCACCTGCACCGCCCTGCTCCTAATATCCATGCAGAGGAGCACACCAGCCACCTCCAAGAGCACAAACTCAGCATTGTCCCCAAAACCATGTGCATTAACAATTGCGCTGTACTCGTCCCCATCCTCAAACACACAAGCAGGCATCAGATTAGCAAAAGCTTCACGCAGACAAATCGTATCCACTAGCAGCCAGTTCCCGTGCTGTCGACGTTTGTCTTTCGGAGCCATCCATGGAGCTGAAACTCCTTCAAGTTGATCAGGTAAACCCGGAATCCTCAGTACGCGACAGCACCGTGTCTCTACAGCCTTCGTTCTCCACTCCGCCTGGGAGCTCCATGAGAGAGGAGCTCAATGACGCAAAATCCTACACAAGAATGTGCCAGTCAGAAGACACCACGTAGATCTTGTTGGCGACGAGCAGAGAGATCCATATCGGGTTCAACTCCGAGAGCTCCGCTGCAATGCGGATGTTGTTGTTCCAGACACCGGCTTGTGCCATAGATATATTCAAGTAGTGGCGGAATCAGAATTTAATTACATCCTGAGCTCAGTGGAAAAATGATCTAGGCTACTTAGGTTGAACCATGAAAATGTTATCCAGACTGAACTGAATTTACCCAGACTGTACACTACATATTTTTCCACACCTCAAGCTGAAGCCTACCCTGCCTAGGGTGTGGCTCCGCCCTTGTATTCAAGGGATGTCTGATCTTTTATGGTGATAATTTTTAAATAGATATGTTGCAAATAATGCACAGAAAAATAGAAGCAAGAGACGAATTTTACGTGAAAAGCCCTTGGGGAAAAACCACGGGCGCTCAAAGGCAAATCACTATAATGAGGAGAGATTACAATGAAATGCTTGCTCTTAAGCACATCTCTTCCTATGAACCACTGGGGTACATATATAGTGCGGGGAAAAGAGTCTACACGGAGAGGAAACCGAATCAGAGTCGGTTGCTACAGATTGACACCACGTCTGATACAACATGTACATGCACCTGCCATGCCACGTCTGGCATGAGGCGATGAAGTATCCTATACAGATACAATACGAATTCAGATCAACATTAACAATCTCCACCTTGAGCCGAATTCCCTCTAGTAGTCGAAGAATGTGACAAACTCCAATTAAAATTAGCATAAACACCTTGTGCGCCGAAAGTCCGAAAGTCCAAAATTGAGCAAATCAATAGCAGATCTGAACACACAGCTATTAACAAAGAAGACGAACAAATCTGGGTCTTCAACAAGTCATAACCCCAGCAAAGTCTGAATTTGTGCAACTGACCTCCTGAAACAAATGCTCAATCATCAAACGGCATATGCCAAAACATCACCTATGGCACTGGATAGATAGCGAAGAACTCATATCAAGAATTGATATGCTCCACCTAGAACAAAAAAACTCGGTAAATAATGCTCATTGAAAGAGCAATTCTTCAAAAAGAAAGACTAGAACAGTCTTATTGCACGTGTAGTCATCACGTACGCCAAACTGCCGACTTTAAACATAATTGAATTCCATAATATGGTTGAAATTGCTCCTGTAAAATTGTCTGGATGAAAGGAACTCATGTATCGTCAATGGAGAATAAACTACAATAGACCCGTCATATCGAGCCGCGACAACTGGAAAACGTTGTAGTATCCCTGCAAAAATTAAACTCCTTCTTGCACTTAAATCCGTCATCTCAAACTGAAATTGGAGCAAAATCTTCACTTTCAAACAGCAAAACTCCAGAGAGTATTATGCTAGATGCCATCAGGGTGTTATCAAACGGTGAATCAAACACCAAATTCAGTTGTTCCCACAACTGACATTGTTTTTTCCTTTAATCTCTTGTGAGCTACACCAATTGACCGGTCCTATTGACTGCTCCTGACGCTGACAACAGCGGGATGCCGGCTTTTGGTTGCGTGCAGGAGACGTTGTTGCGCTGGACGCTGCTCGCGCGTTGAGGATGAAGAGAACGTGCGAGGCGCGCTACTGCGTCTTGGACTGACGAGCGACGTGGATCGATGTGATATTCTCTCTCATGGTGGATTTCTTTTGCTTTTGATCTCTGTCGCTTTGCTGGCTTGATTTCACGCCGATCAGAGAGCTTGATCGGACGACTTACACTAGTTGACGTAGTGGGTGTGCTGTGACCAGCGACTGCTGATAGAGACGCGGAAGTTGACTTGATGCTGCATGTATGCCGTCGCTTGTTGCCATGCAGGTGCCGCCTTTACGCCGTTGACATGCGTCATATTTGCATATATTTAGCCATCATTTTACCCTCATATTTTTCATATTTTGGAACCATTTATCATCATTTACACGTTTTCCATATTTAATTACTCGAAATGGACCATTTTAATTTTTTTTGTATTTTTCTGTAGGCCGGCGCGATCGAGGCGCAAAAATGACAAATCTGGACTTTCGGGACTGCTCCGTACAGATGTGCGCGTCGTCACGGATGCGTAGGATCAAACCGCGATGAAATCGGACTTCTGGAGGGCCAAAACAGAAGAAAACACTAATGGGGAATGACCTCTTTGTAAATTCCGGAATCCTGGAGGGCTAAAACGCAAAAATGCCAAAAATCCCCGATGCTTAACCCTAGCAGCCGCCGCAATTTCCTGTCGTGCCTGGCATTTTTTTCTTCTCCCATCGCCCCCATTTGCTCCTCTCTTCTCCCCCCGATTCTTCTCTAGCTCCGGCAGGCGGCGAGGCCAGGCCGGCTCGCCACCGCGCCACCGCACCTCACCGCCTCTCTTCTCCTCCTACTCCATGCGCCATCTCTCTCGCCGCCTCTCTCTTGGCCCCACCTCGGCCGCCGCTCACCTCACCTCCGCGCCACCTCCTTTCTTACTTGGCCTCCCTTGCTTCTCCTCCTCCCACTACTCCGCCGCCTGTGCCTTCTCCACCATTGCTCCTCCTCCGGATCCACCGGTTGTCCTCCTCACAGCACCGCATCTTCTCCACTACACCGTCGGCCGCTACCTGTCTCCACCACCTGCCCGAGACGCCGCCGTCCTGATCTGCTCCATCCACCGGCGCCTCCCCAGCTCCACCGGGTCCGCCGCTTCTCTGCCGCGACCGAAGCACCGACACCGACGCTCTGCATCATTTCTCCCTCCACCCTGCTCCTCCACGGCGTCGACATCTCCATCACCTCTCCACCAACGGCAACTGCTTCGGCTATCTCTTCTTCCTCTACTGCGACCGTGCCTCGGCTTCATCTCCACCGACGGCTTCTTCTTCGGCGACCTCTCCTTCACCGCCGCTCTACATCTCCACCCGCCACCACTTCATCGACGTCACGGCGCCGCCGACAGCCTCACCTCCTCAGCTGCCCGCTACTACTTCTACTCCCCTCGGTTCATCTCCAGATCCTTTTCTTTAATCTCTTTACTGCTTATTTTTGCTTGTTGAATCATGATCTGTGATGGTAATTGTGGATGTGAACTGTGATGTATGCCTGTGTTCAGTGGAATAATGATTATGCTCTGTTAATCCTTAGCTTAATTGTGCCTTTGTGATGACAATTCTGTTAATTATCTACTATTAGATGTCCTTGTTAATTGTTCAATACTAATGAACTATGCTTGTTATTACATTGATTACGATTATAGATCTATGATGTATGTGTTCGGTGGTTAGTACGTGCTTATGGTGGGTTTGTGATCGGTCTTGTGTAGGCTCGTTCTTGATTTGTCTGTTATTAGTGTTAGTATATGTACGTGTTTGTGTGTTGTCTCGTGTGGTCTAGCTAGTCGGCAATCGTTCCCTATCCTCGTCTTTGTCTCGACTCCCCTTGCTTCTCGACCTCCCTCTTTCCTTCTTTCATGATGCAGCCGATAGTTAGAGTGTGCGAATGTTTGTCGTGATCATTGTGTTGTCATTGCCGTCGTCGTCTAAGTCAGCGTCGACCGTTCTCTCCTCGTTCTCTCTCGACTTCCTCCGTGCTTCTAGACTCCCCGAGTGCTTCTCGACTTCCTTCTGCTGTCTCGCGGTCGGTAGTTAGTTGTATCGTCGATCGGTAGTCATTGTCGTTAGTGTCGTAGTCGTGTTGTTCGTTCGGTCGTACGACATTCATTTGTCTGATCGTTCGTTCCGTCGTTCTTCGATCGTTTAGTTTGTTCGTCGTTTAGTCAAATGCGAGTTATAGTTAAGCTTTAGGCTTAGTTTTCTCCCCGTTTTGTTTGACCTAGCTTTAGGCGAGCACCGATGAGCCTTAGTCTAGTCCACTGGAGAACACGACACTCGCCGCTATTTCGGTGGCACCTCGTTCACTTGCGGGTGTGCGGTTTGCCGATCGGCCGTGTAGGTGTCGCCCCCGGAAGTTGTTTCCTCCCGGGGGCAGCGATTATAATCTTCAACCCTAAGCTCTGATTCCACTTGTTGCAAATAATGCACAGAAAAATAAGTCCATTTTCGTCCATTCTGCCTCCTCCTCGTGCAAGCCAGGGCGTCGTCGCGTCGTCGCTTCCTCCCAGCGGAATTGCGGCGCGTCACCCGACCTGCGTCATCTCTGCTGTGACCGGTCCCACCGTCGACCACACCCTCCTCTGCTCCCGCCTCGCTCGGTAGCGCCATCGCCCGCCGCCCGCTCCGCCGCGGCCTGCTCACCCCTCTCTGCTTTCGCCTCTCACAGGAGTCAACCGCACGTCAAATCACGTAGAGGAGAAGCGCCACCTCCCCCTCACACCCTTTGCAGCGCGCCAGTGCATCTCCCCTCTCCGCCCTCGTGTGGGAGAAGCTCCCCGCACCGCCTTACTGTGGCCACCACCTTACGCACGCTATAAAGCCCTTCGGCCATAGTGGAACGCTTCTAGGCACTCCCACAAACCTCCTCACGCGATCAATTCGCCCCTCATCGCCTGTGTCGCCACCAAACGCCGCCCCTAAGCCCAGTAAACCCTAGCGTCGATCTTTCGATATTGCCCATTATAATTCGATTCCTTGCTCTAGAATGGTCCTTATGGCATGCTGATTACAGTAGTACACTAGCTTAAACAGTAGCATTTGTCTAGAGGTTGGCGGCTAAGATCGCCGTCGGCCGAAAGACCCCCACCGTTGCCAGCTCGCCTGAGATATCCCTAAGCTAAACCAACACTTCCATAGTGTCCCTAGCATCCCGTAGATGGTTAAAAAGCAACCAATTTTGCCGGAGAATCACCGGAGTCTCACAGCGCCGCCGTGAGGGTCGTCGCCTTCCTGGCCATCGCCAGCCGTCACTGTTCGTCCCCTCACTCCCCAAAGTGTCAAAATGGAACCCCAAGCCCAAACCGCTCCTCTCTGTGAAACCCATTCCCTCCCAGTTGCACTGTCGTCGCCGTCTCGCCGAGAGCGGCGGACTCTATTTTCCCGCCGGGAGGAAGTCTGGAGGTTGAAGACGACCTCCCAGGGGCGATGTGGTCGCATCGCGTCTGTCAGCGCGTTTCATCCGGGCACTCTGCGCTCATTCAAATCACGGCCGTTGATACCGTCACGGCTCCCATCCGGCGCTACTTTTCGGGGCATCGCGTTGTCGCGCTAGCCACGCGTCACCCAGGCGGCGTCTGGCCGCCTTGACGCCGGCGCTCGCGCGTGGGCCACAGGCCATTCGACCTGCTCGGCCACACAAGGGAAAATGCGGGCTAGGCCACACTGTGCATTCGGGTCGGCCCGACACTGTTCATGGATCATCTCATTCAACAATTTATACTACTAAGTGACTTGGCCGTTGGCCGGTAGGATTTGAAAACTGGTACTAAGGTAAGAGTCGTATGTGGAGCATCACGATGTGATCCAAGCCCACGACTTTACCTTAGGAGAAACGGGGTGAGGGTCTGTATGTGGGATATCACGACGTGATTTGTGCCCACGACCTAACCCTAGGAGGAAAGCTGGTTGGAATGGTGGTGGTTAGTGCTGTTGAGCACAGTGGAAGGTTGTGGTTGGATGCCTCAGGTGAAAATATAAGGACCAGAACCTTATGCCAAGTAAAAGACATAGTGATCGCTCAGACCACATGAGTTGACTTGTCAACACTGGTTTAGTAGCTGCTCAATTCGATTGAACCTCTATAGGATGAGGTGGTTTTGATGACGAGGAGATAGATATGCTGCGGGTACCTAACAACTGTAGAGGTCACTCACACAGCAAGAGAGTGTGAATTGAATTTTTGCCTAATTGAGTGACGCTACTGGGTAGAGCCTATATAAAGAATTGAGCAGTGAAACGACCTGGCTTTCTTAACTCTATCGCGGGAGTTAAGGGATCGTGTGAGTAAAGTTGAGCAACTCTGCGTAGTGAAACAAATGGTATTCGAATACACCGTGCTTCCGGTTAATGAAGCCATGTTAATTGGGTGATTCCAACAACGGGGCATAAGTAGAATTTCTGATGTTGTTAATCTGTTAATGGTGAACCTTTATCTGATAAAACCCTTTGATCTTAAGGAGAAAATGTTTTAACTTTATTTGTTTACAAATAAAACTGCATCCACTCAACATAATAAAACCAGTATACTCTCATCCTTGTATATCCTTGCAAGTAGTAAGACAGGATTACCCTTGTGATTTGCTGGGTACGGTGGTACTCATGACTTGCTAAACAATTAACAGAAGACCCGAAAAGTCAGAAAATCCCAGATGAAGGTGAGGTTCCCAAGGAGCCCTTCTCCGCTGAGGATATTTGGTCTTAGGTCTTAGTCTCGTTCAGGCCGTCTGGGATATCTTTTGTAATGTACAGTGGTTTGTGGGCTTGTACGTCCGCTAGCAAAACTGGTGACATCTATATGTTGTAATAAAGTTGGATCTTTTATTGTAAGCTTGTACTGTTGTGATGATCGCTCATATTTAGAACGCCGTAACTGTTCATTCTTATACGGTTACGGAGTTCAGTAATATCTTCAGAAATAAGGGCGCTACAAAACATCAATGATACTGAGATTCATATAAATCAATTGATGCAGTAGTAGTGTGTAGAGCCACCTCATCCTCGAATCCGAATGCCACTTCCGTGTACGACTGGCTATCGCCACCGTCCTCCGATAGGAGCTGATAGAAGTAGTGGAGGTCGGCCTCGTCGAGGTTGGCAGCCGTGCGTGCTAGGACAACAGCCATGTCACTGGCCGGGTACAGAGGGCTGCGCACAACCATGGTGGAGGCGCTACGTTTGCCGCTAAACCTGACGAGGAGGCGGCCATTCTGGCAGCCCTAGATGAACGCCCACGAGTAGTTGGCTATGGTGTCAAAGAAGGAGCCGGCGCGGTGGAGAACAACGGTGAGCTCTAGGGGTTGATGATGAGGCATCGGCACGAACTACAGACTATCAGTGATATGTTCTAGAGATAACTATGGTGATAGTTGTATCACTTCTATGTTTATAATCTTTTAAATGATATATTATTTTGTTCTTGAATATATATGATTTGCTCGTGGAACTTTTTAGTCATGTTTTGATGTTATTCTAAATTATTTGTAATCTTATATCATTATATGAACAATTATGATTTACAAAATTGATTGATGATCATGTTTCACATATCATGAATATAAAGATTTCAAATCAATATGTGGACACATATTAGAGAACATGGTGTTGGATTGATCCAACTTGAGATATTGTTGAGATTATTATGTTTTATGTGTCATCAATTGATCTCAAGCAATGACGATGTATAATCCTTATATTTGATATCGTCATAGTTTTCTACATATGTAACAGCGTACTTAATAGTTGACAAACACTACTCTATAGTGTGTAGTTATAAAGGTAGCTTTTAGGTAGCTATGAAACATGCAGAAGAATATATTTGCCCCTCGTACATAGCAAAAGAGATATCTTTGTGCCCCTCGATGTGGTCAAATAAAGGAAGTGCACTACTATTCCACGAGTGATCAAGGAGTCGACAATATGAAGTTATCGATCACTAGATCAGGAAAAGTTTGAACAGTCTATGGATGACATATTTCTCACGTAGAGTTCGATCGGATATCGTGTGGTAAAATGAGAATATACAAATAAGTCATTTAGTCTGACCAGATACAAACTGATCGTGTGGGTATACTGACTGTCCGTGAGCTAGTCAGACATATCATAAACTGGTTTGCGAATTGGTCATATGGGGATACAGACTGGTCGTAACTAGATGCGAACTGATCGTAAGAAGTTATGAATTGATCGTGAGTGACTAAGACATAGTTGCATATCATATTGCACAAGGACCTTGTAATCTAATCTTTGTGTATATTTGGGGTTGATATGTCCTGCTAGGGACCGCTGCCGACTCGTGATTGGGAAGGTGTTTTAGGTTATAACCAAGTATACATAAATCTACATGGTCACATACTTAATGGGTTAAGACTATGAGGATTCGGTCAAAGGCGCTCTGAGTGGGATAACTTCTCTACTCGTGTTGGATAATAATTTGGTCAGAAACTCTATATAAAGGGATGTATAGGGTTATAGGAAGAGAGAGATATTACACCATCCACCAAAACTTTGGCTGTCTCCTCCCAAAGGCCTTGTTATGCGTTGGTGCTAGCACACCAGTGCAGGGTGTTCCATCCTTGAACGTGTGAACTTTGGTAGAGGCATTATTGGCACTGCAGCGCTGATCAGGATGATCCGAGAAGAACACAATTGGCTCGTGGAGATCGACAACCGCTAGATGATGATTGGCTTCCAAGGATCGCTTTTCAAAAAAGTTGAACGATTGATTGCTTCACTATATCGATGCATACTATGTTAAACCGACTGTTTCAACTCTTCTTTTGTTGTACTGTGCGTCTAGTAATAACGATTTATGATCTTTTACTCGTATGCCTTTTTAATTTATATGATAGAAAATTTAATTTATGGTGTCGTTTACCTGTAGTCCCCAACACAAACGACGGCGGCCAAAGCATTGGACGTAGATGCCGAGGTGGCGGGGCGGGTGGAGCACGTGAAAGTGACAGATGAAGGCGGGGTTGTAGGCGTGGGGGGAGAGAGTGCTTGCGGACGAGGGCCACATTGACAAGTAGGGATGCAAACGGATCGAATACGGACGGATAATGTCTTTACCGTATTTATTTTCATATTTTTCTCGGATGCAGATATGAATACGAATACCTCGGATATGAATACAAATACGAATAATATCGAATACAAATACGAAGTGAATACGAATCGAAATGAATATGGTCACGAATATTTATCGGAACATGAAAACCTCTTAAACTATACATCCAAAATCAATGAAAACATATAAATAGTTTATCTTGTCAAAACATTCATGAAATCTAAACAAGCATAAGTATTTTTATCCACAATAGTCATATCATTGTACAGATTTTAAATCTTCAAGTGGCAGTTTATTTTTTAAAGTCATAAATAATTCTTAATGGATTTCTACCATTTACATGTGACTAATAAATTAATTAAGTATTTAAATTTGCATCAAAATAATTTAAACGGGAGTACATCAATTAATCGGTACAAAGTTTAATCTACCGATAATATTAAATTTATTTTTTAATAAACATAAATATTTGCTATTGGTGTTGTAATTTAATATGACTAAGGAACCTAGTGCCTAATGGTAATAGAAGCTTATAGTTTGGTTGGGCTAGTGGGCTCGTGGCAGGGGAGATGAGAGAGGCTGACTTGGGCTAGGCAATGTTTGGCTGAAATTCTGGATATCCGTTTTCGTATTTTTTGGATATTCCGTATTCGTATCCGTATTCGTCGGATATCAGGCCTACTGTATTCGTATCCGTATCCGACAAAAAAATCCGTATTTGTATCTGATCCGAGAATTATCCGAAGAAAATTTGATTCGACACAATCTGTATCTATTTTCATCTGAATCGATCGGAAACTATCTGATCCGTTTCCAGCCCTATTAACAAGGCAGGTGGGAAAGTCAAGGCGGAAGAGGATGTCGCGGAGGAGATCGTCGTTGCCGAGTATCGACTAGATGACAGCCGCGGTGGTCGCCAGCAATGGTGGGGAAAGCCGCTGCCTCTTGCCTTCCATTTTGAGCTGATTTCGATGCGGTTTCGGGTGGATCGTAACAGCTAGTTGAGAGGAACCCAGGAGATTGTCACCACTTTGGGGGAAGAAAACGGGGCTGCGTGCAGGTCAGGTAGGAGCGTTTCTTGTTAGTAGGCAAGTTACTCTTTGTGTCCGTTACAAGAAAAATACACGTGCACACGTATCACTATATACGGACACCACATATATACACACACAAATATATTTCCTTAGCATATAACTAGAAAGATAGAGGCTAGAGATAAATTCAAGTACCTTATAAAATTTTAATCGAAGCGTATTTAAGTACCGTATAAAATTTTGACTGAAGCGTAATCGTATGAACGTAATAGATAGGCATGAGAATTTAAACTCTGATAGAGAAATGGTAAATTTACAACTCTATGACACCACGAGAGGTGGTTACCAGGAAGTAGAAGGGACTTCAGACCCCTCCTGGATACAAAGAATTTCTTGGAATTCCAAGAAAATGCTGCGGTTTCTAAAAAATATCATAATTGTATATGTTTGATAGAACTTATACTTAAGTTTTAATACTACGGTTTCTCTAACACTATGGCCCTTTTAGAAATTTAAAATTCCTCCAAGCTTCCTTGTTCTAAAACCAAGTTTTTGTGTTGCTTCGTATCATAGCTGGCGTGCACTGTGCACACCAGCCATAGTATGAGCATTGGTGCTAACTGTAAAGACTATGGTGCGTGACACATGCATGGCATGCAACCGGCACGTTATCTTCAGGATTCTCTCCAACCGGGATGTTATCTTCTTGTTAGGAACACGCGTTTAATTGATCATTATCCAAATCATGGCTATAAGTACAAGGTGTGTTTGGCACAAAACAATGGAAAACAATAACCGGTCTAATAGCTATAGAAACAAAATAAAAACTACATGCAAATTATATCTAACAAGAAGATAACATGCCGGCTGGAGAGAATCCTGAAGATAACAAGCATGCCGGTTGTGTGCCATGCGTAAGAACAAGGTGCGGTTGGCACAAAACATGGAAATCAATAACCGGCCTAATAGCTGTCCAAACAAAATAAAGATTACATGCAAATCATTCATATCAAGAAGACAATATGCCGGCTGGAGAGAATCCTAAAGATAACGAAATCTGGGCATAACTGGCCCCTTGCGCAGAGTAATTTCAAGTTTGGCTTCCTCCCACGTAGAATTCCTGAAATAGCCCTCTGATGTGGGGCTGTAGTGCGCAAGGGAGATGGCGCGCTACCCCACCGTGCTAGGCCACTTGACGTGCCTGTCCACCGCGCTAGGGAGGTGGTGCGCCAGGCCTTCTAGTTCTTTTTAAATGAAAATTGATATTGAAATTTAAGGTTTTTTATTTTTAGTAGCAATTTCAATTAAAAATTTAATTGGGAAAAATAATAGTAATATTTTTTATTGATATGATGGAAGTAATTATGGGAAAATAAAGAGCAATTTTTGTCGATAATACATGTAGCAAATTTTATTTGTAGATTGTTTTTTCGAAATAAAAGGGCAGACAATGTCGGTTGGTTGATCTGTTTGTGATTTTTGTAGATTGTTAACGGTACGAAATCTGTTAGACTGGCAATAATAATTTATGATCGTCGTATATTGTTGTAGTGGGAGAAATTTTTGGAAGAATTTTGTGGAACGATTGAGGCATCAATGACTCGTAAGTACGAAGGTAAGTGATAATGCGATGTAATGATTGATCTATTTGTGATTTTCGTAGATTATGAATGGTACAAAATATGTTAGATTCATAATAACATTTTACGATCGCCGTACGTTGTGGTAGTGCAAAAAATTTTCTGAGGACAATTAAGATAGTAACGATTGATAAGTACGAAGGTAAGTGATATTGACCACACGAAGAATTGAATACAAAAAGATGATGGGATTTGATGTTGCAAATTAAAATAGATTTTATAATAAAGCTGGAAATAACATGGTGCATAGGATTTGTTTACATGTATAAGAAATAACATCACGCACGATACAACAAACCGAAGTACTCCTACGATACATATGTGTCTTTTTGGAATGGAAATAAATTCGACCTTCGGAGACTAGTACAGGACGACCCAACCTACTACGTGGACCAGGACCATTTTCCCTTCCTTGCGAGCACGGCGTTGAACTCCTCGGTGGCCTCTTTGGCCTTGGTCGCCATTTCCCTCTTTTTCTCGCGAGCCTCGCGCTCCCTATGTGTACACGCCTCGAGATGAACTTTCATCTCCCGATTTATACGCTCGGTTTGCTTGTCGTTGCATCACTCCTCCTCTCGGATCTTGCAGACCCTTTTGACACTCCACTCCTCGTAGTCGAGAGCCCACTGGTCATATGGGTAAATCTCTAGGTCGATCCACTTGCGGTAGCAACATAGCAGTTTTGGGGATAGCGGGTGAATAGGAAAGGTTGTTAATACATACTTTGAAAGAAAAATACTAGGGGAACATAATGTAACTGATCCTTACAGGCTGCCGATAGTTGGTCATGTTCCGACGGCAGTCGGGATAGTCACAGGAGTCATTCGCACAACCCTAGTAACGCATGCCCAGGCTGAGCCGCTGCTTAGACTTGAAGAATCCATATGAGTCCCAACACCAACAGAGGGGTGGCCTGTCCCCCTTGGGCGGGTGTTATGTTGAACGCTTAGTTGAAACGTTTAGGATGAACATGCTTCTATATGGGCGTCATTGCGGGGGTGTGCCCTTGTGGCATGATCCGCTTGTTCGTCACAGGCCACAGCAGACCTTACTAGGTCGCTGGTATCCTCCTATTGCTTCATCATCTTGTCACATTACTTCTTCTGCCTCTTATCCATCCCGACGTGATGAAGCAAGCTCTATTGTAATGTTATGTTTGGTTGTATAGTGTTCTCTCCCAAAGGTTGGCATGTTGTGGTTAATTTCATGTGACTAGTCTGCAATGCAGAGTGTTGCCTTGTCTTTCTGAAAAGCACCTGGCAAGGCAGAGTGTTGTCGCTATGCAAAGCTGCCTCGTCTAGTCTTGTCACTGAGCAAGGCTGCCCCCTTTGGTCTTGTCACTGCGCAAAGTTGCCCCCCGTATGGTCTTGTCACTACGCAAAACTGCCCCCTTGATCTTCTCACTTCATAAAGTTACACCCTTTGGTCTTGTCACTACGCAAACCTGCCTCGTCTGGTCTTGTCACCGTGCAAAGCTGCCCCTTTTGGTCTTATCACTGTGCAAAGATGTGTCGTTTGGTCTTGACACTGTGCAAAGCCGCACCATTTGGCCCTGTCACTGCGCAAATCTGGCCCGTCTGGTCTTTTCACTGCGCAGAGATGTCCTATTTGTTATAAAATGCATGCCCCACCCCATGAAAGTAGGAGCACTCGACCTTGTGAACCGTACAAAGAACTACCTTCTCCATCGTACAATAACATACCATGGCAGACACCGAGGGGCCAGTCAAAGCAAAGTCGCCAAAGGAAGACCTTCCCCTGGAAAGGAGGGAGTACTTCGGTCCTAACTACCGCTTAATGCCAAATAGACATGCTTAACCGTTATGGCTAAAATGTAGACATAGGGAGAACGTGGTCGTGTAGGTCATAGAAGGACATTTCGATAGCAGGCGATATTTCTTCTGATGCCCACACTTTGTGGTACAATTTGCTAATAATTTACTTTCTGTTACTACTTTCATGTTAACCATCATTTCTAGTAGATAGTGAAATGCGACTTCGTCCGCTGGATCGATCCTCCCCATAAAAGCTATGTTGTGAGGTATGTGGATATAATGTGGAAGCGAATCTTAGGGTTGGAGGTGTGGATCAACAGTCTCAATGAGGAGAACGATGACATCCGCCAACAGATGCAGCGCGAGAGGGGCAACGAGGAGGTCATCAACATAGGAAGTTCGTATGATCCCACATATTGCTGCGCGAACCCTAGCTGCATATATGCGTGCCACTACAACGATGGCCAGCCATATCCAAGGCGGCCCCCTCTGCAACACTCCATTTGGGTAGTGCAAGGTATCTTCTACCAGTAGGCACGCATCGTTCTGATAAACTGGAGAGCATGATTAACTTAATGCTGTGTGTTATTTTCTTTGTTGTGTTCGTTGTTGTATTCAAGGTATAGCGTTGGGAGTGTTGTTTTGATTCACGCTATTACCTATACTGCTTTGCATGATTTATGTATGTGCAATGTATATCCTTTTTGGTGTTGTCATTTGGTCTTGTCAGTGCGTAAGGCTGTTACGAACTTGAACTATCTACAGTCACTCATACTGATCATTATTTGTCTTCCAGTATGGATGCGAAAATACCATTTTGCCTTCGCACTCAGGCTATAAAAGGGAGCCATTCCTTTGCCACTCCCCTACATTGTTCTCCTTCACCTCCTAAAGTATTTCTTCCCAATCTCTATACCTTGCTTTGGTTCTCCCTCCCTCGGACGTCGGGATGAGTCAACTCAGCTCCTCTTTATCGGCATCCACGGTGATTTGCCCGAAGTGCAACACGCTTGTGAG